>JAKCOX010000012.1:11061185-12315277 GCA_022605575.1 Laterallus jamaicensis coturniculus
TTCTCATCTAGAAGCATCAGTGATTTTATTTCCTTTGCAAAAGCCAAACCCAGCAGGTCCTTTGAGGTCCTGTTCCACTTTTGGGACCAAGCTGCAGCCCCACTCAAACTAGCTCCATCCTGCCACAGAGCATCCTCTCATTTTAGGACGTTCTGTGCATTTTGGAGGACAAAGACGTGGCCGTTAAGTTTGCTCATAGCATTATTCAAAGCAGAAGCTCCGTGTTAGGGATACAATAACCCGGGCAGGGAGCAGCAATCTCTGTTGTTGTTTATTTAACAAAGGGACCTCAGGAAATATCCTGAGCGCGGCCAGCGAGCCGTGACATGTGTGATGTGCCGTGGAAGGGCTCTGCGTGCTGATCTGAACCCATGGGTTTCTATAAGCATTTAGGGGAGCACAAACCACAGACCACCTATTGTGCTAGGTGCTGCACAAAGGACACTTCAGGTCTCCCTACCCTCAGAGGCCAGTGAATAGAAGAGTTGAAAAATGGCTCCAGGTACATGGGAGAGGAAAGGAACCATGAGACAGTAGTAAGGGAAGGATACAGCCATAAGGATCAGCGTCAGTCAGAATGAGAGCTCTGAAGGCAAGCATGATCATAGAATCATAGAATGGCAAGGGTTGGAAGGGACCCCGAGGATCATAAAGCTCCAACCCCCCTGCCACAGGCAGGGCCACCAACCTCAGGCCTGGAGCTACACAAGGTTGCCCAGGGCCCCATCCAACCTGGCCTTGAACACTTCCAGGGATGGGGCATCCACCACCTCTCTGGGCAGCCTGTTCCAGCCCCTCACCACTCTTTCTGTAAAGAACTTCCCCCTAATATCCAATCTAAACCTTCTCTCCTTCAGCTTTAATCCATTCCCCCTTGTCCTGCCATTATCTGCCCTTTGAAAAAGTTGCTTCCCCTCCTGTTTGATGCTGGTGGCGTATTTCTGGAAGCCTCTCAGGGCTTCTCAGGGCTTGGGAGGAAGCTTCTCAGGACTGTCTCAGGGAAACAGGGCATGGAGATAGTGCTTGAAATGCAACCAAGGATAAAGGAGACCAGCACCTCTGCCAAGTCAAGGAGGGAGAACATCCAACGTGCCTGTTCTACGCAGCTTGCATGGAGACCTCTGACAACCTGCTACCAGAAGCAGACCTCTGGGGCTCACAAGGTGGGAAGTGGTGCATGCAGACTGACACATGGCCCCACAAATACACTTGTATCAAGCAGAGAGGGATTTCCACAGGCAGAGAACATCTCCCAGGAAGCTTTCAGAGGGGTCTGAGCTTGGTCATGACATGCTCATGCCATGTGCCCATATGGAGTGCTGGGTGCTGACGCCAACCCGTGGGATAACCTACAACTGGACTGACAGCGCAGCACCACTCTGAGATAACGTGGCCAAAAAAGAAGTGAATGAAATCTCTGGTGGAGAGACCTTGCCAGCCATTCTGGGTTACTCTGGAGTAGTTAATATGAATGAAGAAATAGAAGTACCTCTCCTTGAAGAAAACATCTCAGGCAGAAAAGGTATTCCTGTCACCTGCTCAGTGCTTGGTGCTCAAATCTCAGGGGAGCTGTTGCTGTCATGCAATGGGTGAGGAAAGCTCAGAGCTGGCAGTTTGAACACTAAGACTGCTGTATCTTTAGTAACACCTGGCTATGTAAGAATTTGCTCACAAATGGGAACTACTTCCAGACAGAATGTGCTTTAAGGACATATTTTCACGATGAGCTAAGACATTATTCTTCTCCCTCCCTGCAGATGCATTGATGGAAGATTTAGAGAAGGAGCTGGCCAAAGGGATCTTCAAATCTCAGTGGGAAAGTGTGGCATATCCACCTGGAAGTATTATATGCACTCAAAGAGAACCCTGATTTTCAGTCTGTTCAGGTGATGGATGAGCAACCCAAAAGCACTTTTTTAGAATCAGCTGCTTACTTCACTTCCACATGCATGTGATGCTACTGTGCAAACAGAGCTTCTGGTTGCAGTCAGCAAATCCTGGGGGTCAGCTCCACCAAGCAGCAGAAGGGACATACAGCCCTTAGTCCCTGGCAGTCCTTAAATTGACCTCGGTAATAGGTTTAGATGTTTGAGGTAAATGCCCTCCACCTTCCTCCTAGATCAGGGTTTGATTTGTTCCTGTGGGGTGCTCATACTTTCCATAAGTCTCTCTGGTGAGATCTTGCAGTGGCCGATGAGCAATAGGAAAGAAAACTTCCCTGGTCACACATTCATTCTGGAGGTGGCAGGAAGGGCAAGGCCAGGGTGGGCATGCTTGTTTCACAGCCCTGGAGATTCTTCCTCTGCATCTCTTTCTAGTCTGGCTTGCAGTGCTGAACTGGCTTACACCAGCTATGAAATTGGTTCACCCTGTTCGGCACATGCCCAGCCTCCTCCTTTGCACCCAGCTGAAGACATTTCTCTTCCACACCCTGTCCCAGCTGCTCTTTAGTGCCCACTGCCTCTGATTAACTGAGCTGCACAAATGTGGCTTCTCCAATTAAAGGGGTTGGTTGGTTGGTTCCAATTCCCAGGGGTTCTCCTCCTCCCTCCCGGTACTGGGAGTGCATCCCACTACACTGAAGCAGGTCTTTCCAGGCCATCTTAGTTGCAATGGTTTTCAGGGTTTGATTCAGGTGGCCTGGGCAAGACATGTCCTGCAGCAGGAGATAACTCCTGCCATCCAGTGCTTTGTTCCTCTGCTCTGACTCTGGACGGGGGATCTGGCTGAATAGTTGTGGTACATCTTCAGTGCAGGGCCTGCGGCTGGTGGGAGGATTCCCATCCTCTTCTTGATGCCACAAGGTAGGGAGATGCATGTGAACGGTTCAGACAGACCATTGCAGGTCACCTCAGGTAACAAGAGATCATAGAATCATAGAATCATAGAATGGCAAGGGTTGGAAGGGACCCCAAGGATCACAGAACTCCAACCCCCCTGCCACAGGCAGGGCCACCAACCTCAGGCCTGGATCTACACAAGGTTGTCCAGGGCCCCATCCAACCTGGCCTTGGTCCCAAGAGATGGGACAAGACTGGAAGGTAGCTTCTCAATCCAACACAACACCAAGTAGAAGCCTGACACACAGCAGGCAAGACCTCAGGCAATGTGGGATAGGTTTGGTGTACTGCCAAGGATCTCACACACTTCTCAGCACAAGAAGGGTTCTTCTCCTGTGCCCAGTCCTTTGAAAGGCTCTTTTTAAAGCACCTTCCAACATAGATTGAACAATTCACTTCCCTCCCACAGAAGTGAAAGCTGCCCCTGTGCTGGTGGATTTTGCCAGGCAGTGCTGTGCCCATGCTCAGCAGCGCAGCTGGGGACATCTACCTGTTCCCCTTGCTTCTGAACACCTCATTGATAAACAAGCAGTAAAAGAAACATCCTCATGTTTCAGCTGTCCATTTCGGGCTTGGATCTTTGCCATTTTGCCTTCCTTTTAATCTTCCTTTGAGACATCTATGTTCTAGTTCAAGCCTGATGCTCTCCAGCTGATTGAGCTTCTGACTTTACCAACCACTCCCCGCCACAAGTGCCTGCAAAGCCATGGTGAGAATCAGAGTGTGACTCTAGATTTTTAAAGGACACAGGAGTCATGAATTTATGGGCTTCTCAGTGGCATTTTGCAGCCTAGTTGGAAATTCATTGATTTCAATTCATCAATTAATTCATCAATTTGAACCCGCTAGGAATCATAACAGCATTTCCAACTGGTTAAACGAAACTCTCCAGCACAAGAAACATCTAGTCCACCTTTTTATACTATGTCATTTTTTCCTACTAGGTGCTAGTCTGATCAGAAGGTATGTCATAAAACTGGTGGGAGGGTTCCCATTCTCTTATTGACCCAGCCAGTTTCTGTTGAAACCTCATTGACTGGAAAATCTGTGGGTGCTGAAAGGTGACACGGGTTCCAGTGGGCAGGATGCAGTCAAGGATGACATTTTCATCAAGGTTTCATAGAAAACCTCAGGAGTTGCCTGAGCTGCAAACGGAGGCTGGGAAAAACATGATGTGCCTCAGACCTGTTCCTGCAGTTGTCCCTAGACCTCTGTCAAAGGTCTTTAGCTTGACCTGGTTGATCTTCTGCTGCTGCTGTTTGGGGACAGTGTGGGTTTGAAGACCCAACAGAGAACGACAGCAAGATGAGTCCTGCATCAGTCAGCCCCTGTGGTCTGCACCAGGCTGTCTCAGCAGCTTTGTGAAACCCCCCTACAGCTCAGATCTTCAGTGAAAAACAGTGCAAAAAGGGCAAATTCCTCTGCCAAACGAATGCCCTGAGATCAGCTGGCACTTACCATTGGGCACATAGCTCTTTAAAAATAAAGCTGGGGTTTGAGTGTTTGGTGTAAGGAGACATTTTAAGTCTCAAGCTTATGCTGCCACAGCCACCAAGGAAACTCAATTTCAGTTTATAAAGCAGGACAACATTGTCGTGTTGCTGCTTCAATCTGTGGAAGCATCTTCTGTTTGCAGAAGGAGAAGATCAGGTTTGGAGCCAAGCCTGTAGTGACTCTGCTTGGATAAGTAATTTCCAGGAGCTCATTTACATTGGTAAATGAGATGGCCCATCAGACCCTGCAATAATTCAGCCCTGAGTTACAAGCTTAGGAAAATGACTCTAATCTCTAAGCTGTCACTGTGATTCTCCCATGCCATTAGAGAGCTGCCCTGCTACCCAGGGAAGGGTGGCTAAGTCAAAACCAGGGACATGAGCACAGCTCTGTTTGACAAGGAATCATGTATCATGTGGCACTGCAAACTGCTGTCCACCTGTCAGAGGTCTTGATCCTACAGACCCACCCAGAGCTGCTGCTCACAGAAAAGCCTGTCTGCCTTCTCCCTTTCTCATACTTCCATGCTTTTGTGACCTGGGAGCAGCTCAATGGTTTAAAAACACAACCTTCAACACCCACAAATATTTCATCTCTGCAGGCTGCAACTTCACTGGCAGGAGAGCAGTGCTGCCCAGGGCACATGGCAAATCCCTGTGGCATCAATAGCCTCTCCCAACTCAGATCTGTGTACGTTTGAATATCCTCGGTGACCTGAGGCTGTGCATCAGAGTAGCCCATTGTTTTATTTTAAACGGTGTCCCAGTGCATGAGGCCATTTCTTGTACCTCTGGCTCTCCAGAGGGCCAACGGGGTGATGAGCTTTGGACCACAGAGTTGCTTTAGCAATCCAGATAAAAAGGAAGGTTGGGACCTCATTCATAGGAAGCGGATCCAGCTCTAGTTACCATGACACCATGACAATCAACTTGTTTACTGCTTCAAGGTACAGTCTAAACATTCTTGGCATGTCATTTGCATAGCAATATCCAGAATGCTTTGTGTCACTCTACTGTATTGGGGCTCTGCAAACCCATTGAAAGGTTTCTTTACACGTATGCTTAACTAAAGGAAAAGAAAGGAAGAGAAAAGAGAAGAGAGCTTCACTTTTGGTAGCATGTTTTATATAGAGTATACCCTAAAGTGTGTGCAAAACTAAATGTAAGAGCTGGATATATGTCCCCTATATGTTCTGAGGAAATGGGAGGGGGAGTAGTTATCAAACAGACTGTGGAAAACAACCTAAGAAAGTCTAGGGTTTGTTCTGGCAGAGTATATAAGTGTGTGTTTAACTTTAAACAGGTGATTGACTGAAATCCTGGGAAGAAAAATAAAAAGACATGGAGAAGTAAAAAAAGATAGGTCAGCAGAAGAAGAGGAACAACTACACTGGGGAGTCAGCTCGGCTGTGTGAGCCGGCAGAGGTGCAGAAGGACCAGGATGGGTGTGTAGGGTGAGGACACTGTTGGCTGGGAGGAGCTGGTGGGTTGGAGGGGTGCATGGAGAACTGCTCCAGGATGACGTGCACAGAGTGGTGGTGAGTGATGCACTGGGTATCGACTGGTATAAATTCATGTTCCCTGCGCTGAGTGAAGCTCTGCTTGCTCACAGATACAGGCAACCTGAGTGTTGTCTTCAGCACTTGTGCAGGCAGAGCTGGGAGTGAAACAGAGACACAGAACATCTTGCGAGGGATGGAGCCTGGGGAGATGACAGAAACTGGGGGAAGAATCATGAATGATGAGAGAAAATGGCCAAGAGCATGCAAAACTGGAATTCGGGTCAGGCAGGGAGGTGGGGATGTCATCAGTCATTTTGAGGGGGGCTGGAAGCCCAGGAAGCAATGCTAAGCAGATGTGCAGGATCAGAGAAAGCTTTTTGGGGTACAGCTGGGATCAGAAGAAATCAAAACAGCTCTGAATGGGGCTGGGGTAGGAGTCAGAGAGGCCACAGACACCGTCAAGACTATTTCACTGGAATCACATGCACCTAGGTAGATGGTATGAAGTCCAGTAGTTTTAAGAGTAGCAACTCTCCAGCGGCTTTGTCTTCCCTGATTGCCCATAGCAGAGGTAGGCTGGGGGCTGCTCATGATCAAGAGAATCACAGAATCACAGAGTGTTAGGGGTTAGAAGGGACCTCAAAAGATTATCTAGTCCAACCACTCAGCCAGAGCAGGATCACCTAGATAAGGTCACAAAAGAGCATGTCCACAAAGCCACTCACTACAAGAAAGACATTGAGGTCTTGCAGTGTGTCCAGAGAAGAGCAACCAGGCTGGTGAAGGGGCTGGAGAACAAACCTTATGAAGAGCAGCTGAGGCAACTGGGGTTGTTTGGCCTGGGGAAGAGGAGGCTGAGGGGAGACCCCATCACCACCTACAATTACCTGAAAGAAGGTTGTAGAGAGGTGGGTGTTGGTCTCTTCACCCAAGCGACAGGTGACAGGATGAGGGGGAACAGACTCAAGCTGCTCCAGGGCAGGTTCAGATTAGACATTAGGAAAAAGTTCTTCACCCAAAGAGTTATTGAGCACTGGAACAGGCTGCCCAGGGAAGGGGTTGGGTCACCAGCCCTGGATGTATTTAAAAGACGGACAGATGAGGTGCTCAGGGATATGGTTTAGGAGAGGATGGGTATGGTCTGACTCAATTTCAAAGGCCTTTTCCAACCTAGTGATTCTGTGGATTTTGAATGTCTCCAGAGAAGGAGATTCCACAGCCTCTCTGGGCAGCCTGTTCCAGTGCTCTGTCAATCCTCACAATGAATAAGTTCCTCCTTATATTCACATGGAACCTCCTGTGCTCCAACTTGCACCCATTGCCCCTTGTCCTATTGCTGGCCATCACTGAGAAGAGCCTGGCTCTGTCCTCCTGACACTCACTCTTTATGTATTTATAGACATTAATGGGGTCACCCCTCACTCTCCTTTTCTAAAGGCTAAAGAGATTCAGCTCCCTCAGCTTTTCCTCTTAAGGAAGGTGTTCCACTCCCTTCATCATCTCAGTGGCCATGCACTGGCCTCTTCCAAGTAGTTCCCTGTCCTTGAACTGAGGGGCCCAGAACTGGACACAATATTCCCGGTGTGGTCTCAGAAGGCCAGAGTAGAGGAGAAGGACCTTTCTTGACCTACTGACCTTCTAATACACCCCAGGATGCCATTGGCCCTCTTATCCATGAGGGCACATTGCTTGCTCAGAGTCATCCTGCTGTCCCCAGGCCCCTCTCACCTACGCTGCTCTCCAACAGGCCAGTCCCCAATCCATACTGATACCTGGGGTTGTTCTTCCCCAAATGCAAGACTCTGCACTTGCCATTGTTGTATTTCATTACATTTCTCCTCACCCAATTGTCCAGCCTGTCCAGATCTTGCTGGATGGCAGCACTGCCTTTGGGTTGTCTTGATGTTCATGAACCAAGGACCAGAGTTTCCCCCATGTCATCAACTTTCACTTACCTACTCACCCAGTACAGTGTGGTGTTCTTCCAGCTCGGGCTCTTAAGAAAATTCAGATCTTGCATGATAACATAGAAGATAAATATATTTCATAGGTTCTGTGAACCTCTGAGACTCTGGTCTACTTGGAGAGCAAAAGTGTTTGTGTCTGGAGGAAAGAATTTACAATAAAGCACGTTACAGATTCTGTGTCTGCTAGAATACATGAGCCTTCAATCCCATACTCTGCTCATAGATGAGACAACAAGAGTAGAGTCCATATCAGATGTGGACAGTTTGCTCAGTAGGACAGCCCTTATGGATCAACCATCTCTGTGGCTACCTCCAGGCTCTACCATCACCTCCAGCTCAGCATACATCAAGCAGGCAGGCAGAAATTCACACCAAGTGTGAACTCTAAAGCCAATAAATTAAGGATATCTGAGCTAGGATATTTTTTTTCTCAGCTTTGAGTAGTGACAAGACTCTTAGGTACAGGATTTGAGTGTGTGTCCTGCCTCAGAACTCAGTGCAGCAAGCAGAACCTTTTTGGCACTAACACTCACAATAATGAAGAACACAAATCCCTCTGAAGCAGATGTGGACAAACAATGATCCATTTTGGGGAGAGGGACTGTTGCTTTGTCTCCCTCCCACCCAAGTAGAGAAACCTGCAAGCCACGGAAGAACCAGAGCTAAGATAATACCCAAACAGGGCCAGGGTGCTGTACTGTGATAGCACATTATAAGCTAAACAAACAAATAACTGAAAGGAGAGTTATTTTATAGAGTTTTAAAAGACAAAAAAAAAGATGTGACTCACAACTTAAATCCAGTTGTTCCAAGCCAATACTATAATATGATCTAGCCAATAAACTAAGCAAGCAAAAATCAGTGGTAAACACCAATGGTGAGATGTCTGTTCAGTGAGATGCCTACCCTCTCCAGATAGTGCCTGTGGTTATTTACATGTCTATCCATACTCACGGAAAACTCCTCACTTGCGTATGTAACATCCTCAACAAGTCTTGGTGGCTTTTCCTGAATTGAGACTTGAATTCCTGCAGGCACCAGCACAGAATCCAACCTGAATATTGCTCTGTAGCAAAACAGCATGATCAGCATCATTACATGGTGCATTGCCTTCAGGCAAGGCAGGTTTTTGTGAGCACGTAGTGGAGCTGACCTAAATCAGCAAAAGACAAGAGTTAATTGCTCCAGCACAAGCTTGGAACAGGTCTGGGATGCCCTTACCAGATCAGACACATACCCATCATCTTCTGCCATCCTCTTCATCCCAGCTGTCACTCCTATTAGCAACCACTGCAGGTGAGTAGCCCCTCTGACACCCTACCTCCCCTTGTACAGTCATCAAGATGTGGACAGAGCCTTGTCTCATGCAAAGGTCAGAGAGCAGGCTGGATGAGCCAGCTCTTGGGTATGTACGTGAATCACTCTTCAGGTAATGACTCTGTCCAATTTGGTCCTTGTACCTCCTTATCACCATCTGGCTTGTGAAGACTTTTTTTACCAGAGTTACCACTTTCAGCAGGTTTACTCTGTGTTTATGTCATGCTAAGTGCAAAAGGAATATAAATCAAAAGAAAAAACAAACCTCAAGAGCACAGAAGCATACATTGTACCATACTGTCCTCTCTGCTTAGTTCCTCTGCTCTGCCTTGCACACTGCAGACCACCCAAACGCACATCTTGCGGGTCTGTACAGATCTCCTGATATTCCTTGGTCTATACCTGAGCATTGACTGGAGAGGGGTTTCTTAAAGAAGGCAAGTGTGATCCCAGACACTGCACAGCTTTATAGCCTGCCTAGGTGAGGACCAGTCAAGCAGAAGTTAGTCCTCCACACAGGATATTTAAAGTGTTTCTTTTTTTAAATCAAGCTACATCCAGATGTATTTGTACCAGCAGTCATGGCTACCATGTGTTGTCTCCAACAATCTGGTTGCATCTGTCCAAACTCTCCTTGTGCTTCAAGTGTAAATTCTCCTGACAAGGACCGTTTTGTGCGCTTGGATGTCTGCCTGGTGCTGTTTTAGATGAGCTAGAGTATCTGACATCCTCACCAGACTAGCAGGAGGTCCAGGTCTTTCTGGTCCAGCAACTGGAGGCCAATCTGGACCATATACTCCCACTCAAGATCAAAAGTATTAGTACCCACCTATGTTTAAGCATGGGGCGACTACCCATTTGGCTACAAAGTGCCTAAAATAATGTATTCATAGCCCACAACAGATGCTAATACCTGTCAATAATGGAAAGACAACAGACACACATCCAACAGGAGGGTCTGTCCCCAAGACACATTTTGGGTCCATCCTGACATTCTTCTGATACATTTTTCCAATTTGGTCAATACAGACTGGTAACGAATATATGATGGAAGTCCACTCTCTTCCATATGTTCCTTATTAGGAACACATCTAAAAGAAAAGGGAAATTTGAGAAAGTTGTAGCAGAAGGAGAATGTGGCTATTGCTAGTACTCCTTTTATAGTTTATTGGTTTTTACTTATTTATATAGAGTGTGTATGGGTTATATAGCATATGGATTATATAGGGCATTTCCAGAGTAGTCAGCTGTCCAGCACCAGGCAGACAGTCCTGTCTAGCTACAGCTACATTAAGCAACAGGCCCAGTCATTTGCTGTCATCATCAGTGTCAGTATCCTAGGAGATTTCCTGATCTTGCATAATTGTATCCTGTTAAATGAGTATTTTGTGTTCATAGCCAGACTGCTTTCAAAATGAATGTAAGTGAGAGATAGCTGCTGTGGATGTACCTGGCTTCAAATCGTTAAGAATGGCATACAAAACCATTTTATTTAGGGTCGTTAGTGAACACCCACCGGCTCGGTGTTGGGTCCAGTCCTGTTCAATATCCTCATTGACGACCTTGATGAGGGAACAGCATCCACCCTCAGCAAGTACCCGATGATACAAAGCTGGGAGGGGTGGCTGACACGCAGGAACACTGCGCTGCCATCCAGCGAGACCTGGACAGGCTGGAGAGCTGGGCTGTGAGAAAACAGATGAAATTCAACAGAAGTCTTGCACCTGGGAAGGAACAACCACATGTATCAGTACAGGTTGGGGGATGAGCTGCTGGAGAAGAGCTCTGTGGAGAAGGACCTGGGGGTCCTGGTTGATGACAGGGTGGCCATGAGCCAGCAGTGTGCCCTGGTGGCCAAGAGAGCCAATGGGATCCTGGGGTGCATCCGGAGGAGTGTGGTCAGCAGGTCGAAGGAGGTGATCCTTCCCCTCTACTCTGCCCTGGTCAGGCCCCACCTGGAGTATTGTGTCCAATTCTGGGCTCCATGGTTTAAAAAGGACAGGGATCTCCTTGAGAGAGTCCAAAGAAGGGCAACAAAGATGATTAGGGGCCTGGAGCATCTCCCCTATGAGGATAGGCTGAGTAAGTTGGAACTCTTCAGCCTTGAGAAGACTAAGGGGGTCCTAATTAAAGTCTATAATTATCTGAAGCAGGGGATGCAGGGGGAATCAGCCAGCCCCTTTTCAGTGGTCTGTGGAGACAGGACAAGGGGCAATGGCTGCAAGTTGGAGCACAGGAAGTTCCGCACCAACATGCGGAGGAACTTTTACCCAGTGGGGGTGACAGAGCCCTGGGACAGGCTGCCCAGGGAGGTGGTGGAGTCTCCTTCTCTGGAGATATTCAAGACTCGTCTGGACGCCTATCTGAGTGATATGTCCTAGGGAGCTGCTTTGGCAGGGGGGTTGGACCCAATGATCTCTCAAGGTCCCTTCCAACCCCTACAATTCTGTGATTTTAAAGTAAGCACATTCACAGACAAAGCCCTAGTGTCATTACAGTATCAAATTTCATAGCCTCTCACAGGGATTTGTAGATTAAAAATGAAGCCTCCTAATCCCAGTAAATTCATAGGTAAAATTCGTTCCAAGTAAACAAGAGTGAGAGGAACACCCAGCTACCCCTGATGTAACGCTGTTTCAACGCAGAAACAGTTCGTTTACTCCAAACACCATTCCAGATCCATGGGGCCAGCTCAGAGCTGACACTGTGTAAATATGTTAACTGCAGATAAACTGAATTATGAAGTTCCTGAGCTAATAATACTAGTTTTGTGGTTAAGAGCAACAACACTTAAAGTATCGGTGCATGCTTTCAATGGTAAATCTGCCTGATGCAGTCTTTGTGTGGAATGAAATGGCTAGGGGTAAAAATGAAAATGATATAAAAATAATGCAAATGAATATTGAGATAGCTGTAGCACGCAGGTATTTAGTGTTGAAAAGATTCTTCATTTCAACTCTTTTATTATTTTTTTTTCCAGGAGATACTGGGCATTTTAGATGCTAAAATGCTGAAGCAACTTTCAGAAACCTGCCCTCAAAATGGCTAGAGATGGAAAGTTGAAAATTGTCGTGTTATGACATTCGCTTTAGCAGAGGTGCCCACGCTCTTCCCACAGCAAAATGACTTTAATTTGCCCAACCTCAGAGTCCTTGAAAATGACACTCTGAGAATTTGCCATAATGATTTCTCACTAAATTAGAAAAATGCCCAACTAAGGAGGGATTATCTCTGCATGTGGATGTGGCGTAATGACTGTCAAGTGCACTGAGAGCCCCACTGGGCTTTGCAAGGTACATGGGGTCTGCAGCAGAGGCCAGTGTGTATCAGAGAATATTAATACTGTCTTGTTGGGGGCATCCATTGTGACACTTTACTGCTGTTCAGACAAAATTATACCATATGGGGGAATTCTCTTTCCTACTTTACATACATGAGGTACCTTTTAGGGCCAAGGATTAGTCCTAAATTGTCTGGCTGACAAACTCAGTCGATAAAGGACACAGGCGCATGTGTGCAGGCTCTGTAATGTGTGTACCTGCTGCCACAGCATCACTGCAAGATTCTGCCTCACAGCCCACAGCCGCTACGCCTGCAGTGAGGATGCACTAGTGAACCGGCATCTGCACACCCAGAAAATCTCCTAGCTGCTCCCCAGAAGGAGCACAGCAGCTCTGGTCTCACAGGACAAAGCATGTTTTGCCCCCAGGTGTCTTCATGCCCCACATTTCACAGCGTGGGGAGCTGGATGAGGAGTCACAAGGGAGAGAAACTGTCATTGGCTGCCTTTGCTAAGCACTAGAGCAGGACCATGAGGAGACATATCTTTTGTTTATGTGGCTTGTGCCATGGAGGACCAGAGAGATGGTGAGAATGTGCTGGCAGACGAGGATGTTAAGAGTTTCAACACAAGTGCCACAATAGCACTTCAATAGCAGCGCTCAAATGCCCAGTGCTGGTGCTCCTCACGTCTCACCGCCAGCCAACTGGCGCAGGCCCATGGCGCTGAAAAGGCACAAGGAGCACACACACACGCCTCTATGGATGCTCATTCACTTCAGTGCCAGTGCCCTGTTAAAGACGATGCCAGCCTCCCTGGTAAACCCACGTTAGGCTGTTTCTGTCTCCATTTCGCAATGATTATTCAAAACAAATCTGGTAAGTGTGGGCGGGAAGGGAGGTGAGGGCTGGAGAGGCTGCAGGGCCCTGCTGAGCCAATTAGAGTCCCCTAAGGGGTCTTTCCTGTTGGAAGTGGGCCACTGGGGAAGAATGGACATACAGGGAACATCACCGGGCCAAGCACCAGGGAAGACTGATTGATTCTTACAACAAGGTCAGATTTGGGTCTCTCACCTGCCAAGTTTTTTTTCAGCAGCCATGGGAGATGGTGCCAGAAAGGTGCTGCCCACAGAGTGTCCTCACTGCTAGCTTTCTATCCCATCTCAGCTGGGTGATGTGGGGACCCAGCAGAGGAGGAAGCAGTGTGGGGAGAAGCCAGAGGTCTAAAGATCACAGGAGGCCAGTGGGTGAAGGCAGGCCACCAAAGAAAGACACAGCCCAAACATTTTGTCCATGTGTTCCAAACTTAATAGCTCAGCCCCTGCCAAATGTCACCAAACCCTTGCAACTTGTGGCCAGGGCAACACAAATCAGGACAGCTACAGCAGGGCATGGGTACTACCTCGTCCCTGTCTCCAGAGTCCCCCTGGCCTCAACTGGGGTATCCAAAATGGTCTACAGTGCCCTATGTTCTGCAGGGCTGTGCTCTCCACACATCTCAGCTCTCCTGAGATGGAGCTGCAGGAGCCTATGGGTCTCCTGGCCCCACAGCTGTGCGAAGAACTGTGGGGGCCTGGGAAGGGCAGAGTGTGACCTGTTTGTTCTATGGACAGGACTCGAGGCTGTCCTGGCAGTGCTAATTTTACCAGCTCTGCCTTCACTCTCAGCGCCTGGGTACCCCAAACCTGTAACTCCCCACACTGAGCTCAGCCTGTGCCCGGAGCTGTGTGGGCTTTCTCCACAGGGATTTCCTGGAAGAGACATCTCCATTCCTTTGGGGACCGATGGCAGCCCAGGGTCCCAAGCCCATTCCCCAGGCTGCAGGGAATCAAACCCCTCGGGTCAGGCGGTGTAGCAATACGACCCCTCAGGAAGACCCGGGACACCGGCTGTGGCTGGAGTGATGGCCGCTCCCGGCCACCGGAGAGCGCGGCCCCGTGAGCCCGAAGGGAGTAGTGTTCCACGAACAAAGAACCTTTCCGTGCGCAAACGGAACGGCGGCGGGAGCCCGGGGGTCCCGCACATTCTGGGGCCAGGTGCCGGTCCGGTACCGCCGCGTTTGGCGCTCCCGGGGGCTGCGGAACCTGCCGGCTGCTTTTCCGCCGAGAAGCCGTGCGTAAAAACCGGCGCTCCGCTTTCCCGACGGCAAAGCGCTGCCGGGAGGCTGCGACGCCGGAGCGGGGCTGCGGCAGCCCGTTGGGGGTGCAGGCGGGAGCCCCGGCAGGGACGGCCCCGGCAGGTCAGCGGGAGGCCAGCTCCGACCTTCCCGGGTAGGTGTACCTGGAGAGAGGAGCTGAGCCCAGCCTCCAGCCAGGTATGTGTATCCCCTATCGCCGTACGTATAGGTGTGTGCAGGTGGTGTATCTCTCTTGGAAGCTTGAGAATGGAAAGGGGAAAGTGTTCAGCCGAGTCGGACGCCAGACCGACCTCCAGCTTCGCGGGGAGGACCGAGAGACCCCGCGGGACAGGGGGAAAGGGGTCCCCCGCACCCCGTACCTTCAGCGCGGCCGGGGAAAGAAAGAAGTGCCCCGCCATCGGCGCTCGTCGGGGCGGGCGAGTCCCAGTCCCGATGCCGGGCTAGGGCG
This sequence comes from Laterallus jamaicensis coturniculus, assembly GCA_022605575.1. Taxonomy (NCBI): domain Eukaryota; kingdom Metazoa; phylum Chordata; class Aves; order Gruiformes; family Rallidae; genus Laterallus; species Laterallus jamaicensis. The sequence continues at coordinate 11,076,169 of JAKCOX010000012.1, forward strand.
GAGAGGGATGGAAAGAGACGGTGATCCCGGCGCACGGCCGCGGACACCGAGCGGCTGCTTTCTACGTGAAGGAAGGGAAATAAACCACAACGAGTTTTTATTGTTATCATCATTCTTATCATCGCCATCGTCGTTTCTCTGCACATAAATAAATAAATAAATATCTCCCGGGGGGGAGGGAGGGGAACGGAACGATACAATCACAGCTGCGCACCCGGCAGCGACCAAGTCAAAACCAAAGCGAGAACAATTTTGGAAAGAAAAAAAGAAAATCCAACCAAACCAAACAAACCAAAAAACAAACCGGAAAAGATAATAACCCAAACAGCCTCCGACCCTCCTGCTCCGCCCTCTTTCGGGCACCGTCGAGCTACCGGAGGGAGCCCCGGAGTAGCATCCCTCCAGGCGGTCCGCACCTCCCGCCGCCGCGCAGCGTATCTCAGGAAGCGGGGAGTTCTGCGGGCTGTCCCCCGGGCCTGGTGCTGCGCCTGCGGGGAGACAAGTGAGACAGCACTACTGGGGGACTCCTGGGGTCCTAGGGAGCCGTTTATTTACAACAGGGCGCACGGACACCCGCCCCCGTGGGCCGGGGGTTTAGAAAGGCGAAAAAAGTCCTTCGTAAATTACACAGATTATACAAAACGGTATAAAATCCTTCGGCTGTATGCCAGCACCGGAACCGGCAGGACTCCCCCTTCTGCTCTCGCCACAGTTCCTGGGGAGCCGGAGTGGGCGTGCGGGGGGCTAGGGGGTGACTGCGAGACCTCTGTCGTCCTTCCCCGAGGAGGACGGAGACATGCGCAAGTCCTCGTCTTCTTCCGAGCACTTGGTGGTGGAAAGGGACGAGCATTTGCAGCTGTGGCCGGCCCTCCCGCCCCGGTGGGAGCTGCTTTTGCCTTCTTTCTTGTGCTTGACCCGTCGGTTCTGGAACCAGATCTTCACCTGCTTCTCGGAGAGGTTCAGGTAGGTGGCGATCTCGATTCGCCGCAGCCGGGAGAGGTACATGTTGGAGGCGAACTCCCTCTCCAGCTCCAGGAGCTGCGTGCTGGTGAATGCGGTGCGCATCCGCTTGCTGCTGGGCAGCTGGCTGGACGTGCTGTCTGCGGAGCGGAGCGCACCGTCAGGACCTGCCGGGCCCGCCGCCTCCCACCCCACAGCTCCCGCCGGTCCCTGCTGCGCAACACCCCCCCTCCCTTAACACCCCCCTCCGCGTCTCTTTCTGGGAGCCGGCGACCCGGCTAACGGCTGCCGGGCTGCAGCCCGAGCTCAAGGGGTGCCGGGGACACCTCTCCCCGTTCCCGCCCGTTTTCGGAGGCTTGGCGGGCATCAGTGGGGCTTTCCCTACGCATCCCTCGGGGCACCGGCAGGGAGAGGCGCCGAGACTCCTCGTCCAACCTGCGGGCGCAGGGCAGGGACCCCCCGCCCCGTGTGCCCTCGGCGGGGTGCTGCCTCCTCGCCCCCCCCGCTCCATCACCTCCCCGCAACGACCACGGTTAGCATGCAGGCGTGCACACCCCCCTCTCTCTCCCCCGGCGCCAAGCGTACCCCCCTTACCCACGGAGATGCAGTGGAACTGCCGGGGGTCGGGCAACGGGTAGGCGCCCTGGTAGAGCGCCGGTGCGTGCCCGACACTGACGGCGGAGACGGAGTGCTGCTGGCGGGCCAGGGGCGAGTGGCAGTACTGGGAGCCGAAGGGGGGGAAGGAGGCCTTGATGAGGGGGATGGCGGGCGGCGGCGGGTGCAGCTGGGAGGCGGTGACACAGAGCGGGCAGACGCAGAGCAGCCCGGCCTTGCGAGCGTGGCAGGCGCCGGCCGGCAGCCCGGGCAGCGGGTGCGAGGGGTGCACGGCGTAGGGGAAGAGCGGCGGCGGCGGGCTGCCCTCGCCCTTCTTCTCGCCCGCCTCCCGCAGCACCAGCGAGTCCACCAGGAAGGAGCGCGGCATGGCCCCGCGCAGCGCCCGCGCAGCGCCCCGCGCAGCGCCCGCGCAGCACCCGCGCAGCGCCGCTGGCCAGACCGAGTGGTGCTGAACGGCGCCCGCCCGCCCGCTTTAAATAGCGCCCGCGCCATGTGATGGCGGCGCCGGGGCGCTCAATAGGCTTTCTGTGCCTCTTCTCTTGGCATTCACGCCGCACGCTCCCTCATTATTTCCCTTGTTAACTAAATGAACTGCATAATGTACTCTATTCTTGTCGACCCCACCCACGCCGTAGCAGGCGGCCTCTCCCCTCCTCTCCCTTTGGCGGGGTTATTTTCTCATTCTCTCGCGATTTAATATTCTTTTCTTTCTCTTTATCGCTCTCCTTCGCTTTCAGCCCAGCTTTCAGCCCGCTCCCCCCTTGTTTATTTTGCCTGCTGCAGCCGCGGTCTCCGCCGGCGCCGGCTTCCCCTGCCAGCCCCCCGGCGCCTTTCCCACCTGTGGCACCAGGTCGTCCCCCCAGCCCCGCCGGCCTCTCTCTCCCTCTTTTCCCCCTCGCAACCGGGATGCTTCGTCCCGGTTACCGCGCTCGCCGCTGTCCCCAGCCCGGTGTCTTTGTTTCCAGCCCGGTGCCTGGACCTGGCGCTTATCGCTGCCGCAGCCGTCGGGCGCGACCCCCGGCCACGGAGACGTGCCAGCCGGTGCTCCACAGGCGCGGGCTCATCCGCTCGGCCCCTGCGTGAGCGTGGGCGCCTGGGTACGGATAACGGCCCACGGAGAGTCCGAACTGTGCACGCACAGAAACCCTGACACACATCCACGTCTCCGTGCCGGCGCTCGCACGGCGAGCACCCACACAGAGGGAGAAGAGACGCCCGGGAAAAGCCACGCATCTTTATACGGTGCCCCTCTGCACGGTTTCACCGGTAACACCCGTCACCGCACCGTCGGGATGCACGTGCGCCGGCTCCGGTGCCGGCCCCGGCCGTGGTCCCGTCCCCGGTCCTAGTCCCGGTCCCGCACCGCCCGCGCCCCCGGCACCGCGGCGCACAAGCGCTCCGGGAAGCTGCGGGAACACACAGGGAAACGGCTTACTTCTCCCGTTAGATGGGAATTAACGCAAAGACACCGGCGCGGCGCCCGGCTCTCTTAGCACGGGGATCTACAAAACTTGGGGCGGGGTCCAAGGCTCATTTCTACGCGTTCATCCGCGCCCGGGCGCAGCGGCGCTTCCCCGCGCAGCAGCCCGCGGCGTCGGGCTCCCCGCAGCTTATTGGTTTTGTACGTGAACTGCTAACAAATACGGGGGGGAAATATTATTCGGGATACGTTTTTCCTCTCCGATTTTCCTGTTTTAGATACGGGGAAAAAAACCCAACAACCCCAAAGCAATCCAGACCAACCGCACGAGCCGAATCCTGTCAAAACGCGAAGGGAATTTCTCCCTGCGGTAACCTGGCCGCCTCAACACCGAACGGACTCTGTCAAATGAAGGGAAGGGAAAGCCTTGGCATCAGTGTCATCCCATGCCTCTGGCTCGTACAGGGGCTGTTCCCACCCGCAGTCGCATTCCTGACTGAAATCCATGGGAGCTTTGCTGAGATACTGTTGATCCCCGAGCCTAGAAATACGTCTATGGGCACAAATAAACGGTGAAAAATCCAGAACGAACAAACCCGAATGCGAGTAAAGACTCGCTTCCACAACGATTTAGAAAGAATTTCCCAGCGCCCTTCCCCTGAAAGCGTTAATGGTGTTCGGATTTTGTTGTTGTTGTTGTTTTATTTTTAAAGGACTGGTAATTTAAAGCTTTTTTTCCCCCGGAGGTGGCGCCCGGGAAGGGGCATCTCTCCCCGCTGAGATGTGCCCAGCCACCGAAGAGGTTTGGATTCAGCTTCAACCCGAGAGATTCCCACTGCCCAGGGGCTGAACCCTAGGGCTCCGAGCCGCAGGGAGGCAAAGGGTTAACAGCTCCTGAATGCACACCAAGCCCAAAGCTACTGGGAAAGAATATCCAAAAAAATAACCAGTTTTTTTTTTCCAGCCGCTGGACCTTATTGAATGTCATTGAAGAAAGTTTTGAATGCCAGATAAAGAGAGGCGAATTAAAGTGTGTGACAGCAGAGGATAAGCAAACACAAAGAGAACTCTGTCACACTTTGGGCAAAATCCGTGGGCTTTTTACCAAGCCTCTTCGCTATGATTGAATTAAGTAATAGGAAAACATTTTCTTTCAGTTTAGAGCCATTAGACAAAAACTTCAAAGCGAATAACACTTTTTAATGTGCAGCCCAACAATGGAATCTGTTTTGTGCTGAAATGTTTAAATGGTTTGTTGTGCAACTGTGGGCTGAAATAACCCAGACTGCAGCAAAATAACATCCTTCAGGACGTTTTATGAGCGCTTGAAAGTAGCACAGACCTTTAATCCCAGAGCTTTAAACTAGACCCCCCCCCAATCTATTTTGCTCGCCGCCCCCCCTTTTAAAAATTTTTTTTCTTTCTTTTTTTTTCTTCCCCCTCTCCCCTTTTTTTTTTTCTTTCATTCTTTCTTTCGTTCATTCTTTCATTCTTTCTTTTTTTAAGACGGGAAATTCTCCTCCTGTATTTCCCATCTCGAAGTGATCGCCGCTAAACGAAAGCGGCACCGGGAGCGGTGGAAAGACAGCCGCTGACGGGGTACGCGCTGCAGGCGGCTGGGGGGACGTGGGGTGCGGGGGTGAAGGGGTGAAGCCCCTTCTCAGGGCTCCGGGGTGAACCCCGCCAGGACCTGCCTCGCCGCAAGCTGCCGAGATGCCCCGTTCCCGCGGGGGGTCGTGCCGGGACAGGGTCCCCGGTGCTACCGGGAAGCGCCGCAGCTCGGGCTCCGGAGGGAGAGGCATATCGAGTGGTAAATGCTACCCCCGCGCTCGCTGTCACGTCCCTCGGAGGAGATGGGGAGAGGGAGGCGTTAGGGTGCTGGGGAAGGGGGGCAACGGCCGTCAGTGAAGGGCGGGGGGCAGGTATGGTTGCGGGGATGAAGGAGAGAGAGGGTAAAAACGTTAGCACTGGCTGAGGCTTGTCTTCCCCCTTGGGAGCTGAGGGGTCTGTGGCACTGCTGCCTGCGAGGGGAGAAGGTGTCACACTGCTCTGCCTGGGGACAGCTGTATGGACGTTGGCTGAAAAGAGGTGCCTCATCACTTTGAGGGACCAGCCATTGCCTTTTGTGAGGAGGCCCTCACGCTCCAGGGTAGCTGCCACTAATATCTGGGGGGGTGAGGGGTGACACACGCCATCAGTCCCTAAGGAGAGCACGGAGAGGTGCGCTTGTTCAGGGGGAGGGGGAGGTGAGGATGGGATCCCGCTGGGGTGGGATGGAACCACCATTTCCAAGGAGACCACGTCCTCGGTAGCTGAGAAGGTTTTATGATTCTGAGGGGGATGCACCATTCCCCACCCTAACCCAAGAAAGTATTTTCTAATACCAAACAAGAACATGTAAATCAAAGCCAACACCGGACCACAAGCCACGCACTGCGTGCTGGATTGCCCCAAGACCGTGCTGGTTCATGCTGGGCAAACACACGAGCAAGGCGGGTGGTACCTGTGCACCACTTTAACTCATCCGCAGAATGAATCTGAGGTTACCTGAGGTAACCAGAAATGTATGTTTAAAAAAATCACTGCTTTACCAGCTAAACTGGATTTTGTGGCTGCTGTACTTTCTTCACTGGGCTCTTGCTCCATTCAACAGGACACTAAACAGGGGCTGGAAACGGCAGTTTGTATTTTGTGCACTGACTTTGGCCAAATGCTCCAAGTGTTTGGCACCCTCAAAGCCAGGGTTCAGAGGAGGGAAGCAGCCCATGAGACAGTGACACAGGTATTGAGTATCTGTAGGAAAAAAAAAACCCAACTTTTTATCATTTGCTCATCTACTTTTATCTACTTTGCACTGTCTGTGAGTACAGTCAGAGAAGGAGAAACAAACCCCAGTCTAAACACAGGCCACATTGCATCAGATCAGAAGCCTGGCTACAGTCATAACTTCTCTGCAGCAGTGACTGTAGTGGAAATCCAGGGAAGTCTATGGGAAAAGGATTAGTGTAGGGTGATCCTTCTCCAGTTTACTCCTGGCCTCCGCTGATTCGTAATGCAAGGTTTTCCAGAAACAGGCTATAGGTTTGTGCCTAATTCCAGTTCTTAAAAAAACAAAGGCAAAACCACAGCTTGCTCTGTCAGAAAACTGCCTTATGTTTTCCTTCAGCTCTTGTCTTCTCTATTAACTCCTTCCAAGTTTATAATTGTAAAAATTTGGTAGCCTGCCAGCACTGGCCTTCACCATCCAGCCCTGCTGCATTTCCACCATGGTTCATCCAGTTTCATCTAGTTTCCGTCACAAGCTATAAAGGGAATAACCAAACTATGCCAGTAAAACTTGGGCCACAGGAGGACCAGGGTGTCAGAACTCCTTGTTTCCAGGACCTGTATGTTTTTCCTTCAATCGTATTCAACAACAGGTATCTACAGTAGACATTTACCATTTAGTAAATCTTCAGACCCATTGCTTGCTAACAGGGTGGATCTATAATCACGTAACCACCTTCCAAGAAGACAATTTGCTGCCTTTTCCCCTCTGTGATTTGACCTGTCACTCAAGAGGAAATGTCAAAGAAGTAGCTGGACAGGAACGGTGAATAAGTAACAGAAAAAAGTATGAACATGCACAACACACTGTTTGAAATAAGACTTTTGCTTTTATAGAAAGGCAGCATTTCAAATTACTAGTGACTTTGTAAGACAGAGTAACACAAGATGGAGAAATCGTTGGGAGTGATCAAGACAAGGAATTGCAAAAAGGGGTAATGGATATGAGTTCTGCAAATCTGCTTAAAGTATTAAATTATTAGAGATATGCTCCTTTATCCTCAGAATCCACCCTGTTCACAGACAGTTTTGGTTGTCTTCTCCCCTATATGTATACTGAGTCCTTTTAGGCTGTCAGTTTGGTCTTTGAGAATACCCAAGGAGAAATTCTGTCATCTCACGGAGTAATGTGTCTCTGAAGCCTTTGAATGGTTTTCTGCAGCCCAATGGACTTTGCAGGTTTGAATCACATTCATGTGGAAAGTACTCAACAAACATATCGATCCGTAGCATGTGTACTTGGGATTATGGGTACACGGGTTACAGCGTTGACTTGTCATTCTCTGCCTGGACAATGTCGAGGGTTCTGCAGTGATCATGGTTATTGCTGAATGTGAGACATCTGGCTACAGCATCCTGTGACAGAAGAGAGACAAATAAAGGTCTGTGCAAGAGCTGCTGTTAAAGATCTATCTTCAGCTTCTCATAAATGAAGTTGTACAGGAAGCTGATAGGAAAAAACCAGACTTTCCCTGAGTCATCAGGAAAAGGAATACCAAAGACCTGGAGACATTACAGTCAATAGAGGCACTCAAACCCTTTGCTTGGAAGAGATCAGGACTTTAATTTCCCAGTTCCCCAATACACAGAGGACGTTTCCTAGGGAGTTTTGCAAAGAAGCCATACAGCCACATGGAGAAAGACGCCACAAGGGGTCTGTGGCAAACGGGGCAGGGGGGTTTTACTTTGGATCAATGGCTGGTAGGTTGTGCACGAAATGTCTGTGAGAAAAGAGGGAGGCTCGCTTGCTTGCAGCAGGGATTCCTGGCCATTGCTGGCGGTGCAGTGACAGAGCCTGAAAGTTGCAGACAAGAACTGTGTAGCTTGGTTCCTTCTTTGATGTTGACAAACATGTGTTCCTCAAGTGCTTATCACACATGTATGCGAAGTGATTATCTGAGATGTTTATTCAGCTTGTGTAAAGCAGACCTCACCAAGGTATGTTAATTCCTTTAACGTGCTAGTCCTGGCAGTAGACTGAGGAGAGGAACACTCTGAACTGACAAAATTATTTTCTTCTTTTTATTACATCATGAAGACTTAAAAAAAAATCTCTTTGGAATCCAGTAGAGTAGAGCATATTAAGTTATGTGTGTTTGTGTCTGCAGGTCTGGAGATGAAGTTTGATATTGTTAAATACATCAGTCAATATATCAAGTGTGTAGGATGGGAGTGCACAGCCATACACAGCCAAACTGTGGAGTTTTACAGAAATCATTTCCTGGAAGCTGAGCACACGCTTTTGTTGACATCCTTATATTTGCATCGAAATCTTACAGTACACAGAGGAATATTTTGCAGAGTCACAAACCAAGCACTAACTAACACATCCACCAGTGTGGATATCCAAGTCAGTGTGTGACAAACGTGTGTGATGGCACTGCATTTTTTGTGTATTTTGAATGTAAGTAAAACCTGAGAACCTCAATCTTCCACATCCTTGTTTTTCTAAGTAAAATGACCCAACACATACAAACTTTGGATTTGTATCTGTTACAGTCTGTCTTGAGGAACTTAGGAAGTCTCCTACTCAAAATATGAACATCACAAATCTTGCATTTCACACCCTTTTGCTGTTAGATCTTCATCTTTCACATTTGGACAGTGGTGACAATGTTTCTCCTGTCCTGTGGTCCTGTGTACCTGGTGTGCAGTATCACAGCTGAGCTGGGGATGTGCACAAGCGAGAAGGCTCAAAATTGTTCTTGGCTTCAGCTGAATGCTCCATTCCCTCCCATCATGGGCTAATGTGGTTCCCTCCATCATGCTTCAGAGACACTTTCCAACACATGATCCAAAACAGAGCAGTCTCATTTTGGAGAGAAAACCTAAAACTCTGTGCTCTGACAGCTCCATGAGTATCCTAAGTTAGGGAAGTTACAGCAGTGAAGTTTGGTGGGAAGACAGCATACTCCAAAATAGAAGTTGGATGTCATGACTTTCAGGAACCTCACAGAGCTTCTCAGACCATTGAACTTCAACTCTTGCACTTTGTGTAAAATTCTTACCTGCAAAAGGACACATTTGTGGCAGTATAAATGCCTTTCGACAGCTATTCAAAAGAGTCTTTATGGAGACTGCAGCTCTTTGGAACATGGAGAGACCTGGACAGGCTGGAGAGCTGGGCAGGGAGAAACCAGATGAGATTCAACAAAAGCAAGTGTAAAGTCTTGTGTCTGGGAAGGAATAACTGCTTGTATCAGTACAGGCTGGGGGATGACCTGCTGGAGAGGAGCTCTGTGGAGAAGGACCTGGGGGTCCTGGTTGATGACAGGTTGGCCATGAGCCAGCAGTGTGCCCTGTTGGCTAAGAGAGCCAATGGGATCCTGGGGTGCATCAGGAGGAGTGTGGCCAGCAGGTCGAAGGAGGTGATCCTTCCCCTCTACTCTGCCCTGGTCAGGCCCCACCTGGAGTATTGTGTCCAATTCTGGGCTCCATGGTTTAAAAAAGACAGGGATCTCCTGCAGAGAGTCCTAAGAAGGGCTATGAAGATGATTTAGGGCCTGGAATATCTATCCTATGAGGAAAGGCTGAGTGAGCTGGGACTGTTCAGCATGAAGAAAAGAAGACTGAGGGGGGACCTTATTAATGCTTATAAATATCTTAAGCATGGGGTGCAGGGGGAATTAGCCAGATCCTTTTCAGTGGTTTGTGGGGACAGGACAAGGGGCAATGGCTGTAAGCTGGAGCACAGGAAGTTCCGCACCAACATGCGGAAGAACTTTTCCCCAGTGAGGGTGACAGAGCCCTGGGACAGGCTGCCCAGGGAGGTGGTGGAGTCTCCTTCCCTGGAGATATCCAAGACCCGTCTGGATGCCTATCTGTGCAGTATGAGCTGGGGAGCTGCTTTGGCAAGGGGGTTGAACCCAATGATCCCTGGAGGTCTCTTCCAACCCCTATGATTCTATGGAGGTTCCAAAAGCCACAGGGTTACACAGCATGGTAGCCAAGAGTAGGCTGTATGGAGCCCCTCTACTCCATGGCTTCTCCCACTTTTGACTTTTATTCTTGAGACATCCCTCTTCTGATATCTTTCAGCAGCTTTTTTAGCTAAGGGGTGAAGCCTCAAAAAACCAGAATCAAAACTCAATATCCTTGGTGACTATGAAGCAGGTATTCTTTATTGCAGCGCTTTAAGTCCACTCCCATCCCAGACTATAAAAACTGATTAGAATTCTGTGTGTTAAAAAATGTGTCCTGGGAAACCAAAGTGATCCACTAAATTTTAGCCAGCCATTTCTCTTCACTCTGTAGTTTTTAACTTTTCCTGCCAGTTTTACAACTTCAGTCCTATTTTTGGTGCTCTCCTTACTTTTCCTCCTCTTCTTCCAATGCCTATAATTTTCTCCATCACCAGCTTCACTCACTGTCTGTATTTTACTTCTCTTCAGCCAGATCACTATCTCAGTAAATGGGTCTTTTCATGCAGAAGTGTGAGAAGAAGTCTGAGTCTGGATGAATGAAGTCTTCCAACTACCCCCACCAAAAGATCAAACAGGAGGAGGGCAAACAGGATTGATAGTCTCTTCACCAAATTTTTTGCATTGTCCAGACACAGGGGTAGGGGAAAAAAAAAGATAAAAAGAATATGCCATGAAAGGACAGCACTTTATCTTCTGCAGATTAGGAGCCTCTATTGTCTTGATCACAGTCACGTAAAATTAAATGATAAATTAATCTAATTTCTAATCACCCTAAGGAACAGGCTGGGGGAATACCAATGTTGCAATCAAGTAAGATGAGGACAGAAATTTCTACAGATGTCAGGGGACGATTGTGCCCAGAGATGAATAAACACTTAGACCCAGTCTTCAGCACCAATGGAGGAAACTCAGCAATTGCACGAACCATCCCTTTTTCTTGAGACATTTTAACCAAACTTCACCTTGGTTTTGTTGTTTGTTTTGTTTTTTTTTTCCCCATGCCCAATCTTTGATAAAATATTGAAATAATTTCTTTCATGGCTAAAAATAACCAGCTGGAAAGAAGTTGGAAGTGGGGAGGATGTCAGTACTTTCCAAACCCTGTTTGGCTTTTGGTGTGTTTGTCAAGACACTTAATGTACACACAACAGCACCTAGGATATCTTAGTTACTAAGTAGTATCCTGGCCAAATTGCTTAAGGAAAAGACAAGGAACTCTCTGCGGGTAGAACATCCTTATTATGGCAATATCTGAAGGGTAAATCTACAGCCAATACATGTTTTATCATTAAAATACCCTCAGATTTGACTTTACCAGAGAAATCAGGATCACATCAAGGAAATTAAATTTCCTGACCAGTGCTCACAGGCATTGTCATCACAGACACCTCTCCTCCAGCCACCTCTGGGTCTGGTGGGAGATGGGCAGTGCAGAGCCCCCTCCACAGCCTTGCTGCTACCCATAAAGAATTCAGTTCTGGCAGAGGCAGAGCAAGGAAAAGTGGCACTCAACCTCCTACTTGTGTTTTCAGTTTTACTCCCTTTAACAGGTGAGCTGTCTTAGAGCAACAAAAAATAGACCAGAGTGTGTAGGCCATTAATTTCCATCTCATTTATACTGTGAACCCTTTCCATCTTTCATTTCATCAAATCCCCACCTTTCCAGCAGTGTAATCACAGAATCACTAGGTTGGAAAAGAGCTTTGAGATCATTGAGTCCAACCATACCTGTCCTCTACTAAACAATATCCCTGAGCACCTCATCTACCTACATCCCTCCCTGAGCAGCCTGTTCCAGTGCCCAATAACCCCAATTGCCCAATAAAATGTCTAATCTGAACCTGCCTTGGCACAGCTCGAGTCCATTCCCCCTCAGCCTATCACCTGTCACTTGGGTGAAGAGACCAACACCCACCTCTCTACAACCTCCTTTCAGATAATTACAGGCAGATAATTACAGGCAGTGATAAGATGCACCTCACATCAGCAAAGATGTGACAGGGAAGGAAGGCTCCTGAGCCCAATTCTCTTTGCTGTTCTGGGCAGGATCCTGCAGCACCTCTCAGTATAAGCAGCACCTTGATCTCCAGTAAAGGCAGCAGCATTTTGGAGTAGCTGTAGCTCTACAAGTCATGGCCTTACTATCATCCTCTCCATGAAGCTTCAGTGTCCTCTCTTGCACCTTGTCCATTGGCTGGTCCACCTGCAGTTTGGTCAGAGTGCTATTTTTGGCCTAGGGAAGCTCGGCTTCTCTCAGCAGAGATAACAACCAAGTCACTTGCAGCCCTGAGTGCAGATTTCCCTTAATTTAGACATTTTGGGGCACTTACAATTACTAATCATTTTACTTGCATGTACCTTTTGGTTTAACCATGGTACTTAAAAGTGAAAAATTGCTTTAATCTACAGGATTAGCAGAGTTGCCAAGAGGCAGAGCTGTTTGGCTCCTCATTAGGTAAAGTTCACAGTATTTATAATTTTTAATTATTTTTTTGCATATACACACATATAGGCAAACAGTCAGTGCAAATCCATATGTCTCCTGGGGCAGCAAAGATGCAGGATGCATTCTATACAGTCCTTGGGGCATAGGCTCTGCTCCCCAGGTGTGTCAGGACTGGAGAGGATCTGCATGTGAGTCCTGCTGCAGCTGCAGGCTGTTACCACCCTGCTCTGGGGCCATGTGATATCACTGTCCCAGGGCCACCGCATCTGCTCCCGCACAGCCTGGGCCGGCTGCATTCGCCATCTTTTTGCAAGATCATCAAAACTGGATTTTAGAAGTGTCTTATGGGTTTATCTGGTGTTATTTAAGCAGTAGATTCTTCAGCAGAGCCCAGATGTGAGTCTTAGGTGAAATGAAGAAGGGTTGGGAAGGGAGAGGAAAGCACTACTGTAGGGAAGCATGAATGCAGGACTTCTGTTGACGTGTGCCATAAACTGTTGCTGGGGGGCTGTATCTGTGTGCCAGTAGATTGCTGCCCTGACATGGTGGGTCACCTAGCAGAAACATACTTTCCTAAGGGATCTGACTGTCCCATTTTTGGAAACCTGAGTTTTCTTAAGGTGCCCTGGCTGTGGTCCGTGTGGAGGACAGTTCACAGCATGGTGGGCCCATGCCAGGGTTGAACACTGTCACAGTGCAGCAGAGGGGCCCCACCACAGCCCAGGGTCCCTTGAGTGAAGCAGCCCCATGGCCAGTCCTGCACCCATCAGTCACGGTCCTGCACAGCCAGACAGCACTCCATGCCCACGGTGGCTGGAGAGGCTCTCCAGAGTCTCTGCTGCACTTTCCCAAACCATCCCCAGAAGGATCAGTGGTCCCAGAGCCCAGGCTGGGGTCAGAGTCGTTTGTCCCTCCCCAGCAAGTTTGCAAAGAAGCGGTGTACACGGCACCCCCCTGGCCCTGTGCTCGGCCGGGGAGTGCAGCCCTCTCGTTGCCCCTCGGCCTTTCCCGCTGACCTTTTCTCTGCCGCTGCTTTTTCTCCCACCGGGAATGTCTGTGTGTGGCTGTGAAAGGCAGCCTGTCCTGTTTGTCCCATGGCTGTCCTCACACAGCACACACCAACCAGAGCTGTGAAGGGGTGAGGGCGTTGCTTGGGGACAGCCCCCAGGGTGGGTTTGCAGCTGGCTGCACATCAGTAGTACCCAGTGCTGGTGATATCCAGGAGCTCTCAAGCTCAGCATCTGTGGAGGAAACAGTTCTACAACTTATATATTGCTGTGCATTTCAGAAAGGTTCTTCTGCCTTTTCATGGAGTAACAGGACTTAGGTCCTCCCTTTGAAGGGAGGAGACCTTAAGGTGAATGACTGTGTTGGCAGCATGTGATAGGGAAAAGAAACACAGGTGTGTGCGTTGTACCTGTCTCTTCAGAACCATCCCACGCTTGTCTGAAGATGAGATGCTCCTTTGAGGAAAGTGTTTGCAGTCTAAGTGCCAGAAATATTTTGGCAGATGTGACAGCTAATCAAATGTAAAACATGCCCAGAAGTAGGCTAAACACCTGGGGAAGGCTGCTAATAGAGTCAAAGTCATGACAAATGTTTCCCTCTTTGCAAACCAAGTCAAAGAAATACTGAAGATGCTGGTAAAACATTCAAAAAAGATCCCAAACACAATCACACATACAAAGATGCAACTCTTGAGGATGAAAATCACCTTTGTGAGCCCCGTGAAGCCTGCCAGCAAGTAGAATATAATTCAGCTGTTTGTTACATTATCTCAGAGTATTTGTCAGGGGTGAATATAACACTCTAGTGCTCTTCTGAGACTAACTCATCCTGCAGACCCCTGGTCACTCCCAAAGCTGCTGTCAGCAGGCTCTGCCTGGGAAATATTGCAGGTCCTGTCCTAACTCTGCCACAGCTTGTCATTTAGCTTTCCTGACTCCTCATGCATAATTAGGATCGTGACATGCATCTTTTCTGGTCTGCAGTTCTGACACTGAGCCTTGTGTCCTGTGACGTGAATTTGTAGGATTGTTATTAGTGCTGATGCATATGTAACAGAAAAAAGAGGAGCAGTGTTTTAGAAGGATGCTCAAACAGTAGCTGATACCTGTAGCAGCTGACAACACTTTTAATTTTCCCTCAGAGGAATTGACATGGAAAGTTTGTTGAGGATTTGAAGAAGAGTTTCTTGCTTTCTGTCTTTTCCATTCAGATCTAATTTCTCCTGCTTACATGGGCTTGTTCAACACAGGCAACGCAGGCAAAGCAGCAGAAGTTCAACATCCCTTGCACATGTCCCTTGGGTGTCCTCTCAGCTGTGCTCACAAGTGCTAAATGGGGGAGCGTTACTTCTACTGCAGCCCCCGTGGATGTGGGCAAAGGGAAGAGCTCTGCCACCACCACACCACCACACCAGAACATGTGTGGCACTGGATGGGGGAGGCAAAACAGGGACAGACAAAGAGTAATTACCCTCCATCCCCTCAGTGTCCAGGTAAATCTGTGCTTGCACAAGCCCCCACTAAGCCCCCAGTGAACTGTGGGTGCACACAGCCATTGTCCTATATGCTTTCCCTGCACACACATTCCTCCCCACTGACAGCTGCTTTCTAACCAGTTCCACAGCACTGTATTTTGAGCATGTAATTTTTGCAGGGTAATGCCCATCTCTGCTGAAAAACTCCCCATGTTTGAGTTGGGTATCATGAGGAACAGTGCAGAGTACCCAAGTGGGGCATCTCCCTAGGTTTCAAAGTATAAAAATCTCAGCTGTCTGTTCCTTAATTAATGTGTACCTGAAGGCGAAAGTGTAGAGCATTGCAGTGCCAGAGAAACCTGGTCCATGGCAGCACAGCGTGGTGGGGTTTGGACACATATCCACACATCACAGGCTGATACTGTGATGGTTTCACTTAGCAAAGTCACATATCGTCCCATTTATCATATCTGAAAAGTCATGGCTGTCAGGAGAGGTCCCTGGGGACTGGAAAAAAGGTCACGTCACTCCCATTTATAAGAAAGGAAGCAAGGAGGACCCAGGGAATTACAGGCCAGTGAGCCTCACCTCTGTGCCTGGGAAGATCATGGAACAGATCCTCCTGGATGACATGCTGGAGCACATGAGGGATGAGCGTGTGATCCAGGACATCCAGCACGGCTTCACCAAGGGGAGGTCGTGCCTCACCAATCTGGTGACCTTCTGTGATGGAGTGACAGTGTCAGTAGATAAAGGGAAGGCGACTGATGTCATCTACCTGGACTTGTGCAAGGCCTTTGACACAGTCCCCCACCACATCCTTATCTCTAAACTGGAGAGATGTGGATTTGATGGGTGGACCATCCAGTGGATAAGAAACTGGTTAACAGACCGTAGCCAAAGGGTGGTGGTCAATGGGTCTATGTCCAGGTGGAGGCCGGTGACAAGCGGTGTCCCCCAGGGGTCTGTCTTGGGACCGGTTCTCTTTAACATCTTTATCAATGACATCAGTGATGGAATTGGGTGCACCCTCAGCAAGTTTGCGGATGACACCAAGCTGAGTGGTGTGGTTGACACCCTAGAAGGAAAGGAAGCCATCCAGAGGGATCTTGACAGGCTGGAAAGATGGGCCCGGGTGAACCTAATGAGGTTCAACACTGCTAAGTGTGAGGTGTTGCACTTGGGCCGGAAGAATCCCAGACATAGATACAGACTGGGAGAAGAGCTTCTTGAGAGTAGCCCTGCTGAGGAGGACCTGGGTGTCACCATGGATGAGCAACTTAACATGAGCCAGCAGTGTGCTCTTGCAGCTCGCAAGGCCAATGGTATCCTGGGCTCCATCAGAAGAGGGGTGGCCAGCAGGGACAGGGAGGTGATTGTCCCTCTCTACTCTGCCCTCGTGAGGCCCCACCTGGAGTACTGTGTCCAGATCTGGGGCCCCCAATACAAGAAGGATGTAGAACTGTTGGAGAGGGTTCAGAGGAGGGCCACAGGGATGATTAGAGGGCTGGAGCACCTGCCCTACAAGGAGAGGCTGAGGGAGCTGGGCTTGTTCAGCCTGGAGAAGAGAAGGCTGCGGGGGGACCTCATTGCAGCCTTCCAGTACCTGAAGGGAGCAAACAAACAGGAGGGGAATCAACTTTTTAAAAGGGCAGATAATGGCAGGACAAGGGGGAATGGATTAAAACTAAAGGAGGGAAGGTTTAGATTATATATTAGGGGGAAGTTTTTTACAGAGAGAGTGGTGAGGTGCTGGAACAGGCTGCTTAGAGAGGTGGTGGATGCCCCATCCCTGGAAGTGTTCATGGCCAGGTTGGATGGGGCCCTGGGCAACCTTGTGTAGATCCAGGCCTGAGGTTGGTGGCCCTGCCTGTGGCACAATTTTCAAGCAAGTGTTGTTCTTTTGGGCAGATTGGAGAGATGGGTCCGAGAAGAACAGAAGACACGTTTGCATTATTTTGTGTGCTCTTCCTTAATTCAGCACACAGGCTGACATGGAGAAGTTTTTAATATCAAATGCCTGTGGCAGCATTTTAGATAGATTCAGATTTCTTCTACATGGCAAGTGTGCTCAGGGAAACTGGTGCATCATGATTTCTCATGTATTTTATTATGTTATGTGCTAAAGGTGTTCTAGGAAGCACAGCATTCAAACCTCCCCCTCCAAACCAACAAAGAATAGCAAAAAGGATGGACAACTCCAAAACAGGTATAAAACAGGTATGATAATTCTTTTACCATGAGATATTTGTGTGTGTGTTAAAATAAAAGGGAAAAATATGGAGCTTGGTAGGTCAGAGGAGAAGCTTGACTCTCTTTGCTTGCTTAAATCTCCAGTCTGTGAGCACATCCATGTAACCTGTCCCTGTGAACAGAGGCTTCCCTCGTGGTTTTTCATTGTTTCAGGTGGGGACTGTTAGACAGCGTCACAGCTAGAGGTAACAACTGCCAAAGGTTGTTTTTCTACTATTTTCTCATCTTAAAGTTTCTTTTTCAGTATAGCTTAACAATATGCTAAGTTCTGTTTAATGTCATTATCAATTTGCATATGATACCAAGCCTGCCAGAGGGTAGACAGGCTCTACAGAGGGACTTGGACAGGCTGTATCAATGGGCCAAGGCCAATTGCATGACATTCAACAAGGCCAAGTGCTGTGTCCTGCACTTGGGTCACAACATCCCCTGCAAAGCTGCAGGCTTGGAGAAGAGTGGCTAGAGAGCTGTCTGGAGGAGAGAGACCTAGGTGTGTTGATCAACAGTCAGCTGAATACTAGCCAGCAATGTGCCCAGGTGGCTAAGGAGGCCAATGGCATCCTAGCTTGTATCAGGAACAGTGTGGCCAGGATGTAGGGAAGTGATCCTTTCCCTGTACTCAGTGCTGGTGAGGCTGCACCTAGAGTACTGTGTTCAGTTTTGGGCCCCTCACTACAAGGACATCGAGATGCTTGAGTGTGTCCAGAGAAGGGCTACAAAGCTGGTGAAGGGTTTAGAAGACAAATCTTATGAGAAGTGGCTGAGGGAGCTGGGATTGTTTGGTCTGGAGAAAAGGAGACTGAGGGGAGATCTCATTGCTCTCTACAACCACTTCAAAGGTGGTTGGTCTCTTCTTCCTGGTAGCTAGTGACAGGACAAAGGAAACAGTCTTAGACTGTGTCAGGGGAAGTTTAGGTTGGATATTAGGAAAAATATTTTTACTGAAAGGGTGGTGAGATATTGGAACAGGCTGCCCAGGGAGGTGATTGAGTTTCCATCCCTGGAGGTGTTTAAAAAAAGAGTAGATATTGTATTTGGTGACATGGTCTAGTGTTGGACCTAGTAGGGCTCAGAGATGGTTGGACTCAGTGGTCTTGAAGGTCTTTTCCAACCATAATCATTCTATGATTCTATATCCTACCATTAAAAAAAAGGGGTATTCATCAAGAGAAATTCTCCATTAGTCATGGAAAAAATGTCCCCAGCAGAGTCTGACAGAATAGCGCAGGAGAGAGAGAGGCACATCTTTCACTAGAATAAAAAACCAACAAAGGAAACAGTAAACACCCAAACATGAGAAACATCAGACAGAAAAGTAACCCATTAATTTGATGTGGTTAAAAAATGGTGAATCTGGAAAAAATAAAAACATTTTTTATAAAAATCCATTTTTTAAAAAAAAAATAATTTCTCAGACCAACATGTTGTACCTGCTCTGTCACTGCTCCTTTCTGTTGCTTCCCATCAGCCTCTGGGTAACTGGGCATGACGGATGGCTCCTGCCATTTGTTCATCTCTCAGCATCTAAACAGGACCAGCATTGAGAGACCATGGGTGTTTACAAGGGGAAATGCTACTGCATCTGTGTTGCCTTGCCTCAAATTAAATAGTGTTTATCACCATGTCTTCAGGTTCCTGGTGAAATGTGCCATTGCTTCCCATGGCTTTTGAATAGCCATCACCTCGCAATGCTTTCTGGTGTACTGTTGTCCACCCTTCAATGAATTGTTGTGCTGTTCTCCACACCAGCATGAGGAATAAGGTTCAGAAATTTCTGATCTTCTTTCCCCTTCATGATCTATCTTCACAAAACTTTATTTCCCATTCTAATATGTGGGATATTAGATATTCTAATATTCCCATTCTCCCTGGGTCATGAAGGTGCAAATAGCAACAGCAACAGCTACATTTTAGGGGGCCTGAAGACAGGCGGAAGTCTTGTGTCACTAAATGTGATGTAGGAGCTCATGTCAGGTTATACATCTTGCTTAGGATGTGTTTAATTTAGTATTTTTGTGGGGAGCAATAGCAGGATTTTGAAGCAGCTCCACAACCATCTCATGCCACACTCACATTTGGTCAGCAGAAAGGTTTGAGTATGTACAAACAGTTGGCTTCTGGAGAAAAGCAAAAGCTCTGCTCCAGAGGCAGATCAAATGGGGTCCAACCCATAAATGTGGACATGAGGGTCTGAACCAGACACTGGCCCCCTGAGAAGCAACAAAACAGAGGCAGAGTGGAGATCCAGGGGACTATTCCAAAGCTCATTTTGAAGACAGCTGCTCATCTCAAAATTGATGTAGAAGAAAGGGTTGCAGCACTGGAGGCTACACAACTGCCCCTACTGCCATACATTACTGTTACTGCTGGGGTGGGAACAGTTCTGGAAGGCAAAGGGCATCCATCCATGGTTCAAGCATGGTGCCTAGCCAGGCTGTTCAAATTGACAACGCTGAGTCTGTGACTTTGTTTCCAGGTTATCAAGTGGATGGAAAGCTGAGCTACAATGGAAAAACGATACATCTAAACCTGGTTTTTCTACTCACAGTAAATGTCCAGGCTTTGACTATTTTGCTGAAGAAATAATAAGGATTTTGGGTTGTAAACTCAGCTTTTTCATGCTGGGAAATCACTGACAAGCATGACTTGCACAACTCACACATCAGTCCTGGAGCAGAGGAAGCCATAGTTGGTACATAGCCTGTTCCCCTCTATCTATACATCTGTGGCTATTTCCCGGAAGGTCACCTTTCTGAAGATTCACCTCTAAAAGAAGAGTATGAAGCAGACCACACACTCACTACTACGTGCCATGGCTTCTAGAGGATGATTGTCCCACAGGCTGCACACAACACCACGTTTCTTCCAACACAGGAGGCTAAATCCCAAAGAGAATTATGAGGCACCTGAGTCATATCGCTACCTCCTCAGTCCTGAGAGAGCAGAAGTTGGAAAGCACTGAAGAACAAGGCTATTAAAGTACAAAATCACTGAAGTCTCATATCCATGTTAAATCCAGTACAGTACATCCACCTTACTGCACAGACTTGGTATTTTTACATTGGATGAGACTAGGAGATGGGTCCGAATTTACAGATTTTACATTGTCTATTATTTTAAATAATTTTACAGGTTTTGCTTATTAGTTTTACCATTAGAATAGAATGAAAAGATTTGTGAGAGATAAGGACATAAATGCAATGAAATTAATTAATGCAAGTACTAGAAGGAAGGGCACTTGCCTTCCTATAGTACAAGAAGAAAACCAGATGCAAACATATCCTTGAGCCTTTTTTCCTGCTTATGAAACATCTTAGAAGTTCCTTTGTCCATTTTCTAGATGGCTCATAGAAATATTTTCTCAAGCAGTGATTATTCATGGTTTCACAATGGACATGAAGGTCACTGTTAGAATAAAAAAAAAGTAAAACCTCCAAATTTTTCTTTCACTATTAACTTCAAATATGGAACAAAAAAAGTCTTTATTTCCATCAATAATAGATAAGGGTCAAAGGCTACACATTAAAATCCCCTCCATTAGGCACAGTCAATTGAATTTTGAAGTTTGGTTTTCTATTCTGGAGTCTTGGTTGGGAACTACATGCTAGAAGAAGCCCCATTTCCTGGAAAAAAAAAAAAGCCTGAGGACAAAGGGACCTGCTGATGAGTGTTCACACGACTCTGGGCTATGGCAGCAATGCAGACCAGGTTCTGACTCCTAGCTCTAAGGAGGCAGTGATGGATGACATCCCAGTGTGAAGGCTGAGCAGTGATAAATGAGGCAGCCATGCTGAGAACACTCAGGGTAGCATGGTAGTTTTACAACACATCATAAAACAACACTGGCTGCTGCTTTGATGGACAAAACTCATGGAGACTGGGGAGGAAATATCAGCTGTCTGTGACAAAGCATTGGGAAGGTCTGGCTGGCAATCAGATGCCAACAGGAGCACCTTTGCTGGTGCCTCTACTGGGAGAGCAACAACCATTTGGTAGGTAAAGACAGCTCATGTCTTTTCTTTGTGGATGGCCATGGATGGGCTGTGAGAGAAGAATGCTGAGCAACAAGGGAGTGAAAGCCTCTGAGATATTTTGAACCTTGGTCTCAGACACACAGTTATGGTGGAACTTTTGGGACCTCGCTCCTGGACTTTGTAAAGGGACAGGTGCCAAAAATGAGTGATACAAAATTCAGAGAGATTAACCGAGTCTGGGTTCATGTTTGCATTAGTCCTTTAAGTGGACTTTTTTATACTGAAGATATGGGTCCTCAAGCCTGGGTGAGAAGATGATGTCGGACTAGTACATCCCTGGTCACAAAGGACCCACCTCTGTGACCTGCACCTCTGCAAAAGCAACAAGGGTCAGAACTGGGTCTGGGTGAGGTGGGGGAGGTCATGTGGGAAGTGGAAAGGAGAGAAATGTTGAAGAACATTGAGGTGCAATCAAAGTAACGGCTCTTTGCTACCATGCATTGCGTTGTCTCAGCTGTTGGCCATGGGTGGTCCAGAGCGGCAGGGTAACTAAGGAGCCCTGATGCAGTGACAGCTCATCAGCAAGTAGGGGTTTGAGGCACCAGAGCATGGGCTTAGCAGAACAAACACTGACCAGGTTTGTGGTGGAATACACCACCAAACATACAATCTCAGACATACAGAGTCTGGGAAGGGGAATAGTGAGGAAAGGGAAGGCTGGCCAAACAGGAACCAACAGGAGTAGGTACCCTCTGAAAGTGGCCCCAGCCATTCACCAGCAGTACAGTGGTGTTCCCCTTTGCCTGACAGCTGCCTAGACATAGAAGGTACCAGGCCTTCTCCATGAACCTCCAGAAACACTTGGGATGCTGATTGACTACATAAGGGTGGGAGTCATCACATCCACTCTTGGCTGTCCAAAACATTAGAGTCAAGAGGAAGAGAGTCAGATGGGCTTCCGCAGCAGCACATGGGGGGAGGTAGGTTTCTCCAGCTGGCAACTCATCCCCTGGCAGGGCAACCACAATTCCCTATGACACTGCCCCAAAACTCAACCATATATATCATCTGTCAGAATCACACTCCACCGCTGAGGAATGACTGTAACCATGCTGCAGTTAGATTATTCCAGGCTGCAAACTCTCCTGCACATGATCACTTTTCCACAGGGGGAACAATTCCTCTGAAATAAGTGAAGTTCACAACTGATTCACTTTTGTATTTACATAATTCTTTTCTGAAACTTGCCCATATGTTGCACAATCCAGAAGGTAGGCCATACACCATCTTCAGTTTGTGACTAAATGTGTGCATCAGTGACACCAACAAAACAGGACAAGTTTGGAGGAGGAGAGGGAAAAACTTATTTGCTTATAAATGTTTGTTTGTTTTATTTGATCCAGAACTGCCAATTCAGCAGCAATTCTCAGAGGGAAGACTGAAGACAGAGAGCCTATAAAGCGACTTTCAGTTCCTTTTGCCCTCCATGACATCAGGGTGACTTTAAAAAGGCCTCAACCTTTATTTAATTAAATGATTCAATTTATCTTACTTGATTAAATCTATCCTGTGTAATGGGCTAGATCAATGACCTAGACTATTCCTAGAATATTGGCTTTGTTTTAATCCCTAACTTCCTTGATTCTGTAAATGTATCATTGGGGTCCAGGTCCAGCCTGGAAACAGCAACTAGCTCACCTGAAATGCAGAGATCTTCACAAAAAGAGCCAAAAGCCATGGGACACAGAGCTCATACCTACACAGAAGTATCTGGTCCTCCTGCTCAGTCCTACCCAGCCACCTACAACAGTGGTGGTCCTATGAAATGTACAGAAAGACTCAGAAGTCATATCTCAAAGGGGAAAATCCACAGTGGTGGAAATTATCAGAAAATCAACAAACTAAAAAGAAGTGTGCCTGTCCTGTATGCAGCCTGCTGTGCCTGCAGAGAAGTTCACTGGCAGACATATCCACATGGAAGATTGCTTGGCACCTCTTCTCTGAAGAACCCCCAGTCCCACTTCTTGTCAACCTACTGCCTTGTAACCCTGAAGTCTGGACGACCCAGTCAAGGTGATCCTTGCACAAGACATGGTCAAATAATATGAAGTTGGACATTTTGGAGTAAATACATTTTTCTGCCCATGTTTGTTGCAACATCTTTATTCACTGTGAATCTGTATCATGTGCTTTGGAGAAAGGACTGGGAAATCGCCCCAGAGGAAGAAGGGGCCTTGTTACCCCTTTGCTCTTTCTGTCAGCTCTCACCTAGTTTTGCTCCAGGCTCTTAAGGAACACATTGAGATTTGAAAAGCGACAAAATGGGAAAAAAATGGCAGAAATATGAATCAGGGTGGTAAGGAGAAATGGTATGAGGAGGATGGACAGAAGAGTCACAGAATCATGGAATCATCAAGGTTGGAAAAGACCTTCAAGAGCATCAAATCAGCTGTCAGCCATACACCACCATAGCCACAAAACCATCTCTGAAGCACCATATCTACCCATTTTTTTTAACACCCCTGAAAGGGGGCATAAGAGCTGTGGCATAATGCCTTGGAAGGGAATTTCTGCTCCTTCATTGTGCCTAAGCACACATTGAAAGGTAAAGCTGCTACAAACTCTGAGCATGGCTTGACAGCCTGGGCTCTCAGGTGCACACTGCAGAGCAGTCTCTGGGCAGCAAGGGAAAAGGAAGCACGCTTCAGACCCCTGAGCTGCTCAGCTGCAACTCATTCCAAGCATCGCCCCACGGCTGCCAAAGCTGCATGCGGAGGAGTAAGAAAACTGGATCCAGTCCCAGACAGGGTATGTTTGGTTTGATATAAACAAACATGTTTGCATTGATCTGGATCTTAAAAACACAGCAGGATATGGAACAGTCCCCAAGCACCAGGACATTAGGCCTCCTGATGCCAGACCAAGATGTAAGAAATGCCACTGAAGCTTTTACAGCAGCAGTTTTGCAAGGCCACGGGACCTCAGAGCTACTGCTGTTGGCTGTTGCCTGCACCCTGGTCTGCACCTGTCCTGCTGTGGGTTTCTCAACCAGCCTCTACTGCTCCTCTGTGTAACGTGGCAGTGTCCCCCATCAAATTGGGCAGTTGTCCCCAAAATATTCCAAGCGTGGCTTTGTAGCTTTCCTTTCTTTTCCATCGTATTTTGAGAAGTATTAAGGTCTTCTGTTGTGTGTTTCCTTTTGATCAGTGCCACCACAGTGAAGTACACACCTGCAAATTCCCTTTTTTTTTGTATTTTGGGGATTTAGTTCAGGTTTCCTGTCAAGACAGTGTCTTTGCTGGTTTAGGATGCTCTAAAGGTTCAGGATGAGGGTAGACATCACTGCTGCATCTCATCTGCAAGATAAGCAATATAGAGAGCTCCACACATTAGTGCATTAGTGAGTAGTATGTCCATGTCCCAGAAATTATGCCTGTAATAGAAAAATCTGATTCTGACTTATTCTTCTCAGCTGTGTTCTAGCCAATAGCAACCACCTTTACAATTACAACCACCTTTACTGCCCTTTACAATTAATACACCAGGCAACATGCACAGTTGTTTCTTAGCCTAGTCTGAGAACATCATATAACCTTCCAGTACCTCAAATGGCGTACAGAAGCTGAAGAGGGACTGTTTGTAAAGGTATATGGTGACAGGACAAGGTGTGATGGGTTTAAACTGAAAGAGGGGAGATATAGATTAGATATAAGGAATAAATTCTTCCCTGTGAGGGTGATGAGTCCCTGGCACAGGCTGCCCAGAGAGGCTGTGGCTGCCCACTCCCTGGCAGTGTTCAAGGCCAGGTTGGATGGGGCTTTGAGCAGCCTGGGCTAGTGGAGGGTGTCCCTGCCCACGGCAGGGGTTGGAACTAGATGATCTTTAAGGTGCCTTCCAACCCAAACCACTCTGTGGTTCTATGTTTCTATGAAAACTCAGAACTGTGGGACTGAGAAGAAATAGAAATCATGAGACATTCATAAAATCTGCCAACCTTGACAAATGATGAAGTTCATTTTTTTCTGTTATTTTGTGCTTTACTGCTGCTAACAGAGAAGTCTGTCTCATTTTCTAGGCTGAGGTAAAAGTAACCCAGATGAGGACCTTCTGTCCCTTTGTAAACTCCCTGAACAAGGTTCTTCCCACAACCCTGCATTCCTGTCTTTTCTCTCTCTGCTCCTCTTCATGCAGTCCCTCCATTCTGTTACCTTGGACTTGGCTTCTGGTTGTAGCTACTTCGCTTCTCATCTACAGAACAAGTTCAGTTCCAGCCATCATTCAACCTCTGAATTGAGTTTATTTTGTTCTCCACTTTTTTTACTTGTGTGGTGGTTTAGTCCTGGCTGGAGGACAGACGCCTACCAAAGTTGGTCTATTACTCCCCTTTGTAGTTGGACAGGGGAGAAAATAAATATTGAGAGGCTTAGGAGTCAAGGTAAGGACAGGGAGAGATCATCCTGTCATCAACGACATGGGCAAAACAGACTCAACACAGAGTGGAGGAAAGAAACTATCTAATTTATTACACTGCACTACAGAAACAATGAAATCGGAGTTGGATAATGAGAAGCACGACCAGATCTTAAAACACCTTCCCCCCACCCCTCCCTTCTTAGCTGACTTTAGTCAGAGTTTTACTCCCTTCTTCCCTCCTGTTGTGGCACAGGGGGGCCAGGGACTGGGAAAATGGGGCTCTCGGTCACTTCTTCATGAGCTGCTTTCCAGATCTTAAAACACCTCTACCTCCTGCCCCGCTCCCTTCTTAGCAAACTTCACTCTAGTCATGATTTCACTCCCTTCTTCCCCGCCATCTTAGCACAGGGTGGGGGGCAGGGACTGGGAAAATGGGGCTTCCGTCAGTTCCTTGTAAGTTGGTTTCCTTCTCACCCGGGGGGGGGGGGGGGGGGGGGGACGGACACATTCATTCCACACCCTCCCCCTGCTGCACCGTGAGGTCCCACCCACAGGAGACAGCCCTCCACAAACTTCTCCAATGTGAGTCCTTTCTCACAGGGCTTTATCTCTTCATCAGCTGCCTGCTGTGGATCACTGCTGTGGCGGGCAGTAATAAATC
The DNA here is from genome assembly GCA_022605575.1 of Laterallus jamaicensis coturniculus. Taxonomy (NCBI): domain Eukaryota; kingdom Metazoa; phylum Chordata; class Aves; order Gruiformes; family Rallidae; genus Laterallus; species Laterallus jamaicensis. The sequence continues at coordinate 11,102,142 of JAKCOX010000012.1, forward strand.
ACAATGTCTCTCCAGTCCTCCACGGGGTTACAGCACTCCCCCCAGCAAACCTGCTCCAGTTTGGATCTCTCTCTCGTTCATCTCTGTGTCTCTGCTTCTCTTCATGGGCTGCAAGTGCTGGCAGGGGCTTGCTCCAACATGGGTCACAGCATCTTCTCTATGTCTCCACCTGCTCCATCCAGCGTGGAGCTTCTCTGCAGGTTACAGCTGGGGTCTTGGCCTTTTCCATGGACTGTGGTGGGACACCCACTCCACCATGGGTTTCTCCACAGGCTCCAGGGGCATTTTTCTCTCCGGCACCTGGGGCGCCTCCTCCCTGGCCTTGGTGTCTGCACAGCCATTATATCTCCTCACTCTTCTCCAGTGGCAAAATGCAGCTGCTTCCATTTTTTTTTTCTCCTATGTGTGATTCCCAGAGGTGCTGTGACCATCGCCGACTGGCTCAGCCTTGGTTAGCCGCAACTTTGTCCTTGAATTGGCCGATATTTACAGTCTGGGGCCTGCAGAGGATTCCAGCAGCTCCTTACAGCAGTCATTTTCTGCAGCCCCTGTTCTCTCCCAGAACCCAGCTATGCAAAACTGCGACAACTTGTCCTGCTTTTCTGCTGAGATAGAGTTAATTTTCACAAGAAATTAGGAGGGGACACAGCCAGGACAGAATCCCAGAATCACAGAATCTTAGGGGTTGGAAGGGACCTCAAGAGATCTTCGGGTCCAACCCCCCTGCCAAAGCAGGCTCCCTATCTCATATTACATAGATAGGCGTCCAGACGAGACAGCTGACCCAAACTAGCCAAAGGGATATTCAGTACCATGACATCATGCTCAGTATGTGAAAAGGGGCTGGTCAGGAAGGAGAGATCACTGCTCAGGGATGGGACGGGCATCAGGATCTGGGCAGTGAAGAAATTGCATTGTGTATCACCCACTTTGTATATTCTTTTATAAATATTGATATTGTAATTTTCCTCTTCCTTGTCTGTGCCAGTAAACTGTCCTTATCCCAACCCATAAGTTTTATGTTTTTCTTACGATTCTCTTCCCCATCCCACTGTGGCAGGCAGGGAGGGCTGAGCAAGCAGCTGCATGGTGCTCAGTTACTGACTGGGGTAAAATCATTACAGTCCTTTTTGGCGCCCAACATAGGGCACAAAGAGTTGAGATATCAAGAGATCTGACCAGAACAGGTTACAACAAATTCGTTATATGCATTCTTTACATTAGTTAGATAGTTGCTGGTTGCAATGGTCATGTGGTTGTGGTATGTTAACCCATACTGGCTGTATGTCTTCCCTGCAGTGCTGCTTACCACCTCAGAACTCTCATTTTGTTGTAACTGTGTAATACTGACTTACAACATGGTAACATCACTGGTTATGAGGTTAAGTTGGTATTTGTATGTCTCCTTGCTGTCATGCCCTGACCTTCGATGACATTTCTCAGAATTGATTAATAATTGCACCCAATCCATGGACAAGACAGGGGGAATACTCTCTCCCACTCTTTCACCTCCCCTTTTCCTTTCAGGCTGGTTACAGCAGCTTTTGAGCATTCTGAATACCCTTGGGATGTTCAAGCCAGTATGTTCCTGTCTCCTGAATGTGTTTCAGGTCTTGTTTAGGGCTATGAAAAACAAGAACACCACCCAGAAATCTGCTCTGAGGTTGCATAGTCAGGGGTGGCATGGCATGTGGGAGAGTACGGGCAGGCATCTAGAGACCTTCTCATGCCACTGGTTAGAAGCTTCACTCCTGAACAATTACAGGACCCTGATAAAGGGATAGATTATTAGAAAGGAAAATGCTGTGGCTGTTCTCAAGAGACTGCGATGGGCCCTGGCCACTATCTACCAAAAACACTGCTCACCATCAGAGGCAAGAGAGGGAAAACATACTGACAGACGCTGTGGCTACTCAAGCCCCCATGACAGGCAGTGCAGCTGACCAAAAACCCCCAACTTCTGCCATATCAGTTGCCCCTGTACAGGAAAACAAATACACCAAAAAATCAGTTCACTTAGTAAGAGATGACAATAAACCAGGATAGTCACAAGAATAGGAGGAAGAGGCAGAACCAGAGATAACCACACGATCCCTGTCCCTAAGTGAGCTGCAAGGTATGCAAAAAGATTTCAGCTGCTTCCCAGGTGAGCACATTATCACTTGACTGCTCCAATGCTGGGATTACAGGGCCAGTAGAGATGATATAGAGGATGCATGCCACAAGGTATCCTGTTGTTTTACCTAAATGACCATGGAAAGGACATGAGAGTGTGGGATGGAAAACCTACCTTGACCTCGAGAAACACAGCTACCTGAGTTGCAAGGGAAAACAATTACAAAAAGGGGATTCTTCAAGGAAAAGTGCCGCTCCAGTTTCCAGTGGGCAGTTCCCCAGATTGAGTAGGTCTTCTTGTAGATAAGATACTCTTACAGGGATGTCACTTTTTACAAGAAGTGAGTAACAAATACGATGAGGAGGATTAGAGTAGCCTTGTCTCCAGACAGGTGGAGGAAAGGGACAAACAAGTTTATTGGACTGTGTGAATCTGATGGCCCTGCATGACAGATCCACAAAAGTACAAGGCTCTGGTGGTCACTGGTGCAGTAATGCCATCAAGCTATGAAGGGATGGAACTTGTTTGTGTTTCTGGATGCCAACAATTGACTCTACTGGAGGCTGAAGTAAGTCTAACTGGGAATGAGTGGCAAAAACACCCCATTGTGACTGACCCAGAGGCTCTGTGCATCCTGGACATAGACTTCCTCTAGAGAGGGTATTTCAAGGACCCAAAAGGGTACCAGTGGGATTTTGGACTAGTTGCCTTGGAGATGAAGGAAATTAAACAGCTGCCTACCTTGTCTGATCTCTTGGAGGACCCTTCTGTTGTGAGGTTGCTGAGGGGCAAAGAATAACAGGTGCCAATTGCTATCACACCAGTGCACCAGTGGCAATATCGCAGCGAGACTCCCTGATTCCCATCCATAAGTTCATTTGACAACTGGACAGTCAATCAGTAGAACCTGCTCGTCCTTTAACAGCCTTACATGGCCAGTACAGAAGTCTCATGGAGAGTGGAGATTGACAGTAGGCTATTGTGGCCTGAATTAAGTCACCTCATCCATGAGTGCTGCTGTGCCTGGCATGCTGGAACTTCAATACAAATTGGAGTCAAAGGCAGCCACGTGGCGGGCCACAGTTGATATTGTTAGTGCATTTTTCTCAATCCCTTGGCAGCAGAGTGAAGGCCACAGTTTGCTTTCACTTGGAGGGAAGTCCAGTGCACCTGGAATCAACTGCCCAGATCTGGAACAGCCCCATTATTTGCAATCCTTCTGAAAACTGGTTTTGCCATAAAATCCAACAGACCCAAGGGACCTGCGGAGGAGATCAGGCATTTAGGGATAAAATGGCAAGATGGGCATTATCAGATCCCAACAGATGTGATCAGTGAGAGAGCACCTAAGTTCCACCAACTAGGAAAAAGGAAACATCGGCTTTCTTAGGCATTGTGGGTTTTTGGAGGATGCATATTCCAAACTGCACTCTGATTGCAAGCCCTCTCTATCAGGTGACACAGAAGAAGAACAATGTTGAATGGGGCCCTGAGCAGTGACAAGCCTTCAAACAAACCAAACAGGAAATAGCCCATGCAGTAGCCCTTGAGCTGTTCTGGGCAAGACAAGATGTTAAAAACGTGCTCTACACCCCAGCCAGGGTGGGGGGAGGGGCCTACCTGGAGTCTCTGGCAGAAAGCACCAGGAGAGATTTGAGGTCGACCCCTGGGGTTTTGGAGTTGGCATTATAGAGGGTCTGCGAGCTGCTAGACTCCAACAGAAAAAGGAGATATTGGCAGCATGTGAAGGGGTTCGAGCTGCTTCAGAAACGATTGGTACTGCAGCCCAGCTCCTCCTGGCACCCCAGCTGCCGGTGTCAGGGTGAATGTTCAAAGGGAAGGTCCCCTCTACACATCAGGTAACTGATGCTACGTGGAGCAAGTAGGTTGTACTGCTCACACAATGGGCTCAAATAGGAACCCCAGTCGCCCAGGAATTCTGGAAGTGACCATGGACTGTCCAGAAGGCAAAGGTTTTGGAATGTCACCAAAGGAGGAGGTGACACGTACTGAAGAAGCCCCACTGTATAATAAACTGCTAGAAAACGAGAAGCAATATGCCCTGTGCATCGATGGGTCCTGTCACATTGTGGGAAAGCATCAGAGGTGGAAGGCTTCTCTGTGAAGTCCCACAGTCCCATGAGTCACAGAATCTGCTGAAAGAGAGGCAGGGAGGAGTGAGTGAGCAGCTGCATGGTCCTCAGCTGCCACTGCAGCTAAACCATGACATTTGCTCTTTTACTATCTTTTTCCTGATGCGGTCTAAAAAGAAATTCTTGTTTCACTGAAAACTGACACCTAAAAGAAAAGCAGAACTATGCCTGCTTTCATCTTCTCAAGAAAAACAACCTCCAACTTCCCATATTTCATCAAATGGGTAACAGTAATAACTGAAACAGGATGGAGATTCCTAATGAGAATTTTCCACTATAAAGATAGCTTTGCCAAAATCAAAACATGTCTAAGCAAGGTATCAAGCCTGAAAAATTCTCAATTAGATGTTGCACTGGTTTATCCTGACTTTATTATTCCGAACTAACATTGTAAAATGACAGAGTGAAAATAAAATAGTTTGTTATTTTTACTCCAGAACTGGTGTCACAATAGGGCATATGTTTTATCATTAACATTCTATTAAAATGCTTTCACCATATGAAGTTAAATGAATTGTAAAAATAAAACATTTTGAATAACAGAAGCAAAATCTTTCAAGGATTCTAAATAGCACTTTAAAAATAAGTGTAAATGTGCATTTGATGGGAAATTTAAAATGCTGGCTTTGCATTTGGATGTAGTTCAGTACAAATTGCGAACCAGTGAGGTGTATCCACAGCATTCCTCTCCCTTCCTCCAGCCTCCTTGGCACAGAGAAGTCGGCTCAAAGGCTGACCTTATACAGGTTGCAGTTGTCACAGCTTGTTATTTAAAACCACACTTCATAAGCTGTCGGTAACATTATAGGCTGGCATTAAGGTTGACATAGCTGATGACAAAACCACCAAACATAAACCATATTAGAACTATTGATGGGAAAATCACCAGTTCTCAGGAGATTGTAACTGCTGAATAAACAGATCACTTCAAATGAAAACCCAGAACTGCATAAAGTTCACCTCAGAGCAGAGTAGATAAAAACTTAGCTCTGCCTCCTTTTCAAATGCATTTTATGTCTGAAAAGCAGAATTTCATGAAACTTGTCTAATGAACCACAAACTTTTTGCACCCATCTACTTACACCAGGGCAGGGTGCACTGAAGGCACTCTCACTAGAGCTCAAGCTTTTCAGTTTCAATTTAATGACTTTAATTCCTCATTGACTTTAGTCAAAATAGGATGTACAGTTAAAGAAACAAGGATGTTCCCAAGGCCTTTCCACCAGTTTGACTAAAGCAGTTCAAACTCTTGATCTCAGGCAAACCTTAGCCACGTTCTGCCACTGTTGAGGCTGAACTAATACACAGAAGGGAGCTATCTCCAAGAGGTGAAACATACATAGTCAAAACAGATCATGCACATACTGCTCTGCTTCATATTCACCTTCTTGGCTGTCAGGTAGAAGCATTTATGGTCAAACCCTTGTCTGCATGTCCCTAAACAATGAACATGCTTGAACAACACCTCTGGGAGTGATTATTCATTTGAGCAGTTTTCATCTACCCTGCAAACACTTACCTGGAGTAACAGGGAAGCCAAGATGTTCAGTTGGCATCTACCATCTCATGTGGAGTTATGGCAACAATTAACTTAGCCAAACTAGCAAAGAATATGATCAAAACCCTATGGAAATTAACAGATCATCTCTGACTTCAACAACATTATGAGAAACGATCCAGAATGTTATTTTGATGTTCATCATAGCTTGTGAGTCTGTCAGAAGACATTAATGTACCACAACCTTTAAAAAATAAATTTTCCTGCCCCAGCATCATGTATCACTTCTCAGACCAAGATAATGCTTATACAAGTTTGCATCTATGAAGCAAAGCAAACTTATTAGTTGATGAGATATAAAGTCCAGGGGGAAGTCATGGGCAAATTACTGTTGGATTTCTCTTTCATGAGACCACCTTCAATATTCTCTGCTCCATGTGACCTTTGAATGGAATACAGGTGATTTAGATTTTTCCTTTTTTGTTTCCCTCACAGCCTGTGGTGCCAGTCTGTGTTATGCACTGACTTCACCCTTTAGCCCTGCACAGGTATAAATCCCTTTGATGAGATCCTCGCAGCCCTGTACTTTCTTCTTGCAATCTCACCCAAAGAGTCAATCACTGGTTGAGTCCCCTACATTTGCTCACCTATATCTGCATTGGCACAATGGAAATGAAAAAAGTTGTTTTCCATAACAACAATAAAAGTACAACTCTCCTTTCCAATGAAATCTTAACATATCTTGTGAGAGACTTGGCAGTGGTCCGGGAAAACTCTCTTGTCCTCTCTTTCCAGCCCAGGTATCATGAGCAGAAATAATTGATACTGAGGCACTGATTCCAGGGGTGCACCAATGCTGGGGTTGGACACTCACCTGTTCTTGTCTGCAGGCTGGGAACCCTGTATGAGCATGGTTAGTCTATGCTGTGCACACAGTACAAAAGATGAACATTTGACTTTTCCTTTCCAGAAAGTGTAGTAGCTGTTATTCCTCTCCATGACTACTGGAAACAGTCCATCTACCTTAGATGCCACCTGTCCTTCAAACACGCTGCCCACCAGACCTGTCTACCCAAGAGCTTTAGCAGGAGTGTCTTAGCTGGGCAGCTGCTGTCATCCAGCTAGGGTGCCAGTTATGGTGCTCAAGAGAAGGGTGAAACGATCATAACCATTATGATGCTCATTTCCACCAGGTTTCGGTTCCTCAGTATTTCCCTTTCTTTAATGCAGGCTTGTAGCAAGACATGAAATAGAGGGCAGCTGGAAGGTGTATTTCTCTCCATTGTTCAGCTGTGACTCTCAGAGCGCTATAAATTGCTGAAGATGCTGCTTTCTTGAATCTTATATCCTTCTCTTCACTGATGGATGTGAGGATAAGCATAATACCCCGTTGTCTGCTGTCCTACATGATACAGGCACTCACTCACTACTGTACTTTGGCTGGATTGGCCTCTCACATGTGGGAGTTTAATACACACACTGCCATGGTCAGAATGAAACCTGTTTATAGTCTCAACATTTTAAACTACTAAGTTGTTAAAACCTTCAGGGTTTGGTTTGGTTTTTTTTTAATGGAACTTAAAGTTTTGAATCTACCATTTTTGGAGAAAGTTCAGATTGTTAAGGAATCAGCAGGACACATCACCGAGCTACAATAGGTTCACTTTCATGTGGATGCTGTAGCAGGCAAACCTTCATGGAAAAACTCTGAATGTGAATTTAGCTAGTTTTGGATAAAGACGCCTTTCAGCGTCAATAAACACCATGAATGCAGCCACGGTAGAGTTACAACTTAATGAGATGAGGGGAAGTGCACAGGGTCAGGCCTCATCTCCCGGCCTCTGTCATGCTAATCAGCTGGGCAGCCTGCAGCTGAAAAACTGCTGGAATTTTTATTTGCATTTCATTTAGTTGGAAGGAAATTGACCCAGATGGTCCACAAAGGCAATAGAAGGCTGGCAAGCAGTCTAGTGCTGCACACTTTTCCAAGGGGGCTGCACTTGTCCGCCCGTCCCTCTTGGAGCCCAACACATAAAAGATTAAAACAGCGTAAGGGAATTGATTTCATGATTTTTAGATAATTTCCCTAAGATTTCAGAAAAGACCTAAAACCCCTAATTTAATCAGCCAGGAGCTCAATAGTAATTAAAGTGAAGAAAAGCTGAGATAATGAAAGAGGTGGTAGGGATTTTTGCTGTTGCTGGTGGGAACCTTTCTTAATTAGAAAAAGTCTAAAATCTAAATGATGTTAATGACGACAAGCATGAACGTTTATTGCAAAGACACTCTATCTTTGGTCAACTTAGATGATTGATTGCCAAATCTGATAAGCTCCCTTAGAAAAAAACTAAAATGATTTGCTATGCATTTGGCCAAGCCCAGTATTTCCATGTGTTTGCTCAAATGAACAATATTAGTGTCACTGTTATTCATTTGGCCAAAGCTTAGATATTTGTACAAATGATGGGCAATTCTACACCATCTGCTCATGGTTTCACCTATTTTGATTTGAAAGCTGAGTTAAAACTAATAAAATAAAGGGTCTTCAGAGTCCACCTAATTTTGCATTGTAATCTGAGAGTCTGTAACATCTCAGAGCAAGTGTAGCAACCTCATACCAGCTGACAGCATATATCTACTTAACTGGAAGATAAAAAATGTAACTGTAATCACATTACCAAAAATATTTTGTAAGGACAATCTTTCAGTCATAAGTATTCATGTCACCCTAGAAGTGAATGGAGTTGGAGAGAATGGCTGGAGATTCCTTATCTTCCAGTTATACCAGTGGAGGTTCTGCCCTGTCCTGAAAGGGTGTTTCTAACCAGTCTTTTCAATTCTACCAGCATTGCTCTGATTCAGGGTGAAGCTTCACCTCCTTGTACAAGCTGTCTTTCTAGATGGCTATGTTGCCTCCAACAGCAGTGTGTTAACCCCTCTGTTTTGGACAGTTATTGAACATGTGGCAATGAGTCTTCCATGCGATGGTGTCAGCTCGTGCAGGAACAGGAAGATTTTTCAGCTCCTTCTGGTTTTCTGAGGATTTGCAGTTTGTTCAACTTGTGGCAGCTCAGCTGCTAAGCAGCTGTGTGAGTACGCCACCAGTGTGACCCAAACATACCACCTGGTCCCTGCTACAAGCCACAGACTTGGTCTTTGTCTTCAAGGCATCAGTGACTCAGCCATGAGTAATCTCAAGGATTGTTCCTTCCCACGGTTATGACAGTCACATTTGAGCTATGATTTTATAAAACATACATAAAGAACTTGTCCACAGTCCTCTGCAAAGCAGACTGGGATAATTTACATTTCTAGCACAGTCAGAAGTCCAAAACTGCTCCTAATGTCTCTGTTAGCAGTTCAGTAGCTAAGAAATAATGGAAGACCAATAGGAGGTCATTAGCTCTGTTTCTGGATCTGGCAGTGGCCTAGGGTAATTTATAGTATAAGTATTTATAAGAGAGCTGAGATTTATGTGGTTCTGAAGATCAAATACTCAAGGTATAACACCTTAAAATCATACCTAAAAACCATAAGGCAACATGCATAGCCCCTGACCACACTTAAAGTAGCTGAAAGAGCTTCTGGCACTGCAAGTCCTTGAATTATCATCACTAAAAGACAGAGGGATCAGTATTTTCAGTATAGCTTCCAGTATCTCTGCTTGCCCTCCACTGTAGAAGAGAAGGATGCTGACTCTGGGCAGTGTCTATCTCACAAGGGTTGAACACACTGGGTAGGAGTAGTCTTGGCTTGCTTGAATAAACAAGCTGTTTAAGAAACACTTTTATTTGCATGCATCATCCTACTCATTTAGGAGTCTGTAGGTGAAAGGATTTTGTTAAAAATATGGAAGGCTGAAGCATTCAGATGATGCATTAAACCCTAAAGCACATGAAAAGCCCCTGAGGAAGTGCAAGCCAGCTCTTCTCAGTGGGAGTAGCAAAGGCATCCCTGCAGGATGCTCCCCTGGGGATAACAGTGGGCTCAGCAGTGAAACAGAGTAAAGGGCTTACAGGGATCTGGGTGGACATTCAACATAACTTGGACAAATTTACACATACAGGTGTCTGTATCTGTCTCCTCTGGAGTCCTCCCAGTGCAGATACAATCCAGTTTTGCAACAGGGGCTCAGTGCTGGAAATGAGTGCCTAAACTACATTTTGATTGGTGCCAGAGACCCAGATGTAAAACCAAAATTAGCTTGTTTCCATACTGAAAAAAGGTTTGAGGTGAACTTGGAGCTTTTGGGTTGTAGCTGTACCACCACTAACCCAGCGGTGTACCATCTACAGTGTGAGTGAGATGCTCACCACCAAAGTTGTTTGTTTCATATTTAAATGCTGCATGAAATTGCCTTGTTGCCACACTCTGGTGTATCTGTGGTGTGTGGATGGGCTGAATTCAACGTGCCATTCATGAGGGCAGCAGACTGCTAGGCCTTGTGAATCCCACTTGTTAGTCCTGTGTTAGACCACATCAGGACAGATGATGGATGAGTTGGGATGAGCAGAGTAGAAACAGAAGTTAAAATCTGAAAAAAATGAAAACACTAGTGAAAAACAGCAATTTATTTAGAAATTATTTAGTATGGTTAGAGAGGCTTGCTCTCCTCTGTGACTGCTGGAGGAAATGGAAAGGCTCAGTTCAAAGTATGAAGTATAGTCCTCAGGAGAACAGTCAGGAATTAAACTAAAATCTGTCAGATAAATGAAGTTCAGGGACTGGTGTGTCCAGCTGGCTTTCACTGCAGGACCCTGAGCATGGCTGGCTTCTCAGATAGCTTCTTTCAAACCATGTTAGTGTACTTATCACATTTCTCTCCAAGACTGCAAAAGCCAAAATTTGTTGGTCATGTTGAAATCCCAAGAAGATCTCAGGCAAAAGAGGAAATTTTTATTCAAACCTCTGTCCAGGACAGCTACAGGCTGAGTTGGGCCCTGGCTGGCTCTCCCTTCCTGCTCAGCACTGGTGGGTGCTGCGCTGGGGCTCAGCCTGGGACCTGCATGTCTGGGAAGCTGCAGGCAAAACAGAGAACCCAGGGGAGGATGAGGAGAATGACAGTAAGTCCAGAAAGTATGATATACAGTGAAAGAGCTGGTATTGCTCTTATGTATGTCAGGGATTTAATAGTAATACTTCTCAAAAACACCACGAGCTGCTGCAGAGGGGAAGAAAAATGCTCTCCAAGCCCGTGTAGAACAAACAATAGCACACCTAGGTGCAGTGAGGAAGTTCCAGTAAGATGCTAGAAACACTTGCCGACAGCATGGACAGTGAAGAACTAGTTGTGCTGGAGAGGTGTGTGTTGTCCATCACAGGAAATCTTTAAGATCAGCTTGAAGAAACCTCCCATCTGACAGTTAAGGGTGGTTGTGTCTTACAGCAATGTTCTGGACTAAAAGGCTGCTTGAAAAACCTCACCAGACTTATTCCAGTACTTTGCTTTTTGTATCTTTTCAGAGTGAATTTACCTGGATGACTTAAGCTCTCCAGATACTTTTGGTTTGATTATGTAGAGTCACCTTACACTGTGCATAAGGATGCCTGCACTGTTTGACCTCTTTAAAAAAGCAAATAGTGTCAAATAGGAGGTTATAGTATGTGGATACAACTCAGCTAAATGTAATGGTTTATAAACTCTTATCCTAAGTCTGAATTCAATCTCCATGAACCCTATAGAATAACTCTCATAAGACTAGTAGATTAAAGGGAAATAATATCAATGAGCTAAACAATTTTGACAGAAGAAAAATTGCGCTACAGAACTCTGTAGATTGGTTTAAAATTCAACAGAAAGTTAATTCATTAGTAAAGTCACTCAAGCTTGACTAATAGGAGTCTGAGCCAGAAAATCTAGCAATTTAAAGTAAACCCTTAGTTTCGAGCATAACTCGATGCATATGATGCCAGCTGCTGGGATTGCCATTTCAAACCTCACTCTGGTTGGCACAATGGGAACAAATAGCTCTCAGCTGCAGGTGAAGCCTACCAGACCTTTCTCCTCAATCTTTGTATAGTGTCAGTTCTTCTTAAAAAACAGCCATTAAATTATTGCCATTGTCTTGGGGGAATGGTGATTGATGCCTCTTCTTTTATGCTAACTCAGCTTGTCTCTCTGCTCTAAATGGCCTTGTCTTTGGCGTGGATGTTGGTAGTACATCATTAGGTTTTGGTACGCCTCATGCCGCCCGCTCGCTCGCTGGCGGCTTGGCAAACAAGGCTGTCAGATGATGTGGCCTTTCAGTGGATTAATACGACTCTCCTGAACTCCTTCACACAAAAAGCCATGGGGTCCCACCTGTTGGGCTCATGCAGGGAGCACCTTCCCCCCATGAATGCTAAGGTGACATAGGTTTTGCGTGTCTGTGGTATCTGGTGGGTTTCATCCCAGCTGCCATAGGCAGCCTGTGAGGATGCTCACCGGGGAGTGGGAGCTACGGGAACCCCTTATAATGGCAACAGAGCCCAAACCAGACATTTCAGGGGGTTATGTCTGTATTCAAGCACTGTTGCTTTGTTGTTGTGGTGAAAATGTGAATTAGTGCCTCGTGTGTTGGTACACTGCAGAGGAGGGCCCTTATTTGTACACTGTTTTTAAAAGTCCACCATATACCTTTGGAGAAGAAGTGAAAAGAAAGTGAAATTAAGGAGAAATAGAAAAGTCTGAGTCTGCGAAGAGTTAAAAACCTGTTCTGCCAACACCAATACAAACCCAGAGATGCTGGGTCACAGTTATCCCTGTGACCACAGTCACTATGGTCCCATGTGCTGTTTGCCATGGTGGGTCCCCTGGGAAGATGGAGTTGTTTCGAAGGTGACCCTCTCCTTCATGCTGGCAGAGCAAAGGAGTGGCTGCTGTGGCCAAGAGATGCTTCTCTGTTGCACCACCATGCTGGTCTGTGCTGGGACAGCAACTGAGCCTGGGGCGCTGGGCTCTGAACCTGACAGCTCTGCATTTTTCAGATGAAGGGGGCGAGCAGTCTGAGCTACGGTTCTACCTCAAGCAAGTTGTTTTGCTGGGTGTTTCTGCAAAGTGTGAATAACTGTGGGATCCTCACTGGGTCACTTTTGGGAGCACATGAGCATTTCTAAGCTGTTGTGAGATGCTTTGGCAAGACTGGTGGGGCAGGGAGGAAAAATGGTAGGAGTGTTTGAAGGTATTTCCCTTGTGTGAAAATTCTTCTCAAGACTATAAACCTAGGAAGAAAAGAGCTGGGTTTTACATCTTTCTATTCCCCACAGAGGGGACATCACCCTTCCTTCACCTTGCCTGTCCTGTTCCCCCTCTTCCTCCCTTGCCAGTTTTGGTTGCGAGTTCTTCAAGTAAGGAAAGTTTCTTGTCATGTGTTGAAATTGGCATAACATGCCTCCAGTGCTGACTGTGGTTTGTCAGACTAAAACGAGCCTCAAGTGCTTTATGTTTTCCTTTCTGCCCCTTGAACAGCTATCACTTGAATAAGCTGTGATCTTCACTGCTTGTTGACTTCAAAGTTCTAAGTAAGACGGCAGACATTAAAAGAAAAAGTTACACCAAAATTGTTATCTCAAATGGATAAAAATGCTTAGCCTATGAGCTATACATCCTCCCTGGGGAGCGTGTGAGTGCACCTGCACTCCAGAGGTGGGTGACCCGAGCTCAGGAGTTGTTGTTCAGGCTCATATCTCGAAGCAGCTCCTGCCTTGGGATGCTGCTGCCACCTGAGCACCTGGCAGGCTTCACATGGACAAAGTCTTTCCCATTGGGAGCCTCGCTTGAACCAAGGCTACTCACAGGACACTACTTGTGAGATTGCTGTGGTGTTCATGGTATAACACAACCCCCTTGAATTAACACATAATGTGGTTTTGTATCATTTTTTGTTTTCTTTTTAGAATGAAGAGGAGCCAAAAACTTACTTCTCCCATACATTGAATACTGGATGCAGTTCTGGTCTCTGCATCTCAAGAAGGTTGTAGTAAAGTCAGAAGCTACAGAAAAAGGCAATGAAAATGATTGGGGAGGTGGAGCGGCGACTCTATGTGAAGAGACTGAAAAGACTCCTCAGTTTAGAGAAGAGAAGACTGAGGGGATGTATATGACATTCACAAACCCATGAAGGTGATAGGTGAGGCAAACATGGAAGTGCTGTTTACCAAAGCCCCTAACACAAGCACCAGAGAACCCACAGGGAAACTTGGGAACAACAGTTTAAAACAGACACAGACCAGTACATGGCTGGTATGAACATCTGAAAATCACATCCATGGGATGGGCTGCTTGCTCACTCCCTGAGAAGAAACAGACAGAGCCTCCGTGGGTTGGGATAAGGACAGTTGCTGACAAAATCACCTTGACCGAACAGTAACAGCCCGTGACAAGTTCCACTTACACCCGATCATAACACAGAGTACCTTATTGACCCAACATTGATAACACAGAGTACTGCACCTGATGACCCAGCTGCACTTCAACCACCCTAGAGGCACCTAGGAGTGCCCCTCTCTTATGAGTCCCTTTTATGGGGGAGTGATGTCAGGTGGTGTGGAAAACAGCCTGGGCTAACTCAGCTCACCTGTGCTAACTCAGCTCACCTGTGCTTGGGGAGGATGACTCTGGCCTGGCCAGAACCAGGATAGGAGACCATGGAGGTGAATGGTACAGGCAGGTTTGCAAGAAGGTTAAACACATTTGTGGACAGCGGGTTCATGAGGTGGTACTCAGAAGCCTGTGCAGATATTTCCCACTAACATCCCATCACCTCTGGGATCAGGGGCTCCCAACAGTACAAATGGACCACAGGAAGCTGTGAAAGTCCTGTGGTCTCCCTCATAGCAGCTCCTACTGCCACTAATGAGACAGAGCAGGGGCATCGGGGATCACTGCTCTGACCCAGCAGGGTGATTCTCAAGCTCACCTGCAGTCTCTCTCCCAACAGCCTCTTGCTCTCCCTAGAGCCTAAAGAAGGCTCTGCTGGGAAGGGACCACCATGGGTTGGCAGCAAGGGGGAGTGTGCCATGGACTAAATGGTTCTGGTTCCCACATCTCTGAATGTGGTCCTGGAGCTACTTTTATTCTGCTTTGGTGGCCGGGAACAATACCCCTTTAATAGTGACACTGTTTGAGAGTGACTATGCTTACAGCCAACTCCAAACAGATTATTGCAAATGTTTTCCAAACACAAAATAATCATTCTGCTTTGGTGGCATTCAAGTCCTTCATCTCATTCCTTTCCAGAGATGTGAGGGGAACATGGTTTGCTAGGATGTTCATGGACATAGAGCCTCTGGCAAACATGCTCCTCCATGAAGAGTCACAGTAGGAAAGGATCATCTGGTAAAACTTCAAAGCTCCAGGAATTGCTCAATTGGACACCAGAGGAAAAAAAAAAAAAAAAGAAAAAGTGTCTCTCAGTTACAAATTATGGCCCAGTCACAAAACATGAAAAAAACCCCATCTTAGGAATGCACAAACCACTAGTCAAGGAGTCTGCAGACAGCCAAGGCACCGCCCAACTGCTGAGCAAATTGCTACAGGTGAGTAATAAATAAGACCAAAAAAATGCTTTTACAGATAATTTTGCAAACAAGAAAATGTAATAAACCGCCCCAGACCCTGGCCTTGCTTAAGACTCCTATTCTCTCTTCTAGAATCTTTATTTTGTACAAAATCAGAATAATAGAAAATAATGGCTCAAAGGGCTGTTTTGTATCTTGGATTTTTTTTTTCT
Organism: Laterallus jamaicensis coturniculus; assembly: GCA_022605575.1. Lineage (NCBI taxonomy): Eukaryota > Metazoa > Chordata > Aves > Gruiformes > Rallidae > Laterallus > Laterallus jamaicensis. The sequence continues at coordinate 11,117,619 of JAKCOX010000012.1, forward strand.
TAAGTTTACAATTGCTTCTTTTGAATGAATGCTATGTCCTTAAAAGATGTCAAACTGACCTTTCTGGGAACTACAGAATTCTTCCAAAAGCTAAAGAAACCTTTATTCCTCCATTTGTCCAGCCAGCCTTTCTGTAAGGTGCCATCCTGCCACTACCCAATGCCAAAGGCTTTCTACGTTTTGTTTCTGCTGCTTCCTGTCTTCTACATCTTTTAGGTGGTGAGATCTGTAAAATCCTAACTATGTGAACCCACAAACAGAAGTAGAACATACTCTTTTGGAGACTTACTGATAGAGGAAGATGATTTTACCATGGCCTTGACTTTTTTTGGAACATTTAAACTCATAAATGATCCCTCTCAGTTTGCCCCGGTTCTTCAGCTGAGAGCTGGATGCTTTCTGTGGTAAGGACCTGAGAGCACTTTAACCACTTCAAAGCTCCTGAGAATATTGGTCCAATGGGATCATGAGCAGATAGCTTTGTTCAGGGGGGAAGAGGAAAAAGGGTGGGATGACCCAACTTCTGCTGTGCAGGAATCCAAACACAGCACTGGCCTTCACCTCTCTTCTCCTCATTCCTTCTGCTGTCTTACCACCACCATGTCTTTCTGGACTCTGCACTGCCTTAATAGTTTTTAACTTCATAGTTGCTCATGCCTGTAGACAGCTCTCAAGATTCAAGTGGGTGTGATGTGAAAAACAGTCAGGTGTCGGGAAAAGAAAGTCGTATTGTCTGGATCCTGTGGAGCTATACTCCAAGAGCCACCTTCTTCATGGTCCAGCTGATTTCTTCAGCAGTAAGCATCTGAAACACATTCATCCCATGACCCTCCTGTCTTTAAGTCAGTCTGTGTCTGGGGTGATGTGTGAGCTGGATGTGTGAGCCACCCCAGCTCCTGGGAGCGGAACTGTCAGGGAACCACACTACTGGCTGCAAAGATGAGATTTGCATCCAGCATTCAGCATGATGTTGGGATAGCTAAAGGGCTTTATCCAGCTGCCAGACTGAGAGGCTCATGCAGTTGTTAGCACATGGGCATGTGAAGCTAACAGCTCTGCTCTGGTTGCTTGTGCTCAGAACTCTGTACACATCCAGAGCCCCTGTGCCCAGGAAAGTAGGTAGAAATTGAGTCTAATGTGAAGATGGGAATGATTGCAGTGGTCAGGCACACAGACAGATCAATAGCTTTGTTATACACAGCCAGCCCTTTTTATTCTCTTTTCCTCTGTTTTCCAATGCTTGTTTCCTCAAAGCATCTCAGTCCCTCTCTGTTGTCACCTTTAGCCTTTCCAAGTCCTGCAGCAAGCTTTGTACAGTCTCAAAACATTCTTCCCCCTCTGCCTGTACTGAGTCCTACACCCCCATAGGCATTAAGCCCCTCAATCTGCAAGGTGAGCAGGGAGCCTCTTAGTCAGGGGCTGTCCCTCCAGTCCATGGGGTTGATGCCTTTTCTGGGACAGCCCTGTGAAGGTTTTCTTCATTAGATTATCTTGTGTTTCTCCGATGGGGGTTCCTACCCTGTCATCAGTGTTTCTCTGTGGTTCTTTGTGTTCACAGTCACATAACATAACACCTCTAAGCTGCTGAATCCCACTTCTAATGACCGAATGGTTTGGGCTAGAAGGGACCTTAAAGAGCATCAAATTCCATCCTCCCTTGCCATGGGCAGGGACACTCTCACTAGACCAGGCTGCTCCAGGCCCCATCTAACTTGGCCTTGAACACCTCCAGGGAGGGGGCAGCCACCACCCCCTTGGGCAACCTGTTTCAGTGCCTCACCACCCTCGTAGTGAAGAATTTCTTCCTAATATCAAAACTAAATCTACCTCCTTCCAATTTAAAACCATTCCCTTTCATCTTATCATTTCATACCCTTCTAAAAAGTCCCTCCCCAGCTTTCCCGTAGGCCCCTACAGGTACTGGAAGGCCGCTATAAGATCTCCCTGGAGCCTTCTCTTCTCCAGGCTGAACTAGCCCAACTCTCTCAGACTCTCTCACCTGAAGGTGTTCCAGCCCTCCAGTCATCTTTGTGGCCCTCCTCTGGACCTGTTCCAACAGTTCCATGTTCTTCCTATGTTGGGGTCTCCAGAACTGGACACAGTACTCCAGGTGGGGGCTCACAAGAGTGGAGTAGAGGAGCAGAATCACCTCCCTCAACCTCCACGCTCCTTTTGATGCAGCCCAGGATATGATTGGCCTTCTGGGCTGTGTGCACCCATTGTTGGCTCATGTTGAGCTTCTCATCCACCAGCACCCCCAAGTCCTTCTCTGCAGGGCTGCTCTCTATCACCTCATTTCCCAGCCTGTATTGATGCACCTGACTCAGGTGCAGGACCTTGCACTTGTCATTGTTGAACCTCATGATGTTCACATGGGCCCATTTCTCCAGCTTCTCCAGGTCCCTCTGGATGACATCTCATCCTTCCAGCATGTCAACTGCACCACTCAGCGTGGTGTCATCTGCAAACTTGCTGAGGGTAAATTCAACCTCATCACAGATGCCGCTGATGAATATATTAAATAATACTGGTCCCAGTATGGACCCCTGAGGGACACCACTAGTCACATCTCTCCATCTAGACTTTGAGCCATTGACAACTACTCTGTGGGTGTGACCATCCAAACCAATTCCCTATCCACCAAACAGTCCACTCATCAAATCTGTACCTTTCCAGTTTAGAAAGAAGGATGTTGTGGGGGACTGTGTCAAAGGCTTTAGAGAAATCCAGGTAAGTGGCATCCATTGCTTTTCCTCTGTCCATTGATGCAGTCATCCTATCATAGAGACCCACTAGGTTGGTCGGGCAGGCAGTCCTAATGTCCCTCATTAAAAAGGAAAGCTGTTATGAAGTACTTGGATTACAAAGGATTGTTTTTACTGAAATTATAAGGCTGCAGATCTTCTCAAGGCAAGTTGTTGTTTTTGAAGACCTGTGTGGCCTGCCATTTGGCTAAAGTTTATTTCACATCTGTAATTTATTTTTCTTTCACTCCACTTTTCCATGTGTAAACAAGCCGTGAACCTCTGCTGTAGGCATGTGCAAGACAAGGCAACCAGCCCTCTCCAGCCTTGCTCAAGTGCATCCCAGAGGCTAACTGGGGCTCCCAGTGTCTCCCCTTGTTTACCTTCCCACAGGGCAGAACATGCCTCCTTGGTCAACCTAGATTGCCTCTGGCAGTTTACAGTCAGTGTCTTCCTTCTCAGACCCACAATATCAGCTGGCTCAGCCTCATTGCCAGTGCCTGGTAAAATTATGGAGAAAATCATACCGGGAGTTATTGATAAACACCTGAAGGACAATGCAGCCATTGGTCACAGCCAACACAGGCTCAGAAGAGGAAGGTCCTGTCTATCCAACCTGATTTCCTTTTATGACAAGGTCACCCAGATGTTTGACCAAGGAAAAACATTTGATGTTCTTTTTTTGGATTTCAGTAAGACATTCAGTACTGTGTCTCACAGTATCTTGCGGGACAAAATGTCCAGCATACAACTAGACAAAACCATGATGCATTGGGCGGGTAGTTAGCTGAAGGGTTAGGCCCAGAGGGTGATAGTGGATGGGGTTACAGCTGGCTGGTGGCCAGTCACTAGTGGGGTTACCAAGGGCTCCAGTTTAGGTCCAATTCTTTTTAACATTTTCATAAATGACCTGGACACAGGACTAGAGTGTGGATTAAGTAAATTTGCAGATGACACCAAATTGTGAAGAGCTGTTGACTCTGTAGAGGGTGGAAAAGCCTTACAGAGAGACCTGGAGAGACCAGAGAGCTGGGAAATCACCAACAACATGAAGATTAACAAGGGCAAGTGCTGGATTCTGCACCTAGGAAGGGGCAACCCTGGCTACACATACATCTGGGGGGAGTCAGACGCTTGAGGCCAGTCATGCTGAGAGGCATTTGGGGGTTTTGGTGGATTGACCCTGGCTGGAGGCCAGATGCCCACCAAAGTCACACTATCACTCCCCTTTTCAGCTGGACAGGGGAGAAAATAGATATTGAGAGGCTTAGGAGTTGAGATAAGAACCGGGAGAGATCATCCTGCAATGAGCGTCATAGAAGAAACAGATGCAACATGGAACGAAGGAAAGAAAACGCTCTATGACACTGCACTGCACAGCCAGTGACACCAGAGTCGGGTAATGAGAAGTGTGACCAGATCTTAAAGCGCCTCCCCCCAGCCCCCCCTTCTTAGCAGACTTCACTTTAGTCAGGATTTCACTCCCTTCTGCTCCCCACATTGTGGCACGGGGAGGGGCAGGGACTGGGGGAATGGGATTTTTGGTCAGTTCCTCACAAGTTTTCCTTCTTAGCTGAGGAAGGGCATTCCTCACATCCTTCCCCTGCTGCACCATGGGGTCCCATCCACAGGAGACAATCCTTCACAAACTTGTCCAACATGAGTCCTTTCCCATGATGTTTCAGCTCTTCACCAGCTGCTCCAGTGTGTATCACTTCTATGGGGTGCAGCCATAAATCATAGAATGTCTCTCAGTCTCTCAGGCCCAGACTGCTCCAGCCTGGTCCTCCACAGAGCCACAAGCCTCCCCTGCAGCAAACCTGCTCTGGTGTGTGTGTCTCTTTCTCTCTCTCTCATCTCTGTGTCTTCATCTCTCCACAGGCTGCAGGTGCTGGCAGAGGCTTACTCCAATGCAGGTCACAGCATCTCCTGTATGTCTCCACCTGCTCCATCCAGCGTGGGGCCTCTCCACAGGCTGCAACTGGGGTCTCGCCCTTTTCAATGGGCTGTGGGGGAACACCCGCTCCATCATGGGTTTCTCCACAGACCGCAGGGGCATCTTTCTCTCCGGCAACTGGGGCGCCTCCTCCACTACCTGCACAGTTCCTTATATCTTCTCACTCCCTTCTCTGGAAGTATAAAGCAGCTGCTTGCAGGTTTTTTTTCTCCTCAGTGTGATTCCCAGAGGTGCTGTGGCCATCGCTGATGGGCTCAGCCTTGGTCAGCAACAACTCCAGCCTTGAGCTGGCTGGTGTTTGCTCTGTTGAGCCTGCAGAGAGCTTCTGGCTTCTTCTTGCAGAAGCCGCCCTGGCAGTCCCTCTCCTCCATCAGAACCCAGCCATGCAAAACTACAACAGGGGTCTTGGTAGACAGCAAGTTAAACACGAGCCCCAGGAAGCCAGGAGGGCCAACCATATCCTGTGGTGCGTCAAGCACAGCATGGCCATCTGGTCCATGGAGGTGATTGTCCTGCTCTACACTGTGCTGGTGCAGCCTCACCTTGGGTACTGTGTGCAGGTTTGGGCACCACAGTCCAAGTGGGACATAAAACTATTGGAAACTGTCCAGAGGAGGGCAATGAGGATGGTGAAGGGTTTGGAGGGGAAGATTTACAAGGAGACTAACTTCTTTCACAATAAGGGTGGCAGAGGACTGGAACAGGCTGCCAAGGTGGGTTGTGGAATCTCCTTCTCTGGAGATATTCAAGACCCACATGGATGCCTGTGCAACCTGTCCCAGGGAATCTGCTTTGGCAGGGGATGTGGACTCAATGATGTCTGAAGGTCCCTTCCAACCCCTATATTAAAAACACCCACACAACAAAACAAAACAAAAGAAAGCGAAACCATTAGGAAGAGGTTCTTTACTGACAAGGTGGTCAGGCACTGGCACAGGCTCCCCAGGGAAGTGGTCACAGCACCACGCTTGACTGAGATCAAGAAGTGCCTGGACAATGCCCTCAGTCCCATGCTCTGACTTGTCTGACCCTGTGTGGAGCCAGGAGTTGGACTTGATGATCCTTATGGGTCCCTTCCAACTCAGGAGATTCTATGATTCACACAGAAATATCTCTTGGGCCAAGACTGTGTGTACTCTTTACTAGTGATGACTGAAACCATCGGGTTTCAAGCTTTTTGATGTCCATGTCCTAGTTGAAAACTATATCAAGACTTAAACCTATGTTGGTTTTGTGGTTTTTTTATCTCTACTGATCTTAGGTTTTATGCTGTGCTCCCAGGAAGAGTAAACATAACTTCTGAAACTTGGTTTCCAAATGCAGAAGAAGCTTTATTTCTTGACACATAAAACCTGATTTCTTCTTTTTCCCTGATAGGGCAGTTGATCATGAGCATGTCAAGAGTCTAACGTAAAGCAACAAACTTCATCCCTGCCTGTAAGTGTGCGAAAGAGATTTAAATAATATTTTTCTACCCCTGAACTCTGCTATGCCCTGGTGAACAGATGACTTGGAGCAAGAAAAAACGGTCAGTGGAACTGTCTGCAAGCTTCAACTTTTTTGTCCTCATTTAAGAGACAGAAAGCTCTGATGAATCCCTTCAATGCTCTTGAAAAAAACTGGACAAAACTGCCACTCCAGCTATAGCCCACACTTCAAATGGCCGTGAGATGGCCTTTTCTGAACGTTACATAGTTCAAGGAGGCAGTGAAGTGCTCGGTGGAAGATTTTGTATGGGAACTTTAACTTCCCATTCCATTTGACTTTTGGTCCTTAAAATACAGGTCAAATCAATGAATTTAATGAAGGCCGTGGAACACAAAGGCTTTGCCTTGCATTTTGACCTAGATAAAGGAGAGTCAGTCCAGGTCAAAAGGCTTTAGCAGCACTTTAAGTGGTTAGTACACAAATGTGACAGAGTGTTTAGACTCTCGGAGACTTGCAAGACCCAGTGACAAGCCGTTAAAAGTATTTCAAATAGCTGCTTGAATGAACTTTGATAAGGTACCGCTATTGTCTTCTATTGTCTCTTTCTTTTCATACCAAAACACCCCCAAAAGAACAAGAGTCAATGAATGTATAATGCAGCCCCACTTTTACTAGATTTGGGGCTTCTTTCGGCCCTTTGGACTTTTTTTTTTGTGAACTGTTTATGCCATTTTCATTCATTTCCCCACATTAAGCCTTTCTCAGATGCTAGTGATTAATGTGACTTGTCAGTAAGAGCTTTTAAAGTGCAATGATACTTTCAGAAGCTATAACGTGTCCATCGAACCTAAGATTAAGAACAAATTAAGAGTAAATTTACTCTTCCTGCATATTCTTGCAAGGTGGAGCTACCATACATGGAGGCAGTGGTGGCACTTGCCAGCTTCGGCTCCACAGATTCAGGCATCTCAGGCAAAACTAGCATGGAGCTGCAGACCTGTATATTAAATTCTGGATTCATACCTTTCCTTTCAATGGGATTATGTAGCCCGGTGAGAGCGTCGGGCATTCACATACCCTACGCAGGCATCTAAATCAGGTGGTTGAAATCAGCTTGTTGGTGAAGGTAAGTTTCTATCATCGACAATAAATATATTGTAATGGGGGGAAACGTACCATCAGAAAGCACACGATTGCAAGATCTGCCAGAAAGCAAATCTCCATTTAAATACATAATTATTCTCCATTACCAGAAAGCATTTGTCCGAGGAAAAGTGGGAAAATGTGTAACAGTTCATTATGCAGGACCAAATTTGTCTAGAAAGACCAAAATCCTAGTTCAATTTGTGCAAGGCAGAAAGGTTCAGTTTTGTTTTGCTTTTCAATTTTGTTGTAAAAAGTCTGATTCTTGAAAGCTTTCCAGGCCAGAGATCAGGTTCCCCCTTTATAATGGGAGCTATTAATGCCTGAAATGGGCCGCTCTAAAGAACCACATGTCCGTTTCACATGGTTTGATAGCTCCAAGATTTTACTCACTGTGCTTTTGGGACTTTTCTCAGTATTCTCTATAGCGAGATTTTTATTGTATTTTACTCTTTTGTCTGGTTTTTGTCTTCAAAAATTTTCCCTTATTCATTGACCAGCAACTTTCTGTCACCCATCTTTGACTTTCCTTCTTACATCTGCATTAAAGCTGTCATTTACTTCTGATTTTTCCCCTCTCTCCATATTTGACAGCAAAAGCCTTCATCAGCTTTTATCCCTTTTTGTTCACATTATGACATAACCTGCACAAAGTGGCACAGCTCCCCAATTCTTGTATATAAAATTTGCAACATTTTTTGAGACGGGTCAATGCCCATTTTTGGGATCCCTTTCTTTATCTGAGTACCGTGTTAAAACTTTTTGCAGATGTGGGCTATTCAGGAGCAGCCTGCGGCTGCATGCAGAGATGGGGAAAAGAAGAAAAGGCCTTCCTATTTTGCGATTGCCATAGTAACTCAAACATTGCCAGGGTGTTTGTCAGTTTGGTAGGGCACAGCCAGGGAATTTTATTTCCTGTGCAATCAAGCCCTCTACTGGAGATCGCGCCTTGTATGACACAGGGTTACAGAGAGGACAGCGGGCTTGTTAGGCCCAGGATTAAGCATTTCGCTTTAAAATAATACCCATTTGTATCCATTTTGTTCAACATAACAACAGCTGCTGGCCTTGGCATGACAGGCTTGCCTTTTTAACCAGAGTCTCATATGACATTTATGAATGAGGCAGACTCCATTCTTTTTCGCCTTGAATTCACACTGGTTATTTTTGGTTGCTTGATTCTTTTTTTCTTTTTGAAGTGTGTGGTGATAGTCAACCTTGCTCCTGCAATTACATCCACAGTTTATGACAGGTTAAAACCCAGCTTTATTTGGGGTTGTCTAGTTATCTCTTTCATTTTGGGGCAAAAAGGATAAAAAAAAGAAGGAGGAAGAAGCGAAGAAAAAGTCTTACATCAGTATAGTGGAAGCCTTTTATTAGATCAATATATAAGAGATGGAGAAGCAAATGTTTGGGTGTAGGAGCTTTTCTTCAGGCCACAACCTGCAGGAACTGGGACCTTCAGGTTCAGGTTTCTGCCTTCTTTATGAGTCAGAAGGACTTGCAGCTCCAAGTGCTTCCCATTTTTCCAGACTGCAGCAGACACCACATCTCAGGGGTTGGACCTGATGATGTCTTGAGGTCCCTTCCAACCCCTACGATTCTATGATTCTGTGATCTCCCTGCACACAGGGCTTTGCGTGCCTCCCCTCAGGCTGTCCTTCTGCGAGGGCTGCTGTTTCTCCAAAGCACGCCAGCCTTCCCCTGCCTGTGGCTTAACTGAGCAGCAGCAGCTCTGCCAACCTCTGCTCCTGGCCACCTTCTTCAATAGGTCCTAGCAGAGGACTGGAGACAGATGCACTAACGTAGGCAGGAGGGGGAAAATAACAGCTTATGGGGAGGTTCCTTCAATCTACGAATTTCAAAGGGACTTAAATTTTCTGCTGTGTGATGGTCATGCATTCTGCTAAGCACCTCAGAGCTGCAGTGAAAGGACTGACTCACCTGAGCAAGTGACGAGGCTGAGAGACAGCCTTCATCCCCGCCAAAGGGCTTCTTGTATGGGTTTGCATTTTTAACCTGAAGCCAGTAAAAAAGCAAGGTCTGCATTGACCCTGGCAGCAAGCTTTCCACACGGAGGACTCAGAGGAGCTCTGCAGCTGTGAGTCTCCTGGTCTTTGACCCTGGTGAATGTTCACACTGGGGTCAGACGAGCAGAGGACATTCCTGGTTCAGAGGCAGAACAAGGAGCAAGTGCGGTGTGAATTCTGCCCTGAGCTGCGGTTTGCTACCACAGCTCTGTGCTGGGGAGAGTGTTAGCCATCCTTCTCCATCCCCACCTCACAGAGCCACTTCTGAGGCCAGGCCTGCCCTGAAGTCTCCGAGGAACTAGGGACATGGGTGCAAGTCCCACGTGCCCCACCAGCTTCTCTCCTGCTTCCCTGCTTCTGCAGCAGGGCTTTGAGAGACTGCCAGACCTACCTTAATGTCTCTCTCTAACCCAGGACTCTGCATTCACTAAAGATTTCCAGCTCTCTTTAAATACCAGCCAAAGTACTTGAATTCTGGTGTGTTGGGAAGGCTGTAAGGGAAGCCTCACTTCTAGAAAGCCAAAGGTGAAGTCTGGCTTTTCCCTGAAGTATTTCCTAGAGGAGACAGTCACCCTGATCTTTCTCCCCCGCTGAAGCTCATCTTTCTAAGTTTCCCCAGTCCAGGAGAGCCGAATGAAGCAGTTTGGTGGAGCCTTCTCGTGGGTGCAGGTGATCCTCAGAATCTCACATCTGCCTGGAAAAGAAGCAAGATGGAGTGGGAGAGAGTGCTCCTGGTGACACCGGCAGAGCAAAGACCTAGAGCTTGGTATCAGACCCTGCCTGAAGGGGAGAAGCTGCCTCATGCTGTATCAGATCTTTAAAATAATTCCCTTCCTCCTGGTGAAGTCCAAGCTTCTCATTCCTACATCATATAAGCAGTTTCCAGGCAGACAGGACCTGAAAGTTCCTTGCAGTACTGGTGACTGAGGGAACAAAGAAGAGAACTACTTGGGCTACCAAGTATCCCAAGAGAACAACTTGGGCTACAGTCTGACTTAGACCTTTGAAATATTGGGAAAGGTTTAATCCATTGTGCACTCCACCTTGAAACCTGCCAATTGTGTACTTAGAACTTCCTCACCCGGGTGTCCTAGTATCTTCAGGGTCTAGTTCATGGCTTGCCCTTGAGATATAGAAAAAAACAGTGAAGGCTGCAGTTACCTTTCTATCAACTTCGGGAATTAAATAAAATTATTTCCTTTCATATAGAGACTGAAGCAACAACATAATATTCAAAAATGTCAGTAACCAAATCTGGTGGTTCAGAGGGACTTTTCCTGCAAGTGGTGTGTTGATAATCAAATTGGAATGTGGTTTATTTTGTTTTTCCATTCCAGAGTGGGTCCACAGCTGTAAGACTGTTGAGTGTGTCCCATGCCACCACATGGACTCAGCCTTAGCAGCCATGATCCATCTGTGCTGTTTGACCATGGAGAAACCCAGACTGAGCTGGGGTTGCTCACCCCCTGAGAGCCTCTGCTGTTGCATACCCAGGCAAGCCCTGGGGAGGGCAGCGCCCTGTGCCAGGGGGAGCTCGCCAGCTCGCCCCACGGCCCTGCTCTTCTCCTGGCAGGCACTTACAGTTCGCACCACCAAGAACTGGGCGGGCAGTGAGGTCACTGGCTGCACACAGATTGGAAAAATCATTTACTGTCTCCCTGAAGCAAACAGGGTTGTAGCCCATGGCTACTTCTTCGAGAATGCTCAAGGACCTGGACCCAGACCACTCGGGCCACAATGGGAGCAAAGCCTAGGAGAAGGCTGAACATGCACACGACTCCTTAACCCACTGAAGATCTTCCTCAAGGCCAACACTCCTCTGCACCACCCCCTCTCTTTGTGCACAGATGTGGAAATCTACTGTGAGGACTTCAAAAAGGGTTTCCCCAACATGTGCACCACTTTACCTGGTGGGTGGCACTCCCCAAAGCCATGTTTGGTCCGGATTGCAGCAGCCCTGCATCCCTTTACCATGGACCTGCTCACTTGAGACTCAAATCTGGCAAATGAATGTAGAAAGTGAATGCAATGCAAAGTGTCAGGTGTGAATCACATCCTCCTGCCCTATGCAGGAGCACTTCTGCTGTGTGCAACCAGCTGGCTTGGAGCAGGCGTCACTCTGCTGTGGGACTGGATAGGCTTGCAGCCCATGACCTGCCACCTTAGTGCCCATGGCCATTCAAACCAATACTGTAAGCACTTGTACCTCAGAAAATCACACACAAGATGGTATAAGCATCTGGAAATCCCATCAGGTTCACCAGTCTGACCAAGGATGGGATCTATCCAACCAAAAATCCAAATTCTGCTCTGAGGTAAATTCAGTGATCTCGATAAGTCTCACATGCAGTCCAGAGGAAGACTTCCTTCACTAATGCAACATGTGTTGCATTCTTGTGAACTCGCTACTTTTCCAATAAATCCGTTTTCCCTTTTCATCTCTCCCTTCCCTTGCACCAGACATACACCCCCACTGGGAGACACCCCCATTTAGAAAATAAACTCCATCATGCTATTATAGTTGACATTACTGTATTCCTTAAATATTCCCTTATTTCCAGTACCAGGAATTCTTCCTCTCTACATACAGCAGCTGAAAATCTTTAGGAAGTCAGCATGGGTTTATGATGTCCATTGTCTACATTCAGTGAAAACAGTCCTACTGTTATCAATAGATAAATATAATAAATCATCCCAATATGATGATGGAACGCTAAGACACTTGGAGATACTCATAACTCCTTGGAGATATTCAGCAGCCATCTGGACATGGTATTGGGCAACCAGCTCTAGGTCACCCTACTTGATCAGGATGGTTGGACCAGGGAACCTCCTGAGCTGCCTTCCAACTTCAACCCAGCTGTGAAGCTGAGTTGAATGCTGGCCATTATAATATTGCTAAAAACTCATCATGACATTGGTACACTGCTGTGAACGGTCTTGAGAAAGGAAAGACAGCAAGAATCAACAAAGGATGTTGAACTTTAAGCATGAGAGACTATGAAACAGCTTCACTTCTGATTTTCACCGGCATGAATTCACAGTAACTCTTCTGATGTCTGTGCATTTGCACAGATTTAAGAAGGAAATCCTGTCCAAGACCCATGGTTCTGAAATCAGATGGTTTAAAGCAAGGTCAAATACAGTGATGCATGAAAACCTGTTGTAGAATATTTCACTTGCAAACCATGTCACATCTTGCCTACTTACATTATTTGCATAAAAAAATAAACCTTTTTTTTTTTATTGCCTCATGGCACTTAATTGTAAGTTTTGCAAGTGCAAGCAATTCAAAATGTAACAGAAAGTAGCTGTTTTCAGAATGGTCAGGCTCATGTTTGATGGGATCACCATTTTTTCTGTGAGTGAGTCACAGTTCAATGGGCAGCAATGGATGATGGGCCCTGGCCTCACCTTCCTTACGACATAGGAATTAGGATCACGGAATCACAGGCTGGTTTGGGTTGGAAGGGACCTAAAAGATCATCCAATCCCATCCCCCCTGCCATGGGCAGAGACACCCTCTGCTAACCCAGGTTGCCCAAGGTCCCATCCAACCTGGCCTTGAACACTGCCAGGGAGGGGGTTATATGATTGCCTTTAGGTTAGAAATATTAAAATCCTGACGGTTGTGAGCTTTGAAATAAGGAGGCAATATGTCTTTTATATGAATTCCCATATCTTCTCTGGAATTTTAAATAAATTCCCAAATTTTCTCTCCCAAATAAACTCCCAAATTTACTTAGACAACGCTACACCATTCCCAGGACCAAACAATAGGAAAAACTTAGTAAATTAGTGCACTGCACACTGTGATCCACTTCTAGGGAGAGCACTGCTGTTCCTCAGAGCTTGCCTGCAAGGTGTGCATGCCTGAAACTCTGGTGGAAGCTCAACCATCTTCACTACAGTAGCTGTATGAAGATTATCATGGGGCACATCAAGCACACAGCTGTACAGGGAAAACCAGCTGTGTTAAGATCAAAATTTGTGAGATGAAATAGCAATAAATTGCTACAGCTGAAGCCGCTTCCATCATTTTACTCTTTGTGGAGGAAAGGCTGTAGGGGACTTAACTAAACCTTGGTACAATTCTTCATCACGTTATTGCCTCACCAGATACTTAGGCACAAGAAAAGGCCAACAAAACTCACAACCAGCTCCTCCTCAGCAAGGCACACGGTGCACCGCTTCATTGCCCCTGCCGTTGAAGAAAGATGCTCAGACCAGATGCCTGATGGCACAGGAGAGAGGAGAGGAGAGAAGAGCCTGTGCTAGCCATGGCACGCCTGTCTCTGGTTCTGGCCCGGGAAGGGTTAAGTGCTTTGTGGTGAGGTGGGACAAACTTCACTTAAACTCAATTCTTTGGCCAGCCCCGATTGTTTTGACACCTGCACTGTGTGAAGGATGGCATGGTCTCCTTTGTGGCGCATAATGGCACATCTTCATTATTGTTCTAATACTCTGGAAAAGAAAAAATCCCTAATCTTTCTGTGGTGCCAGTGACTGTAACAATGCCGGGACGTTTTATTTTCCTCCTTGCTCTCTCTTTCCCTTAACCCACTATTGTTGCCATAGCCACGATGGTGCAGTACTGCTGGTTCGGGGAAGTTTCTGTACTGTACCGCCCTGAGCTTATTGTTTAAATCTTTATTATTCAACTGTTCTGAAGATTTACATTTTTAATGGCTCATTTATGTAATCCCATAAATAAAGTAGCAGAAAAGCATCCCACACAAATGAGTGAATTGGAGTTTGAAAAAAGCTGCTGAAGCAGGTCACTCAGGGTCTCAGCTGCGGGGCCTTGATTGGTATCAGCGATATAGCCACTGTGGCAATGGACTTAAGACCACCCAGTCAGCCCCAAAATGGTGCATTACCAGGGAATAGTGGAATGGTGCTATAGTTCAATCTCCCCTATTTAGCAGGGAGCAGAGTTCTGCTGCAAAAAACATTTCAGCCTCAGACTCATTTACCTTATTGCTTTGACAGCTGCACCTCTCCCGCAGTAAAGTTTAGATGATTAGCTTTTCCCTCCTAGCAGCTGATGGCAATAGGGTTTGGTTTTGTGGGGGTTTTTTTGTTGTTGTTTCTTAACCAGTATATTCCTGGGGCTGATAAATTCCCTCTAAAGAGGCTGTGAATTCAAGCACCTGCCTGAAGAATTTGTTTTATAAACTGAGCGCCGAGATGGAGATATGTTCTAACAATTCACTTTTAAGCTGCCAGCGCTGCCCTCACTGGCTGCCTCCCCACACACAAATCCTTCCCAAACTGTAAATCCTTTGAGCAGGGTGAGTGTGTTCGTAGCCACAGCCACGCTCATGAACCACGGGGACATTCTGGTGTTTCCGGTCAGTTCTCACCCTTCAAAATCGACTTTTAGTTGCTGTCAAAGTCGCCACACAGTTGCTGTGCATCTCTGTGACTCTGTCTTGGGACATCCACCGCATCTCCCAAAGCATCCAGCTCTTGAGGATGGGTACTGACTGCCCCACACCTCACACCCTTCCACTGCTCCACTGGTTTGTCAGGATAAACCCCCCTAACTCTGATCTTGTCTCTATGGCAGTGCCTTTAATCAGTGCTACTCGGCATGGCTTTGGCCCCACCAGCTAGCATTGCCCCAGAGGGTGCCCAGGCTCAGTGTGAACATCTTACCTGGTGCTGCCCTGCTTAGGGGACTGCAGGCAGACAGACAGAGAGACGTGAGCTGGCAGTGCCAGGGCTGGAGGACAGCTCCTGCGCTGTATCATTTATCAGCACAGATCTAACTGCAGAGAGCTGATTCTCGACCATGAGCCCTCACCAGCTGGAAAGCTTTGGGGCTCCACAGTCACTCAGGTCACAGAAAAACAGGGTGGCTGGGGCAAAGAGACAAGCTGGTACTGCCTGAGAAGGGGACATAGGGCCGTCCACTCCTCCTTCTCAACCCCAGAAGCTCTTCTGGGGATGCCAGTTGGTGCAGCATGTTTGGGGAGCAGCTTGCCCTCCTCTAAAATAGGAGGGGGATGCCCTGCAGGTGTAGAAGGAGAGCTTGTTCGCAGGAGGAGCTGAGACCCCACTACAGTGAGCACTGACCCCAGGGGAGCGTCACCCCCACATCCCACCTCCCACATTGGTCTGACAGGTAACAATGGGCACCAGCCTGTTGCCACCACAGGACAGCCAGGCCACGTCCTCACAGTGCTGCTCACACACACACACTGTCCCTTGTTTCAGAGAGCTGCAGGAGTGCATGGCAGCCCCATCGATCCTCCCCAGCTCTTCCCAAGGCTGCCAGGATGAGCAGCAGCCAAGGCACAGGCTGATGGACAGTCAACCAAAGAGTCAGAGCCAAAACGATGCCACCCATGCCCAGCACCCAAGCTGTGATACATGGACTGGTCTTACTGAGACACATCAACACTGCCTTCCCTGAGCACAAGTATTTTCAGTGTAAAGAAACAACATGTTTTTCCCTAATTAAAAAGCAAAGCAGCTCTTTACAGAGGTATGGCTGCGTGAAGTTCTGCCAGTAGATAAACTGCAGTAGGCAAAGGGGGGCTGGACAATAGCCCTTCCTCAGTTTACCTGCTGGATCTCGTTCTGCCCGGCTGCATGGAGCGGAGTCAAAGGAAGCTGCTCCGAGGCAGGGAGCAGGCAGCGAAACAAAGGCAGGGAGAATACCAGCCAGCCCAAAGGAACAGTGGGGAAGCTGGTAATTGGGCCGTGTGTGTTTGGCTTTCGCCAGGCTAGCAGGTTTGTTTTTCCCAGGCTGGAGCCTAGGCTGAAAGAGACACGAAGTTATTAAAGACCTGAATCCAGAAAGGAGAAAAAAGGAAAAAAAAGTTGGCAGCGGCGGCTGGAGGTGCATCTTGAGTAATGAGAGCACAGGGGAGGGGGGGCTCTCTCCTCCCTCCTGAGGGCGGAGGTGCCTGGGAAATCATTTTCAACAGGCAAAGAAAAATGAAGTTTAGGTAAAATTAATTCCTGTGGACTTTTATTGCTAGCTTAACTCATTTCTCAGACAGCAAGGGGCCTACTGGGCAGGGTGCAATGGGTCCAGAAAGGTAGAGCTATGCTTCCCAGGCCTTTCCTTGTCGCAAGGAGATGCCTGCGGAGATCCAAGTCCAAGTGGGACCTACTGGTGAGGCAGACCCAGAGCCATGGGACTCTCCCACGGCAGGGCTGATCTTCAGTCCTTTCACCAGGGAAACGTTGCAGGCAGCCGTACGCCTACCTGCGGGTCTGCAGAGCTGCTTGCAGGCAGGATGCAGGCAGGATGCGCGCAGGAGCTCGGGGCATTCCAAAAGTTATGCTAGTGCAGCATCCAGCTCAAGCTGCTTCACCCTGCTAGCCTAACACCCTGCAAATGTCAGGTATTATCCCCGAGCGCTGCGATCCCTTGTAGGTATTTACAAAGCACACTACAGATACAAAATTTCCAATATGGTAACCAACCACCCGAAATATAAGGCTGGTGGAAGGGAGGGAAAACACACTTGCAGCCCCTTTCCCTTTTGGTTCAGGGAGAACATGCCTTGAGCATCGTGGGGTTCATCAGTGAGAAAAGGTGATGGAAACTCCTGCTGCTGGCCAGGCAGTTGTGAGGGCCAGAGGAAGCAGTACCCAAATAATGAGCCTCAGGGTGAAAACAGGACTGGCAGGAGCTGCTAGTGACCCCACACTGTTCTGGCTTTCCTCCCCTTTTAACCTACATGTCAGTGGCTCTATGAAGATGGAGCGAGGTCCTTAGCTGGTACAAACCAATCCAGCTCTGCTGACAGCAGTACTTCACTGATTGACACCATGTGAGGATTTACCCATTGACACGGTGCCATCCACTTGCCCAGGAGCCTATAGTTTCTCCCAGAGATTTGTTTACGCAGAACAGTCTCAGGTGTTTGAGATCAAGGGGCCCTTTGTGGTAGCCATGGCCCACACAGCACCCTGATGGGGTCCTCAGGGAGGGAGCCATGTGAACAGACCATGGGAGAACCCACCCTCCTCTCCTCAAGGCATCCTCAAGATCAGGAGAGAAAGGAGGAAGCAACACTCAGAGCCAAAGACACTTGTGTACAAAACATATTCTGTCCTCCAAGGACTTTGCAAGTGCCTTCTCTGCATGGAAGGGTTCAGAGAGCATTACAAACTCAGCCAGCAATGCCATGAAATCCCAGCCACACTGCCTCTCCGATGCTTCAGGAACACAGTGGGTTAAGGCTGAAGAGCCAAGTTTTAATTTAGGGGGCTGCTCTGGGCAGAGTTGCCCAAGCTTAGACATCCAGATTGACAACGCCAACTATTTTGCTTACCTTCCTTCTGGCTTATGCTATTCCTTTGGTGCCTGATAACAAGGCAGGGAGACAAGACTAGATTTGAATACAATATAGAAAATTAAGACAAAGCAATAGCTCACAGAGAGCTTTGGCTTTCTTCATGTATTATATGCCTTTCTTAATATTCTTGGTACTGAACTTAAACAATGGCTCATTACCAGGAACTGTCACTCATCGCTGTTCCTTACAGCTTCACTGCTTGCTGGCATTTTTGTCTCTCTGAGACACTTTGAATGACTAGTGTTGGGCAAACTTTTCATCACTCATGGGACAGGCAGTTCCTAGAGCAGCGGTATTTCCATTCTGCTTGCTAGCAAGAGCCTCTGTGGCATCTCCAGGCTTGTACTTACAGGCTTAGAGTCCAATTAAATCCTCAGTTACACTGATCTTCTACTGTAGTCCAGACAGCCTGGTCCCATCCACACCATTAAAGATGCCATTGCCTGCACCTTCTGACAAAGTTCTGATTTTTTCCAGACCATAGCAGTGCTTGAGGTTATCCACATGAAGCTACAATGCAATTTGATTTCAAAGCATCCCTAAGGCATCTGTGCTGCTTATTCCTACAACTCAAATCCCCATTTACGGAGAAGAAACTAAGGCCCAATTCTTCCCTGCTTACTGCCAAAGCCGCTGTGGCCATGACTTGCCCACATCCACAGCTGAGGGTGGATCTGGAGGCCCCAGGGCTAAACAAGCCCATGGGACCTTATCCAACGTGGCCACACTGGGAAGCTGGCGGCCAGCTGCAGAGTAGTGCAGAGGACAGGAGATGAATGAGCAGCACAATGTACAGCACTTACAACCATACAAAACGTATTCTTTATGGTACAAACATATCCAGAACAACAAGAAAACCTGCTTCAGATCCCACAAGGAAGCAGTAGATGTGAAATGAACTCTTCTCCAGAGACTACACCAACATTACAGGGCACTGCATCCCCTCCCTGGGGCACCACACTGCTTCCCACACTAGGTTTGTGCAGTTAGCCCTATGCAATTGCAGTATAAAAGGCACGGGATGCTCTCGGGAGAGCTACGCAGAGCTCGCACCAGTCCTTAGCAGAAAGCACGTGGCTCAAGATTCCAGTCGTAACCAAGTCTTATCATTTTGGGCAGCAGTGGCTTTTGTATGAACAGGAAAACTTTGTGTAAACCCAACACATTCTTCTGGCTTTCCCTTACAAACAAACATTTTTCCTGCATACAGATGGAGGTTCAATGCTTGGAGATTCGATAGAGATGCAGCCCTCTAGTTTTAGAAGGTGAGGGTAACTGCCTGGGAGTCACTAAAGCAGTATTTGGTAAATTCAGAACCTAAGCAATACCAAACCGATGTAAAATAAATAAGGAAAGTACATCCATGGTGCTCATTTGAGACTTTGAGAGGCTGCTGAATATCTAACATAAAAGTATTTGAGGATTTTTTGGTCTTAATACTATTGTATCCAGAACTGAGGGTGTGAATAGATGGAGTTTACAAAAGTTTTAAGCTTTTTAAAAAATTTAATCAGAGCTATGCCCTCTTTAACATTTACTCTTGACTATTTCCTATCACCAGTCACTAAAACAAAGAGTGTATATGAACGCAGAAGAGGGTTTCATTCATAGATGATGAGCTACAACAGGATTATTTGCAAGTGCAAAGATCACTCACATGAATAAAGATTTGGTGGATCAGTGACTCTACTCATAAAACGAATCAAGTCCTTCTCCAAACACAGCCTAAGTACATTTTCCTGCTAGTTACCCAAGCAAGTCTGTTTCTGTGTTGTTCTACTTTAATTAACTGAAAATGTAATTATTGATGAGAGCTATGATAGGGCAGGAGAAGAAACAAGCTCCTCAGTGATCAACTTGCAGCCACGACACAAAACCCTGTTCTGTTTGTGCAGGAAAAGCAACCCCCTCCTGCTACATTATTCCATTGATCTACAAACATTTACATCCCCTTTGTTAACTAGCTGGCTGCAGAAATTTCATAATCGCTAAGGAACACTCCTGCAATTGCACCTCAAGAAACTTCTGTGATGTAAGCTTGGACCAGTCTCAAAAACCAGGGTTTATTTTTGTCTTGAAGTCGTGTTACCCATCAAATGCATTGGGCTTTGTTTGGACATTCACATTTCATTGTAAATTAATTCAAATTGGAGTTAGAAAAGGGAAGAGGCTGTATAATGAAAGCAAGAACCATGTGTTACTACATCCCTACCAGCCAAAACTAACAGCAGTATTTCATAAAGCTCAACCATAAAACAATGTGAAAGACAGTATGATTTGCCATCTACAGGCTGATGAACACAAACATTTTGGAGAATTTCTGTTCAGTGTCATACTAAAACCTAATGAACAAGTTCTTGTGGCTACAGAAGAGAACAGCCTCACCTGCCTAACCTGTTGGCCACACAACGTGCACCGAAACAAAAGCAGACAGCACTGCTAACTCCCAGGTAAACAAGGAACAGCAACAAGAATATACAGAGCGTTCCCCTCCCTGTGAGTAACCAGGCTGCAACACACTACTACGGGTGAGACCAAGAACACACTATTTGTTTATGTACTTATTTTAAGGACTAAGCACTCTTACAAGTGTTCTGAGTTAGAGCAGTTAGTGACACATTTTGAACAGTCACCCTCAACTTTAGGCTTCAGGGTTGAACTCTTGTCCTAACGGTACCTTACAAAGGCGATGCTGGCGCTGTATGGTACGAGCACCGGCAGCCACAACACAAACCTGGCTTACGCACCAGCTCTGGAGTTCCAAAGTGATCAGCAGGTGAAGATCTGCTGTAAGAACAGTTAACGAGCAGCAGGTATTTTTGGGTTTATTATGGACACTTCTGAAAGCAATAAAATAAGGATTCAACCAATGTAAGATGAATAATTCATCTATGTTCTGTAAGTCAGAAAAAGGTAGAATTATATCTGAACCTGCCACCACTGATGAAGACAGGTTTTCTCTAGCTCTGTTTTAGGTCACGTTAGATCCTCTCGTTGAATAGTCTATAATCACTTCCCTGCCTGAAAGCCTGGCTTAAATTAATGGAGAATCAACAGCAGCACTTACCTAAAATGGGTGTTGGAAGGCTGTAGTGTGGAAAATTCTCAGACACCACATCATCACCGCATATCAGACCAGCAAGAACACATAGAAATTCATCCTGTGGAACATCTCAAGCCCCAATCCTAACAAACAGTGAGATGAATTCTCTGCTGGAAAGCTGCATCCACCCAGCACTGTCACTGCAGCAGAGCCTGGCTGGTATCATAGGTGCTGTCCTTCCAAAAAGGATTATTAAGTAGAACACAAGCAGTGTCCAGCAAAACAAGGGCTGCAAACAGCATCTTTGTATTTAAACCAGATAGCCCTGTGTTCTCCAAAGATACTTTTTCCTCACTCTCTTTTAAATAGCTGGAAATTTTCAGAAATCTGGGACTTGTATTATAGTGCTTTGGCTCCTGCAGGGAAATAGAGAAGCCACCAAGTCCCGAGGGGAAATGTAAAGGTATCCATCCATTTTTGTTGGACACACCGACTCTGGCAGCCACCGGCAGCTTCAATGCCAGCATAACTCCCTTTCCTTTACTCGGAATTGTAATTCCCGGCTCACTGCAGATCTCCGTTTTGGTGTCCCCATCTCCTAGCTAACCTGATCTTCTCACAGGCAATGATGGGCAGGTATGTACAGCCAGCCGAAGTATAGAGATGCCTATAGGTGGCACTCTTGCCCTGACACAACTCTGAAGGACTAGGAAGCGCTGGTCCTCTGTTCCCTTAGAGGAGACGGACCCATTCCCATTAAGAAACCAATTAAAACCATTAATTCCACAAAGCACTTTTAATGAACGACTTCGATTTTTATTTTCAACACACTTAAAAACGGAAACCTATGTTCAAAACACTTCATTTGAGAATACCGAAATACAAAATACCTCATGGGGAAGTTTGTTACTGTAACACAAACAGAGGAGAGACGTGTGGACGTGCATTATCTGTGCTCCAGGGTCAGGAGTTTAGGAACTGCACCGCTATGGAACTGTCACATGGGTTTGGAAAGCAAGCATTTGGCTGTTTTTAAGCATCACCTCTGCATTTCTAGTGCTACACATTTACTCTGAAACTTCCTAGCAGTGGACAGAGAACATAATTGTGTCTTCAAGGTTTGTTTTGAAAGCACCATGACAACAGACTGCTCAAACTACTTCCTTACTGAGGGAAGTCTAAACAGAGACAATTATTGCAGTTATGGCTTTTTTTTTAGGGGTAATGTTTATTATTATCTATGACAGGTTTGTGAATATACAATAACAAACATCATCGGTATTTCCTGGTAGTTACTCCTGGAAAGCAAAGCCAGTGTCGTTCATTTCAAATTTCTCCTTTTAATACTAAAGAAAGCAAACTCTCATATTCTATACAAAAAGTATGTGCTTGGCCAGGCAGTGAC
Source organism: Laterallus jamaicensis coturniculus (assembly GCA_022605575.1). Taxonomy (NCBI): domain Eukaryota; kingdom Metazoa; phylum Chordata; class Aves; order Gruiformes; family Rallidae; genus Laterallus; species Laterallus jamaicensis. The sequence goes on from JAKCOX010000012.1 coordinate 11,139,690, forward strand.
CAGCTTTCCACTCTTCTAGATTCTGTAAAACTAAACTAAGCATGCAAAACTTCTTTAATGGGTTAGCAGCAAAGAAGTTCTGCCAACTTTACACAATAAATAATTTCTGCTTAATTTAAATTTATTTCCAAAAGAGTGACATGACTAAACGAGTTGTATCAGACAGGGACACATACATCACGCTCCATCACCATGACTAAGCTTAGTCAGAAAGGGTGAGAGGAATGGAGCAAAGGGAAAGGAATGTCTCTTCTAAAACAATGGAAAGATTTATGCTGCGCTTTGCTTTTCTCTTAAAGGTCCCAAAGCAAGGTTTTTTAAAGCTACCTCTAGGTACTTCTCACCCAAGCAACTAGGTTCAAAATTCGGTTTTGAACGGCGCCTTCTCCTGACAAACTGAGCCATCCCTGCAGTCCGATGCTTAATGACGTTCCTGGCTTATAACCACACCTATTTGTCACTCTCCTCATCGTTTGCTTGATCGCTGTTCATGCTTATCCTTTGTGTGCTGGTTCCTGTTCCGGTGCCTTGGAGGAGAGTAGCTGACTCTCCTTCTGGCCTGGAAGCTGGGTGTGTACGGATGAATTCTGCGTTTCTTTGGTTTCTCTTCTTTCCTGCTCTTGTTCGGCTCAGGCTCCTTACTGTCTTCCTTTTGCTCTCGGTCTTGGTCTTGTTCTTTTTGAGATGGCAATGTGTTTTTGATGGTATTAATAAGAAATCTTTTATTTGTACCAGCAAGAGGACATTTCAACCTGTAAAGACATTGAAAAGTGATCAAAAGACAAGATAAAAACATCCTGAAACAAGCCTGAGACTTTAACTTCAATAATTTTAAGACAGGTTTGTGCTTTTGGCTTTCCTTGCATGCCACCTAGTGTAAACTCTCAGTACAGAAAGATATGCTCAAGGTTGTCTCCATTCTCCTTTTATCTCACTCTACAGTATGAAAATGATTTTACAACACAGTGGAAATCCACACGTTGTTCACAAGGTAGTATGTGCAGGGGGAAGCCGAGGATGACAATATATTTTAAGGTTCACGGTGTTTAACTTAGGTATTCAGGAATTAAATATTTAAACACATATCCTAAGTCCATCTGGAATGGTTTACAAAATCATGATCTACTAAAGTCAGCATTATTTAATGAATTGAGATAAAGACAGTAAAAAATACACTTGCATGAAGAACCCAAACAGCTGTAATAAAACAGACATGATGCACACAAACCCATTTTAATTTAGATTTGTCAACAAAATATTGTATTTTTTTTCTTAGACAGAAAGGATACTTATTCATCTCATTTCCATTGCTTCTGACAATATCCTCTTGCACCTTAACATTTTTGCACATAAGTTATCAACTAACTTAAAAGTAAAACAGTAGCCTACATTTTATTTAGCTTATTGGTAGCAGTTGTATTCTATTTACTCCCAATTTATCATCTGTTACAGAATGGAATGAGAAGAAGCAAGTTAAATATATTCCTACAGGAAGCAGATAACACTCTGAAGACTGTTTATAGTGGGAGCTACTGTGGTGTTGGTCTTCACAACATTTTTGAGTTTGCATGCTCGTGGTGAAGCTCTAAGAAAGCGGAGCTGTTGGAGACCACAGTGCCACTTACTGACTCAACTATGGGGTCAATGAATCCTACCAGCGTAACGTTCAGATCACCTGTTCTACCTGAATATTTTTCCTAAGTGTAGAAACTATACCTTGACCAGGTATAGTTCAGTGTATAATTCTAAAAGCGTATAATTCTAAATTCCTTGACACATTACTACAACACAGGTAGCTTTAGAGTTTTCTGAACTTTCTGCATCTAAATATAGAATTGTTTTGCTCAATTCCTGATTAAAAAAACCCCAACCAACATTAAAAAAACCCTATAGATTTGTATCTAGTATTGCTGTTTTGTAAATTAGAGACAGTATTTATCTATGAACTTTACTACAGACTAAAAATACAAGGCTAATGTATGGCAGTAGAATAGTTTCTAGTTTAAGCTACATCAGCTGTCAACATGGGTGCTGAACACGCAACAGCACAGGTTTACACACAAGACAGAACACAAACCACACAACGTTTAAGTCCTCTGTATTTCTTCTGCCACCAATACAGACACTTCCTACCAAGGTGGTCAGCTTTCTCCAGGCTAAAACTGTAGCACATTTGTCTCCTCATTCTGTCTTTTTCTTAAGAGCTAATGCATTGATTAAGCACTAATATATATAGACAATTTGCCCTAAATAAATTCACCTTGCTGAAGCGAGTGCTGTCTGAGCTATACCAAGAATGTAAACTGATGCAAAATGCAGGGCTCCATGGTCAGCTAAGAGATGCCATTAGTTCACCATCATACAGCGATAAAAGCAAGCCACCCAGCTTTCACATAGCAGCAGTTAAGCTATGGCACTGCAGAGAAACACTGGACCTTAGTCCCACTGACCTGACTTCAACAAAGCAAGTTCTGCCTTTAAACTTGAAAGGAAATGAGAGGTATAACATGCGTTACATTACACATCTACACATATCAGCCCATAATGCTTACATATATCCATGGTGTATACATGGATCTGTGAACATTAAAAGCGAACTGTATTAATCCACTGATATCTTTGTGAGCACTTCTAACAGTGAGAAAACCACAGAATGCTTCTAGAGTTGACCTCCCTGAAGTCAGGCCTTTGGATTGCTGGGGGTCTGACCCAGCACCACTCAGTTCAATGACGGCGTTGCCATCAGTGTCAAGTTCTGAAGGGCTGGGAAGCAAGCTCAGCCCATCCAAGGTGGAACCCAATACTGCTGACTAGCAAACAGTGCCACAGAATAGATTTTAAAAGCTTTTTTTTTAAGAAAGAAAAAAAAGACAAAAAGAAAAAGTAGAAAAAGAGAGACCTCTTTAAAAAAAATCATTCAAGTTCTTGAATGAAGACTGCCTAAAGCAGAGTGGCAGGCATGACCAAAGCAAGCATACAGTCTGCAATTCCACATTCTTGACTGCAAAACCAACTCCAGTTCTGGAGAAACGTCTCACTCAATGTAAGGGTCCATTTTTTGCTTTGCATACTCCAGTAAGCTAAACCATGCTATTCTTATCCCCAGAACTTCACCCCCCTCCACAGGTAAGTCCCACACACCCCAAAAATATTCCCATTATATAATGGCAAAGAGTCAACATTGCATTCTGAGGGAAAAAAAAACAAACAAACCATCATTGTGAACATAGGTCAAATCTTTACTTTTGACATTTTAAGCCAACTCTGTGCAACACCACAGAATTTCCAGCCAGTCCCTGTCATCAAGCGTAGCAGTGGAGTTCAGCACAGAAGTGTACTGTACAACTTCTTAACAGTAAAACATGCAGACATCATTTAGGACACAAGAATACAGTGCCACGTATCCCAGTCTTTTCTCTGCTGAGCAACTGGGCAAATCAAATTGGCTCAGCACAGTCAGCCTCAGAATACAGTGCAAATCAGATCTTTCTGAAAAAGCAAGATCATTATGCATGAACTACAAGTCCCATCTCTACCACTTCCAAACTGCCATGGGAAACACGGTATCTAACAGAAGAGTGACTGAAGGGAAAAAGAAAAGGGAAAAAAAAAAAGAGCTAGAGGCTGTTTTGCTAAACCAACTAACTCAGGCTGTTATCCTGATCTCACCAAAGAGGATGCCTGGGATGGCACTGCAGGTTTTTATGTATGGTCTTGGCAGCAGATACAGATGTCAGGACTTTGGATGGAAACCTGTGCTCTGATCACAAGATTTTAATTGCATGTCCTTTGCAACCTCTGTCTGTGCTCTGCTCTTCCTCCTCTTTGCATTCAAATAAGAGAGATGCAGTGGAATCACTCTGCAGTGTTTCTGCACAGTCAGGCAACACCCATTCAAAGACAAGATGCAATACAGCATTTCACAGTAACCCTCTGGCCTCATCTTCACTATTTTGCATTCTGTGGTACTTCTGACTAATGGGCTTGACATTGAACAGAAAGCTACCTATAAGAATGAAAGCAAATTTTAGGATTGGTTTACAGTAGGATTAAAAATCATCTAATGCTTTCAACATTGATCTTCTCTTCACTATTTCATCTGCTCTTACAATGTGCAGCTGAACAAACCATCCCAAAATATCTCATTTCCCCTATCTTATTTTAGGAAAGCTTTTAAAGTAAACTGAGAAGATTACACTCAGTTCAACCTTAGCTCACTTGCTACCAGTATCTTTGAAGACCAGACTGGAGAAAATAAAAATAAGAGCCTTTAGAACCTGACCATGTAGTAGCTTTTGCGGCAGGTTCCATTTTAAGGGGCCATAACTCCACTGCTATAAGAAGCTTATGAATTATGTATATAAGACCAATAAAACTATTTAAAGAAAGCTGAGCTTTTTGCTTGATTTTGCATTCAAGTGTTAACTTTCTGACAGCTGCTCTGATGTCTTTTCTCATCTCAGAAGTTCCAGCATCACAGCAGCATCACTGAAATTCAGCCACAGTTTCTATATAGAAAAGACAGGGATCTCCTGGAGAGAGTCCACAGAAGAGCTACAAAGATGATGAAGGGTGTGGAGCATCTCCCCTATGAGGAAAGGCTGGGTTAGCTCGGACTGTTTAGCCTGGAGAAGACTAAGGGGGGACCTTATTGTTGGGGGGTTGGACCCGATGAACTCTTGAGGTCCCTTCCAATGCCTATGATTCTGCTCCCTTTTGCCCAACGTTTCCAGGATTTAAATACATTCACAAGAGGATCCTCCCTTACCTTTCTCTCACTCGTTTTCTGACTTGTGATTAGCTCTACTAATGCTTGAATGACATACAACAGCAACAGGATCTAAATCATGCGGTACCATAAGGAGGTAGGAATCCCCCAAGAAGAATCACTATGGCCACAGAGCATGTGCAAAAGGAGCACTACAGTAACTAGAAATACTGCAGGGCTGAGAGCAGGAACCTTGAAGGTGTCCAAGGAACAAGTCAATACTTGAGACCAAATAATGTGGGATTACTAATCCAGTATTTATTGTGAGGGCTGGAACTAGATGACCTTGAGGTTCCTTCTGACCCAAACCGTTCTGTGATTCTATCACTTGTGGATTAATTTGCCATGGACCTAGGTACTGTCAATCTAGAGAGTCCTGAGGGCATGGCTGCCAGTGAGCTTAGACTCTTAACCAAGAGCTCACACAGCCCATTGACCATGCTGACAGTTGCTCCATGTCCAGAGGGTCTCAGATAATTTCCCTTCGTGCATAAGCTCTTGCCTAATATCACTGCCAACCCTCCTGTCTGGGACAAGACTTTCTACCACGAGCATCTAATCCCTACAGGTTTCAGCACCTATCCATGTCATCCACAGAAAATCTGTAAGACACTCTTAACACTGGGAAAACATTCCCAGACTGGTAGAAGTACTAGCAACTGTCCCATATCTCAAGGCTGAGTCTTTGTATCGGAGACTTTGGCCTCAAGGATGACAGCTTGGCACAATTTTTCTGTACCTGTCAGCTGTGCTAGCTTGGATACTTGCAACTCAGGCTCAAACAGCAGCTGAGAGTCCATCTCACATGAGGAGACAGAGGCAAGTTAGGTAGGGGTGCTTGGGGAACTTCTCTGAGCAATGCACTTGGAACTATGGAGAACTAATCATTCTGGACAACAGTGGAGCAGCGCCTTGAACCTGAAAGCAGTCCCAAAACAACAATGTTCAGAGGCTTGCTGGCTAAGGTTTTGCTGCCATCAACACCCACCAGGATAAACTACTCTTTTGTAATGTTGTGCACAATATAGCTCCCCAGGAATGCCACCTCCCCACACTCCTCCCTTGAACCAATTCCTGTCAAATGCCACTGACTCCAAAAATGTATTTCCAAGTATTCAACAGCTGCTGGAGAGCAACATAAACTGGAATCAGTGAAGTATGAGCAGTAGTAGCCTCTGCTTCTCCTTACCCAAGGACAGATGACAGAACAAATCTTTTCTTCATTGGCCGAGTTGCTTCAACTATCCAGTGTCAATGCAGGACTGTTGGCCTTACACTACAGGTCTCCAAGGATTGTGCATATCTTCTCCAGGACTCCTCTGACAAAAGGCTGAGGAAATCCCAGAAGTCCTCATGAAACACACCTGCAAGCATTTTGAGTCTGGCAAGGAAGGAAGGTTTTGTGTTTTACTTCTTAAAACTCTGAGTTTAGACAGGTTGGTGATGACCTTGTGCTTTCCTGGGTTCGCTTTACTAGTATGTATTTTAATGAACTAACTTTGCTGCTTGTTTGATTTGGTATTCACAAAGCTCAGAGCAGCAGTTACCTTCTGCTCAGGAGTTTAGTTGCAAAGTCTAGTCCCAAATCTAAGCTCTCAAGCCCTTCAGGATGTACTGTAACATCAGTTACTTCTGATGGCATTTTGCTGGAGTGTGATACTCAATTAAGCATAAATAAATTTTCTTCCAAATATCTTACTGGTTACCACATCTCCCACGTACATATGCAATACTTAGTTGTTGGGCCAATTCACAAGTACCAGAACAGCACAATGGGGCATGAAAATCAAAGGGAAGAGAGCAGTGGCAACTTCCAGCTGCTGTGCTGCCTCTTGTGCTTGCAGGAGACACCAAGGGCTTACTGGGAGTCTGCCTGTGGGGGGATTTATACCTTCCTTACGGCCACACACAGCAGCTGTACAGTAGCCTATGCCAAGTTCTACAGCAGCAGATTTGTGACAAATGGGATTACGACTAGTCTCTCCTGAGGATAAATTCAGAGAGGGAAAAATCCCCAGAGAAGCATCATATTAAAAAAAAAAAATTAAAAAATCATTTCTGAGTGCAGGATATGCTGAGCTGCAGAGTGCCTGAAGCTGGAGTAGTACCTTGAGGAAATATGGCTACTTTCTTGTACTGTTCTTTCTACATTCCTTAGGTACTATCTGTCAACCACTGATGGAGACAAGGCACTGCAGAGATGAATCCTTACTTCAACGGTCTCAGTTCAGGATATCACCATGCCAATCTCTATGTTAACAATCTTCCTCTACCTGAAGTCTTCTTGAGAATCCTCTCCTACACTTAACAACCCTGGCCTGGCTGGCCACTATTTCACTCTGTGAAACCTGCAGTTGTTTTAAAGGTCACCCTTGGCTGGCAGGTCTTGGGCACCAGGCAAACCACATGCTACCATGAACTGATCACCACAGTCAAAGCCACTAATCTTCGACAGATAAGGAATAAGAAGTAGCTGGAACCAGGAGTAGAAGCCCATAGACACTCCAGACCACACAAGTGGCAGCAACATTGCTGAGGGACACCTGACTATCTCCCAACAGAAATGTTCAGTCTCTCTATCTGGAATTAACTTTCAAATTCACAGGAACTGGGTGCATGTGTTACTTCACGGTGCTAATTATCTGCACTGGTTTCCCTGGCCATTTGGCTGACAGTAAAAGCACACTGTATCAGTATGGCCATAAGCACTTCGTGCAATTAAACCAATTGAACAATGTTAACATAAAGGGCATAAACTGCATCTCCAGCAGAAATATAGTAAACCCCAAAAACTTATTTAGAAAAGGATTAATTTTTCAGCAAGACACTATTTTAACCTCTACCAAGCTACTAAAGCAAACATAGCCAAGAAATCAGCTGAGCACTTCATTAACCATGCTGGCTTATCTTTTACTACTCTCAGTGGAGGAAGCCAATCCTCATTTACAAATGCTTTTAACACAGTCAACTGGTGCACTACTTGCGTGAACATCTCTAGATCCAATAGCTTCTCATCAAAGTCATAGACATTATTTTAAGATAGATTACTCTCCCCAGCAGGTTATTACTTCTTTAATTACAATTCACATGCATTATATTCTATGACAATCTAGCTATAAAAATGGAAATATTACACTGAAGAATACATACTGTATTTCACTTAAGGTTTAAATACCGGGATTCTTTTTCCACTTGCTATACAAATTAGCTCCTGGGTTTTGGGAGGGATTGAGTTTGGGGCATTTTTTTAGCATTAAAAAAATACTTCCTTTCAAAACTGGATTACACTTTGAGTTAATTTTTGGCTGCAATTTACACATGGATTCTCTACTAAAGGATTGGTTTAAATTTTTATTGTTTTAAGAGTTTAGGTTTCTTTGTTAGGCTGTGAATTATTTTAAGTTAAATAGAATTAAGCCCAGTTACATGTGGCCAGTACATGCACACTGAAGCCACCCAGTATTTTAAAGACTCACAAGGTTCCAATCCAAACTTTACAATTCCATTTATTATAAGGAAACACTATTACAGAACCTACTCCCAGTTTTCCAGTTGTTTTGATGGCAACAACATTCAGTCAAGCAATTTCATACAGGCAGAATTTACTTCAATTTCTTTCTTATCTGGACTCATAGTTTTGCCTGGACAAATTAATACCTGGATTTAGACAAATTATTTAAACATGAAGCAAACTAAAAGGTAGAGACTTTTAATGCCTGTCATGCATTAAATGTAAAATTTATTTTAGCAACAATCACAGCATTCATTTCCCCTTGGCACAACTTACCAACCCATAGCTCCCATTGTTTCAGCTCTGGTTCTCCCACGTTTTGCCTCTTTAAGTAACTCTTCCACAGCCTTCCTAAATTGAAGGAAAGAAAAAAATTACCACTTGCAGAACATTAGAACTTATCACTTTATGCCCTTACGTAAATAAAGCTGAGAGCTTCTTTACTATAATGAATTAAGCAAGAAAGAGGCTACCAAAATCTTCTTGACGTTCCTATTAAGATAATTCAGATTCCTATGCACTGAGATGAAAAGAAATGTTTTGATATATTAAAAATAATTAAAGCTGTTGTAAATACAGCTGTGAGACTAATTGAAGAGTAGAAATAAAGTGTACAAAACTGATGCACTACATCGAAAGGCACAGCCCCTGTCACTTCACTTTGTGTTGCTCTTCCCTGCTGTCACTCCACTTAGGTTCTTCCTCAGCCCTTTCAACCACAGCAGACTTATTTTGAGCACAGTTAAACAGCACCAGTAAAATAGCAAGCAGTTAGATGACAGTAAAGTCACTGCAATTACCAGCTGTCAAACTTTGTGTAACAGTAGAAGAAGAGAGCTCACCTTTAGGGATATGGTCTACCACCATCCAGAATGACCAATCCTTTACATTACCAGCATCTTCTAGAACAAAGTGGCCACACTAACACTAAAGCAATTCATTAACTGTGATCACATAAAAATTTATCAGCGAGTGTAAGTTATGCAAATTACAGACAACTCCTGCAAAGTCAGTCTTTCTGTTCTCTTTACAAGTTAATTCCATTCTCAACTATAACTTAAGTAACTGCTCTATAGTACGTGGTCAAAGTTAATGAGAAAGCCAATGAGCAAATAATGTAAGCCATTTATAATAATAATTGGATGCACAAACTAACAATTTGGTTAGTTAACTTTAAGCAATTATATATGCCAACCACTAAGAGCTGCAAGACAGGAAAGGAAAGCTATGCATCTGGCCCTAATACCCAGGTAAACATTAACAACACTGATGGGGTAAGACTGAAGGCTTGAAGAACTGAAGGTAGGAGGTAATGAAGAGGGTATTTATTGTTTAGCTCTCCCTGCCATGATGTGCCAGAATGGCTGCTAGCATTTGGACTATGTGAACAACACAATCATCATCTTGATAGTTTCAGAGTGTGTGTGTCGAGTGTGCAAAAAAGGTAACTGTCAACAGACTCAACTCAAACTTCAGGGAAGCCATGTCCCATCACGTTGTTATACTATCAGCATAGCAGAATTTTGCTGCTTTGCCATGGATTAAAAAAAGCCTGAGTATCAATTTTGTTGTCAAGCCAAAATTGAGACTTGAGAAGACAAGAGTCATCATGTAATGGCAGAAGCAGGCCTGAGAAGAAAAGTAAGCAATTTATGTGGCACGTCCATACGAAGATCTAACAAGTTAATGCTGGGCTCTAAACATCTAACAGAGTGGTTTCTTACCACTTAGACTATTAAAGTCTACATGGAAAACACAAGAGGACTTTGCTTTAAATGCATACACTATATGTGCAAAACAAGGAATGAAAATAAGCAGTACAGAATTTCCTTCAGTAGCTAATGAGAAAATGTTCTGCAGCTACACAGCAGCCTGCATGTCAGCCTAGATCTAACCTTCCTCAGTCTGTTACAGTTTTAACATATGTCTTTACCAATTCCCTTCAAATTCTTCCTTGTTTATTAGGATAGGCTACTGACATTTTATAAACAGCCACTTTATCTTTTGGGCACGCTGTGGTTTTCCCTATGGTTATTTATATAATCCTTTGTACCAAGGGGAAACCATTCCATGCAGCCAAAGCAGAGATCTGTGCCAGGCAGACACGCAAATGCTTATGGGTCATAACTTTTTCCTTTGAGAGTTTGTATTTGAAGAGCTTGGCAAAGGAAAGCATCCAAGACTTACAGAGAAACACACCAAAATTTGTAGCATTGCTTCTCTGCACACTGGTCTGTTAATGGCACATTGCTTTAAGGTTCCTCACAGAAGTGTCTCTCATGTAAAGTATGATCTCAGTAGCAGCTGAGCTTGGTGTACTCTGAATCCTTTTTTAAGGATACATCCCATTACAAAGATGTGTCACAGCACAGGTAGTCATGGAAATGGAGTATCTGCTCAGGTAAGCTGCCACTCATTCAAGGTACCCTCAGCTAGATACTAAATACAGCATGGGCAGTCTTGCCAGCTACTGCTGCCTTCGCAGGTAGGAGCGGTGGGGTATGTGGGACAGCTACTCCCACAAACAAAAAAAACCCCAAAGCCAACGAACCACAAGGGTAAGAAATCCAGGCTCTGCCACTGGAACATGGGAGATGTTGCACACACAGGTCTCCATGAAATTACAGTAAAATTCATAAAACTTATTTTTTGTCCAGGTGCAGAATTTACTACCTGAGCAGCCTGAGATAGTTTGTAAGTGATGTAAAGGTTGCATATTCCTGCTTTCAAAAGCTTGTCCTGACGCTTCAAACAACAATGTCAGATGAAGGGGAGGAAAGAAGGAAGAAAAAAGCATCTGACTTCAACTTAACAGTTACCAAACTCAGTGATTCTGTTTTGAGAAACATGACTAAAAGCTAGATTAAAAGCCACTATACCTGTCATTATTTTATAATTATAATAATAAACCAAAGTATCTGAGCTACAAAGCACTAATAACACACATGCACATACATATTTTAAAGAGCTATGCTTCAGTTTTAGAGAAAACATCACAATAAATCAACATGGTGACACCAATTCTATTAACTTAGGTAGGAAATCTAAGCCATTAAATATTTGAGACTTGTTTTTTCCCCCTCTAGTTATATCAAAGATCAGACTGACTTGACATCCTTCTCAACAGTCTTCTAAGTTGACAACTTCCTTTCTTATCAAAGACTGTTTCCTAATACTGGTATATCACCCTTATTCACTGCACTTTTACAAAGCCCTTTTGACTTGCACAGACAAATGAAAAAATGCTCAGGTGCTCTTTGAAATAACTTGTTTCCACTCACTGAACTTATATCCTCTACACAAGTAAGCCAAAAGCTTAAAAGCTATGCAAACAAGGTTTTTACATTTGCTTTTAGAGATCTCTTGGGACTCTGCATTCCTTGCTCTCTTTATTTTTACAGCTTGGTTACAGTAAAAACAGTCCTGTGGCTGCCAGCTTCAACTCCAAGAGCAGCAGCATGAGCAAAGGGAACACTGCACATAACTTTCACATGAGAAAACCCCAAACACTAGGAGATTGATAGGAGGCAAAATTAGGGATAGGGGCACATTAAAGACGACTGGCATTATCCTGGCATTTTTTTATAGCAAACACCACTTAAAACTTGCTGTGGCAGTCCTTTTATGGCAATAAAGCTTAGCCGCAGAATTACAGTAACACAAAGGCATAAGCAGTGATGGTTTTATTTTCAAACATAGGGTCCAAGACCTATTCACAGTTCTGAGGGATTAGACTTACACCTCTATATTCCAGGTACAGGCAAAGCTCCTGTTGCATAAATCCTAACACCCTGCATCACAAATGCGCACAGCCCAGGAACAGGAGAACACTAAAGACTCCAAAGTCAGGCAAAACCAGAGATACTTTCTATTCTTCACTCAGGGAAAACACTTTGTATTTTTTTCTGAAAGGTCAAATAGACAGACTGAGAAATGCATAATTGGTAATAAATAGGTAAGTCTGCTACAGTTACGGGCCATGGAAACACCATGTCATTACAGAGACCTCCCAATGTTTGTAATTATAAACCACACTACTAGAAGACGTATCACGATGGATGTGATAGCCAACAGAGGCTAGGCAGTCACAGCTTCATGCCCAGATCCAACAGTGGGAAGGCTTAAAATCTACTCCCAGCAGGCAGATGTGCACACCACATGTATACACCGGTGGTCACATGGATCACAGACACACACAGAGCGCACTCATACCCACCACTTCATCCTGCTCTTCTTGCTGCCTGGGTTTAGGAGCTCTGAGGCTTCAGCTCAACTCCAGTTGCTGGTACAGACCATCACACAAAGCTGGCTGGGACACCCCTAGTCCCCCAGTACCCAACACCACTGCAGTCGTGTCTGTAAAGACACAAAGGCGTGCACGCACACACACACATCTCACCCACGGACAGCCCCTGACCCTACAGTCTCTCCAGCATCTGGCTAGGGCTCCTCAATGCCTCTGACAGCAAGCTACTCCTGTGATCCTACTCTTAGGGATACAGCTCGCCTCCCAGCTCCCATCTTATTCACCACTCACCAGCTGGATCCAGCTTGAACTTTACTAGCAGGCACAGGCTCCCTCACACGCCCATGCATGCTCTCGTGCTGCAGCACAGATAAATGGGTCCTCAAGTATATTCCAGTGGCTGACACTTGTTTTTTTCTCACTCTATGAAATGTCCTGGCACCCAGCCCTCCAGCCCAGGGTCTCAGTCCAACTGCTGGTATCCAGACTTGCACTTGTTCCAGCTATCAGCAACACGGATGCACTATCCCTGCAACCCACAGTTTGGCTCTAATTCCTAGCACTGAGGTATACACCCCCTCCCTTCAAATGTAGTCCCTTACCCAAGAAAGAGATAGAAAATAATTTAACAGGAAGATAGGACAGACTGCGCTGATCATGCACAGGGCACGGCCAGACAAGCGTTACAACCAGCAGCCTATTTAGACACAACCAGACACCTTTCTATCCCCTTATTCATCTTTTTTCCTCATTCTTGCTTCTCCCTAAATCACCTGAACTCATCCCTTTCCCCGCCCTTGGTTCCTCCTGTACACATCCCATAACAAGCCTTGTGCAAGCTCAAAAGGCTCTTCTCCTGCATCCCATAAGGAGGCCTACACCCCTAGGCAGCAACACCTTCAAGTCCCAAGGGTGCTCCAGCACTGACTCATCTTGATGGGTGTGGCACCTGGAAGCCAGGGCTGTCTCCTGGAACTAGCCCTGTAAAGGGTCCAGAGAATTCATCCCTTTGAGTCCTTACTGTGGCCCCTGTCCTGGTGCTCCTCTGGGCTCATGGACTTTTGATGGGCTGGTGGCTCCTGGGAAGGGCCTGGGAGAAGCCAAGGCTGGGCACTCTTTGGGCTCCCTAATCCACCACGGTCTCTCTTTAGTCCTCTGTGGGTGTGCCTGGGAGCTTTCGGCACACAAACTAAGAACCTCTGCCATCTCCACCCACGCCATCAGCTCACTAAAGATCCTGATGAAAACTTCAACGAAAATGTTTCTACTGGAATTGCTTCACAGCATGCAACTGGCTACAGAAGTGCACAGACCTGGAGTAGGAGGGCAGTGTTCATATTCAACATGAGTCAGAGGAGGGACAGCTTTACCAAACACATCTTCCTCCACAGCGTTAGCAATGGCTTGCAGTCCATACCACTACTATTCAAGCTCAAAGACCAGGCTGATGCAGCTTCCAAAGTCATGTTTAAATCCACCTCCCGAGTCTCTCTAGGTCCTGACAGCAGGCTGCAAGCCCAGGAAAAAAAATATAGCATTTTTTCCAATCAATTTTCTCAAAGTAGCTTTATGCTGACTGTAGGACTTATTTTTAACCATGCATGGGACTAGAAATAGAAGTGGATGTTAGTGTTCTGAATAATTAATATTAAGACATTCAGTCAAGGACTAAAGTTAGTGCCTTCTACAATAAAGGAATGGTAATGAAGGCCAGGGTTACTTACAATTAACTCCTGTGAGCCGGTTTGTCCTATCTGATCATAATTACTAAGAAAACTGATGAAAAGGAATAAAGTCGAAGCCACAACAAAGAGCAAGAATGGAAAAAAAAGGCACAAATGCAACAAACTTGCTAACATTTGTGCAAAGGCAAAGACACTCCACGTTGGGCATGTGAATGCCTTCATTCTTTGTTCATCAGGTTTCTTACTTATTTAAACATTCTATTTCTCAGTCCAATTAATGCTACTTGCAGCACTTTTCTGTGTTGATATTATTATCAGTATTCCATTCCACACAGCGATTTTAGCTTGCAGACCACTTTTTTCCCCATCATGGATATAGGAAAGAATGGCACACTGAATTCTGACACTTTGACTTTAACTGTTAAAAACAATAGTAAGAGCTATCAAATAATTTCTCATAAGGCTTGTGTGTTAAAAACTGTAATCAGGATGCCTGTGCAGCAAAAATATTAGACTATTAATTCTCAATTCAATTAAAGGCCTGTTATTACAGAATTATAGCATTCCTTGTGATTCAGAGCGGCATCTCCTTAGGAAACACTTAATTTCAAGTAAATGATACTCTAAACAAGCTTAGTATGCACTTTTATTCAATTATGGTATCAAAGGTTGTGAAATCTTTACAGCTGTTGAAAGACAGAAGGGATTATGGAAGGATCTGGACACAGCATAACAGTACTGCTCGCTTTATATTCTCATAGAAACAATGTATTTTCTGTGCTTCAAACAATTTAGGAAAGGGAGAGAGGAAAAAATGCCTTTTTTTTTTTTTTTGCATAGGGATGAAAATGTTGACATCCCAAAGGATATTTAGTTGAAATTAAGTAGGAAAAGCAAGTACATGTTCTTGCAGGGGAAACAAATTGATCAGATCCTAGTAGTGGATTTGTAACTTTCTTTCCCTACTCGATTCTCGGACATATCTTCACAATACCATCAATTAGATATTAACAGAATTCAGCCTAGATTTTCCTTAGAATCAAGACTTGTATCTCAAGACTCTGGGTCTTTACTGACATACCAGCAAGTCCACAAAAAAAATGTCAGCTCATTCTTCCAACAAACATTATTGGGTGAGATGGAGCAGAGGAACTGATTCAGTAAGTGCAGTGTGGACAGTACTGCTACTTTACACACCTGTGGTGGTATTTACAGCTTTGAGAGTTTTAAAATCCAGAGTATGCAACAGTCACATGGTAACTAGCGAGTTAGTATTCAGCTTTGGTAGCGACTATTACTTCCTATT
Organism: Laterallus jamaicensis coturniculus; assembly: GCA_022605575.1. Classification (NCBI taxonomy): domain Eukaryota; kingdom Metazoa; phylum Chordata; class Aves; order Gruiformes; family Rallidae; genus Laterallus; species Laterallus jamaicensis. The sequence continues at coordinate 11,155,206 of JAKCOX010000012.1, forward strand.
AAAGCGAGGAAAACATCAAACACAAGGTCAAGCAAGAGCCAGACACAGTAAAACTGAAAAATAATAGCAGGAAAATGTGGCAATAAGGATGAAACAGAACAAGCAAGATGAAGAGACCTTGCTTTGACAGCAGCAAACCAACAAAATAATAGGATGACAGACTTGTCTTAACAGTTCGTTTAGAACACTAAGACACACAAAAAAATTGCTTCAGACCTGAAAAAACATGCACAAAATAGACAAGCTTCTTTTTTCCCCCACTGGCAAATGAAATGCAGACAACCTTAAGCTGTCAAGACTCGTGTGTTGCAAGACAAGCCTGAATTCCAAGTGACTAATGAAATTATGGTTAAAAAATAGATAAAATACAGTAAAAAAACCCCAGATGTTAAACCCCTAAAAATCTACCTAAAATAGTTAATACTGTGGCTACTGAACCAAAAAGTCACTATTTGTATGCTCAAGCCATATTATAAAAGGCTTAAAAATTGTCAAACTTAACTGCCATTGCTGTGCTATGGAGAGGAGTAAGATCCAACAGGTCATTGCATATGATACTAAGGAGTAGTAGCTGTAAACCAAAGGATAAAGAAAATTCGAGTATGATGTCTACATGTATACAGCATCAGTTCAGGTTGCTACTTGTAAGATGAGCTGTTACAAAGACTAAGGTTATGAAAAAATAACTAATGATAGGCAGGATCCAGGGTAAGAAAGTGAAAATTACCAAGTACACTTTACTGTACTCATGATGTGTTCAGAGACAATTAAACACACAGGAAGGTGAAGAGTAGCTTGGATTGAAGATACCAGACAGCTGAACCCTACTATATACCACTTGATAAGTAATGTTGAACTTCATCCTCATTATCTAACATGCTGCCATGGAAAAGGAACGGTAAATATCGACTCAGCTCAAAGCCCAGGCAGGATAAAACTTCCAATCTGGTTCCTGGGAAGGAGAGCATCAGGAAAGCATCAGCCTGTGGAGCACTCGCCTGTAGCCAGGGAGCAAGCAGTCCTGCCCTGAAATGCCCAGAGGGCCTCAAGTCCCCAGCATGGCAACAGCAGCCAGAAGACAGCATAGAAGAACAGTGAAATGGTTTCAACTTGCTACAGATTTAAAAGGTTTAAGTTTGGAATGGCAGTACTAAAAATAACACTCATGCATATATAGAAAGAAGCTTTAATTATTAAAATGAGAGCAGAAGTAGCCTACCAAGCATTAAAGGCCTCTTAGAAAGCATTATGCTCTCTAGTTCCTCCACTACCCCAGCACCATTGCATCTGTCACATTTAAAATACTTGCTGAACATAAGGAAAACCAAGTTATCTGGTATAAGCACTGTCAGACATGGTTTCTTAAAAGTAAACAGAGACAACCACGGGAGACCAGTTCACAAAGTGCATGGTCACCACTTCACTGTAAGTTTTAAACAGCCATATGAAATGTGCAGCTACTAACAGGCAAGCTTGCAAAAAAACCCCACAAAACCAAACCAAACCCAACCCCAGACCATTCCAATAAATACAAATAGGATTATCACCCCAAAAAACTTTTTCTAAAGCAAAACAGAGGCCTGCTGTGAATGAGCATCCAAACGTAGAAATCTGCATTTTAATCTTCGATAGCTGCTTGGGAACTCTGTCACTCAGTACACACAGGGAGGCCTCCTCCCAACAAAATGCAATGTAGAAAGCAATTTAAAAAAAAACCCTAAATAACTGCCAAGCACTCTGTATTATTCCATGCAGGGCACAGGGCAATTTTAACACCTAGCCATCTGGTACATCTTCAACACTGAAAGCTAATACTCATAAGAATGTGCTGAACTTATTTTTATTTTTACTTTATCAAGTACACATAATAATCAGTTTATGACTGATGAAAGATGAGCCACTTCTCGGTCGATACCAGCACACATCTCAATAACGTTTATTTTTTAATGTATTTTTTTCCCATTAACGTAGGAAGATTTCTTTTCGGTTGCAACTCCCTCGAGCAGGGACTGCGGAGTTGCCCCCCGAGGGCACAGGACAAGGCAGCTCCCGGCTGCGCACCCCACCGCCGATGCAAGGCAGCGGGCCCCGGGCCTACCGGGCAGGGCTAGCCCGGATTCAGGGCGCTCCTCTCCACCGCCGCCCGGACCACCCGCCGCCTCACGCCCGAAAGCCGAGGCCCTCCGCCGGGAGGGGCCGTCCCACGGCCAGCTCCGGAACACACCGACGCGCAGTGCCGGGCCCCAGCCACCCGTGCAGGGCCCTACAACCCGCTCCACAGCGCCTGGGGGCCCGTCCCGGGCGGCCACAGGTCAGCGCTGTTTGGGCCCTGAGGGACGGGAGGCGACGCCAGGCCCTGTTCGGCGGAGAGGCCTCACTGAGGCTGTAAGCTCCGGCGGGCATTAAGCCGCTCTCCCACTCCCGCCCGCCCCTCACCTCTCCAGCTCCGGGTCCTCCTCCATGGCAGTGCGGCGAAGGCGGGCGGCGGCGCCCGCTCTTTCCCTTTGCGGCCCGGCTCCTCAGGCGAAGGCCGGCGCCATGTCCCGCTCGCGGCCCGGCTCGAGGCGGAGCGGAGCGGCGGGGGCAGGCGCAGAGGACGGCGAGGACCCCGGCGGGGAGGAGCTGGGGCGGTGCGTGCCGGGCTGCTGCCGCCACACCCCGCCGGGTACCTGCGGCCACGCCCGGCCCCACCTGAGAAGGGAGCGGAAGCGAGCACCGTCTCAGTGGGCTCCTGGCCACCCCACTGCATGCCGGCGAGACCCGCCGTAAACCTCCGCCTCAGCGGTGGGAGCGCTGTGGGTCCCGCGCTGGGAGGAAGGCGGTGTGGGACGGCCACCGCCCGCCCGCGGCTGGGCGGGAGTAGGCTCAGCGCTATGGGAGGTGGGAGCGGCCTCGGCCACAGCCCCCCGAGCTTTGCCTTCCCCCCACCCTCACTAAGGCCGCGGGGCTCGGGCGAGTAGGGATAGGTCTCTGGGCAGGGACAGGTCTCCTGGCGGGATAGGGCAGGACAAAACCTCCCGCAGGCGTCTCCCCCGCCGGCCCCTCCTCTGCCCCGCCCGCGCCCCTCCCGCTGTCCCTGTCCCCTCACGGAGGGTTGCGATCAGGCGAGTGGCAGGGACACCCCGGCCCGGGGCTCCGCCGCGGCCCGCCCCGGCCCCGCTCCCATAGGCTGCGGCGCGCCCCGCCGCCCAGCCCCGCGCCCCGGGCTGCCGCCGGAGTGGCGGAGCGCGGCTGTCACTTGGGCCGCGCCGCTGCCCGGGGCGGAGGCGGCAGCACCGGCCCGGCCCGGCCCGGCGGAGACGCGCCCCGCCAAGTGCTGCCCGGAGTTTGCCTCCCGCCAGGCGGAGCGGGCGGGCGCAGCCGGCTCGGCTGAGGGGCGCGGCGGCGGCTGAGGAGAGCACGGCGTGGAGCCGACGGCGGTAAGTTCCCTGCCCCGCTGCGGCGCCGGGAGGCTCAGCCTCTCCTCAGCCGGCGGCGGCGAGAGGGACGCCGGGCAGGCTGGCGGCCGCACCCCCCCTCCTTCTCCTCTCGGCCGTGGCGGTGGCAGCGGCGCCGGGGGGCTGCCGGCGGGGCCGGGCCTGCTGCGGACGCCGGGTTGGGCCGCCCTGTAGGGCAACAAGTACGAGAGAGGGGCCGGGGGCCCGGGACTCGCCGTGCGGGGAGCGCGCCTGTGAGCGGGGTCCCGGACCCCGACGGGAACGGCGCGGCCCTGCTCCCCACTCGCCCGGGAGGGAAGGGCTTTCCTCTCGGCCTCCCCCGGGAGGGCGGGTGGCGGGTCTCACTCCGCCGGGGGCTGCGCCTGGACCCGCAGCGCGGCTCAGCAAAGCTGAGCTGTGGACTCGGGTGCTGGAAACCCGCTCCAGGAGCGTCTGTCTGGGTTTTGGGGGTCCCTAACGCACCTATGCTGCTTTCGCGTAGCTCTATGAAAGGAGCTGCTGCCTGAAAAGGAGTCAAGTTACTGCGTGCGGGGGAGGCAGAACAGCTGCGGGCGAACCCCTGCTGCAGGAGCTGGTTTCAGGTTATGTGTTTTACAGCTGCGCCGGAGGAGCTCGGAGCTGTTTGTAAAACGCCCCTGAAGCCGGCGTGGCTGGCAGCTGGCGCAGAACCTGAACTCGAGTCCTCGGACGCAGGTTCTCTCCCCCCTCCTCCCCCTCATGTCTTGGCTCTTGCTTCTGCAGATGGGGTTGAAAAACTTAAAACCTCGTGTCTTTTAAACTTTAGCTAGGCGTACTAGGTTACTGTTGCTCTTGTCAGAATATTAGCACTCGATCAACTAACTGAGGAAACAGTTGCTGAAGCCGAGGTAGTGACAAATCCGGCAGTCCCGTGTGACTTTTCTTCCCGCGTTTCCTAATGCGTAGCACTGATTGTTTACTGCTGCAGAAATCCGCTAGTAAGTACTCCTGAGCTTCATTTAATTCCTTTCTTAATTACATGATATTACGGGTGTGGTTTTGTCTCTGCGTGGAAAGTAAAGAAATGTCTGTTGGGGATTAGCTTTGGGGTACATTTGATAGTGTCTGGAAATAAATTTCAAACTGTGTGTTCGAGCTTCTGTTCAAAAGAGAAACTGTTCTGGGCTAGGCTCGCGTTAAATAAACACTTTGAGTTACTGATATTTTTTTAATTTTCTTCCTCTACCCAATTCCTTCTGGCTTCACGATGCTTTATTCTAAGCTGCAATCCAGCAGCAGATCAAGGAGGCTTAGGAAGAAACATCAGATGGTTTTGGTTAGTGTCCTTACCACTTGGAGAATAAATGTGTTAGTACCATATGCTGCCCTGACTTTATTAAAACAAATTTCCTCCAAATGGAAACAAGGTGTGTCAGTGTAGTTGCTAGAACCAGATTTAATAGGTTCCTTTATTATTTAAAAAAAAAAAAAAAGCCCAGCTCACTGAGGGAGGAATCTTCTTTCCTGGACACAATGCTGTATAAAATGTTAACTCTGAATTCAGAAGGCTGCAAAGAGCACCCTTATGCCCAATTAGATTTATTTTTTAGGTAAAAGTAAAAAAAAAAAAAGTATGTTTTAAAGTGCTTGTATTATTAATACAGTTCTAAAATTGGGGGGGAGTATAACTTTAAAATAAGAATTTTTAGTACTGAATCTCTAACTGTACTGACCTCTAACTCTGCCTGGTGACTTCAGTAAGAGATTGCCCAGGGCCTTGGACTCAGGTCTGAGGTTTGAAAACACAGCATGATTTCCCAACACAGGACTTGAATCTTCTATTTTTAAAAAAGTAATAATTAAGCTACAATTTAGGGATGAAACTTTGTGAGAAGAACGTAAGCCACTGACTGGGTGGAAAAGTACTGTTCTCTCAAGACAGGTTAAAAGTAAGCTAGACTAAGTTAAAAAATAAGCTTGCTAAATCCTGTCATGCATAATTACAAAAATGTTGGCTTGGACACTGCAAGCTTTGGCATTTGTTTGTGAGTCTGCTCTTGTGGAAACACTGATGACCTTGGTGATTTTCTTTTGTTTTGTTTTTGTTTTTTGCTTGTTTTAAGGCTTTACCTGCCCTGAACAGCCTGTCAGTGTTGATCTTAGTATATATTTATGGTCCTGTATCACTAAAAACACCTCCAGAAGTTTCTTATCTTCTAGTTAAAATTGTCACTTAAAAATGCTTAAAGAATCCTTCTTTTTTAAAATCACACTTTTCTGTATTCCTAAAAAAAACCCCAAAGTCTTAATATAGTTGAAAGCAACTGTGAAGAATTCATACTGGCAATATTAAAGTGAAATGTGTAAGGGTATGATGTGTACTAGATGTTAGATTAATATAAATGAATGTCATAAACCAGCAAGATGTTGCTTCTTTACAGAACTGTTAGATATTAAGAGCTGTGACTAATAAGAAATCAGTGTTCACTCAGTGTCAAAATGCTCCCTGGTGTAAAAGGCTCCAGAGGAAACAAGTTGCCTGTTTGATACAGCAGTGGCTTGGCTCTGACATTTGATAATTTTTGCTGATTTGGTTTGCAGAAGCAATTTTAATGTGACCCTACGGAAGTGTGTGCTGCTTAACTGCTTTATTAGGTCAACGGAGTTTGTTGTTTAGAAATTGTGGTGCCTTTCTGAGATGAAAATTCTTTTAAATGCCAGTATTAAATTATGTGATTATTGGGTCATGATGTTTACAGAGCAATAAAACCCAGTAATGTTGTGGTGTGTGCTTTTTGGCTTTTATGGCCCCAATTCTGTAGATGTGTGCAGTTACATATGTTTAATTTTAAACACCCAAGTATTTCTTTTGGAATTAGTGTGTCTTTTCTTAGGCTTAATGTTAAGCCTGCATGTAAATGTTTTCAGGGTCAGGATTTATGTTTGCAAAGTTCATGGGATAAACCTGTCATGTGTTTTCATACTGACTGTTCTGTATGCTGCATGAGATGATGTAGGGAGCTGACCTCTGCTGTGGAACTGGGGGCTGGTTTATCTCCTGACACGGAAACAGATGCTCCCAGCCCTGCTCTGGAGCTACAGTGCTGCACCTGGGCTGGCTTCGTCCTTGCAGCATGCTTTGCAATACTGCAGGTGTATCTTTTATTTCTGAAGTATTTTTTGTGATTATAACTTTGTATAGCTGTCAGTCCTTTACATTCTTGTGTAAAGTTATGTCAACTCATATCAGTTTTACAAATAATTTAGGGGCTGGAAGAGGAAGAGAGTCTCTTGTTGAGTCTCTTGCACTGAGCTGTGCATTAGGTGGTGAAAACAAAAGCTTAAGTGTGCTAGTTGTTCAATATAAAATCAGTCTGATATAAAATCAGGTAACTTGAGAACATGCAGGATTTTAAATTGTTCTGTATTTGTGCAGTTTCCCCACACAATTAGTGGGACTTATTTTTATTTAAAAAATGGAACCTTGGGGTGACATAGCTCCGTATTTACAGCCTCATCTTTCTTTTAAGTAAGCAGGCTGTGATGTTGCTCTGGGGTTGGGGTATTTTGTTAAGAATGTCTGGAATTGCCTTGCTGCTATCACAGTGAAACGGACCAAATTGGGTAAGAAAGTAAATGTGAGGTTATAAATATGTCAGCTCAGTATTATACAGAAGTTAATTTTTTTGCCCCGTCAGAGTTGGTTTATTTTGGGATGGAGTGATAGATACTGCTTCTTGCCTGGCTGTTTTTCCTTCATTCCACAGAGAAGAATGTGTTTTTATATTTCATTGCAGAGATTTGTCACACTTAACCATTGCTTGATGAGCTGTACAGAATTTTTATGGAGAACCCTTGTTTGTAGAGCAAAATGCAGTTTGATCAAGGAGTATACCCAATATATGAACTGAGCTGGTTTTAAAACGTAAATGGTAGCAATAAGTAGTTCTAGATCATGAAGAAGGAGGAGCTGTGACATACTTACCTTATTCCTACTAAAATGTTTCTAGTAATAGGGAGCAACTGAGACTGGCATGTGTTGGAGGAGAACCTGTATGTGATTGGGCAAAGGGAAGAACCCTGTAGCTGGAGACAGACCCAGTAGGGCTTTTGGATCAGGGTGCCTGCAGTGGTGTAGTGCTGTCAAATACTATTCAGCACAGTGAGGTAAAATGAGAGGCAAGCTACCTGCTTCTGCATTGGTGCATTCTTTGCAGTGGGGGTGATTTTTGGAGTGTGCTACAGGCACTCCCCACCCCAACCCCCCAGACAGCATGGCCCCTTCATATTCCAGTGCACATCTCTGAAGAGGTCGCACAAACCCAGCGGATGGTGCCTGCGTGTTGATGTTGCTCATCCCTGGGGACTCTCTGGTTAGAAAAAAATTGGGGTAAGAGCAGTTTATTTTTGGGTTCAAGTCAAGTGTTCATATATATTGATGCTGTTAGTGACTTTTTCAGTTGTACTCATCGTATAGAATTTTTCTTCACGTGCAAGTTTTACTTAATTTTAACAACCTGAGCTCTCTTCCAGTGACAACACCTGCTTAATGCAGTGTCATTCTTCAAAATTTTTTCCCTGAAAGGCCAAAGAATCCTAGTGATGAAGGATTTTAAGGTCTTACCTTCCTGTGGCTTTCTTTGTTCTTCAGATTGGCACTAATTCTTGGGCTTGAGTTTATACATAGGAAAAAGAAAGCTGGTGCAGCAGAGGTTTTTGGCACAACAAAAGCAAATGGAAATTCAAGCAAAGCTAACGGAGGTAAAATATCGCTGACTTGTGTACTGAAACCAGTTTGTGGAAAGTGGTTTTCAGTGGTTGCTATATTGTGCTCACTAAGCTGTCGTGTTCTGCCACAGGAATGTTGTGTTTGCTTTGAAAGGACCAACCCATGAGGTTTCTATTTTTTTTTTTCCCCTGAAACAAAGCAACATTTCAGGATCTAGGTGTGTCCTGACTTTTCTGGCTATCAAGTTTTGGTTGGCTTTCATGAACAAAGTCTTCATTTAAGAAAAGGAAATTAAAAAAAATGGTTGGCTGGTTTCAGCAAGCCTTCTTTGTTGGGGCATTTTATTTTGTCATAACGTGACTGTGCTCTTGTCTGCGTGGCTTGTGTTTGTCCCGGGATGAAACGAGATGTATCAGCAATGTACTCTTAGAGCAGTAAAACAGAGCCTGTACTGGGGTTTTCTGTGGGTATAGTGATGTCATCCAAATCATTCCCCTGATTGATATTGCTACCTGCTATTCCAGCAAAGCCAAAACAACAACAAGGACACCCTCAACCCCCACAAGACTCTTAAGCTACCTAACTACATTTGACATCAACGCAGTTGGTCCTTCCCTGCCTTCAGTAGTCTATGCAGGATAGCACTTTCAAAGTCTGTCTTGTGTCTGGGTAGCCTACATCTAGAGCGAGTTACGTTTCAAGGAGGACGCGTTACTATCTGTATATGCCTCATGGCCAGTGTGCTGAGTGTCTGTGGTAGATTCAATGCCTAAACACAGACCACAGTAAGTTCCTTCTACAGCTTTGGGGGTTACAAGTTGTAGACAAAACCCAGTAAAACAGCCATTGCTGCTTCATGCAGAGGATGACAACTTACTGTTGCTTCCAAGTTCATCGTGCATTTATTTACCAGTAGCCTACCCTTGCTTGTTTTTTCCAATTTTAAAATTAGCTCTGTTCCCATGATCCATATAATAACTTTCTCCTACTTTTTTTTTTTTTAATTGTGTTTTTTAAAACTGGTTTGTAGCCAGACTGAAATGACTGCAAGGGAAAGTTGATCAATACATTGCAAGACCACACAGTTCCTAATGTGTAAATTTTCTGATCACTTTCAAAGAGTTTTCTATAAACCCCATTCTGATCGTACAGCAGTAACTGTAACCTGTGTACAGTATGTACATACCATAGCTGGCATCCAAACTTGTGCCGCTCCCTTGGGCTGTCCTAACTGCTAATTGAAGTAACTTGGTTTTTAAACTTTAAGAAACCCCACATTTTTTTAGTTAAGCTTCTTCTGGAGCAGGTTAGTGATGATTTCCTTCTGTTTGGCCTCTTTTTCCTGTCTTTGTGGCTTGTCTGCTCTAGGGGGGGGATTCTCAGCCATTTGTTGCTACTGACAGAAGCGAATGAAGGCTCCTCCAGAGAATTAGTAAAATAGTTCTGTGTCTGTGCTAGATCTTACATTTATATTTAAAATGAATACAAGTCAATTCCTGGACTGCCCTGAGGAACCTGCTTTGGCAGGGGGGTTGGACTCGATGATCTCTTGAGGTCCCTTCCAACCCCTACGATTCTGTTATTATACAGGTAGCTGTGGTGCTCTCAACCTAACACCCAAACACTGCATTCCATCCGCTGCTAAAACGTAAACTAACTCCATCTTAGCTGAAACCAGGACAGTAGCCCATTACTAAGCTGTCATTGCGGCTTCTAATGAAGATTGAAGCTTTAGAAATCACAGGGCTTCCTGCCATATACTAAAGCAATATACAATGCTATTGTTCAGCATTGGATGACTTTTTAATTCAGTTTTGCTTCTTAACTGTTTTAATGCCTTTTAAATGCTAAAGGTAAAACTAATCTCATCCAGGTAACACCAGGGTAAAAACCTGGATATGTTTGTATGCTCATGAGTCCGTGGAAGGCCTTAGAAAGGTAGGGAACTTGGGGCTTACTTGCCCACTACAAAGCTTCATAAGAATTCAGCGACGACCAACAAATGTGTTTCTTTTCTGGATCGTCATTTTAAAAAGGTATCTTTCTACTTCATCTGGCAAAATTGCCCCTCTTCATCCTCGTTATCTGTGGAATAGCTCAGCATGCCTGTTCAGCACTGATACTTTTATATTCTATAGCTTCTGATATGTGTCTGTCTATAGCTGGAGGTGACACGAGCAGGATTAGGCTTCGCTGCATGTACAACAGCAAGTATACCTGTCGTGGTGTGTTTATATAGCGGGGGCATGATCCTGAGTAAATAATACTTGTGGGTTTAGTTGTGGGAAGTGTTTTTTCTCCATTTTGAAATCCTTTTTGACTGATAGCTGCTGACTTACGTATTGACTGTGGCTCTCCTGCTTTCTGCGGGGAAAATAACTTTCCGGTGAAGCAAAAGTGAAGGTGATTCAGTGGTGGTAAAAAGGAGAATCAGCAGCACAGCTTGTCTGTGCACTTGACCTGAGCTGTCTTGCCCTGTAAGCAGAAAATAGAGAGTCTGTGGGAAAATTAACACTAAAGTGAGTTGTAACCAGAATTTGGGGTCACTGGAGTGTGAAATGAAACTGTTACAGTTCTTTCTCCTGCAGTAAGGGATGTGTCCCATTGACTGGAGAAATGCTGTAGAAGTCTAAGGCTTTCCTGAGTCATATTTTGAAAAATTTGAAAAGCTGTGAAGCTGGGAAATGTTCATAACTGCCATGCCATTATGAAGTGGAAGATACTTGATGAAGAACTTTTGGGTACAGCTGGGCGTGTTACCTCCTACAAATGATCAGAACCATACAGATTTCGCAACAGGTGTTGTTTGTCTTTAAGTCTCAGGTATAGTGAAGACAACTTATTTCACACAGTAATGTCAACATTGTGTGCTGATTTTCTGAATTATTGATTTTTTTTCCCCTCAAAGGGTCAAAGAGGAAGCATTTCTGGTTTAGCTGTGATCTGACTTTGAGGATAAAGAAGATGGTTTGTTCTAAAGTGGGGCCATGTATACATGAAAACCTGCTAAGCAGTTTAAGTTGAAATGCAGGAGAGAAGGGATCTCACTTCACATGTGTTAGGAGCAGTTCCTGTCCTGTATATGCTATTTTTCAGATGATGGATCACACGCTGAGCCCTATTTAGCCATCCCCACAGCTTGACTGGATGATTGAAGTTGCAGTGGTGACTCCATGGGGTCCTCTGTGGGCAGAAGAGTCCTTCTGCCTGCTTCTGCTCCCAGTAAAGTTGCTGAAATCATTCACCACAGCTATGATGATGTGCTTGTATCAAAGCATCCCGTATGGGATTTCATTGCTCAGTTGCTGTTGGTATGAATCTGGTTAGCATTCTACTGGTCATTGAACTTGCTTTATATATCTAAAATAAATTTCTATATATAAATAAATAATATAAAAAGGAAAAAAATCCCCAACCCACTTGTAATTACTCTTTTCAACGTTTTTCCCTCTCTTCTTCCTTTCTTTTCAGATCTTAACGTAACAATCCTTCCAAATTTAGCTCTAGCATTAAAAAATGCTTATGGAAGAATGAAGTTGAAATGCAAAAGGTAAAGACATTAAAGAAATCTGATCCAATATGTTTTTATCAATTTAATTATTGTTCAGTTCTGTAGGTTTTTGCTTTTACTTCTTACTTGTGGAATAACTTTATTCTTCTGGTCCTGTCAGCTGTTACAGCAGTGAGGAGCATCAATAATGTGTTGTTTAAATAATAGATCTGTATAAGTATTGTGGATAATCAACACTGATTATAGAAAATATTGTGAACTATTTGTGGGTTTTACTGGGGGATTTTCACATAAATCACCACAACAAAAGTTTGGAAAACAGTAAATGAGTGATAGAAAACTAAGAACATTTAGCAAATAGGAAATATTTTCTTAATGGAGGGCCACAAAAGATGATCGGAGTGCCACAAAGATGATTAGAGGGCTGGAGCACCTGCCCTACAAGGAGAGGCTGAGGGAGCTGGGCTTGTTCGGCCTGGAGAAGAGAAGGCTGCAGGGGGACCTCATTGCAGCCTTCCAGTACCTGAAGGGAGCATACAAACAGGAGGGGAATCAACTTTTTAAAAGGGCAGATAATGGCAGGACAAGGGGGAATGGTTTAAAGCTGAAGGAGGGAAGGTTTAGATTGGATATTAGGGGGAAGTTTTTTAAAGAAAGAGTGGTAAGGTCCTGGAACAGGCTGCCCAGAGAGGTGGTGGATGCCCCATCCCTGGAGATGTTCAAAGTCAGGTTGGATGGGGCCCTGGGCAACCTTGTGTAGATCCAGGCCTGTGGTTGGTGGCCCTGCCTGTGGCAGGGGGGTTGGAGCTCTATGATCCTTGGGGTCCCTTCCAACCCTTGCCATTCTATGATAATCTTCCAGCTGACAAATAGGTGCATATAAAAAGACAGACATCAGATTGCTTTTGCTAGCATGATATATCTTCCTGTAGTCAAGAAGTTAAGTTCTATCCTTATTTAATATTAAACTTATTTAGCGTCCTGAATTAAAATCAGCCAGCTTCTCAACTTTGGAATAAAATGGAAACAGTAAGAAAGGACACACACGACTAACCAATCATTTAGTCAGATATTAAAACTGTATTTAAATATATGTAAGTAATTATTTATAAAATTGCATTTAAATAGATTGATAAAGCTCTTACTGGAAAAATTGCTCTGCCTTAACATCGGTTGAAGAGGATTAGGATTTAATAAAGTGAATTACTGTTTTCTGTTTGAAGGGTAAAAATATTTTCCCTCAAGGTCTTGTTTTTAAAACTACCATGTTTCTTTCCAGATGTTCTCGAATACATTCTGCATTGTTGTAAAACAACTCTAATCTTTAATACGATTATCTGTAAACTTCCTTTGTTTACTGAGGGATTTTTTCAGATTATCAAATCATTTTATACACAAATCCTCCTTTTCTTGGTGCATACCATAAGTCTCCATCGCATGCCTGATGCAGTGCCCCAAATGAAGCTGGCTGACATCAATTATTGATGATTATTCTCTGCACGCTGGGAAGTGAAATCGAGCTTCTGGTCTCGAATCATGGTTTGTATCAAACGTAGGGTGATGAGAGCAGGTTCAGGGAGACACTGGAGCCTGTGCATTGATTTGCAGCATAAGCATAGACGAGTTACTTAAGAGTATATGGGACTGAGAAAATGGTTGGAGCTGAATTTGTCATGTGCTTTTAAAGAACTTGGTCAGTATGTTTTCCTGGTACCTGTACACCAGAAAGAGAAGAGCTATTTTATCTCATTGTGGCAGTGATATTTCATTATGCTGGAGCACGGGATAGCACTTAACAGGAGGGAAGAGCCCCTCCATCCCATCTAAGTGTGGCCTAATCTGATTTGCTCTGATTCCATCTGACTTCACAAGCTAAAACCGTACACTGTATTTCTCATGCACTAATAACTTTCTTTCTGTGGGTTTTTTTAAAGTGTGAAATCAAGCTACCTAACATTGGAAATGTGCTTGTGTACAGTGTGCTCCCTTTTCTGTCTGTTCTTAGCATGGGACTGGGATGCTAGGGAAAAAGCTGCTGAACAGAAGGGTTACAACACAGGTTCAAGAGGGGTGGAGAAAAGTGAAAGGCTGTGGGTAAGCTAAAAATGGGCATTTCTTAATGTTGTAAATTGCCTTGCAACCTGAATCATTGTGTTTTAACATGCCTATGTGTAATTTTTTAAATTGTCTGTTTCAATGACTGCAAGAGTTGCAGCAGCTAGTAAAGTCCTTAACTGCTTGTAAGGCTCAGAAGGAGCTGACGATACTACCTGAGCTGCAAGACAGCTTTGGAACAGGAGAAAACTTCATTATCCTGTAGAGGAGAAGTAGTCTCCTTGGATTTGTTTTTGTTGGGTTTATTTTTTTTCCTTGGAGGACAAAATGATCATTGAGGATTTGGGTCCAGCCAGGGTTCCCCCACTGAAGTTCTTCCAACACTGGCTGCCTCTCATGGGTCCAGCTGCCTGGGTTTTCCTGTAGAGTGTTTGCTCCTGGGTATTCTTTTAGCAAGCTGTCTTCAGGCTTTCTGAAGAACAGATAAAAGAAGAGAAATATTTTCCTTTTCAAAACATGACATGGAATTTCTTGGGACAGAGCAAGCTGTGCAGGCACATGAGGATTTTTCATGTTTGAAGCTGTCAGAATCTGTTGCAGAGAAAAAGGTCAGATGTGAATAGAGGAGTCTGATGTTTCCCTGTCAGGACCGTCCCTCTGTCCTCTGGATGCAGGAGTTCAGATGCCAGATGTAGCAGGGGGAAGAAAGAAGTAAGCAGAAGAGGATGTGTCTTCGAAGGGCGAAATCAGTGCAGTGAGATCTTCTTCCCTTGCTGGCAAAACCCTGAGTAAGCAGGTGGGGCTGGCAGCGTGCCCTGAAGGTTAATGTAGTCAGTCGCCAAACCGGAGGGGGAGGCAAAGCCCTCCCTTCTGCCAGGGTCTCTGGAACGATGCTCTGAGAAGGCTTCTGGCTCCTGCCTCTCGTTTCACCTTGGGTGCTGGGAGAAACAAATGGTAGGTAAGACCAAGACAGTCCAAGGCTAAACAAATAAAGAAATAAACCGATGTACATAGATGGTATTTAGAGCCACGCTGGTTTCTTTGATGGGCTCTGAGCAGCAGCAGGGCTGGTGTTTCCTGTCTTCTGTAGCTCAGCTGCCCCGGCGGGCTCAGAGGCTGCGGTCCACCCTCCCAACCACCCCAGCAGCCCGCCGTACCGCCTGAGGTTTTATGGTGCCTCTGAGGCTGTTCCTGGATGTCAAGTCTACAGTGGAGAAATACTGCCAAATTTTTTTTAGTGCTAATGCAGGAGAGGTCTAGCTGAGCACAGAGACAGTGATATTGTTAATTTTCCAGGCTGTTGCTATCTTAGTCTCATCTGTCCCTAGACATCCTCACCATTTTATGTTTCATCTCTAATGGCATAAGCAAGGATGTCATAATATCCAAAATCAAATGTACCAGAAAATATAATAAATTAGAGTCAGGCTAGCAGAGTAATTGAAGAATAAACTGAATTTTAAACAACACAAGATTGCGTTATGAACTGATTGCTATGCACAAAATGCACCAGAGGAGTGCGACTTTGTGGAGATTTACTATTGATGGCAGCATTTCCTAGATGCTGCTGGTAATAAGGAAATGGAAATGGTTTGAACTTTTGAGTTAATACCACAAGATAATATTGCAGCAAAGGAGAAGTACCATTCTGGTTACATTGCAAAGTAATTCTGGAAGAAAAATTTCCTGGTGCTGTATTTATTTATTGATTTAAGATGTTTACATGTATTTAGCAATTGTGGAGTTTATAAAGCCACAAAGTGAATGCAGGCTTTGGTGTGGAAAGAACAAAATTTGTCCTCAGCTCCTAATGTAATTCTTCTGTAAGGAATTACTTAGGAGATGTAGCACTAGAGTGGATTCCTCTCAATTCAGAAAATTGAGTTTAAGGACATTTGGTGTCCTTAAGGAATTCTGAGGTTGTTTGCCAGGTCAGTTTTACCACAGATAGTCAGCATTTTTTAAAAATAATTTTATTGTTTTTTTTATTTAATTGAAAACAGATAACACACACACATGAGAGATTAAAAAAACCAAAACAACCCCCAAAAACTAACCTGTAGCTGTGATGCTAGTAGAAATGTAGGGAGATGGTATAAGATGTTCTGGGTTTGTGATCTCCAAGTTCCCTTGGCTGAGCTGTGGAAGCTGAGCTTCTGTGCTCTGGTCTGTTGAAATGTGAAGTGAGATAGCGCTGGTGAAAGCCACCCTGAAGGTTGCTCTAACAACCAGAAGCCATGGGAAAGCTTGTGAAATGCAAATAGTAGCAGATAGTTGCTAAAAGATAACAAATCTCCTTTCAGCTGCTGGCTTGAAGAATTGGAGAGGACTGAATGAAAGCAGGCCCTGTGCAGAGGTGTTGGTGTTGAAGTAGTCCAGCTCCTGATGTGCAGAGAAACCTGAAAAACTCTTTCAACCATACTTTATTTTCTATTCATCCTAATTTTGAGAATGCAGAGGAAATTTTGTAAGGATGAGATTTTTTTGGTGGCAGTAATTCCAGCTCAAGGCAACACTCTGCCACTTGCAAAATTATGTTCTGGGGTGACATGCCAGTGAAGGGAAGGGCAGAAATTAAATGTAAGCTGCCTTTGGTGGCAGGAAGAGCAGGAATGCAAGAAAAGCAATATTAATGCACTGAAATAATCTACTTTTCTGGTGAAAAGCAGTACAATTTATTTCTAGAATGACACAATGGTTTGGAAGGGACCTCAAAGCCCATCTAGTCCCAACACCTTCCACTAGCCCAGGTTGCCCAAAGCCCCATCCAACCTGGCCTTGAACACTGCCAGGGAGGGGGCAGCCACAGCTGCTCTGGACAGCCTGTGCCAGGGCCTCACCACCCACACAGGGAATAATTTGTATCTAACAGTCTACCTGCTTGCAGTTTAAAGCCATCACCCCTTGTCCTGTCACTCCCTGCCCTTGCAAACACTCACTCCCCAGCTTTCCTGTAGGCCCCTTCAGGCACTGGAAGGCTGCTCTAAGGTCTCCCCAGAGCCTTCTCTTCTCCAAAGGTTTAAGTTGTAAAGTTGTTAGAAGTGTTGTATTTAAAAATTAAATGGTATTGTTTATTTTAATTATTCTTATAAAATTTAAATAAGGTTCTCTACCAGGAATGATAACGAAATGCATTTGATTTTAAAACTAATTTTATAAAACAGTGAAAAAATGTAGCTCTTGTCAGTTAAATCCTTGAATATATACAGTAAGCTTTAGCATTACTAAACTAATTCAAAGTGCCTTAAATCCCTTGATTTAAATTACTTTGCCATGACCAAATGGAAGCAGAAATTAATCTAAAAGATGCAATTGAACTACTTACATATTCCATGTAATATATAAAAGGAATTCTTTTTCTGTATGCATTTTGCTCACTTAACTTACCTTCTTCCATCTGTCCTCCATCTCCTTAGAAGCAGGCCAAGGGATCACAGGGATGCAGGAGGGAGGATGTTGGGCTGCTGCCTGCCCCTCCAGGCTGCCTGAGGAGACGGTTGGGGCCATGAACAAGCCTCAGACTGCCACGCTCTGACACTTCAAACTTGTGTAGCAGTAAAGTTGGGAGAATGGTGTTATCCAGGAAAAACTCATCTGCCTTTCAGTAGGGAAAATGGGCAGCATTTAACCCGTTCAAAAAGCACCAGTGGTGAGCAGTACAGGAATTCCTACTGGCAGGTTTTGAGGAAGGTCATCTGCAAGATCTGATACTTCTGCTGTCTTCAGTGACACACTCTGATGTTTTGTGAAGAGTTTGATTAATTCACTGAAGGGAAAAACACCCCCCCCTCCCCTTTCCCTGTCTCACACCCCAGGTGACTATTGGCAAGTTACACAAACAGTGTTTATCTTTGAGAGCTTTCCCCAGTGGGACCTGACACTTGTAATAAATATTTTTATGCTTAAGCCTTTCCCTAGCCATGGTCTGTCCCTTTTCTAATGCTTGTTGCCTAGTTAACCTAGCACATGAAATCTGTGTTCTGTGGATGTGCTCTAACTGCAGGTAAGACCACTCAAGAAACCCTAGGTGCAGTTGTTAGGGAGGAATATGATGAGTAAATGGAGTTCTTTCCAAGAGTTGTGGAGCATCATTTTCTTTCAAAATATATTATTGGCGTGGAAGAAGGTAAGCATCTCTGATAAAGTTTACTGCAATGGTAAATGTTAGAAATAAGTCAGCAATATTGAGCAGTCCAGATCATTTTGGAAGCTGCAGGCTGTTGCACGATATATTACAATTTAAGCAGTATATTTTCCTATTACATTTAGAAGCAGAAAACCTAAGCCATTTTTACAGGGTGAATGCATCCTGGAAACGTGCAGTAGTCATCGTGATTAACCATTGGAAAACAGCTCTGCGTTCAGTCCCACAGTAAGATGCCTAAAAGTCTTTGAGAAAGGATACATGAGGGAGTATCAAGAGGAACCCTGGAGTGCTCTTGCTAGGGTGTGGGGCACAAGGTGGTACCTGGGACTTGCTGGTTTCTCATGTAAACACTCACGAAACACATGAAAGCTGGAAAGACTTAAAAAAACCCCAAACAACCAAGAATTATTGGCGGCTTCTTTATGGTATTTATTCAAGAACCCTTATTTCTTCATCTAATTGGTAAATAAATTGTAGTCCATAAAAGTAAGGGGAGATTTCATAATTTTAAAGTGATGTTTGCATATCTGTTGGCATCACTGACAGCTAATACAGCTAGGTAGGCTTGGTAATTGGTTGCTGCAGGCTGAGTAAATACCATAAACACTTAAAGATGGGAAACCTAAGGAAGGGTAAACATGAGTAGCTAACACCAGTAAGTAAAGATTTCTCTGTTGGATATGAAATTGCAGAACTGTGTATTTAACATGTACACCCAAACTGATTACTTCAGCTAGATACATCATCCTGTGGTGCTGTTGGGATCTGCTCTTAACCATACAATTTATATTAAGGAATGCTGTTCCTGTTGTAGGTGGACAGGGAGTTAATGCTATGTAGAGTCATTGATGTAATCCCAGGGCTGCCAATATGGGGGGACAGGTGTGACCAGAGATCCTGAGATTAATGTATGAGGCAGTCCCATCCTCCCATCACACTGCTGCTGTGGTGTCACCCACTGAGGTCCATTTAGTGGCACATTGTTGAGTCCTGTAAGGAAAGTCTTTTAGTCTGGCAATCCACTTTCCGGTGGAGACTGCTATGTGTGAAGAGTCTCTTCAGTCTGTTATTTTAAATTATGTATGCCCCAAAGCAGGTATAAATGAATACTGCCAGTGTGTCCATTAGAAAGGGAGATGGACAGCTCATAAATTCAGATGTTGCTCTCTTTCATGTTGAGTCAAATAGACTTTGATGGTTGTAAATGTAACAGCATAAAGGCGTTTTGAGTTTTGTGAAAGCAAGAAGGAATATTAATTCAGTTCAGCTTATGCCTGAAAAATCAAATTAAAAAAAAAAAAAGAAAAGAAAAAGCCTTTCACCTATTTTGTTACGTTGTTTTCCTACCTTGGTAAAAGCTGCTTCTCTGCTCTTCTGTAATAAAGGATGTAGTAGCTGAAAGGAAACATTTTCCACTTGAAAGAAAAGGGTGAGAAACTGCAAAATGAGTTTACAAGATCATCAGCAGAAATATTTAATGGGGTTTACAGAGGATCCCTTTGTATGGAAGTGGGAGAACTACAGATATAAACTAAGTCTCTAGTAAGGCCATAGTTTGTTTGAAGTGGCTTGGGGTTTTTTCTTCCTGGCTCTCCTGTGTTTTTGAAGAGGTCATTGAAAAAGCCCATCAGAAGAGTTTGTAAGGGTTAATAACCTTTATAGCCATCAGTGACTTCAAGGTTCTTAGGTAAAGGCAAGAAGGAAGTATACAATGACTGTATCATGAGCAGTATGTTCTGTCACAGCTTACAAAGTTAAAAATGTTATGGGTTCAAAACATGTTTCCTGATATTTATGCACAACATAGAACAGCGCAGTTGCTCAGCTAAATAAACGGGACATTTTCAATTATAAGGTGCCATTACCTTTGTGTATTCTTGTCATTTATGGAATCAGCGGGTGGTTAATTAAATTGCTCCTTTGGACTCTTCTGAAGGCTGTGTATTAATTATATTGTAGTGGTGGTGTGCACATTTCTCAACTTCTTAATGAGGGTAAAAGTTGTTTACCTTTTCCCTCGGAAATAAGCAATTTTTTTTCTTGAGGTTAGTATAATATGAGGTTTTGTGGTGGGTATTTATTTCTTTCCAATATCTCATTATTCAGCTGCTCACTGCAGTCATATGGCAATCCTAATTTTCCTGCTACAAAGCGCTGCTAAGACTGTAGAGTTGGTGGGTTAAAGCCTGTGCTGATGGAGGGAATAGGTTAATTGCTCAGGAGCAGAACGTGCTTTCTTCAGCCATTCGGGTCTTTTGAAAACATAGATCCTGAAGGCAAGTTTGGGGCTCAAACCCAAAATTTAAGCTCAGCCTAATGGCCGAGCGGGCAGAATCTGGCTGACTCCTCTATCCTTCATTGGTACTGAGAGCAGTGCTGGTGTTTGTGAGTTTGGAGGGAACCTTGTGGCAGCAGGGCTGGGCTGAGGAGCAAATTTTGTGGGGCAAGGTGAAGGCTCTGCTTTTAGTATCATACAATGAATCATAGAATTATTTTGGTTGGGAAAGTTCTTTAAGATCATCAGGTCCAATTGTTAGCACTGCACTGCCAGGTCCACCACTAAACCATGTCCCTGAGCACCACATCTACACAGCTTTTAAACACCTTCAGGGATGGTGACTCAGCCGCTTCCCCAGGCAGCCTGTTCCAGTGCTTGACAACCTGCTCAGTGAAGGAATTTTTCCCAATATCCAATCTCAACCTAGCAACTTGAGACCATTTCCTCTTATCCTTGTTACTGAGATATAACTTGTTACTGACACCCACCTCACTATAACCTCTTTTCAGGGAGCTGTAGAGAGGAAGAATATCTCCTCTCAGCCTCCCACAGGAAACTTCTGTCCCAGTTCCCTCAGCTGCTCCTCTTAAGACGTGTGCTCCAGACCCTTCACCACCTTCATTGCCTTTCTCAGGACATGCTCCAGGGCCTCAATGTCTGTCTTATAGTGAGGGGTCCAAAACTGAACACAGGACTTGAGGTGCGGCTTCATCAGTGCAGAGTACACGGGGATGATCCCTTCTCTAGTCCTGTTTGCCACACTATTCCTGATACAACCAGGATGCTGATGGCCCCTTCTTGACCACCTGGGCACACTGCTGACTCATATTCAATTGGCCTTTGACCAACACCCCCAGGTCCTTTTCTGCCTGGCAGCTTTCCTGCCAGTCTTCCCCAAGGAAGGTTGTTATGACTGAATATAGGGTTGTGACCAAGTACAGAACCCAGCACTTGTTGAATAAAATAACCCCCTTCCTTTGCTGTGTGGCCAACGCCACTCCTTTTCATGATACAGATACCATGGTTCTTAACATAGTACTTTATCAAGTGCCATTTCCAACCATCACTTTTTAAATTTTAAAAATAAAAACTAAAGGAAGCTTATGTAGATGCAGAATAAGTGTGTTGGCAGAAGGGTGCTGTAGCTAGTACTGGTTTATGTTGGTTCTCCATATGAAATGGTGTATTACAGGCAGACACTCAAACAAAAAAACCCTTATCCCTAGCCTAGTGTAAATATCATTGAAATAATTATTTTAGTGCCACTGGAAATGCCTCTAGCAGAGGTCAGAAGTTTCCATCGCTCTCTAGATCTTTGAAATACCATTGGAAGTTTTCTCTTATGGGGAGTGCAGTGGACTTCACTTCTGATCAGACAATTTATTTAACTGGTCTGGTGGCCTCACCAGGGGTGATGTCTCATCTGGGCCTTGCAGCTCTTCTATGCACCAGATGGATGTCAGTCTTCTTCATTACACTGTTTATCCATGTCTGTTTGTTTAAGACCATGCCAAGCCAAGAGTAGCCAAGAAAAACAGTTTTGGTACTTTTTCAGATGGATAATTACTTTGCAGTCATGTTTTCTCAAGTGGAGGCTGCTATAAAGACCACCCAGAAGTCTTCTGAAGCATCCACCGAGACCTCAAACTGAACCCTTCACCACTGGAGCATACTTGTCTACTGCTGATTTATGGTGGTGTTTGTAGGTTTAGGGGTTTTCTTTCTTTATCCACTTCATGGAACTAAGTAAGGGAAGGGAGAAGAGGATGTTTTGAGGGATATGGTGGTTATTGCTGCCTGTAGACTCTCCTGCTTGTCATTTGCGTTATATCCAGTATAATGGAAAAACAACACTGAAGTATTCCATTTGAAAGTGGAGTTATTGAAGTCCAATATGCTGGACTTCATAAAAGCTATCGTGGAAGACAGGGGTTTGCAGTTCATGAGTCTGCAGATATGCATTTTATCTAGCATTCTGACAGCCAGGAAGTCATTGAAAGAAAACAATACTTTTTTTTTTTTCCCTGTCCTTTTTTTACTTGACAAAAGCAGAGGCATTTTTCAGGATGCAAAACTGACTTTCTGCACTAAATACCCCTCTAGTATTGAGACACCGAGTTATGAAACCGTAAAACCTGGAGACATTTTCAGACTGAAAAAGTATGCACAGCTTTGAGAGCAGTTTCAACACTTCATTTTCATTTTCTCCTTTAAAAAGCAGAATTTTCTTCAGCAGAGGAGGGGGGGGAAAGGAAAAAGAACATTATATAATCCAATTTGTTGTTTCTCTTGCAAACATTGGGCTGCTTTACGTAACGTTCATAGCGCACGGCACATGGAGAGCATGACAGAGACTTGAAATGTCCTGGGTGTGTTGTAAATCCACTATATGGGTAGAGTTCTTGTAAGCACTCCTCTGCGTGTGGTAAGCCCGCTCATGCTTGCCGGGTGTGCTTGCAGAGCTGTGATGCACTAGCTGTAGTAGCACCGTTTCATTATGCATTCATGAGAAACTGCTGGCGACATTTTAGCCCGCGGTTAATGTTAATGTTAGGTTTAGGGTTTGAAAATGACACAGCGCAAGAGAGCGCCTGCAGATCTCTTTACGCTGGCTCCTGCTCTGGTTAGTATTTACCGAGCCACAGCTATTAGGGCTTCGCTCCTATTTGTGCCAGGTTAGGTGATTAGATGAATCTACTACTGCTTTCACTAAATCAAATCCCGAGAGCTGCTTAGTGGTTATAGGAGGGGCTGGTCCTGTTTTAATTACCCACCAGTGAATTAATTTGTGTATGCTGGCATGCTGACAGCCTTTTTTTCTTGAAGTTCCCTGTTGTCATGTGATATCCCCTCCTCCAGAACAGCAGTATATTCTTCTTTTCCTTTATGTTGGGCAGGTACGCTGTGCTCCCTCCTTGCCACCGGTGGGATGGAAGGGTAAGGAATGTGGGCTAAGAAGGTGATGAAGGGAAGGGGCTGTCGTGCTCTGTGGTGCAGGTTTTGTAACAGATCCTCTGTGCCGGCTGCTGAGGAATCGTACCTGGGTGTTTCCGGGGCTCCGCTCGGCATTTTAAAGATGCTCTTCCTCAGAGGCTGCGCTCCGAGTGCTTAATTGCAGGTTAGACCCTGTGACGAGGATTACAAACAAGAAATGAAGGGAATGCTTACGATTCAGCTTGTTTCAAATGCACAGGCTATTCTAACCCGAAGTGTAAAGTGAGTCTCTCTGGAATTAGCTGGTTTGTGCTTTTTTTTTTGTTTTGGGGGTTTTGTTTTCGGGTTTTTGATATTTTTCTTTTCCCATTTCTCTTTCTGAAGGTTTTTTCTAAATTATATGGCTCTCTGATACGTTGTATTTAACAGGTTGATGCTTTGCAAAATGTTGTGGTCAGAAATCTAAATTTCATTTGCATGAATACAAAGGCTCTTTCTGGTGATTTGCATGTATGTATATGGCTTTTTAAAGAATAATCTTTATTTTTTCCCTTTGCTCAGTTGTAAAATTCAAGTTTAAAAACACATTTAATGAATTGAGATTTCTGACATCTTTGCAATCAGAAGGCGAGAAAGAAATGTAATAAAATGAAACATTCTGATATAGGCAGAAGTCAGCGTATGTTCTGGCTGAAATGAAACCAACATCCTCCTTTCTCATGGCTATTTGTATTATTTATAAATGCATGAGATGTGTATCAAGGGGGTGGCTGGGAAATAAGCTCTTAAATGTGAAAGCTCTTTGGTATCCTAGGATACGTATGTAGTAATAATTGTACAGTTATCCATAAGGTTTTCCAACAGGCATCCTAGAAACCCTGGTAAACTTCCAGGTAGCCTTTATAACCACCTTGTAAAAAAGGCTTCTCATTTCACTGGGCATTGGGCAGTGCGTGCAAACTTTAAGTAACACAAGTCCTCTGATTAAGACTTGTTAAAAACCAAAAAAGGGTTGATATAGTTCCGAAAATCAGAGCAAGAAGCAGAGGATCATGTGTTTGTTCCTTCTTTTTACTAAATCTTTCAGGACGCCTTGGTAGAAAAATAGAAGTTAAGGGCTCTAGTGTGTAGGTATTCTGAAATAACTGTATTTAAGGTTTTCAGGTAGAAATATTTGCCCCAGAAGAATCATGCCTGTTTCACAGTTTTTCCAAGCTTTGAGGAGGGGAAGGAGGGAGAGAGAAAATGGGAGGGCATAAGAGGCATCACATCTGGCTGTTAGGAGATTTTTTTTTAATTGAAGATTTGAAATTGTTGGTGAGATTTGTCTGGTTTGTGTTTTTTCTTACCGTAAGCATGCCGTGTGCCAATGCTTGTAATAATTATTTGTGACAAGGTTTTATAGCTAGTTCCTGGCATACTTTGACCCTGAGTTTGCAGCTAAATAGAAATCTCTGATCGAAAGCATCCCCTTGGTTGCATTCACAAGTCTGAAGGGAGTCAGGAGGGCAGTGGTGAGCGTGGGTCTCCCCGCAGCAGGAGCCCCAGCAGACATGCTGTTCTCCAAATCTGGCATCGAAAAGAAACAATAAAATCCATCTTCCATTGTGTATGGGAAAGGTGTGGTGATTTGTTTTCATTTACTTAGGGAAAAAACCCCAAGACTCTTTGTAAACCATTTCAGCTTTATTTAGTAGTAGGGATTAGTAGCTGAAGCTAAAGCAACACACCATGCTTTAACAGCAAAATAAGGATCAGGTCAGAACTCAACCTCGCTGAAACTTCGTCTTCAGTTAAACCGGTCTGTATGGACAAGCAGCAAATCCGCCTTCGTGTCTTTCCAGGTCTGAAGTTTATAAAGGGAAATGTTTGCAAATTACTCCTTCTAGCCAAAGGATGCTATATTCTTGTAAGTAGCTTTCTAGTGTTAACTTCTCAGTTCTGTGAAAGGCTTTACCTTTTACATCTCAAAATGACTCAGCCAGGATGGCCTTTTCAGGACTCTTACCTTTTCCCATATGTTTTCTTGACGATCACTCAATATATGGAGGCAGACTGGGTTGCCTGGGTTTTTATCTGTTCTCATCCCATATGACTGCTAATAAGAGACAGTGCTGCTTGTAGTTAA
The DNA here is from genome assembly GCA_022605575.1 of Laterallus jamaicensis coturniculus. NCBI lineage: Eukaryota > Metazoa > Chordata > Aves > Gruiformes > Rallidae > Laterallus > Laterallus jamaicensis. The sequence continues at coordinate 11,180,383 of JAKCOX010000012.1, forward strand.
ATCTACTGCTTTTAAAGTAAGATGTCTCCTTCGGATGAAAATCTCATCATGTTCTTGACTGTACTTTTGGTTTTCAGATTGCATGCAGAAAGGATAGGATGAAGGCTTTTGATTACTCAGTCTGCCCACCTCTTGGTTCATTAAATTGGAATTATTAGCTTTTAAACTCTCAAAAGCAGTGAAAATCAAGGCTGGTTTTATTGCAGTATTAAACAGTTCTTTAGAGAAATGTAAAAAGTTCTTTATCTGACCCAAATGTCTGTGTCTAGCTGGAAACTAGGAACTATAGAGCAGACTAATTTTTTTTTGGGGGGGAGGTAGGGGGGGTGGTGGTGGTCCCCTCATACTTCTTTGTATTATGAGTTTGATGCAGAAAGGGACCCTTCTCAGGATAAAGTGTGCACTCATTTTCTTAGTATTCCTTAGCTTTTTAGTGACTGCTGTGTGAAGATGACTTGTGGCGTGGTCTCTTTGACCTGTTAGACCCTGTTCCCTGGGCTGCTCTAAAAGTGATAGTAGGTTTGAGTCATTTCTTACAAAATCTGGACTTTATGAACTAGTAGCTTGCAGGTGAACTTCCAACTGGTTCGCTGAATCTCCCTTCTTCCTGAGAGGAGCAGAGAGGCTTTGATGTATGTTATTTCCAGATACTTTGCATGGTAGTGCCGTTGGATTAAGCTAATCTGACCATACCAACATGGCTGCTGCTTCTGTATGGACGGTAGACAGATCCCTCTGGCAGCACTGGATTTTGTGTAGCATTTCTGGGGTCTCACCACTTTGGTGTACATCACTGCTCCCTTTCTATGAAAAAGAGATAGATTGCATGGGAACGTGAGTCTCTATCTCAGAGACAGCAAAATCTTTTGAGTTCCTTTGCATGGCTCCCAGTGCAGTAGGAGCATCATCAGTGATGGTTTCTGGCTCTTGGACAATACAGCAATTAGAAAAAATAAAAGGATTTTAAAGTTTTTAAAAAAGGTTTGTCTAAGCATCTGGCTTAAAACATTTGAAAGTGTTTAGCATGGGTTAGGAGTTTTAAAAAAAAGTATTGAAACAAATGAGAGTTTGAATTTTTTATGTCTGTGAACCTAACCTAACTTGTTGAGAAGTGCTTGGTTTGGGAAAATGCATGTTGTGGTTAGGGAGTGCAAAGGAGATGGGTATTACAGAGGCTGAACCGTCTGCCTCTTAAAGTCATTTTTCCAAAAGCAATGCTAATGAAGTAATATCCTTCAAAGCAGAACTGGTATTTTAAGAGCTAGCTCTTAAGGCTTGAATACATAGAATAAATGAGGAAGTGAAAATTGTATCGTCCCCCACAGAACCTCGAATGCAAAATTTCAGCGTGCTGAGAAGAGATTGGACAGGGAGGAGAAGGAGGAGGAGGAGGAGGAGGAGAAGGTTGGCTCCTTCCCAATGTAGCATGTTTCTGTCAGCCTCTGTTGCTGGAGCCATTTTGACCACAGATACAGAAATTGGAGCCTAAAGTTAGGAATCTGAACATTCTATCTGGTGTGGGGGCTCTTAGTGCAACGCTCCTTTCCCACTCTCCTCCCAGAATGTGGTGAAGCACAATTCCCTGCTGCCGTGAGTAAATTTCTTCTGTATGTTTTGCAAGTTCATTATTGTGTATGAGAGAACTGAAATGCATCTTTCTTTCTTAACCCTAGGCCTTCCATTGTTCAACAGCTCAGCTCTTGTTTGCTAGATGAGTGTAGCAGTTGGAGCCCTGATGTCTCCCCACTCCACCAAACTTTTCCTGACCCCTCTGTCTATCTGCTTGTAGGACAAGTACCCTTCTCTGAGCGCTTAACCTTCTTGGGCTTTCATGGAACAGTTTTAGTTTTGTTTATTTCTGTATTTACAGTTATGCATATATAAATGTTACATATAATTTCTGCATATGGCCACCAGTTTGGTGTGTTGCATCGGTGCTACCACTTAGGTGACTTTACAGTCATTTTCTTTGATTTGCCTCTAATTTGTACTACTCACTTCGAAGCTAATGATTTCCATTTGTCTGCCTTTGTTTAGGAATCTTATTTTTTTAAACAAAGAGAACGAGACTACTGAGGAGAGCAAACAGAAGTGCTGTAACAGCAGCTCAGCGCTCACTCCACATTATTCATTCTGCAAGGGGGAGGCAGAAGATTGCTGCTTAATATTTAGCCCCTGTCACTCGTTTGAGAACACACACCAGGACCTGTTGGCTTACTGTGTGTTACTATGCATCTCTGCTAAGGTTTTCCCCTGAATATTAAAGGACTCTTTTCCAGCAGTGCTCCTACTGAAGTAGCTTCTTTCTGAGACCACTGACAGGATGCAGGGGACACGCTGCAGCAGCCAAACTTTGTACCTCATGCAGATAAATAACTGCACTGTAAAAGCCACCCCACATAATAGGTGCTGAAATTCTATTTTTTAAATGTGTATATATATATATAAATATTTAACTTGCAGTCAGACAGGCTAATAGGGACAGGAAAAATATTTGGGGTTTGTTGTTGGGGTTTTTTTTCATTCAACAAATGTTGTCTCCACTCTTTTGTGGTGGTTGTGGACTTAGCATGAGCTGAAGCAGAAAATACATGGTTCTACAGCTGGACTAAAACCAAATGCAGGATTTTCTTTGCTTCAGTATTCTTTGTCAAATCTGTGTAACCAGACTAGACTTTACATAGTCAACTCAATGTCCGCTTCCCTCTCTGAATCCTGTCTGGAGGCCCTAGATCAAGTATTAGTCTACTGCATATGTAAAGACCTGTTTACATACAAAATATTTAAATTTTTAAAAAATTTAAGATAGTATTTGTATATTTAAGACTACAGCTTCTAGATCTAACATGTTCTTGTTATGTAAATCCTGATGATGTGTGGAGTAATTTGTTTTCAATCTCTGTGCATAGAGCCCATCTATCCAAGGTACAGTACAGGTACATATAGAGAGTGTAAGCAGGAGATCTCAATGTAAAGTTACTATTCTCTGACAAGCATCCTACAAAATAGCATGAAGGCATTTTGTGTAAATACCCCAGAATGTGAGGACAGGTTATGCTCTCTTCTTCCTGTGTGCTCAAAGATGGGTTGGGTAGCTGGCTCTGAAAATAACTGTTTTACAGGGATCGGAAGGAAAGACCCCCTGGAAATTAGGTGGAAATTAAGTTATGTACAGCAGCAAACCGAAATGTCTTCACCAGAGCTAATAGGGAGAGGCACACTGTCACCCTGAAGTGTTAAGAATCAAAGAACTTACCTTTATTGTGGAGTCAGTCCAAGTGAGGGTGAGCGGGTCGCACCCAGACATCAGTGCCATGGCAGCACTTCCAGGACGAGGCACCTGCTTGCCAAGGGGTGGCTGGAGCCAGCACAGGTTTCCCCACTCCCTGGTCACACTGGGTTACACACCACATGAGGTGGTTTTGCATGTGAACCAGTCACTCTGTGTACAGTACCCATGCTCATGGGCAAGTTGTGTCTCCTGGCTAATTTGGCCTGAATTAAAACATTGTTTTGACCGTGGGCTGAAGAAGGCTTTTATTTTCTTTTTTGGTGAGTCCTGATGTGGTGATATTTGTTTTCTTTCATCAGGGAGAAAATAAGCAGTCTCCAGGCAGGACAGACTGGTTTGAGGGTTTGCCTTAGCTCTTCAAGTGATGCTCCTGAGCTGCCCGGGTGCTGCTTCACAGGTTGAGGCTGGAGGCTGAAGCCACAAACCTTCTGTCTAGACCATTCCCATCTTCTGCCCTCTTTCTCCTGTACTCTCAGATTTCTTCCTCTGGCCATGGGTTGTCATGGGTTCCTCGCAGCTGATGGACACTCACTGCCATGGAGGACTTTCCTGGAGAGCAAGGACAGCTTGTGGCTTATCCTTTATCTGAGCTGTCTCTAAAGTGTGTCTACTTTGCTCCATCTCACACAGATAGTAGAAATCCTTGTGTTGAGACAGATTATTCTTTTTTTGTTAGCTGCTTACTAACAGTGTAGTTTACCTTTCCAAATAGCTTTCCACCATCACTCAGGTTGCGTTTGATGGGAAAAACCAGCTGTAACATGTTATGTTAAGGAAGAGATGGGGCTGGTGTGTCTCTAAAACAGTCTGTCCTGCGATTTAACTACCCAGAAAGTTCTTTTATCCTTTTTTCCACCCCTCCACCCCCAGCTTCTCTCTGTCATCAAAGCCATTTTGTGATTAATCCAAGTGTTGTCTCCTTGATTTTTCTCCATGCATACCCATAGGGCTGGGGACTGGTTATACAGAAGAGCAGAAAAAGGGAACGTAGCTCACCACTTCCTTCTCTATTTTCTTTGAATTGCTTCAGCTCCTTAAAATTTGAATTAATCAAATCAGATTCTCTCTGTGCATACCCAGGAACCAGCTACATTTAATCTAGTTAAGTGTTTTCTGTTCATCCACACAAGTCCTCGTTTCAGGGCAAAGTGCGCAGGGGAGGGCTTTCCAGAAGGTTTAGCATCTTGATGGACAGCTTTCTGCTGCCTTCATCTCTCCCAAACAGAAAGGGTGGCACATATGGCAAGGGCTGGTGGACAGATTGCGCTGCAGAAAATAACCATGGAGGATAAGCAAATGTTTTACTCTTTCTTGCCTTTCTCCTCTGCTCTGTTAATGAGAAGAAAGCCTCGCTAATTGTCTCCTTGAAGTGGATTTTCGACTGTTGGGGTACATTTTTTGCTCCCACTGGATATAAAAGCCCAACAAGTTACAAGGGCAGTAATGACATATTGTTGTCATATGCTCTTTGCACTAGGAAGGGAATTTGTCTTTGGCTCTACAGGCAGGTAAGTGGGGTCATTTTCACTTTCAGTTCACTTTGCTTCTTTATATTTCTTTTTTTTTCACTGTTGTAAAATCCTAAAATGGATTTAGGAGCTTGAAGGAGGTGTTGCACAGAACATTTTACACACTCAGTCCTAAAAGTTGCAAGCCTGCTTGGCTGTAGGGAGACCTGGGAGCATCTTGAGCCCCTTGGCACTTGTCCTTTATTGGTGGTTTTTGTGGTGGGGTGGCTTCTGACACCAGGCAGGGTTAGCCCTCCTTCCACTTAGTAGAAATTGAATGTTGGCCATAGAAAATGGATCTTCCAAATTGTAAAGGTGGCCATCTCCTGCCTCTCTTGTGTTCAGGTTGGCAGAGAAGGGCAAATACTTGTAAGTGAGATGGGAGAGGATGGGGTGCAAGTTCAAGTCCTTTCTGCTCCGGGGGGGTTCAGGCTTCCTGCAGGCCAGGAGAGCGGCCCAGCCACCCAAACCTGGGCAACTCTTGTCTGGCTTGGCTGGTGTGTCTTAGCTTCTTCCTAACATGCAAAGTTTAATCTGTAGATATGTAGATGTATTTTTGTTAAGTATTCATACTCTTCTCTCCTTTTCTTCTAGTCTGAGATGATTTATTGGATATAGTTTGATATTTACTATATAGAATGAATATTTCATTGCAGAGACCTCTGTAGGGTCACAATCCTCATCTTCCCTGTCTCGTTTGAGACCGATTTGACTAAAGTAAAGCTATTTTAATCTCCTGCTCCCAAAATAGAAGCCATTCCACTTGTGCTGTAGAAAATGGCTGCAGAATGATCTCCATGTGTCTGAGCAAAAACCTTCTGGCCACTTGTTTTATTTATCGCTGGGCACCCCGTCCTTCTCTTCCCTCCCATCATTGAGCATCCGTGGGTGTGAGGTGCTGTTTCTGTGAGGTGGGCATCATCCATCTTCTCTCCTAAAGTTGCTGGATGGCCTTCTGCTTCCCTTTGCTTTCCCCTTGCTTTACATTTCTTTGTTCCCTGGTGTGATGGCAGCTCAGACCCCCCGAGGCTGGGCCGGCAGCTGTGGGGCAGGGAGGGCAGCGCAGGCATTCCTCCTGCCTGTCCTCTGGCCTGGCAGCGAGTCTCACGCACGCCACTGTACAGTACAGCGGGGACCCTTAACGTCGCAGCGGTAATTAAAGCCCATAGCCCCCCGTTGCCACGGAAACACAGCACTCTACAAATACCGAACACAACTTACGGTCCTACTAATTTTCCCAAACACTCCTTATTTGCCAGATTTAAACAGGGTTTCATTTTGCAACCTGGAAAAATGCCGTACTCCAGAAATACCTGGCAAGGGGAGCACGTGTGCACATCTTTTTTAGGATGTTGCATGTAAAAACCTGCCCCCCTGAGGTGGGGAAGGTAAGCCATCGCCTGCGACCCGTTGCCTTTGTAGTGATGATGCCACATCAATGTCTGGTGTAGGGCTGGCACCCAGGCTGTGTGGGTATCGCTTTGATGGAGTAAAAAGACAATCACAGAGACAAAAAAATAAGCTGTGGAGAGATGGTTTTACTGCAAAGCCAGTATTGCCTGGTTGTGGTTCAGTGGAACAAAGTCATGGTTCAGGCACAGTTTTATTTAGTTGGAATATAAAAATCCGAGTCATTCTGCTGAATGACTTAAAAAAATGTGGAAAAGTGTTGCTCATTGGCACAAAAAATAAGTGTATTGGATAATTGGCATGCGGTGACAGCGTAGCTGCAGCATTAGCAGAAATCAGCCCCTAACTGCTGTGCTCTGCCCATCACTTGTAGGTTTTTTCCCCGACTTTGAGCTGCCAGATGCCAATTTTTGACAACACTTTCAGTTGTTTGCATTTTCAAAAGAGGCAGAGTCTAACAGGATTACTGTCTCATAAACTTGGACTGGAATCGAATTGGGGTTTGGTGTTTGAAGACAGCACAGCCCTCAGATGTCGGTGTAATTAACATGGATATTGTAAAGTCAATACAAGTTGCTAGTTCTGCTTCACTTGTTTGCTGTATGGCTTTAATATTAAAGCAGAGATTGTATCTAATAAGCTAGGTCACGCTCACTGGAAGATGTGGAATAACACTCTTCCCCTCTAGTGCTGTGCACCAGCTATTTATTCTCATCATGTTTTTTATTACAGTTTCTGCTATCTTTTATTCTTCCGCTTGAGCTAGGGTCTGCTTTAAAAACACCACGAATCATCAGCCTGATGCTCTAATTCCTGGGAAGGATACTGGTCTGGGAACTAAGAACTGATGTTTCATCCGTCCGGGTGTGGTTTTAAGCAATGGATGTAGCCACTGTCTAGTTTCCGTGTCCTGGGGCTTGTGTGGATGCGCTCCTGGCTGCTAAGAGATCCTGTTCGCAGTCCTGGTGCTTGGACAAAGCAAGGGAATTCGGTACCCTGAGATCCTTCCACACTAGCTTGGGTACTCAGATGCCATGGCCACGGAGAACAGACTTTAGAAATCCTGTGACATTTTCAAGTTGAGCCAACCTTCCCTGAAATCCAGGGTGATGCCAATACCGTTGTTCAGAGTTACGGTTCAATGAAGTTCGGCATTCCCTTGCAAGCACAAATCTGACAGATGAGGAAAGGACTGCTTGAGTTCAGGGTCGTATGAAACCTTCACCATAGGTGTTGTAACTTGTTCCCATACCCTCCCTTTCCCCACTGTGGAGGGATGAGAAAGGGATGTGCTGAGGCATTTCTGTGCTGCCAAGTATTGAGCAAAATTTTGAGCCCTCTGGGATGAGAAGCAGCAGCCAGCACCTGGGAGCCTTGAATCCAGAGGAAATACAGGTGGACATTTTCTCACTTGCAGTTGGTTTAAGCTACATGGTATAAATTAAACATCAATTCAGTGTCTAGCTGCATCGCAGCAAGAAAGTGTTTATTCTGGCGTAGGGAGTTGTTAGCCACAGAACGGAGAGATCTGCATCCCAGCTGTTTTGGGATACACTGGAGTCCAGCAAAAGAACAGGGGTGTCATTCATCAAAGTGTGTCCCTTTGACCTTTGCTTTTGGTTGAGGAAAATTGCACAGAGTAGTAAAAAAAAAAAGGAAATTGTGGTATATTAAAGATAATTTTTGGAGAGATCAGTTGGTAAGATGGGTATTTTCCTTAGCTGCTTGTTTCTGGTATCGTCAGATATTTTGGGTAAAATTGGAACAGTTAATGGGCACTAAATCTCTTAAGATTTCAGTGACAGAATTCAGAAATAGATTACTTAGATTCCTGAGAGCATTCATTGCAAAATACAGATTTCCAATGAACTTCAAGGTGAAAATAGTGTTAATTATTGGTGATATGTAAAAGAAGCCAGCCATTGTAAAAAAGCTGTTATTGCTACAATTCCAGTTTGCTCATGGTTTGTTTTTTCTTTTATAGTCCCTATTCAGACAGAAGGAATAGACATCATGAAATCTGATGTAGGTATAAAGCCTGACATCTTACACTTTTGTAAAAATGTGTCAGGCTTCTCCAAAGAATGTTAGTTGAATCAATAAGTCAGAACTGGAGGAGGCCTAAGGATAAGGCTTTTTCAGTCTAAAATCACCCTTGTGCGCGCTCCACTTAAAAAAATTAAAAAATTGCACAGTTGGATGTCCAGTGTTGCCCAGTTCCCAAGTGGATTGTGATTTAGAACTGAAAGCAGGGCACCACCTGCACTGTTCGGCTGTTGTAATGAAGTCCCGGGAGAATTATTTCCTAGGGAATTATGACTGGAATAACAGGCCTGTCTGGTTCCTTTACCCTCTTTATATTTTTTATAATTCTGACTATTTTTCCTGTTTGCAGCTTCCCTGAGCTGATAGCATCCCAAGGAGCTGGTGATTTGCAGTGATAAGAGATACAGCAAATACTATAAGGGATGCATAAAGAGGGTTGAAGTAGGCTATCAGAAATGGCAATGCTCCTGTATTGTGGATTTCAGGAGTATAAGGCTTCACATCAGTGAAATTTAGACCCTGCCTACTATCCTGGTTGTTGCTCACATCACAAATACTGCATTTGTGGGGCTTATCAATCAATATTTTGCACTGGGAACAGCCTGTAAAAAGTCTTGGAAGTGATAATTAAGGAGCTGAGGTATGGAGTCAGTACAAACTCTGGTGACGTGATTCCCCAGTCATGGAACAGGCTTGCCCCAAATACAGCACAGCAGTGAGGGAAGCAGACAGCAATGTGAAAATGAAGAGATCTCAATGGTTTTTTTTCAGTTGTTTTTTGGAGGATTTTTTGGGGTAGGAATAGTGGTATTTGATTTGGATTTATTTTTGTTTATCTTCATGTTGCAATGCTCTGTCTGTTTCTCATGCAGCTCTGACAGCAGAGAGATGGTGTGAGGGTGGGTGTGAGGGTGGTCATGTCAGGTGCAGAAAATATGGTGGGGTTAGTTTATGTGGTATTTATTGATGGTTTAAGCTAACAGGGCACAGAGGGGGCTCAGAAGCAGACAGAGGCAATGTCAGCCGACCCCTGGCCCAAAGTGGCACCCCTACCACAAAGCACAGGGAAGGCCGTGTCATGCAGTGCATTTTATTTTCTGTTCAAAATTCATAGCAAGCTATTTTTAAAAGAAGTTTTTAAACACACAAAAAGGATTTAATTCCAGACTCCTAAAAAAGAGGTGCAGGTATCTTTGACCATAGGAAACATTAGAAGTATCTCATGGATGACACTGCCTGGTACTCTGCAGCAGACTGGTGTATGAGTTGTGCAGACTTCAAGAGACAGAAATGCTAGAAGCCTTTAAGAGGGTGAATTCAAGATGCCCACTGTCGGGGTCCATACCCAGAGCTCCATAACCTCAATGATCCCTGGGTTTTCCACAGGCTTCATCCTTTCTTGAGACCTTGTTTACTTGGAGAAGGAGGATGAGTCGTGGTCATAGTCAGTAGTAGGAGTGGGTCTAGCATTTGGACAAGACACTCTTAAACTGGCTTTCTCTGCTCTTTCTGCATATCCCCGCCCTACCTGGTGTAGGTAACCTCAAGCCCAATACAATACACACCGCGTGTTCCTCCCCTGGTGCCCTGAGCGGCAAAATAATTTGGTAAAGTCTCAAATCAGTGCAGTGTTTTTCTAGAACATTTATCTGGTTTATTGGTTTATTTTGCATTACATAAAGACCGACCATTAGACAGGACTCATCCCTCTGCGTTAATCCACTAGCATGAACGCAGAGCGAGAGAGCTGTGGTTTGAGCACGTGGACCCCGTGCGCTACTCTCCTTATCTGCTCTCCAATCTTTGAACTCTTACATAATATGTTTAAGACTGTTTTTTGAGTAATCTCTTTTGGGGTCTCATTCTGCATTCTTAGTCTCCGGTAACAGAGACCGCTGTGCTCTTCCCTTGTGAAATCCTTTCCAGAAGGTGCACATTATCTACTACGAGGCAGGGCAATGATGAGCATCAATTTCCACAGCAGAATAGAAGCCTGGATTACAAATTACTATTTAATCCTTTTTGCGTCAAAGGATATAATAATCCTTGTAAAATGTGCTCTAAGTCTTGTGCTTGACTGTGCGAGGTTAAGGGGCAAAACCCAAAACAGGGATTCTCTTAAAGTAAGACAGGGTGAAATGCATGTGTTCCACATGAATTTCAGAATATATTCACGACTGCATTTCAGCAGCTAAAAATAAAGATGATGGGCTGGTACCTAGACTAGCAGTTTTCATTTCTCCTTATGCTTGCTACTACTCTGCTAGAATACAGTGAGTGTCTGTCATGGGTGTTGCTTGCTAAATTGCAATAAACAGTTTAGGTACAAAGTAAGCATGGCTCAAATTTTGTGGTGGTTTTTTCCCCTACTGATGAGAACATTTACTAAAACTAATGAATGAGAAGGTCTCTTAAGGATGTGAGAAAAATCGTATTATTTTCTAAATCATCCCATTATAAGTGTCAAGGGGTGTGATTTTGTAAGGGAGAGCGGGGTAAATACGGTTGGGAAAGACAAGGATTTAGCACTTCAAATGACAGACTGATGACTGTAGTTTCCTGACCAAGCAGCTATTTTAAGAGGGGCAAAGTTTAATAACTTAGAAAATTTAGACTATAGATCCCCCAGTGGCAGACCTACAGTTGTTTGTCCGACGTGATTATTGTCACATTGAGTATGCGGTACTTTTATGAGATAAAAAGCAAAGCAGGTTGGTTGTTTGAAACCAGTAGCTCCAAATGATTAGTTTATTCCATATTTTTATTGCTGGCCTCTGTACTAAGTGAAATGTGATGTATTAGATAAAATCATTGTGTAGCTACCTGCAGTCAAAACCTGAAGGTAAGTGGTTGGATATATGCAATATTACTAATGGAAAGAACAGAGTAAGCGGTTTGCTGCTGTTATTTTTTAATGCAATGCATTTAGACTTTAGTGTGTAATATTCTACATTAATAGTCAAAAGCCAAAAAAGAGAGTAGGACCAGATTAAAACTGTAATCTCATGTTAAAGGTCACATTTAATTACTTGGTCATCTAACCATTATTGCACAATAGGGTATTTTTGTGCTGGATGCTAATTGCACACTTCTAGTATGACATTGTGTAATGCAGTGTCCTTGCTGTCACAAACTGGTCATCTTGCAGGTGAAAACTGTGCAATGCAGCAGCTGTTATGAAGCTGTGCAACATTTAGGTTGTAAAAGGAGTTGTACTCGCTGATTTTTTGTTGCTGTCCTCTATATCAGTTCTACAGCAAGCAGGAATAGCTGCCTTGCTGTTGTGTTTTGGTAAACCCAGGAGAAGTCAAAGGTTCTGACAAGAAATCCATGCAAATATATGAATAGTTTTTTATTTCTTTATTTGTTGCAGAAAATGAGACTTGACTGAAGAACGTAAGTCACCCTGGAAGACGTTGCTTCCCACTGAGCTTTATGTAAGCAACCCCATCCTATGAGGAGGATCTGTCCGCCATCTTAGGTGTACAATGGGGACTACAGGTGACGACATGGCTTCGGTGGAGCAGAACAACTCCCTGAACCCTCTGTGCTTCGAGTGTGGCCAGCAGCACTGGACAAGGGAGAACCACCTCTACAACTACCAGAATGAAGTGGATGATGACTTGGTCTGCCACATTTGCCTTCAGCCCTTGTTGCAGCCATTGGACACTCCCTGCGGACACACTTTCTGCTACAAGTGCCTAAGGAACTTTCTGCAGGAGAAGGATTTCTGCCCGCTGGATCGAAAAAGACTCCATTTTAAACTCTGCAAAAAATCCAGCATTCTTGTTCATAAACTCTTAGACAAGCTATTTGTTTTGTGCCCCTTCTCTTCCGTGTGTCAGGAAGTCATGCAGCGATGTGACCTGGCAGCACATCTCAAAAACAGGTGAGCGGTGGAGGAGCTTTCATTACATGTTCCTTACAGGCTCGGTAGGCCTGTTTATGTAGTAGAGACTGTGGACAGGAGCAGGGAGAGGGTTGGTAGAGGATTTTACATAGGGAATAGTCAGTCTGTAATTGTGTGCAGCTAGAGCACCAGACCCTGTTTTGGACATGGCACCAGAAATAGTAAAGGGAAAGGCATGGGGAGAAGGGCGTTATTCATTAGAGGTCTCATAAACATGATTTAGCAGAAAAAGTTAAAGAAAATTTGGGTTGTTTTATGGCAGGAGGAAGAAAGCTGAGGGACAGGAAGGATGAGAGAGGTAGTTAACTCTCTCTGCAAAGAGGAAGGAACTAGTGCGATAGGAACAAAGGAGGTTTAGTTCAGGTTTTAGGAATAAAGGCTTTCTAATTGTCTGGCACTGGCATAGATTCCTTGGGTGGTGATTGTGTATCCCCCACTTTCAGAAGTGTTTCTGAACGTGTTAAACCAACCTTTATCAGGAGCGGTTACTGCAGAATTGCTTCTGCCTTGAGATAGGCAGATGGACGGGGCATCTCTCAAAGACTCCCGCAAGACCCCTTTTTCTGTTTTAAAGAAAAATCTGTTTAGTGAACAGGTTGATGGTGTGTCATGCAACCATGATGCACTTTGTAGGATTTGTTTGTTTTAATTGCTTATAGAACACTTCCAGCACCCTGTTAATTTGGTAGAAATTCAGCACTTCGCAGCATTGCAGGTTTTTGGTGCAGGTTTCGTGGGTGATTTGGTGTCAGAGAGACACATTCCAATATTACCTGCATCTAAATGTTTGGGACCTTGCTTTGAGCTCTTAATAATTTTAACCCAATAGCCCTAAATATAAAAGTACTAAAAGGAAGCCATGAGTAAGAGGGAAATGAAATTATTGTAAGGTTGGAGCTGATAAACTGCATCCCTTCCAACCTGGTATTCTATGATTAATAAATTTAGATAGAATGGTACTTTGTATAACGCAGACTAGTGCACTTTGTTTTCCCAGCAACGGAATTGCCTCTCTACCGTGCGTGTGGTACCCTGCTCCATGAAGATGTTTCATTCTTCTCTGTAAGGCAAAGCCATTTTTCTAATGGAAAAATGTTTAGCCAGTTTTGAGGGATACATTTGAATTCTTTTGTTTCCTCCATAGTTTGGAGAATATTTTCAGCAAATAGAGCTTTTTTAAATCATTAGCTATTTTGTTACATGAGTAATGAACAAAAACTTGGACATACCATTTATGTTAAAGCCAAAATATGGTGGAATTAATGAGTCAGGGCTAAAAAAATATTATGCATATCTATTCTGACTAACTTTAAACTTTTAGGAATTTATGAAATTATAAGAGAATTATGTAGCAAAGGAAGTTATGTATTCAAAGGAAATGCATCGGACTTCAGAGGATCCAGTTCAGGGGAATTGCATCCTCTACCAGGAAACATTCCCTGTGTACAGCTCTGTGCTATTTGAAAAGCTGTATTCGTTTTGCAGAGAGAGGTTTCAGAAAAGTGTGTAACTGTCCCTGCAAAAAAGCATCAAACCCGGGATAAGAAGCATTGTGCAAATCCATTGTGCATAGACAAAAGGCACTTGAGAAATACAATCCGCTATGTGAGTGGTTTTGTCAGCAGCGTTTGTAACAACAAGCGTATTGTCTGGTGACTTCTCTCAAAAATGGATGGTAGGAGTTCCAGCTCCTGTGGCCTCCTCAGTCATCAGCTAAGATGAGATCTTTTTATTTCCAGGGCTTCATCATGGGTTTTGTTCTTTCCTGGTTTACTTACCTTTTTTTTCACCCCCTTTTTGTTTTTTTAAACCAGCCTGTATGAACTTCATCTATTGCCCATTTCATGAGGTTTGTTAGTTTTGTCTGTGCTGGCTCTTCAGGCAAAGAACCCTCCACATTGGGATTGAAAACTCCTGGCCCAGAGGGAGGGACATTGGTGGCTGCAATAGGATGGGAGAAATTTCCTTTCCTGTCGCCCTCGCTGAAAAGGGGGGTAATTACCTGTGTGCCTCCTCTGCTCGCCCTTAGTCCAGTTCAGCAGCACTGGTGGCCACGCAGATGGAAAGGTTTATTTGAGAGGTGCATAGATCTACCCCATGAACTTTCTCTTAGTCTTTGTCCATTTGGAGACTCTTGGAGACCATCTTCAAGTGAAGGAGATTGTTTGGGAGTCAGGCATGGTGTGGGTGTGCATGCAGGCAGGTGCTCTGCTGAGAAAGGGAAGAGAGCAGCCACTGCTGGCCCTGGAAACAGTTTGTTCACGTGCACATTTCCAGCGTGCCCTCTCTCCTTCTTCCCCACATCCTGAAGGCTTACAGGGATTCAGAGTCTGGGAGGATCTTGGATGCGCAGGACATGCGGCACCCCTATGGACTGTGGTGAGCCTGGAGCTGCCTGGGATTTGGTGGTTGTGTGCTCAGCCTGAACATACACATATGCAGTATGCATGTCAGGGAGGTACGGGGATGACTAGTGAGAAGCCTTTCTCTTTAGGTTTTTTTGGGGGGTTTGTTTGTTGGTTTGTGGGGGTTTTTTTATTTCTTCCCATGTGCTAGCTTAGGCTCTTCCTTGTTTCCTCCAAGCAAGTTATTTCTGATCTATATGATGACTTGGGGTGGTGAAGAAGCCCAACTGTTTGTTTGATTTATAATCCTAATACTAAACTGATTTGATTTTAATAAAAGGCAAAATGCTAGCAAGACTCCTGCTACACATTTGGTTCAGCTTCTGGTTTCCCTGTGTCATTTCCCTCACCTCTTCAGTCCATTTTCTTTGGTTGGCATCTCTTTGAATTATATCAGGCCTGTTTACACAGGGCCATGTAGTTTATATGTACATGGAACACTGTATATGCTCTCTTTAGGTATATATACTCATTTACTTAATGCACAAGGTTATTATAAAATCCAAGTGAGCTGAGTCACTAGCTTTTCCTGTTTGTCAGCTGGAAAAAAGCTTTCAGTTGCAGAAGGCTGCTCATTTTCAATTCCTTCTGTTGTCTTGGGATGCTGATACGCATTTTGAGTGTATGGTGATTTACAGTTTTCAATTAAGTTTATTTGCAAACATCTGAACACCTGTAAATTATCATCACTGACATAAACGATGGCAGCAACTCTGTATTTTGAATTTGATTTTACATGGATTTTACAGAATTTTACTGAATCCAGTAAAATTCTACTACTGTTCATTAAATGTAGGGAAGAAATATAAAATTGAATATTGTTATAATTTTTGAATTTTCACTGTAGCTTGCTATAAACCGGTCCCAGCAAGCCCTTCCATGAGCTAGTTTGTATTTTGAAGAGATGCAATATGGTTGGTTAGTTTTCAGTGTCTAAAGCATTCATACTTGAGTTTTCCAGTGTTGTTTTAATCAGCTCCATTTGAGCATAAAAGCTGGAAGAAAATGTCATCGTATCCACCAGGCACCTCAGAGCATAAGGTTCCCGCAAGCAGCTCCAGCGAGGAGATGAGAGGCATGAGACACGAACTGGATTACTTCATGGTCACTAATTGCACTCTGTGATACCTTGTTGCATAAAGAAAATACTCTTGATTTGTCAGTCTCTCCGTTTCATGACACTCACTTGGGAACTGTGGTTTTCACAGATAAACACAGGGCACATGATCTGATTTAAAGGACAAAAAAAAAGAGGAAAAAAAGAAAAGGAGTAATGCTGAGTTGTACTGGGTTTTCCTAGTCACTTGGTGTAGAAAATTTGTGGATGTTTATTAAAGTAGGTGCAGGTTCCACTTCTAAGTATCAGAAGTATATTTGTCAGATGGAAATCTGCCAAAGAAATATTGGGCTTTTCTGTGTATGATTTTAATGCAGTGAATTCTTATGGATTATTCAGACCTGCAGAAACTGTGTGGTACAAAAACATACTCTGAAATTCATACTTTTTCATGAGAGCATTTTGATTATATATTGCTTTTGAGTTGGGCTTCAGTTTTCCCCTCTTATATTCTCCTATGGTAGCTCAGATCATCATTTGGATAGAGACATTTTTCAACACATTTTAATGTTGAGGCCAACATCCACACCAATTTTATGCCAGGTTAAGTTTGAACTTTATATAGGACTGTATTTTCTGGAATTGAAGAAAGAATTGAACTATTATTAATGTATGGATTGAGATTAACAAGACCAATGGGAAAATCAGTTATATAGATAAGAATTTTATCATTCGAAATCTTGGCAATCCCAGCTATTTTGGTGTTTATGACAGTGCTGCCAAGTCCTGTTCTTCCCACCCGGTGCCACATTTGCTGCAAACACTGCCACAGGAGAAGTGTGGAGGGATCTGTAGGATTTAACCCTCTTTTGCCTCCTCTGCAGATGGGCAGGTGATCTGGAGTTTCTCCATGCCCTATGGACTCTTTCCATTGCTGGGAAGGCAGAGGATCTTTCTATGATTGTTCCCTGCTCTGAAGCCACCTGGCTCCTTGTAGGGTCCTCAGATTGTTGGGTATGAGAGAGAAATGTGTAACAAACCCACTCTTTTTTCCTTTTCCTTAGTCTTCTCTGATTCCCAAACCAAGATAATTCCCAGTGCCTCCTTTTCTTTCTTTTTTTCCCCTTTTCTTTTTGCTAGCAAAAGAAAAAACAAGACCTAAACACAACTCCAAAGCAGAACTGTGTTTTACTCTGAATTGCAGCTGTAAATCTTGCCAGAATTGCTGCTTAAGGTCACTTTGCTGGCAAAGTTTTATGAGCAATAGCAAAGGCATTCAGGTTCCTTCTCTGCAGTCCTTGCTTAAATTCATCTCCTGCTTGGAAAACGATTTAGTGCAACTGGTTTGAGGCTATTTGGTGTATTTGCTTTTATCGAACCTCCAGACTGGGCAGAAGCTGGTGGTCTAAGTTACAATGAAGTATTTCTTTTTAGTAGTCAGTGAGCAAATGTGTTTTTTGAGCCCCTACTGTTATTCCACAGATTACACTGTAAACTACATCTTAATTTTGTATGAAAGCTCTTTTTATCTGCAGAGAGGGATTGCTGCTAGTGTTCCAAGAAGGCAGCTTTTAAATGAGAAACCCAGCAGACTTGGCTGTAAAAAAAAAAATAAAAAAAAGAAAAAGAAAACTTTTCTTCTCTGTCTGATATAGATTAAGAGAAGTTGAAGGTAAAAAGCTACACTTTGCCACCATCCACAATGGAGCAAAAGCTGGTGCTGAAGGGAGGAGGGAGGTGATGAATATAAGCACAAACTCATGTTACATCCCAAGAACAACTTCTGTTCAAGTTTTCTGATAAAATAACTTCACTTGGTTGCTTTAGCTGGTTGTTTCAGTATCTCTGTTCTTAAGCAGCTTCATTGCATGAAAGAAATGAAACAGTTTCTGGAAATTCTGAAAAACACGCCTGCCTTTCTTCTCACTCTTAGCTGAGATATTCTGACTTTGTAGGTAGACACAAAATGCCACTCCTGTAAGACACATTTCAGTCTCATTTCACCCCTTGTTTATGCAATTTGTTGTATGGGAATGGATTCCTGTACCCATAAAAGCAATCTTCAGTGCTCATTTTGATCCTGAGATGCCCATCTGTGTACATAACTTGTTTACAAGATTTAGTTCAAAATGCTGTTTATCCCAGCTATTTGGCAAAAACCAGAATTAGTGAGGGTGTGCACCTTCCCAGATTTATTGGCACTTGTTAACTGTTACAGCTGCTGTATAGCTTTGCTGTTTGTGAATAGTACATTCCTACTGCCAATAAAAATCTTTATGTTGCAAGTGGAAAAGAAAAATCTCCTTTTTGCTGGGCTTGAATACCAGTCATAGAATCATAGAACGTGTAAGGTTGGAAGGGAACCTTAAAGGTCATCTAGTCCAACCCCCCTGCAGTAAGCAGGGACATCTTCACTAGATCAGGTTGCTCAGAGCCCCAGCAAGCCTGACCTTGAATATCTCCAGGGCTGGAGCCTCCACTGCCTCTCTGGGCAACCTGTTCCAGTGATCCACCACCCTCATATTGAAGATTTTTTTTCCTAATATCCAACATAAATCTTCCCTTTTGGAGTTTAAAACCATTACCCCTGTCCTATTGCTACATGCCCTCATGAACAGTTCTTCCCCAGATTTCTTATAGGCACCTTTCAGGTACTAGAAGGCCACTATAAGGTCCCCCCAGAGCCTTCTCTTCCCCAAGCTGAACAACCCCAACTCTCTCAGCCTGTCTTCACAGGAGAGGTGCTCCAGCCCTTTGATCATTTTTGTGTCCCTCCTCTGGACATGCTGCAACAGGTCCATGTGCTTCTTGTGTTGAGGGCCCAAAGCTGGACACAGTACTCCATGTGAGGTCTCACCAGAGCAGAGCAGAGGGGCAGAATCACCTCTCTCGATCTGCTGGCCACACTTCTTTTGATGCAGCCCTGGATGTGGTTGGCCTTCTGGGCTTCAGACGCACACTGGTGGCTCATGTCCAGCTTCTCATCCATGAGTACCCCCAAGTCCTTTTCCTCAGGGCTGCTTTCAAGCCCATACTGGGCTTTGCTGCTTACTAGGTGGCATATCATGTTTAAAGACCAAGGAATTGGCATCCTGTGAATTAATTTCTCCACCAGACAACTGTTTTCCTGGCAATGTGGGTGCACTATACCAGGCTGTAATTTATAGGCTGTTACAATTACTGTTTAATTTGGGAAAAAATATGGGTTTTGGTTGGGTTTTTTTTCCTTTTTTGCCTTGTAGAGTGGTGCTCAAAAGGGAACCCGCTGAACAGAGTAGGTGTGTTCAGGAGGCTGTTTACATTTCTTGATATTAGCCTTTGAAATGCTAATTAAATATCATTGGCAAAAATAAACCTAAAATCTATTTATATTTCGCTCAACGGCTTTCATCAGCTGCCAGGTAATGATGCAGGAATGTGCTCTGTGAAGGAGGGTGGGAGGAGGATCTGGCTGTGGTTTGGAAGGCTTTGACAGAAATAGGACACTTCCAGGGGTGATTTTTATTCCATCATGGTTTGATATAGTTTTAAAAAAAACCCCCAAAAATCCAAGGTGTGCTTTGCCGTCTACACCAAGTCCACCGGCCTTGGGTTCCACAGGCCTTGTAAGCTGGCTGGGTAAGAGTCAACAGCACAGTGTTTTGGTAGAAGACACCTAAGGAAGTATCTGGTTCACAGAAGTAGTAAGGCTGGACTGCAGTCCAAGCTCAGTGGGATTGAAGCGTGGTCCTCTGACAGGGTCATTTTTGAGCTATTCATTCACCTCTGCTCAAAAATCACCACTCCTACAGCAGGGCAGTTTGGTTTGGGGGCAGCAAGGATGTGCAGCTTGGGGAGGATTTGTCTTAAACTCCTGAAGATTGGTGAGGGAGAGCACATCTGTGAGAGGTTCCAGCAGAGAAGAGTTTTCCTTCACAAGAGCATTTACCCTTTGCCATGTTGCTGCAGAAGCAAGTGATGTTAGAGATTGCTCGTCCTTTGTTTTCCTGTTACCAGTGCTAAGATTTGGGGGATTGAGGAGCTAACCCATCAAGTCAAAGCACTTTAGAAATTTGGAGGGGATTGCATCTCTCTCTTTCTTGGCCTTTTGGGATTCTTGTTCTGAGGTTTGCATTGTGAAATGGTCGATGATAAAAACTTCCTCCTGAGTTTCAGCTGTAACTGTGCATCTCTGGTCACCAAAGTAAACTGAGACTGGCCAAATTCTGCAGTCAATCAGCCCCACAATGCCAATGATTTTATGTAGTAAATACTACCAGGGCCATATCAAGAAGTAGTGTTGTGGTTCCAGGGTTAAAATCAGATAAACTTTTTTCCCAGTGCGAAACCTTTTAAGTAATTTTCCTCTTCTGTGCTTGCTCTTTCTTAACTCAGAAGAACTAGATGACCAGCAGTCGCTTTGGGGAGAGCCCCAAGAAATGAGTTCTTAAATGTGTTGTTTCATAGTGTGCTCTGTCTCTGGTTTATATATTTATGTGTATTTCACAGCACATTTGGGTTACCTCACACTATTCCTCTAAACATGTGTATCACCAACTTTATATATAATGATCTAGATATATATATATTATCACTTTATGTATGTGTAACGCTACTGGGGGTCACAAGAGCTACACAGGTGTCTTTATCAACATTCTTCGGAGCTGAATAACTCTGTTTAAATTTCTTCAAAACCCCTCATGCCAAACCAGTCTAACCATATAATGACCAAACCCCCTTCACCAAATGTCAGAGCAGAATTGTGATTCCCAAAACATTCCGATTTAACGAGGTTGGCCATCGTTAGGCTTCCGCTGTCTTTTACTCTGTTAACACATTTCTTCTCCCGTTGCAAAAATAAATCATTTCTTCTTTTGCTATAACAACCTGTCAAGTTCCCAAACAGAGAGTCCTTTCAAAAACAGTTCCTTTTTTTTCCCTGACACTGCTACAATACAAGCATCTTTAGATGATCAGCAGCTCCAGAAGAAGGAACTTTAAGGAGGACATCAGATACTGTTAAGAAATGATGTATCAGGCACTGGCAAAACTGCCATGCAGGCAGGTGTAAGGTTGATGTCCACATTCAGATATCCACACATAAATGTAAGAACATTCAGTAGATGAAGGCTTTCAGGGAATTTGCAACATTGCAAGCGTTCTTTGCAATAAGCTATTGTAGGATTTTAAGCATAAGCAAAACCATAAATCATTGCATTAAGACTAATAGGAACTCACAAAAATGAGTTTATAGTGAAAAGTGCCAAATCCTGATGGAGCATTGTTACATGAGGGAAAGCAAAAAAGTACACCTCCAATGTGAAGTCAGGAACTGAAAAAGAGAAGGCAGGAGGAGAATGAAAGACCTTCTGCTAACTCAAGAGAAGACGATGAGCAGAGTTACTTTTTCCAGACTTTCCATGCAAACTCCTAGACAAGCATATTTTTTTCCAGTATTTTAACACTTGCATTCCAATGTAGGTAGAATTTTAATCTCTTTCTTTCCCTGAATGAACTAAGGAAAATATGATGCTTCCTCCTCTCAGCTTACTAAGGTGAAAGGAGACTGCTTTAGTTGGTCTTCAAATGTGTTTTTGAAGGGGGCTTCACTTTTTATGCCGGTGGAATTTTATGCCTGTACTGTTTAATCTTTTCAGATTTAATCTTTGTTTTCCAGTCAGTGGGATGCACGTAACAGAGTAAGTTCACATTCAGAAGGAGTTGCAGCACATTTAGGTTACTGTCAAAAAACCACTTGTTAGAAGTTTTGTGAAGAAGGAAGTATTGTTTCAGGGTTCTGACCACTAAAATGTATTTTGGCCTTAAAATCCAGTGTGTTTAGTGTTTTTTATGACTGATTTAGAGCTGTGTCTTCGAGGAAGACTGATTTCGTTTGGTGAATTACTCGGGTATTTTGTGCTCCGAACATTGCTGCTTGCTTGAAGCATGGTATAAATGTTGTCTTCACAGGTGTCCTGGGGCTTCTCATCGAAGGGTTGCTCTGGAGAGAAGGAAAACAAGCAAGCTGCAAGCAGAAGCCGAGGGTGAGAGCGGTCCTGGTGGGACAGAGCAGCCTAGCAGCTTATCTCCGGACGCAGATCAGGGAATAGTGCCGGCTGAGCAGAGCTTCACCTCGCCCGCCCTTCCTGCATGGACAGATGAGCCTGGTGTCGACAACCCGCCTTTTGAGGAGAACACAGTAGCAGACAGTATGTCACCACTTATCTTCTCAAGTCTCTTTTATCAGATGTGGGAACATTTGTGGTGTCAGAGCTTGTCTCTTGCCGACCGTGAACGTGCGTCTTCATTTTCTGCTCTTCTCTCTTGCAGTTCCTGGAGAAACGTTAGTGGGGTTTAGTTATGTGCAAGTTTACAACTGGGATAAGCTCACGCTTAGGAAGGGAAGAAAGAGCTTGTGCCAGATATCATGGTCCTGTATCATGATGTATCACATCATGGTGCAGTAATTCAGGTTAATGTACTTGTGGCGCTGGTGTTGCAGCGGGATGGAAGGAGTGTCTTTTCTGCAGAATTACAAACATTGTTTTCTAAGATGAGATTTCTTTTCCCTTCTTCCCTCTTCCCCTCATCCCGGATCATCAGCCTTCCCACACACGGAGTGCTGGCCTGCTCGAACGAAAAGGCAGCTGAGTAGCTCCTGCATCCATCTGCACCGAACCAGCAGTAACGTCTCTAGCATCTGGGATTTTAGAGAGGAAATGCTGAACCTTACCACAGAGGAAGGTGGTCTTGTCCCCTTCCTTCTCCTCTGCATTTGCCATCTTTTAGCATCCTCCTTTTCCTCTTTAGTCGTCTCCATGTTTGCTTCAGAAATGGGCTTCTTCTCTTGACCCAGTAACTCAGTGGCAGCTCCTAGTGCAGTTGTGAGACCAGCTAACAAAGAGACATGACCAAGTCACTCTGTGGGATAAGCCCCAAAACACGTTTTTATTATCATCATCAAATGTGAATATGCAAGTGATCAAACTGGAAATGAAACATGAAATTTGTGGTAAAGGACGGGATCCAAAGGGTTCAGAATACCATTTTCCAACACAAATAATCCCATTTCAAGAAGCATGGATGCTACTAAATCATTAGAGAGCTGTTTCTAACAAGCTAGGTGTTCAAACAAGTAGTGGAACCAATCCAATTGCGCTCGTTTAGTTGTTAAACTGTTGTCATGTGGCCTGTCTATGTCGTCCTTTGGTGATTTGCTTTATTGAAAGTGAATGAAGTATAAAGGATATTAATCATCTTTCTTTTTGTAAAATAATTGGCAGCAAATCAACAGCCACCTACCTTGCCTGAAGGAGAGATCACTACTATTGAAATTCATCGGTCCAATCCTTATATCGAATTAGGAATTAGCATAGTGGGTGGCAATGAAACACCTTTGATCAACATTGTCATTCAGGAGGTTTATCGGGATGGGATCATTGCCAGAGATGGAAGACTTCTTGCTGGAGACCAAATACTGCAAGTATGGAACTAATTATGTATTCTGTCTGCTTGCTTTCCATTCACTCCTTGCGGAGCTGCCTGTTAAACGAGATGGGAGATTTTCCTTGTCAGACGATGTTGTGTAAATGTTAGCTTTGCAATTATCAGTTGGCAGGCAAATTAATATTCAGAGCAGAGCCTGTTATTCTAGCGTTTTTGACTATCATGCTTTATGTTGTTTGTGGGACCGATCCCTGGGATTTATATTCCTCCTTAGCATCGCTGATCAATGTTTAAAATATGGGTTTATTTTTCTGGTTTTAAACACTGTGGAGCTTTATTCCAGCTCCACGCAGGTGCTTTCCAAAGGAGCCCAAAGTTACTTCTGGCTAGCAAGTTGGCATCATTTGCCTTCTGCAGTAAGCAATTTGTGGATTGTAAGGCTGACAGTCAAAACTGTTCTTTTAATCAGGCTTCAGTGTTACCTTCCAATAGCTGAAGCAGTTGACCTGCATCTTTTAGTATGTATAAAAAGGTCAGTGACATTCTTCGCTGGCATGGCTTGAAGCAGGGTGCTCCAAATATTTTTCCAAAAAAAGGTAAATGATTGTAACTTAAGTTGGTTATGATCAAATGTGTATTTTTGTTACAGTTTGAAGTAACTCAGACAGTGTAAAAAGATCAAATTTAGTAATTTTAGAGTTTAAATTTTATGTTAGGGAAAGGGGTTGTTTATAGGACTCTCTACAAATGGCAGTAGCTGAATTCTACGTTAGACAGGACAGTTCTCTGAATTTTTACTGTTCTTTCTCATTCCATTCCACCTGAAGCAGCCCCGTTACAGTCATTCCAGAATGACTTCAATAACTATGTTTGCCTTTGATCTGATAGTCTGAGATCAGTCCAAAATTAGCATTGGCTGTTTTCATTTCACTAGTTTGAAATCAAGCCGATAAAAGTAGCTTTAAATACTGTAGTTACCCTTGAAATGAAATTAGTTTGCACTCCAAAAAATAAAGTCCCTTTTGAGAAACGTGCCTTTTTCCTCTCTTGAAGGGTTAGGATAGTGGCTGGCCAAGAAAGCAACCCAAGGGCTTTCCAAAATGTTGCCTTTTTCGCAAGCAGTCGCAGACACTGATTGAACGCTGCCTACTCAAGGGCTCTCCTTGCTTGCCAGAGTTAGGAGCTTGAAGTGAAGCTTTGGAAATTCTTGCTGTTTGGGCAGGTGTCGGTTATAGTTTTCAAAGCTGTAAGTGCCAATAAATTGACTATAAATAGGATTTATAAACGGCAGTGAGTCTGCCCTATCAGTGTGCTGGGACTGGGACTGTCAGGTGCTGGGGAGATGTCCTTTGGTCATGCTGAGGGAGAGGTATAGGAGGTTAAAATCCAAACCTTTTGGAAGGTACAATATTGTGTTGAATTTACCTGTGCAGGTGCTGAGCTGTTGTGTGAGCAGGCTCCGTCTCTGCCAGCTGTAATTAAATGCAGAGGTAGATGCAGCTCAGCTTGCACCCTTCAGTTGGATAGTTCTGAAAATGCCTTCAGAGGCTTTTCTGAGCAGTAGAAGATCAAAATAAAGCCAGAAAGGACTGTGAGGTGAAACTCAGCATTTTCTTGCCCAGTCAAACAAGAAGTATTACCCTTTTAAGATCTGAGGGAACAGCATTTAGTAACAGCTACATAAAAGCGTATGTTGCCTGCAAGGTAGAGATAGGTGCCTAACATTTCCAGAGTGCTCTACAAATCGTTCCTTTTTTGTGCTGGACTGTGGCTGTAATTTGTGTAAAACATGTCCTAATGAGAATCTCTTTCCTCAAGAAATGCTCAGGCTGTTTTACTCTGAAATTGTGAACTGCCTTGTAGAAAGAAGAATTATATTTTATTGCATATATTCTTCTGTGCCCTTTGATGCTTCCATATCTTATGTATTTACTTTAGCTAGCGACAGCTAAAAATAAAACTAGATTTAATTTAAGGGCTCTGGCGGATGAGGCATAGTGGGTTTTGTGGGTGGCAGCTCTAAATGTTATTTCTCCTAGCTATGCCTCTTTTCCCTCTGCCCAAGGGCACAGCCTGTCTCGGGGCAGTTGCAGAACAGGACACAGCCATGGTTGGTGTCTGAGCTCCCGGTGATGCTGGGAGTGGCGGCTTTGTACCGAGCATCGGGCTGGAGGTGACTCAGCGGGGGTACCGCTGCCCCTTCACCATGCTGAACCCATCGCAGCCAGTTGGTTTGGCACTGACCTCTCAGAGTCCCTCAAGTCAGATGGCTGATGTAAATGTGACAGCTGTCATACATGGATTTTTGGGTCCTGTCTCTTACTTTTTTCCTTTTTTCTTTTGAAGTGTTAATATTGGTATTAGATGATGGGAAACTGCAAGTTTATATTTTTACTTACTTAAGTTGCAGTGGGGAGCAGTAAAAGGCTCAGTTAAGGCAGGTCAGTGTAGTCCATTTGATGCTAGTTTCTATCTGCTGGAACTCCCAGCAGACAGGAGTTCCTCCATCAGGGCACAATAGCATGTGCTAAAGGTGATGGTTTACTGTTAATGTCGAAGCCCTTCTTACAGAATAGGGCAAGCACAGCTTTTGTTGCTGGTGTTTGTGGTGCTTCTGTTTTCTGCCAAATCTCATTGTGCTGTCAATTTTCCTCTTCACTATGTAGTGCAAGAAATGTTGGAAGATTACTGATCTTTCTATCAGTGGGCCACATAACAAGCACAATTCTTGTTTATAGGGAAGAAAAGTTTAATCTTTTTCTTCATTTACAACTAATTTTTGAGTGATACATGTTAGAAGTCTGAAACTGTGACTTAGTTGAAATTGGAGGAAGATCTCCCAAGTTCATGCCAAGACTTGAGAAGTACTACAACCACCTCTTTCTGTCATCGTAATGAAGAAAGTTAATTATTCTGGAATTCAAGGAATTTTTAAAATTACTTTTCAGATCACGAAAGTACTGCATACTGTTAGACATAAGCTTTCTTCGGATAGATTTGGATATATTTCCTTTTATAGATGTTATTTTATAGTTCTGAGTGTTGCTGGACTTGACACTGAGAGCACATGCAAGGTTCTTGTCCTGGAAAACAAACATCTAAGGAAGTGTGGAAGACCAGGAGAACAAAATGCTTGGACTATGATGACAGAGAACGTTCATTGTTAGATGTGACTTTTGTGAGAAACTTGTGCCAGGGAAAGTTTAGATTGGATATTAGGAAAAATTCCTTCACTGAGAGGGTTGTCAATCACTGGAACAGGCTGCCCAGGGAAGTGGTTGAGTCACCATCCCTGGAGGTGTCTAAAAGCTGTGTAGATGTGGTACTTAGGCACATGGTTTGGTGGTGGACTTGACACTGATAGATTAAAAGTTGGACTGAATGATCTTAAGGGTCTTTTCCAACCGAAAAACAGGTTTGTAGATTGAGCAGCCAAAGAGGATGGAAGGATGACCCTGGTAGGGTCAGATATTTAGGTTGCTTCAAGCTTGGTTTTATCATGACCTCTGAATTTAGCTTGGACTTTATTTCCATAACCAGGAGCAATTAAACTCACAACAATACCATTCTGATGATGTTGTTATTGTTGTTGTTCTGCAGGTTAATAGCTTTGACATAAGCAACGTGTCCCACAACCATGCTCGAGCTGTGCTTTCCCAACCTTGCTCCGTGCTGCACCTCACCGTGCTGAGGGAGAGGCGGTTCGGCAGCCGCACACACAACCACGCGGACAGCACTGGCGCCTCGCGGGATGACAGCTTCCAAGTGACGCTCCATAAGCGCGACTCCAGCGAGCAGCTCGGCATCAAGCTTGTGCGCAGAACAGATGAGCCAGGAGTTTTCATTCTCGACCTTTTGGAAGGGGGCTTGGCTGCTCAGGACGGCAGGCTCTGCAGCAACGACCGCGTGCTTGCAATTAATGGACATGACTTGAAGCACGGGACACCTGAGCTTGCTGCTCAGGTTATACAGGTAATTTACATTCCCTACCCGAGTCCTTAGCTCAGCTTTATTTCTTTGGCTAAGCCTGGGGTAGACTCTGTCCTGGACAGAACAGCTTGTGGCACGCCTCAAGGCCTGCAGCGATGCAATTTGCTGTGATTTATGTTCTGGAAATAATAGTGTGCAACAGGGTCTGCCTTGGCACCTGGCAGATGAACTTCACCTCCTCAGATCTGAAAAGTGTGTTAGGCTTCCCTGGCATACAGCCTGAAGGTTAGAAGACTTTTCATATGAGCAAGGAGAGTACCATGTAGCCCACTGCTTAGCAGGGAAAAAAAGTGAGGATTATTATATTTATGTATGTACTGTAGATTTAATCTCTTGGTAAGCACTGTAAGTGTGGGCTTTGTTTCATATTGTATTGCCTGCACATAGAATTGGAGCTAAAACAAGCAAGTGATTTGTCAGACTTTGTAGAGCTGACAGGTAAGCAGATGGGAAAGAAAAAATAGATCTTCCGTGGGTAAAACTCATTTTCTGAGTGTTCCCAATGTCTGGCTCTGCCCTGGACACATACTACCCAAAACTTGACACAGTGTGACATATGACCCTTCCCTTTTCCCACAAAAAACCTTTACTCCTTGCCTTTCTCCCAGTCTGCAAGGAAACAGCTGCAGCACATTGCTGCTTCCTGCTCATGGGATGTTGGTGGAAATTGCTCTGTTTTTAGGAAGGTTGGAATAGACTGGTAGAAGGTTCTTGCAGTCTAGTACAGTTGTCTTTGCTTAACCCAGCACCACCCAGAGAACTCTGATACAAATGAGTAGTAAGTATTTGTTTCAGGAATCATTTCAAGAGCTATCCTTGCAGTTAAAGGGAAATAACAATGATCTTGGGAATTGGAATCCCAGGTTTTGGATACAGTGAGGTGGTCAGATTTTTACACTGGATAATATCTATTGAGGTGTGGTTTTGTGGCAATAGAAAGACTTGATGTTTGATTTAACATGTGGTAACTGAGTTTCCTGATACTCCCCAAATTCCAGAATTTGATGGCCTGCTCATATATAACATCTTTCCTGTAAGCCTCTTTAGGAAGTACCAGAGGTGTTCAGAGCTTTTGACTAAAATCTGCAGACCCTAGGGACATCACGTGGGCATTTTTTGTCTTGCTATGTGAGGCAGAAGTTTGCAGAGGCTACAAATGGAATTGGGTGATTTTTAATGTTTGAAGGTGAGAAATGGTCCTTTTGGCAAAGGATTTCCAGGTTATGTAAATGTAACATCAGAAGCGAAGCAGGAGTGTTAATATCCCCTCTGTTCTGGGGGAAATTTCAGCCAGAAACAAGTAAGGGACTGAGTAGTCTCAGCAGTTTGTGGCACCCACAGTAATGGGAGCACGAGTTCTGTTGTCTTGCTTCATATTTCATCATACATTTTCATCATAGAATCATAGAATGGTTGGAAGTGACCTCAAATATCGTCCAATTCCAGTCCCCTGCCATGGGCAGGGACACTGTCTGCTAGACCACGTTGCCCAAAGCCCCATCCAACCTGGCCTTGAACACTGCCAGGGAGGGGTCAGCCACAGCTTCTCTGGGCAGCCTATGCCAGGGACTCACTGCCCTCACAGCAAAGAATTTCTTCATAATATCTAGTCTAAATCTCCACTCCTTCAGTTCACACCCATTCCCCCTCATCCTATCACTCCATGCCCTTGCAAACAGCCCCTCCTCAACTTTCCTGTAGGCCCCTTCAGGTACTGGAAGGACACTGGTCTCCCCTGGGCCTTCTCTTCTCCAGGCTGAACAAGCCCAACTCTCTCAGCCTGTCTCCATAGGAGAGGTGCTCCAGCCTTCTGACCACAAGTTTTCCTCTCTTTGCTAATAATTGATATCCTATCAACTTCATTACTTTGTTTTATGTATTTGACAGGCTAGTGGGGAGAGAGTGAATTTGATCATCTCTAGACCCCTGAAGTCACAGACGGTCAGTATTATCCGAGACACCGGGACTCACAACAGCAACCCACACCAACACCAGTCCCAGCAGCTGTTTCACAGCAGACCCAACTCACACAAGGTTGGTATTTCTCCTTCTAAGAGGTATAAATACCATTTTACTCCCATCTAGGAAGGCAAGACTGGAAAAAAGGGTTGTATCTTCTTTTTTTACCCACTTGAAAAAAAAGACAACTTCCAAGTACTAAAGTCCAGCACTGTGTCCGTAGGAGGAACAAAAAATATGCAACAGCTTTTTAGTCTTTTTTTTTTTCTGACTGCAGTGAAAGAAGCATGTTCTCTGAGCTCATACATCTGTAGTTATTAGACCTTGTCTAAGATAGTGGTTCATGTCTCACTGCTGTATGTGAGACCTGTCATTCAAGAATGGTTTTGGGGGTTTTTTTGTTGCTGCTGTGCTGGCTGTGATCAGCAAGGACAGGAGAAGTAGTGCACACCATCCAGCATATAAAGAGCATGTCAGAGGGATGTGTCATCTCCTCCATGAGCCAGCAGTGCTGGCTGCAAGACTTCTGAGTTCTGCAGGGTCAGGCAGGGAGAGAAGGGCAGAGACTTTTGTGAAGCTAGTGTCAAATTATCTGGAAGATCTACAGAAATAAAACCTGTGTTTGAGACGTAGTTAGAAAAATATGTCTTATTACTGTTGAGAAATTGATTTTGCTGAAATGATTGTCATGTTGACCCCATCAACCAAGCCACCTTCCCTCCTGTCAACTCCGATGGCATCAGTGTTTAATGTCATACTTCTCTTGGAGGGGATTTACATATGTTGACAGTATTTTATTTTAAAACATTGGGTAATTTCAGAAAAGAACAAGTGAGGCTCTAGGAAGCTTGTTTTCCTCCTGAGGGACAAAGGTGAGGCTCTTGAATACACTTAATGGCCATTAGTACTCACCACGTTAAGCCCTATCAGCACAATGACTGCAGCTCACCTATACCAGAGCCTGGAGACCACTTTCCATCTGCCCTCTGGGGTCATGTTCATCTCGCAGTTCCAAAGCTGCTCAGTTGGCTGAGCTGATTTCCCTCATGTGTCAGTCAGCACCATCCCTGGGATCCTTCCAAGCGGGAAGTCCCACGTAACTGCGTTACATACCATGTTTCATGCCATTTATCTTTGACTCTCTCTCATTAACCTACAGTTGGCTTACAAGTCTTGTGGCTTAAAAATTATTTATCTAATTGCATGGCACCAGCCAGTTAGTCCTAAGGCCTGAAGACTTAAGAAGGAGCTGTCTTTAGAAGCTATGGTAGGTACATGTACAGCTGTGTATGTGATTAACATGTATAATGGAGGAGCAGAGACAATTGAAAGGAGCACGTGGCGTTGGAAGTAGAAGAGGTGTTGCCATTCTCCAGGAGAAGGCAGGGGAATAAATAAGTGTTTGTAGTTGGGATGACCTGACAGTTATTTCTTCTGTTATTTTGGATTTCCTTGCACATGCTCTGTAGGTTTAGGAGGCTGCTGCAGGTGTATGTGCCGTGGTTTGAATGTGTCGCTCAATATCCAGTCGAGGAAGGACTCCAGCAAATAAAATAGACTTTGATTCAGGTTTAGATCCTTCTGATGGGGCAAAACTAAGTATGGGCTAGACTTTGTAATTCAGATGTTAGAAAATAAAATACAAGAGACCTTCTTGCTTCAAGTTTGGATCTGCAATTGTAATTGTGAAGGAGTTTGCACAAAGCACCCATATACCGGCCTGTAGTGCCTATTGGCCTTAGTTACTTAGTGCTCTGGGAGATTCTGTACACCAGCTGTGGAAGAAAATGTGACATGTAAGGGCTTTAAATGGTCTCTCAGTGTCATCATGAAAACACAGGTGTTTTCGTTTTTTAGGAGCTTCTTTGTAGTTCTGGGACATATTCTGCTGACAAATGAAGTAATGCTGATGTTCACCAAGGCATCAAAAGATTTCTTCCTGACTTTTGTCCACTCTTTTGATCATATAGTTTTGTAGCATGGTCCTAGAATTTAGCCTATTCCTTTGTGGGGTGCTAAGAAAAACTGGAGCAAGATTTTCAAGATGCACCTTTATAAACTTTCTGTCTATGTTTATAGACATGAGTAGCTTTTGGGGGGGTTTTCTTCTGACCTGGAGGAAATCCAGCTGAAGCAAATTTGTACTTCCTAGTCCTTTTAAACCATTATGTTAAAACATAGCTTTGGGGGTATTTAGTTGTGTTTTGTTTGGGGGGGAAGGGGGTGTTGGTTTGGGCTTTTTAAAAAAATATATTTTAACAATGTTATTTATCCTTGTCAAACAGGATCTCTCCCAGTGTGTTACATGCCAAGAAAAGCACATTACTGTAAAAAAAGAGCCACATGAATCTCTGGGAATGACAGTGGCAGGAGGCAGAGGCAGCAAAAGCGGCGAGCTGCCCATCTTCGTGACAAGCGTACAGCCCCACGGGTGTTTGGCAAGAGACGGCAGGATTAAACGAGGTGGGGCTTGGCTTTCCTGGTGGCACGGGTGGCCTCTGATTGCTGTTTGATGAGGATGTTCTCAGGAGGTGCCAGGAAATCTTTTCACAGATGTAGGGAAGCATTGATGGATGTTTTTCTTTGTGTTACAATAATGGAAATGGAGTATTCAGTATGGCACTTCCACCTTTTCTAGGAAAGGGATGTTTAGAGAACGATAGTAGGGGAACACCAGGAAATGTCTGGGTAAATTCTTTAAAGCTTTGGTGCACACATACTGGTTTTTGTGTTTCATGTGGTGGGCTGGGCCCCATCGCTGCCCAGAAACCTCTGCTCCTCAGTGTAGTGTCTGAACACAGAGGTGTTCTGATGACAGGCCGCAGCTCACCCATGCTAAGTTTACCCCCAAAGCTATGTTAGTGTTGACCCTCTTTCATGAATGGTTTCTTGCCTTTGGGACAGCTTGTGTTTGCCAGCCTTCAGGTGTGCTACAGCACCTGTCTGTATTCCTCGGCTGTGCAGAAGGGACCCAGGAGGTAGCAGTTCAGCTCGGTGTAGGGAGTCCTGCCTGGTGGATAGCAAAGCATTTGTTGATTAAAACATGCTGTGAGTATATGAAACAAAGACTGCCTATGGGATCTCTGCAATTCAGAGTTCACAGAAGTACAGATAGTTTTAGGAAAAAAATTAGGGGAAAAAATCTTCACAAATTGCAAATTGAAAAAGAACAGCGTGGGAGCATCCACACAGGCTTCTGTGAGAGGGAGATTTACACCCACGTACCAACGGGCATGCTTTCTTTTTCTGTGCAACTATGGGAAAAAACCCATACTTGGTGGAAAAATCACAATTGCTGTTTCATGGTGTAACGTTAGGGTAGCCACAGCAGCAACAAGTTATTTCAAGATGAGCTGCACCTCAACTTTCGCTTTCCCTGGGAGGCAAA
The DNA here is from genome assembly GCA_022605575.1 of Laterallus jamaicensis coturniculus. Classification (NCBI taxonomy): domain Eukaryota; kingdom Metazoa; phylum Chordata; class Aves; order Gruiformes; family Rallidae; genus Laterallus; species Laterallus jamaicensis. The sequence goes on from JAKCOX010000012.1 coordinate 11,212,773, forward strand.
AGCTTTTAAAGAGATGACTCCTGTTCCAAATGTGACTCAGGTGTTCGTGCTTCTGCTTTGGTCCTGGTTTTCATCAGTAAGTGACACATTATGTGGAACATGAGACTGTCACTGTTTGGGCAGTAAATAATGTTCTTGATTTTATCCTGAGGCTTTTTAGAAATACTCTGAAATAAACCAAAAATCACGACAGTTTTTTTACTGGCTTGGGCTTGCTCCAGATTATCTGTGTAGAGGTGCTCGCTCTTCCTTCTAATAGACAGGGTTGGGTAGCAGCCTTCCCAGTTTTTTGAGTTCCATTTTGTTCTCCTGAGTAACAAGTTCAAAAAAGCAGAAGACCTAAAACACCCAAGTGGAGCCTCACTTATCGACAAGAATTGGTTACACTGTTGTGCCTGTATTGTTCCTTCCATCATTCTTCCCCTCCTTCTAAAGGGGGAGCCTGAGAAGGGTGGGCCACTGGAGGTAATTATCTAGTGGTGTCTGCAATCACAACTGTAGTTGAGATGATGAGGTGCTGAAGTAATGTCTATCTCAAATTTTCGGGGTGATATAGCATATAAATGATGTGTTATGAGGAAATAAATCATATCGATCCAGCTTAATGGTTCAGTACATGAATGTTTCAGGCTCACAGTATGAGGCTTCAGAGCTATTTACATTCCCGGGCTGTTAGTTCAGGCTGTCTCATCTCTGAAAATACAGTATGAAATGAAACCCTGGCTCGGGAGGTGCTGTTGGTAGGACTGACAGACTGATGTGTTCTCATTTGCACCTTCGAACAGGTGATGTGCTGCTGAACATCAACGGTATTGATCTGACTAACCTAAGTCACAGCGAGGCGGTGGCCATGCTGAAAGCTAGCGCTGCCTCTTCCGTGGTCGCCCTGAAAGCCCTGGAAGTCCAGATCATAGAAGAACAACCCCAGGCTAGTGAAGAACAGTTGAGTACCATCAGTGAAAATGAGTATGATGCCAGTTGGTCACCATCCTGGGTGATGTGGTTGGGACTTCCAAGGTATGGAATTAATGTGTTATCTGTCTTAAGCCAAGTCTGAGAGAGGTACAAAAGCAGAGACCTTATTTGTTGCAGCCCATCTGCCCTTATTTCTGCCTGACCGACCATCTCAGCTGCATTTGGTTGGCAGGGTGCTTAGGAAGAGGTCTGTGAGCAGGAGTGGTGTTTTTTAAGGAAACTGGAAAATGAGTAGACTCGGTTTATCCCTTCACAAACTGTAGTAATTAACCAAGTGGATTCTTCTCATTCAACACAAGTCATCTTTTCTGTTTCTTAGTCATATCATAACTTCTTCTAGTAAATCTAAAACTAGGGAGATGATTAGTAAAAACACTAAGTCTTTACCCACATGTCTCTTGCCTAATCCACTACCTAAATTTAGGATGTCAAATGTACAACTTCAGAATATTGGACCAGACTTGCTGTTCTGACAGACTCTTGGCATGGGTCTTTTGCACACGTACAAGCCCAGAGTTACAAATCCTCCTGTATTATTTTCAAGAACCCACTACCATCTCTGCCAAACAGAAAAACTCTCCAAGATTTTCAGCATGCAAGCTCCCCATGACTAATCTGCAGTCTACTGGACAGCACTGCGTTTGGTTTTTAATCTTCTGACTTTCACTCTCTTGTATAAGCTCATTGTGGCGTTGCTTGCTGGCAAGAACTCTCACTGTAGTGTGTAGTGTTGTTGACTTCAGTCAGGGGGTGCAGGTTATTTCCCTCTGATGGAGTTACTAGATTTGGGTCTGTAGTTCAAGCATAAAACCACAAGAACCAGGTGTATCGTTGTCAGAATTGCACTTGAAGGTAACAGAACCATGCACTGGCCCTCACACTTTTTCATGTTCAAAGTATTTCACACCTTTTCATTTAATTTTCTGAGTTTTACTAACAATTTCTCTTCCATCCAAGTATTAATGAGTTACCTAATCTCAATAAAGAGCTCTTAGTTTTGGTGACTGTACTTGCTTTCCATGCTTCAGCAGTGGTTTATTGCTTATGTATTACGGTTGCCCATGCCCAGCTTCTGAAGATACACTATGCATTGTGCTGCTATTCTTTAAAGGACTGTTCTACACCAGTAAAGAACTTGGTGGCTTTTTTTCACCCAAATGTTAATTTTATGGGTTTTTATCTACGTACCTACCTACTGATCTATTTATTTGTTTATTATATTAATTGCCAACTTTTTTGGCAAGAATTAATTTTCACTGGGGGAGATACAGTTAGTGAATTATGATCTGGATTATCTACGTTCTGTGTAGTAAAATGGTTAATCACTGATACTTTGATTACTGGTGATGCATCAGTGCAGAGGTAGCAAAGATGATGCATCAGTTTTTAGATCTTTACTTAAAGCAGAAAAAGCCTGAGCTGGCTGGGGGTGGCAGAAAAGCTCACATTGTTTTTGATTCGCAAGTTTAACCCATCAGGTAATCGTTGCCCACCCACATTGTTGCCACCTGTGAAATCCCTGTGATGCCATTCTGTCAGTTCAGAAAGTTATCAGTGTTAAAGTAATTCTAGGACTGTGTTATTCCTTTTAAAACATTGTTCTGTCTCAGAATTGCAGGGTGTTTTGGGGTGTTTATCTTTTAGTAATTAGATTGAATACTGACTGCAAAATTACTCTGAGAACAGAAGTCTCATCACCACCCCTCCCCTCCTCTTCCACGCTTGGCATGGTGGCAGTGATGAGACAGCAGGTGTTGTGCCTACTATAGAAATACCTGTACGTGGTAGGCACAGCTTGATTCTCTTGCTGTCCTGTGCTTCTGTTCCACAGCTGCCTCCACAGCTGCCATGACGTTGTCCTGCGGCGGAGCAATTTAGGGAGCTGGGGTTTCAGCATCGTCGGTGGCTACGAGGAGAACCACACAAACCAGCCTTTCTTCATTAAAACGATTGTTCTTGGAACTCCTGCGTACTTCGATGGAAGATTAAAGTAAGCTAAAATAATAGCAGCAGTAATAGTAGTAATAATCAATGCTTTTTAACAGTTATGTGCCGCTCCAACTAATCGCTTAAGGAAATATGTGGAGCATCATATGCTGGGGGGGATCACATAGCCCAGTAGTGCTTTTCCTTCCTGATGAGCATGATGCAGGGAAGTACAGGGTGTTTCTGATGGGATAGGGGTGTCTGTCAGAGGTGTCTCTTGTGCCAGCACCTCTGTCATCTCCCGTCCTCCTTCCCCAGCTGCAGTACTGATATCGCTGCTGTCTCCATCTCCCTATTGAACACATCTTTAGGCCAAGAAACATCGCAAAATGTATACGTGCAGAACTGGTTAGTTCATAATGCTTTCGTCTTCTCAGAGAACAGCCAAAAAATTAGGGCTTCTGTAAAGTGGGGAGATCTGCTTTATGTTTTCATAGAGCCTTCTGAAGCCACTGCTGGAAGCTGTGGTACTGAAGATGGTGCTGCTGCTTCAATGGAAACACAAGAAAGTAGATAAAAATGATCTCTGAAAAGATGGTTAAGGAATCGAGTCCCCATGGCAGTATCCCGAGAGTCATTAGTTGTCAAGAAATCCACCAGTAAATGAAGAGAATTTAGCAAAGGCTTCTGAGATGGTGGGAGCTGGAACACTTGCCCCACCAGGAGAAGGCTTCAGGGCATCTAGCAGCCCCTTCCAGTACCCACAAGATGATTATCAAGGGGACAAAGCCTGAGCACACTGGTATAGGGCAAGAGGACAAGAGATGATGGGTACAAGTTGGAAAAAAGAGCTCGAGACTGATTTAAAGGAGAAACTATTTCCCTGTGAGGATGGTCAGGCAGCGGCACAAGTTGCATGATCTCCACTTGTGGAGGTTTTGAGACCTGACTGGATAAAGCCCTGAGAGACCAGGTCAGATCTCACAACTGACTTTGCTCTGAGCAGAAGATGGGATTAGAGACTTCCTGAAGTCCCTTCTGACCTTTTAAGGATTACATGTTTCTACTTACATGTTACGTTTGGATGCAGCCCCCAGGTCTAGCACGCAGACACACATTGGCAGTCCTTCAGTTGGCCTTGTGAAGGATTAGTTCAGAATTAAGGTTTACAATTCCTATTACAGGTTCTCTTGTTCAAGAACTGTATTTTTGTGAAGGTGGCAGTAACAAATACGCAGCATGAGAGTTTATGGCATGATTTTTACATGTAGATTTACTTACAAAGTAACTTAAGAAAAAAATGTCTTTCTGCCCAGAGCCTTGCCAGTAATTGATTTTTCAGTTCAATGACTAAATAAATAAATGAAAAAATAGCTTGGCTGAACACAGAATTACATTTTTTTGGCCAACTATGAAACAATTTGGATTAAACGAAAGATTTCAGTTCAACCCAAAGTAAACAACTTCAGATTGAGGAATTAATAACTAGAAGTCTTCACACAAATGGAAATATAAGCATCATTCCTAAGAAGAGGGGAAGAGTGGTCACGCTTAGTGATCACGCTTACCCCCTTGTGAGGAATGGAAAAGATGCTCTTGTGTGATACTATGACGTAATACCCTTTGTTCAAACATGCAGTTCCATTGTGAAAGTGGACTCAAAAATGGGGCATCAGCAAGGGAGAGAGGTCCTTAGAACCTGCACCATGTGTTATCCTGGGATGAGGCTTTTTGAAGCTGTTCTGTTTTGTTTGAATTGTGTAAATGTTTTGTTTGGCTGGAGAGGAAGGAGGAAAATAACCTCACAGTTCGATAGTTAAGAGGGTATTCTGCCTACATGATCTGTACGGTGTGACTTTATAAAAGGTAAAGTAACTTCATTGGAAGGCCTGGGTGAGTGAGACCCCACTCAGTGAACTATAGCATTGTGGTATGGCTGATGGGGTACCTTGGTTCCAGCAGAGAAGCCCTTTTGAGTGCATATTTGACTGGTGTTGGTCACGCTTCCTTTTCTTCCTCTGCTTTGCCACAGTGGAGGACACCAGGAAAGCATCTTTCTCCCATCCGTTTTGGTGCCTGCAATAGATGGGATGATCAGGTTCAGGAAAAGTCCTGTTTGATTTCCAGAGTCACTTTGGACTGCTCTGTGGGATGTCAAATACTCAAGCCACAGAGGAGAGATGCTTGGAGTTGGAGCATGCTCAGTGCAGGAAGAACTTAGGTGCTTTTTTAAAGTTTCTCACACGCTTGTGAAAAGCAAAACTTAACCCTTTGAGGTCAATTTTTCTTGAGGCCAGAAAACAGCATCCTCCCAAATTTCTACTCCCTGCTCCAAAACACAGAGGTGCTACAGCTTCTGAGCTGAACCATCTGCTGAGAGAGGTTTCAAGCCAAATGGTTACATTTGACATAATCGTCAGCCATTGAAAACAAGGCTCTGGGTTGGAATGCGGTTGGTAACCATAAGTATCTTTACTTACACCTCCTACAGTAAAGGCATGTTTGGTGTAAATGTGTTATAATCCACACAAACAAAGAGAAATGCTTCTGTCATGCACATGTTATCTCATTATCTTCACTTGACTCCATTAGATCTTGCCATCTACCTTTCCTCACATTTCCCTACAGGTCAGCTCTTAATCCAGACCTATTTTTGAATTATTAGAATTAAAATCCAGTGATTTGGGAATTTCCCAGATGAGTTTCAGTAGTGAAACAGGCTTATAATTGAACCTTCAGGGTTTCCTTAGCTCCACTTCCAACCTGATGGAAACCATTTGTTGCTGTTTGTCTCTGCGTACCGGTTACTGTGGAGGAGTAACCATCATTTGGTGGCTTTGTTCTTCTTGTGTTTCTAGGTGTGGTGATATGATCGTTGCCGTGAACGGGCTGTCCACGGTTGGAATGAGCCATTCTGCACTCGTTCCCATGCTGAAGGAGCAGAGGAACAAAGTAACTTTAACCGTGATTTGCTGGCCTGGAAGCCTCATATAGATCTGGGAATCGCTTCAGCTCAAGCAGCTTCTTTTTCTAGATAGCTGGCACAAAAGTCTCCTCTATCCCTGTTGATACAGCTGGTTATAAGCAGGGCCAAAACTGCCATATTTTCTTTTCTTTATGGGCCTGTCAGATACACTCTATGTATTTCTCCCTCCTGAAAATAGCCATTTCTGTTTGCTGTATCCATTGCTGACACAAACGCAAGCACACACGAGCTCAGAGAGAAACTCTCACTCCGATACGGCTGTCATTGAGCTTTCCCCGCCGGGCTTGTAGAGTTAGCAGAAGAACTTAGCGGTTCTTTGGGTTTCTCTGCACAGTCCTGGAGTTATAGGTGATACATAAACCTAATAGCCATGTGCCCGTTCTTCCCTGCAAAGAGAAGCGTGTCAGTACCGTGGTGACACGTCTGCTGGGAATCAAGTTCCGTTTCAGAAGGTACATCTCATTTTGTAAGCCTTTCCGTTTTCAATTCAGCATTTTGGACCGACTCAAGTGACCCATCTTACCCATCAGGAGTTATTTGGTCCCCCAGACTTCTCTTGCAGGGCATCAGTGTTCATAGAAGAGTAGGACAAAAGCCTGATATGACTGGAATTTTTATAAAGTGCAATAATTGGACTCTTTGTAAGGAAACTTTAATATATTACAGAGTTTGTATCCTATAATGACCAGAAATGTGGAAGTAATTACTGTCGCAAGGCTGGCAAGAACACACATGCCCGAGGTCGCCTCTGAGCGGATGGCTTGCGGTGCTGGGCCTGACTTTACAAGTGAATGTTTTGCTATGTCAGAGAATTTTGATGAACGTTTTTACGAAGATCATTTTTACTGTTTCTATTGTAGTTGTCAGCTCTCTTTATTCATGTGTGGAAACACTGCTACTTTGGCTCGTACTTTCTAAATGAGAGACCTATTTCTAGGGGAAAAAAGCAAGCTATAACGAAACTGTACGTTGTGGCTTACACATGGGCAGGCTTAGAAGGAAGGCTTGTTGAATTCAAGTCTAACTGCAAAGTAAGCTCCAAAGTCCACTCTTGGTCTGTCAGCTCCTGACAAATGTGCAAATGCCTTGATATCAAATGCTGAAATGACCTCTTTTGCATTTCAGGATGTTATTTTTTTTTCCTTTTGGGAGCACCTGCTATTAAGTTGTCAGTAAGCGTAATGCTGTTTTTCTTGGATTGTATTTAGTATTTTTACAAACCAACCTGTAACTTCCAGACTTTGCCTCCCCATGGAATTTGCAGGCTAAGCACCCGGTTGTTTAAGAAAAGAGGGGTGGGGCGTGGAAAGAAATGTGCTGACCTGGAGCAAACCCCATGTGCTGTCACTGCGCTGCATATCGGAAAGAGAGCATCGTTTATAAACCAGGTTCCCCCCCGAGCTGATGTTACCAATGACCTCCGTATTGTATTATTAATTACCAGCCAACGTATTTGAGACTCGCAGCATATTTCAATTGTGAAGCATGAACTTTATTTTCCAGTTTAGCTGGCATAATATCGGGACATATTATCACATGTCATTAATTCCAGTAGCTTTGTTTTCAAAAGAAATGAAGTTACTCTTTTGCAAAAAAAACCACCAAAAAATAATTGTAGAAATGCCCTCTGAATGAAGTGGGTTTGTTCCTCTCTGTCATGTGCGCTAGCCATTTAATTTCATAATATTAAAATATGAAAGAATGTCCTCTGCAGTATATTACTGTACTGAGGGTCTTTGTTTCTGAAGCAAACACCAAACTTACTTGATACTCTCATGGATTTAAGGACAAGTTCCCTCCATCGCCAGATGCTGTTTCACCATATACTTTGCTCTTAATGCAGATTATTTTTTTTGGTAAAGTACACCTTAGTATAGATTTTAGGGAAGTTTTGGACATATGGACTAGATCTAATGGGTTTTATTTTTTAAAGTTACACTTTTCATTCAAAACCCTGCAAAACCCAGATTTTTAGATTCTTTTTTTCTTTTATATCTATATGTACCAAAAGCATGGGTTAGCTTAAACAGTGAGGTTTGGTTTCTGTGTGCTGTACCTTTTGATCAGACTGTCTAGCGACAAACCCTTTCTGAATTTATTCCCTTCCTGAATCATTTTTCCCCCCTTAGCTTGTAGCTGCATAGTTGGGTTTGGTTTTCCGTGCCTTCTGTTTTAAATTATTTCAAGATTATTTTCTTTTCCAGATATCAATATCTAATTGTATGGTATTAATGAAGGATGAATGAAAATAAAAGTTCATTCTGCTCATTGTAATAACTCATAGTATTGTTGTGCTCTTTGCGTGGGTAGCTCAATGCAGGCTCAGTTAGAAGATTCTATTTTGTTTTTCCTGCTGTGATTTCTCATAAATTACGGTGGGTGAATGTGCCAGAAGAGTCTGAGGGGATGCTCACCCAGCCAGGGTGACCAGTGATTCCAAGCGCTGAGCGGTGTTTCTCAAGCGGAGGTAAGATCTGTGCCTTAAGGTACTTCACCACAAGCAATGTTTCCTCTTTTCCCCTCAACACCAGCTGGTACTGATCAGCTGGAGGATGTTTTCGCAGAGTAGATGTGATGCAAGGCGACAGTCTTGCTGGAAACATCAGTTTTACAGCCAAAACTTGAGCCTCCTGGTAATCAATTCCCATCTCCATCTCCTGTGGGCAAGTATGTTCTATCTTTAGATGCCTGTGAAGCTGGAAGGGGTCTAAAAGCAATTTCTTAAGGATTTGCAGTAAAGTTGCCCAGAACCTGGATTCTCATTCCTTGCAGCAGTTAGTGGGTTACGAGCAGACGAGTTCCTTTAAAACAAAGCCATGCCTGTGTACAGAAAGGCAGAAGAAGCTGGCCACATCTACCAGTGCAGTTTTAGCTGTTGTACTTCCCAGTAAGAGCCAGAGCATCGGGGTTGCAATTACAGACAGATTAATGAATTTATTGTTGCAGCTGAAGGTGTACAGAGCTGGTTGTATGAGGTGGTGGACCCAGTGATCTGTGCGCTGGAGCTTCATGGGAGAAACACCTTCCCCAAACAGCCCTAGGGGATCTCCAGTGAGGAACATAAACCAGTTTATTCTGCTTCACAGCACACCAGTGAGGCGAAAACTGAAGATGTTCGCAGTCCAAGACTTCCTATTCAGAGAGTCAGGAACAACTCAGGGGGAAATTCAACATGACAAAAGAATTAAGAATTCATTTATTTCCAGATTCCCTGGCAGGTCTGGGGTGGGTATCATGGAATTCAAACGTTGGTTCTCAGATATAATGTGACGCGGGTAATAGCAGAAGCAAAGTGAGTTCCTTTGAGTTACAGAACTTGACCATTTACTTCTGAGGCAAATTTAATGGATCATAAAACTTTGTTAAAGAACTGAGGTAGGAGATCTTGATGAATTAAGGAACGAGCATGTCGGGCAGGACAGCAACAATGGCAGATGGGGAGTTAAGGCCACACGTGTCTGATGCCACACTGCCCAAGATGTCATAACATGGGGGAAGGTCAGTGGACATCCTTATTCCAGTTGTCTCAGACAACTTGTAGGCAAACTCTCTTACCTAAAAAGTGAGTCTCCACGGGCACACAGAAAAAGGAGGGACAGGAAATGATTTACAGAGACCTCATCACACATGATATAAATCTGTCCAGCTAGTGAAAAACAATTCTTAAATTACTTGATGGCCAGAAGATGGAGAAGATTTTAGACTTCATCCTTCTGGGACAAATGAAATAATGTTATGTGAGTAAGAAAGCCCAACTCTAACTAAATGTTCATGCTGTCTTTGTTGCCGTGGGTGAGTCCCCTGAATATCAGCAGCACAATATGAGCACTGCAGGGATGTGTTGCACTTGACACGATGGCGACGAGCTCCCATCTGTAGATGGGAGACAGAAGACTTGAGACAACTCAGAAATCGAAGAGGTGATTTGATCAAATCTGCACTGGTGAAAGGTGCAGAGCCTGTGCATCAGCGTGGTGTTCTCTGCGCCTGAAGCTGTTTTAGAAGGAACAGGAATGTGTTTGGGGGTTGTTTTTGTTGTTAAGCGATGCTGGTGAAGGCTGGCTGGAGGAATCTGTGGGTTGCAAGCACAGCCAAGCAGAAACAGCACTGTGCCTCAGCAAGGAAAGTCAGGTTTTTTTGCCAAAGGGGGAACAAGAGCCAGCAGCTCCCACTGCAGGAAGGGGAGGAATTGAGCAAGAGATGGACAGGGAGAGCCTCTTCAGCGATTCTTGGGGGGCAAATACCACATCTAGGAGAGACTGATCCTCTTCACCCTCCTTCCCAAGTAGTACTTGCTACCTTAAACTCTTCAATACCCCTCCTGAACCTTTCCTGCTTTAGCTGCAGCAACAAGCTGTGGAGACCATGGCTTGGGTTTAGACAGAAGAGGCGGTAGCATCAAGGCTGCTTGGCATTCTGCTGCAGCTCGGCACAGCGGTGAACACCAGCTTTGGCTACGCCGGAGTCAGCGGACGTGGTCTTGGTGGTGATTCAGTCGTGGGTGTCTTGCAGGGGAAGTGGTCTGCAAAACAACCATCCCCACCACCTAAGATGCAGCTGCCAAGGGTACACATAAGCATGTTTGGAGCACTCCCTTAGCTCTGGGCTTGGAGATCCCTAGCGCTACAGTTCTGTAGCATGCAGCGTAACCTCTGCTGTGTAGCAGCTCCGCTTCACCCCCAAAGCATAGTGTCTGGTGGTGCGGAGCCGCTGCTGTTGCAGCAGTCGTGTTTGGTCTCACTACAGCTCTTCTGCCACACCAGCGCTGGCTGTGGTCAGAGGGGCAGTTGAAGGAGAAGAGGGAAGTGTCAGGAAAGCAGAGCTCTTTCTTGAGGCTTTTACCTATTTGTGGGCTAATCGCATTCCCCGCAGCACGTTTTCTGTGCTGTGCCCACAGACTGACAATGAGTTGTGGTGTACGAGCACTAAGTGGCAATGGAAATTAGAGGTGGATGGGTTCTCTTGCATTAACTAGTTTACCACTGGGCTGGGCAAGATGCACCACATAAGGGAGGTGGTATTATAAGCAGCAAGAGAATTTAATTACAATGATGAATTTAATACTGTGATGGGTTTTTAATGTAGCAATGACATTAGCTACCACTTAGCAACCTCATCCCCAGGCAGAAAGACCCCAAAGTGCATTTTTCTGCCCCTAAAGCAAGTGGGCACTGAACCTTAACCAGCCTCGGGGTGAGCCTGGGTATCCCTTTGGTTCCAAAGCCCTTTATTGGCAAGTAGCTCCACTGAAGCCAAACGGAGCTGGGTCCATGGTTGGGAATACGTCTGGTAGTTCTTTCGATTGGGGACAAACTAAAAGGGCTGGTGGCTTTGCTCCCAGGTTTTGCTGTAAAGCGATTGCAGAAAGCTACAGAAGAGAAGCGTTTTAATCAGATTAGAATAGATAAAGAGTATAACCCCTTGGTTATACAATTGAGCTTTCTAATCATATTAAACTTTAATACCAGCATCAGTGCCATATTGGAGCAACAGTCGCAAAAAGCTCCAAGCCTAAAATATTATGGATCCTTAAACCTTATGAAATGTCCCCCACTAACGTTAACAAGTGGGTTCGTGTCTGGGGAAATGGGCCAGCTTAAAAAAACCCATCCCCACAACACCAAACAACCCGGGAGCCTGCAGTCCTGCGCACGTGTGCGGGTCAAATGCAGCACAGCAGAAGCACGACTTGACCCTCTTGTTTCTTACTTCTTTAATTAATTAAATCACTTCCCAAACAGCTGCTTCTGCCACCACTATTGCCCAACATATTCCATATTCCTCATCCACTGAGGTGCTAAGTACACCTAGATCTTTTTGCAGTCAATCAAAGGGTCCCTCGTCGTGGGATGCAGCAAGAGGTGGTTCCTCTTTACTAGTGAATCAGCCCTGAAAGGAAACAGCTTCAGCGCTCTCGCTCCTCTGCCGTGGCAGCCCCTGCTCATCACCCATCACTGCTTAAAGTGGGAGAAGACTGAAGCCAAGAGCTGGAGGAAAGGGGCTGCTAATGCACATCAAACGCTTGATTGAAGTGGGTTGGTCTTCCAGCATCTCTGTGTTTCCAACGATTTGAGTTTTCCCTGTGGTTCAGGTTTGAGAATGCAAAAGACACAGCTTGGCAACAGTGGCCTTACACTGAAACTCTGCCCGGGATGCCTTCGGGCTGCAGCAGCCTTGAATCGCAGCAGGTGGTCATGGCTGTCCCTCCTTGAGTGAAATAGCCAAGCAATAATTCAAAACCAAAAGTTTTCCTTTCTTCTTCCCTCCAGCTGGAGTTTTCTCTTCCCACAGGCATGCTGGAGGTGCCACAGGATTTGTTTTGATTGAATCGAGACAAGGTGGCTACAGTTCTCATCCCATCCCAGGGAGCTGGTCCAGGGCTCCTGGCTTAATCGCCCAGCTGCAGCAGGTTTTCCTGTGCCCTCAGGGTGAAATTCTGCTCAGCTGAATGTTCTGCACCTCATGGAGTCTTTCTCAACCTTAAACTAAATAGCATAAATAGCATTTACCCTCATGTTTTTCTTCTCAAGATTTCCATCACGTTTTCCAACCTTTTAGCATGTTCCCTGTCTGCCATCCCACTGCAGCAATGCCTGGACACTCCCCTACAACCCTTTTAGTGCTGCTTTTCCCAAGGTATCTTCCAGCCCACTATGCCTACTCCAGGCTCGGGGTCTCTCTGCACCATCCTCTGACAGGTACCACATGGTCTGCGGCGTGGGGAGGCAGAAGGGTTGTTCTGGATTTCCATTGCTGCCAGTGCCATTGGTACTGGGGCTGCAGCCTGACAAAGGGACAGTTTCTGGGTATGCTGCTCCCCACTGTGGAGAAACCACCACAGCTGGGTCACGGAGACATCCTCCACCTCCAGAACCCACCCCAGCACCCCACAGGCCGCCTGAGCTGCGCAGCCCTGGGGCAGTGGGGGCCAGGGACACACCGCTCTCTAACAGCCTGGGAAGTTTGGCTCTTTGTGTTTCTTTGCAATTGATGCTGCAGTAATTATGAACCTTATGAAGATATGCGATGTAATCATACCCTTCTAAAAATGCCTTGGATTAAAAGCTTTTCCTGGGTCTTTAGGTGATGGGCATGCAATTACAGAAAATGAACTGCATTTTAGCTTTCCATTGAAATTAATAACAGTGGTTCTCCAGTTGACTCTGTGAGTAGTTAATGGAACAAACTGGATGCTTCACTATGATGTGGGTTTTAAAGCTATCTGAGAGAGATTCTGCGTTTCAAATAGGAAAATAATTTGCATGATGCAAAACCATTTTGTTTGCATCTCAGTGAAATAATGGCTCTGCGTAGCTTTGAGATGTAACTGTTTATCAATAATGATTTCAGTGTGCTCTTCCATCTCTCACTGCACTTGGGGGGAATGACCTGCAGAGAACTTTGGAAAAAGAAAAACAAGCCAAGGAATTAATGATGCAGCAAAGAGCTCCAGCCTGGCCTGAGCAGCATGGCCAGGTTTTACCAGAAACCTTGGAAACAGATTTATGTGGGTTCACATGGGGGCAGAACAGCAGATACTCCGAGCCTTGCTGAATGTCAGTCAACTCATCTCCAGCTCGGCTCAGGTAAAGTCTAACTCTGATCATCAGTAAATTTTGGGGCACAGCTCCTGAGTTGCAACTGAGAGCAGCCAGCCCCTCTCCTACACCCCAGTTAACCTGCCCCACAGGAAGGGGCGAGATATCTCATCGGCCATCTGCTGCATCAGCCTCCAGCCACAGCTTCCTGCCCAAGGAGCAGAGATGCCTCCAGCACATCACTCTCTGGATGAGCAGAAAAGTGAGTGGTCCCTCTTCCCCCGGTGCTTTTGGGTTATGAGCTGGGATGAGAATGACCCAGGATCTGACTCTGTACCTCCCACAGTAAAACCAGTCCCTCTGCTTCTCTACACTGGTGATACTGGAGGTCGAGAGCAGGTTCAGACCATTTTTCTCATGAAGTGGGTGTACTGCGGGGCTGCCATGTCTCCCACTGCCACCAGCCCTGCTCACTCCTTCAGTGTCTCAGTTCACCCAGGAAACATCTCAACACCTTTGTCAGCAAGTCCACCCTAGCAGCAGCCGTGAGCCTTTCCGCTCACTGTTCATCTCCCATCACCAGGAGGGTTTTTTCTGGCACTGCCCATTGCAGGGGTGGGTGATGAAGTGAGCCATCAACTTGTGCTGCTTTGCGGCACCAGCCTCACTTTTTGGAAACCTGTCACCCTGTCCCTTAGTCCGCTGCAGACACTGTTTTGAACCCCCATTTTTATCTCACATCCAGTGAACACCTTTGCACTGAGAAGCTAAAAGCTGAGTGGGTGCTGAGTGCCCTCGCAGCTTCCCAGGGCTGCCACCAGTGCTGGGGCTGGCACCCTGCTCCTGGCTGGTTCAGCAGGGCAGGAAGAGTCCACCTCTGACCCCAGAAGCTCTCTTCTCAGGCTGTCTTTGCTGAGGTGCATGGCTGGTTCTCACACTCACACCATGCATCCCACTGAGGCCATCCTTCTGTGGTGCATCAGCGTTGCCAGCTTTACTTCCTTTCCCCTGGGTGACAGCATCATCTGTGGGAGTTTTAGTACTTTCCCTGACATCAGTCATACCTATGGAAAAAAACCCAAAAAGCAGCTCATTTTTCCTTATTTCTTTCACTCCTAACTCTCCTTCCCCTCACCTTTTATGTAATCTATACCTGGTACCAAAGTACCAAGACCTGATAAGGACTTAGCCCACCACCCTGGGCCCGAACTGCTGCCACAAGCTGGAGTCGGGACAGGTTTTTCAACCCCAGGGCAAGCTTTGAAAGCATCCATCAGATACCCTTCTGTCTACACTCATTTCATTTTAATTCCTTGTCTTATGATTTCTGTTGGCGAGGAAGGTAGGGAAAGGATACTTTTTTATCAGGAATAGAGTCAGTCGAGAAGCACCGCAGAAGCATGGCTGCTTCTGCACACCCATCTTCCACAAGGCAGTAGAAAACTTGCTCTGATCTAACAAAGCCTAACACGTTTGTTGGCTTTTAAAAAGTCCTTTGTTTATTGCTGGAGTTGGTAGATTCTACTGATGAATAGAAATCCAGGTCTTTGGGAGTGTTACGGTCTCATGGGCAACACGACTGTGCTACGCAGGGATTACCCACAGGAGGTGGCTGTACCAGCCTGACTTTGCCTTAATCTGTGCTGCATCAGCACAGGACCCATAGAATCATTTTGGTTGGGAAAAAGACCCTGGAGATGATCAAGTCCAACCGCAAACCCAGTGCTGCCAAGCCCACAACAGCTCTTCAGCTATTGTTGTTTCCCATGGCTGGAGCACCCAAGTACCTGCTGTGTGAAACATGACTGAACCAAAAACTCCCTCCCTAAACAAACTCCTCTGAGTAGAGCAACCTTCCACATATGAAAGCCATGAAAGGGGAGGTTGTGAGTGGAAATGCTGACAGCCCCCTACTTAGAACCAGTCTGATGCTAACAGCTTCCTACTTAGAACCCAGCCATCACGTCACTGCCTGACAGCATCAGCACTGGCCACAGCTTCCTCTAAGGGACTCCAGGTAAAGTCAACTGAAGTGAATAAGGCGGGAGGCTCATGGCTTGTTCTTTTGTTATTGTTTTACAAGCAAACAGCCACATGTTCATCTCCCTTGGTAAAAATTTTATCAGATGCTACGTTGCTCTCCCGCTGTCTCCCATTCGTGGTGAAGACCAAGGGGCTGCTCACCTGGCTGCTCACAGTTGTTGGCGCTGTGGAAATGAAAAAATGACCACCTTTATCATGGGGGCAGCAGGCTGAGCACAGAGAAGCATCTTTGCCATGCAGATTTCCCCTTAGCTTAGCTTGATTTTTCGTTGTCAAATAGCTAAAAGCTAACAGGGGAGAGAAGAGCAAACCTGGCATGTTGTGACAGACTTTTGCAAACAACAGAGCAAATGTGCCGTTTCCAGCTTCAGCCGGGTGTGTCTGACTGTCACACCGTGCATCTCTGGAAGCTTGGAGTATCAGGTATTTTAATTACAAGTGCTCAGTCAAGTCAATATATTTCTCAGTGCAGAAGCAGCGACAGACAAAAAGGATTTTCCTAAAACTTGGCGTGCACAGCAACATCCTCAGAATTTAAAAACAAGACAGGTGCATTATTAAAAATAAAGATTTTTAAGCTCATGTATACAAAAAAGGAATGGCAAAACAGTCCTTTGGGGACACTGCAGGTAAGCTTCAGCTTAAACTTAGAAGAAACACAACCTCTGGAAGCCCAGACAGCCTTTGCAATGCATAATGGTGTTGCACTTCCATACCTTATCACAGAACCAACCCTTGCCATGGGCAGGGACACCCTTCACTAGCCCAGGCTGTCCAAAGCCCCATCCAAGCTGGCCTTGAACACTGCCAGGGAGGGGGCAGCCACAGCTTCTCTGGGCAACCTCTGCCACTGCCTCACTGCCCGCACAGGGAGTAATTCCTTCCTAACATCTAACCTAAAGCTACCTTCTTTCAGCTTGGAGCTATTGCCCCTTGTCCTATAACTACACTCCCTGGCGAACAGTCCCTCTCCCACTTTCCTGTAGGACCCATTTAAGTATTGGTAGGCTGCAATTAGGTCTCCCTGGAGTCTTCTCCAGGCTTAACAAGCCCAACTCTCTCAGCCTGTCTTGACAGAAGAGGTGTTCCAGCACCCTGATCATCTTTGTGGTCTCCTCTGGACTCCCTCCAACAGCTCCATGTCTTTCTTTGAAGTGCAACATGGCTGTAGCTGTGCAATCTGTGAGCCCCCCAGGAGGCTCACAAGGGAACAGGATTTCAGTGGGCGGTGTCTGTCCTGCCAACAGTCTGTGTGTGAGGCATGAGGATAGAGATGCTCGGCCCAGGCACAGATATCCATCACACTGATACCTAATGTTTATATCAGGGAGCTTGTGCTCTCTTTCCCCTTAATGGAGAGAAATTGGCACTTACATGTGCTGTTCATCTCATCCTAATGTCCTTGTCTAAAATAAATCAGATGACTCACTCTGTGGGCATAGCTCTTTTTCTTTCCCTGTCTCAGAAGCAAGTGGGGCTGAGCAGCCAAGGTATCAACTTTTGCACAATAGTGTCTAAAAGGAGGTAAGATGAATCCCAGTAGTGCTTCTGAGGAGTTCTCCAAATAAGTCACGTGTGAAGTTCCTGAGAGAGGCTTTTTTTCAGGCTGGCCAAGAAGATTTTAGGCAATGAAGAATATTTCAGCTCCTCTCCTGGGATGCAAGTGGCATTGGACAACGCTGAGTACACAAGGTGAGGTGTAAAGATGGGGCACCCAAGGGGTGGGTACTCAGGGAGGTCCATGCTGGGGGACCATCACCACAAGCCACTGCTGAGGGGCTCCAGGGTGATGCCAGATGGCATTAGGGCACTCACCTTTGAGTTCTTAAATCTGGGTGAGGTGGTCCCATCATCACACTGTCGCAGTAATGTTGGAACATAGACAAAGAGTGACTCTTTACCTCAGGCATAAGCAGAGTCTGATTTTAATGACACGTTTAGCATATAATGCATTGTTTGACTCTCAGGTTAACTCGTGGGCTCTCAGGTGCGTGTTGCCCAATAAACCTAAACTGAAGAGATATCAGCTTCCATCTTGGAGAATTCCAAATGCCATCTGGACACAGTCCTGGGCAAACAGCTCAAGGTGGCTTTGCTTGAGCAGGAGTGGGGTTGAACCAAATAAACTCCAGAGGTCCCTGCCAACCTCAGCCATTCTGTGATTCTGGGAATGCTAACAATAATGCAAAATTAATACAAAAATTAAGAGCATTCCTGATGAAGCTTTTCTGAGAAACGACCCTGGGATTTGATAAAATGGCAATTTCCAGCAATACCTTCATCACTCAGGAGCACTTTCCCTTCAAAGTTTCATCAAAATGACGTGGCCACACATTGGTGGAACCACTCACATTGGCCTGCCAAGACCAACAGCTCACTGAGTGCCTTCCACCAGGCTGAGCAGGGATTCACCACCACTCTCCAGCCAGGGCTGGGGCAAGGGCATCTTCCCCCAAACCAAAGCCCCTCTTCCCTCCTGGCCTGCCCCTGCTCCCTTGCCACACGCTGGGGACACAGCCGTGGTGTTGGGCATCCCTCCATAGTCAGCCCATGGCAGAATCACACAGAATCACAGAATCTTAGGGGTTGGAAGGGACCTCAAGAGATCATCGGGACCAACCCCCCTGCCAAAGCAGGCTCCCTATCTCATATTACATAGATAGGCGTCCAGACGAGACTTGAATATCTCCAGAGAAGGAGACTCCACCACCTCCCTGGGCAGCCTGTCCCAGGGCTCTGTCACCCTCACTGGGAAAAAGTTCCTCCGCATGTTGGTGCGGAACTTCCTATGCTCCAGCTTACAGCCATTGCCCCTTGTCCTGTCCCCACAGACCACTGAAAAGGGGCTGGCCAATTCCCCTTGCAACCTATGTCTAAGATATTTATAAACACTAATTAGGACCTCCCTCAGTCTTCTTTTTTCCAGGCTGAACAGACCCAGCTCACTCAGCCTATCCTCATAGGGGAGATGTTCCAGACCCCTAATCAACTTTGTCGCCCTTCTCTGGACTCTCTCCAGAAGGTCCCTGTCTTTTTTATACCAGGGAGCCCAGAACTGGCCACAGTATTCCAGGTGGGGCCTGACCAACGCAGAGGCAGCCACCAGTCTTGCGTCTCACCTCTTCTCCTGGGGTTTCATATATGCTACATACATGCTGGCAAGATGTGGAGAGCAAAACACCACCCCCACCACCCACCCCCTTCCATTGCTCTGCAGCTTTGCACCTGGAGGGGACGAGGATGCCCATGTTGGTTAGATACAGAAGTTAAAAGAAAGAAAAGGAGAAGGCGGCTAAATAATTCTTCCCCCATGGAAAGCTCTCCTGTTTATTCAGATCATTACCATATCAGCAAACCCACATAAGAGTACCGTTAATTTTAATACTTTCCCAAGACTAATTAGGTTTAAATTGGGTAGAAAATGTTGTGCAAATAACTAGCTGTGTATAAAATCCTCGGCGAAGTTTAAACAGGAGTGGCAGAAAACAGGGAAAATAGTTTTTATTAATGCATTTACACCTTCTTAGAATTTCCCTGAATTGTGTTTTACCTTGGCTATAAAAATGAAAACATTTAAATTTCTTTAAAATTACATTTGACTTAATTACAGCCAATCCCTAATACCAGCAAACAACCCATTTTGCCTACTTTCCAGCATAAATAGCCACCAGCCTCATCATTTCATAAAGAGTTGTTTTTCTACATGATGTTCTCTATGTGCAGAATGTTAATAGCTACTATAGCTGAATATGAATAGGCTTTGTAGCTCCACTTGAAATATAGAAAAATGGCCCAGACATTAAAAAAGATAAAAGGGAAAAGGGCAGTAATGAATTTAGAGGAAAATGAACATTAATGGCACTAGCATTACCTCATGTTCCACATAACAAATTATTGGAAATCTGTCAAGCACACCAAATTATCTACTCATCTGCTGTTGTGGGGCCCTTTGGAGCCATCCAAAACCAGCAAAAGCAAGACAATTTAAGCTAATTTTACTATTTATAACAATAGAGCAGACCATTAAGATAAATTAATGTCATTATCAAGTTTCTATGAAAATGACAAATACCGCTATTTCAAGCAGCTTTAGAAGCTGTTGACTATAATGAAATCTGCTGTACAGGTACTAAAAAGAAACACTCCAAGTAATTATTTTCTAGTAGCTTGTTTGTTTCCTTCACATTCATTTACTTTCACCACAATTAGTTCTGTACACAATATATGGTAACTAAACAGTCAACACTACGCAGCATTAGGACTAATTGGGCAATTACGATGCAGTTTTCAGCCTTTTAGGTCCTAAAGAGAGCCAGGAGTAAACATTTTAGAGGCAACAATAGCGGCACCGCATCGATTTGCGGGGTTGGAGTTTGAAGGAATACAAAGCAATATGAGAAATAAAGCCAGGTAAAATGCTTTACACAAAACAGCCCAAAATGAGATGGTTTATTAAATGATCCGATTGCTGAGGCTCCGAGCGTGGGGCTGGACAAGGCTGGCAGAAGCCAGCCAGGGTTGGGATTTTAGAGCAGGTGGGTTCTAGGGGCGGGAGCGATGCTAGGATGTCAGCACCAGCAGCTGCAGGCCTCAGGCCTACATCGATACAGACTCCTGACCAACAGCCAGAGTGACACCCATCTGGAGTGGGAAAATACGTGTGCTGCAAGGATTTATTGGTATTTTCTCAAAACTTCCTCGTCATCAGAACTCCCGGTGTTCACACGTGCATGTCACACCCCCCGTGGGTCCTTCTTGAGCCCCAGTGCTGCAGTGTTAGGCTACAAATTCTGCAAAAAACATATTTTCTTACTGCCAATCTTGATTTTTCCCTTTGGAAGATGAAGAAACCAGAAGCTCCTGGTGTCCCCGTCTTTCTACCACTCATGATCACCCACACGAGGCCAGGAGGAATACACACGTACCGCAGATGCAGCACGGACGCAGCTCAATAGGTGAATAAATTCCATCCCAGGTGCAGATGTTCAGCTGCATTAACCAAACACCTTGGAGACAGCTGTGGGAAGCTAGGTGGAGATGTCACGCTTTCTCAAGCCACCATGGAAGGGTTCTTCCCCCCAACAGCTCACTGACACAGAAGGCAAGAGGAGGACAAAGGGGTTTAGCATCCCTCTTTGAACTTGTTTTCGCTTTCCCCATGTCTGTAGCTGCCAAGCTTTTATCTGCTCTGCATCTGGCATTTCATGCCAGGAACGTAATGAAATAATTTGCATATTTGCACATAATTTCCACACAACCATCTCTAGCTTCCCTGTGAGGGTGGTGAGGCCCTGGCACAGGTTGCCCAGAGAAGCTGTGGCTGCTCCCTCCCTGGCAGTGTTCAAGGCCAGGTTGGATGGGGCTTTGGGCAACCTGGGCTAGTGGAGGGTGTCCCTGCCCATGGCAGGGAGCTTGGGGACAGGGCTCCCCACTCCCAGAGCCACAGGGTGGTCTCTAGTCCAGGGATAGGTGAGGAAGGTTTCAAATCCAGCCGCTGGACATGAAGACCCCTGCTTTCTCCTCTTCCTCCTGGCCAGCCCCTGTCCTGCATCTGACAACACCACCACAGCAGTATCTTAGCCTGGGTGCTGATCAGTTCTGTGCTAATGATAATGAAAGGCAATTAGTCTCTAAAAGCATTATCACAACATTCATTGCATTTATGACATTTTATTAGTACTATCAGTCAGGGATTTTATCAAGCAGAGGTTTGCTTTTTCCTTAATTAGACATTTATGAGAGAATATCAAATCTGGCAATCCATTTAGTACTTTATTACAGAATAAAGAGACTCCAGCTGAAATTCAGCTTTGGTTTACACACCTCCATTTACAATGAATTTAACAGGAGCTGCATCTATTTGCAGCAGTGGAAATTTGGCTCAATGACCTGAAGATGGACAATTTGTTAATCAGCTTAGGGAAGGCTGAACCAACCACCCTGCTCACAGATGCTTCTAGAGGCCGGAGGTGCTCAGGTTGCACAGGGATGCACAGGCAAGAGCAAAGATCCCATAAGCACTTGCACCAGGATGATTTTGAAACAGCCTTCTACAGTAACTTGCTGATGTGTTTTTGTGTGGCTGGGTTCTGGTAAAGGAGAGGGGCTACAAGGGTGGCTTCCTCAAGAAGCAGCCAGAAGCTCTCTGCAGGCCAAACAAAGCAATCACCAGCCAGCACAAGGCCGGAGTCGTTGCCAAGGCCGAGCCCATCAGCGATGGTCACAGCGCCTCTGGGAATCACATTAAGGAGGAAAAAAAACATCAGCAGCTGCTTTTTGCCACCAGAGAAGGGGCTGAGAAGATGTAAGAAAACTGTGCAGATACCAAGGTCAGTGAAGAAGGGAGGTGCTTTAAGATCCTGCCACACTTCTCATTACCCGACTCTGGTGTCACTGGGTGTGCAGTGCAGTGTCATGAATTAGAGAGTTTTCTTTCCTTTATTCTGTGTTGAGTCTGTTTTGCCCATGACACCGATTGTGGAATGATCTTTCCCTGTCCTTATCTTGACTCCTAAGCCTCTCAATATGTATTTTCTCCCCTGTCCGGCTGAAAAGGGGAGTGACAGAGCAGCTTTGGTAGGCATCTGGCCTCCAGCCAGGGCCAAAACACCACACTTGCTAAGGGAGGATTTATGAAACGCTGAAGCAGCTACTGGGTGACCTCTGCAAATCACAGCAATCATTCAGGCCCCCAAGAGAGATGTAAAACCTACCCAGGTGAGTGTGCTGGGCCAGGTTACACCATCCTGTCTGGGCTGCAGCAGCTACCTGACCCTGTTCTCCCACTGCTCATCAAAGGTGAGACATGGTGGTTGGGCTGGGCCCCTGGCCCTGCCAAGGAAGCTGATGTCCATCGTCTTGCTGCTGCCTAAAATCTCTCGCAAGAGCAGCTGGAGCCCAGCAGCCAGCACACAGCAGGGTCACAGTAAGCTCAGTCACTCAGAGCCTGTGGGACGTTCACTTTGGTTTCTACCTCATTACCGCCCTTGGTGCCTGTGCTTTATCCTACATTTCCATTATGTGGCCAGATTAATTCTTAGAATTCATTTCTAAAATTGCATACCTGAAGGGAGTGATGAGCCAGCTGCCAACCCCTCAGCAAGCAGCTGTCAGCAGTGCCAGGGCACTCATACGACAGAAGTCAGCAGGGTCTTCCAGGAGTCAGCAGGGTCTGGTGGTCTTCTCAGTCTGCCAAGCCCTACAAAGAAAAACCTTTTGACTCTTGGTGCCAGAGGCAGACCAGTAAGGAAGGGAGAAGGATGTGGGGTTCTGCTTAAAGGGGCATGAGGAATTCAGAGGAAAAGCAGAAAAGCCTGTCCATTGCATGTGACCCCTGCATATCCAGGGGATGAAAGGGATATTTTCACCATACACATAGAAGCCCTAATGCTTTATCCACTTCTGGCCTTTGGAGTTTTGGAAGGTGTTCAGTATTTAAGAAGTTACCAAAAAAATACCCCAAACATTTCAAGACTGGGAGAAAACACTGCTGCGAAAAACCTGAAGGGCCTATAGAGAAGATGAAGAGCTGACCTTGCTACAACTTGTATGGACTGGTTCAGAGAGAAAACAGGGGTTGCAAAGGGACTGGGTGGCAGAAGAGAAAGTCATAGCAAGAACTAAGGAATGAAGCTGCAACCACACAAATTCAGCTTAGAAATGGAGCTGATCTCCCGGCAGATCTCCACCAGCCAGGGTGCTAAACCATTGACTCTCGATGCCAAAGGGAACAGCTATCTCCAGGCTGGATGCCTATATTCCCACACAAGAGTAATTGGGCTCCAGACAGAGGTAAGCAAATGAAATGTAATAACCAGTGATGGACAGGCAGCCAGCCCAGGTGATTTGAGGTTCGCTTTTTGCCCTTAAAAACTGCAAATTTATGAGAAGGATCTGCAGGCTGAGGAGTCAAGTCTGCAGGGAGGTCAACTGAGCATCCACCTAAGAAACAAATCAGAAAGGGCTGAGATGGAGAAAACACTTACATAGCAGAAATATATTGTGTTTGCTGATCTTTCCAGACTTTATCTCTATAACTAAAATATACCTTGTGGAATTTCTGATAGGAAATTTCTGATAAACCAGGATTTTTTTGTGAGCTCCTCTCTGCATGCGCAGAAGCGCAGTGGAGGCAGGGAGGGAGAGATTTAATGTGGGAACAGTGACATCCTTAAATACCAGCTCTTCTCATTCTGCTGTAAACAGGTGAAACCCCACAGGTACCAACTGTGGTCTCTGTCTCTGTTAAAAGACAGCTCAAGGTTAGCTCCGGGTTTGGCAGTGACGGACGTGGCGACCGCCCTGGGTGTGGAACAGCAGACCCAGCCAGAAACGTCAGGCGCTCGCCAGGCGACCGGCCCCACGTCTAGCACATCAGCTGTTCCACCACCAGCCTGGCTTCTGGCGTTCCCTCAGTGGATGCTGTTTAGCATTTACTTTGCGTAAGAATAATGAAAATTAACGCTATCTATGCAGGAAGAGACCAAAGTAAGGAAGGGAATGTGTTTTTTAGATCCTTCCTCCTGCATCTTGGCAAAGTTGTGCTGAGGAAAGAGAGAGACACACAGACAGATGGTAGAAAAGCCGCAGGCAATGCTGGTGAGGGTACAGAGAAAGATAAGACAGAGGCTTTTTCTGTTTCTTTATGCTTTATCAGGAGATGCAGGGTCGCAGCATCACCATGGCTGGCTCTTCCTTCCCACTCCTGCCGGGGACACCCCCAAAAACTCCAATTCACTTGGTGAGTCCCTCTGACCTGGCACAAAGCAAACCGCTAATCACAATCAAATTTCCTGTCAATCAAGCTGATGCTTTGCAACAGATCCCAGACTGAATAACCCAGAAAACCAAGTGGTCATTTTTCAGAGTTCGTGTTTAAGTTTGCCCTGTACACCCCAGAATCATAGAATCACAGAACCATTAAGGTTGGAAAAAACCTCCAAGATCACCTAGTCCAACCGTTCCCCTACCACCTATATCACTGACTAAACCATGTCCCTAAGTAACTCGTCCTACCTTTCTTTGAGCACCCTGAGGGATGGTGACTCCACCACCTACATGGGCAACCTGTTCCAATGCCCAACCACTCTTTCTGAGAAGAAATTTCTCCTGATTTCTAACCTGAACCTGCCCTGGTGCAACTTTCAGCCATTCCCTCTTGTCCTATCACTACTTATCTGTGAGAAGAGGCTGACCCCCAGCTCACCACGACCTTCTTTCAGGGTGTTGTAGAGAGCAATAAAGTCACCCCCGAGCCTCCTTTTCTCCAGACTAAAAGCACAACCTGGGTAGCGATGAAGAAATCTTCTCCTCCCACCCTCACGAGCATGTTTCCTTTCCCCTTGCTCAGCGAGCATTAAGCTTTGGTGTGAGCATGTTAAGAGCAGGGCAATGATACTGTCTGAAAAGCCTGCAAGCAGGCTGGGGCTGGTACGAGGCATGGGCTAGCACAGGAATTTAAGCAGCAGCAAACCCAAATCCAAGGTGATCAATGTACAGCTTTCTGAAAATGGAAGTTTGTGAGCTCAATGACATATACATTAGTGTCCTAGCAAACCCAACGTCACCAAACTGGTCCTATTACAGAGTTATCATCAGATAAATTCCATCAAATCTCTCCATTTTAAGAAATTGATGGATTTTCAAGGGCTTCTCCACCCAAAGAGGGCAGATGGCAGGAACCTGGTACAGAGCTGACAAGTGGCCTGCTGCAGTGCTCAATGGCCTGCAGGCACAGAGCTCAGGGATGCTTAGCATCTTTCTCCAGGATGGATGCAGAGACACAGCCTCTTACTCAGGAAAACGATTCACAGCACAGGGTGTGCTGACTTGTCCGAATGGCAGAGCTGCAGCCTCCTTAATTCTCTCTAAGCATCTATTCTCTCCTGAAGATGGACAAAAATGTGTTCCTTTCTATAGAAGTAACTAAAAATAAGAACTGGCCAATACAGTTTACCTCCAATGAATGGAGCAGTAATTACTGTCCCTGTACTGATGGAGCTTTTTAATCCCAGCAGTGCTACCTGCTCTCTGCACAGCCTGCTCTGGAGAAGCCTCCTGAGAATGTGCAGAGGCTGCAGTCTACGTTTGCCACTCCTGTGAGTAGGTGTCCTGGAAAAGTCTTTGCCATGGAGCATACTTCATGCCTGATGGATGAGACCAGCTTGCCTTTCCCTTTTAACACATGTGGTGATGGGCTGAGTCTCCCTCCACTGCCCTGTTACCATGTAAATTTTCCGTGGCCATGATTGCCAAGCATATCTGTTCCAACATTAGATGCCATCAGGGTTCTGCCTCCCTTGGGGCTGGGGACACTGTAGGATCATGCTTTTTGCACATGGGTGCTCTCTAGAGGGACACACTCAACCTGCACAATTTAGAGCCAGTGTGGAACAAAACACTTTGAGAAACTGTTTGGTCAGAGAGCCCCAGGTGGGGTCTCACGAGAGTGGAGTAGAGGGGCAGAATCACCTCCCTTGACCTGCTGGCCACGCTCCTTTTGATGCAGCCCAGGACTGTCTCCATATGAGGCTGTGGATTTGTGGTGAACAGCAATGCACCTCTGCCCCCTCCATCCTGCAGCACCTTCCTTTGCCCACCTAGGACCATGTTACATCTTGGCTCTGGAGCAACCATTTTCCAGCCACATTGTGAACCAGGTCAGTGCTCTTGGCTTCACCTCAAAAAAAGCCCTGCAAAATATTTTTGTTAAACCAGCTGAGATGTTCAGTCACAATTCACAGCACAGACATAGTGACTCTGTGATTCAATGGGCAGTCTGACAAAGGATGGGCTGGAACAAGATAAAAGCCATTTACAGCAGCTGCGGAGACAATGTTGGACACCATGCAGCAGTGTCAGTCAGGACCAAAGTGGGATGTCTGTGTCCATGAAAGACATTGCAACCTTAACGACAACGTTTTCACCACGCACCCCTCTTTAAGCTTAGCTACCACAATCTGTGTGGAACTCCTAATAATTTAAGGCTTCTTAAAGGACTGGGGTTTCTTTTAAGATCAGTATGATAAAGATGGAAGTGTGCAACATTCATTGTCACGCTTTCCTCTGTGATGAAGATTGAAGAGACAAACATGGAATATAAAGTGTGTTGTGATGTTGTGGTCCATGGCCTTTATCTCCAAGCAAATGAGGCTCCAGAAATAAAAAATACAGCAAACTCTGCAAACGACATTCTGAAAATGCCACTTAGTTTATTTGAAGAACATAAAGAGTAGAGATATATTTTTAACCCCTGATACTACAAGTCTATAAAGTCTGAGTAATGCTGTGAGTGCTGAGGAAAGCAGTGTGCCCCAGGGAGGGGTAAGATGGGGTGAACAGCATACAGCTGCTCAAGTATGGCTCAGAGTCTTGCCCGGATGGGTGCACATGGAACAGTGGGAGAATCAGAGAATCTTTAAGGTTGGAAAAGACCTCCAAGATCATCAAGACCAACCATCAGTCCAATACTACCATGTCAACTAAACTATGTCCTGGAGTGCCATGTCAACATGTTTTTTGAACACTTCTGGGGATGGTGACTCCACCACCTTCTCAGAGAAGAGCTAAAGCTCTTTACTCAGTGGGCCTCACACCACTGTGCCTTTTCTGTTGAGAAATAAATCACCTGCTCCACGACCAGGTGTGCCATGGTGAGGAACTGCAACCCACAGCCCTGGTGTCACCCAAAGAGCTCACAGCACTCTAGAGAACACAATTCATACACCACCTTTGGTGCTGGCCTGAAGGACACAGACAAGTCATGACTAAATCACAAAGTGACAGCTTGAATTAAACAGTGATTCACTTTTTTACAGCCTGTTAATAGCAAACCATCTCTAATTACAATAATTTGTGGTAACAAATGACAATATCAGATTCATCTGGGAGAAGGATAATTTGCTGAGGGGCACAAAATGACTTCATATGATATGATGGTGCTGCTCAAAGACATGATTTGGGTTGCACAAGGGGACCGTCACAGAAGGTTAGAGCAACATGTTCTTGGCCAGGACAGTTACAGGAAGACTTGCAACTGCTGTAGATAAAAGTTTGGGACTTTGCACTGACAACTGGAAAGTGTAATTTCAAATCTGGATTAGGTTTCCTAGGGCCTTCTCCAGCCAAACTCTAAAGCTCTGCAAGGATTGAAATTCCCTGGATGCCTGGGAGGACACCCTGGCTCCATGGAGTGTCTTTTCATCTAAAGAGTTGCCTTAGATGGTCCATTTCCCATTTGCTTGCATCTTACCTTCAGGTATGATGAGGTCAGCAGGAGCTTTGCTTCACCCACCTTTATGAGTATTTTCTCCTCTAGGCACAAGCAACTTTGTGGGTTTTTTCTTCTTTTTTTTTTTTCTTTCCCTCTTCTTCCAAAAACGCTGTCACTCAGGTCCCTCCTGAAGGCTCTTACAGAAATGGAGCTGTCACGACAGGTCCTCCTATGAGGATTAATAACTAATCTAAAGAGGTTAAAAGATGTGAAACACAAGGTGGGAAAGATGAGGCAGTTTTTCACAATGAAGGAGATAACCACTGGGGAGCTGTGCTGGCCAACGTTTTCATAAGTGATCTGGGCAAGGGGTGAATAGTGAGGTGACAAAGTTTGCTAAGGTTGCAGAATTGTCAGGGAGTAGCAATGACAACGGCCGTGAAGAGCTGCAGATGGATTGTGTGTTGTGGAGAGACTTTGAGGATAAAATGGAAGATGAAATTCAACACTGATAAATGCTAAGCAATGTGCACGGGGGAAAACAATCCTCACTGTGGATGTTCAGTGATGGGCTCTAAATTAGCTATTATCACTGGGGAAGAGATCTTTGAATAGCTCTCTGAAATACCAACTGATTACTCAGTGGTGGTCAGGAATGGAAATATGATGTCAGGAGTTATTAGGAAAAGAACAGAGGAAAATAGAAAACACCATTATGCCATAGTATGGGTGTACTCAAACTTTGAATACTGTACACAGCTCTGGTGTCCCTACATTAAAAACATGTGCCAGAGCTGACAAACAATGAGACATGGCTACTAAAGTCCAGAATGGCTTTTATGGGAAGCAACCACGAATATGAGGACACTGAAGGTTACAAAAAGAGTGAATGATGATTAATGACACCGAGAAAACAAAAGAGAATGGCACTTTGCTGGTTCTCAAAGAATAGCTGTTTATTACTCTGAGAAAAAAAGCAAGTTTGGAAAGAAACAGAAAAGTACTGGGTTACTTACACTGTGGGAATCGTTGCTACAAGATACAAGGCACAGGTAGACGTGAGCGAGATCTGAGCTAAACGGATTAGATACAAATAGCATAAGAAACAAATCAAGGCAATGCAGCCTCTAGCTTGATAAAATGGGAACACATGTTCCCACAAGTATATAAGCAGGAATGGGTATATAAGCAGAAAAATGTACAGGAATGTATATAGACACAACTACTACTATACCAGAAGTGTGCAGTGAGGAAGAACCTCTCTTCTTGCTGTTTGCACATCCTTCTGTCAGCGTCCATCACTAGTCCCTGTCAGGCACCAGTGTCTCCTAAGACCCATTCCTTTTTGGATCACTGTCACAGATGTCAAGCACTGCTCTCTGCCCTTGGGTCTCTGGCTGGAGGTGATACTCACACCGGTACCTGTCACTGGGATGCTGGCAGCTGGACTGATCCTCAGAAAGAGAAGGTGAATTTGCATGTGACTGGGTCTGTTCAAAGAACGGCATCTGCCTGTAACTAAGAAAGGCACAGCTAAAAAGCAGTCCACGCCTTACACCATTGTTTGCAGACTCCTGAGATCTGCCTTGATCTGATAGGTAAGAACATTGCTTTGCTGTCCTCATATTAAGACTGGAGATATGGCACGACAAAATTAACAAATTCTGTTTCTACAGAGGACCTCAGACCCTAAGAACTGGCAGACATCAAGAGGGTCCAGGTTCCCTTGGACCTGCCAGGAGTGGTGCTTGCAATCAAATCTTTTAATGTATGTGACACTCCTTAGCCCATGTTAAAGCAAAGCGAGGGCCCCGATGCTACCCTTTGCTTTTATGACACAAAATAAACCTTGTGACTGACAGGAGGCTCGGGCTTGTGGGAGAAAACACACAAGACTCTGCTCTAATGACACTGCATCAGGAATCCTTCCTTTCTCAGGATTCAATGGACAGGTCTGGAAACGGTGAGCATATAAAAGGACACCACGTTTCCAAATTGAGGAGAAATGAATAATGCATTGGGAAGCAAACATAAGCATTATTTCTCTTGTAATCAGTATCATGAAGCATTTTACAAATTAACCACTTTCCCCAGACACTTACCGTATTAAGTAGCACTAGGCTGAGCCCCTATCAGGGTGGCCGGTGCCATCTGCATTTAGAAAATTGCCTATACATTTATTAAAGTGAAATTCACCCATTAATTAATTCTGTCAGCATTTTCCCTGGAAACTCTCATTAGCACATTGAGCTAATTACTACAACTAGCAGGACTGTGGAGGGGTGTATGTGCAGGGTGGGGAGGAGGGAAGGTTATTCTAACTTAATAATGGAAAGAATGCCTCATTCTTAGATTGACATTAAAATTGGATTGACAAAGTCAGACTCACTTGGACTGAGGTAAACCTGTCATTTTTTTCCATCTATATTGGAATCTTTGATGTGGCAGGAAAAAATAATTCAGAACAGGACAGAAATCTTTTGAAGGCGGTCAGCCAGAAGGAACAAGACATTCTTCTAGTTGCCCACTCCTACTTAACTCTGATGTAATGTGTATTTTGACCTAGGATAATGAAACTGCATTTGTGAAGCAACACTACAGAGGTCCTTTTCTACAGCTCCCCTCACTCAGGGTAGTTGCCTTACTTGCTTGTATGGCAGCAGCGCCCGAGACCCTGGCTGGACAGGAGGAGTCAGATGC
This sequence comes from Laterallus jamaicensis coturniculus, assembly GCA_022605575.1. Lineage (NCBI taxonomy): Eukaryota > Metazoa > Chordata > Aves > Gruiformes > Rallidae > Laterallus > Laterallus jamaicensis. Next base: position 11,243,152 of record JAKCOX010000012.1, read on the forward strand.
CCCACAGAGTTATCCTGACCTGACTGGTTTCTCCAGGGTGAATGTGGTACACTCTTGGTGTGCCAAAACCAACCAAGTACATTAACTTGAGTGGTTTTCATTGAGGTTCACATTAAAAGGCCTTCCTCCCGTGTCTCATGCGTTTGGAGTAGCCACGCAGTCGGGAACTGCGGCTCAGTTGAGGGACAATCCTTTTTTATGCCATGGTAACTGTACAAACATCAAGTGGAAGGCAGTGAGAGCTCTTTGGGGAGCCTGCTGGCTGACCTGACAGTAACATGTGGGGGGGAAAATGGCAGCATAGAGAAATGAGATGACTTTTAAAGGTCTTAAAGTAGAGGGAGGCAAAGACTAAATCCAGGCATCTTAGCTCCTCACTGAGTCACCTTACCAGCACACGCAGTTCCCTACATTAAGCATCTTACAAACTTTTCCCTTCTTTACAAATTCACCATATGTTGCAGATTGATACAAAGGAAAGAAAAAATATTAGTTTTAACAAATCTCCTCCTTCATCACACACTCACAGCACAAATGCAAATATAGCCAGTACTGCCCACAACCTTTCTACACAGCAGTCCTCCAACTGCACAATGGGAGCAGCCAGGGAGGGGAATGGCAACAGTAAGATCACACAAAGCAAAATTCAGCTGGTGGATGACCCCATCATCCAGCTGACATCACCAGGACACCGCAGAATACCGTGGCAACATCCTGGACTTTCCAGGGTCACATAGCAAAGAGTATGGGATCCGAAGGTGTGTCATGGAAGTAAATATTAGGAATGTTTCAGAGACCCAACCATCAGGATTGATGCCTGTGCTGAAAACTAGGTCAAGCTTCACAGGCCTGCACTGCCAAGGGAAAAAAATCAACTGCTCTTACATATATTACCCAAGTATCAAAATTGAGGGTCTTCTCAAGACACAAGTGTGTCCTCTGCTCTGCAGTAAGAGAGAAACTCTAGGTTAAGGTCACTGTAATAAACATTCCACCCCAATTAGGCATGATGTGCTCTTATTAATTTTACTGTAGTACAGTTCTTGTCACTATAATTATCTAAAGCTCTAAGCAAAGATACACACAGGTACTCACCAACGAGCCCATCAGCTGTCCCAGTTCTTAAGCACTCTCCTGAATACATAACTTTGCTCAAGCCTTTCATCCCTTCAAAGTCAGTAGGACAGTTCCCACGTGTAAAGCAGCTCTTACACACACCCCCTTCTTCAGAACCAGACCTTAAACAGTGCTTTGTAACCCCAAAAGTACCTTCTGTTTAACAAAGAATAGTAAAAAGCTTTCCATTTTTCAAAAAGGCAAAGTCACTGTTAACGAAACTAGGACCCTGCTCTCAAATAGAGAACTGGATCATTTCAACTTGCTAAGGTTTTCACTTGGCCTTTTCGCAATACCCTTCCTTGCCTTCTAATCCTGATAGATTTCAGCTGTATTACTCTAGCAACAAATGGATTCTCCTGTGGCTAAAATAATTGTACAAATAGGGATGCTAATGTACTCCCTTTAGCTGATGAGTATCAAGTTGTAGAGACAGTGAGTTCAGCTTGTACTTGTATTATAGTTTCTAATAATTTCTGCTTCCCCCTTTCCCCCATCTCTATGGAAAGATATTCTGGAAGAGAAATAACATGAAATAAGAACTGGATTCAAAACAATTCTGGTGTTGAAAGATGAAAAGAAAGAAAACTGAAGGAAAAACTTCTTCTGTGTCATTCATGCCAGATGGCTGCTTATTTAAGTAATCAAGTTAAGCAAGATGCATTTAGGACTATCTTGTTTAATTTGATTATTTAAATGAATAAACTGCCTGTAAGGCAGAGGTTTGCGCAGATATAATCAGGTCATACTCAGCTCTGGTTCACATTTGCTGATTTTGATATGGTTAGATCCAAAATGAATTAGTTCATCGTTTCTGGAAGTGGCTAAACTGTTTTGCTTCCATGAGGAATGTTTTGGAGCAGATGAGAATTACCCCGATGCACCAACTGATATTATGTTAATGCCTAGCAGATTAATGCTCGAGCAGATTTGCATATAATGAACATGGACCATAACCCTTTGTTGAAGTGCACATCCCTGGGTGCCTGCCCGAGATAATGGGCCCTTTCCATATCGACAGGGAACCAAAAAGGGAGGAGAAGAAGGTTCTGTAATTCCCTTTTTATGCGTTCAGCAAAACTACCACCATCACAGCGGAGGTATCGAGTAGTTACTGGTACGGGAGTCATTATGCAAATGACATTATGCAGTTTTAGTGACTGAACTAACACTACCCTAAAACTCTATATTTGTTTGGTCTACAGTTTTCAACCCATAAAGATTTCAACAAGGATAAGTGCTTATATGGTCAATAAACCATGTTGTTCTGCCCTTTGTCCTGGCAAACTTTGGGAGTCCTGATTATTTAGGGCTCGTCCCAAAAATTTTCCACTGAAACTGTTTCTATGGGAAGCTTCAATTTAAAACCAAACAGCTTTATGTTTTCACTGAAAGGATGTCTCCCATCTCTGGAATATTCTGTCCCTTTTGTCCCAGTGTGCTCTGTCCCAAGCAAAGCACATTTTGAGGGGGACATGCCATACTGAACACTCAGAGGAATTCAAAGCTGAACCTTTAAAGGTTCAACTGAATTGCTGAGACAGAGTTTACTAAAATTAGTAATTGGGGCACTTTATGTGAAATTTAGTCTGGGAAGAAAACCCAGCCTGGAGAGGGCAATGAAGGTATGTGGCACCTCAGCATTTCTGTGTCAAAGCATTCATAGAATCATAGAACCATAGAATGTGTAAGGTTGGAAGGGACCTTTAGAGGTCATCCAGTCAAATTCCCCTGCAGTAAGCAGGTACATCTTCACTAGATCAAGTAGCTCAGAGCCCCAGCAAGCCTGACCTTGAATATCTCCAGGGCTGGGGCCTCCACTGCCTCTCTGGGAAACCCATTCCAGTGATCCACCACCCTCATATTGAAAAATTTATTCCTAATATCCAACATAAATCTCTCCTTTTGGAGTTTAAAACCATTATCCCTTGTCCTATTGCTACATGCCCTCATGAACAGTTCTTCCCCAGCTTTCTTATAGGCACCTTTCAGGTACTAGAAGGCCGCTATAAGGTCCCCTGGAGCCTTCTCTTCTCCAGGCTGCACAACCCCAACTCTCTCAGCCTGTCTTCATAGGAGAGGTGCTCCAGCCCTTTGATCATTTTTGTGTCCCTCCTCTGGACATGCTGCAACAGGTCCATGTGCTTCTTGTGTTGAGGGCTCCAAAGCTGGACACAGTACTCCAGGTGAGGTCTCACCGGAGCAGAGCAGAGGGGCAGAATCCCCTCTCTCGATCTGCTGGTCACACTTCTTTTGATGCAGCCCAGGATGTGGTTGGCCTTCTGGGCTTCAGACTCACCTTGGTGGCTCATGTCCAGCTTCTCATCCATGAGTACTCCCAAGTCCTTTTCCTCAGGGCTGCTTTCTAGCACATCATCTCCTAACCTGTATGGATAACGGGGACTGTCTCAACCCAGGTGCAGGGTCTTGCACTTGGCTTTGTTGAACCTCATGAGGTTCACCTGGACCCACTTCTCCAGCCTGTCCAAGTCCCTCTGGATGGCATCCCGTCCCTCCGGCACATTAACTTCACCACTCAGCTTGGTGTCATCAGCACATTTGCTGAGGGTGCAATCAATCCTATTGTCAATATCATTAATTAAAGATACTAAACAGCGCCGGTCCCAGTACAGACCCTTGAGAAACTTAGGTCTTTAATTAAACATTCAGGTCTATAATTTGACAAAGTATTTTCAAAAGCCAAGAAGAGGAGAAAACCTAAACCAGGAGCTTTGTTCACTCTACAGACAATATCCTGATTGCCAACCAAAAGCTAATAATTTAATTGAAATATCCAAATTCGGAATTTTTCTGTGCTTTTTTATGTTTGTCCTGCAGTCAGCTTGTAAATGGCTGAGGATGACTGCATGGGAACGTGGAGAACTAGGTTCACATACCTCACCTGGAGTGATGCAAGAGGTCAAATTTTGCCATGAAGCTGACACAGTTGAAGACTCAGACCTGCCTTTCCTTTCTCTTGAGCCAAGACCTCAGAGCAAAGTCTTTGGCTTCAATGAAATGCTGCAATTTTCCCAAAATTTAATTTTACTGAAAATATTCTAAAGGATCTACAATTCTATTAAAATAAGAGAAGGAAACAGTGAGAATCTCTATATATTTACTCGGATTCTTGTTACAGTTACTCTATATAAATCACTTTGCTTAGCCCATGACTGGTTTTCAGACGTAATGAGAAGAAAGCATTTACCTTTTAGGCCATCTGTTAATTACATTTCAAGCCCACAAAGTACAGTTGTTTCTCATTGCCCACATATGTAACTGTAAAAGCAAAGCAAATGTTACTGTTAGAACACAGCATTCCTCTCAGAGGTTTACAAAAGCAGGGTGAGCTCATGGAAAACGAACCACTAAATAAAGCACCAACTGGCCCAGTTTCTAGGCTTGTTTTAACTTTTTCCCTTTTTTGGCCATTTAAGAAAAGATACTGAGATTTTTCCCACTTTATTTTTACCCAGACATGAAATAGCTAACAATAACTCTTATCTTTTTCAGTGGCGTGTTGAAACATGTCAGTTCAGATGAATAAGTATGAGATTTGGGTGTTAAAAAAAAATAAAAATCATTCCAGCTCTGTTGCTGTATTTCCTTGTAAACAGAGGAAGAAGCCAGAAACTTATGTCTCTGTGTATGCTAATTCCCTTGCTTGGTAGGACCAGGCACAAACTACTCTGAATGTGGGGAAATACTATAAAGCTATAAAGATTAATAAATTAAGATGTTTTTAAAGACCCTGTTATGGTCAATAACACTCATAGAATTTCTAATTGCTACATTTTCCTGAATGATTTTCCTTTGACAGATGTAAACAGAATAAATATTTGTGCACTTCTACAGCATGAATAAATTCTTCTCAATCCTTCTATGGATTGTCTATGTTTGTGATTTCCTGCAGAATCCCAGACTGGTTTGGGTTGGAAGATCATCCAGTTCTATCCCCCCTGCCATGGACAGGGACACCCTTCACTAGCCCAGGTTGCCCAAAGCCCCATCCAGCCTGGCCTTGAACCCTGCCAGGGAGGGGGCAGCCACAGCTTCTCTGGGTAACCTGTGCCAGGGCCTCACTGCCCTCTTAAAAGAATTCTTCCTAATACCCAATCTAAAACTACCTTCCTTTAGTTTAAAGCCATTACCCCTTGTCCTGTCACTCCATGCCCTTGCAAACAGCCCCTCCCCAGCTTTCCTGTAGGCCCCTTCAGGTACTGGAACACTGCTATAAGGTCTCCCCAGAGCCTTTTATTCTCCAGACTGAACAAGCCCAACTCTGAACAGCCTCATCTCTGCAATGAGCGTGTCCTCATAGCAGAGATGCTCCAGCCCCCTGATAATCTTTGTGGCCCTCCTCTGGACTGGCTCCAACAGGTCCATGTCTGTCTTGTCCTGGGGACCCCAGAGCTAGATGCAGTACTGCAGGTGGGGTCTCATGAGAGCGGAGTGATGGGGTAGAATCACCTCCCCGGACCTGCTGGTCACACTGGTTTTGATGCAGCCCAGAACACAGTTGCTTTCTGGGCTGCAAGCGCACATTGCCAGGTCATGTTGGGATTCTCACCCACTAATACCTCCAGGTCCTCAGTGGTGCACTCAATCCATTCTCCGCCCAGTCTGCAGTTGTGCCTGACCCATGTGCAGGACCTTGCACTTGGTCGTGTTGTACTTCATGCAGTTCACACAGGCCCACCTTTCAAACCTGTCAGGGTCCCTCTGGATGGCATACCTTCCCTTCAGCACATCAACCACACCACACAGATTGGTGTCATCAGCAAAGCTGCTGAGGTCGAACTCAATTCCACTGTCCATATCGCCAACAAAGATGTTAAACAGTGCTGGTCCCAGCAGTGAGCCCTGAGGAACACCACCCAATCAATTTACCTCATCTTACCTTATTATGGGAATAAGTAATTTGATTTTGGAGTACAATTCTATGTGTTAATGCAGAGCACGTTTCTGAATTTCTTATCAAAACAATTACCTCCTGCAGTTTGTTATAGGAAAAAAAAAATGACTCATTTCTTGTGACTCCATCATCCATGTTTAATTTATGTAAATAACTTATGGTCTGATACCACGTAAGTATCGCTGGCATATGAATCCAAATAAATACATAAATTGCTTGGAATGTAAAAAGGTTTCAGCACAATTAAAGTGCTTTAAAATTATTATATCTAAAATTGACTGAGCATATAGGCCTGCAACTGCTGCTAAGGAAAAGTATACATTAAGGGGCCAGTGCTTCACTGAGATGCAAAAGATAGAACCTGAAAATCACTGGAGTACTGTCGACTCCTGATGTGATTCACAGATAAATAAGGGGTTTTTTTCACCCAAGCTGAGGTCATGATCCAAAATTCTTCGCATGCCATTGGGGTAGATGACACCCTGAGGTGCCTTCCAACCTGAGTTACTCTCCGATGCTTCACTTCTATGACGAAGGAGTAAGTTTTCTTTGACAGCTGCTCCTCCTGGGTCCAAAAACTTGTTCCTGTAACCCTATAGTATGTGGAAGAAGGGCAGAAGGGAAAGGGAAGGGAGACTTGGAATTAAGCATGAGGTAACATACTGTGGGGTCTCAAAGTCACCACGCACAAACTCTGGGAACAGACAATTTACACAGGATGCAGAAAGCTGTCCTAGCTGTGAGAGGTTTGCTGTAGATGCTCTCTGAGAGCACAGCTGATACAAAGACAAAGGACAGAGCATTGTAGGAATGGGTGAAATACAAAACTTTGCAGGAGAAGTTTTCCCTATGTACCTCCTGCAAGAATCCAGCCCCTATTCTCAGAGACATGAACTGCACAGACACAGAACAGCAAAGTTAAGGAAAAAATACCAAAATGAGAAAGATACATAGCAGCAAGTTGTTTTGTAACTACATTTGACAAAAAAAAAACTAGGCACAGAGAAGTACTGATTCTACTGCTGAGGTTTCAGGAAAGAAAAAATACCTTACCAATAATTCAGAAAGCAGTAAATACTATAAATCATTATTTTCTTACAACTCAGGGATCATAATTGATGCTTCTTTCATGTCCAAAATGCTATACAAAAAGCAAGCACTTGGGTACTAGGCAGGAATGCTCCATCTTCTGAAGGACTTTTATTTTATTAAGGTTATCACTGAAGCCCTGAGATTGCAGGAGAGTTCTAGTGAAGTGCTCAGTGCAGTGTTTCTTTATTCAGCTTATAGCGGTGCCTAACCTGAGAGCACAGCCCCATTGTGCTGGGCATAGTCCAGACATATAATTAGGGAAGGACCCTGCAAAGAGAAAAAGGAGAGAGATTCTAAGTGGGCAAAAAGATGAGAGAAGCATGGAGATTTAGTGACCTGTCCAAGGTCACAGGGCACGTCAATGGGCATCACTGCAATCAAAACTCATGTCTCCTGACTCCCAAGCCAAGAATCACCCAGCCAACACAAACATGAAGGAAAAGATGGAGGTGAAATTTAGGCCATATGGATCGAGTGCTCTCTGGGCTGCTCCAACTCTTCTTGTCTGCAGTTCTATCATGAAAAGCAAGCCGTGATCAGTGACTTGTAACAATCAAATAACCTTGCTTTGGTGTGTCCGCAGTCATCACCCACACAATTTACTTTGCAACTCCTCTCCCCAAGCTTCCGCTCAGCCTGGGTATGTTTGATGCCTGCTGCCTTTGTGAAGCTTTTGAAATTAATGCTTTAAAGCCCATAAGAGCAGCTCAGAAGGGGGAAAAAATGTCACTTTTACATTTTTTAAAAGATGCTCTTATTCTCCTCACAGCTGAGGTTTTGGTGGCAGCTCGTGAGCAGAATAGTAAGTGGGAGATTTGATCAGGTTTTCCGGGGCCAGATTGTCTGGGCTGTGGAGAGACATACTTGTTCTTGTTTGTTTTTTGCTGCAGTTAGGCCACAGGAAGCCACTTGCTCAGCAGAGGCTGCCCCGGTGCATGTGCAAACCAAAGAGAGAAGGTATACGGCCCTCAGCTATTCGAGCTGTTTTCCCCATCTTTGGGGACAGAGAAGGCCCTGTATTTCTTCTCCTACTCCTCTCCTCTAGTGCTCTGCCAGTCAAGTATCTATGTTTACCAACACAATATGCCAGTACAAACACTTCTATCCCTGAGCCAAACAGACTTTCTCCAGACCAGCTAGCCACCCCATAGAGAAAATTCAGTCTACACCACCAAAAAAGAGGTCATATTAACTGATTTCAGAAGGAACCCTCCCAGAAGTGACAAAGCAATGACATGCATCTCAAAGGACTAACTCAACCCTCTGGAGAGCAAAATCAGCTCTCAGTCATACAGCTGGGAACCCGACACATGACCTGCCCGGTGACACGACAGCGAGTGGGTTCTAAGTCCCCAGCCTTGGTCACACAGACTGCAGTGACACTACACATCAGATGAAATTTCTCCTGTAAGCAAACAAAAGTTGTCCCCTTAGCGTGGAAATAATAGATACTTGAAGTGTCAAGGTTTGTGCTGTTCCTCTGTTGCCACTGTAATAATTTCCACTGTTCTTCCTATTTACTACAACAGACCTACAATATCAAATATCAAAATTAAAGATATCAATATTCCCCCAGCAGGTTCCCTATGCCTCTTCTTTGCCCTCAAAATGTCCTTGTTCCTTCTCCCATCTTTAAATTCCCCATGGCAGCGCTACCTCAGCCTTCCACATCGCCTACACACACACTAGTCTGGTCAAATGGCTGAATTCTTTTGCCAGAATGAGACATTAATTTGAGGGTCTCTCCACTGTTTAACCACTGATTATCTTAAAACTTGTTAGAAATATATAAATATTCATAGCTATTATAAACATACAGTAGGCTCGAGGCTTCTATCTCATTGCTGAACTGGACTGAAGTATCCAAGAAATTAAAAGTGTGCCAAGAGAACCTGCAGAAAGACAGATGGACAGGAAGACAGGATGACCATGTAAGCTTTTTTTCCTTAAGAAAACATGTTAAAAGGGAAAAACCTCCCAACATACACTTCTAAAATGCATAGTTTGTACTTATGAATTATCATGAGATTTAATTACTGTTTTCACATCTGAGTCCTTTACTTTGTACCAGGATAATCCAAACCAAACCAAAGCAGTAATTTTATCAATTAATTTGGAAGAAAAGATTGACTGACAGAAGAAGAGCTGTTGCATACATGAAAAATCCTACTGAACTTTTATTTTTCTTCAATAGTTTTCAGAAAGATTTAAACCTTCCTCATCTTTGCATTCCAAGAAGCTGAATGGAAACTTCCCAGTGGAGCTACCCACTGAGTGCACTTTGTAGTTTGCAATTCTTCATTAAATTGGCAGGGCCCTCCCCCCCCGAAAAAAACCCCAAACTCAACCTAGCATCATGTGTTACGTGCTAAAAAGTCTTGAAGGGAGATGATGAAGATGGTTGTTAAGGGTATTTGACTTTGATCATCTTTAGACAGAGATAAAAAAAGAAAATAAGATTACCTTGGGAAAAAATGCGTACAAAACCAGTCTGATTGTAAAGCTACAGAGAAAACACTATACTTGGCAAGTTATATTGTGACTGGAAGTGGGGGGGAAAGCAGCTCCTCTGTCCGTAATGTGTATTTTTTTTAACATTTACAAATTATTTTTGACTTGGCCACGCAGGGAGCCTACTTTCAACCCTCAATTTGAAAATCATGGAGGCTTTATAAAGTCCTCCACCTGCATCTCTTTTTTGCATCACAGTTCTTTATCCTCTAAAGGATGAAAACCCCGGCGTATAAAAACTTTGTTAAGCTGTCACTATCAATAGAAGGGAAAAAAAATAATGGCTGACAAAGAAGAAACAAATTGCATCTTCGAATAAGTTTCCTTCATGCTCTTGTTAAAAGCTATAACCTCTGATGTTAACTAAATGTAACCCGTTCTGACCCTTGCGGTGGCCCTTAACCTCTTCTTTATTCTGCTTCCTGTGGCTGCTGAAGAAAACTGGCCCAGTCATTGGAAAAGCGCTCTCTGTTGCACACAAAGCCCCAGCCTGGCTGCTAGTCTGTCAGGAGGGATAGAATAGACGGGGAGGTCAGCACCTGTGCTGAGAAGCAGGTGACAGGGAACTGCTTGGACCATTCTAGGGCAAGTTGTAATAGTTTCTACCCTTTAAATATCGCACTGTAGTTTCTGGGTATTCAAGGCAGCGAAGTTCACGTTTTCTTTGTGAATGCAGACTTTAAACAAATTAATCTATTGCTGTTCAACTGACTGTAAAATTAGTAGATTTACTGTTGCAAAAAAAAAAAAAAAAAGGGAAAAAAAAAAAAAAAGAGAGCTTTCACTTCCACTTTAATAAGGTCACGGATGTGTCCTAGGCTGCCAACAAAAGCAGCTTTTAAAATCTTCGCAGCTGAACCCAGCAACTTCCAAAGGCTGCAGAACAATGTCTTAGATGTACAGTGGAAGCCCCTCTCCCTACAGTCAAGATGTAAAACTAGACAGTTAAAAAACTTTCTGCGCTGGGAAGTTTTAACTTTAATTGTGCCTTGCCCCAGGGGCCTGCAGGCTTGCTTTACGATTAACATTTTAATAAATCCAGCCAGCCTCACTCTTCGGGGAGCAGAATCGGGTTTTTTGCTGGAATTCAGTAAATCAGCCCATGCAATTTAATGGCAGGGAATGCCTCTTCAAAAGATTTGGTTTAATTCATGTAACAGAGGCAGATCTCAGAAACCAAACAAAACTTTAGCTCTTTTAACTGTGCTTGTATATTCCGTGCAGGGCATCAGTCAGCATTTACTGCTCAACAGGAATTTTGGGCTTGCTTCCTTTTTTTTTTGCCATCTCTTGTTAGAATGAAATCAAGAAGTGTGTGTAGGAAGTAGCTCTCAAAAGCTGAGGGTGGAAAAGGAGTAAATGAGCTACCGCACAACCCAGGAATCTGGACCTACCACATACCCAGAATTTCTGTGTCCTTTAAAAACATGTTTACTCTGACATGTTCTGCTGCCATGTGGCGATGCTCAGCTCAGCACAAGGGAGTTTTTCATCTGAATCGTGTATGAAAGTCTTTTATAAACACTAAGGGGAAAATGAATCTGAAGGAGTGCTGAGGGGAGGCTACGGCCCCTCTCTGAATCAGGGGACTGCAGAAACACACACTGCCCTGCCTCTAACTAGCAAGAAGGTGGGGGAGAGCTGTGGCCAGCTGGTGCTAAAGAGCAGGGGTGGGGAGCAGAAAGTGACTCTCTCTAAGTCTCCCCCCAAAGTTTCCCCACTGAAATGCCTTGCAGAAGAGGGAATTACACAGAAAACCAGCAAAACCACGGGTGCTGGGTATGTGGCCCTGCAGGTGCTCAGTGCTTTTGCAAGCACAGCGGTGGAGGAGACTAATCACAGATTTAATAGCAAGGCTGGAAAAAACTGCTGCCCTACCCGCTCCTGCTGTTCCATGAACATGAGCCCCAGGCACTGCATAAACCCCACAGTATCAGCAACAAATTCCTGATGATCACGTTTGACACTCGACATTTTCTGGAGCAGCTACTGAGAACTATGGCTCCAGTGTAGAAAGCAGCAAGGTGTTCAGTGCAAACCAAAGTAAGACCTGTCTGCCACCCAGAGCCAGCAGGTACAAGCTCCTTGCAGATGTAAGGCACCTCGCTTCCTCCTCCCACAAAATGAATGATGAAGTTTGAATGAACATAGACTAGAGCCTTGGCTGTCCAGGTGAGCACTTTGTCCAGCTAAGGGCATTCTCATTTTCTGCTGGGCATTACAAGCAGCTAACTGCACCCAGAATCTCCAGGAGGAGATTGACCCCAAAACACAGAAGGACTGGAACCCATTTCTAACATCCTTATGGAACAATCAAACCCTTAGTCCCCCCACAGATCAGTTGTGAATGTGAGAGAAACTTCCCAGTAGCATCCTGAGTCTTGCACATTAATAACATTCACACTGTCAGGTCATTACTCTGTTCATGTTTGAGGGTGAGAAATCTTCCCATCCACCATCCTCTCTCCTCATATATTTGCATTTTAAATTCTCTGGGACATGAATTATCTACGGTCTGGCATGAGGTCTATCAGAACAGGCCTTGATTGGGCACAAAAAATAGCAAAGCGAAAACAACTTTGTTAACCAGCTTGGGAAACTAAACATCAAATTTAAAAAAAAAAAGCAGATTTAGGAATTTAAAAAAAAACCAAACCAAAAAATAAATGACTGAGAATATTATGCATCAGCCAAAATAGAAGGGAGAAAGTTATTATTAACTGCATTTATTATGATAGTGTCTTTCAAATAACTAAGACACAGTCCCACTGTGACAGGCACACATAAAACCACAGTCCCTGTACAATTACAGTGTAAACAGACATGAGACAAAGGACAAGGAGAAAGAGCACAACGAACTCCCAGAAAGATCATGTTAATTGAGGAAAAACAGCATGAGAAGGCTGCACTATTTCTGGGCACACTAAATTTAATTAGAAAGGCATGAAGTAAAACAAACATCAGGTTTAAACTTAACAGAGTAAATAAAGGGAAGAGAGAAGGAATGCAGGTTGTATACTCTAGAGGACCTTGCCTTCCTGCAGGTAGCTTTTATCACAATGAAGAGCATTATTGGCTTTATTGCTCCTAATAACACTGCTGAAAATTATCTGTCTTACGGGGATGGCTCCCTGACAGACCAGCGTGAGCTAACAACGAGCTGGGGTGCTGACAAGTCTCCTCTAACTCTGTATATTGCAAAGCTGAGGATGAAAAGAAAAGAATAATAAAATAAACCTCTCCAGGCTTCAGCTCTGCCAGAACTTCCCTTCATGGTTATTCAAATTCCACACTCGATTTCCAGACCATGAAAAGAGCAGCAAAACCCATTTTTTTGTCTTGCCTTTCCTTACCGCAGAGTATTTTGCTCTCCACAACTGGATACTGTAGAATTTCAATGATTTATGCTTCAAGAGCACCAAACTGAGATCTGTTTTCCTTAGGCTGATAGAAGTGACAGCAATCCCCGTTCCCAAAGAGCTTACAACGGTGAAGGCATAAAGCCTGAGCAATATCCAGCAATGAACAAAAGAGCGGGGCGGAAGAGCCAGGCGCCTTTTGCATAGCACAGGTGAAGCTACAGTTGCCAGCCAGGCTGTTAACACAGCTCACCATCTAATGATCTAGCTAATCCTGTTGATGGCGTTTTTCCGTATTCATCACTGCAGGCAAGGGGTTTTAACAAGAATAAGGTGCTACAAATGAATTCCAGATTGTGAACCAACCTAGTGAAGTGTGTGGGTTTTGCACACAGTTAGGGTGTCTCCCGTGAGGACGGAGAGCGGAAAGCGATGACAGGCCTTTTGGCACGCGTGTATCAAAATGACTGCACCTCACCAGCCAGCACGTCGGGCTCAGCCACCCTAAGAAAGGTTTCAAACCAAGAAGATGAAGCTTGGGTTTTCATTGCATTACTTCTTTCCTGGGCAGGAAGAGGGGAAAGGAATGAGGGGTCATGGAGTTACGGCTCAAAGCAAATGAGCTAAAGAGTCCTGATTTTTTTAAGCAGGAAGGACAGTGGACACGGGCTCCCTCCCAGCCGTTTCCTTTGGCTTTATTTCGTACTAAATTCAGAACACAAGCATACTTTCAGCTGGAGTGTTGTTTTCAGATCCCAGCTGGCTGAATAGCATCCCTCAGTAAACACAAATGCCTCAGCTCCTGAAAAGATATTCTCTGCAAATGTGCTGCTCCACCAGAACAACAGGAAAACTGCGCTCTCATGTTATTTAGTGTTTTACTCTCTTACGGTGTTACTGACAGCTGGGGACCTGGGCTTCGTACGTGCATGCCAGCTTCCCTTCCAAAGGCAAGTCTTCCTACCTCCAGACCTGAAGTAGGATCCTGCACACCTAAGGCAGCAGCCTACCCAAGCAGGTAACTGATCCAAACATCCAAGGAGCTTTCAGGCGGCCTCACACAGCGCCACAAACACACACGCTGCTGACCCCTGCAGACACATCGCTACCATGCACCCCCCACACCTCGCACAGGCACAGCGAGCTGCACGACTGTCGCGACCCACAGCGCGACCCACCGTCCCAGCACACTACGCAAGTGGCTGTAGGTGGCTGCGTGCTCAGGCACACCGTACAGGTGGGGACGGGGGGTGTGACAGCTGGCAAGGAGGCTGTGGTGAGCTGGGGTCAGCCTCTTCAGGGGGCAGAGAAGGTGAAGCTGGTGAAGGGTCTGGAGCACAAGTCTTACGAGGAGCGGCTGGGGGAACTGGGACTGTTCAGTCTGGAGAAGAGGAGGCTCAGGAGAGACCTTATTGTTCTCTACAGCTCCCTGAAAGGAGGTTGTGGTGAGCTGGGGGTCAGCCTCTTCTCACAGATGAGCAGTGACAGGACCAGAGGGAATGGCTGCAAGTTGCACCAGGGGAGGTTCAGGGTAGAAATGAGGAGACATTTCTCCTCAGAAAGAGTGGTTGGGCACTGGAACAGGTTGCCCAGGGAGGTGGTGGAGTCACTGTCCCTCGGGGTGTTGAAGGAAAGGTTGGATGAGGCACTCAGGGACATGGTTTAGTGAGCAATACAGGTGGTAGGGGGACGGTTGGACTAAGTGATCTTGGAGGTCTTTTCCAACCTTAATGGTTCTGTGATTCTGAATTACACAGCCAGGCACTGGGGTGAGTCGGGTACACACACCACTCGCCCCCACCCCAGCAACAAACCACCTTCCTGGGCGGACACCGAGCGCAGCATCTCCTCGCAGCTGCCCTTACAGCCCGGCACAACTCCCCCAGTGGGGGGGCAGGCCCAGGCCCACCGCACGCGCGAACCCGGCACGGGGGGGGGCACGCAAGGCCAGCGCGCGCACACCCACGAATGGGCGGCAGCTCTCCGCGCGCGCAAGCTGCCGCGGGCGGGAACACGCCCGCGCCCGTACGCCTGCACACACGGGTACGCCCGCGCCCGCGCCGCCATCCCCCTGCGAAGGGGCGAGCGCAGGCACACGCGCCGCACGCAGGGCACGCCGGCGCGGCAGGAGGCAGGGGCGCGGCGCGGGGGCGCGCCCGGCTCGCATGCACACGGACACGCACGCGCCGGGACGCGCGCGCGGGCACACGCGCACCCCTGAAGGGGGCGGGGGAAAGAGGCGGGACGAGGAGGAGGAAGAGGAAGGGGAAGAGGAAGAGGCGGGCTGCTCTCCGGCCTCCCAGGCCGGCCCCGCAGCTGCTAGGGCCGGCGGCTCGGTTCGGCCCGGCCCGGCCGGCAGGTAAGAGCCGCCCGGCGCGGGGGGAGGACACTGCGGGCCGGGGCGGCCGCATAAGGCCCAGCGGGCTCCGTGCAGCGGGGCTGTAAGCGCCGCCGCCCCAGGGCCCGCCCGCCCTGACGCAGCGCCCGGCCCGGCTGAGGCAGGGCGGCGCACGCGGAGGTAGCAGGCACGGTGACCTCCCCGCCGGGCGCAGGGCCCTTCGCCCCCCGGCCCGCGTAGAATTAACCCGGCGCCTTGTCCGTACGAATTTACACGGGATGGCGCAGGAAAACCCGCCGGCAACACCTCCGGCGCCCCGCGTCACCGCCCGGCGCGGCTGCAGGCGCAGGGCCTGCGGCCCCAGGACGCTCGTTGGCGCTGCCGACGGAGCCCCCCGCCCCGCGGGCCGCAGGGATGCGCCAAGCCGAGCGCGCGTAGGTGCCGTACCAGGGCAAGAAAAAGCCCTCCGTAAAGAGCCTCTTTCTCCTCCCGAGGCAGGCGGGATCTACTAGATTTCGGCTGCAACAAAGAACGAAAGGGAATGAAGGCAAAACTCTGTTCAAGACTAACACTTCTTGACACTGTTACCCCCTTGCTTCACGCTCCTTCCGAGGCAGAGGTAGTCAGAGTCTCGCCACTTCCTTTTGGCGTGACAGACTTTTGATTTCCCCTGTCATCTCGGGCTCTTCCTGTGCTCGCTGCCTTTTAAACATGGAACACCAAAGCCGTGGACAATACTCCATAGATTGCTTTCTATGTGGAAGAAATCTAAATGTTTTCATAACCGGAAAAAAACCCCCAGCTATAAATAGGAAACGTGACACCCTAAATCTTATGTTTGTGGAAAGCTGGGAAAGTCAATTGGTGGCTAGAAAGTTGTCTGACAGAAGGACCTGGGGATGTTGGTTGACTGTCAACTGAATATGAGCCAGCAGTGTGCCCCGGTGG
The DNA here is from genome assembly GCA_022605575.1 of Laterallus jamaicensis coturniculus. NCBI lineage: Eukaryota > Metazoa > Chordata > Aves > Gruiformes > Rallidae > Laterallus > Laterallus jamaicensis. The sequence continues at coordinate 11,259,431 of JAKCOX010000012.1, forward strand.
CCAAGGCAGCCAATGGCATCCTGGCTTGTATCAGAAACAGCGTGGCCAGCAGGTCCAGGGAAGTGATTGTGCCCCTGTACTCAGCATTGGTAAGGCCACTCCTTGAATACTGTGTTCAGTTTTGGGCCCCTCACTACAAGAAAGTCATTGAGGTGCTGGAGTGTGTCCAGAGAAGGGCAAACAGGCTGGTGAAGGGGCTGGAGAGCAAACCTTATGAGTGACTGAGGGAACTGGGGATGTTTTGCCTGAAGAAGAGGAGGCTCAAGGGAGACCCTATCACCACCTACAATTACCTGAAAGGAGGTTGTAGAGAGGTGGGTGTTGGTCTCTTCACCCAAGTGACAGGTGATAGGATGAGGGGGAATGGACTCCAGATTAGACATTAGGAAAAAATTCTTTGCCAAAAGGGTTACTGGGCACTGGAACAGGCTGCCCAGGGAGGCGGTTGAGTCACAAGCCCTGGATGTATTTAAAAGACGGGTACATGAGGTGCTCAGGGCTATGGTTTAGTAGAGGACAGGTATGGTTGGACTCGATCTCAAAGGTCTTTTCCAACCTAGTGATTCTGTGATTCAATTGATAAATGTCTGATAAAATAGGTTTAAAATTAAGGCACTGTTTGCACCTTGAAGCATGGCTGAATCTGTGGAACTTGATCTTAAAAGACCCCCTTTTTTTTTTTTACTGTTACTGAAATATTAGTGCTTAATCCATAGAAGACCAAATTAGCAGCTGATTATTTCCACAAAATGATACTTGGAAAACTGAGTAAAATACACATTTTAGTGCTGTAAGTTGCATGCTATAGAAGAATTGTCAACCATGGGATAAACTATGTGGCAGTCTTCCTCTGTGTGGTCAAAAACCTTACAAACCTTACAAGAGTCGGGCTGTAGATGTTGAGATGGCTGCTGACAGACACTGCACAAACCATTTGGTACATTATTAGGGTGGTTCTGTTAATATGGCTTAAATTAAACACTAACCAAAGTGGAGTAGCAGAACCAGGAAGAAAATCCTAGTGTTAGATACTTCATGAAAAGAATCTGGAATGAAAATACTAGGTGTGACATGCCTTTTTATTTGAAACAAATTCTCCCTCTTAACCACTTGCTGATCTCTCTGTACACAAGCTGTGTAAGAGCAGATGCTCTTGTGAGGATATATTAACTAGGTTTTGATTCTTTAAAGGAGGTCAGGCTCAAATTGTAAAATACTGAACATGACATCAACACCTCATAAACATTCCCTTGTGAGATTGCCTCTTTGGTTTAAAGCCCTTTGTTACCTAAAAATTCCTGTTTATTTTTCATTCCATGTAGTAACACCATGCATCTTTCTGAAAGAGCAGCTTTAAGGACTAAGGTTTAGAGTCAAGTCTTTCTAATATAACTAGAAGAATCTCACTGACTGGAGTAACTTGGGTTTTTTTTCTCCCCCTTTTCCTCAGAATGACTACCTTTTGTGTGATGAAACTTTTGTGTCAAGCAACCAGAAATGAGAACAGATACACAAGAAGATTCTTTGGTACTCTTCTGGCACAAATGCTGCCAAAAAGGGTGGTGGTACCTGACTCCAGAAAATCAAATGTATTTGGACTTGCTCAGCCATTTTGTACAGCTGAGCAATCTCCCACAGAACCAAAAAAGAAAGCAGCATTTGGAAGCGTTGGGCGAAGAATTCCCTATCGGATTTTGCACGTGATCAACCAGGATGGGGAGAGCTTAGGAAACATGCACCGAGCAGAGGCACTCAAACTGATGGATCAGCATGACCTGAAACTAGTTCTCCTTCGTGAGAACGCAGAGCCACCTGTATACAGACTGATGACTGGGCAGCAGATTCATGAAGAACAGCTCAGACGTGCAGAGAAGAAGAAAGCAAACCCAAAAGCAGGTATGTATGTTGTTGGCAGCGCCACTCTGAACACCTTGAAAAATGCTGCATTACAAGTGGTTTCAGCAGATTAAATCCTCTTACTTGCTTTTGTGTAACTTCAAGGCTGTGTCACTGCAGTTCAGCTATGAAGGATTTGCAGTGGTGAAAATAAAATTTTGGATTAGTCTTCCACAGAGAAGCCTTCTATTGCCTTTGTGGGATTTACTGTTTTAGCATCTGCCAGCTTTTTAAAAAAAAATCTATGTATGTGAATAGAACTAGGCTCTGGTTCCATGAGACTCACTGAATCTTTTACTAAGGCATAAAATGACAGGCAGTTTTTACCAGCAGAGCACCACCAATGTAATTGTGTCACCAGCAGTCACTCCTGGCTTGCTGCTATGAGACAAAGTCTGGAGCCCATTCTTGTACCGAGCAAGAAAAACAACTTTTCCAGTGTTGAACACTTTTCATTGTTTGGGATTTTTTTTTTTTTGGAGGGGGGAAAGGTGGTGGGGTGTTTTGTTTCTTTTTAAGTCAACCTGCTCCTGCAGTTTAACAAAGTGAGTTTGGCAAAGACATTTAGGAAGAGGCATCTGACCTTGTATCCTCTTTTTTTACCCTCAGGCTAATGAAGGTACCGGTGCTTTTGGCAGTTCTGATTTTAGAGGGGAGCAGGATAGGAGTAGTGTTTTCCTGTTCAAGAAACTACAAAAATATTATTCAAATGGCAACTACTTTAGAGAACCTTGAAGGAGAAAGAGACCTTCAACTGTTCAAATACAGGCATCATACTTCCAGTTGAATATTGCACTTCACCATTCAAATAAACAGGCTCTGGCTAGAGATGTCTAACTGCAGAGCTATTATATGCAGAATTTGAGTCTTTAATTCCAGTGCTGCCCCACTTATCTTTGTTAGACCTGCATTGTGGGTGGTATGAAGAACTGTAACTGAAGTATTTTTAAGCCTTCTGGCCCTGAAGAGACTTCCCTGTGAGACTCAAACATGCTATTACTCAAAGTGTGAGATACCAAGCAGCCACCTTCTAAGGTGAGAGTGGTGCATGCTGAGACAAGGAGAGGGAGATGCTCCATGTGCATGAGAGAGAAGGACCAGGGAAGAGAGTTAAGCAAAGCACCATAGGCTGTTAAAGACAGCAGTTAGTACAGGCTTGTCAGCCTTTAAGCAAAACACAGTTTTAGTTCTGTTTCAAACAGGGGTGGTGCAGAAGGAGTTATCCTTTTCTTCAGCTATTGCCAAGAACGACCTGGAGACCAAGACTAAACAGATATCGCAGTGGATTGAGAAGAAATACCATGTTAAAGTTACCATCCGGCAAGCAAAAGGCAGCGATACAGACATGGTAAGTGCACTCCTGCAAACTGGAACACTCCATTTCCTGTAATAGGTGTACCTGCAGTAACTTCCCTTACTCAGCACTACCATTTTCTTAATGTATCATGCATTGATAAAATAAGTGAAGGTCTAGGACCCAGAAAAGTAACAGCTGCCCCACTTAAAGCTGCATCTGTTCAAACACTGCAGTTCTAGGATAATAGTCCCATAGGGACAATTCACATCCCATGCTCTCTTAAAAATGCAGTTGTAATACTGGTTTGGGCAGCTCAGCCTAACCCTACTCTTAGTCCTCTGCAGGACCACCTTATTAACTGGGCTTGGGGAATTTTCCTTTCTATGCCTTAAGCCTGTTTGCTCACTGAAAAGCTTAAAAAGACTCTGCCAGATCAGAGCTGGATTGTTTCAGTAACATAACTTTTCTTCTGAAGATCCATTTGTGTAACTGGCCAACGTTAGTCTTTCATTGCTGTGTGGAAGATGACTGGAATGACATAGTAAGACTGACAAAGTAAACATCTGTCGAGATTTTAGGGAGCTGGTGGCAACTTACTAGTATAATCATAGTGCCTTGAGTCATGTCTGCATTGTCATTTGCACAAATTGCTCTTTTACAAAGATTCCATGGAAGATTTGTTTTTTCCTTTTGATGTGCCTAGTGAATTGAGTTTCCTTGATGAGTCTATTAAATTGCTGGAAAAATTCAAATTCATAAGGAGGGGGCAGTAGGAGGAAGAATTGGATGTGGGAGGGAGCAGAATGTTTCATGACACAGTCCAGATGTAAGCCCTTACATTTAAAAGCTTAAATTATGAGTGTCAGGGTTCAGCTTGTATGACTGCACCACATTCTGCTAATCTTAAAACACTACTGCCCTCTAAGAGGGGAGCCCTGTAACAGGCCCAGATCTAGTGGAAAGGGAAGGTGGGGAGGAGTTGGATGCAGATGCTAGTCACTTTCACGGGCACCTTTAAACAGCAAAGCAGGATGGGTCAGGAATTCAACTTAAGTTTTAATAAACAGCTTAACCCCTCTACTCATAAGCAGGTTTAGGAACGTCACTAAAGAACAAATGGCTAGAAAAGGGCAAACTGAACTGCTAATACCAGGACTAGTGCCTAGCTTGTTTTAGCTTATAGATAAACCACAAGCTAGGAAAGAGCCTGAAATATTTTTCTACCTGTTTTTATATAATTTAGTCCCTCTTTTTCTCCTTTTCAGTTCATGCTTTTTGATCAGATTTTCGAGACTGTCTCCGAGAAAGCCACTTATCTTTCCAAGCCAAAAGTTGCTAGAGAAGGAGTGAACACTTGTATTTTGAGACACATGTCTGACAAAGAGCTGAAAGCACACCAAAAGATGGAAAAACAGAAACACAGTTCAGTAAAGAAAGATGAAAATGAAGATCTGAAGTCAAGTGAGTTACATCAGTGACTTTATAAACAATGTTAATTTCTTATTTTAAAAAACCCCAAATCCACAAAACTTAATAAAGGTATTGTTGAGCTTTGCAGTGGTCATTCCATGAAGACAGTTAACCTCTACTGCAGGGTCAGAATCTCCACAGTTGGTATTTCATTTTCCATAGGTTTACCCACTGTCTTGCTTTCTGTCACAACCACGTCCTTTCCAGGCTGGGTTTTAGGAGGAATGTAGCCACTCAGACGTGAGGCTAAGCTCCTCTTAGGACGAGAACGTTTTGCCTGGCAGAAATCAATCCAGAATTAGCAACTTTATTTATGGAGCAAAGACAGTAGCCTTAGAGGGGGAAGGAATCAATGAATTATTTCAATCATTACTATATATTAATATATTATTTAAAGGAGCTTCAGAAATTAAGCCTCTCCCAAATTAAGTAGATAGCTGGCTTGTTTACCTGCTTGAAGTCACATTCAAAACCACATTTACCCTCCTCTGAGATCACAGGGTATGGTTGAGAGGAGTTTTCAAGACTAGGACTTACTTTCAAGTTGAGCTTTCTCTTTTCCGGATCGTGTACAACTGCATGCCTCGCTAGGCTCTGCTGTGGTTATAAAGAGCAAGGAAAAAAGCCTTAGGTTTATCATTTCAGATGTTGTGATTCAAAATAAAACAGGATAGAACACCCCCACAACTTACCTTCATTGCAAACACTCTTCCACAGCCTGGATAATCACAAGAGAATGGTTTTTTCTCCTCATGAAAAGAGAGGATGTGGCTCTGAAGGTTAAAAAGAGTTGTGTAAGTTCTTCCACATCCTTCTCTCGGGCATCGACAGACCTCTCTCTCCCCAGCGTGTGTTTTTTGATGCTGCTTGAGGTAATCTTTCCGTTTAAAGGTTTTGTAACACTCACTGCATACTATTGGCTCTGAGTAGGAGAGAGACAGGCAGAGTATTAATTGAGAGCTTCTTACAGGAGCTCAGAACCAAACCCCTGTAGTCCTCCAGAACAATGATTTCAAGTGGATTTTTGCAAAGAAACTCAGAGACTAGAAGAGAATAACACAGTATGAATTATCCAGGTGTGAAATTCTACATCGTACAATTTCTCATTAACTGCATCACACTGCAGAGGTAGTATACTGAGTAGCATTTTCATCAGGTAAAGGTCTAGCTAGAGTAACACCCATTTTACCAATAAAGCCTTAGTAAAAACCACATTTATCTAGACACAGTAAGTTGATGAAATTAGTTTAGCAAGGACCTCTCTTTAAACTTAGAGTTTGTTTCCTATTCATACCAGAAGTTGTATTTACTAAAGCATTTGGAGTTTACCTGTATGACTTTCTTTATTATGTTTCAGAAGCTCTGTCCAAGTCTTTCCAGTATATGAGCAGTTTTCTTTCTTGCATGCATAGCCTGTTAGACAGGGCAAACGTACAGTCACAAAGGTTCTGGTAAACACAGTCCAGATTTATGAGGGGGAGCTCCACTTTCAGCATGTGAAAATTAAAGGCCAGTGTTCTTCCTTCTCCTCCCATACTGCACAGCAATGGGACAAGAGGCGACCAACACAGATTAAGAGTATGAGAAAATCCTAACAGATTTAAGAAAGACATCTTGTATCACTGACACAAGGGGCTGGAGAGGCTGTGGAATCCCTACCCCTGGAAACATATAAAACATGACTGGATACAGTCCTCCGCAAACTGACCTAACTGACCTCACCTTAAGCAAGGAGCTGGATAAAAGGTCCTGTCCAACTTAAATTATTTTATGAAACTCTCTCTCCTTGCTGGTGAGGAAGTTCTTCTACTGAAGCCACACACTTTCAATCAAACAGATGAAAATAACTGTAATGACATATATTATTTCTATATTACCCATTAGGGAAAAAACCCAAACCAAACTTGACCATATGGTAATATTCCAGAGTCTAAAGAGACTCTACAATTCTATCAAGCAGATGGGATGGTTTTTAAATGAACCACAGAGGGTGAACACTATTTAAAAATCCAGAACCACAAAGGTCAAACAGCTATGAACTAGTCCCTGTCTTAAGAAAGGGGTGCAGTATAAATTGGCAGAACTGGCACCCGATCCTGATCTCTGGAGGTCTAGGCTAGTGCCTTAACTGTTAGCTCACCTCCAGATGAATTATCGACAAGGAAGCATGTTAGGAGAATAAATGGTTGAAGGGATCGTGAGCTCTGTTCAGCCTGCCCCAGGTACAGTGTAACCGTACACTGTAATGCCTTGCAGTTGTATCCCACCTGACTATTCAAAATGGGTGTTCCCATTTTGTCTGTCAGGATCACTGGGCCCAGAATACTTCATGTCTGTCACACACTCCTGCATTCTCTATACTAGAAGCAGCCCTTTTTCATTTGCTGGAACAGGAAGAAAAACTGTGTTACCTTCATGTATCTTCTCGTGCCGCTTTAGTCGACTTGGAGTAGAGAAGTACTTTCCACATCCTTCATTATTACATCTAGGTGTAAAGTACAAGTGGAGGGTTTAAGTGGTTCGCACAGATCTAGCGGTGAGAGCAGCAGCAGAGCACTGACAGTATTTCTGTGCCTGTCACCCAGCCATTGGAGTGGGCTTGAGTGGAACGCTCCAGTAAAGTGTGTTCCACCTGTAAGAAATGCAAGACTAAACTTTGTTTTCATCAGATCTGCACTGATGTGTCATGTAAGTGACAGAGCTGCAACGCACAGCTGCTCAGACTGTAGTCCAAGCCCTTCACCTTTCTTAAGCTACTACTCAGTTCAGCGTAGCCAAGTCGCTGCTTGCTACTGGAAAACAAGTAGCTGCATTTTTCATTACTGTGCAGTCTCTTGTGCTTGTATTTCAGACTGCAGGAACTCAAAACTGGGAGGCTTTGTTTATTTTTCCTGTGAATCAGTAATAAATCCTAAGAAAATGTCTGGAATGACAAAGTTACAGAGCACTAAGACTATTGCTCACACACCAATGAAAAGGTTGAGAAAAGGCACCTGTTTTCAACTACAGTGTTTAAATGGAAACGTCAGAAGTTCATTATTAAAATTATCCACCTACTTGAAGGGAGGTTCTTTGGTGTGCTGACACAGATGAACTTTAAGTTGTTGATGTTTCTTGAAAGACTTGTTACAGCCTTCAAAGTTGCACTATTAAGGAAATTAAGTTACCATTAGAGGCCAGAATAACAACAGCCCAGTCTACACGTGTTTGTTAAAATCTCAATCACAGTTCTTGAATTCATACAGATACAGCATAATAACAAGTTGAAGCATTTCACCAGGTACACAAAAAGGAGCTTGTTTAGCCTCCACTTTACAGTATCAAAGGTAGTTACTCACCACATACTGCTTTTGCTGATTTTCATGCTTACGCTCAATGTGCTTCTTTAAGTTTGACTTTGTTCCAAATTTCTGATTGCATCCATCAGCTGTGCACCTGCAAATTAACTGCATGTCCTTATTATCAGCAGTTTGCTTCCTAGGCAGATACAGAAGTCACCGGACGATACGTGAAGAATAACCAAATACAACCCAAATATAAAAGTTTCCTTTAAAGACACAAAAAGCCAGAAGCTGAGTTACAATCAAAAGCTGCAGGAAAATATATTAGAAGATATTTTTAATAAACAGAAGAACTCCTTGCTTCTACACCATGACATGCAGCTATAAAGGGCTTAGTAACAGGAGGTAACTCCTTTTCCCTTTGTTTTGTATTCATGGGAGAGATCTGCCCGTTCCTCTAAGGATACACCCCAGACCACTGCCGGGTGGGCGGTTTTAGGCTAGGGAGATTCCCCACGTCACACGCCGTTAGCTCTGCTGTCGGGACAGACCTAGACAGGGGTGCTCTGGAGCACCCCGAGACAAGCCCAAAACATTTCGAGAAGTAAAACGTTTGGCCTTACTCAAACGGCTTTTCCCCGGTGTGCGTGAGAAGGTGCCGAGTGCGGTGGAACTCTCTCGTGAAGCCTTTCCCGCAGCCTTCGTAATCGCAAACGTACGGCCTCTGGAGGAGGAAGGGGAGAGGAAGGGGGCGGGGGGGGGTTTCTTCAGAGACGCCACACCACAGCCCAGGGGGCGTGGCTGTTGCCGCGCTGCCCGCTGCAGGACGTCTCGGAGGCCGCCTGAGACGCAACCCACGCACCCACCGGCGTCCTGGGCGCCACAAGCAGGGTCCCCCGGCGCCCCGAGGGGGCCGACGCCGGCAGGGCCCCGGAGCAGCCCTGGGCCCGAGCGGCGCAGGCCGCCTGCCGGGCCCGGCCCGGCTCCCATCACCTCAGCCGCTCCAAACTTCCCTCCCCCGCCGACGAGAGGGCCCAGGCGGGACACTCCTCCCCGCGCTACCGACGGCCCAGCGCCGGCTCACCTCGCCCGTGTGCCGGCAGAGGTGGGCGTCCAGCTTCCAGCCCTTGTTGAAGGTGGCGTTGCAGTCGGGGAAGGAGCAGATGAAGGGGCCACCGGGGGCGGGCGCGCGCGAGGCCGCCCCGTCCCCCTGCGCGCTCCCTGCCGCCCGCTCCCCGGCCATGCGTCGGGGCACGTGGCGGGCCGCGCGCGGCCAGCGACCAGCACCCCTTCCCGTCTCTCGCGGGGGTCGCGGGGGCGGGGCGCCGGGCGGCGCGCATGCGCGCTGTGCAGGAGGCGGGGGCGATGGCGCCGGCCCGTCGCGCCCCGGGCGGTCAGTACCCCCGCAAGGCCGCGGGTGCACGGTGTGCCGCTTCCCCTACCGCCATCCGCTAAGGGGCTGTGAGCGGTGCGGAGAGCCACCTCCTCCTCTCAGAGCTCGATCCCGAAAGCAGCCCAGATCCGGGGTGCTGCTCGGGGACTGTCATGAACCGCTCACGGGGGCGCGTAGCAGCAGGGCGAGGGGTGATGGTTCTAAACTCCAAAGGGGGAGGTGTAGGTTGGAGATTAGGAAAAAGCTCTTCAACATGAGGGTGGTGGGTCACTGGGACAGGCTGCCCAAAGAGGCAGTGGAGGCCCCAGCCCTGGAGATATTCAAGGTCAGGCTTGCTGGGGCTCTGAGCCACCTGATGTAGTGAAGATGTCCCTGCGTACTGCAGGGCGTAGGACTGGATCACCTTTAGTGGTCCCTTCCAACCTAACGCATTCTGTGAAGCACCATCCTCATGCACCAGACACAACCCCTATTGCTACAGAGCTCTGTCTCTCACACGGAAGGAGATCTGATGATGATCAAAACCAGCTAATTTGCGGGTCCTTCCACAGAGCAGCTCTTTTGGGGTTTTCGGGACATAGAGGCTCTTGCTGCCTCTCCAAGAAGCACTGTGTGGATTTTGCAGGTGTCGGGCCATGCCCCAAAGCAAGGTGTTTCCACTCAGTTTGGGCTGGAGTCCCTGCTTTGCCACGGCAGAGGATGGGTCTGCGTGATGCTGGTTTGACCCAGACAGCAGGGTCTGCCGCACGGTCCTTACCTCCTGTCCCAAAATTCAGGTGTTTGCAGCACAGGCTGAGATGTCTCTGCTGTCTGGGATCCTATGGCATAGGTGGCCTGTCACCCTGGTCTGTCTTCATGCTGTGTCCCCAAGCTGCCTGAGGTTACAGCTAGGGAAAGAGGACACAGGACTGCACTGAGGCAAGGGGCTCTAATACCTTGTGCAGCATCTCTCTGATACCTGCCGTGCTGAGGTATCACATCACCTGCTCCACTTTGCATTTTACGAGTCACTATCTGAGCTTTATTTAGGCGATATTCCTCATGTGCTGCAAGAGTGAGTGTGAGGGACAGGGGGAGAAAGTCAGAAGAGGACTGTGATGAAGGAACCATCCTGGGGAGAAAAGCTCACATTCCTCTCTTTCTGTCCTGAGAGCTGGGAAAGCCTGAGCAGATGGAGGGGCTTGGAGCAGGTTATGGAATAGGGAAATACGGGGTGTGTGTGGGAAGAAGGGGGGGGGGGGGGGGGCGGAATAAGGAGCAGGGATCAAGCCTCTAGGGTCTGGATGGGAGAAGGGACACGAAAAGTTAGATGGCAGGAGTGATGGAGGATGGGGTACCTGATGCAGCCGCACAGCTTGCTGCGGGGAAGAAAAGCTGCTGGGCAGAGGGAGGAGTTCTAGCCAGCTCCCTGTGGCCGTGGGGGATGGCGCTTATCTTGCTCATCTGTAGAAGGATTAACGTAAGGGCTGAAACAATCAGATTCACAAAGCAAGGGCAAGAACTCGGTTTATTTTTGGAAGGGAAGTCAGTCTGAAAAAATCTCGGCTTTTAACAATTACTAACCAAAACACTTAGAAGAAAAAGTCGGTACTTATTTTTGTGTCTCAGATTTGCAATAAAAGCCAAACCTGAAATACAAAAGAAAAGTTACAAATCTTTCTTTTTTACTTTCTCAGACCTCTCAACCACAGGTGAGGAAGTAGCATGCAAGGGATGAAACTTTAGAGACTGTTGCTACTGGTTACATAGGGTTTTGCTCTGCACAGTGCCATTTAGAGATTTCAGCAGCATCCTCCCGGAATTTTCATCCAATTTTAGAGGAGTCTCCAGACTCCTCTGGAGAAATGGGCCCAGGTGAACCTTATGAGGTTCAACACTGCTAAGTGTCAGGTGTTGCACTTGGGCCGGAAGAATCCCAGACACAGATACAGACTGGGAGAAGAGCTTCTTGAGAGTAGCCCTGCTGAGAAGGACCTGGGTGTCACCGTGGATGAGAAACTTAACATGAGCCAGCAGTGGCTCTTGCAGCTCGCAAGGCCAATGGTATCCTGGGCTCCATCAGAAGAGGGGTGGCCAGCAGGGACAGGGAGGGGATTGTCCCTCTCTACTCTGCCCTCCTGAGGCCCCACCTGGAGTACTGTGTCCAGATCTGGGGCCCCCAACACAAGAAGGATGTAGAACTGTTGGAGAGGGTTCAGAGGAGGGCCACAAGGATGATTAGAGGGCTGGAGCACCTGCCTTACAAGGAGAGGCTGAGGGAGCTGGGCTTGTTCAGCCTGGAGAAGAGAAGGCTGCGGGGGGACCTCATTGCAGCCTTCCAGTCCCTGAAGGGAGCATACAAACAGGAGGGGAATCAACTTTTTAAAAGGGCAGATAATGGCAGGACAAGGGGGAATGGATTAAAGCTGAAGGAGGGAAGGTTTAGATTGAATATTAGGGGGAAGTTTTTTACAGAAAGAGTGGTGAGGTCCTGGAACAGGCTGCCCAGAGAGGTGGTGGATGCCCCATCCCTGGAAGTGTTCAAGGCCAGATTGGATGGGGCCCTGGGCAACCTTGTGTAGATCCAGGCCTGAGGTTGGTGGCCCTGCCTGTGGCAGGGGGGTTGGAGCTTTATGATCCTTGGGGTCCCTTGCAACCCTTGCCATTCTATGACTTCAGGCCTGAGAGATTCTCATTGTGTTGTGCTGTTGATGTTTTCTGAGGTGACTACAGAGGGAGGATTTTGCAGAGTCCTTTAATAAAGCTGGAAGGAACAGTGGGTTCCTTTTCAGATTTGACCTTAGCATTTTCCACCCTGGGAGGTGCAAGGTGAACCTTCAAAGAGACCAACAGAGAAAAACAAGTCTGTACATTTCCAACACAAGGTCCACACTTCCACTGATAATTTTTTTAACTCTGTAAGCTGAAAATGGGCAAAAAACCCCAAAAAGAGAACTTCAGCAGTTCATCCTCTCAAGAAAAAACCAGCAACACACACCTCAGAGACATTAAAAGACCCCACCATACAGGAGAGTAAATCCCTCAGATTCTGATTAAAGCTGTGCTTTAAGCTGCAGGATCCACCCGGAATGAAATACCAATCCCAGAAAGAATGCACGTAGTGCTGTGAATCCGCATTTCCCTCCAGAGGAGCTACGTAGCTCTGTCTGCCAAAGGCTGTTTCATTTTCCCACCCCCTTGTTCTGCTGTAGAAAAGCAGTATTGACTTCCTCTCCAAGAACAGTCATCTCTCTCTGTGCAGCACCACTGAATCCAAAGATCTTACGTTTGTGAGCGTTACACAGATATTATTCCACTGTGCACTAAGATGCAGGTAAATGTGTTGTAAATGCACATACAGAGTAGCTCTGGAGTTGCAGAAATGAGGTGTTGGGTGATGAGAAGCTCATCATGTCCCTGCAGTGCACACTTGCAGCCCAGAAGGCCACCTGTGTCCTGGGCTGCATCAAAACCGGTGTGACCAGCAGGTCCAGGGAGGTGATTCTGCCCCTTCACTCTCATGAGACCCCACCTGCAGTACTGCATCCAGCTCTGGGGTCCCCAGTACAGGAAAGACATGGAGCTGTTGGAGCAAGTCCAGAGGAGGGCCACAAGGATGAACAGGGGGCTGGAGCACCTCTGCTATGAGGACAGGCTAAAGTTGGGCTTGTTCAGCCTGGAGAAGAAAAGGCACCAGGAAGACCTTATAGCGACCTTCGAGTACCTGAAGGGGCATGTGGGAAAGCTGGAGAGGGACTGCAAGGGCATGGAGTGACAGGACAAGGAGAGGAGATTTGGTTTAGACCACTGGGAAGAAATTCTTCACTGTGAGGTTGTTGAGGCCCTGGCACAGGCTGCCCAGAGAAGCTGTGGCTGCCCCCTCCCTGGCAGTGTTCAAGGCCAGGTTGGATGGGGCTTTGGGCAACCTGGGCTAGTGGAGGGTGTCCCTGCCCCATAGCAAGGGGTTAGAACTGGATGGTCTTTGAGGTCCCTTCCAACCCAAACCAATCTGTGATTCTGGGATTCCTCTGCATGAGAAGGTTTGCAAATTGAAAGATTTTTTTTCATTTATAGACTTCCTGCAAGCTAAATAACGTCTGTTTGAGGCACCATCTGTAAGATCTTGGTCTGGACCAGTGGGGATGCAGAGTAACTGTGACTTAAAAATGACCTAACCACTGCTGATGTGTTTTTAGCTGGTCCCTACAAGTTTCAAGACCACAGTTGTAATCATGGTGTCAACAATCGTGCAAGAAGTCCAGACACATATCCTAAAGACACACAGAAAAAGGCTTTTGGCTTTCCAGAGAAAGGGGAGAAATGGTGTTGAGTAGCTCCATAAAGTTGGCAATAGTTGAACTTAGAAGTTCCTTGGTTATGTACTTCATGGTGAACTGTCACATGACATAGGATGGACGTGGAATATAGCAAAGAAGCAATCCTAGCATTTCTTATAAAGGTGAAACTATGAGCTTTTTATGAGTAGAACTGTGAAGACGTTGTTGTGCTGGAAACCTGGTTGTGTGATCCACAGTCACTCAGTGGATTACTTCTGCGTGAAAGCAGTAGCGTAGTTTTCCACCTACAAGTAAGGCAATCCATCTCCCTAGGAGGAAGCTCTGTGTATGCCAGCAGCGTGTTAGAGCCTCTCTCACAGAGACAGCAAACATATAGCTGAAACAGGACTTTTCCCCTCTGGGCAATAGATAGCTTGAAGCATGAAAATGAAGGTTGGGTGGTGGTTGTTCATTTTCAAACAGTTGAAAAAGGAATAGACCATTGTCTGATTATTTCCAAGGCTGTAAGGAAGCTGCAGAAGCCAATAGCTGAAAAGACAAAAATAATGTACCACAGTAAAATGCTCTGACCCCCAAAACTTGCAGTGGGTGATGCTAATGGGAACTCAAGAGTTCTTTTCTAGAAGTTCATGGGAAATCAGAACAAATATTTCCTTCAGCCCCTATAAGCTGAGGAAAAAAGTGTTGCAGACAAACATTATTTGGCTAAAAAAGGCTCTACAAGGTTTGGCTAAAAAAGCTCTACAAGGTTTGGCAAAAAAAGCTATACAAGCTTGCAGTTGTTACTGCATTTTGATGATACTGCATCTGTACAGTGTTGAGGCATAACCTGACATAACACACACACCCCCCAGGATGATTATTTCCACACTTTTCAGTTGAAAGGTTGTCTAAATATTATCCAGATTTTGGCACTCCCAGAAGACACATAGTGCAGATGTCTTCTTGGAACCACTGTGTCTTTTGGGGCCAACAAAGGTGGGCTGTATTGCCTCAATTTTATATCAGTGCATTAGTTGAAAGGTAGCTTACATGAAATGTAATTGTTCTTGAAGCTTCTAGACTTGACAGAAGGCAGCCTGTGGATAATTAGAGGGAGGAGTACTCTGGTCAGTAAAGCTCACGCTTCAGGAGCCCGGCACTGGGAAATTATCTACACCCCAACTGAAACTCTAGTCCCTGAAATTTCTTCAAAATTGTGGAGGTAACTAGTTTTGTCTGTCAAAATGCAGCAGTGAAAAGAATATTTCTTTGAGTGAACAGCTTTGGGAGGACTGAAGAGACTTACGTTAACCTCAACTCTAAACTGAAGTTGTTTTCAGTGTCACAAATAAAGATTTTATCAGGTTAAAATTTATTGCAGGGCATCCAAGTTGCTTACTATCTTTTGACAGTAAATTTTAAATTGTCCTAGCTGAATTATGCATTTGTGTACTGCAGGAATGTACCCCTGATGGGGGGAGAAAAAGAGCTGCTACATGATGGGCAATGCATATTTCCCTTCCATAATCTTTAAAGTGACCTGTTGCATTTGTTTTCCAAGTACTCATCCCTTATTCCCTCCAAAGAGGTCTCCCACTGTTCTGCCTGCCAGGTACCAGACTTGAGTTGTGGAGCACAGAACAGCCCAGGTTAGAAGGAAATTCAAAAGATCACCTGGTCCAACCTTCTGTGGAAAAGGGAGCCTGGATGAGATTATCTCCTGCCTTGTCCAGTCACGTCTTGACGAAAGTCGATGCAGAAGAAGGGATAGAAAAGGCTGTTCCTCTTAAGCGCTTTCATCCCATGGGATTACTATAAACAGAAATTAAAGAAGACCAAAATGTGAAAAGCAATCAAGAGAAAGCCCCAGGAAGCTGGCTACTTTCCTTGTGAGGACGAATGTGGAGGAGAAAGCAGGGGTGGGAAAAGGGTTGCTGTTTGAAGGAGCAGCCCAGCACTTCCTGCGTCTACTGTATTCTTCCTCTAATTAATCTTCACTGCCACCTTGCCCAGCTCCAGCCTCCTTGCAAGGTTACATGGACCCTAACCCTTCTCTTCCTCCTCACAACGTCTTTATTCTCTCCTTCATCAGAGCATGGGCTCTTCCTCTTTTCCTAAATCACAAGCTCACCCCACAGTTCAAGGAGAGCAGATGAAGGACATGTGATTTATACAAACTGGATGCTGGAGGTAAACTGCAGTTGGGATAATGTTTCCTTGATCTCTCTGTTTACGAAATTATAGCTGGCTTGTAATGGTGCCAGTGTCCTCGGGAGCCCTTTCTAGGGATTTCTGGGAACCACAAAAACATGTTAGGAAGAGGATGGAGTTAATCGGTCGGGCTTTCCTGCTGCTATATTCAGCCTAGCAAGCCGCCTCCGACAGATGTTTCTGCTTTTAGGCCACAAGGAACTTTCCTGACTGGCTTTCCCTGTGTTCAAGAGGCATGTAAAGCTGTTTTTCCATAAGACCATTTCATGTCAGGTGATGTTTTTCTCTCTCTGGCGCAGAGAATTTTAATGAATCTCTCAACAGACTGATTCCCCAAGAGGAGAAATAGAGGAAATCTGCATTACCTGATTTTTCTCTCCTGCCTGCAGGAGCCACGAGCTTCAAGCGATGTCACAGTTACACAGCAGAGATGTGTGAGGCAGTGCCCAGAGCCCTCTGCTCCCCACACACCCTCATTTGCTATCCTGACCTGTCTAGTTTGAATAAAATTTCCTGCATGTCATACTGATCAGATCAGAGCCAAGTCCCAGGTGTTCCTTACGCACTTTGAGGCCAGTCAGTTAAAATCACTCCCTGGGTCTTCTATCTCTACCTGTCTCCTGTGGCTTGCATGACAAGAAGGGAAACATGACTGGGAGCACCCTGGTGAGCTGGCTGTCCAC
This sequence comes from Laterallus jamaicensis coturniculus, assembly GCA_022605575.1. Lineage (NCBI taxonomy): Eukaryota > Metazoa > Chordata > Aves > Gruiformes > Rallidae > Laterallus > Laterallus jamaicensis. The sequence continues at coordinate 11,275,921 of JAKCOX010000012.1, forward strand.
AAACTCTCTTCAGACAGGGTGAGGAACAGGAGAGCTTGGGCCTCTGCGGACTGTGGGGTGCTGGAGGACTCCTGTCCTGGAAAACACCTCCTACTGTCCCGGAAGGATTTACCTACTTGAGCATTCAGCTCATCCAGCCATTAGACAGAGTCAGCAGTTTGAGTTTGCATGGCAAGGTTTGGGTGGCAGTAGGGAGGCTGCAGGGGTGGCTTCTGTGAGAAGCTGCCAGAAGCTTCCCCCATGTCTCACAGACCCAATACCAACTGACTCCAAGATGGACAAGCCGCTGGCCAAGGCTGAACCCATCAGGGATGGTGGTAGCACCTTTGGGATAACCGAGTTAAGAAAGAAAAAAAGAAAACAAATAACAGCAGGGGGGGTTTGCATCCAGAGAGGAGTGTGAAGATGTGAGAAACTCTGCAGACAGTCAGTTAAGAAGGAGGGGGAGAAGGTGCTCCAGCTTCTGGAGCAAAGATTCCCCTGCAGCTCATGGAGAAGACCATGGTGAGGCACAGTGAGGCAGGCTGTCTCCCTGCAGCCCATGGAAGATGATGGAAAGCAGAGATCCCACCTGCAGCCTGTGGAGGACCCTGTTCTGGAGCAAATGGAGATATCTGAAGGAGGCTGTGACTCCATGGCAAGCCCACGATGCAGCAAGCTCATGACAGGACCTGTGGCCCTGTGGAGAGAGAGGCCCACACCAGAGCAGGTTTGCTGGCAGGACTCGTGCCTCTGTGGGGGATTATGATGGAGTAGACTCGTCCTAAAGGTCAACGCCCTGTGGAAGGCACCCACACTGGGGCAGTTTGTGGAAAGGACTCACGTTGGAGAATTTGGTGGAGGACTGTCTCCTGTGGGTGGGACCCCACACTGGAGAAGGGGAAGAGTGTGAGGAGTCCTCTCCCCTGAGAAGAAAGGAGCAGCAGAGACAACATGTGATGAACTGACCCCAAGCCACATTCCTTGCCCCCTTGTGCCACTGAGGGCAGAGTAGTAGTTGGAGAAATAGGGAGTGAAGTTGAGCCCAGGAAGAAGGGAGGGGTGAAGGGATGTGTTTTAAGATTTGGTTTTATTTCTCATTATCCTATTCTGATTTTCATGGTAGTAAACTAGGTGCATCTTATTCCTAACTGAGTCTATTTTGCCCGTGACAGCAATTGGTGACTGGCTGCAAAGATGATTAAAGGAAGGCCTGGAGCATCTCCCCTACGAGGAAAAGCTGAAGGAACTGGGGCTGTTCAGCCTTGAGGAAAGAAAACTGAGAGGGGATCTGATTAGTGTTTATAAATATCTGAAGTGTGGGAGACAGAGGGAAGTAGCCAGCCTCTTTTCAGGGGTCTGTGGGGACAGGACAAGGGGCAATGGCTTCAAGTTGGAGCATAGAAAGTTCCACACCAATATGCCAAAGAACTTTTTCACAGTGAGGGTGACAGAGCCCTGGGACAGGCTGCCCAGGGGAGTGTGGAGTCTCCTTCTCTGAAGATATTCAAGACCTGTCTGGATGCCAACCTGTACGATATGCCCGAGGGAACCGGCTTTGTAAGGGAGGTTGGACCTGATGATCTCTGGAGGTCCCTTCCAACCCCTACAGTTCTGTGATCTCCCCGTCCTTATCTCAATCCAGGGTTATTTCATCTCTCCACTGCCCAACTGAGGAGGGCAGTGACCAAGCAGCTTTGGGGGTACCTGTCCTCCAGCCAAGGTCAACCACCACACTCAGACAAGACCAGGTTAAAGCAGAATGGCCCGGCTTCTCCATATCACCACTCTGGTTCCTTGAATGAGTAAAATTACTCCCCAGTGTCCCAGCACAGCACCACAAAGGAGCTGCCCACCCAAAGGATGTCGATGGGGTTATCAGTGCTCATGGCACAGCCAATCTTCCTGTCACCCACCATTAGGTCTGCCCTGCAAATGGTGTCTCTTCTAATCAGTCCCAACCATTTGTGCTCGCAGCACGGGCCTCTCGAGGCATTGCATTACACGGGGCAGTAAGGACAGCAGTTACCTATCTGACCAAAACCTACAGGTGCAAAATGATGCCTGCAGCTATCTGTGGCCATAAAAACAAGGCCTCTGTCCTCCTGAAGGTGGGTTGCAACAGAAGCTGACGCACAGTAGCAGTACTGAGCCCTTCCTCTCCCGGCTGAGCCCTGCGGGGTGCTTCTGCAGCACGTAGTCTGTGCACCTGGAAGAAGGAGAAATGCAATTTCACCCATCCCATCCTCTTCTGGCTGTGGTGGCTAGCAGGGATGGTTATTTTAGTGGACCATAACATTATTATAATAATTGCTGCTTCATCAGACAAAATTATTAGTGTGTCAGCAATGCATTAGACAGTAACACTTATCTCAAATGCCTGTTAATTATCTAAATAAGCAAATTTGCTTCCTTTCCCACTGTGGTCACTAGTCTCTTGTATCATTCATGCAGCTGAAGCTGCAATCTTGCAAATACCCCTGCAAGTAGTTGCTATTGCAGGGGTTGTCTCCTCAAAGCACAGAGGTTGACGATGTGAGGAGGAGATGCCAGACTACTTCTCTGGGGCCAGATTCAGTGCTTTTAAAATCAGTAGAGAGCTGCTTCCAGTCTTTCATGACTTAGGATTACATCCTCAGACAGTAAGGTGTTTTTTTTCCAGACAGGAACTTTGCTTCAAAAGTCTCTTGAATACACTTGAGAGATCTGGCAGCTGCCACTGGAGCCCCTGAATATATTGCACATTTTTTTCAACACACATTTTTTTCTCTTGGAGAAAACAACAATCTGATAGGCTTTCTTGTCCGGAGTCAGACCTGAAGTAGCTTTTCAGTTACTCACATATATCCAGAACCTTAAAATGGGGCAGTCATACAATCATTAAGGTTGAAAAAGACCTCCAACATCATCTAGTCCAACTGTCCCTCTACGACTCACTAAACTGTCCCCCTATTACTCACTAAACCATGTCCCTAAGTGCCTCATCCATCCTTTCCTTGAACACCCCAAGAGACAGTGACTCCACCACCTCCCTGGGCAACTCGTTCCAAAGCCAATGACTGTTTCTGAGAAGAAATTTCTCCTAATTTCTAACCTGAACCTCCCCTGGTGCAACTTGCAGCCATTCCCTCTTGTCCTGTCACTACTTGTCTGCAAGAAGAGACTGATGCCCAGCTCACCACAACCTCCTTTCAGGGAGTTGAAGAGTAATAAGGTCTCCCCTGAGCTTCCTCTTCTCCAGGCTGAACAGTCCCAGCTCTCTCAGCTGTTCCTCATAAGACTTGTGTTCCAGACCCTTCACCAGATTCTTTGCCCTTCTCTGTCCACCCCTTCAGTGCAAGGGTTTGGGGCTGCAGACATCATACGTCTTCAGTGCGTGCCCTCTGCCCGCTCCACAGCTAGCACTTGCCTTCTCAGCATTCCCCCTGCTTGATCCACCTCACACAAGCCAATATCCTGTGAGAGTGTCCCCTGTGCTATCATGGGCCAAATGATGAGATGGGTGGCTTCCCCAAACCACCACTGGCCTCTGCTGCTCCCACTGCCTCAATACAGCCCAGACCTTGCCCTGGGCTGCTGTGCATTGGCTGCAGCAGTGAGCTCCCTGCCCTGAAGAGGAGCATCTTCAGAGAGTCAGCTGGTGCCTTGAAGCTGCAGCTCCCAAGAAGATGTAGCACAAAAGCAGGTCCCATGGGATAGCCATGAAGTGGAATGGCAGTGGCTGGCATGGATGCAGTGTCCTTTGGACAGGAGCTGGGTGGCCCCAGGGGTGCCCAGTGGTACATGAGGAGTCTGGAAGGCATTGTTTCACCAACTTCAGTTGTCTGAAGGTGTGCTGGGAGCCTCTTTGCCTCCCAACTAACAGAGGACAAAGAAAAAGAAGCTCCTAACTCACCACCAGACTGTACACGTGTTAAATGCTTAGCAGCCACCCAAATTCCTCCCTTTCTGGTTTAAGTCTGCACAGAGGCTGGCATGCAAGGGCTGCTGTAGGAGTCTGAGACTAAGAAAACCAGAACTCATTCCCAAGGGGACTCTTTCATACAAATCTCAAACCATAACAGTTTTAATTTTATTTAGGGACATTAGCAAGAACGTAATGAAAGCCATCATCAAACCCGAGGTGAATTTTACCACCTCCCAGAGATTTACCTTCCTGCCTGTGACTGGTGACCCTACAAATGAAGAGGTGTAGGGCTGCTGCTCATTTGGGGCCATAAAAGGAAAACCATGTGCGTTTAGTGAAAGCAGATAGAGCCATCTAGTGACAAGAGAAATGCATTCTTCATTGCATGCTGTGAAGGTCCTTCACAAGCCCCCAAAAGCCTGTATTAGCCACCAGGATTAGTTGGCCCGCAGTGCATGGGCAGGCCCTCTGTGCATGGCCGAGCCTCATGAGGAGCAATTCTCATGGTCCTCAACAAAGCTTGTGGGAGCAGGGATGGTAGGACCACATGACAAGGCTATCAACAAGGTCTGGGTTTGGGGAGCAGCAGTGGGGGACAGGTGTGGGCAGACAGCCACACAGCAGGCAGATGGTGGTTTCATGTTTGTTGGGAGAAGGACCTTCCCCAGGCTGGTTTTGAGCTGCTCTAGCCTAACAAGGAAAAATTCAGGACAGGGGAGATGCTTCTTAAAAAGAAAAAAAAAACCCCACAAACCCAACCAAATCAAAATACTTTGTTTCAAAATATGCATGAATTTTATTTAAAAAAAAATAAATTGAAGGCTTCTAGAAATTGTGTCCTTTTAAAATAAGGACATATTTTAGCATGGCATTCCCTCTGACCAAAACAAAACTCTTCCATAATTTTATATTACTAAGATATTAATTTGTTTTTTCTTGGCAGTGAAAGCATTATTTTTCCTCCTTCCTTTTCCTTCTCTCCTGGTCTAGCACATTCCTCCTCTCCTCTGAAGAATGCATAGAGCTCAGCTTGTTATCAGTCCAGCTAATTACATTGCTGCACTTCCCTGTAAATTAAGATCCAAAGCCCAGGGTTTACAGTAAACTCCCCAAAGGGAGAGCTAATGAGGTTACTTAGCAGGTTTTGTTCCTCGGGTTATTTCCATACACTTAGTTTATGAAGTGCTCAGTAAGGTAGCTGCTGCCATAGCTTTTATGTTAGCCTTCCCAGGAACCCTCCAGGTCACCTAGTAGTTCTGGGAAGGGAAGGATTCTCCTGGCTGAGGCCCAGAGGTGACACCATTTGCCCCAGGGTAGAGAGAGACCAGAACCAGCTCTGGCTCTACCTGTGCTGCAAACAAAGCAAGACACAAACAGTTTGGCAGCCTGAGGCTGTATCCACATGGCTCCAGGATGGACCTCCAGGGCAAAGTGGCTGTGTCCCAACCACAAAGCCCTCAAACCTGGATCTTCTCCTCACTGTGGTTTCTCCATGGCCAATGGACAGGATTTCACTTTGTGGCAGGAGCAGAAACCGCTTCATAGCATCTGAAGTGGGGATGGGCTGCACAGGGCCCATCAGGGTGGTGCTTTTGTAGCACGGCAGTGGAGATGCAGCAGAAGTGTGGCATGAGGCTGTCTGAAGATGCAGAGCTGGGACCACTTTGCATCGGCTCTGTTGTGAATGGGCTCATAGGTGCCAACATCACCTTAGTTTGGGGCAGGTGGAGATAGACTAAACTGTCAGCCAGGCTGTGCTGGGACGGGGAAGGACTTGAACTCCAATTTTGCAGAGAATTTCCAGCTGCAAAATTTGGTTTGACTCAGAATGGAACCTGTCTCCACCACAAAACACCCCAAAGCCAAACAATTTGTTTGAGGTCAACCTACATGTTTTGAAAATACAAAGCCAGAATGTTCTTTTCCTTGTTCCCACAGAAAGGTTTTCTTTCTATCAGATGACACAGTTCTCTGGACGTTTTCTACTTAATAGTTTCTTCATACCTGCAGTCCCAGCCAGGAACTCGGCACTAGCATCCAGATTGTTTTGCACATCCCTAATTAAGCCAAGGTGAAATGAGTGGATTTAATGAGTTATCAGACTGAAGGGTGTGGAAGGAGAACAAGGACAATGCAGCCATCAAAGGAGCCCAAATGCTTTTGTGTAGGCTTATAATTTAAAAAAATTAAATAAAATTCCCTGCCATGATTACCTGATTCTGGTAGGTCTCTACCACAGTTAGCTTTGTTCATTTAATTATGAATCCCTCTTCCAGGTCCCTTTGGCTGTTTGTGAGTGAATTTTTCACCCACACGTTCTGTCTATTCATAAAAATAAAACACACCAAAACCCCATGAAACACTCTAGAGTCTGGGGCAAGAGGCTGTGCTACGTGCTCACACAGCACTTGGAGCAGTAAGGCTTCCAGTCTTTCACTGGGCTGTTGCAAATACAGCACAAGTGCCTTAACAGTGCCTGGCTCTCCCTTACCCTCTCATCCAAAGGTATTACTCCAGTCATCACGGATGAACCTGGGAGCGATAAGTTAGTTCACTCAAGGCACTTTAATCACTTTAATCACTGTAGAGTCGGGCCCGAAGCCTGATGCTGGCTCACAGTGCTGGCTGTGATGCACAGCCAGGGTCAACCTATCAATTTGAGGCCTAATTTGTTTAAACAGAAAGCTCTCTGTGAAGACATGGTCCACCAGACCCTCTAAGTGCTGGATGCTAGACAAACGTATGCCGTGCTTTCTGCAAAGGACTCCAAGCAAAACAGCTTTCTGTTTTATTTGAAAGGTTTCCATCTCTCCAGCACAGTAAAGAGAAAATATGAAGCCCTTCCTCAGCTCTGCATCCAGTGGACAAAACCTACAGTTTTTCATGATTCTGCCTCATTTCTATTAATAGGACTGTGACTACAAACGACTTGGATGACAAGTCATCGGATTTGCTCATCAGCTTCTCTGTCTCTCTCCACTCTGCTCCATCTTCCCTGCCCCCCTGATAGCTGTTGCTCTGCCCCACAGGGAGCAGCTGCCACCCCTCTGATGGGTGTTGTGCCAAACCTTAAATACACCCAGAGTGCCTCAGCAGGACACTGCTTTTCCCTCCTGTAACACCTTTGGGGGGGTACAAGGCCTAGTCTGGCTCTTAGGAGAAGTCTCTTTCCTCATTAAGAGAACTAGTTCTTTTCCAGGCCTTTTATTTGTAATTAGCACATCTGGAACACATAATTTCTCTCTTGCACCTCTCCTTCTGGCCTTGCTGCCCTTCAGTCTCACTGCCATCGCTTGCAGTCATCCCAAAACACACATCTGTGTGCCACGTGGGTGCCCACCAGAACAGGCCAACTCTCTCTGCAGCTCTAGCCTATAGTGTCAACACCCGATGATCCTCTGCCCAGGTGTGCCAGGAAGGGATGGCACCCAGACAGGGATGGCATCTGGACATGGACGTTAGCCTGGGGAGCTGCAGTTGGTTTGGGGATGGTTTGCAGGCAGGAGAGATTGTATCAATTAGCTAATGAATTAATTTAGGGGCATATTTACATATCTGCAGTATTCTGAAGGCACCGTACTGTTCTACATGTGCATGGAGAAGTGTTTCCATGGTTTGTAATCACCCCTGTAAAACTGCTTGTCACCTGAGTTCAGTTACTCCTTTGTCTTTCGGCACTATCTATGGCTGACCAGCAGCTTTCAGCTCAGCCTTACACTTGTAACAGTCCTGCTAAATGGGTATCTAATTAGAGGGATGGAGGAGCAAGGTTTTGGAGCCCAGCACAAACACCTTGATTCAAAAATCCTCTTAGTTGAGTCATCTGTCTTCAAGGAAGAAAATTATGATTAATTAATTCTGGGATCAGACTTTCTGAATATCCCACTGAGCTCAGCAAAGCCATACCAGCACAAGCCAGTTTAAGCAGAAGAGGGTCTATAGGCTCTAACAATGGACTCTCAATTTATACCCCCTCCCCCCACAACTTCTGAAGCTTGTAGATGGTTTCACTGAAGTTTTATGACAACAACCAGGGAAAACAACTTTGGGAACTAACATTGCCCAGCAAGACACAGCCTGCAGCATGTTTTTTATAGCCAAGAACTCGCAGCATTCCTGACTTCATTTCCTCACCGCTTGCAGCAGTTCCCCTTTATGGCAGGGCTCTGCCCCCACCCTCCCCAATGCCCAGGGCAGCGTCGTGGGCTCAGACATGGTGAAGCAAATGACTGGGGCAGGGGAGAGCTAGGATTTGAAAACCTACATAAATTAAAACAAGGGTTTTAATTTATGGGGCTGGGTAACAACTCCTTGCTTTCTCTTGCAGCCAGCCTCAAGGAACTTGCCTAGGAACATTGCCTAGGCAGGGCCGCAGTGACTTTGGGTGGTAGGAAGGCTCTGTCATTGCAGGGCTGTCACCGTGGACAAGCACAGAGAAGCACCATGGTCTGATGGCTTCCAGTGCTTGAGCTAATGTGCTCAGGACCAGCGTGACCATCTCTGCCCATCACCGCTCTGTGTGGTCCCTCTCCTTGAGGCCATTGCAGAAGTCACAATCTGGAGATGCATGAAAAGCTGCTGTCACTGATATCACTAATGCCGGGTGTCCTGGGCTGGAAGCCAGGGCTTTTTCCTTATCAGCAGGTACTTTATGATGCAGCACTCTAGCTCACATCAAAAGGAAGGTAATACGGGATACATTCTCAAAGAAAGGGGTTTGTTCCTAAAAAGTCAGTGGATTGGTACAGGACCTAAGGGCAGGGTCTGGCCTGCAAAGCGTGCAGTGACAGCGATCAGTAAGGAACGTTTTGGAGAACCAGGCAAGACCCTGCGGTTCTGGGAATAGCACAAGAACCCTGGGAACCAGTAACATGTGTCAGAGCTTATTTTCTCCCAAGGCAGTTGAACATTAACAAAGCCAACAGGAGCGCTGTGCTGCTGGAGGGAGAGGGTCTGACTCTTGCTGCACTGAGCCTTCCCCTTCTTCCAGGCCTGCCACCGGCCTGTCACTTCAGCTTCACGTGGAAGGGAGGCTGCAAGCCTCTGATCCTGCCCTCACCATCGGGATGGTTAGGTGAACATCAGACCAGCTGAAATCTGGACAGAACACCCCTGAACTGAGCTGTGTCTGAGCTCAGCTCCCCCCACAGTAGGGGTTTCTGTGAGTCTAAACATTCGTTTGTTTTTTTTTTCTTTTGGTCTGGATTTTACAAAACTTGGCTGTTCTCCACTCATTTTAGCCCTCCTAGCAAGGGAGCCTTGGCCTTTGAAGCCATTCTGCCTGTCCTGTGGGAGTTTTACCTTGCTCATTTGCAGCCAAAGAAAGTAGAATTTGTTGTATGAGCATATGAGACAAGCAGCAACTTGTAATTTCATTATTAACTGCTTACCAGAGAAAGAAAACTTCCCCATCTGGGACCAGTGTGTTTTCTTTGTGAACTGGAGATGGTAGGGTAATGAACAGCCCCTTGAGATGTGAGAACGCAGGGCTGACGCTGGTATCCCCGTTGGTTAGGCAAAGATGCAACCATTGATACAAAATCATTAGAAATAACTTGTCCACACAGGGAACCCAGCCACAACCCTTTTTGTGATGTTCCTGTGCAGGCAGCCTGGCAGCTGCAGCCATCTTGATGGCACTGCCCAAGTAGCAGCAGTTCAGCTTTTAATTATAATAAGCTTAAACAGTGTGGACATTGGAAACTTACCCATCCACTCCTAGCTTGAGCCTGTCCTGCCTGAGTTTTAAGTTCATAGGTAACTCAGTAAGACCATGAGCCAGTCCCAACAAAGCCCTCCTTAGCTCTGTTACGTGGTAGAACCCCAGGCCTGCTGGAAAAATTAGTGTTTGAGCATGGAGGGAGGTGCACAATCTCCTCCATGACCTCCTGCTGCCCAGCTTCGCCCTCCGTCAGCATTAGCTTTGATCCCTTGAATGATAGTGGGAGCACCGTGTGTGCAGCTGGGATGAGCTGCATTTCTCTGCAGGCGTCTCAGCACAGCAGCTTTTTGCACAACATTTTTGGCATAAGAACCCTTGGGACGTGGCTTTACTTCTGTCATAGGAGGATGGAGGGGCCACAGCTCATAGCTTCAGCCAGATCTTCAGCTGCTGTAAATAGCCACAAGCTCATTTCACCACCTGAGATACATGTTTCCTCCTGTACTCTGACCTTAAACCTCGTGTCACACCACCAGAGCTCACATCAGAGAGTAAAACCGGTCGGCCCCGGGCAGAAGTGGCATGTAACCAAGCACCCCCCTGGCTGCTGTTAGGATAACATAGCAATTTGCCATCTTCCTTCTCTTCTCTCTGCTCACCTGTAATTATACTTTAGTCACTGGTCATCTGCTCTCCTCAGACCTATAATCCAGCAACCTTTCCGGCCCTGTCACCTAAAAGTACTTATTTGTGTGCACAGTTAGGAAGACTTAAACTTCTTTTCCTGCTCTTTTGGGGAGACACAAACTGCAGGCAATTTAGCTGGCAGTGGAACACTGATAACGTGCCTCGTTTGGAAAAAAAGAAATCCATAAGTGCATTAAGTGTTAAGCATATGGGCAGGACAGTAAACATGCTCTGAAAGGCTGAGGAAACATTAAATGAAAGCAGAGCTGCGGGGGGGAGGAGGGGTGGCAGCACAACCGCCGTGGCTCGGTGCAGGCAGACATTCGCCTTCGTGTTGTACGTTTAGCAATGTCCGTCTCCGACATATTTAACAAGATATAAAGTTGTAGTGTCCTGTATGGGCACTAAATAGTCTTCTGTAAGCAACTACACGTATTTGACTTTGGCACCTTTCTAGCAGTGTGGAAAGCGTTTGTAAGGAACCATAAAAAGTCATTACATATGCAGAACAATTGAACCTCCTCAGCATCTGTGGTAGGAAACACATCTGTCTTCTGTCCCTTTCTTTCCTAAATGTCTCCCTGAATCAACTTTTATGGGGGGGGGTCGTAAATATCCCTTTCTATTCGAATCCAGGAGTTAACAATACCCCCTGTGACCATAAACACAAGATGTTTCATTGAGGAAAGAGGTGCACTCAAGTAAGCAGAGATCTTTGTGACAGTTGCTGCCAGTATGGTCCCCATGCACCGCTAATCACATTAGTGGGAGAGCACGGAGGTGGCCAGCAGACAGCAAAAGAAAGAGGGAGAGAAAAGCAAGACTAATCTCGTTAAAAGGGAAGCAAAGATAGACGCTACTTTTACACAGAAGCTTATAACGTCCCCATTTTCCCAGGGCTGGAATCACCTGGATGCTCTCTGAGAGGCACGGCCGCTGCCCTTGCGGATGCAAGCAGCCCCACTTCTTGCTGGTGTTTACTGAGGGTTGGGTTTTTTAGGGCTCTTTGCCATCCATGTTCTCTTGGTTTCTGCACAAGCAACGTTGAGTCCTTCCTGAAGCAGAAGTTTGCTTGCCTCCAGAGGACTTTAAAAGCAGTAGGAGTGTTTTGGATCCCCCCTGCATGTGATCCTTTTCCAGTTTTTAACAGATGAAACAAGCACAGGCTCCCCAGGGAAGTGGTCACAGCACTGAGCTTGGCTGAGTTCAAGAAGTTTCTGGACAGTGCCCTCAGTCCCTTGCTCTGACTTGTCTGGCCCACTGAGGAGCCAGGAGTTGGACTTGCTGATCCTTATGGTTCCCTTCCAACTCAGGAGATTCTGTGATTCTGTGACTCTAAGCACCTGATCTAAAATGTCCCTGTGCTTCATTGTCTTCCCCTGGAGAGGCACCATTGTGTGTCTGAAGCCACCTCCTCCCTGAATTAAGCCTTTTGCTCTCCAGCTGTGTGAGGATGATGTGTGGATCATGTCCGTGAGGCTGCAGCATGCTTTTCTTACGTGGGGAGTCCCAAAGCACCCACAAACAGGGAGCTTTGGAGTGACTTGCCAAGCAGTCACTACGTGGGCTCTGAAAGTCCCCACAACAGGGTTTCATCCTCTCAGCAGTGCGTGGAACATTGCCATGCTTTGAGCAGGATCTGAGGTGGTTGATGCGGAGGTGTTCCCCAGGGCTGAGGTCCACTCTGCCCTTTCCTTTCTCCTATATTTGGTGTAGACAGGGTGAGGGAATGGAGAGGAGAGGTTCTTCTGACCAGACACTCACTGAAGCATAGGCACCAACATGTGGACCAAACCCACACCTGCAGTCCTGCACAGGATGCTGCAGCACAGTGCTGAGGCTCTCCAGGCTGCTGGGAGTCCAGTGCAGGTGGTTCTCACACCAGTGAGCTTCCAGTTCACCTAGGAAAGGTGTGTGTTTGGGGAAAAACTTTTGCCTTTTGGGGAACGGGAGGCTGGAGAGGCAGCACCATGTGCCCAGGATGACCCTCTGAGCCAGCACTGAAGAACTGATGGACACAACCTTTCTGAGTATTTCTCCAGCACCTTGACAGCCAGATGGTCCCTCTCCCACTGCCCATTGCTGTGAACCTCCCAGAGCTGTTTTAGTGGGTCCCCTGCCTCCGTATTTAATGTTGGAAGGGAAAATGGCACCTTGGTATCTGAAATGAGCCTTAACCCATCTTTATACCCACAACTGTTCAGTCAGTATCACACTGCAGTGCTGAGGATGTCAGACAAAGCACTTGTGTCAGTAACGGGATGCCTGCCGCTGCTGCACCAGTGCCTCGCCAATTAACTGAGTGGGGCAGGGGAGGGAGGACACACCAGATGGGTGGAAGAAATCCCTGATGGAAAATCTCACTTGTTGTATTGGGTGGTGGGGTGGGGGAGAAGATGAAGAAGCAGCTGGAAATCTGGCAGCAAGGAAAGTAGTGATGGCCTCATAGCTGGAACTCTGTTCGTTGGTCCTCACAAGGACAACCCTGTGGGCCAGACTGGGTGGCCTCAGGGTACCTTCCCTGGCTTCTGCAGCCTCTCCCACCTCAGATGAGACTAGCATTGACCATTTAGTCATGGATGGGTTTAGTGGCTGTTGGGGATGGGTCTGGACCCACCCAGGGCAGGGAACCAGGAGCTCCAAGGGGAAGGAAAGGCAGCAAAGGGGAAAAAGGGGAGGGGGCTGCAGACGCTGGGGAAGGAGGCAAAGGGTTTCTGAAAGGAAGAGAAAGAAAATCCAGGAGCAGCAGAAGCAGGACCCTGTTTTCTCACCAGCAATGCCTCTGATGAGAAGGTAACGGGCGAAGGAATGGAGAACTGGGGTACAGCAGGAAGTCAGCATCGCGTCCATGCAGAGGGCTTCTTTGCAGGCTGTATGGCATGCCCCTGGGGCTCGGGTCCCTGTACAGCCATCTCAAAGGCCACAGGCAGCCCAGTTCCTCACCCCACACTCCCCTTCTGGAGCTGCACAGTCTGCATTGCTATTGTGACCATTATTATTGTTAGTACGGTTATTACCAGGTAGTGTAGTAGTAGTAGCGGTGGTAATATTATTACTATTATATCCTGATTTTCCTAGGAATCTTGGTGTTTGTCTCACACAGGCAAAAGCATAACCTGTGGTCCCTCATAAAGTCAATAGCCACCGTGCTTTTTCACTTGAGGATGTCCGTGTGGGCCTCAGGTGCAATTTGTTCACCTCTGCAGATAAGCCAACACATTGATCTCTCCCTGGGCTCTGACCCCTCCGTGCCTCCTCTGTTTACAGAGTGATCTTTAGCATTCCTGCCTCCTGGCTGCTGCTCAGCAAATGCTTCACGTAAAATTGACCGGGCGATTGCAGGGAAGGGCGCCATGGAGAAGCCGGGGCATGAGGCCGTGGGCAGCGTCTCTGCCGTCAGGAAAGCCAGCTGAGGCAGCACTGGCGAGGCGGGTTCTCTAAGGAGCAATGCCCAGCGGCTCTGCGTGTCACTCGCTGAGTGCAAACAGGGGTGTCACTGCACTGTCATCCTCATTGCTTTTGTGTGATGAATTGGACAAGCCCGAATTCCACCTTTCTCCTTAGACACGCTCACCGGGTTTGAAGGCCAGGCGAATGATGCAGACCACCCACCCTGACCTGGGAGGTACAGCCCCGAGCCTCTCTGCCTTAGCTTCAGCTTCAGCCCCATGGCTCTGCACAAGCACATGAGTGTCTGGAAGTGGCACTGGAGTCTTGTCAAGGTTTGTCAAGACCTCTGTCAGGGCCACCTCCAGCTTTGCAAGGGCTACACAGAACAAATGCCCTCTTCTGGGGAACATGCTGCATCCTCTCAATTTTTTAACCACAGGTAGGGCACACAAAGGTTATGTTAAAGTAACTGCTTGCAGGCCCAGTCCCTGGTCCTTGTTCCCTAGTCCTGCAGACCATATTCAGACAATTACAGACCCACACAAGTCATGCCAGAAACCCTCCACTTCTCTTGAGGAAATGACTTCACCCCTAGGCTACGATGACAGACCCCTACCCAGATACCCTCCCTGGCCTCCTGAACTGTCACTTTCTTTCTGCAAAGTAGCCTAAATTCAACCAGAGGGGTGAGGTGGTGGTACATAACTTTCTTCTGCAGAGGAAGGGGAATGTTTAACCTTCAGGCATTACTGTGGTCAGCATGGTGGTGCCCAATTCCTGGCATAGCTCCTTTGCCTGCCCATACCCAGTGTTTATGGGACAATGGCTCCAACCACAGGAGGAAGCCAGTGGGGAGCATGACAGGAGGAAGAAGCCACAATACACCCCACAGATCACAAGCAACATCACAGGATCACAGAATCCCAGAACAACAGGGGTTGGAAAGTCCAACCTCCTGCTAAGGCAGAGTCACCTCAAGCAGGTTGCACAGGATCACATCCATGCAGGTTTTGAATCTCTTCAGAGAAGAAGACTCCACAACCTCTCTGGGCAGCCTGTCCCAGTGCTCTGTCACCCTCACAGTGAAGAAACTTTTCCTCACATTCAGATGGACCTTTCTGTGCTCCAGTTTGTGCCTGTTGCCCCTTGTCCTGTTGCTGGGCTTCACTGAAAAGAGTCTGGCCCCATCCTCTAGACACCCACCCTTCAGATATTTATAAGTGTTGATGAAATCCCCTCTCAGTCTTCTCCAGGCTAAATGAACCCAGCTTTCTCAGCTTTTCCTCACACAAGAGATGCTCCGGTCCCCTCATTATCCTTGCAGCTCTCTACTGGACTCTCTACAGTAGTTCCCTGTCTGCCTTGAACTGGGGAGCCCAGAAACTGGACACAGAACTCCACATGTGGCCTCACCAGGGCAGAACACAGCAGAGGGGAAGGAGAACCTCCCTCAACCTCCTGGCCATGCTCTTAAACTTCATTCCCCTTGTAAAGAGCTGAACCTGCCAAAACAGTGTAAACCTGTAAATTGGCAAACACAGAGTACAAAAAGAACCAACCAACCCACCTCCAAAACTCATGTTACAGCCCCTCTAGGTAGCTTCAGCATCATTAAGAGAGAATGCTGTTTCCAGCAGCTATGGACAACTATTTACTCTCTCGGTTTTAACCAGCACAGGCCCTCGAGCAGCACGCAGCTGCTGTGGGTAGACTGGCAGGGCTGATGGCAAAGCTGCTCACCAGGGTGAGCTCTGCTGGAGTGACACAAGAGCTGTTTGCTTGTTGGTTGCTCTGGGCAAGCTCAGCGACTGACTTTCCCTTCTGAGAAGAACAAAATTGACCTAAGGAAGTTGGATGTATGGGAGTCTTTCCTTCATCCTGTGTGGTTTATGTATGTCTCTTTTTCATACAGCAATGACTGCATTTTCTGCAGTGGTTTGTGCCAGGGGAAACCTGCTTCCTAAGGTGTTGCCCTGCGTGGGGAAGTCTGTGAAAGGCAATTGTGACTTCTCCCAGGGAAAGGCCAGAGCAGCTTAAAAAGTAGCTTGGTGGGGCCAAGTTGACATACCCCACAGCAACCTCCAGCTTTGTAGCATCTTTGGAGCCTGATAATGAAAAGCACAGGAACACTATTACTGGGGGGAGTGGGAACCAGTAAGGGAGATGCTCTGGCTGATATAGGGACCCATCCAGATCAGTATGGATGGGGATATAAGTGATTGGGCATTATTTGATCCACTTGCCAAACTAAAATACACCAGCTCCAGAGCTTTATGATCCCTAGTACTGTGATGTCCTTGAGCATACATCACTTAGAGGATTTTGCTTGTCTGGAATTTCTCAGGTGAGCATATCAAATGCTGCCCCACAAGCTGCCACTTCTGACCTAAGCAGATGATGCTTATGCAGTCAGGAGGACAGGACAAAGTCAAGAAATTCTGCAATATGGTGCTCTTGATTAGTTATGAAAAAAAGAAAAAAGAAAGAAAACCAATGCCCAGCATAGGCTTTGGGTTCCTGAGGGAATGGGGTCTGCAATGGTGTTCCTTATGGCAGGTGCTTTCTCCAGCCTGCAATCTACACTTTTCTCCCCAGTCCATGCTTTTCTAGCATTTCTGGGATTTCTCTCTGCTTATTTGGCATTTCTGGTTGTATGTGTCCACACACCTCTGTGGAAATGACAATTTCTTCTCTGTGTTTGCAGTCAGAGCTAATAAACCCCCTTTGTTTACACAGCTTGCTTCCTGAGCAGGTTCTCAATTTGTGTTTTCAGACTTCGCTCCTGGTTTTCAGCTCTCTTTAAACAGAAGCTTAACTGCATCCAAGTGTACTGTAGGGAGAAGGCAGCTGCTGCACTGACCAGCTTCAATGGTTCTCCATGTTATCCCACCTTACTGGGCAGATCAGTGTAGGCTGAGTATCCCACGATACACTCCGAGTGTCCCATTCCAGTCTGAAATGCTGCTGGCCTTTCGGCTTTGCAAGGTTTGGGGCTAAGAGGAAAATAAATTGAGAAGGGATGAATGCTTCTTTGAGGCAACTGCATTTACCCCTACGCTGCTGCAGCCTTTCCTGGGGTAAGGACGTGTGTCAGCACAGTCTGCTCCACAGCCAGAGCAGGTGGTGACATTGGCCTGCAGTGTGCTCAGCCAGGGTCAGACATTTACTGTGAAGGTATTTCAGTTACTGTATTGGGAGAAAACAGCTTTATGTTCAGTGTTCTTAAAACCAAGGCTGGTGAGAGCTAAGGCAGTTTTGCTGGCACCAAGATGCTGCTGGGTTGGACACCGTGAGACACCAGAGATCACAAAATCACAGAATCACAAAGTCGTAGGGGTTGAAAGGGACCTTCAGAGATCATCGGGTCCAACCCCCCTGCCAAAACAAACTCCCTAGCTCATACTGCACAGATAGGCGTCCAGACGAGTCTTGAATATCTCCAGAGAAGGAGACTCCACCACCTCCCTGGGCAGCCTGTCCCAGGGCTCTGTCACCCTCACTGTGTAAAAGTTCCTCCGCATGTTGGTGTGGAACTTCCTGTGCTCTGCTATATCCCAGCACAGATGACAAACGGGCTTGACTCTGCCTCTGTGGGAGAGGACAGGCTGCAGTAAGTCTTTAACCCAAGCCCATCAGCACAAGCACCTTGGAGTATCAGGGAATCATAGAATCTCCTGGGTTGGAAGGGACCCATAAGGATCATCAAGTCCAACTCCTAACTCCACACAGGGTCAGCCAAGTCAGAGAATGTGACTGAGTGTGTCATTGAGACATTCCGTGACCTCAGTCCAGTTCGGTGCTGTGACCACTACCCTGGGAAGCCTGTGCCAGTGTCTGACCACCCTCTCAGTAGAAAGGCTTCACCCTGTATCGCTGCAACCCAGGAAAATTTGGGGAATTATCTTCCAGGACTGTGGGATAAGACGCAGATTCCTGTGTTGATAGAGCCTCTATGTCCAGCCAGGAGGGACAGGGCAAACCACAGAGCTGGTGGCTGTATTCTGTTCAACCAGGAGTCTGGGCATGCATGAAGGAGCAGAGCCCACGTAACTTAGTCACTGCAGTCTTCAAAGGAAGCCTATCTGTAGCATCCCCACAGGTTTGATTCCCCCACTACCTTACCCCAGGGTGCTGGCAGCGTTAGGGAGAGCGGTGCTGCAGTCTGCCAGAGCAGGGAGTCGGGCACCCCGTGCTTGTTTTCCTCTTTGCACCATTGACAGTGAGTTGCTTTTGGTGTTGCTACAGGAATGCAGTGGAGAGGAAACAAAAGAAAGGGTCACTTCAAGAGACCATTCCACACTGAATCATATGGCACTTCCCAAATCATCCGTGGCACGTTAGCTGGGGAGGGGTTTGGGCCGTGATCTTCCCACAGTCTTACTGCAGTCAAGAATCTAAGGACAGAGAGAGGGCTTTCCTTACAGCTCTCTGGCACGGACACATTGCCACGTGCCTGGGAATTGCACACAGACACTGCTAAATGCCAAGAGTATCATCTGAGCTGGAGCTTTAAATCGTACAGGAAGGTGCTGTGTTTGATTCCAGGGTGTCTAATGGATCTCTGTGGAGGGAAATCAATGCCATTAATACAGGAGCACGGGTCTGGTTTGCCACTGCCTCTCAGCACCGATCAATCACTGTGGGCTGCCACCATCTCATTCACCGTCCAGATGGCAATATCCAGCGCCTGTGGTTCTGAAGCTCTTGTATAAAAGAGAGAAAAGCAGGCTTTTCCCAGCCATAAGCTGCTTGGTAGCAACTGTACAGAAATAGCCTGGTGTTCCATCATCTGGCTGCCTCTCTTATGAAGGATCCTCCTTGACAGTCTTCTGAGGATCTTAACTTCGCTACTTAACTGCTTCAGTTACACAGGAATACCAGTAGACACAGTCCAGTATTTAGAAGGGCTTTAATGCCTCTTCTTGCATTCAGATCAGTGCTTTTCTCTTTAAAGCAGCCAATCTGAGAACAATGTGGATTGTTAAAGGGATACCTCAGATTTGGGAAGGAGGAGGGTGTTACATTTTTAAGTTTTGTGATTGATTTTTCACCTTAGCTACTCCTAAAGACAAACCCCTCATTTGTGTCCTTGCCTCATTTTTGGTACTGACCATAAGTTTTTAGGTGAGGATGACTTTGGAAGCTTGAAAATGTAAACAGTGAGATTGGACAGATCTGTGCATAGCAACAACAGTTCTTCACCGATTGAAAACCCAGGAAAGCTCTTTGTGCTTTCAGAAAGCTACACAATAAAAATACAACCACACGATCACTGCTCAACAACACTGATCAACAACGGGCTCACATGCTGCCCTTGTGATGTTTCTGCAATGTCCTTTGGTAGTCATTGTCTTTCAGTGACATTATTTGTACAAAAGCAAGAAAATAAAGTAGTACTATTCCTGATACTTTCTGCCTTTACACGTAATGTGATAAAAATCAGCAGCATTTCTGTAGCCATCAAAACGCTTTACTGGGCACTTCTGTGTTAACACTCACAATCCAGAATGACCAAACTTCCATATATTAGAAAAGAAGAAATCTTTCTTTTTCAAACACCAGTGAAAAAGCTTCCTTTCCATTATAGAGGTGGGTCCTATTCTTTCTTAAATTGAAAGCTTGTGGTACATGTTTTGAGTTTTTGACAGTTATCTTGTAAATCAACACCAGTGTTGTACAGTTTCCATATATTCTTCTGAACACTGACTAGATCCTTGTGGCCAACAAGCTTAAAACTCTGCTGGTTGCTATTGTGAAGGATTTCTTCCACAAAGACCTCATCTTGCATCGCTTTTATGCTTGTGGCTATTAATATAAAGTTATTGCCAATGATATTTATGTGTCATTTAGCCAGCTGCTGTTCAGACACATAAGAGACGTGCTCTGCTCATGTGCATTAGATAACCAAGATTACTCAGTAAATATAATTCTCCTAGAGACTATGCAAACAGTTCCACGTTGCACTTCCCCAGTTCTTCATTCTCCTTCTCTGGATTCATCGGTTCATTAACACCTTTTTAGGCTAATGTGACTGTCCCCACATTCCCTCAGCTTTCTTTGCTGTCGACTATCATGATGAACTGAGTTGTTGCATCAAAGCAAATCCAAGTGTGACAAGAAGGGATAACACAGTAAGCAGGTTCTGTACCTTTTTTTGTTGTTTGCTTGATTCAGCTGATACAGCCTTAACTTCCCATGTTGAATGAGGTTTTGGACAACCTGGTCTAGTGAAGGGTGTCCCTGCCTGTGGCAGGGGGTTGGAACCAGGTGGTCTTTGAGGTGCCTTCCAACCCAAACCAGTCTGGGATTCTATGATTGGCTCCATCCCCCTGGCACAGCCATTTGGCTATAATGTCTCTGTGGTGCTCTGTCATCTCTGCATAGTCAGAAGGCAGAGATCACAGAATCAGAATCACAGAGTTGTAGGGGTTGGAAGGGACCTCGAGAGATCATCGGGTCCAACCCCCCTGCCAAAGCAGCTCCCTAGCTCATACTGCACAGATAGGCATCCAGATGGGTCTTGAATATCTCCACAGAATCACAGAATTGTAGAGGTTGGAATAATACAGACAGACAGCAATCTCCCTTAATGTCAGACTGGAGCTGCCCCTGAAAGGCACCAACCTGTGTTGAAAATAAGCCTACATCTAGTGGAATGCTGTATCCATTGCACAGAAGTACATTCATTAGAAATGCACCAAGTCAGAGCTTTCCAGCTGAGATAACCTTTCAGCAGAGCAGGAGATGCTGCATGACCTTTATGCAGTCTCACCGAGCTGCTTCTAAAAGGATGTTTTCATCCTTTGTTCACCGATTTAGGTATGTGAACCAGAGTGAGTCCTTGCTAAAATGCTCCAGCCCTGAGGGGGTCCCAGGCAAGTTTGAGAGGCAAGCCTCTACAAGCCATTGATCTGGGATCACCTGCAGATGTTAGCTGTGGTGGTAGACACTTGCCCAAAGGGAACTGGATTGCAGTTGCTCAGCTTTCATCAGATAGCAAATATTATCCCTCTCTACTCTGCCCTGGTCAGGCCCCACCTGGAGTATTGTGTCCAGTTCTGGGCTCCTCGGTTTAAAAAGGACAGGGATCTCCTGGAGAGAGTCCAGAGAAGGGCTACGAAGATGATTAGGAGCCTGGAGCATCTCCCCTATGAGGAGAGACTGAATAAGTTGGGACTCTTCAGCCTTGAGAAGACTAAGGGGGGACCTAATTAAAGTCTATAATTATCTGAAGCAGGGGATGCAGAGGGAATCGGCCAGCCCTTTTCAGTGGTCTGTGGAGACAGGACTAGGGGCAATGGCTGCAAATTGGAGCATAGGAAGTTCCACACCAACATGCAGAAGAACTTTTTCACAGTGAGGGTGACAGAGCCCTGGGACAGGCTGCCCAGGGAGGTGGTGGAGTCTCCTTCTCTGGAGATATTCAAGACTCGTCTGGACGCCTATCTGAGTGATATGTCCTAGGGAGCTGCTTTGGCAGGGGGGTTGGACCCGATGATCTCTCGAGGTCCCTTCCAACCCCTACAGTTCTGTGATTCTATGATTCTAATGAACCCAGTTGCTTTGAACTGTGAGTGTCCAGTGAGAAATAACTCTGGGTTCCAGCTCTATGCAACCTACCTAGGTCGGCAGCTCCATTTAATAGGGGCAAAGTCATCATGGTTTCTTCCAGGCATTGGGTGATCAGTGCAGAAAAAAGCCCTTATCGTTCTGCCCTCAGCACTCATTCTCTTGAGCTCAGCCAGACTCTCAACTCACCACCACAGAACACAGCCCTTACCTGAGGACCACCTGCAATCAGACCAGGTCTGTAATGAACACCGCATCCTCATCTCTCCATGGATCATGGTCAGAAAAAGCCTCTGAGATAACCTTGGCCAGTTAAAAACTGTCTGGATTAATACTTTGGACTGGACATGCCTGTGGAGTCAGCTGAGGGCACACATCACTAATGCAACAGCTTTGCAACTGCTGTCAGGGAGATGGAGATGTGTTCCCTTGCCAGGATAGGCCAGGAACAGCAGCTCAAGCCATTGGAGATGAAGTAAAATACCATTACTGTGCTGTCTTTTAACATACAACATTCCTCACCCGTGCAATGTCTGCTGAAAGGGCTGCAGATAGTATCCAGCCAGTTCTGGGGGTGGGGTTGCTGCAGGCAAAAGAAGAGAACCATGCCTTGCCTTCCTCCCCTCTGAAGTTTAAAGGCAGCTATGGCCAGCCCTCTCCAGGTAAATGGCAGGGGGAGATCTCCTGCAATGGGAAACTCAGAGCATGGAAAACAACGTGAAGCTTCAGGAAGCTTCTCTGTATGGGATGGTGGAGATCCCACATGCCACTGAAAGCTGGACCTGCTCTTGAGGACCTCCCCCAAGCACTCATCTGCTAGGGCATCTACTTTGCCCTCTGAGGAACCTGGGGCCAGCTGAATTAGTTGCTACAGGCAGGAAACCATGGACACTGCAATAAGCCACACTCTGATCTTAGGCAACAACTTTACTTCAAAGAAGACAAAGTTTTCAAACACATTATAAAGAGACATTGCAAGTTGGCTGAGCCTCTGGCAGCTCCCACTGGGGTTGGAGGATCACAAGTCTGTATGTTTGTAGGCATACCTGCCCCTTGGAGCAGGAGAAGCTCAGGAGGTCAGTGTGGACCTCCTCAGGACTAGGAAGATGAGACCCAGCTCCCCAGGCATATCTCAGGAACATATGGTGAAAATTGTGGGTAAAAAGCCCCTGATGGATGTCTCTGCCCTCTTCAATTTTCTGTATCTTCCTCCCCACACACATATCCATGAAATTCTTTTCTCTTCAGGAGCCATATGAGGAAGATAACCCTTTGGTGAGTCATCCCTTCTCTTACCATCAGATCCAAGTGATCAGTACATTCCTCAAAGATTCAGTCTCAGGCTGAAGTCCTGGCAGATGTGAATGAGACTGGAAAGCCAGTTCTGGAGCCAGGAACAGGCTGCTGTGTGTGCAGCAAGAAGCGTGGGAGCAGTGAGGACCCCATCACACCCCAAAATGTCAGCATTTCCATACCCCACATGGTGACACCAGCACCATCCACATGTAGGATCCATGCTCAAGGTGTTTTCTCCTGGACACCAGAGACACGACTCTCCCAGAGACTGGGCTCCATCTCACAGCTCTGCAACAGACGTCCACAAGCCCTAGAAGCCGCCAAGTCCCCAGTGTGTCACGTCAGCCCTGGCTCAGCAGAGCTCAGGAGTTCAGGCTGCCTGACAAGCTGGCAACATCTCACAGCCACGTCTGGCGGACTGCCCACACCTATTTTGCAGGATATTCTGTCTCCTGCAGATCGATGTTCATGCCTGGAGACCTCTGTTGTTGCACGCCTCTGCCCTCAGCCCTGCTTGCTGGGGACCAGGGCAGCTCCCTGGATGGCTCCCTCTGCCTCTACCATCACGGAAAGCATCTCTACTTTGGTCTTTTCCAGAGACCATGATTCCACCTGACTTGCAGTAAATGTTGTCATCTGTGAGGGTGGGGTGGGGTGGTGACATTTTCTGTCATGTACCAACTCAGGAGCTGGAGACCTTTGTGTTTGTGCTGGTGGGGATACACAGTGAGTGTCAGCACAGTGTGATCAAAGAGCTTTCACTGCAGGAAGGATGAATAATATCTGCTTCTTTCTTTCACACTTCTGCAAGACTCGGTCAACCCCAGCGTCGTGATCGATGGCACGAGCAAAGCCTTGTTGGCACCACGTCAAAGGCAGGTGCCTGTTAATGAAAGAGAAAGACAGGGATGAAGGTGCCTTGCAGGGCTCACAACTCCCCTGTCAGAGCTGGGAAGTGGGAGTGAGCGGCTTGGTCAGGGGGGTGTATTTGCTGACAAAAGTCTGTGCAAACAAGGACCTTGCGAGAACGCACAGGGAACAGCTGCTCTCTATCTGGGAAAGGCAAATGCAGTTTGCAGAGCAAACTCACTCTAATTTGGGCAAATACTCTTACAAGCAGCGTGGCTGAAAGGAAAACACGCTCTCTGGGATGTGAACATGGCTCGTGCGGAGGGCAAGGAGATGGGGAAAATACCCGTGCCGGTGAGCTGCGCCTGGCCAGGCGTCCCTGTCAGGAAAAGCTCTCTGCGTGAAACACCTTGCCTTGAGCAGACATCCCTGCTGCCTGAGGGGGAGAGGTGCTCAGTACGTGGCATGATTTGGCCTCCATGGGCCCAGTCCAAGCACCAGCTCAATGCTTTTATTTGCCAAAAAGGGCTTTGGATGTTGGGTGGTGATCTGAGCTGCGCTGCAGAGATGGGGGGGTGCAGGGAATTTGCACCTCTCAGGAGGCAGACACTGGGCATCCCAACACCGAGCATCCCAAATCACTTCACTCTGTGTTTCTCCCTTCTCACCTGCAGGACCACTGCGATTATCTTCAGTGCCCCAGAGGGAGAAGCTGGAGAAGCCTTCAGGGCAGCGGGAATTGCTGCAAAATTTTGGGACAGAGCCCCACCTCGTGGAAAGGACGTCAGACCCTGCTCGCAGAGGCTTTTGTGGGGCGGCATGTGAGCTCCGACAAGGTGATCCTTAGTTCCCTTCCAACCTGCCCCACACTGTACCTGCTGCCACACCGATTAGTCTAATAAAAGGTTTTATCTCAGAGTCAGCACAACACCATCCTTGTGGGCACATGGCACAGGCATGGGGCATTGCCCACATCTTCCTCTCCCATAGCTCAAGCTGATCCATGCAGCATGTGTAAATGGCAGTGATATTTCTGTTACTATTGGGGGAAACCCCCAAAGTTTTATTGTTTTCAGATTTACAGACAGTAGGAGAGCTGGTTGAAGACCAGGCCAGGCATCTTTCACTTACGCAAAGAGCAATTAATGGCCTTTTATGCAGTGATAGGAAGGCACGAGGCAGAGCAGATCTAAGGACCAAGGGATCACCCACGGATGGGTCAGCCATCCCAGCAGCACAGTCTGGGGGACCTGCTCAGCAAGCAGGAGGTTATGGCCCATGAGAAACTGCAAGTCAGCATCTCTGAAGCCAGGCATTTTCTGGGTTTCTGTATGTAGAAATGTCCCTCTTTCCCCACCTATACTCGGGGAAGATGGTGTCAACTCACTTTGTTCACACATAAAGCAGGATGGTAACAGCAGGTCATTCTCCAGCTCCTCCTGGAAACTCCACAAGAAGGTCCTGTGGCACCAAACAGAGCTGGGGAATGCCAGAGCAGAAAGGTGAGCCACTTCAAAATCATTACCCAGTGTCACCCACAGAAAGCACCATCAGTCAGCTCCTGCATCCCTGTGAGGAGATGGGGGACTGAATCTGCTCCATAGAGTCATTTGATTTCTGTCGACAGCTTCTTATTCCTGTCAGGAAAACAAAGTGAACTTGTCCCCTTTTGAAGCTTCTGATTTGGGAAATGAGGTCTAGGTCTGCCATATGGGTCAGAAAAGGTTTTTCCAAACCCTGCTGCTGTTCTGTCTAGGAAAAGCTATTTAGCAACCTGTTGTAGCCAACAGGTAGCTGTGGCTGCTACTCTCAACCTGCATGATCAGGGATCCTGGAGGGATTATTTAGCAGAGTTAGCATGGTAGAAAATCAACTTTCCATTTGGTTGACATGCAAAGCCCCCTAGAAACATCACTGGTGTTCTTTGATACAATCAGGGATGATCACATCTCACACTGCTTGGCTGATTTTTTTATTTTTTTTAAAATTCAGATATTTCCATCCTGTATTTCAATGCCAAAATTCCTGTAAACCACAGAGGTGTCTCCATGTGTTGGTTAGACAGCACAGTTAATCTCTAGCACCAGGCCCTGGTGTAAGCCAGGGGGTGCTCAGCCAAGGCAGTTGACTTCTGCTGGACCATGGCATCAGCAAACCCTGGGCCAAGCCAGGGCTGTGATAAGCAGAGTGGGGTGTAAGCTCTGCTATTTCTAGACCTCTTGCAGTAGATACGCAGGGGCTGAGCAGCGTGTTTATGTCTGAGATTAATGAGATTAATGGGACTCTTGGGGATGGGGATGGGGGTGTGTGATTGCAGGGTTTTGGTTTTAAATGTTTTATGGAAACACTGAACAAACACCATTAGCCAGCTCAGCACTTATTAATAATTAAACTGAATAGCACCAAGCTGCTTTCAATTGATTTTTAGAGGGGAAAAAACAAGCTGGAAGTTTCATTTCCATGAGACAAGTGTGTAAAGAGGAGTGATGGGCTAGCAGCCTCGAGCTGTCACACTGAGGAGCACGGACCTTTCAGCTCACAGGGCTGTGATGGTGGAGATCAGCTCCTCTAGACACTGACACCTTGGTCTCCCCTTGCCTGGCAGAGCTGACAGCAGCACCTCCTCCCTTGTGGCTCACCCACTGCCCAGGTACCAGCAGCGGAGGCAGAAGCTCGGATGATCTCTCCATGTCCAACATGGGACATGGGAGTTTTGTCCTCTCAGGGCACCCCTGGCTTGCCCAGACACATGGAAGATACACAGGGGCTGCCAGGCCCACCAGGCGTGGCTACCATCCCCAGAGCCTCCACGGGCTGGGGCTGAAGCAGAACCTGTTGCTCAGGCCTCCCTGCCTGGCTCCTGCCTGAGGTGCCTGCGGGCTGAGGTTCGCGTGCTCGGTGCCTGGTGCATGGGTGACATCTACCGACCGTGTCTCCAGTTCCATTTTATGCTTTAACGACTAAATAAAGCCGTGCCCAGAAAGCGATGGCTGGGACTGTGTGCTGCTAGAACCCCGCGTTTCCCTGCCCCAGCGTAAGGGGCAGTAAGATGTTCTCCTAATTGTGCTGGGGGCTGCGCGCCCCATGCCAGAGCCCTTCTCCAGGCTTTGACAAAAGGCCAGCGCTTGTCTTTCAAATGCAGCAGTGCAAAGCTGTAGGAGAGCTCCAAACATGAACGGAGGTCGTTCCCCTGTAATTTATTCCCCTGAAATTTATTCCCTTGCAATTCGGATTATATTTCGGATCTGCTTCTTTAATTGAAAGCTCACAAACAGTCCAGGGCGATGGAACACATGAAATAAATCCAGTGAAGTTCCCTTTACAGAAAAACACTGATGCTGGTCCTGAGATGTATTTTAAAATGGCAAGCTAATGGTCATTCATCTGGGTTTTTTTAAACCTTTTGAAGAATAGAAGGTAATATAAAAAAAACCCAACCCAAATTCCTACCTGCTTTTAGAAAGTGTAACAATAATTAATCCAAGCAGTAAAAAGCAAAAAGAAAATACCTGGGTCCTTCAAAAGAGAGCAGTTCTAGGCTGGTGGCCTCAGGTGCAATGCAATATTAGAGCTCTACTGCTAAGTTTCAGATAATAACCCTTGGCTCCATCCTCAACAAAGCGTCTTGTCTGGATAAAACTCACTGCGTGCCTGGCCATAGGCACAGCCCATATGGAAAGCTGCAGCCAGAGCTTCACATCTTGGTTCTTCCATGAAACTCTGAGGTTTGCTTTGCTTATTTGGAAGTTCTTCACCCATGAAGCTGCACCTAAATAGAGGTGGTAGGGGGACGGTTGGACTAGATGACCTTGGGGGTCTTTTCCAACCTTAATGATTCTGTGATTCTGTGAAAGAGAAAAAGCAAATATTGTAAATACAGGTCTTAAAGGCTCATATTCAAAGGTGAATAGAAGGTAAACAATGCTTGTTCTTTTAAGTAATGTGCCTTTTATTCTTTTGGCACCTGCCATATAATTGGTGAGTGTTTAGGCAAGGTGAGGCAGCTGTAGAGACTGTACTTTGTCATTCACACCATACAATACCACTTGCAGACACTGCAATACCTGTAGTGCCATAAAAATTAATCCAATCCTTGAAGAATGCTGCAAGTCATCTGCTGGTGCCCCAAAGCCTGGCCATGCTGGATCCCATTTTCTCCAAGAAGCCTAATAATTTCTCCTAAGGCAGCCAATGAGATGCTTTTCAGATAGCCACAGGGATTAAATACCACTTTTCCCCTGTGGAGAAAGGTGGCAGGTTTATCTGGTGTGACCTGTCTTTCATAGATCTATGCTCTTTTTTATTCCACTTCTATGTCCACTTCTGGGACATTTGCTATTCAGTCCTACATGGACAGGAACCTAATGGGCCCATCATTTCTTTAGCCTCCTATACTCCTTCTGAATACCCTCTGCTTAGTCCTCCTTGGTTATATCATCTGCAGGTTATCAGCTGCTGCTGCTAACCCAAGTTAAGTCACTTTTATTACTTCTTGGATATTTTTTCCAATCTAAATCTCTCCAGCATATTTCCATTTGATCCCCAAGAAAGCTTCCCTATGCTCTGAAGCAGAGTGTTGGTTCATCTATTAATCACTACTCCCACGTAGTTAACAGTGGGTGCTAAAAACTGGAACACTATCAGCACGCACAGTGTATTTTACATGTGATACAGTGAGTAATGTTATGCTTCATCTTGTGAATTACAAAACAAACTCCTTCTGGAGATATAAGAATGGGAATGATGCAGAGAAGTATTTGTTTGGATTGTCAGCCACGTGGAAGAAGAGTGTTCAGCAGCTTTGATGCCTGATCTCGGATGCTAGACTGGCTGAAATTTAATGCAGGTGATTTTGTGGTGTAATTTTGGAGAAGATCTGATAAGGAAAGCTCCTGTGGTTTAAGGTCCTGTGCTTTTACATTTCTTTTTTCACAGAGCATGATTTAGCTCAGATGTCCTCTGGCAAAATTCTCACTTCTCCCATGAGATGCTCTGCTCACCTACCCCCAGCTGACATCTTCCAGCCTGGAGACAATTTAATGACTCCTTATAATTATTGCCTTTAAAGCCCTTTGGACTTTACAGCTGTACAAATGTCAGTGGCGTTCTGTAAAACACCAGTTCTGTGAAAATCTTGGAAATCTGCCCAGCTACGATGCTGCCAGGAATTTGGATATAAGGAAGAGATTAAGGCAAGTTTCTTTGATTGACAGCTCTTAATAATCATTCTCCGAGTGCCGGAATAGCTTTTGCTCTGCCTTTGATTTATCCGTTCCCCCGAAGCGGAGGAATGGGCTGGGGGGTGGCAGCCCCCTCCCCCTGCTCTCGCCCAGGCTGCCCTGCTCCTCTATAACTCGCATTATTTCGGGGGCCACAAGGTGGTGCCAGCAGGCAGGGGAAGCGAGGGCAGGCGGGACCCGGGGAAATCGGCACGGGCTCGGTTAAACCCGGCTCCCGGGACCTCTTCTCCCTGTTTCTAGCGAAGGGCTTCAACCCCCGTCTCTTCCAACTGGTCTTGAAATATTTGTCATGTTCTGCGCCGCACTGCAAGAGGCTATTTTAGGATTCAGCTCAGGATGCTGTAGGGCAGTTGGCATTCCCTCAAAAATTTTGTTTTTATAGAAAGCCAAGCTCTTCTGTTGTCTCCCCCCTAGTTCCTAAAACTGCTTAAAATCAAGTGAACTCTCTATCTTAATCCTTCATGCCTCCTGTGTTTTGGAGTGATGTTTGGCAGTGACTGTTTTTGTTACTTAGTCACTGTAAAAACAAACCAAACCCCAGGGTTTCTTTGAAGAACTCGATTATTTGAAGCTCTGTTTTTGTGATGGGCTTCTTGATGGAATGGCCAGAGTCTTTCTGCTGAGCAGGTATCCCTCACCTCCTAGTAAAGACTGCCCAGGTATTTTGCTTCTTTGAGGCTGGATGTAAAATTAAGCCCTGCTTGAATTTAATCATTAAACCACATCTATGCTTTTGTGGGGAAGCCTGGAGGTCCATGTAGAGCAAAACTGTAGCATTGACATGGAGTGGAAATGAGGCCAGGGAAATATCCTATAGCCCCATCACTTCATGCAAGCTGAGCAAAAGGATGAGTCACATGGACCGTTCCTCAGCCTTTCCTCATATGGGCTGAAGCAACAGGAGGGTTGCAGAGGATTAAGGGAAAGGATTATCCCCTCTAGTTAACACTCACTAGACCACATGGACATACTACATTCAGTTTTGGGTTCCCCAACACAGGAAAGACATCAAGTGGTTGGGACAAGTTCAGCAGAAGCAACCAAGACGTATTCCTGTAGATGAGTATGATGAATTATCTACAAAGTTCCTTTCTCCCTCCCCTGATTACAGAGGGAGCCTAAATACCTAAAGTTAGGTGATACAAATCTAGTATGAGGTGAACTGCCAAAGGTCATAGGGGGATCTGGACAACCAGGACTGGAATCCCAAGTTTCTTGAGCGTTTAGCTGCTACTCTAACAACTGACTTGGACTTCGTTTTAAGCTTGCCCTCGTGAGTGATCAGCTTGCCCTTGTGAGTGATCAGCTTGCCAGGCCTTTTTCATTGGTTTCCACACATGCAAAGGTTAGCCTTTACTCAAGCTTTCATCATAGGTTACTCAAAGCATGTAGCACCCCTGTATCTACACCATCTTCTTTCAAGTGCTCCAGTCACCATCTCAACAGTTCCTTTTGCACTGACCCGTGAAGAACAAGTCAGTGTCCTCAGCTGGGTCAGCTTTTACAGCAAACAGACCTCATGGATCAGCAGCATCCTACAGACTTACGTGTAGCCCTGAAAAAGAATCGGGTGTGATCATTTGGGTGCCTTGCTGACGGGTGCCGTGGTGCTGAGGTAGCCGTGGAAGTCAGTGTTCCCTGCTTCCCATGTTCAGCCCTCTCACCCACGCTGGTTCTCAGAGGTGGAAGCCAAAGATGCTTGGCAGTGCCGGAAATCAGGCTTCGCGTGCCGGTCTGTACGCGCAGCTATAGCTGCCGAGCTGAAGTGGAGAACAGGAACGGCCGTCTCTAACACTGCTGCTGCCTTACAGACTCCTGAAATCACCCTCACACACAGCCCTTGCTGGCCACAATTTAAATGGTAACAATGGCAGAAGAGAATAACCCCCCCAGCGCTTTCCTCACTGTACTGCGAGCTGCGGGATATACAGTGAGACTTTCCTCTAAGTGAGGCTTCCTTCTTGGAAGTTCAGGTGCTTAAAAGCTGTTTGTGTTTCACAGTCACCTCAAAATTGCTTCAGAATTTTAAAATCATAGAAGGAAATGATACTTTTTTCTTTTATTATGCCTACTTTGCTGTCCCTGCAGTAGCTGGGTGCCAACAGAGCACCACACAGTCTCCTCCCTGAACAGTGACATTTAGGCACAGCTATGGAAGAACTCTGCATAAGAGACTTTGCTACAGGTTGTGTTTGATAATAGAAGGTGCCTGGGAGTCTGTGACCTTTAGTGCAATAAAACAGTGTGATAACAGGGATCAAAATTGAAATCCTCAGGACCCCAGCCATTATGGCTGGTGCTGGGCCCTCGGAGGAAAGGGATCTCTGGAGCTGTCTCTCATAGCCTGCTTGATATGCCACATTAGCATCTTTTCTGCGCTGACCCCACGGAAATATCACAGCCTGTTTCTTTCAGTCCAAGCGGGTGGCACAAGGCTGCATTAGCCCTGAAAGGTTCCCCATGCCTTGGCCTGAAGGCAGAAGGCAAATTGGGGTGCTCTCTGCTCCAGCTCAGGCAGTCAGATGGCCCTTCCAGAGCAGCCTCACATGGATTTAGTCCAGGTGTTTTACACAGTAATCCAGGGGGAGGGGGAGTTTTGTGCTTACGTTGCAGAGAAGCCGGCTCTCCTCTGAGAGGGCTGGCAGCAATGTGTGTGTGAAGCAACCCCGGCTCCTTCCCTTAAGGACAAGGAGGGAGGGGACACTCATAGTTATGGAGGGAGTTCTGGGAAACACTGTCACCTTCACAGAGTGTGGGACTTGTTTCTTGCATCTTGCATCTAGTATAAACACTTGTGTGCGTACTTGCATGTGTCAGTGTGTATCTGAAAGAGGGCTTCCCAACACACTTCCTTCCAGAGAGAAGAGACATACCTCAGAAGACAGAGACACAGCTGTACACATTCTTCACTGGTGGTCAACAGTACTTCATGAGCATGACGTAAGAACCTACATAGAATAGAGGAAAACTTTTCCAACTCCTACATTAACCTCCTTTTCTGGACAAAACAATAATAATTTTTAAAAGGATATTTTAGAAGCACTTAAGATGTGAATAAACCAATGGCCAGATTATCTCTGTAAACCTTGGTCTGCAGTTCTCAATGCAGGACAATAAGACCTCCTGGGAATCAGGAGCTCAGTGTCCTTCAGTAAAAGCCAAACAAAACCTCCTGGAGTTATTTTAGAAACCTGAAGAGCACTGCATAAATATATTTTCCTCTTCTAAAGGCAGGTCACAGCAGCCTTAATTACCAGAGGCCAGAATGGAAACAACATAAAAATAAATCCTTTCAGAGTTTGCTCTCATTACCACATTTGGCATATTTAAACATAAACACCATCTGTGTTTATCATGAAGCGCAGCGATAACCGCCGGCCGATCTCGCAGTCACACCAGTGTTTATGGAGTGTTACAGTAAGGGGCACATGCAGTGCTTCCTCGGAAACTGAGCTCCCCTGAAATTATTTGCTCAGCCACCAGCTGCTTGTGTAGATGGGAGACACTTTCGCCAAGGAAAGAATGACCATGGAAGAAAAACAAAGCCTCAAATCTTGCGCTCATGGCAGCTTCTTCCAGCAACCCCGAGCAGGCAAACAGCAGAGAAAGTTACTCACGGCGATGAATCAAGCTGTAAAATGCACTTTGTGCTTTTAACGATTTAACTCCTACGGGGGGAGGAGAAGCATCTGCAGAGCTCTGGGGTAACGCTGCCGCTCTGCTCCCTGCCTTGCAGCAGACTGGGGATGCTGGGGAGGACCGTACGCATGGGCTGGGATCTCCTCACACGCTGCACACCGGCTCCCAGGTAGGGACAGCGTGGTCTGTCACCGGACCGGGCACTGTGTCCTTGCAGCTGTCCCTCTCACCCAACTCTGGTGCTACATCCCCAGGAGATCCGAGGTGTGGGGGGTGTGTGTGTGTAGGCAACCAGGAGCTGATGGTTCTAGTGAGAAGATTTACTTTACAGCTACACTGGCTCTGCCAGCCATGTGTGCCCACGGGTCAGGGCACTGGATGATGTTTATTTGGACTCTCTGTGATCCTACAGCATAGACTGTACTTTGTTTCTGAACTTCCTTGCCAAAACAAAAGCAGAATTAAAAGACAAGGATGGGAGCAGAAGCAGGGTATGCTCTGCCTAAAGCCAGGACACAATGCTGCCATAGGCTAATGGCTTCATCATAAACTCTTCTAGACACCATTGTCTAGCTAAAAACAGGCATTTGGAGTACTCCCACAGGACCAAATTGTAGCATGGATCTGGATCCAGGGGCTGATCAACTCAGCAACACATCTTCCGTGAAAGCAAAGCCACCAGCTGCCTGAAACACAAAGCCTCAGGTCATGGCAGGCCTGCCTTTGCTGCAGGCTGTGGCATTGGGACCAGCCTTCGGTTCTCTCTTGATGACACATGAGATTTAGGCAGACTGCTCTTATTACAATCACAGTGTGTGGTTTGCTTCACCACACAAAAGGACTGTGTGAATAATTCTGTAAAATGTCAACTATTTTTGGATGATAGAAATAATTATATGAAGGTTTAACAAGCTTTTTGACACCAAAAGATTTTTTTTTTTAAAAAGTAGACATCCCAGAACAGGCTGCCCAGAAAGGTTGTGGAGTCTCCTCCTCTGGAGACACTCAAAACCCACCTGGATGCGTTCCTGTGTGATTTAGTCTAGGTGATCCTGCTCTGGCAGAGGGGGTTGGATCTTTTGAGGCCCCTTCCAACTCCTAATGTGCTGTGATTCTGTGATCCAAAATGTGTTACATCACCTAAACCTGAACAGCCTGAAACAGCATCTGATCTCCAGTGCTGTAACATCACTTGCCCAAAACCAGTGAAGGTGAAGAAGAAAGGTACTGGTGTCATTCAGAGCACAAGTTGGCTCATTATCTCCTTCTTGTAGAGGTGGCATTGAGTGGTCTGATGTGTAACAGAAATACATTGAACCATGCAAGGTCATTTCAGTTAAAACTAAACCAAATGGAAAATCCACAGTATTAATGTTAATTTGTTCAATTCCAGCATGATGACTTTATGAGAAGCAGAACTGCAGAAGTTAGCAAAAACTGTAGATGGCAGTTTCATAGTATAAACTCTCTCATCAATAATATGTTCATACTGTTTAATTTGAATTTTCCTTTTCTTAATTTCCTCTCATTTACCCTAATTACACTGCCAGTGTGTTTGCCTAAGCAATTTTTCTCTATCAACTGTGTTTACTCTCCTCAGACATCTACAGAATATTTTCACATCTGCCCACACACTGTGTTATATTTTAGACAAACCTTAATTAGCTTTATGATTTTCCTTTGTAAGTCAATCCCTCTGTTCTTCTGCTGACCTTGTGGGTTTGCTCTGGACTCTGTCATCCCGCCGAGACCGTGGTGTTGGGGTCCAATGTGCACTCACAGAAGTGTGAAAGCATTCAAGGTTGACCTGCATGGAGAGCACCTTGACCCACAGACAGAGAAGCCACTTTCAACCTGTGCTTAACTTTAAGTGTATGAGTAATCCTACTTGCTTTACTAAGACTATACATGCCCTTAAAATAAAACCTTGCTCAGCTGCTCTGCTAGAGTGAGACCAGAAGGTTCTGTCTATTCTTCATCAAGCCCATCAAAGCAAGGACTTTTCACCCATTTTCCCACTGTAAAATGCATGTGTGTGGATGGAGTTCAGGGTGTGGTTTTTGGTAGGTATTTGTCAGATTTGTTGCTCACAGTTACTTGGATGTCTCCAGATGTGCTCTTCTATTTGTGCTTCGCCTGATGTAACTTTTCAAAAGGAGCTCATGCTCTTCCAAGCTGAGTCACATCCTTGTTATCTTCTCCCCTGCTTCAAAAGAATACTTGGACAACTGAGGGTATGAGGATAGTTTTGGCAATGGGTTTACAATGGGAAAACATGTCTTACAGTGGGAATGTAGGTGAAGAGCTCCCAGTGGCTAGCAGCGAGTGTATGACTGTAGTCTTCATCAATGACATTAATGGTGAGGTTGAATGCAGCCTCAGCAAGTTTGCAGATGACTCCAAGCTGAGTGGTGCAGTTGAAATGCCATAAAGATGGGATGTCATCCAGAGGGACCTGGAAAAGTGGGCCCATGTGAACCTCATGAGGTTCAACAAGGAAAAGTGGAAGGTCCTGCACCTGGGTTGGGGAAATCCACATCATCAATACAGGCTGGGATATGATGTGCTAGAGAGCAGCCCTGCAGAGAAGGACTTGGGGATGCTGGTGGATGAGAAGCTTGACATGAGCCAGCAAGGCACACTTGCAGCCAAGAAAGCCAATCATATCCTGGGCTGCATCAAAAGGAGCATGGCCAGCAGGTCGAGGGAGGTGATTCTGTCCCTCTACTCTGTTCTTGTGACACCCCACCTGGAGTACTGTATCCAGTTCTGGAATTCCCAACATAAGAAGAACATGGAACTGTTGGAACGGACCCAGAGGAGGACTATGAAGACAGTTAGAGGGCTGGAGCACCTCTCCCATGAAGAGAGGCTGAGACAGTTGGGCTCGTTCCACCTGGAGAAGAGAAGGCTCCAGGGAGATCTTATAGAGGCCTTCCAGTACCTAAAGGGGCCTACTAGAAAGCTGTGGAAGGACTTTTTAGAAGGGCTTGTGGTGATAAGACAAGGTGGAACGGTTTTGAATTGGAAGGAGTAGATTTAGATTGAATATTAGGAAGAAATTCTTCACTACAAGTGTGATGAGGCACTGAAACAGGTTGCCCAAGGGGGTGGTGGCTGCCCCCTCCCTGGAGATGTTCAAGGCCAGATTGGATGGGGCCTTGAGCAGCCTGGTCCAGTAAGAGATGTCCCTGGCTATGGTGGTGGGGTTTGGAACTTGATGATCTTCCAACCCCAAACACTCTGTGATTCTATGATTCTATGACTGGTTTTCTGGGGAGTTGTGCATGCTCACTGGATTGCTTTTGTGCAATCTCCAAGGTATTTTCCAGTGGCTGAGGAAGCCCTAATGTACTTCTCCAATAGGGTTTCCTTATCGCAAAGGGGTTGCAAAGACATTGGCCCTTCTCTCCTCCTTCCCCCTGGAGACATTCAGAGGGTTTCTCCTGTACTTAGCCATTTATTATTGTGAAATGTGTAGAAACTGAGCTCTGGGATATATTGTCTCATGTCAATCACAGTTTGATAGTGTGGTAATAAGGAGGAACACCTGCACATGTGCTCTTCTGCCTAAACCACAGTATGCCAAGAGCTTCACTTTTGAAGCAAACTAGGCTAAAAGGAGACTTGCTTAAGGAAACAAGGAGTTATGAAGAGTTGTGCTGTGCTTATCACATTCTCATTCCTTTTAAGTGAGCAACTGACAAAATCAGGGAGAACTGCAGCACTGAATGCCTTTAAAGATATTATCTGTTTTATTTAGATGTCCAAGTATGGGCTCAGGAGTATAATGCTAGTTCTAGAGATCTGTAGCTTGGGCCGTGTTTTCTGAAGAAACAAAGCCTACAACCAAAAGCTGAGGCGCTTCATGTCTGGTTGTACAGCACTGGTGAGGCAGACAGATGTTGGCAACTGCTTCAAATAGCATAAGTTTGAAGATGCAACATCTGTGGTGTGAGGGATAAACAGTTTGAACTCCAGGAGACCGCACGAGCAGTTGCAACACTCAGCAGAGGCTTCATCTGCACCAGACAGTGAAGTGGCCACAAGCACAGCTCAGAGAGCAGGAAGATGCATGGGTGAAGAGTGAAGGACACCCAGTAGTCCCACAGTGAAAAATGGTGTGTCCTGATGGAGCCACCATCCTGTCCCAGCTGCAGATGACGTGTGGACTCACTGAACCAGAGCAGCCATAGCTCTACTCATGGTAAAGAGACCCAGGATTGCTGCTGGCAACACCAGTGGAGGAATTTACTGGGATCTTTGAAACACCCATACACAGCACAAGGGCAGCATCACCCTGATGTAATGATAGATCTGGGCTCTTCCCTATGCCTGGCTTATCTTGTCATGTGTTGGGATCTCACAGGTTGTGTGTTATTGAACCCAGGAGACCAGAGAAGTTTTCTTCTGGGATGCCTGATTGCTCCTTTTGACTCTTCTGCACCAGAACAGACTGTTTCTGCCTAAGAGCCACCAAATGTGAGGGGAGTGCAGAAGGACTGCACATGTGAAATGAACCTGTCCATGGCCTCTTCTCCAGCCTTTGAGGGCAAGTGGCACAGCACAGCTTGTATTTCTTTGGTTGCCCTGCCTTTACCTACAACTAAGCTGTAGATCCATGCAGTCAATCCATATGTAGATGGGTTTATTTGGAGCTGAGCTGTGCCCAGGTATTTCCTGCACAGAGGTGTAGCTGCCAGGACCCAAAACCATGCCAGACAGTGTGCTGCTGAGCATCCCACCAGGATAGCTTCAGACCTGAGGTCAAAGTCCATGTCCTGTCCCCTTCTAATTTGTTTGCATAGGTGTAGCCAGAATCTCTGATGGATGTGACAGCATTAGAACTAGATTGTAGCTGGAAGAACAAGCCCAGCCACCAGCCCATCCATTTCAGGTGAGCTGCTGAGAGAGGTGAGCCCTGACCCTTGCAGTGTGAGCAGGAGGTGTCAGCAGGCAGGAGAGACGAGGAATGGCTGTGCACACCAGGATGGATGGACCCAGCATGAATGTGGGGGTTGGATGGATTGTTTCTTTAAGAAAAATCATCCTCTGGCTCAGAGCCCAGACTCTCAAATGTCCTGTGAAGCAAGCCACTCTCCTTCAGCACTGGACATTACTTTCATATTTCTTTCCCTCAAGGAAGTATTTAGTGATGATTAATGAGTTACGAAAGTCACCTTTTAGGTCTTCAAGTTCTTACTGAGCTCCAAAGAAAATGAAATCCAGAAAAGTTCCAGCTAAAATTGTCATAGCAAATGCACCCAGTTTACTTAACTTATTATCCATTATGATCATAATGGACTTATTAATTACATTTTTACAGTAAACCAAACTTGAGGCTATTTGTGAAACGCTGGAGTTTTCTGACTTAAAACATCCGCTGCCTATTTCTTAAGGACCATTTAGGTAATGCTAGAGCACATCCAAAAATATATCTATTTGCTGGAAATTACTTAAACATCCTTTTAAAAAAATGTAGAAATCTACATCTTTACCACTCAAGGAAAAACTATGAGTAAAATAAATGAGGCCAGGGAGCTGCTCACTGAGAGAAATTCAGTAAATCTACCCAGTCCGTGAACTGGCATGTGAGGGTGGAAAGCTTGCTGGCAGGAGACAGAGATGTTGACTGTAAGTCTGAATAACTCAGACTAATAATGCATGATGTTGCATAAAGCAACCCAGCCATTTCAGCAGTGTGCTTTTCCTAATGACGTGCCTATTGAATAAACAACTGGACTTGCATCTTCCTACGCAACTGAGATGCCTTCGGATGGGAATTTCCTTCTAAGTGTCTGTGGCATTAGGTGGTTAGTAATTGATATCCTTGGGGAATCTTCTACATGCCAAGCATGAAGAGGTAGGAACATCTGCAGGATAACTCCTCCATGAGATGGGATCCTTGCCAAGTATCTCCATCGTATTTCATGTCTGACCTCTTCTCTGGCAATAAGAGTCCAACCGCCGTGGTCTCCTGTGGACAGTATTAGACCTCTTCCACCCTGTCTTCTTTCTGGATTTCATTTTCATAACCATCATCTCCCCTCTTGAAAGCAAGTCAGGAAATAAAGTCAGATTTCATATTCAAGGTTCAGATCCTGAAGAGTCCTCTGCAGCATTTATTGCTGCTTCCTTTCTTCCCTGTTCCTAAGCCCATCAGAGCCATAACGTCCCTCTGAATAGTGATATACCCTGTGCCGATTCGCTTGAGAGGCACCGAACAGACTTGAAGGGGGCAGCTGAGGTTGTAAGAAGCCCTTTTGAAACTTCACTAAACTGCTGTCATGTGGGATGTACTAGAGTGACTAGTGGTGTTCCCCTGTGACTAGTGGTGTTCCCCAGGGCTCGGTGTTGGGTCCAGTCCTGTTCAATATCTTCAATGACGACCTTGATGAGGGAATAGCATCCACCCTCAGCAAGTGCCGATGATACAAAGCTGGGAGGAGTGGCTGACACGCAGGAACACTGCGCTGCCATCCAGCGAGATCTGGACAGACTGGAGAGCTGGGCAGGGAGAAATCTAATGAAATTCAACAAGTGCAAGTGTAAAGTCTTGCGTCTGGGGAGGAATAACCAACTGTATCAGTACAGGCTGGGGGATGACCTGTTGGAAAAGAGCTCTGTGGAGAAGGACCTGGGGGTCCTGGTTGATGACAGGTTGGCCATGAGCCAGCAGTGTGCCCTGGTGGCCAAGAGAGCAAATGGGATCCTGGGATGCATCAGGAGGAGTGTGGTCAGCAGGTCAAAGGAGGTGATCCTCCCCCTCTACTCTGCCCTGGTCAGGCCCCACCTGGAATACTGTGTCCAGTTCTGGGCTCCCTGGTATAAAAAGGACAGGGACCTTCTGGAGAGAGTCCAGAGAAGGGCGACAAAGTTGATTAGGGGTCTGGAACATCTCCCCTATGAGGAAAGGCTGAGTGAGCTGGGTCTGTTCAGCCTGGAAAAAAGAAGATTTAGGGGGGACCTAATTAGTGTTTATAAATATCTTAGACATGGGTTGCAGGGGGAATTGGCCAGCCCCTTTTCAGTGGTCTGTGGGGACAGGACAAGGGGCAATGGCTGTAAGCTGGAGCACAGGAAGTTCCGCACCAACATGCGGAAGAACTTGTTCACAGTGAGGGTGACAGAGCAGTGGAATAGGCTGCCTAGGGAGGTGGTGGAGTCTCCTTCTCTGGAGATATCAAGACTCGTCTGGATGCCTATCTATGTAATATGAGATAGGGAGCTGCTTTGGCAGGGGGGTTGGACCCGATGATCTCTTGAGGTCCCTTCCAACCCCTAAGATTCTGTGATTCTGTGATTCTATGTAGATATCCCACTCCATTCATTTACAGTGCCTATTACTATGTTTTTCTAGAAGGAAACAAAGGTCTGGTGGCTCCAAGTGCAGGCTGGAAACATGGCTGGGGTACTTCCATGACTACCTGCCTTTAGCACCTGTTATAGTTCACATGATAGAATTAATGATAAAACTCAAAACATGGCATGATAAAACCCACCTCCTGTGCCTGTTTTGCTGATTGCTAGTCTTGCCAATGCATGAGCAGAGCCTGTGTAAGCTTGTGAGCTTTGGATTAAAGCTGCCCTAGAGTGTTTCCCTCTCCCAGAACCTCTGTACCTTGTTAGAAATGAATTTGTTCCAGACCTGGCAAAAGAAGAGGAGCAAAAAGCACCAGAGCTATGATGTGATGCAGTGCATCAAACCTGGCTTGTGGGAGAGGCTTGAGAATCACACGTGAGGAATTTGATAAGACCATGATGAAAAAGCCTTTTCAATGACCCTTTTCTAGTCTTACATGGCAACCAGGTGATCTCATCAATGAACAGCCACCCAGACAGTGATTCTTTGGGACACATGACTTCCAACTACTTTCAGAGCCTGCAGAACAGCTTCATAGCAGAAAGGCAGGGTGGTGCCTGGCTGCTCAGAGCCGTGCCCACCTCTTGGCTCATGAGTTGTCACAGAGGATATCCTTTCTGGAGCCTTTGGATAAGACTCTTCCAGCTGTATGCTTGAAGGTTTATGCAGGGCATGGTATGTGTGCAAAGGCTAAACTGATAACCAGATTGTTTTGTATTTAGCTGGGGAAATAAAAAATGCTATCACAATACCAAAAGGATTATCTTAATTATTTGCAAATGCAAAAATTCAAAGCACCTGAAATCTGAAATGCCTCCTTAGTGGTTTTGATCTCAGGTGCATTGCCCCTTTGGCCTTATTCTGCATTTAATGAGTTGAGACAAATCAGCTTTCTTCCTTGCCATGTCAAAAGAAACATCTGTATGCCATGCTCTCTTACACCTGCAGATGAAGGATTTGTCACTTGGTCAGCCGGCCAGCCAGCCACAAATGTAAGCTTGCAGCAGCTGGTTTTACACCAGTGGTTGACAGCACACATATTTCTCCCTATCATTGTCTCTATAGTCATGAAATCAGCTGTACCTGTCAGGACAGTACACATTGCACAGCCTCACTGCTGCTGAGCTGTGTCAGAGTAAGCACCTTGACCTCTGGGCATCACTCCAAACGCTTCACATCCTGAGAGCAGTTGCAGAGACTTGCACATGCCTCCTGGAAGAGCATCAGTCTGGATCCTGTGCTGCTGTCTGGGTTTATCACCAATGGAAGTGCACTGATCCTACTGAAATTTCTTTTCTCTAGTCCTTGTGTGGCTGACAGGGAAGCTAAACCTGGGCATGACACTGCACTTGACTGGTACTATTGAATATGATGCCTCCTGGCCCCAGTGTGTTGCTCTTTGTGCTATTTAGGAAGGTTATGAAATTCTCCACCAAAACACCTGAGGAGCATTCTAGGAAAAGAAGGGGGTCAGCCTCACGCAGGCACGAAGTAGCTACTCCTGTTCCCCCACTACAGAGGGCATGGCAGAAGGAAGGGGAAATCTGGCAGGAGCATTGCATTGCTAAGAGCAAAAGGATGGTGTGATCCAAAACATATCACCTGCAGAAAGTCATCCTGATCAGAGCCTCAGAAAGAGAGGGAAAGGACCTTCCTAGGATCAATCTCAGCGTGCATTAGAGGGTCTATAAAGCAATTCTTGTGTGCTGCTAGCTAGCAGGGGAGTGGGGTTTCTGTGATATACAGAGATATTAGAAAACTTCCTTGTTCAAGGGAATTCAGAAGCGTCTCTGATAGGAAACTTGTGTTTTCCTGGCAGCAGCAACTGCCTGCTGATACGACTTCTGTCTCATCTGTGAAGAGAAAATATTAGCACCCTCGTGGGGATATGCTTGGTGATGGAAGTCACTGTTAAGAACAGAACCAAAATTGGGATGCCGGAGTCTTGGCATCTCTCAGATGCAAAGCAGTGAGTTATCTGCTGCTCCATGGACCAGCAGTGGGGTGAGCAATGGTCCCCTTCTCTGTCAGGAATTAGCCCACATTCTTTCTCTCTGGGCTGTCAACAGCCCAAGACCACCTCTGCACTACATGTCCATGACAAAGTGCACACAGCATTGGTGATAGCCAGACAGCTGAGAAATCAGGCTCAGCACAAAAAAAGACCCTCAAAGAAATACTCAAATGAAGAATTACTATGATGTCTCAATAATAAACTCTCCCGGGAATTAATCAGGTTCATCTGGATTTATGGGGTAGGAAGCATTTGCTGTGCTCTGATTCAGTTAAGTAATGATCTGTACCAGCTGCCATGAATTGGGTGAGTTCACTTCTTTGATTCAGTTATGCCTACGCACTTCACAGTCAGCATCCTTCTCCTGTGCTCAGCCATCTTCAGAGAGTTTCCTGCTCCCATGGGGCTGGGGGCCACCGCTGGCTGGCAGTGGTGGGGTTGCGCTGCCCCACGGCCCACAGTCGGCATGGGTATTGCTTCCCACCCTGCCTGTGGTGCATGGACAAAACACAAATACCAGGAGGCAACAGCCATAGCTTGCAATGAAGTCCCCTTTAAAACCTTGTCTTTGCTCTGCTGGCTACAAAATCCTGGGCAATGTTCAGGTGCTGATGTGGTGCATCACCGCCTCACAT
This sequence comes from Laterallus jamaicensis coturniculus, assembly GCA_022605575.1. NCBI lineage: Eukaryota > Metazoa > Chordata > Aves > Gruiformes > Rallidae > Laterallus > Laterallus jamaicensis. The sequence continues at coordinate 11,318,151 of JAKCOX010000012.1, forward strand.
GTGTTCAAGGTTGTCCAGCATTTCCCTCAGCTCCTCCTCACCTTGCAAAAGATCTGCCATCTCCCACCATGTCCTGGGGTGCTGAGATCCTTGCAGGAAGGGACCATGTCTCTGTACCACTGACAAAGCAGGGGCTGTAGCGAGACCTCATAGATGTGGCAGTCGGGGCTTATGTAGTCTGAGTTCAGTCTTATGTCACCACTGCATTAACCCATTGACTGGTAATTGATCACTGCCTGTGCTATCAGGCTGGTGGCAGGGGAAGGGGGAGGTGGTGGTTGGTTTTAGCCTCAAGATCTCATTGTGTTCTGTTTTTTTCTAGTTACTTAGCTGCAGTCTCAGTCCTCCTTCAGTCTGTGGGGCTGATGGTCAGTCACCCCTTTCAAGAGTGACATGTACTTTCCCCAGGCATCTTTCCCTTCTGGAGATATTCCCTTTACACACAGACCACTCTCCTCCTTGCTGCTAGAGAGAGAACAGCGTAGGGGAAGGTCTGTGTTAATAGATATTGCACATCCTGGACACAGGCACAGGTCATTTCAATTTGCCTGGTAGGCTCGATCATCGAGGCAGGACAATGAAGTTATTGCTGTCAAGACCTGTCTATTTTGGGTCTTTGTGCCTAGGTCCCCGTGACATGTACCACAAGGAGATGTTGCACTTCACAGACGTTTCTGCCAAACTTGTGACATGGCAGCAGTTGGAAGGAGCACTGCTGATTTTTATCATGCTTTCCAGTTAGGAGATAGGACATCTTTCATAAACCTTCAAGAAGGAGAAACATAGCAGTAAATAGCTTCAGGTTCTGGTCTTCTTTTGTTCTGGGTTTTAACAGCTCCTGTCCTAATTATAATCATTTGCCATGTGATTTTAAAGCAATTATGAATTGACTGTAATGCATGCAGATTACTGATCTCTTTGTCATGCACAAAATTCATTCACTCTGCCAGCAATTTCAGACACTGAACTTCAGCTTGTGACTCACAGCTTTGCGTAAATGATTCTACAGTAAAACCTGTGAAATAGTAAACCTTTGATAAACATTTTTCTTTAACAGATTCTTCAATGTTATTACTCCTTATAAGGACTCTTTGCCAGCAGAAAAGAAAACACTCCCACACAAACACGGGCAAGTTAACTGGAGACCTTTTATGAAGTAGGTGATTGTTTTATACCTTAGCAGATATTTATTGTGACTTACGCTTGGTTACAGCAAAAGTATCATGTGGGCAGAGATGCACTGGAGAAGCTGAGAGTAAAACTTCACCAGATTCCTTGCCCAAGAGACACTGGGTCATTTCCAGAGGTGCTGTGTGCAAATCGCTGCAGATCTATTAGCAGTGGCTGAAGGATGCAGCCCAGGAGAAGCTATCAAACCCAGAGCGTCCCTTAAAAATTAGAGGCCCTTCCAAAACTACATGCTGGTCATTAATTAAACAAATGCAGTCAAAACAATGAACAGGCTTGCTTTGCAGTTAGTAAAGTAGATGTAAGACTAATGAAACAACCAAAAACTTCATGGGAATCTAGGTGGAGTTCAACAAACTTGGTCAACTTCACTGGTTTATTCAAAACAATTGCAGACAAGACTGCCAGGGTCTCCTCTCAGACCAGTCAGTATAGCAACACTGGCACACTTGGTCTCTGTAGTCAGGGAAGCAGCAGATCCCTATATACCCACAAAGGTGATTAATCTGGAATTTGTGGAAATCCAGGAGCCTGGGAAGTCAGCCTAGAAACTCAGGAGATAGCAGCCCAAAGCAGTGGCCAACCATCTGAATTAACTGGACTTGATAGCTTGGCATGGGAACATTACAGCTGGTGACATTGGCAGGAGAGGAACCAGCCCCAAACCATCAGTTGCAGCTGAAGTTGTGCCATGTACTTTGGGTTGCAGAATTAGACCAGGCAGTTCCTCTGGCTTTGTCATTGCCTGCCCAGTACTCCTTTCAGCAGAGCTGTGATTGCAAAGTTCCTATGGTCTCATAAAGCATCAGGTACAATTGGTTGCTCATGAACCCCATCGTGGCTTTTCTGCAACAGAGACTGGCTTCCAGCAGGCAAAACATGCAAATGAACAGTGTCATCTCCAGAAGGGCAGTCCATGGCTGTGGACATCCAGATCAGCCCCACTGACCAGAGTCCTCAAAGCTCTGAAGCAACTGTGCTTCTCTCTATTCTCTACATTTCTGAGAGCTGGGATTGTTCTGTTGTACTTAGTGATATCAGCCTCAGCATCTGAGGCTTAATTCATATCAAAACAAAGTCCTACTAGTTCCAGCAAGGGCCAAGCCAGGACCACAATGATAGGAATTCTTTATTTTATGAACAATAAGTGTGCAGCTGCCTCACAAATGCTGGAGTTGTTAGCAAACAATGGATTAGTTCTATTTTAGCTTCCCATAATAAAGATCTTGCAGCAGAGAAATAAGGGAGAGGAAACATAAGAGCCACTTGGAAGGGAACAACAGCACTACAGAGTGAATGAAGCCTTTATTGCACAGTGGCCCAACAAAAACAGGATTCCATGACTGTGGCAGAGGAGCTGCAGCTTGGGGTAACAGTAGTGTGCAGTCTTACAGCTGTACCCTCAGGCAATTACACAAGCTAAGATGTCACAGGATCCAATGTGGCTAATTGAAGGGGACCATTTTGGAGACAAAGCGTAGGACAACTCTTTGTCCCACTCATTTGCAAATACATCAGCAAACAGGATGAAAGATCCTGGCTTCCTCTTGTTTTCGTGTACCAAGTGTGCACACTTGCTGCCAGGGAGCAAGAGCAAGGGCTCAGCAGAGGACATGGCCAGGCAGAGCATGTCACAGAATCATAGAATGGTTTTGGTTGGAAAACACCTTCAAGGTCATCGAGTCCAACTATCTATCAGCCCTACTAGGTCCAACACTAGACCATGCCACCAAGTAGAAGATCTATCCTTTTTTTAAACACATCCAGGGACGGTGACTCAAACACCTCCCTGGGCAGCCTGTTCCAAAATCTGACAACCCTTTCAGTAAAGAAATTTTTCCTAATTAGCTAACCTAAACTTCCTCTGAGACCATTTCCCCTTGTCCTGTCTCTAGCTACCAGGGAGAAGAGGCTGACCCCCACCTCGCTACAACTAGGTAATGGTAGAGAGTGATGAGGTCTCCCCTCAGTCTCCTTTTCTCTAGAGCAACCAGTCCCAGCTCCCTCAGCTGCTCCTCATAAGATTTGTCTTCTAAACCCTTCACCAGCTTTATATCCCTTCTCTGGACACACTCAAGCATCTCATTGTCCTTCTTGTAGTGAACTGAACACAGTACTCCAGGTGCAGCCTCACCAGCACTGAGTACAAGGGAAGGATCAATTCTACTTCTGCTGGCCACATTGTTCCTGATGCAAGCCAGGATGCTATTTGCCTTCTTGGCCACCTGGACACACTGCTGGCTCATATTCAGCCAGCTGTTGATCAACACCCCTAGGTCTCTATCCTCCAGACAGCTCTTGAGCCCCTATGTCTGCAGTGGAGCTTGGGCAGGTGCCACAGACAAGGACCTGAACTTAGATACAGTTCTTGAGCTAAGGTGAGATGACACCAAAGGTCCTGAACCTCACCTTTCTAATGTCCCCCAAACAAAGCAGATAGTGTTTAACAAAGGTATGGGCCTCCCATCTTGCTTATGGAGTGAGGGGGTCTGGAAAAGAGGGGGCAGGGGCACGTGTGCAATGCAGATGAAGTAGGATATGAAGTTCCCTGTAAGGTCTGTAAGTGGGATAGGGTTGAAAGCCTGTGAGTGAATCAAGAACTATAACTAGAAGCGAGGTTATGAGCATAAAAGTTTGCATAGCAGTGATTTGCCGTCCCTGGAGTATTTAAAAATGCGTGGATGTGGTAGACGATGTCTTTGATGGCTCAGGTAGTACCTTGAGTGTGTTCCCCTGGCACTGGGAGTTAGAGGGCTTTGGAAAGTTCAGCTGCCAGCAGCCAGTGAGACCTGGAGAAGCATCTCTTCTGCATGGAAAAGCCTTCCTCCTCCTTCTTCGTATCTGCTCAGGGATTATTCTCTCCATCCTTTCAGTACCTCCCCTATCAAAAGGAACATAGTGATGCTTTGCCCACCTCTGTGGCATCCTTTGGATGACTAAAAAGCACTGTGTGTAATTTTATGACTTAAAAGATAAAGAGGGAAGGGCAGAGCTCTACCACTTGCTATTGTACTTAAAGCTGTAATTGTGTGTAAGTACTTGTAAATATCAAGGCCACCTTTGTGAACAGCACTGTGTAATGGCTCTTCTTGCTCTATTCCATTTGTCCAGTGGAACATAATGGCTAAATCAATGTAAAGTGTCATGCATTTTCTTCTGCTCTCCCTGGGGCTATTCTTTCCGGTTATGTATGTTCAGCTTTGATCTCCAGAAAAATCAATGAAGATTTAGTTGTTCTCTTTAAAAAACAAAACAAAACGAAACAAACAAAAACCCAGTAAAAAAGTGAAACATTTAAAGCGTTTTCTGTCATCTTGGTGTGCAATATGTAATCCCTCTCCCCCTCAAGTTGCCAGAGAGAGAGCTGGACTCAGCAAGCCTTTGTGAAGTGCGCAGTAGCATGAAAACAGGTTTATACTTACAGGTTGTTTTTCTTGGGTCTCATTCTTAACCATAATCAGGGAAATTGTTTTTACTTGTATTCTCATAAAAGAACTGCTACCACTTTGCTGTTCCTGAAAAATAAAGGCAATTTTCAGAAAAAAAAAAAAAGGAAAAAAAGAGTTGACCGATGTATCCACCCCCCAACAGTCTCTGTGTGTCAAACCCTGACTTGTCAGTTCACTTCTACGCATGGCTGTGAACACAACAGAGATGTACATGATGCAGTCAACCAGTGACTGCAAGAAGACACAGCGTAGCTGTATGTGGGAGTAACCCAAAAATAATAAAAATGAGAAAACACATTAGGTGCAAACTGAGATTTATCTATCTCTATACAAAAATTAATCTTTACAGAAGATGTAGGCATGTATTTGTAATACAACTTTCCTTTTGGCACTCGGGTCTTCATGATGGATCTTGCCTCCAATGCAACCTGCCATGCTTTTCTAAAGGTCAGGTACCACAGACAGTAAAATAATGCCTTGGTTCCCAAACAGCCTTGAGAATTGGTAAGGATTCATGCTCTAAGATACAATTCTGCCCTTATTACAGAAAACAATTTTCAAGAATGATGCAGCACCATCAGAACATCTCTCTGCAAAGCGTATCGGGGGCCTCAGAGATTAAAGGCATCACACCCAGGAAGTCTGGCATCACAACTCGCAGGCCAGCTGCTCAGCAAAGCAAGAGGGGAAGCTGAGCTATACGGGGTGATTGGGGCAATTCACAACTATTTTGGAAGGTACTTGGCTCTGGTTTTAGCAGCTCAAATATCAAAGTTGCCGGGATGTTGGAAAGGCAAAACATCTTTATTAAGGAGCTGGACAAGAGGTTCGAGTGCACCCGCAGTGAGTCTGCAGATGACACCAAATTGTGTGGGAATGTCGATCTGCTGGAAGGCAGGATAGCTCTGCAGAGGAACCTGGGTGGATGGGCAGAGGCCAACTTCATGGGGTTCAGCAAGGCAAAGTGCTGGGTCCTGCACTTTGGTCACAACGACCCCAGCCTTGGGGCAGAGTGGCTGGAGAGCTGCCTGGAGGAGAAGGGCCTGGGGGTGTTAGTGGACAGCTGGCTGAACATGAGCCAACAGTGTGCCGAGGGTGAGGGGCCAAGAAGGCCGATGGCATCCTGGCCTGTATCAGGAATAGTGTGGTCAGCAGGAGTAGGGAAGGGATTGTTCCATTACACTCAGCACTGGTGAGGCCACACCTCGAGTGCTGTGTCCAGTTTTGGGCCCCTCACTACAAGAAGGACATTGAGATGCTGGAGTGTGTCCAGAGAAGGGCAATGAAGCTGGTGAAGGGTTTGGAGCACAAGTCCTCTGAGGAGTGGCTGAGGGAACTGGTGCTGTTTTTGTCAGGATCTGGAACAGGCTGCCAGGGAGGTGGTTGAGTCACCATTCCCGGATGGGTTTTATAAAAGGGTAGATGAGGTACCTAGGGATATGGCTTAGCATAGGACAGGAACAGTTGGACTTGATGATCTTAAAGGTCTTTTCCAGCCTTGTAATTCTGTGATTTTTAGTCTTGAGAAAAGGAGGCTGAGGGGAAACCCTATCACTCCCTACCTGCAAGGTGGGGGTCAGTCTCTCAGGCAACAAGTGATAGGACAAGAGAAAATGGTTTCAAATTGTACCAGGGGAGATTTAGGTCAGATATCAGGAAGAATTTATTTACTGAAAGGGTTGTCAAGTATTGGAATGGGCTGCCCAGGGAAGTGATGGAGTCACCATCCCTGGAGGTATTTAAAAGGTGGGTAGATGATATGCTTGAGGACATGGTCTAGAGGTGGACTAGGCAGGGTTAGGCTGTGATTTGACTTGGGGACCTTAAAGGTCTTTCCAAAGCTAAGTGATTCTGTGATTCTATGATCTGCTTAGGAGTATCAGAGTTTCTATAGCAGAATGTAAAAGCTGTGAGAAGTACCTTCTTGGGGCCCCTTGGCCCATTCCTCTCACTTAATTATCCTTCCCGTGGGTTGTCAGGAGGTTTGGGAGGTTTTGCTTTGCAAACACAAGCAGTCTGAAGCAGGTTTGACAGTCCAGTTCAACCAGTTGCTTGTGCCTCTTATGGGGAGGTAGGAAAGAAGCCAAATCCTCCAGCAGCGTGTGGGTGTAGCAGCAACGCTGTGTTGTTGCTGACATTACCAACAAGGCAAGATGCATGGCATAGCTGTTAGGGTGCTGATCACACCCTCTGTGCCCCAAGCACCCACAGCACTGAGTGTGGTGCTGGCATGGGGTACGTTTGGGTCTTGTAGGAGGCAAACAATGTATAGCCCCATTTTAGGGGAAAAAAACCCAACCCAACCAAAAAGAAAGAAAATCATAGAATCATAGACTGGCATGGGTTGGAAGAGACCCCAAGGATCATAAAGCTCCAACCCCCCTGCCACAGGCAGGGGCACCAACCTCAGGCCTGGAGCTACACAAGGTTGCCCAGGGCCCCATCCAACCTGGCCTTGAACACTTCCAGGGACGGGGCATCCACCACCTCTCTGGGCAGCCTGTTCCAGCACCTCACCACTCTCTCTGTAAAAAACTTCCCCTTAATATCTAATCTAAACCTTCCTTCCTTTAGTTTTAATCCATTCCCCCTTGTCCTGCCATTATCTGCCCTTTTAAAAGGCTGATTCCCCTCCTGTTTGTATGCTCCCTTCAGGTACTGGAAGGCTGCAATGAGGTCCCCCCGCAGCCTTCTCTTCTCCAGGCTGAACAGGCCCAGCTCCCTCAGCCTCTCTTTGTAGGGCAGGTGCTCCAGCCCTCTAATCATCTTCGTGGCCCTCCTCTGAACCCTCTCCAACAGTTCCACATCTTACTTGTATTGGGGGCCTCAGATCTGGACACAGTACTCCAGGTGAGGCCTCACGAGGGCAGAGTAGAGAGGGACAATCACCTCCCTGTCCCTGCTGGCCACCCCTCTTCTGATGGAGCCCAGAACGTTTTGTTTCTCTGCAGCTGCTTGGCAAGTGATGCCATCAAGACTGTTTCATTGCTTTAAGTGGAAAATGTTTGTCTCAAGCATCTTCCCCAATGCACGTGTAAGGACACAGACACAGAGCGGAGGGTGAGGAGGGCTGGGGAACCACACACACATACATACACACAGACACGCTCCCATACTGCTGTGGTCACTGCTGCCATCATCACCACTTGCTCTTGGCAGCAGCTTAGCCAGCGGAGCTCAAGGGCTCAAAAAATTTCTCCCAATGCCACTCATCAGATGTGACGTCCTTGCAGGGTGTTTGTGGTGGGCAGATGAGCTGAGGAAATTGGGTTGGAGAATGTGTGGTGTTCGCCTCTTCAGGGAAGCGATGGTGAAAGAGTCCAAGGCTCCATTTCCCAGTTAATCTCACTCTCTCTCCCAGCTTCTCTGGCTGAGCTGAAGCTCTGCAGCATCACTGCAAAAATCTCCTCACACTTTCCTTAAAAGCCACAAGCCAGCTGTAACTTGACTGGAGCCTTCAAAGTAATCTGTGGGAAGTTAAACCAGCAAATTACGTTCTCTCTTCATTCGACCAGCAGAAATTTCTGGAGGGCAAACTGAAGCAGCCCAGGGGTGTGGGTCACCATGTTCTACTGACAGAAGGAGGAAAGCTCAAGCTCCACAGGCATTAAGCTTGGCCCTGCCAAAACCAGGCAGCAGCTACTTCTCAGAAGTGGCTCTGGAGGATCAAGCACATGGAGTTGGTAACCCCGAGTCTGAGATTGACTAATGCACTGGGGCTTCTGAAGGAAAAAACAATGTCACCCAGCACTTTGAGGCTGTACTAGGAGGTGTGCGGGGCCAGAGCACAAAGGGCTGAGTAAACCTGGCTCTTCCCAGACCTCAGTGTCCTGGATGAGCGGATGTGAGGCAGTGTGTGCATCTCCCTTCCCTGCAGACTCCTGCCCTCTGAACAAGTGTGGAAGATGTGTTGGCAGGGAATGCATCACTTCCTTTTCCCCTGGGTGAACCATCCAGAACCTATTTGGGACACTGCAGCAGAGACAAACCCAATTACCTGCTGACCCATCAGCTCCCCTGTTTGTCTCCTTCTTCAAGAAAATAAAAACATAGCAAGCTACATAGCAAAGAAAGCTGCCACCCCGATAGCTCCTGCTGGGGAATGACAGGACAGGGTGCCAAGACCTGCCTGGGATGGAGGGGAGCTGCCCGCCCTCCTGGCACAAAAAGTGGTCAGGGAGGGGAGCCAGGGAGGGATGGAAGGACAGGGACAGGCAGGGAGCGCAGCTGTGATGCACTGTCCTGTACCCCACCACAGGGGAACCAGAGTTTGTCCTCAGCAGGTGGGGAGCTCAGCAGAAAATGATGTGCACACATGGACCTCAACAGATGATTAGCACACCAGTGTTACATGCACAAAGCTGGTATAGCTACACGTTAACAGCAGAATGCTAACAAGATGAGAATATTGATTTATTATAGCCTGGCAAAGAGGAAAAAACCCAACCCCTCCTTTACTGTAACTTCCTCCTGTGCTCCCTCTGTTGTGCTTGGCCTGAGCTGCCCAGGGTCAGCTGTTAAATTCCCCATGCTGTGCCACCACGCAGCCATGGGTACTCCCTGCTGCAGTGATACATCCTCAGGGGCCTTGTGATTCCTGGGCTCGGTGTTAGCCTGTGCACAGAGGCAAATAATATTCAGAAATACTTTCCTGAGCCTATCTGTGCAGTATGAGCTAGGGAGCCTGTTTGGCAGGGGGCTTGGACCCGATGATCTCTCAAGGTCCCTTCCAACCCCTACAATTCTGTGATTCTGTGTGATTCTGTGACAGGTTTCTGGTGGGGACAGACCCTACTAGTCCCAGGGTAAGAACCTCCAGTGGATGCTCACGTGTCACTGATCCCTGTGACGCTTATCCAGCTGGTTCTGAGAGACAGGGCTAACACCCACACCCCGTTATCTTTAGAGGCTTATTTCTCTGATTTGTTGCTAAGATGGTGGCAGTACCTCCTGTCCTTCTGCACACAACTTTGCTCAGGCAGTGATCTCCAGCTCAGGCTGGTGCCCACAGGGTTTCTTCTTCCCGCAGGTTTCCTTCCTCAGCTCTGGCTCTCTGGCTGAGCGCGATCCTCGGCTCAGTGTTGATTGATAGCAACAAGGTCCTGGTTCAAATGATAGCTGTTGCTGGTAACAACTTGCTCAAGCCTCCCGGCACAGCCCTGGGAAGATTAAACAAAGCTGTCTGAGTCTCCAGCGAGCAACATTTTCTCCGAGCATAAGGGATGAATCAAGGGTCTCAGCAATCCTGGAGGAAGAAAAGGGCAACAGGAAAACAAACAGATGATGTACAGTAACAAGCAGTTTCTCTCTCAAAGCACAGCCAGCCCCTGCCTAGAGCTCCCAGGAGGGTCCTCTCAAGAACCGCAGCTCCCAGGTTTCTACGAGCTGATGGCTTCTGCTCATACTGCTTTCCCCAGCTCCCTCCTGCAGACTGCATAGCCATTTCCCTAAAGTACAGAAAAGCTGGAGAAGGGAAAAAGAAATCGCTGCCAGCCATCCTCCCTCCTTCCTTCTTCTATCTCCACATCAGCAGATTGACTTAAAAATCACACAATTTGAGAAAGAAGCTCTGGAGCTCAGGGTGCCCTCTTGTTTTCTGAGCCTTTGGGTCATGCTAGATCTTTGCCCATCATCGCTTTTCTCATGTGAAGGCAAGAAATATGCCTCAAATGACAGCAGAGATTCCTCTCCAGGAGCTCAGGGATTTTAAGTAAAAGCCTATTTTTAGAACAGAATAGAATAGAATAGAATAGAATAGAATAGAATAGAATAGAATAGAATAGAATAGAATAGAATAGAATAGAATAGAATAGAATAGAATAGGAGTATTTTAGGAGGAAGGGACCTACAACACTCATCTAGTCCACGTCACACCATGGGACTTGTATTCTGAATGCAAAAATACATAATTAGAAATAATTTGGAAAAATTAATAAGAAAAGAAGCCTGGCTTGCCTGTGTGGGCTACACAAATCTATCTTTATTGTTCATGAAGGAGAAACAGTCAGTGTCTGTCAGTATAAAATCTTCTCTCGATCCCCCTAATTGTAGATAGATTATACAGAGTTTCTGGTCAGGAGGAGAATGGAAATGTGTGAAGTATAAGTAATCCAGGTTTCCATTTGTTTTGGGAAATCTTTCATTAAGGAGTTTGCTGCTCTAAATTTTCCTTAGGACAAAAATAGGGGAGGGCCCTTGAGGACCTGGTTGTGTGGAGAAAGGAGCTGACATGGGCAGAGACTCACTGCTGGAAAAAGCTGATGGTACATCAAAGAGGTGACAGAAAGCTGGGGGTGAGGAACACATCCAGCTTTGCCAGACCCTGAGCAGGAACATCTAACCCCACAGCCATCTTTCATTCAGAGAGAGAGAGAGACCCTTAGAGACTGTTTCTAAATTTCTGGCCTAAATCCCCATGCTGCAGTTTAAATCCATTATTTGCTGCCTTCTCTGCAGCTGATGGAGAAGACAAGCCCTGCTGAGGCATGGGAATGCCTGAGGGCAGGAGGGCTCCTCAGCACCAAACCTCTATGTCTCAGAAAGGGAGTGAGATCTGAGCTGGTGCAGTGGGCCCATGGTGCAAACAAATGGAGGCTTGCAGTCTGGAGGTGGGATCCCGAGGAGGAACGTTTGTGACCTGCTACCCTAAGCCTGGCTAAAAACCTGGGAGTCCAGAGAAGAGTAACTGTGGCCCAGGAGGTATGAAAGCGACAGCTCGGGAGCAAACTATCCCGGCAGAAAGGCCAGGAGTTTGTCTTCTATGCAAGTATCTTCTCAATTAGCTGGCATGCAAAGTAGGCGATAACAACAATTGGAAATATGGGCGACTGACCAAAAGGAGCATGCAAGCATTATTCATCCACTCTGGGATGAAATCAGAAAGGACAAAGCCCAGCTGGGGCTTAGACTGGCTACAGACAAAGAGAAACATGAAAGGACACTACACCCATGGTAGCAGCAAAAGGAAATGTGGAGAGATTATGTGTCCACCAATGAGCGGGGAAGACAACCCACAGACAGACAATAAGCAAAAGGGCAAAACATGAAATGCCTTCTTTGTTTATATTTTCATTGACATAGTTTATTCCCACACCTTCACATGTCCAGCTTGACTTGGGAAGGAAGGAAACAAGCAATGGGAGGAGCAACAAACTAAGATCTACCTAGACAAGCTGTAACAGTTCAGATCCAGGTGAGCAGATGGGATTCACCTGAGAGTGCTGATGTAACTTTGTGGCTGGTGTCCATCATCAGAAACTCACAGTGATCAGGGCCAGTTCTGACAACTGGAAAGTCTCCTGCAGCATTTTCATGCAAAGCCTCAGCAAACATGAATTGGATGAACACATTGTTAGATGGACTGAAAATTAGGTGGACCGTTATGTCAAAGAATAGTAATCAATGTTGTGATGGGCCATCTGGCAGCCAGTAATGAACAGAGGACCCCTGGGAATGACACGAGAGAAGATACTGTTCAACGCTTTCATCAGTCACCAGGCTGATGACACAGAGGGCACTTTCAGCACAGTTATAGGTGGCAATACATTAATTAGAAGCAATGACATCCATCTCCATTTGGCAGAGCTGATGGAGCTTGAGAAACGTGGGACCTGTGTCAATAGAAACCCCTCAGAGGTCAACAGGCGCAGTGCAAACCCTATGCTTTGGTGTAGGACAGCATCCTACTACCTACAAAGCAGAGATGCAGGAAAGGACATGGCCTTTACTGTGACACTTCAGTGAGAATTTAACACGAATCAAGCCAACCATGTACTGCAGATGTCTTAGGAGTAATGTGACTGGCAGCTGGATTGTAGTTATTACTCACTTTCTACTCAGTGTTGGTGATGCTGCCCCAGAAATGTCACATGTTGGCACACCCAGTTGAAGAAGTCCCTGAGAACTGCAGAAGGTCTGTGGAGTGCTACCAAGATGGCCAATGGCCTAGAGCGCATGATCTGCATGGAGATGCTGAGGGACATGGTTTGGGTAGTTTGGTAAAGAAGTGGCTTAAGAGAGGTCTAGAACCAGCTTGCACCTACACAGCAGGGAATGACAATGACAATGTAGCCGAACTCTCCATGTTAGTGGTAAACTATACACAAAAGTCCTGGTCTTCACTGGATTGAACTAGTTTGTCTCTTCAGGCACCTGAAGGAGGAAGGTCAGGTAGTGGTAGACCTCTGACCACTAACTCCAGCTGATGGCTCACTTTTAACCCCAGCCAGCTCCCTCAAAGCCATTGCCCAGGCACTGGTCTGGGAACAGCTCATTCACACACTTGCCCCAAAAAGACAGCATGGACAGGGTGGTGGTAGGTTCCTCCCATACCACCTTTCACAGGACCCAATCAGGCATTGCGCCCTGGAATGCCTCCAAAAGCCTTGTGCCACACCCCATGGCAAGCAACCTAAAGCCTGTTTTACAGTATAACAATGCCACTCTCATGGGCTCAAACGCAGCTTTCACATTGAATCATAGAGTCATAGAATGCGTAAGGTTGGAAGGACCTTTACAGGCCATCTAGTTTAACCCTCCTGCAGTAAGCAGGGACATCTTCACTAGATCAGGTCGCTCAGAGCCCCAGCAAGACTGACCTTCAATATTTCCAGGGATGGGGCCTCCACTGTCTCTGAGCAACCTGTTTTAGTGACCCACCACCCTCATATTGAAGAACTTTATCCTAATATCCAACCTAAACCTCCCCTTATCTCGTTTAAAACCATTACCCATTGCCCTGCTGCTACATGCCCTCGTGAACAGTTCTTCCCCAGCTTTTTTATAGGCACCTTTCAGGTACTGGAAGGCCACTATAAGGTCCCCCTGGAGCCTTCTCTTCTCCAAGCTGAACAAACCCAACTCTCTCAGAAATGTTGGGTGTTTTGAACTGCAGGAGAAAAAAAAAAGGGGAAACATTATCATTAAGAACCTGAGTATCCCCAAGGGCCCAGAAGACACACAGAACCGAATGCTATTTCATGTAGACCCATCTAATCTAGCAACAATTAGTTTTAAGTGGAGTGGATACAGACCAGTCCATGGGGTCTTGAGGCTGGAATTTAGTCACCAGCCCTCTTTCAGCTGGCAGCGTAGGCATGATGTGGATACTTAGGTTTGATTGCCAGGAGAAACCTCCCCCATGGCTGTAAGTCACGTCCCCCAGCTCAGCGCCCTACTAGCAGGACATTGAAGACCAGGGAGGGCACAAGCAGTGAAAGGTGAACCCCAACATGTTACCTCCACTTAAGGAAGAAACTTTAATAGTGTTCAATTTCCTTTGTACAGTTCAGAGGCACAGGTCTGTGCAGTGTGGTGAGGAGCAGAAGTGACCTCTCCTTACCTCTCCTTCTCTACTGCATCTTCGTGGAGGTAGACCCACAAAAGTGCCGGTTCCTGCCCATGTTTCCCCCTTACTGGGATGATGTAGGCAGCAAGGCAGCTCATTGCCCAGATTAAAATAACTCCGTTCTGCTTCAGAGCTTGCTCATACTTTGCCAGCCTTGCATCTGAACATCTCATTAACAAAAGCAAATGGACTATAACATCTTCTAAGTAAGCTTGCTCAGAAATCCCTTAATCAATCAAAAACCAGGGAAAACAATTGATTGCATCTGATGCATGAGTTCTTGGAACTTCAGCTATTTTAGGCAATACCTCTTTGTTCACTCAAATTGGCCTAATTGCATGCATATTTATTGTCCACTGTTCTTCAGTATGTAGGCAAAATCAAAGTAGGCTGCTGCACTACTGAGATGGAAATTTTGCATAAGAAATAGGGACAGTTTTACATCAGACTAATAATGGTATTCGTTATTCAAATCCAGAGCTAAACTTAGCACGCACCTCAACAATCAGCAGATGCATATTTTATCTTCAAGGTATGAGCCTGAATTAGCACAGACCTCTGCCTCCTATCAATAGCCCTTATTTCTATATGGGCTCTTCTAGGCCAAGATCATTGGCACGAGATAGGCACGTGAGACTCACGCTACCTCTTACATTTGTATCTTCCCATTTAAATGCTAAAGGGACTCCAGAAGTCACATTCCATCTGCACCCATTTGCCAAGTGGCAGAAAACTACATAAACCTCCGTATCTGACATTTTATCTACCTTTTTAATAGCAAATCACTTGCTGATATCTGGTTAAAGGAAAATGAAGTCAAACCCACCAGTAGAACTGCACCTGCTTGTGATCGCTCCAGAAATGCCAGTGCTTTCTCAAGGCCCTCCCTGAAATGACATGGGGGCACCTTTCCCCCCATTGGGTGCCCAAGGGATGAGGACCCACTAGCACAGAGCAGGTGCTGTAGCTCATCTGCATGTTGTAAACAACAGCCCAAAGCCTTGTGGTGCAACAGTAAAAGGGTCCATTAGGAGGTCTTTTATTAGGCCATATGTGAGCAGCACTTGGACAGACGGAAAAATTCCCTCTTGACCAACGCCGTGTTTTAAGCACCCTTAATCTGCAGGGACATTGCCACTTGAATGGAATACTGGGCACCTTGAAAAATGCAATAAACCCAAACAAAGCTCTCTGTTCTAGCCCCTATACACTGAGATAGGAAAGGGTGAGAAAAAGGGTAAAAAAAATCAGAGTTCTGGTGTAAAAATCCTCAAATGTCCTTCTTGCCTGTGCTGATGGAGCAGTTATTTCACATCTAAGGCCTGGGCCAGCTTCTTCCCAGCTCAATTCAGAGGCACATGGAAGAAATGTGGTCCCTTCCAAGTCAGTATATTCTATGATTCTACTCAAAGATGGTGAAGAATGACAAAATACTGAATCTGGACCATGGACTTGTCTCCTCATTGCTGGGGTGCACAGACTAGGGGGAAGGCTGCCCAAGATGGGGGTTTCACCCAGGCTAGTTCTTACCTGTGGAGGAGCAACCTGCCAGATGTGCCTCTTCCTCTTCATGGGCTGCAGAGGAAGCCTTGCTCAGAAACTGCTGAGGTGTCTCAGGATAGGTGAATGGCAGGACCCAGGGCTAACTCCTGGGGGCTGGTGAAAGGGGCAGTTGCCCCCATCCTGGCACCAGGCATCATAAGGGAGCAGCCAGCCCCTTTCCTTCCCAGCAGCTGAGCACAGCCCACCTATTTTCACCCAAACAGGCCTAATCGCATCCATATTTATTGCCTGCTGTTGCGTTAGGGGAAGGCATCACATCAGCTGCTTCAGATCCCAAGGGGCTGCCTATACCATGCTGCTGTTGCTGTGGATTCTCCATGATCTCTGCACTCCCCGGGCTTCTGCCAGTTCCATCTCTTAAGGTTAAAGAGACCTTTGGACTCCTTAAAGAAATGGTATCAGTGGGAAGTGTGCTTACTGAGTGTGGTTCAGATCAAACCCTGGTTTTAGAGGCTCCTGAAAGGGTGCAGGGCTGCAAATCTCAGACAACAGGCGCTTTGCCTGCTCTGGGATTTATTTGCAGGAAGGGCTGGAAGTATCAGCTGCAGGACCAGGATTTGTCAGTCACCTCACTGCGCCAGCTCAGGGCGGGGGGTAGTTTAGCCCCCTCTTCTCAGAACTGCACCCAGAAACAATATTTGCTGGTACTGGCTTACCATCCCAAGGGCAGAATTACTATGAAATGTTTACAAAGACCATTTGAAACCTGAGAAGAGGATGTTTTTAGCAATGGGGAAAGTGCCAAAAGCCTTAGAAGATAAATATTCCAGCTTTAAGAATCAATTACTGATTCCCAGTAAGGCCGGTCGGCTGTTAAATAACCTTGCGCAATTTCCTGGACAGATACATTCTAATGGCGATACTGAGCACGGATGGAGAGCACAATACAGGTCACCAAACCGCCACCCTGCAAGCTCAGGCACAGGGGCAGATGCTTTTGTCCCAGCAGTTCCCCAGCCAAGCCCAGAGGACCAGGTGAGGGGCTAGAGCAGCCACCTGCAGACAGCAGCTCACCCCATGAGCACTTCTGGGTGAGCATTTCTCCTGCAGATGGTTATTTTCAGTCCAGGGAGGAAAACTGTTCAAGTAAAAAAAAGCCCTTTGAAAAGACCCTGTAGCTGTAACATCTAGAGAGCTCTGTAATCCTTATGCAGGCTTACCTATGCAGCTTTTCAGTCCTAAGTCAAGTATGGCAGGCCAGTGAAATGGATGCTCAATTTCTACAGGCAAATTTGTCTTTCAGTAGTGTGGGAAGGTAGTTACATATATATATGTGTATATATATATATATACACACACACACATATATATGTATACATATGTATGTATATGTACACATATATATGTATACATATATATGCATATATATACACACACGCATATATATATACATATATATGTATATGTACACATATATATGTGTATGTGTATATGTATATGTGTGTATATATATGTATACATATCTATGTATATGTATACATAGATATATGTATATGTGCATATATATATGTAACTATCTTCCCACATATATATATATATATATATAAAAAAATAACATAACTGGCTGTGCTCCACAGTGTGCACTAACCTAACAAGTCACAGCATGTATTTGTGCTTCTTTCAGTGAAGAGCACCAAGCAACGAATGTGGCAAGAAAAACTGGTAAACCAGTTATCCAAAAGCCCTTCCCAGTGTGAAGGCATTGCTTGCCCCTTCTTCTTAGAGTGGTGGAAAGGGGAGAGCAGCAGAAGAGCAAGTCCAAGAATCAGTGGGGTTTTCTGGAAGTCTGAATTGTCACCAGTTGCCCAGACCCCAAGCTGAGCTGCTGCTCTGTGAGCCCTGCTCTAACTCAGAATGAGCTTTTCGGGGACATCACTCTGAAAGCTACTCAGGAAGACAGGTCCTTGGAGGACTGCATTGTACCGTGGTGCATTGATGCAGTGGCAGCATAGCCCCCGAAAGGTATTGCTCCTAGAAGGACAGCTGGCTATGGATCCTGGCTTTAGGAGCAACTGAAGGGATCCTGTTGTCTTACTGGTGTGAGTAGCTAGCAGTCACATGTCAAATCCAACAACTGCCCCAAAAGACACCTGTCCTTAAGGACTTTATTCTGAACCAATTCAGAACTCGTTAAATAAACAGAAGCTTCACCAAAACCATAGAATCATAGAATCTTTAAGGTTGGAAAAGACCTCTAAGATCATAAAGTCAAACCGTCTGCCCAATAGCACCTTGTCAGCTAAACCATGTCCTGGCGTGCCACGCCTACACAGTTTCTGAACACCCTCAGGGATGGTGACTCCACCACTTCTCTGGGCAGCCTGTTCCAATGCCTGAACACCCTTTCAGTGAAGAAATATTTCCAAATGCTCAACCTAAACCTCCTCTGATGTGACTTGAGACTATTGAAGAGCTACTGAAGTCCCCCAGGACCAAAATTGTTTTATAGGAGATTCAGGCAAGGGATACAGACTTGTTTCTAGTGATCCATCCATCTTGACCACTTTTGCTCCTTGAAGCTGGAACCCAGCTCTTGCCCACCATATGAACATGGTCCTTCTTGTCCACAGCCCTTCATCCAAACAAACCACAGAACTGCAGCACGGACCTGCAGCAGTGACCACTGCACGTGCTGATAATCTGTGCCCTGCCAGGAGGCAGCAAGGGAGCAGCAGCCCAGATCGAGGCTGCTTGAGCAGAGCAGAAAGTGAGGGGACATCCTCACTGAGCAGCCTTTTGAAGAACATATCCCTCTCTCTGTGTAGGGATCTGTGGCTCCTGAACTGAAGCGCACGGAATAGGTTGATGGCAGCAGCTATTTTAAAATTCATGAAGTCTTAAAGCATTACAGGATTATTTCAGCACTGGGAGATAACGAGACAAAATAGCCTAACGGGGGGAGATGCTGATGTAGTAGCAGCCATAATAGTGCGTGATGCTGCACATATCCCTGCTTCTGAAAACCCACTCATCCGTCTTGTCAGGGGAAATTGCTGTGACTGTTTCATAGTGGAGGTGGTGGGAGGAAGGAGGCAGATGCATATTTTTCTCTGATCAAGGAGAAAAGTCAGGCTGTACTCCATTTACCCTTCTGAAATTGCCCTGGTCTCTGAGTGGAAGGCTTAGAGACTTGTGATGACCAGGGCTTGGTAGGGAGGGTGCAAGTGGCCATGGTCCAAGAGAAACAAGGCTTTGGAGCTCCTCTGCTAGCACTGAGAGATGGCTTTCCCCCCTTGCCCTGGTGTGCCTCTCTTCGCCTGCTCACCTAGGACTGAAGAAAATGCCGGGGCAAAATGAGCTGGGAGCCAGTGGGCTCCTCCTGCGCTTCGCCTGTCAGCTCAGGGTCACATGGGCTGAAAACTTCCAGTGAAGATAAATCTCTGCCAAACTCTGACAAACAGCTTAAACGCCTAATTTAAGTCTCTGTACGCAAAAGAATTACCCAGAACACCCCATCCCTGCCGCAGCCTTAGACTGGAGGAAGGTCAGAGCATCCCTTCCTGCCAGCTGTGGGCACGAATGAGCCAGTGAGATTTCTCATCACATTCCCAACGGGCCTCATGCTGCTCCTAACATGTGGCTGAGCCAGCCTGACAGCATGGGGATGGGATGGGAGGATTTGAACCTCCACCTAACTGTGGGTGCCTATGTAAATGAGGGGCATCTCCTTTGGTTATCACATAGAGGAAGATCACTGTATTTACCTTCCTGCTCCTCCTGCCCATCTCTCCCCATCATGTACCCAGCAGCCTCCTGACCAGTTCTTTCTATGTGCCACAGCACAGCCAGGACAGCTGTCAGTGGCTTTTAAAGGGTTGGGCGGGGGGGGGGGCGAGAAGAGGAGGGCGGTGAGAGGCACCAAAGGTCAGTGCCTCTTGCTTTTTTTTCACCTGGCCTTTGATGACCCTGGTGAGATGCTGAGAGGTCCAGTACGCGTTACCTGCCCTCTCAGTGCGTTTCATGCCCATGTATGAGCTGGGTACCTTCAGCGACTCGCTCGGTGAAAACCTGCACTGGGTGTGGGAGCAGGGAATCAAGCCTCAGCGTTTCCAAAGACAAAAGCTACAGTTTAAGAAATGACTGAACCCATGTCATAGCAGTATTTCCTCTTGGAAACAATTTGTTACCCCTAATTTCAGGATGGTGAAATGCTGTACAAATATCCCACTTGTGAAGTTTTTCACTCTCCCTTTCCAATCTCCCCAAGAATGCTGGGCCTGTGCAGTGAGTTCGTCAGCCAGGGACCTGCTTGTTCTTGTCAACCCCATTCCCCTGCTCCCCTCCAGCCCCCAGCCCCGAGTCCTGGGCCTGGCAGAGCAACTCTCACAGTGAAGGAGCATTTTAAATGTGTTTTGAACAGCATGTTTATCTGTCCAGGCTGCCACTGCACTTTCACACTTCCGCTAATTCAACAGTTCTGGG
Source organism: Laterallus jamaicensis coturniculus (assembly GCA_022605575.1). Taxonomy (NCBI): domain Eukaryota; kingdom Metazoa; phylum Chordata; class Aves; order Gruiformes; family Rallidae; genus Laterallus; species Laterallus jamaicensis. The sequence continues at coordinate 11,338,119 of JAKCOX010000012.1, forward strand.
CCCAGTTTGCAGGCCCAGTCTGAGTCTGGTCCTGCAGCTGCCCGCCTTCAGCTCTCCAGCTCCCTTTGGCAGGACAGCACGGGGCCTTCAGAGAGGAGGTGTACAGATGACATGCCCAGACTTGATGTGCCCAGACTGATGCTGTGCACATGGCTCTGGGTGAGGAATAGCGCTACTGGCATCCTGCACCCCCACCCAGACCTGAAACAGGTCTCTGATGCCTCCTTGCAGAGTGAGGACTGGTTCAGTCACCCTTCACTCAATTACCACCAGCAAGAAGAATTTTATCTGCAGATCAGGAGCAGAGGCGTCCCAGGAAGTTCCCAGTCCCAAGGGTCAGAAACAACAGATACTGCCCGCAACAAGGGACTTAGGCAGCACTTATGTGCCTGTCCTAACAAAGGCGAAAAGGGTCTTTGACTGAACCTATGGAAATAATTAGAAAAAAACCCACCCAAACCACTGGGTGGAGAGACAGCAAGTTTTCCCCTGTACAAGTTACTCCACTTCCACACTTTCTACTCAGCATGGAGTAGAGCTTTATTTCTCTACCAACACAATACACATACTTCAGAGGCATATTTGAAGTACAAAACCCAGGTTCCACGCTTAGACATCCAGCACACAGTTAATAAAAACCATTTTAGTATGTTGTAGACCTTATGTGAAGTTAAGAGTGAAAAGTCTAACCTGTTTCCAATGGCTGCAAAATTGCCCCGGGGAAGATAGAGATGTGATTCCTTCTAAATGTAGCTATTTCTGTTAAGGGAACCTACGCATCAGCCCTTCTTAGCACACATCTCCAGAGAAAGCAACAGCCATCCCACACACTCCTCTGCTGCAGGTTGCTCAGCGCTCTGTCCCACAGTAATCTGTAGGAGAAACTCAACCCTCCCATTAAATGCTTTGGGCTCAAAAGATTAATTCTGAGGGACAGATCTCTAGGGCACCTCAGAAATCGGGACTTGTTCCTAATTGCTTAGCATCTTCAGGCGATCACAGCTACAAGCAAAACAGCAGTTGCTGAGGCAGGAAAGTGAGCCTATTTTCATCAAAATGTTTACAGACACTTTTATATTTTCGTATTTAATAAAGGTTTTGTTAGGTTTTTTGGTGTTCCCCCCCCTCATATAAAGCTTTCCATCAAAAGTTTCCAAGCATTTTAGAAAGTCAGGCGAGTGTTACATCATCATTCCCATTTTACAAACAGGAAACCGGGGCCCAAAAAAAGCCATTTGAGCAGAGTAAAACAGCAAATCCCAGACCAATATAGAAACAAAATCAAAACCTCCTGGCAAAAATCCCCTTCTCCAACTACCTCAGTTTAGTTGCTATGCAGCATTTTGGGTTTTTTTGTAAAAATAACCCAAGCAATCAAACAAGAGAATGGCAAGGAAATCACAAGCCTCGACATACTTACTTCCATACCCAAGCAATCAAACAAGAGAATGGCAAGGAAATCACAAGCCTTGACATACTTACTTCCATACTGCTGCCATTAGTACAAAAATAAAGATTTTTATTAACCAGTTTACAAAAATAAAGTATATTGAGTCGCGCAGGATCTCATCGGGGGGGAGGGGGGTGTTATTTGACTTTGGAAGACAAAGCCTGTTTGAAACGTCTCTTTAGGTCTTGCATGTTGGGAGATTTGGGCCGAGGGATGATGGATGACCGCCTCCTGTCCGCGCTGATGGAGTGCTGTAGTTTGCTGACCTCCTTGCAAAGGTACCGGAAAACATCGCAGACACCTTGGGAGTCGTCACTTGTGGAGATTTCCAAGAACAGGCTGCCCAGTTCATTCGCCAGCTGTAGTCCCTCTTTAGCCTGTACTTGCCTGGCGTGGAGGAGGTCTGCTTTGTTCCCCACAATAATGATGGGAGTCCTGGCATCGGGGTGGACCGTGCGTATGTGCTGGTAGAGAGGTCGGACTGACTGGTAGCTGCTGTAGTCGGTGATGGAGTAAACCAGGAGGAAGCCCTCTGCCCACTTCACACACCTGGACAGGGAGTCCAGCACCTGCACACAGTCTTCCTGCACCTGCAGTGCAACAGAGAGCGCAAATTTGGCAGCGGGGCATGAAAGCATTAAAGCCTGTATCAAAGGCAGCATCATTACACTGATCCGAAGGGAAGCCTGAGCTCAGTTTTAGGAGTCTAAGCCCGGCCTTGCAGGAACCTGGAGCTCAAAGGCTTTTAGGTGGCAGCGAAAAACCGATCCGCCCGCAGCATCTCCGTACCTGGATGCACCCTGGCGTGTCCTGGATCTGCACGGCAACGTGCTCCCCCTCCAGATGGACCAGCCGGGAGTAGAGGTTGCCTGGGGAGCAGAGAGCTGTCAGGCACAAGCCGCGGCCCCGGGGGTCGCCGCCGCGCCGCGCTGCCCGCCGCCTCCCTCACCTGTGTTGGGCTCGTAGTCCCCGATGAACCGCTTCGTCAGGAACCGCACGATCATCGCTGAAACAGAGCGGCGCGTTACGCGGGACGGGCGGACAGGAGAAGGTGGACCGACGGACGGGGGAAGGGGGGGAGGATGGGGGGACTCCAAAAGGCCCACGTCCCCCGGCACTCACCGCTCTTGCCGACGCCGCGGGCGCCCAGCACCGCCAGACGGACCTGGGGACCGGGCGGCCCCGGGGCGCACTCGGCGATGGGGGCCAGCAGGAAGGGCTGGGACATGCTCGGCAGGCGCATGGGAGGGGCGGCCCGGCGGCCGGACGCCTCGGCTCGGCTCGGCTCGGCTCGGCTCGGCTCGGCTCGCAGCGCCCAGCGCGGGCGGCTGCCGGCGGCTTTTAAAGGCTCCGCCGGCAGCGCCGTCCGCGAGGCCGCCCCGCAGCGTGCGCACAACGCGGGGCGCCCATTGGCTGTACCGCCCCCGGCCGGGCCGCCTCCCCCTGCCGCACCGCCCGGCTGTACCGCCCAGCAGTCCCCCGCCTCCTCCCGCCGTATCGCTCGGCAGCCCCCCGTCTCTTCGCAGTACTGCCCGGCTGTATCGCCCAGCAGCCCCCCGCTGGACCGCCCGGCTGTACCCCCTGGCAGCCCCCCGCTCCGCCCCCGCTGTACCGCTCAGCTGTACCGGTCAACAGTCCCCCGCCTCCCCCCGCTGTACCGCCCGAGGTCTCCCACCAGTCGGCCACTGGGCACCCCGCTCGCCCCTCAGTTGTGCCCCTTCCTCCCCACCTTCCCCATCCCCAGCGCGTGGGGCGGCCCTGGGGGGGTGCACCCCCCGGACAGGCGGTGTGACCTGCTGCCGCGGCAGCACGGCTCTGGCTGTGCTAGGGAGAGCGCGTTCCCACAGCGGCCCCAGCCACGGCAACTGGTACCTCCGTGCGCCCTTCCTGCAGCGAGGGACTAAGTCATAAATGAAGGGAAACAAGTTACAAAGACACAGGATGGTTTGGGTTGGAAGGGACCTCAAAGACCATCTGGTTCCAACCCCCTGCCATGGGCAGGGACACCCTCCACTAGCCCAGGTCGCCCAAAGCCCCATCCAACCTGGCCTTGAACACTGCCAGGGAGGGGCAGCCACAGCTTCTCTGGGCAGCCTGTGCCAGGGACTCACTGCCCTCACAGGGAAGAATTTCTTCCAAATGTCTAATTTACATCTCCCCTCTTTCAGTTTAAAGCCATCCCCCCTTGTCCTGACACTCCCTGCCCTTGCAATCAGTCCCTCTCCAGCCTTTCTGTAGGTCTCCTTCAGGCGCTGGAAGGCTGCTCTAAGGTCTCCATGGAACCTTCTCCTCTCCAGGCTGAACAAGCCCAACTGTCTCAGCCTGTCTTCACAGAAGTGCTTCAACCCCCTGATCATCTCCATAGCCTCCTCTGGACTCACTCCAACAGCTCCATGTCTGTCTTGTCCTGGAGACCTCAGAGCTGGGCACAATATTCCAGGTGGGGTCTCATGAGAGCAGAGGGGCAGAATCACCTCCCTGGTCACACTAGTTTCAATGCAGCCCATTTTCTCTCAGACTGTTTTGTCTCCTACACCCAGACACATCCTTCAACAGCTGGCACTGAAATCCCAGCTACAGAATCAAGCAAGATCCAGTCCTGAAACCAAACTGGTCCACAGTGCTTGGAGGCCTGGATTAAGCCGTGTGGGTTTTTAGAGTGGAAGAAAGCTTCAGAGAAGAAAGACCCCCATCACAGGGTGCCACTAAATGAGCCTCAAACCTGCAACCAGCTCTGCAAATTGTTGCCTTGGCTCCTGCAAAACCACTTCTGCAGAGTGCTACTTTGCCAGCCAGTAAGTCTTTACAAGCTAAATAATTAATTCAGGCACTGCTTTATTTTTGTTATCATCAAGGAGATAACACAAGCCAGCAGGAAACAACACAGAAGATGCCAGCAGGCGAGTACTCCAAATGAGCAGGAGAGGTCTGTGATCCCACTGTCAAGAGCTACGCAGGGACTGAGGCACTTTGGGACCTGCTGGTGTGGGGTGGATGCCCTTCGCCCTTCCCTTTCAATACAGCTCTCAGGAGATGTGTGCAACGACATGTTTTACCTTGCTTTCCTCTTGTCCTTCCTTATTCTCTCCCTTCATCCATGCAAGAGTCCAAGTACCCAGCGTCCTGTGCACTTCCCTGGACACCCTGCAGTGACATGAAAACTCAGAGCAAGGGCACCAGGTAATGCATCCAGCTCTGCTCTACCACAGCCAAGGTGTTCCTGAGGAAAGTCCATCCTTGGCACCGTGTGGGCAAGGATGGAAAGAAACTACTGCTCCCTGCTTCCTGTGGGCACAGAAAGGCTCAGCCTGGGCTCTGCCCACTGCAGTGGCCTGAGGATGAGCGTACCCCTCTTCCCCCCCCTTCCAGCAATCTTCTCCCCCATTTAAAGATTCTCCCCTGGTGTCCCAAGACCTCCAGCAGCTTTTTCCTGGTAACAATTCCACGCTGCTCTTTGCTGAAGGATTACACACACCTCACAGTAGTTCACACCATGCTAATTAACACGGGTTAAAATAGAGCCTGCAGAAGAGCACGGTGGAAGGTGTTATTTGTGTTACTCTAGTGCCTCAGAACCCCGACAGGAACAAACATCAAGGCCACTTTTAACCTCAAAAGCTGATTGCCTCTAACATTCAACTTCACTTCCCATGATGCCAGTGAGCCCTTTCCTTTTTGTAAACAAGAGTTCTCTTGTATCACTAAAAGCTTTTGGTTTCCAGAGGTTCATGCTACTGTCATCTGCTCCCATTGTGGTGCAGCACCACTTGTCCATGGCCTTGCTCACAGTGCCAACACAGGCTATTTTTACACATTTCTTTACAAAAGAGCTATCAGAGCACATTCAGCACCCCCTTGGAAAAATGCTACCGAGGGGAGATCATCCCAGGCAGGTGATTACAGGCACTGAGCTGTCAAAGCAGTAGTACTGAACAGCCACCTTTCTCAAAAATGAGGAGCTCCCCATTTCTGGGCAGCTGTAGAGCTTGTGCTGCCTTACACCACCTTGTCTCCTTCTGAAAGCGCCCCCAAACAGCAAGCAGTGATGGTCTAGCAGAGAGATGACAGTGAGCAAACCCATGTAAGAAACCTTGCGAAAGAATTACTTCCAGGGAGCAATGGACTAGGTTCGCATCACCCCTGCGCTGGTGCAACAGAAGGGTGAAGCAACTGGGGCTTAGGTTCCCCACATGTAGAGGCTGGGGTTAGCTGTCCCCACTCTGTGGCCTAAGCAGCCCCTGGGATGTACAGTCCTCAAAGCTACTCCAAGGAGCCTTTCCTTTCTCATCTGGAGGTCCTACTTGGAAGCATTAGGCTGTACTTTCACCCATCCCATAGAGATGCCCCACACCACCATGCTTACAGTCTACCATGATCCTCTTTCCCACTGTACACCACTCAGTCCCACTCATGTGGGATCCCAGGGACACCATAGTGCTGCCTGACCCAACCTCCCTATTCCAAGCTCTGGTAAAATTCAACAGCAAGCTCTTTCAGGGAGGGAGTAGGTAGCGTAGTCCTGTGGCTGCAGGAGGGAGCACATCCTGAGAGCCTCTGTAGCTCCTTTCTGCTCTAAGAAAGAAAACGCAGTGTTTTCCTGAGACTCTGCTGATACTGTGGAGACAGCTAGAAGTTCTGAGCTTAAGATTGGCAAGATGAGAGCTAAAGAGCAACAGACACAAAGTTTTCCCGTGTGAAAGAGCACTGGTGGCAAATGGCTTCCCTACTCTCCTATAAACTGCAGCTATTCCTTACACTCCCCAATTCCTGCTGATCAATGGCTAAACGCTTTGGAGTTGGCATGGACAAAGAGGTGACTGATGTCCCAGGGGCCATCACCCAAAGCCTCTTCCTCCAAAGAGTGGAAAATTACATCAGCAGCCTCAGCCAGAGCTTTGTAGTTTTCTGGCTTCAGAGCTGTATGGGTGCTGCTGATGCAAGCAACATCCTTACCCAACACTTGAGCAAGGATGGTTATGACTGCATAAGTACCAACAGCTACAACTTGATCCCTATATAGATCTTGGTAGTACACACACTGAGGTAGATACATGGACATGAAAACTCATTGTCTGTCTTCCATACCACCACCCTCAGCATCCCAGGGCCAGCTGGTACCTCCCTCCCATGCAAGACCATTTGCAGCAGCAAGGTATCCCCTGCACGGTGGGAAACACTACCCAACCCCTCAATCATGGGGTGTGACCCAGACTTCGATGAGCATAGTTTAACCATGCCTCTTCACCACACCCCCTGGACCCCACAGACCTTTGCAGTCTCTGCGAGGATGAGGAAGCCTGTCTGTCTGTGCTGGGATAGAGAGGACTACTAACCTTGGGAGCTGTAGGCAGGGTTTCTCGCATCCTCTGAGCCAGCCAGGACACCCCACCAGCACAGCACCTGTGCCTGGGATGCCAGCTGCCCTTTTATCATGAAGGCCATGAACCTGCTGAGTGCAGAGGACAAGGGAATAAACATCAAGACCGCTTCTCCCACTGGGTACGTAGGACAAAGATCACAAAGGCCTATTTTGCACATCCTTGTGCCAGCTGCTTACTCGCTTGTCCCCAGGAATGGAGTGGAAGGTGTCTGCATGCTCCTTGGCCCCCTCAGGCACATGCACCTCCTGTGCCCAGGATCCTCAGCCTACAGCCCCTTTACATGGGCATGGCTCCCTCTCCCCAGCCCTTTTTGCCCTCTCACTGACCTTCCCGGCCAGGCACAGTATTAGCGCTAAAAGGGCCACACAGCCCTCAGGAAACCGACCTCAGTGACACTGACATGCTAAAAGTGACCATGCTGACAGCTCAGGAGGTGGCTTCCTTGCTGCTTCTCTAAGACAACAGAAGATTTTGGCATAGCCTTTGGCAGGGAACCAGCTGCAAAAGTTCGAGGCAGTAAAACCTGGTGTGGAAAACACAGCTCAGCTGCCACCTCCTAATTGGGCTCTGTGGAACAAAGTACTTACTACACTGAAGTGTAACGGCTTGTGCTAATCCATAAGCACTTCACTCTCTGCATGATGTATCAGGACAGTTTGTCCACCAGCTCCCTGCACTGGAAAACAGGTAAGATGCAATACTCAACTTCCGCAAAACTGGCTTGTAACCTAGGGAATCCTGAATTCTGCTGGCTCAAGGTGTGCCCGGTTGTAAGGGAAACATGTAGCTTTGCAGCTTTCTCAATTCTCCACAATTCAAAGCACTGCAAAAGGAAACAGAATTCAGCCACCAGTGTGGGAGCACCCAGCCTGCAGCTGGCACGCTCGCTGCAAGGTTTTGCTTGCCAGGCCCAGCCTCAGAACAGGGCGGCCGAGAACCGGTCACAGCATACAGGTCTAATCTGTAAAACACCTTTCAGAGTGAGTGAAGGGGAGGGAACTTCCAACTCCAAATGCCATAAAGAAACATGCTTCCTCCAACCAGAGGGGCTGAGAGGCTGAACCACTGATATCACCCCTCTCCCAAATCTTCTGCAAGTTCTGTGTACAACTATTTTTATTATGGATGCGTCTCATTCGAGACATGATTGAAGATGCCCTGACAGTAAGTTCTTCACCAACTTTACAATCCACAGATCTCCCTTTTGTCAGGGCTGTGCAAAACCAGGACAGCTGAACAGATGGGAAGCAGCCTTCAACAGCAGATACTGAGATACCTAAGTATCTGAGCTGTCCTTCTGCAAACCTGCCATTACCAGGAAAACCACTGCTGCACTGAGAGCAACTAACAGGTAGTGTCGATAAACCCAAGTCGGGTTAAATTTGTCCTGTTCTCAAAACACTAAAAAAATATATATATATAAAAAAATGCAGCTTTTCTCTTGCTCATAAAACCTCATTTCATGTCCAGTCATTTCTGGGAATCTTGACCAAGCAAGACATTCCCTCCATCTCCTCCCAGCCCACACACAACTTCCAAATATGCATTTCAGAACATTACTGTTGACATAGTGACCTTAAAACGGAGACTAAATAAACTGAAAATTGTTGCAATGCACTGTGCCTCTGGAAGCACATCTCTTAAACCAGACCACTGCATGCTGTCTAGTCTTATTACGTCACAGGGCTGAAAATAAATTCGAGTTTGGAACTACCCACCACTTAACAGTTACTGTTAACAATTTCATCACAATGCTACAGCTAATCCGCTTAAATCTTGACAGAGAAGTCACAGAACCAAAATAGTTACACAAACATTCATGAGAAGTTTAATACCATCACCAAAGATGATACCCAGTAAAGCCTCCCACTTAACTCCTTCAGATGCAAAGGCTAATGGAAAACAGTGCGTTTCTCATGGGCCAAATACCGAAACGCCAATGAAGGCCTAAGGCTCAGTACACAGGCCTAAGGCTCAGTACAAGGGCCTAAGGCTCAGTACAAGGGCCTAAGGCTCAGTACACGGGCCTAGCGGCTCCAAGAAAACCCCACTCGATTGTGAACACTAAGCACGTAAGCTGCACAGTGAAAGCCAAGACAGATTGACCAACCTTGCTTGAGGAGAGGGTGGTGCATGCTGCGCCCATGTTGTGGTTTAAACTCAGCGGAAAGCTGAGGCCACAAAGGTCAGACAAAAAAGCCCCCTACCACTTTAAGAGGTGGAGGATGGGTGAACGGAGTTAAGCGAGGAGCTGCAGAGCCAGAGGAAAAAAAACCAAGGCCTGCAAGGTTAGGATAAGGATAGTTTACTAAACAACAGGGAAAAGTATGAAAACAACTAACTACAGTGCTATTATATACAGTGCAAACCTCTCACCACACTATGTCATTTGAGCCGTGCCCGAACCGATTCAGATTCAGATTCCCAAACGCAGCACTCCCTGAGCCCAGCACCCCCGAGCACCCCCCTCACCACCTCCTGCCACGCCGATCCCCAAAAAAAGAGCGAGAGAGAAACCGGAACTCCCACACGCCTGCTCAGACCGGCACTTCCCGTGCCCGGAGCAGGTTCTGATAGGTCCGGAGTCTCCCCCGGAACTGGCACTGCGCCTGCCCAGACCGGGACTTCCCGTGCCTGGGTCCTGAGTCGCCCCTGCAAAAGGGGGGGGGGGGGCAGCGTGCCCGATCGTGATGCAATTGGTATGGAATACTCTCAGGGCTAACATAGCCTGCTGCTGGGCTGAACCCAGGACAGCCCAGAACACAGTTTACCCTTCACAGCATTCCCAAATTCCCAACTATACAGCCCGCTCCATCTTTCAAGAGGGGAGCTTGAAGAAGTTTCAAATGCAGCACCTGTCCACTGTGACGATGAACATCCAGTGCCTGAAGCCCATCACCCTTAAATACCAGGCCAAGACAGACAGTGACTTCAACATCCAAAAGCGACATTCCATGAGAATACCCACTATAAAACATTAGGTAAATGCAAAAAGGCACAAATCCCTTTGTTGACAAGCAACTTGCGCTGTATGACATGTCTGCTTAAGGCACTTCAGAATTCAGGGAAAAAAGCAAACATCATCTCTCAATTTCTTACTCCCAAGCCTACTAGTTGTCCTGCAATCGACTAGTAACGTTCAACTCTCAGTACATACAAATTGCTTGAGGTCACTAGCTTCTCTGGAATTTTACTCTCTCTCTACAGGTAGACCTTAATTTTACACCACTTACTTGAGGTGGCTAAGCAATGCCATACACCACACTTAGAAAGGCCTAAGATTATTTATCTGTATCTTTAACAGCTAAGTTTGAGTTTATGCCTTGTTCAAAGCTAAGTAAGCAGGTTGCGGTCACACAGCTTCAAACAGCTCATAAAAATAGCACTGTTTAGGTGAGTAGTTGGGTGATGATGTTCTTCCATCCAAGAAACCCTGGGCTTTTGTGAATTGTCAATAAAATCAATGTGATGAGAAGAATGCATTAGAACATCCACATAGAGGTTCAGATTCAACAGACACACACAGGAAACATGCTGAACGCGAGCATTCGGCTACCAGCTAATTAAGTGATAAAAATAAAATTACAAGGCTGGCAGTGTTAAAAGTCCTGGAATTAAAAGCCTTGTTTCTGAACTACTACTACTTCCTAAGACACTTCCTGGCCTCCAGATGTTCTGAAAAATCCTTTTGCAGGTTACAGTGGTGAAACACCAAAATCCCCCTCATTTCTCAAGAGGTTGCTTTCAAAAACAGTTTCCACAATTCTTCAATATTAAGATAAAGCCCCTTAGCCAAAAGCTTGTAAACAATGAAACCTGAAGCCCATTATCGATTTGCCCACAAAATATAAAAAATAAATGTAACCTTCAAGTGACGCCGTACAATGCTTGGCATATGCTCTTAGTTTGCATAGTGAAATATTCCATATTCTCTCACATTACTTCATAATCCTCACTAAGCATTAGCAAATTACAGCATATATGGTCTATGTAAGTGACTGAACTGACCAGCAAAAGCTGCAGATCATTTAAGTGACCAAGCACTGTGTAAGCAAAGTTAAATAAGCAAACTCCAGTAAGAGTTTTCCAAAACATCTGATAAAAAAAAAAAGAGGAATCATCCACAAACACATATACTTGTCCAAAACCAGATCTTTAATTTATTTTTCACATGTGCATTATGCCATGAATTCATAGGGAATTGGCTCCAGCAGCTCTGGATCCTTGCCATTAGTTCTCACAAAGTGTGCTTCTCTTGGTGGAGCAGGCTGTAAACAAAACAAAACAAAAGAGAAAACTCATGGCACAAACTCAAAAGCAACCTTACAGAATATACATTTTGACAACCATTTAACACATTATTATATAAACAACGCAGCAATTTTACCATTACTGGTCTCTAAAATTTGATTCAAAGAGTAAAAGCAACAAAACTATCTGCTAGAAAGTGTGCTTGACTTTCACTGCTGAATGAAAAAAAAGAGCACACTTTATCCTCTGCAATTTCCTAGTCTGAATTATCACAGAGCAACGTACCCCAGGGTTCCACAGCCATTATCTCCTCTGTAAAGTCTAGTTATTCATTCTTTTCTATCGGGGTTGCCACAGAAACTATTGCAGCTAAATTCAACTAATCCAAAAGACAACACCGATCCTAGGTATCACCCAGAGCTTCTGTTCTGTTCCTGCAGGAGAACAGGAAGCATCCTGCCCACTGCTCACAGACAAGGCTACCATTTCCACCCAGGAACAGCACAGTACCGTCCCGGCACAGAACGCCTCCGACAGCTCAGACACAGACACTGATGCTGCCACTCAAAAAACCCCCGTTAACTCCTGCAACGGACGGTGAGCACAGTGAGGGTGGCAGCCACAGACACCTCCAACAGTACTCGCCGGAGTGCTGGATTTTTCAGAATGCTGCAAGCAGCTTCATTCATGTTGAGGTGGGGTTTTTAAAAACCAGGAAGAGCCCCACTTAGAGCATAAACACTGTTGTTTTGTAAGAAAAGAATATTTTATTCAACTAGTTGGGTTCTGTTTTTTTGTGAACTGAATTAACATGTCAGCTGCAATAAGAACGTTACCTGGCGTTTCAGCTGAACCCAAATGCCCTTTTCTTTTGCCTCCTTTTTCTTCTTTTCGTTCTCCTTTACACGCTGCAGAAAGCTGTCTCTGCTCTTGGAATGTTTAATATGCTCAATACGCACATTAATTCTCTTAGCAAGAATCTTGCCCCTAAGAAAAGAAATCAGTTTTTAATCTACTGCACTTAACTTTGTAGCATACCAAAGAACTATATTACCACCACCCTTCAGAAGATGATTAGAGGGCTGGAGCACCTGCCCTACAAGGAGAGGCTGAGGGAGCTGGGCTTGTTCAGCCTGGAGAAGAGGCTGCGGGGGGACCTCATTGCAGCCTTCCAGTACCTGAAGGGAGCATACAAACAGGAGGGGAATCAACTTTTTAAAAGGGCAGATAATGGCAGGGCAAGGGGGAATGGTTTAAAGCTGAAGGAGGGAAGGTTTAGATTGGATATTAGGGGGAAGTTTTTTACGGAAAGAGCTGCCCAGAGAGGTGGTGGATGCCCCGTCCCTGGAAGTGTTCAAGGCCAGGCTGGATGTGGCTTTGGGCAACTTTGTGTAGATCCAGGCTTGAGGCTGGTGGTCCTGCCTGTGGCAGGGGAGTTGGAGCTCTATGATCCTTGGGGTCCCTTCCAACCCTTGCCATTCTATGATTCAGTCCAGTGTCCTGTCCATCCCCCAAAAAACCACGAACCTGCCGTTTCCTGACTAAATGGTGCAAAACCCAAATTAGTATTTAAAAAGGCCTTCAACACCAACATCAAAGTCAGCTGAAAATCACTATTAGGCAATGCCACTTCAAGCGGTGCTCAGAAAAACAAGAACTGTTTCCTCTGACAGGATCCAAGTCAAATGAGCAACATTTGCTTGGGTTATAAAAAGGATATACACTTTACCCACCTTGAATGACCAATCTAGACAATAACTGTCCAAATGGCAAAGTGAAAGGAGGGTGCAACTACAGATCAACTTTCTCAAATACAAAGATTTGATACGTGGAATTTTATTACTTACTTAACCTGCTTGTTAACAATAATGCCCACGGCGTGCTGAGTCACGTTGTATACCCTTCCTGTCTTGCCATGGTAACACTTGTGGGGCATACCTTTTTGAACAGTACCCATACCCTGTTTAAGAGGTAAAACAATAATACAACGTAAACTTAAAACTTGGGGGATGAAACCAAAAAGCATCAAGTTTAGAGAACACACTTCAGATCGCTTGAGACCAATTTACTTATAACCATGCATTTTGTATCTGAAAACAAAGCATTCTGCTGTGACAATTCTGGTTGCTTTCAGCGTCGGTGAAATGATGGATCACTTTGCTTTCAGCAAGCAATCAAGGAAGACAATCATCATCAAGCTCCAGTGTGTCAGAAGTGTTCATTCGAAACAGTGCAGTTCTCTTAGGCAGCAAACGACAAACACGGAAATCATACACCATGTTCTATGTAATTGTTACAAGAATTCTACACTTCGAATTTAACTAAAGGATTCAGGAAGTAGGAATCCTTGGTGAAAGGCTTTCAGATTCACTACAACTGCATTTTCAAAGTGCAAGTTCTAGAAAATACCAACTGATGGAAAACACCTTTTCACTTTTTCCCTCCCGTGCATCATACCCCTGTATTTATTTCTTAGTCTCTAGCTTTAACGTGGCTTTGCCATCACATCCCTGGACACACTTATTTTAAGCAGTCCCACAATGGTAAGAGACACATGGATGTAGCTATCAGCCACACTACCACAAAAAGTGGCTCTTCTGAGTAGGGTACCTGTGAAAACAGTGCTGGTAGGCACCGCATAGCTACCTGAGCATTAGATAAGGCACTTCCCACTTACTTTTCTCAGCTGAATACAGAGTAAGAGCACAGCCAAATATGAAACTATATCTATACACACACTAACACTAAAAACCTGACAAACCAGCATATGACACCTAAGCATTACTATTACAGTAGCACTCTCATTCCATCATTGCTTCAGAAGTAGGCATTGGGTACTTGTGTTGACACACATGACCCAACTAACAGAAAAGACTGAAAGACTGAAAAGGATTACACCACTTCAGCTTTTAACTACGTAGCACTGTAGAAAGTACCTTGATATCAACTATATCACCCTTCTTGTAGATGCGCATGTAGGTAGCCAGAGGGACAACTCCTGTTGAGAGACAGAAATTTGGATACTTGTGAAGCTCCCAATTTCAGACACATATGTCCCCCAAAATGAGATGGCAGGCACAGATCACAGATTTCTTTTTTTTTAAAAAAAAAACACCTTAAAATTTAAATTCAATTTCAAAACCAAACCAAGAAACCAAGCCATCTTCTCTAATTACCAATCTATAAGCTTCCAATTACAAAAACCCTCCAACTAAGAAAAATCGCAGCCTTCATCCCATTCCTACCACAGAAAAGGGATTACAGCTATTTACTACCTCACTGTGAACACAGCTGTCATTGCTCCCCATTGCAAAAATGCAACAAACCATGTACTTTAAATAAGCATCACTGTTAGAATATTTTCTTCCCCTTTTAATTAATTTTCAAGCACTAACAGAATTGGCATTGTTACTACTATGAAGCAATCTCAATGCCAATACAAAAACTGTGAGAGCTGAGAGTTTACTTGCATGCTGTTTTACTGTTTGTAGCCAAGCAATTGCATTGCAAGTGCTACTTTGGGACTACTGACATCCAACAGGTCAGTAACTTAATGCAGTTCCTTACAACAAGGTGCACTTACCATGCTTGCGAAACGGCCTTGAGAACATATAACGTGTTCCCCTCCTCTTTCCCTTTGTGTTCGTCATTTTGGCCGATTACTGTAAGATAAAGTCAAGACAATGATTAGTTCATTCACTACATGTTTGATGGCGTTTTCAGACATTTCGGAAAAAACAAGTCTTTAAATCTATGTAAAATGACACTTCAAAGCTGCCAGGTGGATTCAAGCAACTCTATTTGCTTAGGCATTCATAGCCAACAGTATTTAGAGAAACACAAGGTTAGGACAGATGTTAGCAAGTCATCTAGCTCAAACTCCTCCTATACCAAGGTCTACTATGAGATCAGACCAGGTCGCTCAGAGATTTGTCCAGTCAGGTCTTGAAATCCTCCACGGATGTAGACTACTGCACAGGGTCCCCAGGCAACATCTTTGAAGCCTAGCTGTTCTAAAGATGGCATTTTTCTCTAGGTTCAAGCTTCTAATTTTGACTTAAACCAGCTGCCTGGTACCATGCCACATGCTAGCACTCTGCTAGAGATTCGTCTGCCCTATGACGGTGCTGATAAATGCCCGCCCCACAGACACCCCTGCTTCAGGACGAGTAAGCCCCGTTCCCTCAGCCAAAGGTGCTAAAAAGCACTATCTCTGCTATCCGATCCCTCAGTCGCTGTGACATCTGACACACGGCGCGCACGCTCCACGCTAACGAAACATCTCAGCGAAACCCGGTGGCCCGCACGCCGGGGCCCAAGCCGGGCAGCTGCTCAGCCGCCCACCCCACGCCAGGCCGCTCCCCGGCTCCCAACACGCCGCCTACAGCCGCAGGGCTGACCGGGCCCGCCGCCACGTGCCGCCAGATCAGCGGAGCCTAGCTCCCCTGTGCCTACACCCGCCGCCTTACCGTTCTCGGCGGTCACCACCTTCCTTCCCTCCATCCCTCTGCAGCCTTCCAGCCCGGCCCGGCCCGGCTCCCTGCACTGCGGCCTACAGGCCGCGGCCTCGCTCCCTCAGCCGGGAGGGCTACGAGGCCGCGCCGCCTTCGGTCGGAACGCACGGATCGCGGCCCGTCCCCACCGCTATCGCAGCCAGACCACCCTCCCGCCTTCCTGCCGCAACCAGAAGCCGCCGAGACACCCGAACTCGGCGAACCAGCTCCCACTCACCTCGCCGAGCGTGCCCACAAAATGGCGGCTCGCAGCGAAAGGAAAGAGGCGGCGCCTCGGCCGCCCTTAACAGGGGGCCCTTCGCGGGGCTGCCGGCGCCGCGCCTGACTGAAAGTGCTGGGAAGGCGCCCAGCTGCCTGCCTGCGAGGAAGCTTGCGAAGGAAGTTCTCGCACGCGGATCCCCATAAACAGCCGCCAAACCGGGCTCGCTGGAGCAGGCACAGATCGCCGCGTTGGGGGTTGTGTGGTTTTCGGGGTGTTTTTCCGTGGCCGCGCCTGAGGCGGGGCCGGGGGGGGGTCTGCCCGCGGGGGCGGCGGGCAGGCCCGCCGGGTGTCTCCCGGGGAGCCTGGGGGGGAGTGGCTGGCCCGCCGTCCGTGAGGCGTTACGCTCGGCCGTTTGAAGCGTGAGCTGCCGTGAGGCTGCTTTGCCTCGTGGGAGCAGCGCGCCGATGTTGGTTTGCCGTACGGCGAGCCTCCTGCGGTTAGGCGCCTGCCTGCCGGGGCGCGCGGGTGGGCCCGGCCGGTAGCAGAGGGGGGGGCGCAGCCCCGGTTTGGAGTTTATTATTGCTACGGGGTGGGTTTCTTGTTATTATAACGCTCTGATCTCCAATTCGTGAGGCAGTTGTTCCCGCAAAGACGAATAAAGTGCAAGTTGTGGGCGAAGAGCCTTTCCGCAGCCGCCGGTTGCATCGGCTGCGCGGTGCCTGGACACGAGGCGGGCTGGGGAGCCGCTTCCCGAGCGGGCGGCGCGGCCCGTCGTGGTGGTGCCTGCTCGGTATTGGAGCCGGCGGGAATCATGGGAAGCTGACGGCAGGCCAGAGTGAGCCAAGAGGGCCTCCCTCCCCCGAGCGAAACGCGCGGGGACAGCTCTAAACCTGTCTGAGCGAGACGCTGCCCTCGCTGCAGGAATTCTTGCTTAGAATGAAAGCAGCACTTAGTTAGTTTAGGGGAGGGATGATGACTTAAAGTGGCGTACCAAAACATATTTGATCCTCTGACTAACTTCACAGCTATTCTAATGCTGTTTCTCAAAACTTAAGCCCTTTTTTATCATAATTTGAAAGATCGCTTCATATTTGCGGATCGCAGAATGGATATGGAGGATTAAATAAACTGTCCGGTTCTGCCTGCAGAGCTAGCTGGCAAGGCATGTTATGACAGACTCTTTGCCCTGTCTCCACGCAAAATCTCTCAAAATGTTATAATTAGAACAATGTGTTTGTATTTCCAGCTCTGCACTATGAGGAATCCAGAATTTACAGCACCTGATATCTACACAGAGGAAATCTGTACCACTTAATGTGCATTCAGCCTAGGTACCATGATACTTTTCCAAGTGTGAAGATAGTTATAAGCCTGGACAGCTGTTAGGTGGGGAAGTATATTGGCAACAGATAGAGATATTTCAGGGAGGATATCAAGTGAAGTAAAGATAAGAACCCAAATCCCAAAAGGCTGTTGTGGCTTAGCTGTGGCCAACACCTGAGCACCACATATCACACCCCCGCCCCACCAGTGGGATGGGGGGAGAATCAGAAGAGTAAAAGTGAGAAAACTCACGGGTTGAGGTAAAAGACGGTTCAATTGGTAAAGCAAAAGTCATGCTCACAAGCAAAGCCAGACAAGGAACCCACCTGTCCTTCCCCATGCTGGTTTATCCCTGCCTGCTTTGGCAGGGGGGTTGGACCTGATGATCTCTCGAGGTCCCTTCCAACCCCTCTGGTTCTATGATCCCATGAACACGCAGATGTTCGGCCATCTCCTGGAAAGCAGTGCTCCATCACACGTAACCATAACTTGGGGAAACAAACACCATTGCCCCAAATGTTCCCTGCTTCCTTCCTCTTCCCTCAGCCCCTTATACACAGAGTGTGATGTCATACGGTATGAAATAGCCCTTGGGTCAGTTGGGGTCAGCTGTCCTGGCTGTGTCCCCTCCCAACTCATGCATCCCAAGCCCACTTGCTGTTGGGGGTGCTGTGAGAAAAGGCCTTGGTGCTGCGTAAGCACTGGTCAGCAGTAACTAAAACACTCCTGTGTGATCAACGCCGTTTCCAGCACAAATCCAAACCCCAGCCCTATACAGAATCACAGAATCACAGAATCTTAGGGGTTGGAAGGGACCTCAAGAGATCTTCGGGTCCAACCTGCTACTGTGAAGAAAATCAACTCTATCCCAGGCAGAACCAGCACAAAGGCATTGTTCAGTAAAGGAAGATGGGTGTTTTCAGTGAGCTGAACTCCTAACCCTCACCAGTGATTTACATAGAGGGCAAATCTCCACATCAAGAGGGAAGGAATGGGGAAGACATGCCACATGTTGAAACTCAGGTCCACATGTAGAGCATGTAAGTGCATGTGAGCATGGAAGTGTAATTCATAAAGGAGCAGTAACTGTCAACTTAAGTGAACTCCGCCTTATCTGGGGCCAACATTCAGGATTTGCTACATTTTTTTCCTGAATAAATTGCATGACAGGTTTATTCAAAATTTCAATAATGTTTTTACCCATAACATTAACCCTGATTAGCACATTCCCAGGATCCTTCTTTAGCACCACATTTCAGAGAAGGAATCATGCTTCCCAGTTTGTCTCCATTGAATCGTTCTGTGGGCATGCTGTCTGTGTCTGTTCCAGAAGTCCATCCTATCTACCAACATTTGACACACAGTTTCCCAAATCCATGGCAGACCTGTGGCCTACTGAGCAGTTAAAGACTGCAGAGCCTTTCTATGTTGTTTGCAAAAAGATCTCTTACTAATGGCTGTCTCCAGCAGACAGAGGTGCACAAGTTGCAGGGTGAGTTCTGGAAACCAGAGCAAGCAGCCAAACAGATGCAGCACCACATTCCAGACTGCAGGTGTTTCCCTTACTGTCCTGCCTCATCCTCTCAGAAACCCAGACTATACCGCTCATTCTTGATGGAACTGCAGTTGTAGGATCCAGATTCAAATTTCTCCTAGGGTGTACAGAAAACACCACATCTGGTCCTGCTTCAGAAACACCACATCCTCAACACTGGGGTGAACACCAGTGGCAACACCCAGCTCAATGTGAAGGTCTAAAACCCCATGAAGGTCCCAGGCTGGTGCTCCACCCATTCATGTACTCTGGAACTCTACCTACACTACGGTAGACTGAGTTTCCCTCCTGCTCTCCTAGTCTTAGAGGTAGAGCAAGAGTAATGGGAGCCCACTCAAAACCTGCTGGAGAAAGGAGTTTGAAAGGGAGGGCTCACTAGAGGTTCGAGTAGTGGGGACTAGATAAACATCACTTTGTTTTTCAGAGTGGAAAGTACCATGTCAAAAAAACCCCTAACATTTCCAGTCCCCAAGCTCCCATAGGCAGGATCCCAGCATCTTCTTTGGGAGAGCTTCATTTGCTTCTGACACTTCTCTGCAGCACCTGTCTGGACAACAGCTCTCTCTAAAGAGTAAATACGTGATGAGGATCCTGTACACGGGGATGTCAGGAATCCTTCGCTGAAATTTTAATGCACAGTGGTATCTGGCTTGCTCCTAAGCTTAGAGACCCCAGGTGATACCTATGGAGGTCTTGAGTGTGACATTCCATTTGTGTTAGGTTATTCAGCAGGGGTGTGGAAGGAATTCAAATTAATGAGAGTCTGTGAAGGGCTTTGAGGTAAAAAATGAAAAATACTCCCCTTCAGTAGAGTGTAGGTGTCCTGTGTCTCATGTAATGCATTCATTGCATGGGGAAAAAAAAAAGCTGATTATGACTGGAATAAAATTTTAACAGAAATAACTGAGAATAGATATTAGCTAAAGAGGACTGAAATCTACAGTTCCTCTTCTTGTAACACTGCAAAAACAAGAGTCTACATTGAAAATCAAGATTATGAGCTTAATTGGTTACCCCTTGGCAGGCTCCCAGCCATAGAAGTGCAGCATCTCCCCCACGCTTTTGATCAAAAAGTCACTGACCAAAGCCACCTGTGTCACCTCTCAAGTTGTTCCATTGTTCACTTTTCTCAAAAGAATCTTGTTATGTGCCATCTCAGAATCACGCTTCTGACCCCTTGCACAGTCTCTTTAGCTCCCTGATGTTTCCATCTCTAAGATCCCTTTTATTTCCGGCAGTCAGTTCAACTCCTCATCCACAAAACCTGTTCTGTAAATAAAAGCCTGAGCCTAGTTTCATGGGAGTTGAAAATCAATGGAATTTCTGTCTAATCAACCAATTACTTCCCAAAAATGACTGTACAGACAAGCTTTTTGAGTGGGCTCACTGTGAAATTGCCAAGGTGCCGGTACAGGTGGCTGTACTGAGCTGCATTGCCAGTGAGGCGTTTCAGAGAGGAATGGAAAGTGTGCCTTTGAGAGAAATGAAAGGGCAAAAACTGTATAGAACAAGAATCGTGATAGGGTCCAACACGTCACACATGGGTGAAAGTTTTCATTACACTCATGTTGATTATATATATATATAATATATAAAATATAATTAGCTACATCTATCTATCTATCTATAATTCAAAATGTTACTAGATGCAGGCAGGTTGATACTGAAGCCAAACAAATGGCCTTTTTTTCATCATTACCTTGACTGCCACATAAAATCTGAAGTACTGACTGTCATTCAACCACTTACTTGAATAACATGGCATTCTACTTGTGTATGTACATCAGCAAATACCACATTACGGACCATACAGCAATCATCAGGAGTTTGCAAGGAACCTGTTGTATAACTCTGACCAGCTTCTCACAGGTACCAAATAATGTAATCCATTTATCAAACTGCAGATTTATCAAACCTAATTTCAAAAGCAATTAAGTGTCCCTCTCCTCTCTTACTAACAGAGTAGCTTCTCAGGAAACTGCTTGCATTAATGCAGTGTTGTCTCAACCTTCTCATAAGCGTTACTATTTTTTTGAGGTCACCTGTCTCTGTGTATCCTCCCCTGAGCCCAACCCACCCAGTCAGGAACAAGCAGCTCCTCATATTGTCAGCATCAGGTTTTACTGTATATTTAGTTGTTTTGACTAAAGGTGATTAGCCACTCATTGGCTGGCACAGTGGGTAATTACATTGCTGTCTCTGTCATGGAGGAACTTAGATGCTGCTAGCTGTAAACCTGCATAATGTGGGGATTTTCGTGGGGATTTTCTTCTGCTAATGTATTGAATATAGGCGTAGGATTAATATTAAAATATTATAAACCCCCTGTTTTTTCACAACCTCCCTCAAGGCCTTCTCTAGCCTCTTGGGAACTATTAACTACAGTTTAAGAAATAACTGGCTTAAAGATTAGGAACATACTGCTATTTTCTGTTCCTTTCTGTCTGATCTTAGGGGTACTACTAGCTGGAAGAACAGCAATGCCTGCCCTTTACCTTCTTTTGTCACTATTTACACAGAAGAATAGTAACCCCTTTACACTTTCATTTTACTAAGCAAAATGCTCCAGGCCTTTGGAGCCTCCAGGCAACGTAGCAGGCTCTGTGCATTTGCTCTCATTCCCACACATCTCTCTTGAGTTTTCAGCAATCAGATTTGTACACAACAGTCCCAGTTAGCTTACTTACCATGCACCAATTATTTCTGAGATGCTTCCTGTTATTACTGAATTACAGTCTGTGAAACATGAAGCTCCTGGGGTTGATTTTTCTTTTTTGTCTCCTTGCTGTAAATGTTTCAGTGCTTGTCCTTAACCTGCTAGCTGAGAACTAGGAGACAATTTCTTAATCTCACACTCATGCAACAGCAGGTGTCTTAGCAATTTCACTGTCACAGAGTCAGTTTTTCTATATTGATTTTGCTCAGGCAAAACTTACAGTGTGTTCAAAGCATTTTTGCCTCTAAGGAATAAACAGGAGAGAATTAGCCTTTAATTGCTTTAAAATAGGTAAGCCAAAACAAAAAAAATACACTCTAGGAAAAAAATGCAGACTGGTGAGGGCCAGGCTTGGTTGACCTTCTCCTTATCTGATTTCTAGCACATGGCTATTTTATTCACTATAAAGTATAATTTTAACAGAAGCTCAACCTCTGCCAGTTGGTTTTTCAAGACAGGCTCAACTCTGGAGGGTAAAGAGGTTAGCTTTACATAGACCTGAATATGAGCTTTGCTGCTGAAAGGTAGTACCTGATGTATCACAGATAAGAACAGTTGATTATAATGGCACGCTGAGTTTCAACTGATGATCACTCACTGAAGCTACATTACAAAACAGTTTTTTGGGGTGCTAATTCTTGGGTTACTTTGCAGATGATACCTAATTGTTGGGAGAGGTCAAATCACTGGAGGGCAGGGCTGCTGTTGAGAGGGATTGAGACAGGCTGTAGAAATGGGCTGATGAACTTGGAAGATCTGGACAGGCACACACCAAGTCCTGCACTTGGCTTGGAACATGCCCCATGCAAGAGGCCAGGCTGAGGGCTGGCTGTGTGCAAAGTGGCTTTGCTGAAAAGGACTCTAGGGTCCTGGTGGATGACAGCAACGTGCCCTTGCTGCAAAGTCAACTGCATCCAGGAGGGTATTAGCAAGGGGTGATTCATCAGGGCAAGGGAGTCTTCCTCTCCATCTGGCACCCATGACACCACATCAGCCCTGTTCTGAGCTCCCCAGGACACACTGGACATACTGGGGCAAGCCCAGTGGAGGGCCACCAAGATGCTCACAGGGCTGAAGCACAGGGATGTATGAGAAGGAGCTGAAAGAGCCACGTTTGCTCAACTGGCAGAGGAGTAGGAAATCTTACATTTCTCTTCTGCTGACTCATGGGAGGGTGCAGAGATGACAGACACCTCTCAGCGGTGCACAGTAGAAGAACAAGAGGCAATGGACAGAATTTAGAACATGGGAAACGTCTGACTCAAGATAATGAAGATGTTTCTAACATAAAGGTGGTCAAAAACTCAACCAGGTTGCTCAGGGAGGTGGTAGAATTTACATCCTCAGAAAACTCATCATGGCCCTGAGCAACCTGCTTTGAGCAGGGGATTGGACTAACGACCAAAGAGATTGTTCCCAGTCGATGATTCCAACTGCTCGGTGTCAGGAGCTGTAGTTCAAAGGGGCAACATGCCTGATGGATGCAACAGCATAAAGTGAAAACGTAGGTGTAATTATTCTCTATTCCATAAATACTCAAAGGTGTTGCATTAGCATATTGGTATCTGAAGTAGCCATTTATATTTCTCATTAATTGTTCTAATCAAAGCCACTAACATAATTATTTTTAATTGCTTATGAAACAACAAACAACCTTACTGGAAGGAAAAGGCTATATAAAATATTGCTAGCTTTATTTCAAGTAAATGAATATTTTCTCCTTAGTGTTAGCTGAATTCCAGTAAGCACAAATTTAAATTTATCTTCAAACTATGCCAAAGTCTTTTTTTCTGTATGAGTACATAAAGTCAAAGTAGCATGTTGATTATTTTAACAGTTCTACAAAATGCTCTTTCTTACAATGCATGAATTAACCAGAGTTATTGCAAACTCCAGTACTGAGCTGATTGTAACAACAATTCAGAAAATATTATTGTCTTACTCTAGCTCTACATATCTTCTGAATGCAAAAAGAAAATGTATAGCCTCTTCTTGAAAGAAAAGGAAGGAAGAGTCAAATACAGCAACAACAGGAATAAAAAGCACGCTGTTCTCTGTGTTAAAGCACTTCACATGTGATTATAATTCCAATTATATTCTTGCCTAGGTGCTTTAGCAGGATTTGAATTTTTGGTCAGAAAATGTCAGCCTTCACCAAGTGATCTGGTTTTTGCAGGCCAGACCCCCTTCCAAAGTGGGAAATGGTCTTTAGTTTCTGCAGTTGTACATATACCAGTGTGTTAAATGATGAACCTGAGACAGACCCCATGACATCACAAGATACAGATGCGTTAAAATAGCTGTATTTTTAAGAAACACGTGTTCTTTTGTTTTCACCCTGTTTTGGACATTTTTCAGTCCTGCCATCACATTTTTCAGTTTTCTAGCTTACTGAGCCAGAAGCTTGTTATAATAAGCAAAAGGTGAATTTCTCAAGTAGTCTTCATCATCTGAACCTGGAAACTGCGGTTGCAAGGGAACTATCACATATCACAAGGCTTGCAATAAAATAATGAGAGACGGCTACGCTCTGACAACCCCTGTCAGTGAGACAACAGCTGCTCCGAACAAACACCACAGCCAGAAAAGACAAATTAATGGAGAAGCAAGATGGAGAATTAACAAAGGATAAACCTGGCCAAGCTACAACCAACCAAAGATAAACTACACCAGCTTTCTCAAATATATATATGCATATGTATATATAAAAAAAGTTATATATAAAAATAGATATAAATAAAAAATAATAGCACATACTTATGGAGCAGGGTTATTGTTAAGGATGGGTTTATTAATGCTTGTAAAATGTATAAAATATGCAAAATAGTGATCTGAGCTAATTAGCATATGTGCTGCTCCAAGGCACATGCAGCTTATCCAAGGGTGAAAGGCAGCGCAGGTGAAGGGGCAAAACACGCACAGGGCGAATGGCAAGAAGTGCTGCAGGGGAAGGAGAGGAAATGAAATCGCAGGGGAAATGGAAGGAGGAAACGAGGCTGTATGGGGCGAAGAGGCGATGACCAGGTTACAGCAATATAACACAGGGCATGAATCCATTTGAAATTGACCTTCATTAGTTCAGCTGCTCCTGCAATAACCTGTGGTTGGTTGTTTTGAGTTGTTGGGTTTGGGGGTTGTGTTTGTTTTGTTGTGTTTTTTTTTTTAAACCCCCCTAAGTATAAGTAGAGTAAAAAAAAGCATAAGCAGATGGGAGTATTTAGCTGACCATCTGCAAGTACAGAGGGGAACTGTGGGTCTTCCAGGGTATAAATCTTCCAAGAGAAGAAATCAAAATCATTCTACTTCTGTATTGCTGACAAAGAGTGCATTGTTTGGGAACTGATTGCAACGTGCACTTGAACAATAGCTTCAGATCAGCGGAAGCGCAAAATATTGCTAGCCCTGGCATATGTTTCACTTAAAACAAAAATAATTAGCCACCCATTAGTGCCATCAAAAGAACAGGCTATTAGCAGTGAAGGCTCCTTAGCATGTTTATTATCTCCACAAAGCTGTTTCCAGTATTTTTTCTACCTCTTATTGATATATTTGTTTTCCCACTGCACAGCTATCTGCATGCTGCTTTACATATTCCTCCTCAGATTCCTTTATATTATATCTGTAGAGGACTGATTAGTGGGGGAGTGTAATGATACGAAGACTCGTCACCTGGAGGCTGCCTGTTATCACATTGTGCGTCACTGTTGTTATTACATGACAGCTACCCTTGCTTTTGGTTAGCTGAGAACGACTGTAAGATGACAAAAATGCTATCTTGCTGACTGCAGCAGGAAGCTTTGCTTGGTGTTCTGGCACAGAACACAGAGACTGAATAAGCGCCTTGTACTTCTCACCCCTAGTAATGGATTTTCCAAGTTAACAGCAGAGCCTCATCACTGACTCCTGAGGTTTTTATACCCAGGGGAAACTGGGGTTACTGAGACAATGGTTTCCCTGGTGCTTGTGTCAAGGATCAAACCCATTCTTTTTCAAAGAAAATTTTCTATTATTGAGAGTATTTCATTTACAGTATTAAACAACCTTATTTCCAGATATACTCCTGATCCTGTTTCTCCAAAAGATTGTGTTGGGAACAATGTCAAAAAGCACACAGTTACTGTTTTTGTGCCTAGATTGCACCCTTTCATATCAAGATCACTGTGACACAAATAATACACATTTCTCTTGCAGAATACAAGCACATCTTTTAAAAGAGTATCATTTTATAAATGGACTTTTTTCTAAGAATCCCAGAACACTGGGAGTTGGAAGAGACCTCGAAAGATCATCTAGTCCAACCCCCCTGCCAGAGCAGGATCACCTAGACTAAATCACACAGAACAGTAACTATTTTCAGTTAGAATTCCATCTGCTTTTAGGAATCTAAAGACTCAAGCAGTGATTAATGCTTTTGAAATCTACTGTTATTTTCAACACAATTAAATTCTTGTATTTTATAGTCTTACTGGACATCTCTTCTAAATGATGTATATTTTAAATACTGTTGGTAGTAATATGTATCCAGTTTAGTAGCATGATTTTTTTCCCCCTTTTAACTTTTTAGATGCTGGGAATCTTTTGTGTAGTAACAGGTTAATTGTTTGCCATCTATATATATATAAATATATATATGGCACGATGCCCAGTATCAGCTGAGCTGCAAAAATGAAAGCATCAAAATATCCCCGTGTGTGAACTCTGCAAGAAACAAGTATTATCCTTTGCTTAAAAAAAAACCCAGAACAACCTAAACCAAACAAAACACAAACAAAACCCAACACCTTTACTGTGGAGAGCTTTGGCCTTCCAAAATGAGTGCAAGGGAGAAGTCCTCATGAGAAAACTTTACCCTATCAGAGAACTGCCACCTAATTTCTCCTGTTTCCAGGTTCAGTTCACACCACTTTGCAAAATATTCTGAGATTTACTGATGGAAAGCACTAAGGATTAAAACAATATTTATCTCTTGTACAATTATAGTATCGTACTTTTTATAGCTTCTATAGTTCTCTGTGATAATAATCTATTAATATCTTGCTTATGATTATGACCAAGACTGAATTCATTGTTTTGAACCTATGAATAAAAATGTACCAGTTGCTTAACTACTTGCTGAGATCCTCCCACATCCAGTTAGTGGAGCCCCTGCCATGGCCCCCAGAGAGCGTGTACAACTGTTATGAAAACAGTTGTATTTCCTGAAAATGTACCATCAACATAATTTACAAAGATTAATCTGCTATTATAGATGTTTAACTACCTGTCAGTCAATACAAAATGGCTTGGTGAAACATGACTTTCCAAATATATTTCTTGTTTGTCTCTTCTGTTCCCCAGAAGGATCCAATTTCACTCACATAATGTGTTAACATTCCAGTTCTGTATAATTTGATGCAGTTTCTGGTTTTCTTGGAACTATGAAAGACAAGGTGGGGAAAATTTCTCTCTTATGTCTTACTCTCTATTACCTCACAGCACAAATCCTGCAGCGCCCCTTGCCCACAAAGTAAGACGCCTTTCCATAGCAAGGCTAGTTAATATATCATGAGCTTGGTGGATGACCTTCCTGGGCTATGTGTCAATAAAAATGCAGATGGTGAATTCAGGTGGTTTTATTCCAAGAACCAAAACCCCACACTATTACGTGTGGATCTAAATAGAAGGGTTTCCAGAACAAGTAAAGAGGAACATACACCCAAAGAAACCTGTTCTGACCTCAGATCTGACTGCTGTGAGTAGAAGGTTGGACAGGACCTCTAGAGGTGTCTAGTCCAACCTGAATAATCCCATGGTTCCATTTATTATGCTGTGATCTTGCTATCAATTCGTATGCCAGTCCAACAACAGATGGGATATATCTCCATTCTGAAACGGCAGCAATGGTCCCACCAGTTGGTGGTTTGACTGGTTAGTGGAACAGGAAAATAAGATTCATGGGACCAATTCTGTTGTCAAGCAAGACTAAAAAAACGTGACATGCCCCAGACTCAGCAAAACCATCTGTAGTCACAGGCAGACGGTACAGGCACAAACATACCTGTACCATGCCTACTCTCAGTTTCTAAAGCCAACCTACCCACACGTCCCAGAGTAAGCTAGGCTCCTGCCAAACCACAGGGTTATGAAACAAGGAGAGGTACAGGATTAGCAGCTGCAGTTTACACTTGTATTTTCTCCTTGCTTCTCTGTGTGTATTGGTGCCTCTGTACGTTTGGAGTTCAAGTTCTTCAGAAGGGGTTTTCTCCTCATGTCTTACGTGGTGACTGGCTCTGGCCTCTGACTTGTGTTTCTAGGTGTTATGGTAATTTAAATACGATGTAATGACCACAAGTCCACACTCTGGGAGACATTCAGGGCAGGGAATGAACCCTATCTGTTCAACTAAGGTACTTCTGTGAGAAAAATTGAAGCCCTTAGGACATACTGGATGTACCGTTTCTCTTGGCAGCATATTCCCACCATTAATGTCTTCCACTGATAAAAAATGTGTATAATTTCAATTCAAATCTTTTTAATTTCAGGTTTAGTTATTTTTTTCTTGTTACATCACTCACTGTGCAAGATTAAAGATCACTGTAGTCAGCTTCCAGTCTCCTTTTGATAAGCCAAAGAGATTCTGTTCTTTAACTGCATGCAAAAAAATGTCTCCAGCCTCAAATAATTTCTTTGCATTTGTTTGACAACAGGGATAGCAGAGGTTAGCGCAATATAACCACCAAAATCTCCCCAGTGCCATAGAAGGAAAACAACGTCTCTTCTTACTTGCCACATCTCTGATTATATAGTCAAGGGTTCCCTTGTTTGCTTATACCATAGCATTAGACTGGAAATTAAATTTTGCTGGCTTGGCCACTATCAACTCTTAACTTCCTTCCAGTCACTGCTCTCCACAACACAGCCCCTCCTCTCTGCAGACATGACCTGCACACTGTGTTTTAAACTAATTCTACTTGTGCCTGTATTTTATAACACACTGTACCTGAATGGGATGAATTTATCAAACAATAGAGATCTTATGATAACCCCAGCCTTAATTCAATTTCCTTTTTAGCCACTCTTTTTCTCTTCACAGCCCACAAGTTTTGCTTTCACATTGCTGAAAACAGCAATACATTTACCTGTTTTCCTCAGTCCTAGGATGCTTGTGCTCTCCTGACAGCTTTTCAGAGCAACTTTACCCTTCAGAGCTACTGTTCAGTGGATCCCACCTACCAGTTTCCTAAATAAACTGGTCTGTTCCCCAAATGCCAGGGTCTGTAGTTTACTGTGGTCCTTCCCCAGCCTTCACAGGATTACAAACTCCAATCCTCAGTCACTCCAGTCCAAGCTTAGATAACTGAGCCACTGGTCTGTGAATCACCCATGGTTGGCCCAGATAACCATCCCCAGGTCTGTGAATCAGCCATCGCTGGCCCAGAGAAGTTATCCTTGATGCCCTTCAGAAATCTTGACTGCTTGCATTCTGATGCGTGGTGCTCATAGCAGATGTCAAGCAGGTTGAAATTCCCCCCAAACCTGGGGTCTGTGACCAAAAGACTTCCTTGTTCCTAGTTCCTAGTTAAGGTTTGCCTCAGTAGGCTGGCTAGCCAGTTGGCAAAGATGCTCTGGTTGCATTTTGTCAGGTGGATCTTGTCTCACCCCAGCGATACAAGATGAGACTGATATCTTGTCTCAGACAGGGTTAGTTACCATACTGATCTAAATGCATTACAGTGATGTCGTAATTGCTTTCAGAGCTCTGACTCCTCAAGTGTATGCAAACACACACACACACAATGCTGATCTACCCACCCTGTTTTTCCTTAGCTGGTCAAATACCTGGAATACTTAATTTACAAATAATTCCAATCACCCCAAAGGGGCTTAATGATGACAATTAATTGATAATTTCAAATCTCTTACTCATTTCCTCATAATTTACCTAATTTTAGTGGCCAGTGGCATAGGAAGCATTTCTGCATTTCCCCTCATTCTACGTGGCAGGAGTTCAGTTTGCACAGCATTTAAAAGAAAAAAAACCCCAGTCTGTCTGTATGTTACTAATTTAGTATCTTCCCAGCTGCTCGGCTTAGTCTCCAGCCATGATCAGCCCCTGCCTATCAGATGCAGGCCAGCATAGCCATACATCCCCCACTCTTTTTGAAACATAGTCCAATACTCCACGATACCTAAATTTTCCCTTGGAACTACAGACAGAAAGAGCACTTCACACCTAGTACAGTATGCCTCCTTTCTCTAATTTATGGGTAGGAGGAAGCTTCAAGGCCACCTCTAACTTCCCGCTTGAGTGCCTTTCAAGACTCCCACAGTTTTCGATGGCCTGTATGGTTCCACGTAATCGGTTAGCCTGGATGACCAGACAAGCTTCTACAATCGTGCAATTGCCTTTTGTGGTTTTGCTTCAGGGGGACAGCATGCAGTCAGGTTTTCATCATGTCATTTTTCTGGAAGACTTTGTCCACTCTGGAATATTCGGGTGTATCTCTCGTAGCATGTCTGATTAATACTGTAAAGAATCATATTACAGATGTACCTTGTGGCATTGTATTTCAGTAGGTGAACTGCTGGATATCTGAAAGTTTGACACTTCCAGACAGCCAAATGCCTGTTCTTGCTTTTTTTTTGCAGAGAAATGGCCGATCCAATGCTTTTGTTTCTATTCTTTCTCACTCTCCTGATGCTGTCCTCCCCCATGGTTTCTGTGGCAACAGTTTCTGAATGTAGTCATCCAAGAGGCACTCATTTTCTCAAATACTATACTTTTGAAATATACACTTCTAGACCACAGATATTATATAAAATAATTACTTGAGGGTATTTCAGCTTGCAATAGTGGGCAGCTACAGCACTTCTAGAAGTCACATCCTTCAAGTTTCAGCTGAAGGAAGACTTCCTATTTCCATTCATTTCATTGTTAAAGAACATTTACCTCTGAAGATCACCAAAAGTGTAACGACTTAATGCTATAGATACTAAAATGGCTTTTTTTATAGTGAAAGGATGCATTTATGATCTAGGCCTTATGTGCATAGACATTATTCTTAACAATAATGCATCTTGATCTGCTAGGTGTTGCCCATATATGAAAAAACGGCAAGGTGGGACATTCCATGTCAAGCAATGGAACAGGCTTCCCAGGTTGAGTATTTTAAAGACGTGTAGATGTGGTGCTTAGGAATTTGGGTTAGTGGTGGAGTTGGCAGTGTTAGGCCTACTGTTGGAATCCATGACCTTTAAAAGTCTTTTCCAGACTGATTCTACGATGCTGTATCTTAGCTAGCTTTATGCACATCGACATCTTGAACAAGTCATCCATATTTCCACTACAGCCTGCAGATCATCAGGCACATCAAGATGATGCATCATTGCCATGTAGACACCTCAAGTAGTTGATGTGACTACTGTACAGATCAGCCCTATTTTCCAAAATGTCTGAGGCTGGGGCATGCAAATCCCAGACTGTCGGAAACCAAAGAGCTGGTAATCTAGAGACAAAGGGAAAGGAGTTCCCAGGTGCATGCCTCTCCACACCCCTCTCCTCCTGGGAGGGCCTTCGAGGGGCAGCTTCCACAAGGCAACTGCAGTTCATACGTGAAGCGTCACTTTGAAGCTCGTTTGGCATGAGCACGATTAATTTGACAGGGGACAAAAGCTTTCTTAGTCCTGCTTTTTAACCTGCTTTTGCCATTTGGCCGTGAGTTATGCCCTCTCACGCTCCTCACCTCTCCAGGACTCAAGGGAGCTCCTTCCCTGCAAGCGGCTCAGCACTCGCATTACCGAAACACCCACTAAAGCCCCCCCAACCCCTACACTACCGGCGCTCACCGGGCGACCGCCCATTAGATTTCAACTCCCGGGCCACGGAGGGCAGAAACCCGGGAAGCCTGCGCGCTGAGAGCAGACCCTCGCCCCGCAACTCCACGCCAGGGCACGACGACCCTCCAGAGACGACCGAGGCACCGCCCGCGCCCCCGCTCCCGCCCCTTCAAGCGGCCCTGCACGCGCCCCTGGCCCGCCCGCTCCCTACCACGCATGCGTGCTTGCCGGATGAGCCGGTCGGGAGGGCGGGGCGCGGGACCCGAAACGCGAGGCGGTGCCGAGGCTGAGGGGCGGGCGGAGAGCTGCCGGTGACCCGGCGGCGCTAGGGCCCGGCGGGAGGCGGGGCCGGGCGGGGCGGGCTCGCGCGGTGCCGGCCGCGCTCGGAGCGAGGGGGAGCGGAGCTCTGTGGCGCGGGGCTGGGAGCCGCGCGCCCGGCCGTCGGGGCTGCGTGCGGCCCGCGGCGGGCGCTGGCGAGGGCGCCGAGGGCTGCCCCCGCCGCCCGCCTTCCCTTGCCCTCCTAGTCCCGCCCGGCCCGGCCCGGCTCCGCTCGGCGCTGCGATTGGGCGGAAGATGGCGCTGGGCGGATGGAAATCCTAATGACAGTCTCCAAAATCGCCTCCATCTGTACCATGGTGAGCGTGGGGCCGGTGCCGGGCCCGCGGGCGGGTGCGCGGGGCGGTGGAAGGGGCTGCGGGGAGGCGTGCGAGGGGCGGGCTGCGGGGGAAGGCTGGGTTTGCGCAGCGCCCCGGCCGCGGGCGGCGCGGGGACGGGGCGGCGGGCAGGCGTCGCTGGCTCGGGAGCGCTGCCGTAGGTGGGGATCGGAAGCGGAGCCGGGTTAATCGGCTTTGGGAGACTCGACCTCGTCGGTGCGGACGCCGATGGGATTGGGCTGGGCCGGGGAGCGAGGGGGCGGGATCCCCGCCGTGAGCGGGGTGGGAGCGCCTGGGGGGTCGAGCGCGGCGGTCCCCCGAAGCGTGCCGAAAGCCGGGGGGGGGAGAGCGTCAGGACGCTGCCCCGGGTGCGGGGCTGCCGGCGGCTGGTGTGTTGGTTTTAGGGCGGGGTTTGTGGGAGCGCTCCCCTTCTCCCGAGCTGCTCCGTAGTCGTGCCCGGCGCTCGGGCGGACCTTCCTGGCGCGGTGGGGCGGCGCTGGCTGTACCTGCGGGCGGCCGGGTGCTCCCGGGGTGCGCGGAAAGGTGTCCGCATCCCGCCCCGGCTGCGCAGCCGAGGTCGCTCCCCGCGCCCGCTGTAATTGGGCTTGTTTCCATCGATCCCGGTCCTGGCAGGAGGCTTCTCCCAGTCACTGCCTTTTCGTTACGCTCTCTCTTGCTATAAGCTATAAGCAGATAGGCAGATAAGGCTCTCGTGGGGGATTTGGAACAGGGGTGGGCAGCCCAGTAGGCTTACTGGGGGAGGGATGTTGAGTGTTGAGGGAAGGATATATCCCTTGGTCACTAGAAGCTACTCCTTGCCATGGAGTAAATGTGTCATATCTGGCCCGAATATCTTGCATTTCGGCTCCTCTTTGGCCTCTGCCACGGCCAAATGAAAGTTCTTGTTCCCGGATCTGGGAAGGGAAGAGATGGTTAAGGGGAAGAACGCTCTCTGGATTGGGACTGTAACGTCTCATAACGTCAAAGAGTGGGAAATGCTTTACATGTTGTGTTACTGAAAACCCCATTTACGGTTTTCATCAATCTCACTGCAAAGAGGCTTCTGAGAGGTGGCCTGTGAGAACCTCGAGGGAAGGTCTGTAAGCCCGCGGGGTCGGGTGGCTCAGGTGGCTGCGGATCAGCTGGAGCCAGTGTTTGTGGTGGTGTAGGAGATCATCACATCTTTTCATTGGGACTTGGAGACTGACTTTTCAAATTCATGGGCTGTATACCAAGATCTCTGTATGGCCAAATGTAGGACATACACTATGCATTTCAGTTTTTGTTCTCTGAGGTCGATTTTTGGTTAGGCTGTTGAGGAGACAGTGTGGTTGGCCCTTGTGTTAGGGTGATCTTGCTTTATTGCAGTTCTAGCTAACATCCTTTCACCAAGAGCTGAACACAAGCCTCTGTGTCAACATAAACTCAGCGCTGGCCTCTTGATTTAGGTCCAGTATGACACCTTGCTTTCCTCCCTCTGGACAGCATGGAAGTTGTGGGTCTGGACTGGCCAAGCAGCTAATTTAAGATTATTCTGTATGTATGGTTATGAGAAATGACACTATGTCATTGACATTTAAGTCAATCCCAAACCAGTTTTTTCAGCTGAAAATCTTCTTACGATTAACCAAAGTGTCTATCAGTGAAGCTGGAGTTCTGATGGCAATTAGGTACTATCTGTCCAATCATAATCATCTGCAGTGAGGCGGATAAACTCCAGACATAAGGTTTTTCCTGCGCCTTTCTGATGCATGAGCTGATGCATGAGTACTGTTAGATGAGACAGCTACCGTAGGATACCTGCTGTAAAAGTTTTGTGAACACTTAATAGCTAAGGCCCTGAAACAGGCTGCCCAGAGAAGCTGTGGCTGCCCTCTCCCTGGCAGTGTTCAAGGCCAGGTTGGATGGGGCTTTGGGCAGCCTGGGGTAGTGGAGGGTGTCCCTGCCCATGGCAGGCAGGTGGGAACTAGGTGATCTTTGAGGTTCCTTCCAGATCAAACCATTCTGTGATTCTACTCAATAATACAAGATTGTGCATAAGATATTTCAGTAAAGATGGCGTGAAAGAAGCGCTTGGTGTTTTCTATGGAGTTGTTTAGAACAGCGTGGCTATGGTCAGGCCGATCTTTTTAACAAAGAGTCATCTATTTATGTTTAAGCATGTAATTTGCAAAACCAAACAGGAACACAATTGATGCTTAATACATGGTTCTTTTCCTGGCAATTCTTCTTTGTGTCAGCCCGCTGTTTGATAAACTGCTGGACAACTTCCTAAAAATTCTGATAGGTTTTTCCTGCCTTTTCCCCATGTCTCTTAGAAGAACTCTAAGGCTGTTGCTCCTCTTCTTTTTGTTAGTACAAAACTTGTGACAGGCAATTTTTGTCAAGAGACGGTTTGTGCTTGCACAGACCTGATGTGCACGTGTTCATGGAACTATGTTGAAGAAGCTCTTCCATTGCAGTCTTGCATTTCATTGCTTTCTTTTTTGTATCCAAATTCAAGTTTCACTTCTGCTGACTCACTTATATTTTATGCATCTTATCCTTGTTGTTCAGGCTCTGAATGTCAGAAAGCAATATGCTACGTTTTACAGTACTGGCAGGTTGTGTGGGTACAGCGAAGAGTGATACCTAGTAATTTTAGTTTGTTAGCCATGGCACCTTTTTGGGTGATGCTACAAGAGCACATTCTGTCTACAAAGGGTTGGTTCCTTTGTATGCTGAATTAGCTCACTGAACTGTACTCCAGTGTTCATATCGGTGATGGCAGAGCTCTTCCTGTAGTGCTGTCTCCTAGTGTTGTATCCCCTTGGAGCTTCCTTGGACTTCATTGTTCTACATCACATTCTGATAGAAAAGCTGAGAGAGCATGGGATAGATGAGTGGACAGTGAGGTGGGTTGAGAACTGGCTGTTGGACTGAGCTCAGAGGGTCGTGATCAGTGGAGCAGAACCTGACTGGAGGCCTGTGACTAGAGGTGTTCCCCAGGGCTTGGTGTTGGGTCCAG
Organism: Laterallus jamaicensis coturniculus; assembly: GCA_022605575.1. Taxonomy (NCBI): domain Eukaryota; kingdom Metazoa; phylum Chordata; class Aves; order Gruiformes; family Rallidae; genus Laterallus; species Laterallus jamaicensis. The sequence goes on from JAKCOX010000012.1 coordinate 11,372,987, forward strand.
TCCTGTTTAATATCTTCACTGACGACCTTGATGAGGGAATAGCATCCACCCTCAGCAAGTACCCGATGATACAAAGCTGGGAGGGGTGGCTGACACGCAGGAACACTGCGCTGCCATCCAGCGAGACCTGGATAGGCTGGAGAGCTGGGCAGGGAGAAACCAGATGAAATTCAACAAAAGCCAGTGTAAAGTCTTGCGTCTGGGGAGGAACAACCACATGTATCAGTACAGGCTGGGGGTTGACCTGCTGGAGAAGAGCTCTATGGAGAAGGACCTGGGGGACCTGGGGGTCCAGGTTGGCCATGAGCCAGCAGTGTGCCCTGGTGGCTAAGAGAGCCAATGGGATCCTGGGATGCATCAGGAGGAGTGTGGCCAGCAGGTGGAAGGAGGTGATCCTCCCCCTCTACTCTGCCCTGGTCAGGCCCCACCTGGAGTATTGTGTCCAGTTCTGGGCTCCCTGGTGGGAAAAGGACAGGGATCTCCTGGAGAGAGTGCAGAGAAGGGCTACAAAGATGATAAAGGACCTGGAACATCTATCCTACGAGGAAAGGCTGAGAGAGCTGGGGCTGTTCAGCCTGGAGAAAAGACTGAGGGGGGACCTAATCAATGTTTATAAATATCTTAAGTATGTGGTGCAGGGGGAATCAGCCAGCCCCTTTTCTGTGGTCTGTGGGGACAGGACAAGGGGCAATGGCTGCAAATTGGAGCACAGGAAGTTCCGCACCAACATGTGGAGGAACTTTTTCCCAGTGAGGGTGACAGAGCCCTGGGACAGGCTGCCCAGGGAGGTGGTGGAGTCTCCTTCTCTGGAGATATTCAAGACTCGTCTGGGCGCCTATCTGAGTGATAGGTCCTAGGGAGCTGCTTTGGCAGGGGGGTTGGATCCAATGATCTCTCAAGGTCCATTCCAACCCCTACAACTCTGTGATTCTGTGATCACCACTCCTGTGGTTCCGTGTGCTATAGTAAGTCCTAATTACATGCCTGGAGATGGTAGAAAAGCACTGAAAAGTACCTTGAGGGGTTTAGCCACTGTTCTTGTTGCAAAATGGATGAGGTTAAAAGTCTGTGGCCTCTTCCTCCCCACCCCACTCCCCCCACCTCACTCCCCAATCTTTTTTGCAGTAGAACTTTGTTGTTTATCCTCATCTGTGAATTAAAGTGTGCAATCAAAGTCTTACTTGACTGAATTATAGGGGGGTTTATGCATGGCTGAGAAGTGGTAAAGTAACTCCTGGTAACTGCAATGAAGATGTGCCCCAAGCTATTCTCACCGCACAACAGAGATTGAATCACGTACTTCTGACGTCTGCTTCTGTCGTCTGGAATCCAGCAAACATTTGCTGGCAGTTGAAAGGTATCAAGCCTTATATATAATGGGTGAAGTAAAGAGAAGATAGAAATTATCTTTGTAGCTTGAAAGCTACAAAAAGCTAGAAGACTTAGTCTCAGACATACCAAAGGAAGTTGTAATGGTGGTAGTACTTGTTTTTCAGCGTTTCTTCTCAAAACTGGTTGATTGTGTTAGCACAACCTGAAAAAGTTTAATGAAATTTAAAAATGATGCTAATCTAGAAGCTGTAGCAGTAGAGATGAAAATCTTTTCTTCATGTTTCAGGTGTTTTGTCTACATGTTCCCTTCTCTGTCTGCCATTTAGCATACAGGGTGGGTGTCACTGAATTCCTTCAGTGATGGATTCAGCCCCGCACTGTGACATCAAATACACAGTTTGTGTCAGTTGTTATGATGTGACAGTGTGTTCTTGTGATGGAGTGACCCTGAATGGAGAGCAGGTGCCCACCAAAGCTGCTCTGCCACTGCCCTCCTCAGCTGCAGGGGAGAGAAGTTGTAATGAAAAGGCCCTGAGTTAGGACAGGCTGAGATCACTCACCAGTTAACATCATGGGAAAAACAGACTCCACAAAAAAAAAAAATCTAATTTATTACCCAAGAAAACAGAGTAATGAGAAAAAAACCTAATCTTAAAAGAACCTTCTCCCCACCCCTTCCTTCTTCCCGGGCTCAACTTTATTTCTGATTTCTCTACCTCCTTCTCCCCAGTGGCACAGGGAATGGGGGTTGAGGTCAGTTCATCACATGTTGTCTCTTTCACTCCTTCCTCCTCAGGGGGAGGACTCCTCACACCCTCTCCCTGCTCCACCATGAGGTCCCTCTTACAGGAAACAGTCCTCCACCAACTTTCCCACAGGCTGCAGTTCTTCACAAACTGCCCCAACGTGTATCCCTTCCATGGAGTGCAGACCTTCAGGACCAGACTGCTCTAGCGTGGGTTCCCCATGGGGTCACAAGTCCTGCCAACAAATGTTCTTGAGTGTGAGCTCTTCTCTCCATGGGGCCATAGGTCCTGCCAGGAGCTTGCTCCAGCATGAGCTTCCCACAGGGTCACAGACTCCTTTGGTTGCCTCCACCTGCTCCAGTGTGGGATCTTCCATGGTATGCAGGTGGGATCTCAGCTCTGGCATCATCCTCCATGGGCTGCAGGGGAATTTCTGGTCTGGCACCTGGAGCACTTTCTCCCCCTTCTTCTTCACTGACCTTGGTGCCTGGAGAGTTTCTCACATCTTCTCACTTCTCTTTGCTGTCAAAAAATGGTGCTGCCACCATAGATGATGGGCTTGGCCTTGGCTAGTGGCTTGTTCTGTCTTGGAGCTGGCTGGCATTTGCTCTGTCAGACATAGGGGGGGCTGCAGGGTTGGCTTCTGTGAGAAGCTGCCAGAAGCTTCCCCCATGTCTTCCCCCAGAAGCTTCTGGCAGCTTCTCACAGAAGCCACCCCTGCAGCCCCCATGCTACCAAAATCTTGCCATGCAAACCCAAGACACTTCTGCATGAGAAGTCTCTACATGTCTTACCATGCAAATTTTTGTTTTGTTTTTAAAAGGATTAAGGCTTGTGGAATCCTGCTGCATGGCTGGCTATTGTCCTTTTCGTGCCTGTGTCCTAAGGAACCAGTACCCTTTTGCCCATTTCAGTCATATTTGATAAGGGTGAAGAGGTCTCGGAGGTATTTGAGTTCAAACAAGCATGTGGGGGAAACAAGGCAGCTTAGAGGGAACCAGACCAGAAAGTGGCCAGCTGAGAGAAGGTTGCAGCACACCTACCTCGGACATCGCAGCAGACAGGCTTTATGAAAACACTTGTAGGGGAGTTTTATAACTCTCTGTGCGATGGGTGAACGTATATGGACTTTATGACTGCTTCAGGAACTAGTTGTTTACAGTAGGGTTTTCCAAACTGATTGTGAAATCTGCACTTAATGTAAACTGACGTTTGCCAGAGTTTGCAGTCAGTCAGAATTGGCCATGATGGACTCGCTCCTGTTCCTGCTAATTGCACTGTCTCCCCTGAAGCACAAATTACTATACCTAAACAGTAATTCATGATCAGGTTAACAGATTCCTCAGTAAAGTCTATGGAAGAGTCAAGCTGGAAGAAGTGAGAACTGAGAATTACAGCAAGGAAAGAAAAGTTACGGCAAAACACCACTTTGAAGTGAGGAGGTGGTAGAAAAGAAGGCAGAGGAGGAGAAGACTAAAGTGACACAGAGAAAATAGCAGTGTTATGGTGTTCCTTTATCCAGCTGCCTGACTTGCTTGTGTAGCAGGGTTGGCAAGAAGGAACATGTGCTGTGTCTCAGCCACTGTATTTCACTCACATCGTGACCTGAATCCACCCTGATCGGTGGACTGGAGTGTTGAGGCATGTGTTCTGTTGTGGTGATTCTGTTGCAAGCACATTAAATTTTGGGGAAGTGTTTGTGAGGCAGCTGGGCTAAGAGCTTCAACCACAGTGGGGAGGTTCACTCATCTGTTGGAGTTCTTCTCCAGAGAACATTTCATGATAAATATGATACTCAGACAGAAGCATGATTGTGGCATTTGTCATCGTTTTTGTAGGTGTAACAAGCTACAATATGGTAATAAAAATGAATCTCTACATTTCTGCTTTAAAATGCTGAGTTTATGGCACTGCTTAGTATACCAGTTAACGTAAATTTAAACCAAGTTTGTCTAAATTAAAATATGAATATGTCTATAAATGAATGTAAAATGAATGTCAAATGTGAGACATGAAGAAAAAAATCCTGAAGTTCTGTAGCTGTAAAGCAATAGTTATACCAACACAGAGAATGATTTAGTTGGCACATTACTTAGTTGAGTAATTTCAATTATATAAAGGTTAATTTCTCTTTTTACTCATATACATGTACATATAGTCACCTTGCAAGTTCTAAGCACAAAGAAACAATGAAATATAAATTTAGACTCAAGTCTCACCGACAGAATTTTTATCTGTGTCAGTGGGAATAACTGATCCTATTACTAGAAAAGCTTGAATATTTAGATTGGTAATTTATGTACTCTTTGTACTTGATTTTTAAACTACTGAAGCAAGCCATTTGCATTAAAACTTCTAGGAATTAGTCTGTAAAAATGTGGTTAAAGGATGTCTGTCTATTAATTGATATTACCTAATTTTCAAATTTGCTGAAGGAGGGAGGTGTATAAAAAAATATATTGGAGGTGATTTTTGTTTTCACAGCTTAGGAAGTTTGCTAAAGTTACGTTTAACAACCATCTTATTTCAACAAGATCTGTCTGATCCTTCAGTTGAGGAGCAAAAAAAACCAACCCCAAAACTTGATCTTTTTATAGTGTAGAACCAGAATGGTGTATTAACACAAGAAAACCAGAACTGAAAAATATTTTTACTGTTTTTCATAAACTCAAATTATTTTTATAGTTCCATGAAGATGAGAAGTTATAAAAGCAGCATACTGCTTTTTATGAAACAGGAATTATGTGGGTTAAAAAAAGCATGTGACACACACCACAGTGTGCAGTTTATCAACAAAAGTGGTTGAGCAAACATGTTCTTTTTTTTTTTTTTTTCCTTCCCCTCTGCATTTTGGGTGATTAGGTAAGTCTGATTTTTCTTAAAGATTATTATAACTCTTATAACTGCCTCTACTTTTTAGGCAGTGAAAGATTTCCAAGGTCACCATTGGATCCTCTTTTAAACACGTCACAGAGTTCCTATCTTGTCTGCTAGTGTAATTTAGTCTTTAACTAAAAGCTTTGGAAGGTAATAGATTTGATCTTTTGGGACCCCACTTAATAGGTGTCATTATGAGATGTGCTGCACCAATGCTGTTGAAAAGCCATCTGATTGACAGAAACTGAATCAAAGGCACCTGATACCATAAACGGTGTTACCCCAAGAGTTTTCTGGAATTATACAGTAAAAATATGACTTTTTGTCTCAGCAGTATTTTAGTTTTTAGCAGTGTGATTTCATTCTGTATTAGATGGATTGTTGGTGACGTTCATTTCAAGTCTGGCAGCAACTGGGGGAGGACTGTGGAAGCATCATTGTATCTTTTGACGTTTTGAAGATTGGTTCCACAGAAGAGCCAAACCCAGAACCCAGGTTCTCCAAGTCTCAGCTTTGTATGTGAGAGTAACTTACCTTTGACTTCAGTATTCCAACCAGGAGGAAGTATGGCTGTAACTAGCTGCTGTGAAGTGGAATGAATGCATTGTGTATGCGCAGCGGGGCTCAAAAAGACAGGTGTGGTAGACATACCAAATGTGAAGAGAAGGTAATTTTGTGCTATGCTATCATTTTCCTTGCCCAGGCAAAGATGTATTTACTTTGGTTTTGCTGCACATGGAGAGAATATACAGGTCTGTGTCTTAAACTAATTGGTTAAGAAAACAGCACTATTTCTAAGTATTTGAAAATTATGAACCAAAGCTGTCCAAATATTCCTTAGAGAGATTATCAAATTGTGTATTGCTAACATGTGTCTTTTTGCAAATAAACAAACAGCAAGGACTATTGAATCTCACTCAGTTTATTTCACTTCTGCTTCCTTGGCTAGAAACAGTATCAAAAGAAATGTGTTTCCATTTTGGTTCCAGTTGAAACAACAGATCTAAACTGATTTAGTACAGCTATTCTGTTTTCCCTTAATCCTGATTCATGTAAGTACATGGAGAAGTATGAAGTCACATATTCTAGTAAAACATAACTGAAAGAGTAGCAGCCTGTATTTCTCCTTTAGCAGAAGATTCCATCAGTCACAGTGCATTCATTAGTGCGGGCTCTGAAATTTTGTGTACCTTCATGAGAGGCACAGGCAGGGAAGTCTTCTAATACATGGTCAAAAAAAATAATGAAAGCACTAGTTAATGAGTGCTTCCGTACTGAGATTTCTTTTTGCTAATTGTAAGTAATTAACTTTACATTCATAATGTTTTATTCTTCCTGTATTCTTAATATGGGAAAACATTGCTATTCCTGGTGAAAAGTTTCCCTTTTACTTCCATTCGTTGTCCTGACAGGCATTTAAGTTCAGTGTTACAGGGTTTTTGTTGTTACTGTTTTCACTTACCTGTAGCTAAGGTCATGTTTAAAAAAATTGGCTTGCATATACCTATGCAATGTGGTTTAGTTATGGGGGTCACCTTTACCGTTCCTTGTTTCTTGAGGGAGGTGGAGAGCATTGTAAGGGTGGATCTAGCATAGTACATGTGCTAAGGGAGAAATGGATCTTCAGAATTTTGACACCAAATGTAAATTTTGAGATAAAAAGACTCTTTTAAAGGTGACACCAAGTGTAAATTGACACCAAATGTAAATTTTGAGATAAAAATACTCTTTTAAAGGTGATTTTTTTTGTTTGTTTTACTCAGGAAATCTACCATTCAGGGTGGCTAGAGCATAAAGCTGTTACAGCCAACTTCTGAAAAGATGACCCACCAAGTTATCAACTGGTACTTAATGTACAAAGGGATAGATTAAACCCCATGTCCATCTCACCCCAGTAAGACTGACACTAGTGTAATGGTCAAGGCATGTTGGGCTGGTTACGAATCAAGTCTTTGTAAGAGAAATGTTGCCTACTAGGTTGGATGGTAGCAAGAAGGTCGGAGACTTTAAAACTGCAGTCATTTGCCTGCCTGCTGGCATGGTTTTAGACAGCATTTGAAATAGAGGGTGGGTTTTATTTTTTTCTTTAGACAAGTGCTGGGTGAATTTTCATTAGTGTTTCAGTTCAGGTAAGATGTGTGCAATTCTGAAGTGATTCTCTCAGGCATCCAAATTTCCCATACTGTGATTTGTGTCTTAGAGTGGTCTCAGAGTGCACAAGTTAGGTTCCTTTAGGAGGAAACTGAAGCTCAGCTGCAGCTGAGCATTCAGTCAGCCTAGGACTAATTGGGTGAAAAGCTCTGAAACCCAAAGTGTGTATGTCAGAGCATAAGCACTAACCAATCTGTGCTCTGCTTTACAGATTGGCTCCAGTTATCTTATCCATATGTTGGCTGTTGGTGTGTCCCAGGAGTACTAGTTGGACATGTAGCATCACAATAGTGTGACCTCTGAGGCAGTGCAAAACAATGAGAATAAAAGCAGTAATGACATTTAACAATATCCCTAATTTTTAGCAAGTGAAAGACTAAACAAAAATAAAAAATTCCTATTGTATGCCTGCGTTTTCTATCTCCCCCTTTTCCATTCAAATGTACAATGTCAGAGGGTTTTAGTTTATTTTAGAACTTTATGAGAATACTTATCTGTCAGACTTGAAAATCAGAAAAACTTAACTGTGCTTAAAAGGTACAACAACACTTCTTCTCCCACTGTGTTTTCTGTTTCTTGGTTCCACTAAGCTGAAACAAAACACTCACTTGATTAATGTCAAATGTATTCATTTCTAGAAACCACAAGCTCTTTTGCAATTAAAAGGTCAGAAATTTAATTAAGGGCTTTCCACAGCAAACATGGATTCTTATCCCTTCATTAAGAAATTAGTATCCAAGGGGATCCTTGATAAATCCAGAAACACAGCCTTGTTCTCTAGCTTGGTGGGGGAGGTAAGCAATAGATGTTCCACTGCTTGGAACATGGTTAAACCAAGATCACTCATGATTTGTCTCGTATCAGTTTGAAGTTAATCACAGGATGACGTGTACAGTAGTTCAGCTTTAGACCTATTTTTCATTATATGAGAGAACACTTCTTTATGAAATCACTGATATTTTAATGTTGTTTCCAGAATAGTTTTCAATAGCAAACAAAAACTAAGAAAATCTTAATTTCATACTGTGTTCTTGTATATGCACCTTAGTTGCTGAACTTGCCACTTTATAAAGCTATATTGCATCAACTGTGACAAACATGTTCTGTATAATTATTATATTATGTGCTGGAAGAGGAGGTAATATAAGGCAGTGTTTGGTGGTGCATAGGTTTTACACTAATATGATGCAAAAACTGGTAGATACTATTGCAGTATCAGTTTCTTGGACTTCTTTTGAGTCTCTGTTCCTTCCCCCTTCTGGGATGACCTTGTGTGCTTCCATTCAGAAGGGCAGGGAAACTGGAGGTGAGGGTACTAACCATACTAACCACAGCTGCTGATGTTACTCAGAAGGGTAGGGAAACTGGAGGTGGTGATAGTAATCACAGTGGATGATACTCCTTTTCTGTCTCCTGCGCAGTATCAAAGCCAAGTTGCTGTGTGGGGACTGAGCACCTATTGTATGGTTGTTCAGTGAGCCCCCCCAAAAGTTTCATTTTGGGGTCTTCCTGCACCCCAGTTAAGTACTGTACTCTGCAGCATACATCACAGACTGGAATCTTCCAAGTCCAGACCTTGAGCCCAGTCAGTCCATCTTAGTTGACAGAAAGACATAAACTCCACTTCTGCCTTAAACCTCTGGTGCCCACTTGTCCAAGAGACGATATGGTACTGTAATGGTCAGTGGTATCGCAGTGCTTCCCCTCCGCGTCTGTATTTGCATAATGGAAGAGTTGACTGAGACTGATAATGTCTGCTCTAATAGGGTAGGGGAAATGTGTTGCTGCGACAGATAGTTGGGCCTTAAAATAGCTTTTAAGGCTCCGATGTGAAGATGCATTTTAGCATGGTCTTTCAGGCCCCTGCTGCATACTGGGTTTTCACTCTCTGCAACCATCACACTCTGCACAGAATAAATGATTACTCTGGGGGGAGGAATACCATCCGTCATGACAGATGAAAAGAGAGCTGTAGGGGGAAATCGTAAGTAGCTTGAGGGTTCTTATATCAGTATGAAACATCCATGCAGGTTTGTAGTAATAAAACATTCATTAACAACTGCATTCAAACATAGGTAATGCCATACTTTGAAATAGTGTGAAAGCCTAAGCCTTGAATGGAAGAGTCTTGGATCATTGAGAAACGTTCAAACTATATTGGAGTATCTTAGCATGTCTTTCTAATGGCCATGTCAGGGTCTTCATTGCCCTAGAAAACTAAAATGCAGTGTTCAGGTCTGTATAAAACACAAAGTGAAAGTTTGTACCGTAATATTCTTCTTTTGAAAGATAGAATAAAGCAGCGACTCCACCCTAACTTTGAAAAGAAAAAGAATTTCCTAAAAGCCTGCTCTTGAATTTATTTAAAGTAGTAGGTATTTTAACAGTAGGATGAAAGGTCTCCACAGTTCCTTCATTTTTCTTCCCCACCTTGCCAGAACTCGTGGGTGCATTTCAATTAGGCTGTGAAACTAAATATTCAGAAGTTGTGGGGTGCTCTAGTATTAAATGAGGGTTTATACCCCTTTTCCTTACCACCAACATTAGCATTTGAGAACAGCCCTGCAGCCAAATCCCCAGCAAAGGAGAGGCTTTACAGTCCTGGGTAGTGTGACTGATGAAGCGACAGCTGGGGGCCGTGTTGTGAATGGGGCAGAGCTGTACTACCTCATGTGCACAGTGATGCTGTCTTTTGCTTTCCTCTGGCTGAAGTTGTTACCTCCTCATGGGCTGCTGACCATGTGTTTCAGTTTCAGAACTACTGTGCTAGATTGTGTAACCAGCCTTTAAGTTCTGCACTAGCACAATCACATCATGGAGTGTACCACTAATAGAGTTTCGTTTCTATTTTATGTGTTCTGATACAGCCCTAATTTTAATCCTGGCCTCCTTCCCCCTCTCTGTAATTAATCTGTGAAGTCCTGTGTGCTGTTTTTAATGTACTTTGTGATTTTGATTTAATTTTGTTGGTTTAATGTCCAGGGCTTTTTGCTACATCTGTGGTGCAAAGAAAACTTCTTGGGCAGGAATTGAATCTGCTTTCCAGATTGTTTGTTGTATACTATGTGCTCTTTTAGCTTCACTTAGACCTGACTTTAGACTGGAATATTCATGTTCATATATTTATAGAGTATATATCTTTATCTCAGTGGTTTCATATTCAACAGAAGGGATTTAGAGTTGGATACATTATTCTCCATGTAAGAGCTCATAGCAAGCTCTATTTTTTGTTCTCTGAATTTTTCTAGAAAAGAGGGTTTTCTGTCTCTAAAAAAATTAAAAAATACCCCTCTTCCCTTTGAAACCAAGTGTTTATTGCACCAGTTCAGTCAACTGTGGTAGGTCAGAACCACAGAGTAACCAAAGTTACCTTCTCTGACTTCTTTTGAGAACTTGGGCAAAGGCCGCAGCATTTGTGATGCACACCAGCGCTAGCTGTAGTATGTTGACTTTAATTTTACAAAGTTCAAGGTATTTAGCAAAGCACTTTGAATATTTTATATTTTCAATATAAGTGAAATAGACTGGTAGTTTTGCTTCCTGTGAACAATCTGCATTTCTTAACTTCTTCTGAGATGTGCTATACAGCATGAAAATTACAATGGTTAAAAGGCTCTCACTATTTGGCCTTGTATCACCTGCTTTGCAATACTGTCTTAATGCAGTTGTTAAGGAAGCTCCACTCTGACAGTAAGAAATACAGAACATCAAAACAGTGTAATTGCATGAAAAGATATGAAAATGATACACACCTTACTTTGAGATGTTTTTGAACAAAGCATATTTGGAAAGGTATCTCTCAAGGTAGTTTGGGTTATGTTGATAGAATATTCTTGTGGTGGAAGAGTGTTAGGTTCTCAATTTCTTGATTGCAAGTATGTAATCATTAAGTTACAACACAGAAGACTTACTGTTGTTTTAAGATCTGGGTGAAATGGTTTTGTGTACGGTCTAAGCATGCTGGGAGTGCAAATCAAGCACTTTGAGAGAACTCAAAGGACTGATTTTTCTGCATTCATGGCTAATGTCATCCCCCTGCCTACCTTGTCCTTGCATTAAGCAATAGACTAGCTGAAAAAGTTCAGTTAATTTGCCATGTAGGATTATTGAGCTGGGTCACAAACTCAACTTTCTGCACCACGCCAGGTGAGACAGGAAGGTGTTTCATTTGTTTTCAAAATTTAGTCTCTCATTTATTTTTCTTTTCCTCCCTCCTGACTGGAGAATGCTGCAGTGTAAGTAAGTTCAGTAAATCCAAGGTCTTATGGTTTGAGATCTGAATATATACTGATTTGGTGTTACCAAGGCAAATAGTTGTGACCAGGGTTTTGTTGTTGGGCTTTTTTTTTTTTTGTAATTTATTTGTTTTGGTCATTTATCCTTGCCAGAAAATTCACCCTTTTTTCCCCACTGTATACCTAGTTGCAACACTAATATTTTACTACTTTGGATTTTTCTAGGGCGCCAATGCCTCAGCTTTGGAGAAAGAGATTGGTCCGGAACAATTTCCAGTCAATGAGCACTATTTTGGTTTGGTTAATGTAAGTTTCAGTCTGTAACTTAATTGCTTTGAAATGTCAGGATTTGTTAAATTGCAAGACTGCAACTGAATGAGTAATTAGAACACTGAAAGATAGAGTCATTGAATATACGTGCTTATTGAAATATGGTTCGGTATTCAGGGTGTTTGTTGAAATATGCTACTGAAATAATTGATGAAATTGAACTTTGTATTTAATACTTTATTTCATTTTACTAATTATAGGGTATTTAAAAAAGAATTCTCTTGCTAATGTATAAGTTGTAAAGCTGTTAAAAATACATAGTGTGTAGTTCATAATATGCCAGTCTAAGTGAATAAATATAGTAAAAGAAAGAAATCTTTGAAAGGCTATTGATGATATGAAGTGTTCACATGTGCTGTTTGTATTAAGATTATTTAGAAATACTGAGCCCAAAGGTTCCCCTTTGGGAAACCAGTGGTGGAAAAAGTATACTGAATTCTTCGATTCAATCATTAGTTTAAGGAGTGATTAACTTTTTCAATTCTGCTGTTACCCATGAAATCTTGTTAGAAATTGTGTTATTCTGAAATGAAATATTAAATTATTTTCTTTATTGAGGCTTCAGAAAGTACATATATAAACCAAGTTGCCTTAACAAGAGCTAACATCTTACCTTTTTAATTAAACTAATGACTTCCACTGCTTGTCCTGCTGCTGTAACATATGTCTCTACCTCTAGGTTCTTAGCACTGACATGGTCCAGGAGTCTCCAGTCTGAGTACACAGTGTGCAGTCAGTAAACACTCATACTGATAAGCTGTTTTACACACATCTCAAAGGCCATGACTTAAATTAGGGATTTTTGTTTCTCATGAAATTTGAAATACCTTCAAAATGATGGGTTTTTAATCTGAAAAGAGGAAATACAGTAGTTCAACTGCTAATACTTGTTAGTTCTGTAGCAAAGCTTAGCCTTTCCATCAAAGCTGTTCTTATCTTTCTCATATCTGTCATTCTGTTGACAGATAACCCATTTCCATAATTTCTAGTCCAAGTCCAGCGAGGATTTAAGACTTACCAGTAAAATGGCATTGCACACCAAATCTTGAAGTTTTATATATTTTGTACCCTTAAGAAAAACAACAAACTTTTATGGACCATAAGTCTTTGAATTGTAACAAATAGTAAAATGGGATTTCATTACATCTGTGGCACGCTGGTGCTCTCTTTTTCAGGTACAGCACTTGGCTATGGAAATTCAGTCATATTGTTGTTTGGATGTTTTTCAGATCTGTTCTGCAGACTGTGTTTACTAATATAGTATGTATTTGCTATAAACATGTAAGAAGCTTGCAGCTTTTAAATCTGTGAGGGAAATGAAAGGTTGGGACCTCCACATTAGCAGCTATGGACAATGGCCATTCAGAAAGAATGACAGAGTTAATGATAATTACAAGAATTTATTATCTATTTACCTAATATTTAAGAGCATTGTTAGATTGCAAATTGATAGAAATAACAATCTTTGCCCTGACTGATTTCTCTAATTGTTTTATAGCAATTACAAGAAGTGAAGCTTTTAGGAGGTTCATTACATTTACTGCTAAATTTGTTTATCCATTTGGTTTGTCCAGAGTAATGGAAAAAAGAAAAAGGAGATAATGTGGAAATCAATAGCTCCCTTCTAACTGTGTGATAGCTAGCCATTTGCAATGTCTGGAATGCAGGGCAGGATTTTAGATACAGATGACAATTCTGAAATAGGGATCTGTTAATAGTAAAGGTAGCGATTATCCAGAGGTAGTGTAAAAGAAGAGGAGGTGGAAGCAGCTGTCTTAGCTCCTCTCCGGCTTTGTGGTGGAATCTAGGGATTGTTCAGAGGATGTGCTGAAAGAACCATTTGAGAGGTAAAAGAATTAAGAAAGGGCAATTATGGAAAGCATATGGAAGACCAGATGGTGGATGGGTTGTTTGATTCTGTCAATGGAAAATTCAGCCTAGGTTTGAAAGGACAACACCATTCACTAAATCAGCAAGAAATATTTAGATACATGGTAAGGTGAAAATATTAGTAGTATGATGGTTGATGCACATGGGCAATCAGGGTCATCAAGTTTCCCTCTCATTCTTTCCTCCCACAGCATGGCTTTCCAGAAGCAATGGTTTTATCCAACAAGTATAAAACAATTAACATTTTTAAACTCAGAAGAGATACTCTGGTAGCTTTTCAGCAGTTTACCAGATTTCTAGAGCAGAAAGTTTGGTTATTCAGTTTCTACCAATGGATCTGTGTGTTTTGGAGAAATCCTATTTACTGGCACAGCCTGTTGCTACAAGTAAAAGTTATCAGAGCTGAGAGAAACGCTGGCTACGTTCTTCTAGAGATCTTCTTTGTTTTTCTGGGGTTCAACAACCAAGTTCCAAGTTTCCTCCAAGTTGTATGCTGCATCAGAAGACTAACACTATAAGGCTATAAAGTTTTAGTGACCAGGTGGTGGTTTTGTTGCAGCTTTCCCAATTGTCTCTTCTTTTTTTTTTTTTTTTTAAATTTCCTTATAGGTTTGAGTGTTCTAACTTTGATTTTTGGGATTGAAAAAAAAGAAAGATGTGTGTGGAAAACATAAAAACATAATATAGTGCGTGCACTATTTTTGTAAAAGGAAATCTGATTTCTCAGAATTTAGAACAAAAGAACAATATGAAGTAAAAAAAGAGACAAGATTTTTTTTCACTTTTCCTGGATACTCACATCTTAAGGTGGTTCTCTCAGAAGGAGGCAAGCCATAAACGAGTTGAAAACAAAGGGTAAAATAACTCTGCTCTATATATTCTCTATTACTTACCCTGCATGCAATAGAAGAGTTTGTACAGGCTGGCAGTTTAAGGTATCAAATGACAATGATGGTCTTACAGTTTTCTACAGTAAAGCATTTCCTTTACTATAATTCCATTTTAAATAAATCTAGCTCATTTCTAGAGCTAGCTAAATATCCTTTGTGATTTGAAGCGTACGATGGACTTCCACTGCTACGTGTTTTCCTATTTCAGAGTGGAGCTGGAGTGTTTACACAAAACATACAGATTATGGCTGCAAGCTTCTCACTGTGCAGTGCAGTGCAGCGCTTGCACATCTTCTTGCAAGTGTCGTGCCTGTGAGGCAGTGCTGACTGTGAAGCGCGGGGAGGAGGAAGGTGGCGTTGGTGGGGCGAGCAGGAGAGCTGAGTGCTGAAGAAACAGAAATACAAAGCGTTCAGTAGGTGGTGGGAGGATAAGGAGACTGGAGCAAGGTCTTGGGGGTTTTCTAAATGAGGTGTGTGCTTTTCTGTTGGAGTCGAAGATGGGAAGTAATGATGGTGCAAGTAATGATGGAAGCAAGGCGTGACAAATTCCCTGCTTGATTAGTCTAGAAATCACCCCACTTTCCCCCCCTTGTTGTTTAGTACATGTACCATTATATTTTTCTAATGATTGGAAGCTTTTCTTTTAATAGATTTTAGATTTTGAAGCAATGAAGATTGATGCTTTAAACATAAACCAAATGGGAACTAATTGAGTTTTCTTCAGGAGTTTGTTTTCAGTTTTCTACTGTCTATTGTCTGTCTTAATTTGGTTGAAGAAAACCTTTTGTGAACGTAGTCTGCCTGCTTTTATTTCCTATCCACATGCATGTAGGTTAGCATACATTCAGATTAAATTAATCTCTGGAATTTTGCTCAGAGTTCTGAGTGTTCTGCTGCTTCATGCTCTGGTCTGTCTCTCGGTGCGTGTTTGCTATTCTAATTAATTTATCATCAGACTATTCCTTTTCAAAAGTGGGATGTTATGAAATTTCTAATTTGCTGCCTTTTCATCTTTTGACACTTGCTGTAGAAATTTTATCATTTTTCTCATTTGTTATAATTTTAAGAACTTTCTTAACATTTTAATGCAGTTCTCTTTTTGTGGCTGTTTCTAATTATAAACTCTTAAGTTGTTAGCTTACAATATAGTTTTGACATAAACTACTGTGTGATTTCTTCTGCTTCCTTTAAGGAAAACAAGCCCTGGTATTCCTCTTAAGTTCATTGACCTACTTGAGTTCAGATTTGGACCACAAAGACACTAATATAAATATCTTCCCATGCTTAAAGAAATCAAAATAACAGGCATTAATTTCCTCATTTTTTAACACGGAGCTCTTAAGACCTCTTGATATATATTTGAAATACACTTCTTACCCACAATATGCTCAAAGAATTAGTATTTAGAAAGCAGTTTCTCAGATTTCATTAATTTAAAATAAAGGAAAACCATTTACTCTCCAGTTTTCTGCTAAAATTTCATGGTGCTCCTTTTTGTCATTGCCTAAGTTGTAAAAGCTTTTAGTTCTTTTTCTCTGTGCCTGCTCTTAAAGTATCTCTGAATGCACTGTTTGCTATATAATAGTCTCCCCATCACAATACAGTTTTAAAATTTGCTACCCATATATGCTGCTAAAATATTGGCATTGTTTTCATATTTTACAGAATATGTGTGCTAGGTATGTACTTCAATTTGCTGGCTGAGTGACTGCTGCTGAAAGGTTGTGATATTTGTTGAGGGCCTTATAAAGATTTTTTTTCTTACACTTTCAGTGTTAGTTAATAGGTACTAGATCTCACTGGAGGAGGGCAGCATAAAACTGACAGAATTTCTTGTATCGGAAATATTGTAGCCAGTAGGTCTAGGGAGGTGGTGGTGTCCCTGTACTGGGCATTCCTGAGGCCACACCTCGAGTGCTGTGTCCAGTTCTGTGCCCCTCACTAAAAGAAAGACATCAAGGCTCTGGGGCGTGTCCAGAGAAGGACAACCAGGCTGGGGAAGGGGCTGGAGGGCAAATCTTATGAAGAACGGCTGAGGGAGCTGGGGATGTTTAGCCTAGAGAAGAGGAGGCTGAGGGGAGACCTTACCTACAACTACCTGAAAGGAGGTTGTAGAGAGGTGGGTGATGGTCTTTTCAGCCAGGTGACAGGACAAGGGGAAATGGCAAGAAGCTGCACCAGGGCAGGTTCAGATTAGCTGTTAGGAATTTTTTTTTCCCTGAAAAGAGTTGTCAGGGCCTGGAACAGGCTGCCCAGGGAGGTGGTTCAATCACCATCCCTGGATGTGTTTAACAAAAAGGTAGATGAGGTATTTAAAGATATGGTTTAGCATAGGACAGGAACGGTTGGACTCGATGATCTTAAAGGTCTTTTCCAGCCTTGTAATTCTGTGATAGCTCATGATGCCTTCACAGAGATGATGGGGAGGAGGAGGTCTGTGGTGCTGGGGTTAGCTGGAGACACATCAGTGATTACAAGATTCAGGTGCCTTAAGGAGTTTGTGGAAGAGGGACATGTGGAGCATCTTGGTACAGGGCGGTTTATGAATATTTTTTTATAGCTGTCCTGTTTCAATTCAGTGTCCTCCTTTGAAATGTGCTTATCCAAATGGTGCGGTCTTTTCCTTTCAGTATTGATTTGAAAGTACTGCCCCTGTCATAGCTTTTAGTGCTAAACAAGCCATGTTTCAGTCTTTTAAGGAAACTCCTGAAAGCCAATCCTGTTCACTCTAAAGTGAGAATCCAAAATGTAGGAACGGGCTAAAGCAATTATTTCTCACTTTGATCACAAGTAAGTTTGGGAGAATCCAATTTCTGAAGTGTCTGAGATGCTTTCAATTTACAGTTGAATTTCTTCACAGCACAGATTTCATGCTGTACCTGTTCTTTCATGTTGTGGCCTGCATGTGGTAGGTGGATAGATATTTTATAGATGTTTTTACCTGGGCATATTTTGGGACCTGTGAAATTGGTGGTATTTGCTGAACATTTTGACCTAAGTAAATGAAAAATCTTATAAAATAACTAAGTTTACAAGTGAGACAATGATGTGCTATTGTTCAAATTTACCCAGGTTTTTCTTGCATACAGCATGCTTGTTAATCCTTAATGAAACAGAAGTATACTTTGCTATCTTAAAGGCATGAAGAAATGACTTGCAGAAAAATTGCCCCTCTTTATGAATTCTCTTATACTCTGGATTTAGTTTTATCTCTCTGCAGTAATACATTACAAGCTAATAAATCTCTCTCTTATTTTGTAGTTTGGGAATACATGCTACTGCAATTCGGTTCTTCAGGCACTTTATTTTTGTCGACCATTTCGAGACAAAGTCTTAGCATACAAGAGTCAACCAAGGAAAAAAGAGAATCTCCTCACGTGCTTAGCTGATCTCTTCCACAGTATAGCCACCCAGAAGAAAAAAGTTGGAGTAATACCTCCCAAGAAATTTATAACAAGATTACGAAAAGAAAATGGTAACTTTTTTTCTTGTGTAATAATCATAGCAATTGTGATTTCATTCTGAAGTTGACATAGGGACATACCTGTGAATTTGCTAGGCATGGAAAGTGTTCCTGCCATAGAAAGAGGAGGTGACCCATTAGAATAAGGATGTTATCCTGGAGCTGCTTTGGCTTTGAGAGAGAATCCTTCTCTCTCTCTCTCTCTCTTCTCATGGAACTCAGTGTGTTGTCAGCTGCGGGTTATGATACTACTTGGTAATTTTGCCTCTCTATGAATTGTATTTTTATATTCAAAACTCACTGCAAAGCTATTGTCTTATATTTAAAAGAAAAAAAACCACCATCAGTCTTTGAATGCAGGAGTCAGTCTCCCAAACTGAGTGTATGGAAAGAACATTAAAACTTCCCTGCAAGAATCTAGCTTAAAACACCACAATTTTAAAAATTAATTTATAAATTATGCAATACTTAGCTTGATCTAGTTTTTAAAGGATTAATTCATTTCAAAATCACTCACTAAGTAGTTTTGGCTATTTTTTTAGTGTAATTGATATCTTAAATTTCAAGAGGTTTCCAAAGGATTGTAACGTTTCTTGTTTCTTATCTACAGGGCTAAAAGGTCTAAATGTTTTAGAACAGTTTGATGTTAAAATAGAAATGAAACCTTTCAATCTACTACTTTATTTGGATACAGTTTAGTAAAAATATAAGATCAATTTCTAAAAAATAACCACTAGGTAGAAGTAAACTGGACGTGGTGCCATATTTAACACTGCTGCAAGAGACATGTTCACACTGTAGTAATCTCTTCAAGACTATATATATGCAGGCTAAAAAGCATTTAAATGTTGTGATGACCATTTCTATAGGAAAAACAAGATATAAGATATTATAATGACATTCCTAACCGGAAATGACCCCTCCAGGAAACAATAAGTTGTAATAATATTGTTTTTAAAAAAAGCTCTGCATAATGTATGATCTCTTACCTGTGCAGAATAGGAAACTTGGCTTCAATTTGTCAGTAAATTCAAGTACCCATGCTTGAATGTTGATGCATTTGCAGAAATAGTTCTTTATGTCAGTGAATGTTGACTATGACAGATGTGGAGAATGGTTCAAATGGAGAACAGAAAACCCCCAGGAGCCATTGAGTTCTTTTTAGAAAGTGTTCCTTTTAGTGCTTAATTATGTCATGGCACTGAAATTCTAAGTGGGAGAAGGCAATTGGAAAATCTTTGATAGAGAAATTGGATGTGAAAGTTCAGCTTTTGTTGGATTTTGTGGTCTCTTTTAATGATGATACTGTCACCTTTTCTACAGAACAGGTGTTTTCCACAAACATCATATATGCTATTAAGTGCTTATTGTAAAGGTATGTGATTTTGAGCTTTAAAGAAGAGCTAGTTAAAGAATCAGGTAGGTATGCAACACCGATCTAGATTCTTTTCCAGCCAGTATCCAGCTGTGTCATACCAGGGTGATGACTGAGAAAATAGTCTTCATGTATTCTGGACTATAGCTGCTATTCCATCTTTATTTTCAAAGTCTGAATGGAACATACACATATTAATGACTGTAAGTCCTAACTGGCTGGGAAGCAGCTGCTGGCCTGAAGTCAGCTGTTCTGTTTGCTTAAATTTCTTCTGATCATGAAATGAACGATGTGAGGCCTTCATTCTGTTGTACTTAATGCTAATTTACTGGCTGGGCACATAGCCCTGAGAGGTCTGTGATGTAACATGCTGAAGTGTTTTACCTCAGGAGGTTTGTAGCACTTGTTCTGCCATGACTTACTTGATAAAATAAAGACCTTACAGTTGGCTTGATTGAGCGTTGAACTTAATTCTCAAAAATAGCATAGTAGTTTGTTAAATAAACTACTTGGTTCATACTCTTGTCTGACCTATTACACTACTTAGCCTCTCCAAATGAGCTAGATTAGCATTGCATTCTTTCTGCTAATAACTCAGGATTTTATTTTATTTTTTCTATTTGAAGTTTACTCCTGGATGCCATCACGGTAGTAAAACTTTCATGCAGTCCCCCGTGCACCTCAAAACTTAAGCTTACTGAGTGTCTTTTTCATTCATCTTTCCAGTCCTGGGAGCTATCCCTCCACTGAAGGCCTTAGCATATTGGACTACAAGCATCTTGCAAGTTATAATTTATTGAAGTAATTGCACAGTACAAGTCTTGTATGATATTAGCCAGAGATACAGAATGATACTTAATGGCAGAATGATACTAATTTAATGATTATTTTAATTTGGCAGGTAAATTTCCTTGTAACAATTCCTGGTCAAAGAGAGAAGTAGCAACTATTAGTAAATGTGATTCAACACCTTTATGGTTTCCTCAGGCCCATCGCTAGTGTGAAGATTTGTAGCAACAGACTTTTTCTCAGGTCGATATCCCAGGGGACTTGCAGTAAATGATGTTTTCAGGGTAGTACCAATTTGAACACAAACAAGAGGGTAGACTTGTAAAAAAGAGAGTTCAGCTTTATGCTTTAACCTGTATCATTGCTATACATTGCAAGTAATGTGCCAGTGAAACTACTACCCTTCCACTGAATGAATCTTAAAATTACTATGCTTAGAAATGTTGGCTCACTCGGGACATGAAGTGGAAAGCACTGTGAATCTGTTATTATCTAGCCAACAAGTTCACCAGTAATAAAGGTGCCAGATTCCAGTGTCCAGAAACAGGATTTCAGATCTTGGGAGACAGATCTATTTATTACTTGAAGTCCCAATTAGAAACCTGTTAGCTCTTGCAGTGGGTAGAACTTTAGGCTGCTTTGACATGGCTTCTACAAATACTTAGAGCTATGAGTAAGCAAACAGTTGTTTAAAAGTATCAGTGTCTTTAAGTTTTTAATCTCCATTGCTAGTGTCATCAGATACTGTGCTTATGGCAGAGCAGCAGCGGACTTAAAACCCTAAAAGTGAAAATAAATAAAGCAATATTCTGAACATTTATCTTTCATATTCTCCCTGTGATAAAACATACAGACCATGAAGCAGTTCCTATGATAAGTTCTCATCTGAGAGATTTCTGTGAATGTCAGCTGACTTGCCCTCCCCTCCTCCCACCCCCTATATTTTTGGCTTAGTATATGAAATACATGTTTTGTGTTGGTGTTGTATTGTCACAGATGATTCAAGCCATGAAAGGAAGACTGCTTTTGAAATGTGGTGGGTTTTTTTTAGAAACTTTTTTTGTGGTATATCACTAACTGGTTAATTAAAAAGAACTCTGTTGTTTTGTTTTGTAGAGCTTTTTGATAACTACATGCAGCAGGATGCGCACGAGTTCTTGAATTATCTGTTGAACACAATTGCTGATATCTTGCAAGAAGAAAGAAAACAAGAGAAACAAAATGGTCGCCTACCTAATGGCAACATTGACAATGAAAATAACAGCCTGCCAGACCCAACTTGGGTTCATGAAATCTTTCAGGGAACATTAACTAATGAAACCAGATGTCTTACATGTGAAACTGTAAGTTTGCACATACTTCGTAGAATGAATTCTATGTTTCAGAACAGCATGTTTCATGATTCATTTATCTCAACAGACTGACATACTAGATTAGTTTCTTCCCTAAGAAATCTTACATTTGCCTGAGGATTCGCATTTTTTCTTTGTTAGTGAGAAAATTTCAGCAGCTGACACACGAATTGCAGGGAAAATCTTTTGGTCAGTATTTGGAAAATGTCCAATTGAATTTTTGACAGCATGATCTTAATCAACTTCAAAATTTAGATTAGAAAATTCTAAATCAATGTATTCCTAAGAGCAGTGAAGCCTGTTACTTGGGCATGTGTAGTTGTTCTCAAATTTTATTTCGTCATAACTTATGGTCATGCTTAGTGATCCATTTCATAAATAAGTATTCTGAATCAGTTTCCACTGATTTCTAGTTTTTAAGTTTAAAGTCCTGTAAATCAAGATGCTGTGGTTGGTTTTTGGCACTGAGGCGGTGACTAGGATGCTCAAAGACCATGATGTATAGGAAAAGTAACCCTTTCCTAAATGTCTGTCTACAGGAATTCTAATATTAGACCCCTTGCTCCTCTTTTGAGTAAGCTACACTACAATTTTCTTTGAGAATAGTTCCATAAGAGGAATCATACATTTCAGAAAAACTTCCAATTGAATTTTACTTGCTTGAGAAAGATTAAAAAGCAGCACAGTTTGAAAGTTCCAGTAATTCTGCCATGATCTGTGCTTTAGATATTGTGAAAAGCTAAATGACTGTATTTTTTGTATGACTGTTCATACCTATTTTCCTTCATTAGGTTATGTATGTATTTCAGCATGATGCTAGAAAGGAGGAATGAATCAGATTAAGTCTATATATTTCACACCTAATTTATTCCATCTTCTAGAAATACCCACCTCTGTTACTTCAAAGAAAATAGCTCCCTAATGTTGTGTGTAATGTAACTGCAGACTTCGGTAATTTAGATTGCTGGTTTCTAGCTACCATGTTTTCTTTTCTGGTAGTGTTCCCCTCCTTAATAACTATGTCATGGTAACAGTCAATTACTTCTCTTTTAAATCCTGAATGGATTTTTCTTCTTCTTGAGACAGGAGTTTAGATTAGTCTCTTAACATGACTGATACCATTACCGTCCCTCACTAGGGCACAGTGGATCACTGCTGTGAGGATTTTGTTCTAGGTACAGCCCATAATACAATTTTAAAACGCTGATACTCTCTTTGCCAGCATATTTTACTGGCTATCAGGCCTGTCTCAATTTTGAAAGTTTTACTGCTACCGCTCAGTTCTGTTTTTCTGTTAGCTGCTGCTGAGCAGGATGTGCCATACCTGTTTGCCACTGGGCCTCTGTGGCCAGTTGAATTCAGTGTTCCAATATGCTTGGTTTAGTCTATTACAGCATTTGTTTTCCAAACCTTAATAATCTGGAAACTGTTTTACTGGCTTCTTTCAATTCAGTACATCAGCTGGAGTCTAATTAAAACACAATGACCTGAAAATGAACATTTAGAAACACATTTAGACACATTAAATAAGTAATATTACTGTAAATAATGTCTTGGTTTCAAATATAGTGAACAAATATGATTGGTTTAATGTCTGTTAGAAGCTGTTGGCATTTAGAGTCTTTCTGTGTTTAGAAATATAATTTAAAATGTCAGGAGTGCTTGGAGTGCTCGTGTAGAAGATTACACAGCAATAGTGGATGAATTATTGCTTCTTAATGATAAGACAATAACTTTTGTATATTTTTAATTCAAATTTGGAAGTTAATGCATACTTCAATGTAAGATATATCTTTGCTCTAAGTGGGAATGATCTTCTAACCAGCCAAACCTACTCAGTGTTCCTAAAGTCAGCATGGCAAGATTTTATTCTAATTTCAGTTGTCCAGGACACTGTCTCATTAGCCCATCTTTAAGGCAAAAAATGAACTGACTAAAGATCTGTCCTCAATTTCAGTATGGACAATGGAATATAAGCAGCGTTGATACAGTTCTTTAACAGATTTGTGTTGTGGGTCAAGCCGCAGTATAAAACATATGTTATAAAATGGTTTTTAAGTTGTCTTTATATGTTTTTAATGTGATTTCTTGTTATCATGTTTTCTCCCTTCTTTGATAGAGGCAATTATGATGATGTAAGTATTACAAATTTCTGCAGCTAATGGATAAACATCAGCTAGAAGTTAATTTGGTTTACAGATTTCCCTCACAATTTAAGGAAAGAACAACAGTGAACCAGAAAATAATGTAATTGATTTAATCAGCATTAAACCTGGAGTATCTAAATGTGAGCAGTAGTTCTACAGAGAAGAACAGGAAATTGTTTTTGGTTAAAAGCACCAAACATATCCACAATGTTTTTCTCTGGCTGGTAGTCTTGCTGTTGCATTCAGATGGCTCTACAGGGCATAGAAATCTTGGGCTTAATTCTACTTTGAATGGAGAGAAGGCAATAAGGAAAATCTCCATGGTCTCTCTTACAGGAGTACTATAGAAGCCGTAACTATGCCCTGTGTTGGGTTTTTTCCCCCCTCTTTTTTCCTTTTCTTTTTGAAACAAAGATAAATCATTCCTTTTGTTTCAGCTTCATTTAAAGCAAGTTTCTGTCTCAGCACACAAGGGAACCTATGGTTGCAAAGTCTTTTTGTCAGTGAGCTGATTGACATTGCCAGTGAAATTCGAAATGGAAAGAAGTGCAGATTCCATGAGTGTTCTCTCCATGAGCCTTCTGAGGTGTCTGTTCAGTGTGACATTGGTTGTCAGAGTTCAGCTGAGCGGTTTGTGTGCAGATTATGTCCTCAGTACCCAAATTCTTCACTATTATTCAGACGCTGGTGTTAATCACAGAGTGTTAGAGGTTGGAAGTGACCTCAAAAGATCATCTAGTCCAACCTCCGCGCCAGATCCAGCAGGATCACCTGATGAGGTCACAGAAGAACATGTCCAGGCAGATTTTGAATGTCTCCAGAGAAGGAGACCCACAACCTCTCAGGGCAGCCTATCCCAGTGCTCCATCACCCTCACAGTGAGGAAGCTTTTCCTTACATCCACTTGGAACCTCCTGTGCTCTGGTTTGCAGCCATTGCCCCTTGTCCTATCACTGGTCATTACTGAGAAGCAGCTGCTTCCATCCTCCTGACTCTCACCCTTTACATGTTTATAAATATTAGAGGTCACTCCTCAGTCTCTTCTAAACTAAACAAGCCCAGCTCCCTCAGCCTATTGTGATAAAGAGGATGTTCCACTCCCTTAATCATCTTTGTGGTCCTGCGCTGGCCTCTTTCAAGTAGTTCCCTGTCTTTGGACTGAGGGGCCCAGAACTGGACACAATATTCCAGGTGTGGTCTCACCAGGGCAGAGTAGAGGGGGAGGAGAACCTCTCATGACCTACTAACCACACTGCTTCGAATACACCCCAGGATGCCATTGGCCTTAGGAGTACTCAGATGGCTCTTTGAATACAGCAGGGCTTGATTCTCCTAGTGATGAGGTTTTCTGACCATGTCCATAATTTTTGTCATTCTGTAGATGGTTGCACTATATAGACTTGGTGACTTTGGTCTAAGGAACTTCGTTAGGTTTATTTGAATCAGAACCTCTATAGAAGCAGGAGGCTGGTTAGAGTAGATGATGACTTTAAAATAATTTTTCTTTATATACTTAAAACTGTACAAGGCAACATTGAAAACAATGTTCAAATACTAATGTTAAGGCCTTTAATGGTTCCTCACAATCCCAAGTGTGCAGTGGGCTGGCTAACCTGAGAGAGGCCCTTTAAGGCAGCATCATCAGTGTTATCACTAACAACGGAAGAATTTCTTTTGCAGACTTCTGGTTTTGGTACCAGTCTCTTTTTAACCGAGTACAACACATCCCTTTCCTCTTCTCCATCTCCTTCCTGCCCTTACAGCTTCTGCGTGGGATAAAGCTGCCTGTGAAATCTTTATTGTTTCATGGAATTTTCTTTGATTAGACCAAGAGAAAAAGAATTATCTAATTGCATGTCTGAATAACACTGATCACATGACTGCTTAATTCCAGCTCTCTTAGCTGAAGACTCCAACAGAGTATTTTCTAGAACTGATATTTTCCTGAGTTTTTCTTAATTCCTAGGCTAAAATAATTTCCCCCAGAGTTTTTAGTTATAAAGTCAAATTTGATAGTTCCAAAAGTGATTTGCAGTGAGTTATTTTTCAGAATTGTCCACACACCAAAACCATATTATATCTCAGAAGAAAGGATTTGTGCAGCATACTGAAGATGGAGGTGGCTTCCCCCTTCCCCTCCCTCTCCCCACTCCCCCAACCCCCAAAAAAAAAACCCCAACCAAACCCATATTGGAACTTTTTTACGTATGTTCCAGGGTCTCTTTAGAAATACAAATGTGATACTTCAGCATCTAAATGATGTGGTATATGAGATGTATACTGGCATAGTGACATCTTTTGCACATGTACACTTGGAAAGATTAGGTACTGAAGAGTATGAGAAGTACTTTCCCAGTCTTCTCACAGTTATTAATATTTAATGGCCTCAAGTTGGAGCACAGGAATTTCTGCACCAATATGTGGAAGAACTTTTTCACAGTGAGGGTGACAGAGCCCTGGGACAGGCTGCCCAGGGGAGTTGTAGAATCTCCTTCCCTGGAGATATTCAAGACCTGTCTGGATGCCTACCTGTGCGACCTGTCCTAGGGAACCTGCTTTGGCAGGGGGCTTGGACCCGATGATCTCTGGAGGCCACTTCCAACCCCTTCAATTCTGTGATTCTGTGATATTAGCAGAAACTTTTGATTTCATAAGTTTTCGGATTTGCCCGATGGTATTAATTATCAAAAACTGTCTTGACCACCTGTATTTATCTTTTTATATGCCATGCATGCTGCCCTTAGGAACTGTGTGATTCTCTGGATAGTCAGAACAACTTTCCATATGTATCTTTGTTCTGAGTTGAAAAGGGAACATAAATGTAATGTTTTAAAGATCAACTTAAATTAGTTCTTCTGTTGCAGTTTAACTTTTTCTGCTTTCGATCAAGAAACTGCAGCCAGGCATCTTTTCCAAAAGCCTTTACTTTTGTACCTAAGAATACTCAGCAGAGGACATTCTGCTTAGTGGCAGAGGAAACACTAGCAGACAAAAGTTAAGGTTGCAGATTGCTCTTTCTTAAACCTTTTCATAACATAGTTAATTTTCAGGACAGCTGTGGATTTTATCCATCACTGTTTTTCAGATTTTGTGGTGGAATTTATTTTCTGCTTCTAAGAATTTCTTTTTTACTCTTAATTGTTCTTCCATTAGTTTGAGAAATGGCTATGTACCATCCTGCCTCTTATCAGACCTAGTCCCAAGCTCTCATTTACCAAATAAATAAATAAATGCCATCTGCTGCTTGTTTTAAGAATTTAGCTGGGAAGAGACTTCAAAATATTTGTGCTCTTTATTAAGAACACTATCATATGAAACATACGTTTCAGTTGGAGGGAATAATAGGGGAAGAACAGAGGTGAGAGCCCTAAATGGAAGGATCACAGTGATTGTATTATGTTAAAAAACATTGAGGTGTAGAAGGAACTTGACATTAATATTGTTGAGCTGAAATCACAGCTTAATAACAACTGGCATTATGTATCACCCCCGACACATATACATGTCAAAATCAGAGACAGAGATGTAGCAAATTTCTGAAATAGAAAGGCCACTTATAACAATTTTTAAAAGGATATTGTAAGGTAAAAGATGCATTCTGTCAATAGAGAATGGTACTGAAAACCAGGGGTTAATTAGTGTAACAAGTTTTAATTACAATGTATCGGTTCTTTTTTCCTGCAGATAAGCAGCAAAGATGAAGACTTCTTAGACCTTTCAGTTGATGTGGAACAGAATACTTCAATTACTCATTGTTTAAGGTAGACACAGAAATCTGAAGTTTTGTAATTTGTCCTTTATCTGCTACCATGAAATTAGGAAGTAAAAATCTCACAAGCTTAACAAATTTTAGCTTACATAGATCTAAAAGCATAAAATTATGTTTAAATGATAAATGTTTATATGTGTATTTCAGATAAGAAACTAGTATTTATAGCCTGGTGTCTTTTTTTTTTTTTTTTTTTTTATTCAGGGGTTTCAGCAATACAGAAACTCTGTGCAGTGAATACAAATATTACTGTGAAGAGTGTCGCAGTAAGCAAGAAGCACATAAAAGGTACATCAGACTCGGGGAGGGAAAACCCCCCCATGTATTGGAAAGACTGGTTTTTCCCTTGTGTGTGTCTATGTGGCAGGGGGAGAATGCTATATTTCCCTTAGTTGTTCTCACTCTTCTTAGACTTAATAACTCAGTTACATTCCTCAGCTTGAATTCAGTGAGCCTACTTCCATGAGTAATGAGAAGCCATGTAATAGGATTTTGGGACTCCTTTGCATTATTATTTATTTCCTGAATGAGAGACAGGATGATCTTAAGACCAAAAGTAAGTTAACAAGACAGGACCTGCAAGTAATTAATCAAAGGTGCTGGATAATGCTGAAAAGTCACTGATTTCATGTGACTTTTAAACTTGGTTTTGAATTGGTAATAAAATAATTTTTCCAGTTGCTGTAAGAATGGGCTTGATAGCACTTCTCTGATTGAACCAGAGCGAGGCTTGTAACTTTTTTTGTTAACCAAGTTTCTGGTTTCTTTGAAGAGCATAATTAATTTTGCTAAACTTCTGCTCCTGAAAAGCATCAGAAGCTCTGTGGAAGCCTGAGAATCATTATGTTTAAAAAAAAAGTTCTTGTCTGCCTAATTATTATTCTAGTCTTGTTTATACCTTTGAAAAACCTCAGATTTTATGTACTGTGTGGTATTTATTATCTGAGAAAGTATTTGTCTGCTTAATGGTGAGTTGAAGGGATGGGAAGATGGACATGCTCTACTGGTTATACCGCTGATCGTGGTTATTTGGTTTACCATTGGTTCAGCACATAGCTTTTGGCATATCTCATCTGCAAAGTCTGCCTTCACACGTTACCTAAGCTTACTAATTGCTGTGTATTAGAGGGTTGCGAAGCCAGGTCTGTCTTGTTTTCTGTTGCCTTAGCTCTATTTATGTGTGGAAGGTGAGGTGATCCCTGACAAATAGAAGCTGTGTTGACATAAACCTGTAGGGTAGGCACTGCCGCATTGGCAAAACACAGCTTTTATTGTTTATACCCTGCTTTTTATGTGGGGCTTAAGTTCAGTTTCACTGCAGTCATCATTTTCTTCATCTCTGTAACATGGAGCTTATCTGTAATAGTGTCTACTCAACTAGCAAAGGTGGTGTCATGAATTTATTCTCCAGTGAAAGAGCTCCTATGATCAAACACAGTTGCGTTGTAAGAAGAGGACTTTCATTTTGAAAAAAAGAAACAGAGCAGAAATTACAACCACATCTCAGTAATATAACAAAAAACATAAGTCTCATAAAAAGAGTTTCCCTCTGTCATCTTTCTGCTCTTCTCCAGCTTTTTTAATTTCCTTACTTCCCCTGCGGGCCATGGAGAAGATTTCAGTCTACCAGGGTTTCCTACAGGTTACTATCAGTCTAAGTTTAATGAAAGGGAAGGAAGGTGAGTTCTCAAGGATTTTATCCCCAGCTCCATCTTTGGAATAAAAGGACTGTCTTGAACAAACGTATTTCCTGACATTCTGAAAATATGGT
This sequence comes from Laterallus jamaicensis coturniculus, assembly GCA_022605575.1. Classification (NCBI taxonomy): domain Eukaryota; kingdom Metazoa; phylum Chordata; class Aves; order Gruiformes; family Rallidae; genus Laterallus; species Laterallus jamaicensis. The sequence goes on from JAKCOX010000012.1 coordinate 11,402,104, forward strand.
CTTAGTGTCTGAAACCTGGGCTGAACTGGGGCTGAAGGCAGCTTGAAAAATTCAACACAGTGCTGATCAAAGGCAACAAGCTGTGCCAAGGAGCAGCATGCTCTGGCTTGGTTGCTGTGTTAGTGTGGGCAAATTTATTACCCAGAGAGTGGAAGTCTGTGTTTGCTGCCAGGCCAGCTGTGGATGGCTGATGAGGATTTGCAGGCACTGATGTGAGGTCTCAATACCTCAAAACTAGGGAAAGGGGCCAGTGAACCCTCAGCAAAACTAGTTTATTGCTTTCTCCTTGTGACTGCTGTAAAATAATGCTGCAGCATTTGTACAAAATCACTGTGCTAGAGCATAGCATTATCTTGTTTGGGTAGCAGGAGGTAGGATGAGTAACAGTGGGCTATTTGTAACCCTTGGCAATGTTAAAATGAATGGCTTGGTAGGAAAATGCATATGTAACAAAGTGGTGTAACGAAGCTGGTTTTAAAAAGCTTGTTTAACTTGGCTGGTCTACTGAGAAATTCAACTGGAACAAGATCTCTAGAACAGCTTTGTTGCAGTACTTCCACTGTATACCAAGTGGGATCTAGGCTTTGGTTTTGGGCACTCAGGAAGGCTCTGGAGAGGTAAATTTAAAAATAGAATCCTGTGCTATGAGGTCATTGTGTCTGAATTATTTTAAGGGTTCATTATGGCTATTTTTATAATTTTGTATCATAGATTGTGATTTTAATTACATTAGCAAGTCTCTCAATTGTTAAAATCCACCTTCAGTTTAGCAACACAAACATGTCCAATACTTGTTAAACAGGTGATTATTTGAGCATCTTTTAATGCTTTAAATTGCAATTTTTTTTCAAAGACTTCAGTAAGATGATTTCCTGTTTCTTGATACCAAGTGACTGTTTTGGCTAGATTTTGGAAGTACTCTTGGTTGTTGGTTTTTTTTCAGGATGAAAGTAAAAAAGCTGCCTATGATTCTAGCTCTCCATTTGAAGAGATTTAAATACATGGATCAGCTGCATCGATACACAAAACTCTCTTATAGAGTGGTTTTTCCCTTAGAGCTTCGTTTATTTAACACCTCAGGAGATGCCACCAATCCTGACAGAATGTATGACCTTGTTGCTGTGGTAGTTCATTGTGGAAGGTAATAACTCTTACTTTACACAAGGGATTTTTGTATAAGCTTAACTATGTTTGCAACACCTATAATCACGTAACTCTAATAGCATCTAAAGGCGTCTTAAAGGAAAAGTTCCTTAGGAAAGAAAGCATAGTGGGGAGATGCTACCAATCCTGACAGAACATCTGGCTTTATTGCCCTGTGACAGCTCATTGTGAAAAGTGATAACAATGTATTTCAGGTGACAGAGCTTTGTATGAAATTAACTGTGCTTAAAAAAAAAAAAACCCAAACCATAAAACATTCAATATCATGTCACTAATAAAATTTAAAGATTTTTTTTTTTAAAAAAACTTTCTTAGGAAGGAAAGCATTATAGAACAGACCTCCTTATAAAGCATTTCCTTAAGGGTTTTTGTGGTTGTTACTTTTTTAAGGCTTGAGCAACATTTTCTGAAATACATCCGTATCGGATGGGTTCTGTTGATTAGTTTTTCCTTGCTTTTGAAATGCAGCTGATAGATTTATATTTCATTTTGCTGTATTCACTAAATGTTCTTCTGGCTTCAAGTCTTAAAATCAGGGCTGCTTTACAAACTGCTATTGGATAGATAAATTAGATTAGATAAAAGCCCCAAAGTTGAAAGCAATGATCTAACATCTAGAATCAGAATAATTCACGCTGTGATGTCAACCACTTAAAGCTCAAAGCTGGACTAACTTTGACATTAGATTAGCTTGCACTGGGCTCAGTTTCATGACTAAGAATGCTGATTTCACTGCCTTTGGGCAATTTGTTTCAGCACATCAGTGTTCTCACAGTGATTTTAATTTTTTTCCCCTATATCCAGTTGAATTTCCCTTACTGTAGTTTGTGACCACTGCCTCTTGTCACTTCACCACGTGTTTCTGAAAAGAGCCTGGCTCTGATTTCTTTATCACTCTTTTTTTTTGGGGTAGTGGAAGACAGCAGTTGGATTCTTCATGTAGTCTTCTCTGGGCTGAGTAAAAGCCAGCTCCCTCAGCCTGTCTGCCACTGGATTATCAGTCTCTCCTTCATTCTCAAATAAGCCTTGTCAGCAAAATGATGCAGCGCTGGCTAAGAGCTCAATTTGTGGGAACTCCTAGGCCCACCTATGCAGCTGTTTTGTGGCTGGTGCTGTTGGATGGAGTTAGTCTGGCACAACTTTGCAGTCCTACTTGTTAAATTTCATAAAGTTCTTAACTGCCCATTCCTCCAACTTTTTGAAGTCCTTCAGAATGGCAAAGCTGCCCTCTAGTTGCCAGTTACTGCCGGTAGCACCCCCATTCCTCCCTAGACAGGCCTGGAATTAAAGAAGAGATGGCTCTATCTCAAACTGAGACACTCTTGTTCAGGATTTTAGAGAAAATTGAACCTGTCCGTATCGGACAGTCCTGTCAGTTCCAACTCTTTAGTTCTCCTTCATCCAAGCTCATTCTCAGAGCTATGGCAGGAGATGAACCCTATTTTCGTTGGGTGACGTGATTTGGTATACAGACATGTCCCTCACTTGAGGAACTGTGTATTATGGGAGCCCTTCTCGTTGCTGTGAAGATTCTTGAGACTTCTAAACGGTCACTTTAATTCAGCTTTTGTTTACAGTGGACCAGATAAAGAGATTTCTGGTTGAAACAGTAAATGAACAGCAGTTCTGCCACTTTTTTGTTCTGAAGATCAGAAATACTTTGGAATCTGTTCTATCCCTATGAAACATCAAAATATTTCCTTGATTTCACTTCACTGACTCTCTTTGTTAAAAAATTCATTTATATTTTCAATGCCCGTGTTGCTCATTCCTCATTTGAAACTATAATCCCTTTTCTTAAATCAGAATATTACATATAAAGATAAGAAGGACTTATATAAGAGAAGGGGTAAAACAAGGAACATCCAATCAGAAACTATGCTGGTATCCATTTTAATTACTGTTAAGTATTGCATTTCTAGAAGAAAAAGACAATTTAATGAAATACACTTGTACGTACATGAGTGTTATTGTCTGTGTTATTTCCCAATTTTATTTTCCAGTGGCCCTAACAGAGGACATTATATTGCAATAGTGAAGAGTCATGATTTCTGGTTGCTTTTTGATGATGATATTGTGGAGGTAAGTTTTGTGTAACCCTGGACTTCTTTTATATCAACCAGAGTGCCTATACCTCCCCTCCACCCCTGACCCCTGTGTATATTATTAGTAAAAGGACTGGTATGCTGATGAAAAGAGGGTTCAACCCAAGTGTAAATGAGCAGTAACTGTGAGCACAGAGCTGCACCTTACAGTGTGCCTGGGCGATAGGTCAAATTGCATTTTGGGTTTGATACTTCTCAAAGGAAGCTGCCGCCATCCTTCACCTTTGTGTAATAAGCTGCTCCTGTGGCCAGAGGATGTGGCACATAAAGATACAGACAAAATCAGTTTTTCTGAGAGCAGCTTGTTGGAGCAAGCCATTTTTAAAATATTTTCTAGGAGCTTATGATGTAATGGAACTAGTTAGTCTGGTAGTCTGTTTTATCAAGTATCCTGAGTTCTTTCAGGCAAAATGTGGTGATTATCAAAATGGGAAGAAAATTTGAATTTTGGAAACGTTACCCTAAAATTTAAACATTAATCCACGAAACAGGAGCCATTTGCCTCTGGTGGTATTCTTGCTAATATTAGCCATGCTTCCAGGATTTCTTATTATTAAAAAAAAAAGTTTCTAACTAATTTATTGGAACTGCAGAATTCCCTTCACCAGTTTTGACTTCATGGCCTTTCTGTTTCATCAGTTATCTTTTGTTACTTATTGAGAGATGGGCCAGAGGCTGCTGCTGTCCTGCTCTCAGCTGTCATCTCAGGTTTACTTGTTCTATCATCTTCCTTCTTCACCCCTTGTCTATGCTTATGTGTGAACAGCAGTATGATTGCGCTATCCAGGTCTGTTTCCTGACTTTATTTGAATTAAATAACTATGACATGAATAGTTTACATTCTCCTTACAATAAACAAAAGCTGTGTAGTTGAAGGAAAACAAACGAGACAGACATTGAACTTACATTGTTAATTGGCAAGATGAGTCAAGAGTATCAAAGAGTTCTTATTTCCAAGCCACGTTCTGGAGGGTTTTTCACATGGGAAATGACAAACATGAACATACACCGAGCTGTTAGGAAAGTAAAAGGATTGCCTCTGTCTCTCATCAAGATCCTCAGTAAATTGAAAAGTCTTGATAGGGTCAAAAGTTTGCTTTCTACCAGAGAAAACAGAGAGCTCTAGTAGATCTCACATCATTTCACAAACAACAGGGACAGTCTCTCCAGTGCCAAAGCAGTAGCACCTAGCAGAAATGTTTGGGGTTTTTAAAATTCTCTTAGCCCTGCTGAAGAGGAAGGAAAGAATCTTTTTGTTCTTAAATCAGAAACATCTCATTGAGTCATAGGCCCACAGTTCATCAAATTGGCCTGGCTCAGTCCTTCCTGAGGGAGGTTTTATTCCCAGAAAAGAGAATGAGGTTAAACGAAATCTGCCTAAAAGAAGGAGCATTTATCTTTCTATCTTGTTTGTTGCCAAATTGCCTTTGATTTAAAATGTGAGGTTGCTTTCAGTTTTAGTTTCTTTCGTAGCTAAAAAAGATGACAGTGAAAACCAGACAGTACTCTTTTCGCCTTCTTAACAGTAGTTTTGCATCTTAAAATCTTGGTTAGAGGAGGCTTTGTAAGCTAACAGGATTGCAAGCAAGCATTCTGTGTTTGCCCTCATTCTCTGCCGTGTCCTTATTCTTCCCTGCACTTGACTGGCTTGCACCGCTTAGATTTAGAACTGATAGTTTGTACTTGCATTCTTCATGTTGATATAAAGCCTCAGTGGGACATTGTTGTCTTTAAAATGATTCTGTGGGAGGTCTGTGCTAGCAATGTACATAGGTTGCACTGATAGCAGGTTCATTTAAGACTAAAAATTTAGATATAAAATGCATGTAGCACTACCCTCTGTGCAGCTGATGGCAGAGGGGAAACCAAAGCATAACATATTATTTAGATTTTATTACTTTATGTAAGCAGGTGAAAGGGTTTTTTTGTTTGACAGTAGATTTTAGAGTGGAACTTAGTCATGTATATGCAAGATATTCTTACTTAAATGTTTGGGTTTTTACGTACAGAAAATCGATGCACAAGCTATTGAAGAATTCTACGGGTTGACGTCAGACATCTCAAAGAACTCTGAGTCTGGTTACATCCTCTTCTATCAGTCTCGGGATTGAGGGGATACTGCAGTGAAAGGAGGTTTTTACGCCTCAGATCTTCTCTATCTTGGAGTGGAGCAAGCACTGAAAAAGAGGAAAGCAGGGAGCTCCGGGGCAGTAGCACAGTTTGCACAGAACTAAGCAAAGAGTTTGGGATTCTTAAAACCTTTGTATCATTTTCATTTTATTTGCTCAGGTATCATGCCGACTACACATCTCCACTGCATCCCATAAGCAAAAAGAGAGATACCAGCCACTCTTGCAGGAGCTTTCCGTTAGGTAATGCTATTTCTGTGGTCCTAATTCAAAGCCCACTGAGGTCACTGGAGAACCTTTAATGGTTTTCATGAATCGGGTTCTCACTGCACTGCCAGATTGGTGCAATAGGAGCATTAGAAATCTGTATTTTATACAGACGTTGTGTATAAAAGGAAAAGGACTCTTTGTGAACTTAGTTTCCTGTGCTCAAGTTTAAAATAACAAGGTTGGGAGGGTTAACGTGTAAGCAAGAAGATATATCTGGGCCCAACACAATTGCCTTCTTGATGGTGGTAGTTTAACTGAAGATGTAAACTGGTGTCAGGGAGGCAGGTATGTTTTGCTTCTCTGAAGAAGCTTACGTTATTTATAATGTATGATCGGGAACAATCAGTCAAGATTATGGCTTTTAATCTCCCTATGGGGAAAGATTTGGTTTGTAATAGTTTATTTTTATTTATAAATTATTGTAACTTAGGATCTTGTGTATTGTCCTTTATTCTAACAAGTATTGGAAATTTTCTATATTAATTTGAATTAAAACAAATTATGTTTAAATGTTAAAGGAGAGCCAATATAAATTCTAAAAGCAATGCCTACGATATCTGTAAGAACCAGTAACACAGAAAAGAGATTTCCTTCTGGAGGAACTGGTATCTAAGTGAGGTACTTTATTTAATTAAATTAGAATATCCTCTTTGGATTAATGGGTGGGGGGAAAAAAGTGATTGAACTGTGACATAGAAGACTTTGAGAATGCGTATTGTAAGAAAATGATGGTGCAGTGGTGGTATACTGGTGTTTATAGTTCTTTAATAAATGGTGAAAGGTTCGTACTCTAAGCAAATCAGAATGATTTGGATCAAAGTAAACCATTTTAAGAGTGTTATTATTCCATCTCCTAAAAATGGATCCACTTCTGTTCCCAGTGGCATGGGTGACTATCTCAAAAACCACTCAAGGGCTCAAGTGTGTTAACGTCAGAGTAATAAGAAGAAACGGGCTTGGAATTTCATGAGACTGAAGATCCCGTATTCCTTTAAAAGTAATAACACTTAAGTCCTGTAGAGTGAAAATTTCTGAAACTAAGGAGTTTACCTTGCTTTAGGTTTATGAAAAAATAGCATTAGGAATTGAATCTTGGCAAAACACCTGGTCTGTAAGAAATGTGAACTGTTGTGATTCGACATTCTTCCACTTACCAGTACATTGTCTGACAGTAGCTGAATGTAATTTCTGGAAAGTCATGGGATGTTCATTCCCGATTACGGCAATCAGGTCTTGGATGTCCTTGTCACTCCCTCTTCAGCTAGTGATTTTTACATTATTGTGATTTTTCTAAGGTTATTTTATTGATACTATTACAGCTTTTGAAAAGAATGTCTCCTGTCTGCTGCTATAACTGACTATTTACTTAACCTGTATCTTTCAGCTCAGGAAATGACTTCACCTATTCACTCAGTTGAACAAATCTTTAACAGGGTCACTAAAGAAATTGGGCTACTTAGCAGCTGTCATACTGTAACAAATTGCTTTTGTAAAATGCAAAGTTTCTAAAGCCTTGGTTTGGCTAGAATTCTTTTATATAAAAGTATGTATCATGATTAAACTTACCAGCATTGTAAAGTAAAGCTTAAATACTGGGGGAGATGCATAAAACAGGATTGGATTTTTCTTAAAGCATTTGAATAATTGTAAAACCTTTTTTCAGCTTTCAGTGGGAAAAGGGTTAAGGGGTGAGTCAGCTGGATAATGGTGCATGCTAGAAGGATGAAGTCCTTTGCATACTAAAGGTACAGTGTTGTAAAAGAACATTAATTTTGCTAATTGAAAATGTTTGGGGTTTTTTGTTGTTTGTTTTTTGGGTTTTGTTTTTATTTTGAGGGTTGGGTTGGGGTTTTTTTGGTGTAGTTAAAAGCCAAGGCTAGTTGCTGAATATTTTATACCCTAACAAAATTTAAAACATTTTTGTTGTTTCACTAGTTTTATTCCTGCAATGTATTTTTATAAGATACTGACTTTTATTTTGTATAGGGGTTTTGACATAGTATTCCAAATTCTATATTTCATTTTTCTTTTAGTGCAGCTGAAATAATTGTAAGTTCTTAATTAAACTGGTATCAGAAACTGCAACTTAAAAAAATAAAAAAAGGAAGAGAGACAGGGAAGTGCAAAATATAACTGATTGATCTGTAAAGCATTATAGGATCTTTCTTGGCTGTAATACATTGGGGAGTGTGGGAAAGTTGTCAGTCGTTGTAAATGGTGGAAATTATTTGCTGTGTAACTATGTAAATGTTAATTGGGACTACAGTCCCCTATTTTGTATATTGGAGCAAAAAACTTCTATTAAATAAAGTATGTTCTCTAAAGGTAAGTACTGTATCCTTTGTGGAGCCCACACGGTCAGTCAGCTGCCTTCTGTGCTGGTTGGTGCTTTCAAAGCTAAAAACGTATCTGGAGCTGCCTGTGTGAAGCCAGCTACACTGAGCCCTGAAGGCAGAGCTGGGTTTAAACACACTGCATTGTATGTCTTTCTAGCTGTTGTGTTAGGAACGTTGCTCAGTGGAGCAGTGTTCTTGGTGGTGTACTTCTCTAGAATTAGGTTGTAAGCAAGCTGTTGGTTTCTGAGGTAGAGGAGGAGGGAGTGTTTTGAAATACTGGTCTTTTTATGACTTCTGTTTCCTCAGAGACATCAGTACCTTGCTATAAAATAAGCAGCTGAGTTACCTAAGGGATTTGTTATGTCACCACCTTGTGGGAGAGAAAATGGGAAGCAAAATCAGAGTGTTTCCAGCACTGACAGAGACAGTGACCACAGAATGGGAATCTGGCATCAGAAGGGAAAGATGCAGCTGGTTACAGTGTCCATCCACGTATGATTTGGTGTCGTGTCGTTCTTCCCTGTTGGCAATGAATACATTTGCAAACAGTTGGTACCCTGCCCGAGCTGTAGTGGTGGTGACCACAGCCATAGCCTTGTGTGGCGTGGAAGGAGTGGCATGTAGGTGTTCGGGGACATTTATGAATGGTTAAACTGAATTGTGTTTTCAGAAGTTTGTCGTGCATCAGACTGCCTTTCTTCAGGTGAGATTCAGGTGTTAGCACGTAGGGATTTGATGCTGCTTTGGATCTTGTGCTGTACCCATTGATATCAGCATAGGACTGGCAGGTGTAGCACAAGATCTGCAGAAGATCTGCATCCTTCTGGAGCAGCAGGTTTAAGCCAGGCAGGACATCCTGGCTTGTTCCCTGTGACTCAGCCTCAAGCATCGTTGCATATGCAGTATTTGGACCACATACAGGTGAAAGTCTGTCTGTATTGCCTGATTTCTTTTTTGTGGTGATGTTTGTGAAGTTTAATACCTGAAGTATCTGAGGCCTTCAGATTTTTTTTCATAATTGCCATATTAAAATTAAAGGAACTTTATCTTGTGCTGTTTGGTCCAGTCTCTCAGCTGTAGGTTTAGGATGATCATGCACAGTCCTTCTATTAAGCTCATCTTTGTACCTAAAAGAAATTTTGCTAAGTGAAATCTTCAGTATTCATTTACTGGAACCTACTTGGGTTTGTTTCTTCCTACCTTTTACTACAGAAATTTCCAGTTGCCCTTAAGGGGAAGATCTTAACTGTTAAGGTCCTAAACAGATCCTCATACCTTTCCTCATAACTTTCTTCATAACTGCTCATTCAAAATCAGTAGTTGTCCTTTAGTATGCTGTACCTCCACAACACAGTTTATAGCAGAGCAGGGGTGAACTCTGTTGCACACAAGGCTTTGTCTACTTTTACACCTGAAGAGGTGATGTCTCGTTTTCTGTTTAACTGCTTTGTTCAGTGGCAGAAATCAGCTTGGGCTGGAAGGCTTGGAGTGAGAACTTTTAGGAGGTGTTGAATATGCATCAACAGCTGAGAATGCTGAAAAGGGCTGGGTGGTGGTTTGGGTTTTGGGGTTTTTTTGTTGTTGTTTTGGGTTGGGTATTTTAAAGATGCCTGAGAGCAGTTACTTGAACCAGTGCAGGTTAAACCAGCACGCATGTCTTCAGTTACCTCTCTCTGGAAGAGGAGAAAACCTCATTTCAGTACATGTTAATAACCTGTGGGCTGCAGTATTACATTGCCAATACTTTGGTGACCTTTTCCCTAAAAGTTTAAATAATCCAGATAAGGTTTGTGTGCTTTCAGAGAGTGGCTTTATGTTATAAGCTGTCCACTTTCCCCCCCACGTATGTCTGGGTTGATCGGAAGGTTTTGCCTCAGAAGTTCAGTCTTTGTTTTCCACCTTGATCAAGCAACGTGCAGATCTTATGGTTTCTGTCTTGTGAGGTTTCAGAGCCCTCTAACCTCTCACAGTGTAATGTGAGATGTATAATACATTAGCCTCTTTACGTGCAAGCCTCCAAGTGCTCAATTATTACTGAAATTAATATCCTACGTAATCTGTATTCAAGGGTTGTTCATTTTGCAGCAGTTTTGCTACTGATTGTTATAAATGAACCACGCAAGGCAGCTACTGTGCAAACAAACAGGGGCTTCATCCTTGCAGAGATCTCTGGAATCTTTTGTTTCCAGTTTCAACCATAGGGTGTGGTGAGGCAGAAATAAACTTTCTTTGCTCTATATTAAGAAATACCTGCAAAATTGTCTGCCTCTTACCAGTATTTTTTATAGAGTTAATTTTTAGACTAAAAAGCCTAAGAATCTGCTATGATAGTGGATAAATCCCTTTGGGGGAACTTGTGTAAGAATGTGTTGGGTACATCAGGAGGATTGTTTGTAGGCATCACCGGTTCTGAAATGAATACAGTAATATTCTCCAGTTTCTTTCCAAAAGTACAAATAAATTATGTTCTCTCTCTTTTCCTCTAATGGCTTGTGATTGCTGCCTGCATAAGAGATTGTGAGGGCTTGGAAAAGGGCAAGGTACTTTCTACCTAGCTCTTTGTATAGAACTGCTGTTGACGGCATTAGGGAGCTTTAATTGCAGAAAGATCATCAGTCGTGTCCTTGATCAGCATTCCGCAGGTTATGAAACCGGGAGAGAGAGCACCCAGCAGAGGACACGGAGAAGGAAATTCACAATCATTTCCTAACATACTAGATACAAGCACAGCGTTGCCTAAAAGACAGAATGTTACATTTAATGCAGATTTCTGGTGTTTGGAGAATTTCAGGGGTGCTCAGAAATCCTGCCAGTGTAGGCTTTCGTCACTTATTAAAGAGTCATGCCCTCGTGGGTGTGTAGATTTGCTATTTAAGCCTATATTTGAACTTTCCATCTGTACACAGCTTTGTTAGGTTGACATGATTGTATTAATGAGTGCTCCTCCAGAAACGATTTATGCATATATGTCAGTCAAATGGAATATAATCTGATGGGCTGATCTACAAAGTATTTTCAACCGTTCACTAGCATTCATTTATCTTAATTTTCTGTTGCTGATTTTAAGTTAGAAAAAAAAATCCAGAAGATCTCAGAGTACTTTGTTAGAATGCTGTATTATTAAGTGATTCAGTATCCATGGATGTTTAAAAATCTGACTGCTGTCAGGCATCGGCTGTTCAGAATTGGAACACCGTCACATCATGAGGCAAGTTGATATAAATCAACTGCTTTGAGCTGTGATTGTTCCGGCATTTCAACCCCATTTCACTAAATGTTGCTTTACTGTAACGGCTGCCTTAATCAGCTCTCATGAGATGTGCTAACAGCATTCAGCTCGAGTCCCGTACTTGCACGCCTGCACATTTATTTGTGTTTCTAGAAGCTGATTATCCTAATGTTATGTCACGTCAGTCTTCCCTCTGCGTCCTTCATGTCGAGGAAGACTGCTGATGCGCAGCTACAGGCAACGTTGGCTGAATTACTGAGTTCTGGTTCAGAGAGGAGATCAATGTTTAAGGTTTTTGCACTGGAAATACCTGGAGCTTTTTGCCTTCTAATCCTCGTGCCTCTGATGAGCACTCCTTCAATAAAAAAAATCCAGTTTTGTAGTCATGGGATTGAACAAATACAACCTTTGTGTTCCCCTTTCTTCCCCTTTTTAAAGCTCTGAGATTGGCCACTGCTCCTTTTCACCCTGTTTCTTTGCATAAAGAGCACAGCATTTTGAAGACCCAATTTTGGTACCTATAGGCTGTGTGTTCACTCTTTATTTATTTTTTTAAATAAAATTTTGGTAATTTGCTTTGAATTGCGGAGTATTAGGAGGAGGTTGAGATCAAGAAGTATGTTTCACACAGATATTGCAACACCAGTTAGCCTCCTCTTTATATATTACCTATAGAAAAATTCATAATACACCAGAGGAGAAATAAAGTGACTATGGTTCCTAAGCTGTCTTTTTTGTCTTTCTTCATTATGGGTCTGTGGGCAAGATCTACTTGGGGAAAAAAAAGGTTAAAAAAGAACTTGGGCATTTAAAAAAAAAATAAAAATATAATGCATAATAATTTTGTGCTTCAGTGAGTAATAGTAATTGTTTAATTAAAGCAGTGGAACACTGCTTTTGGCTGTGAAAAGTTGGTAGCTTTTAAAAATTAAACTAACTAGCGTAGTGAAAGCTTATGAATAAGGATTAGAGTGAAATGAAAGAAGCCCCAGAGTCTTGAAGTCTGAAAGCGGTGACCATCCAGGCTGATAGGGACAGGCTGTATTACACAGATTCTGCCTGCATGGTGAGCCCACCTGTCCCAAAAATGGCATCTCCCGGTGCACACAGAGTGTGTCTCATACACCTATGTAGGTGGGAAGACTCGGCTGATCATTCAGTGCAAGGCTTCCACAGAGAACCTGGTAATGGTCACAGCGCATGAGCGTCTGTCTTAACTGCCCAAGGACCCAGGTCGGGTTTGGGAGGTGGGAAGGAATAATGTGAAAACAGCTGCCATGTGTCCCAGCAAAAAGAGCTCTTGGGTTCAGGGGGGTGCTGAGTGTCATGCTCTGCAGTCCCAAATAATCCAGTCCCACTTTGTTGCTTCCCCTCAAGATAATCTATCTGTGTGCTTCCAAGAGCTGTCACCAACCTTCTCAGAGGACTCCAGCCTGCCCGACACATACTCTGTTGTAGCCTAGCATTGCAGCCACCTACATAGAGTGTGTGTAAAAAGCCTGGCTTAGAAATCGTTCCTTGAAAAATGAGAGGTAAGGCTGAGCAGAAGGCCACATCAGGGGGTTGGTGCTCCTCTGCTCGTGCACAAGTACAGCAGCTTCTGGGACTTGGTGGGTTTAGTGTTCAGATCATCCTTGCTGTAACTTGCTGTGTTTGGTGGTTTCTAACCCAGGGGCATTTGGCATCTGCTCATGACAATTAGCTCATTAAACCGTGATCTGACTCCAGATTCTATTGCTGGCAGGGCATGGGTAGAGAGTCCTTCCTAATGTTCGTAGTTATTTATTTCCCAAGCACTGAGAGCGGCACTGGTTATCTGTGTAGTTCCCTCAAGGGCTGGATAAGATTGTAGGGGTCAGCATAAAGGGAGATCACATAATTCCAATTAATGGTTAGGTATTTATGTATTTTAAATACCATCATCAATAAGGACCAAAGGTAGCATATTGCAGAATCCATAGTAATTCCCATGGAGGCAAGGAGTGACAAAACTTTGTGGTCCTGAATATCTGAGAGAACAAACCTTCCAGATGCTCTATGGCATATGGACCGTGAAGAAGCAGCAGCCCTCTATGAACATCGCCTTGGAGATGCTGATTCAATGCAAATGATTTACATTTTCTAGTGAAATTAAAAGGAATTGTGTGTTTTTTCCCCATTCTGTAAGCAAAGTCTACATTAATTTTGAGGCTGGAGATGTTTTTTGCTGAAAATTAGCTTGATGTGATTAATAATTTACTGAAATGCTTCTGAGAGGTGGTTAAATGAATTAAAGTTTGAAATCTCCTTAGTGCTATTTTCCCACTGTTGCTGTTATTTCTCTAATAGTAAGGAAGATGTGGAGATCAGAAATCAGCTGTCACATTAGCATTAACTTCATTTGGCGGATTGGTCTGTTCTGTTCTGGATGCCTAGATAATTATATGTAAATCACTGACTCTTGCTTATGGCCTACTTGAGGGGGGGGGGGTCCACAAATCTGTCAGTTCTTGAATGTTTCTCCTATAGTGTGAGGAGGAATTAAAAAACATTTTGACATATCCATGAGGAGGTAAGCTGAACGTAGACATGCAAATGCTCAGACTCTGCGGTATCTAAATACGGATGTTTTCAAGCTGCTACTTTGCACTGGAAAACAGGCTGTGTATTTAAAACCAGAAACTTCCGAAATGCAAGTGCCTGAAGCTAATCGTCTCAGTATGTTTTAAAATTCTACTTGGCTTCTGAATTTTTTTCAGCATTACCAGTAGGAGACCCCTGGAATGAAAAGGAGCTACAAGTTCCGTGTGTCTCTGACAAGGTCATTTTACAGTAGGTGCCTAATACCAAGTTCAAAGCCTGATTTTTTATGCTGAGTTGAAAAGATGGACCTGATATTATTAATAGAAGTTTTCAGTAGTTTCACATGAGGTAAAGAATCCATCTCATGGATGGTGGTGAACATCTACAGCTCCGTATAATTGAAATTGTTGCATTATTAAATCTTTCTTTTCTTAAAACCACTGGAGGTAGTATATCAGGAGTGGTGAAAGCATTAGGAATGTTCTAAGTGTGGCATAATAGCATAGGATATTCAAACCTGTGGGGGCACAGATTCGTGTTTATGGATGATTAATCCGCCTCATACAAAAATACTAACATCAACAGCAAGAGCTTTCACATACTAAGTGTGGGAGAGAAGTTCTGTCTTTAAATAGTCTCAAAACCAGTCTTTGCTCATAACTTCCCTGTGCTCAGTTAATTGCACAAATCCTTCCCCCGGAATTTAATCTTTTCTCCTTAAGATACCATTTGGGGCTTGTAGAAAACATCCACAATAAATTCAGATTCCTGTAAAGGCTCAAATAAATGAGTTTCAATCAAGGACTGACTTGAAGAATGCAGCTAAATGGAGTTCTGATTAGTTTGTTCACAGTTCACTAGTGGTCTCTTACCGCACACAGAGTGTTAAATCTTCAGAGCCAAATTACCGCTGTTGATTTGGGGAATTACACTTACTCTGTTTTCTCATACCTTTGACCTTCGCCTTTTTGGTTGTGATAAGGGCATGTGCTGTTTGAGAAGAAAAGCCCCCTTCTGTGACATGTAACGGACCACGCTACAAAGCTATAGTTGTATAAACACATAACCCTGTGGAAGTGCGTGTGTCTCTGACAGAATACTGCAATAAACACTGGGGATGAATAAAGCACAGTTCTGAGCTATGGAATGGCCGTCTGCCTTCAGGGCTTGGGTTTTTTGATCAGTGCCTCATAGTTTGGGTGCTGCTGGATGTAACTATTGCCCTCTCCCCAGCACCTGTCTGTGCTGTTTTCAAAGCGCCCTGAGAAGAAAACCTGAAGCACCACAGGTACCGATCAGCTATACCTGAATTCATGCTGTCATGAAAAGGCAGTGCAAGTTTCAGGCCGAGACTAAGCTCCAGTGACTCCCAAGCAATGCTGGCTGGATAGAGCAGGCAGTCCCGCTGGGATGCCCTCTCTTACCCAGGCAGCAGGTATGGCTCTGGCTGTCTCCTGGGAGGAAGAACATTACACCCTGCCACAGGATTCAAACGCTCCCATTAGACCAGTCCTCCCAAGGCAGCACCACATGCCAAGTATTTGATTGCCATCAGGAACTTCACTGGTGACTAATGGTTCACCAGGGATGTTTTGGTTTAGGGTGCTGTTGTGAGGAGAAGTGGTTGCGTTTGTGTCAGTGACAGGCGCTGTTGAAAACAAAGCAGCGCCAGCAGCTGTGTGAGAAGAGGGAATCCGGCTCTGTTGAAACAGGTTTCTCTTTCGGTGTCAATAATGAAATCCAGCAATTTGCTTGGGCAAACAATGGGATTGCAGGAGGGAGCTTTGAAGGAGTTCCAGCTTGTTGAGCACATGGTGGTCCACCTACCGGGCAGTACTCATCACGGTAAACATTGCACCCAAAGGCTCTGCACCCCATGCTGCTCCTGGTCTTCAGAGTGCCAAAGGAACACACCAAAACTTTATCAAATCTCATCCTTCCCTCTCCAATTAGACTCAGCAGAATGGAGATCACCAAACCCTCAGTGGTCAGGGTAAAATTCAACAGTGGGGAACAGTGCTTTCTGGGGAGGCACAGCTCCTACTGCACTGGTGAGGTTGTGCCTTCGCAGCTACAACTGGGTAGGAGTTTTCCACCAAAGGTAATTCTGTCAGGAATCGGTGAGTTGTGAGAACTGAAATGCCTTGTGGGAATGTCATTCACCAGTTTGTGGTGAAACAGCTGCAGAGCGAAAAGAGCAAACCCTTTGCTTGCCTGCCAGCTCGTCAGACAGGTTTATGGGGAACCCAGATTTTAGGACTCAAGCATCACTTAGTTTTGTGAGCTGTACAGCAGCAGCAGATCCCATGTGGTGGAGCCCTGAGCCCATGAGGGTTTGAGACAGCATAAATATCCTGAGACTGCTGTGGTTGTTGAAGGTCTTTGCATGCTACAGTGGCTTCAGTCTAAGCATCTGGGTGTTATTGCACCAGGAGGCTGGATGAGGATTGCCTTCCTGCCATGGTGACCCTTGGCATGCTTGAAGTTACAGACTTGGTAATAGTCGCTGGCTATTAGAAAAATCCAGAAAGCTACAAACAACAAAATAGTTGTTTGTAGCTTTCTGGATTTTAATGAGAGGCAGCGGGAAGAAGCAGGTGTGTTTTCTTGTGCTGGTAGTTTATCAGTATCTAGAAGGGCTGGAAACTTTGGATCTGCCTAAAAAAAACCTGGTAGTGGAGCAAACAGAGCAAGAGATAGGATGGTCATCTTCTTAACAGTTGGTATGGAAAGGAATGAGTCATATGAGATAGCAAATGGGCTTCACAGAGACTTTTTGAAGAACATAGGTGACCTTGGAGTGAGCTTCTGACTCCCCAGGATGGAGGAAGTATTTTCCCACTTAACCCTCTGCTGTCTCATGCCTGCCCATGGGAAGCCTTTTGCATTGCTTTCTCATGCCATCCTGTTGTTTTCTTTTGACTCTGGGTAATTAAGCAGTTGGATAGTGAAAGAGCACGAACTATTCCCTTCCCAAAGCTGTGTTCAGATAGTGTTTGTGGTCAGACCAGGTTGCTTAGGGCTTTCTCCATTTGGGTCTTGAAAATCCCCAAGGCAGAGACTATAACCTCTGAGCAGGCTGTACTTGACTGTCCTTGCTCTGGAAGTTTCTCCTCATGAGTCTGAACTTCTCAATTTATGATGATTATCTCTCATCCTCCCACCATGTGCCATAGAATATATCCTGGCATCCATTATTACTTAGCAGGACCTCTTTTCTATCACTGAGCCATAAATTTCATCCAGTTGCTCCTGTGGAACACTTCTAACTGGTACACGACTCTTCATCTGAGGTGTTTCTTGCTGGCATTTCTAAGCAGGTGACTGACTTGAACTCAGTACCCTTCTCCCGGTGCCTTCTTACTTCTCATGTTACCTCAGTCATGGTTGGTCTGAACCAGAAGTTTCCTCTCCTCCTATCTGACTGGTCTCTCCTCACCCATGTTTGTCTTCACCTCACTCTACCTGATTCTGGTCTCATTCTCTTTGTGTGAGTCTCATTTTCCATGTGACCTGCTCCCCACCTCCCAGCTCTACCTGCATCTCAGGGCAGCCATGTGGTTCTGCTCTCCATTCCCTCCTCTGCCTTCCTCAGCCTCGACTCCCACCCTAACTCATCCCACCAGCTCTAGTCCTGCTCTCCTCTTCGTCTCTCGCTCTCCTCCTTTGGAGTCAGTCTCAGACCTACTGCCTCTGCATTCAGACTAGAAGAGCTTGGCCTCTCCTTGCCCATGCTCAGAGCAGGATGCTTTTGCTGCGGACTCCTGTCTAACCCCGACCCCAGCATTTGGCTTGTGACTTCTGATTGCCACCTCTGAAAGCTGCAGATTCATGGACTCAAGGAAGACAGAATTCTCTAACGTGAGGCTACCCTTTGCCAGGGCCTTGGCAAAGCTGCCAGTCAGAGGCGATGCTGCCACTTGCTCTGTTTTCAGCCTGGATGTCCCCTCTGCTCTGCAGTGGTTTTGTTGTACCATACAACAGCTAAGTGCCTTAGTTCCAAGGCTCCCAACTGATCAATGGTCTGCTCCTCATCTCTCTTTGCACACTGGCCTGGACAACCATGTCAACTTGATTTACCTCACAAAGTCACAATACCTTTTCCTTTGTCTCCATTTATGTGCAGCAAGAGTGCTCTGCTTAAAATTTAGTCATCTGTAAGCCAAGAGCATTGGCAAGATGACTTCACTTCATTATCTTCTTCCTAAGCAAAATTATCCTTGAAGCTCACCTGTAAAATCATCTGATGTGTTGTGGCTGCTGCTAAAAATATCATCATTTTCTGACTTTCTAATTTTAAATCCACACGTCTCACATCCATTTGTCCCTCACAGTGAGTTATGGAAATTGTAGGGGGGACCAGGTGGTTGCCATTTTTTCAGACAGCACAGGTTGGGTGGGTGCTGTGGAAGGGTGATCATAGTGCCTGCTGTGTCCGGAGGACATCAGCCACTCCAATGGGAGCCATTCATTGCTGTTGAGCTCAGGTTTGTGCTTGTGTGCCCTGTGGCAGTGATGGAAACTGCTTCTTTTGTTTTGTGATGAAAATAGTTCAGTGTTACATCCAATCCCTTTCTTTTTCCCTCCTTCAGGGTGATGGTGATTTCCATCTGCCGTGGGATTCTCTACCCTCGGCTCCGTGTTGCTGTTTTAGTGTTTTGTTCTATGTAGCAGCACGTTGGGGTTTCCTGCTGCTGTAATTAAGTCGTGGTGGTGTAGGTGGGGGCATTGTGGAGGGCTTTCCAGGGAGGTGGGCATGGGGTGCAAGGCTCCAGCTCCCCCGCTCTGGAATGGGGTGTCTTGCCCTAACAGCATCACCCATGAAATGCAGCAGATGCTGTGCAAGGCAGTGAGGAAAAGCTGTGGTAAAACAAACTCTGCGTTACAGCAGCTTTTCTGTACGCAGCTGCCATACCGCTGCTGGGTTTAACAGCAGGCCTGTCCCATCCCTGCCCCAGTGACACTACAGGACCACCTCTGGCCTGATGAGGAACACTCTGCCAGCACTGAGAAATTGTGTTTCTGATGATAGGCAATGAGAGGATGCAGGGTTGTTCCCTGGGAAGCTGTGCCTTTGCATTCGTGATGGGGAGTAAGGTACCGTCCAAACGAAGCTCCAGCCCAGTGCACTGGTTTTTAACAGAGAGGAGTTTTCCCAGTCAGGTTGCTCACAGGGTGCTGCTGCCTCTCCAGCCCACTGCCACAGCAGCTCCCCCGGGACAGAAACCTCCCCCCACCCCCCGCCCCATCTCCCCAACAGCCCCACCTTGGCAAAATCTCAGGTCTAGTCTGCAGGAGAGGTAAACAGCTTGGCAGCGAGGCAAAAAAGCCCCTCAGAAACTAGCTCTCAAGGAAGGCTTTTATAAACATCGCACTAATTCTTTACAAAACGGCATGAAGCTGTAATCAGGAGTAATGAGAGGAGGTGCAGCTCCAGCATGCTGCTAATTAGGTACTAAAAACCTGAGAGCAGTTGTCAGTCTCTCTCTCTGTGTCTGGAGATAATTCAAAATGTGATATTCTCCCCCTGACAAATCCCCCTTGATGAATAAATAATTTGGCATTGGGCTGTAATCACCTAAAGTTGCGGCAAAACCCCTTTGCTCTAGGCTGTTACACATCCAAGAACAGGCTCTGCCAAAGTCAAGAGGGCCCATTCCCATTGCACCCAAACGTGATGATGTATGGCTATCTTCTTCATAAGCAGTGACAGAAAATCGCCCTCGTTATTTCCCGGCAGCAGCGACGCTTCCTGTCTTGGCTGGGCTCCAGCCTGCACTGCGTGCCTGCCGGGGCTCGTTTGGGAAATGGGCTCCCGAGCGGTGATGTATCCCCGTGGCTGGTGCCAGCACAGCGTTGCTGTAGGGATGCACTAACTACCTGGCATTAATGCCAGTAGGGCAAGCACTCTGTGCTTTCTGATCTGTACTTAGGATGAAGGTGTCAGACGTTGGTCCTGCCTCTAACAGCTTTTTGGTTTGCCCAAGTTGGTGAAACGGGTGTAACCAGCTTGCTGGAGGTTTTGGTATTTGGGTTTCATTCCCTCTCTGCCCCAGTTGAGGATTGAACCTTCCTCCAAGTCAGAAAGCTTCAACATGCCAGTTGTGAAAACTTCCTGTGGAGTGGGTATCATTTGGGATTCACTGATACAGTTTATAGTGGTTTTGACAAGCTGTGATGCAAGGGGTGTGGACAGTCCCTACATACTGCTGAAATCTTGGGGAAGGGAAGGTGGCTGCTTCTGCTTAGAAAATCTTCTCTTTTCTAGATCATGCTCTCACCTCCCATGTTCCCAAAGGTAAAGCACACACCCCATCCCTGAGATGTGCGGGGAGAGATGCTGGGGGCCCTGAAGCTGTCTGGTACATGAGGTCTCTCTGCGAGGTGCTGGGGATGCTTGGGAGGCTCCTGGTCCTCGGCTCCTGCTGCGCCAGACCCTCCCTGACAGCCAGTGGCTCCCCAAGGGTAACAGCCTGCCCCAGCTAATGGAGTCTCACAGCCTTGGGGAGGCCTCACCATGAACAACAGGAAAAGGTTTCATCCGTGTGGATCAAAAATCCATGGAAAACCTGGTGGTTGGCATTGCAGTTCATGGTAACAGGTTGGATTATCTGGGAAGGGTTTAAACTCGAAAAGGGGAGATTTATGTTGGATATCAGGAAAAAGTTCTTCAATATGAGGGTGGTAGGTCACTGGAACAGGTTGCCCAGAGAGGTAGTGATGGCTGCATCTCTGGAGGTGATCAGGCTTGCTGGGGCTCTGAGCAACCTGATCTAGTGAAGATGTCCCTGCTTACTGCAGGGGGGTTGGCCTAGATGACCTCTAAACGTCCCTTCCAACCTTACACATTCTGTGATTCTAAGTCATTTCGGTATCCCTGCCCATGGCTCCCTGGTACAGTGCTGGGAGCTCTAGGACCCCCATCCCCTTGCCCCTGCTGCTGCCAGCCACATCCTGGTGATGAAGTACGTCTCCCAGGGCTTTGAAAGCTGGGGAACTGGAGGTGAAGGCATTTACCTTGTCCCCTGACATTTAGCATAGAAAGGAGAACAAAATGCAGATAAGTGATAGCAGATGGGTTGGCAGGAGGTGCTGAACCCAAGTTTGATGAGCTGAGCAGATGGATTGGTTTTGCTTTGGAGAGGAGCGAGCTTTGGGCTCTTGGCCCCCAGTGATATGTTGGGGTGCCAACTGCTGTGCTGATGGGCTCCCTGGGGTCTTCTCCTCACCCTCTGTGCTCAGTGATGACTCCTCACTGCAGGGCAGCTTTCCTCACTTGAGAGACTGTACAGTGAAAGCACTCCCCTAATTTTGTGCCTCACCTGCAGCCCTCCCTCTGAGCCATTTCTCCAGCAACTTTTGAATGGGCAAGGTGCAAAAGTCTCAAAGGTCACCAAGTTTCTCCATGTGCACTGGTGGATGGGTAAAGGAAAAAGCCCAAAATAATTTTTCCACTAGTGGTTTATTTTAAGGTTTTCATCATTTTCGTTCTTCTTGAGGTTTTGTGGAGTGAAAACCATCTCTGAGAGCTGAAGATGGAAAAAACAGCGCCCTGCCAAGTATCAGTGGCTTTGCCCCAAATCCCAGGGATGTCTCCTTAACATCACTGCCCTCCCAAGCTCTTCAAGCAGCTCAAGTTTTTGTTACAGCACTTCCCCTGTACAGAAGGGGCTATGCATCTTTTTTAAGCTGAACCTCATTTTATTTCCATCCAAGTTTGTATTTTCCATTTTAAAAAAAAATTAATTTCTTTCTCCAGTAGCTCCATCAAAACACACATCAGGGCTCATTTTTTCTGATTATTTATAGTCCTTCAGTACTGTTTACGCTGGGTCTTTTCTGAGAAGCTTCCATTAGGGGCCCTTAAGCCTCAGCACAGGGAGGCTGGTCGGGGGTGGGGCAGGGTTAAATAATGGCAGGACGTTTTGATTCCAAGTATGACATGAAAATTCTAACCCTGATACCAGTGGTAGGGCCTTAGTTCTGTCAATCTGTTTTGCAGTGCTCTGCTGGCATCAAGCTCTCTTAGAAACATCCTGAACTAGGGTGTGCTCTTGGTATAAGCAAATATCCTGGGAGTCTGCAGGTGAAGTGACCTCTGAGCCCTCTGCTGTGGACAACATCGCTGGAATTAAGGTCAGTGTCCAAGTGCAACGCCCTGGCTGAGACCAACCCACCTGCCTGTGGGCAGCCCAGAGGCTGTGCTACCTTTGTGCTGCTCTGCACAAAGCTGAGAGCCAGCTCTGCTCCCCACCCAGCTGCCCTGAGCCATGATCTGAAGTGGCAGAGTCCAGCCAGTGTCTGCATTTCACTAGGTGCCCCTCTGCCCCACTAAATCTCACTTCCTGCCTGCAGGCTAGACGTATGTATTAAAGTCCCACAGATACTTCAGCTGGCATCAAAGCAGAAAGAACCGAGTAGGCAGTCTTAGTCTTTTATTTTTAGAGCTGGTGATAAACCCATGGAAAGGATTTTGCAGTTGCATCCATGAATATCCTTCCACTTAATATGAATTATTCACCCACCCTGGCACAGTTTGCCTGTTTGGAGTAGGCAATGACTTGGATTTCCAATCATAAATTGTCGTTTGCTGTGTCAGAGGAGCCCTCCCGGGATGGTTTGCCCCTGCCCAGTTTGGTGGGGGGCTTGGGCCAGCCCCACAAGTATGCCTGACTAAGGCAAGTGGTCTGTCAGCTCGCTGCCATCAGTGGGGAGGGAGGAGGACTCTGTGCAGCAGAGATTGGGGGCTGGGGCTTTTTGTTTCTCCTCAAGTAGCTGAGTGTTGCATGCTGCTGTTAGCAAATCAGA
Source organism: Laterallus jamaicensis coturniculus (assembly GCA_022605575.1). Taxonomy (NCBI): domain Eukaryota; kingdom Metazoa; phylum Chordata; class Aves; order Gruiformes; family Rallidae; genus Laterallus; species Laterallus jamaicensis. The sequence continues at coordinate 11,424,707 of JAKCOX010000012.1, forward strand.
CTGTCCCCTTCTCTTTACCTCTGACAAATACAACCCATTCTTCTGGCAAACACTTCTAGAAAAGCAATGAAAATGCATGGAAGCACCAGGGAAAGGAGGAGGATTTCTCTGGGTGACTATATAGTGGTTTCTCTAGGCTTCTGTGTGAACACCAAGCCACGTGTGGACATGGCCATTGCCACGCTGGTTGGAGACAGGAGCCTTGAAAAGACATGGCAGGTTTGGGTCACTTGCTCTCTGCAGCATTTTCCGCTGGCTTGTTGGGTGCTGCTCCCTGCTCGGAAGGCAGAACTTCACATCAGATGTCCTTATTTGAGGTTTATTATGTATATCAGATGTAATTAAAGAATAAGAGGTGCTCAGGTATGTCGGTCCAGTGATGAGTGCCTGCAGGGGAGAGCAGGAGGTGCTGCCTTCATCTGCAGGAGTCCTGAGGAGCTCAATGCCAGCTGCGGGTGGGCACCTATTTGGGATAGTCATGGGTCCCCACGGCTCTGCAGAGCCCCAGCTGCCACCCTGGACCCACAGCTGAGAACAAAAGCTCTCATCTGGACAAGGGTGTGATGTTTATGTCCCCTGGCAGACAGGGCAGAGGCACAACACCAGCTGAACCCCCCTTGCAGAGGGTCAGCTAGAATCTCCCCAAAGGGACGGCCAGACCAGCTTGAGTTAGCTAAAGCAACGTGTTTATTTTAAGGCACAGAGAAGTGAAAGATTCAGCAAGACCTACAGGAAGGTTTTCAAAACTACTTTTTTTTTTCAAATCAAAGTCCATAGGAGGCAGAGATACAACACTGCAAGGTTCACATCAGGCTGTTTGGTTTAATAGGTCAGATTGAGCACAAATGTAAGTTCATTCCTCCCTCTTTGGCCTGCTATCTTCAGATACAGGCCCACTTCCCTTTAGGTACAAACAGTAAAAGATCTGAATTCCAAAGGTCCAACCTACCTATACTACCTGCAGACCAGCAAAGGTCAGGAGCTCCTGGTATGCATGAAGGATCAGAGCCCCCGGTACATCGCACACACAGCCTTTCCTCAGCAGGTCTACACAAGCCCGAAATCGGTTGTCATGTGAGATCCCTACGGAGCAAAGGGTTCAACCAAGTCAATCCCTGTTCTGGGATCGACTTTTTTTGTCCTGCTCTTCAGCTGGTTGTGCTGACCTCAAGCGTGTGTGAAGGGTGGAAGAGTATGCAGCTGCTTGGGAGGCCCATGCGGAGGGAAGAAGCTCTGCTGGCGGGAGTGCCGTGTGAGCTGATCGCTGTAGGGCAACCATGGGTCACTGGGGCTTTTTGGGGGATGGGGGGAAATGGTGGAATAACTTGAAGAAACAGCATACAATCACAAGGGTCTGTCAGCTTGGTCTTTGCTGAGAAGGAGTCCCTTGTCCTCTCCACTAGAAGAGCAGCATGCTCCTGTCTGCCCCCTTTGTCCCACCAGCTCGTGTGGGATCCTGACCTGCCTGCTGGGATAGCATCAGTGCAGCTACAAACACTGTGGCAATGTTATTTATTTCAATTAAAGTGATAAAGCCAGCAGTCACACATTTCACAGAAAGGGTCTTCCACCTATTTTTTCCATCACTAATGTTGTCCCCTGAGTCACAGGAACCTGGGATCCAAACCCTGAGGTGCTCTCTGGGCTTACCACCTTCTCGGTCCTGTGTCCATCGCAGAAGCTTCCACCAGCTGAGTTGGTTTAGCTGTGCCAATGGCCCTGGGAGAGCTGTGGGCAAAACACTCTGCAGCAATACCAGTATTTTCCTGTGCAATCTGTCATGTCCAGGACAGCACCTGCTCAGCTTCTGGGCTGAATGTGCAAGTGAATGGTTTAGGTTGGAAGGGACCTCTAAGACCATGCAGTTCCAGCTCCCTGCCATGGGCAGGGACACCCTCCACTAATCCAGGCTACCCAAAGGCCCATCCAACCTGGCCTGGAACACTGCCAGGGAGGGGGCAGCCACAGCTCCTCTGGGCAGCCTGTGCCAGGGCCTCACCATACACATCATAAAGAACTTTGTCCTTATGTCCAGTCTGAAATTTCTTTCTGTTGCCCCCAGTCCTGTCAACTAGAGGCCCTGGTAAAAACTTGTGTCCACCTAACCATCTGCTCTGTGTGGTGTGTGGGTAGGGCACCATGGTCCCTCCTGTGCACATACCCAAGTCCGCAGTTCAGCTGTGAAAGGACCTGGAGGCGATGGCTGGGAGTTAGGGCAGCTCCCACCAGCACTCCCCTGTGGGGGCCTACCTGAGACTGGTCTGTGGGGAAACTGCTGGAGTGTCAGGAATGTGCTGTGTACCTACAGCCATGGTGAGAACCTGCATCTTCTTGCTTTTCTGCGACAAATTGTATGTAGGCGGAACCAATTATATGTAATGTACTTCAGCTTCCTAAATGCAAAGCATAGGAGGCTAAAACATGCCCCAGATTGACGTCAACAGTGTTTCAAGTGTGTAGCTGAAGACAGCATCCCTTTGATATCTGTATATTAGTATCTGTTTTGATGATGTCATCTGTAGGGTTTTTTTTTCCTTCCAGTTGCCTGTTTAGAGTTTTTTACAACTGTATTTTAAGAAATTATTTTCAGGGCAGAACAAAAGAGAATTAACAAAGACTCTGTGTATCTCTGTGTCTCTCTGTGTGTGTGTGTGTATGTGTGACTGTTTCAAGAATATGATGCTGGAGAAAATATTCCTTTGAGCTTTCTGGGTTAAGAAAGAAGTCACATTCTTTGGAGGTGCTAAGTACATCACAGCCAGCGAACTTTAAACTGTGCCTGCATCTCCCGGCTCTTGGGGATCCAGGTAACAGTTTTGTTTTCATAAACACATCTACTCAGTAAGAAATGGTTTCTCAAGAGCTTCAGGAATGACAGAACTGGCTCAAAGCTGTGCAGGCAAATTCACTTCTGTTGTGGGCAGTGGGCAGGCAGCAAGGAGGGAGGAGTGTGTGTGGGGGGGCTGTGATGGTGGATAACATATTTCAGGGGGTTGAGGAAGCGGTTAGCCTTCAGTGAGCAGGGACTGGTCTTTCGAAGAGCTGTCTGTAGGATGCATCTCCCCTGGCCCCACACCACCTCCTCCCTCATGCCTGTGAGGAAGGGACAACCCCACATTAGCCTCTCCCAGGACTCAGGAGCCAGAGCCACCCGTCTCTCACCCCACCCGATCAGCCCTCGGGAAGTAGGTATGGGATGTGTGAGCAGGTGGGGAACGCAACCCTGCACGCACCCCTCCCCAGGCACTTGGGAACTGCAGAGGGTGAGCAAACACGGCTTTGTCCAGCAGCTCTATGACCTGAAGCCAATGAATAGAAGAGCTGGGACTGGGTGTCAGGCTGTTGGGAGACGCACACTTCTTGCTTGGATGGAAATGACTATTAATTTAGGCAGGGACAGAGATTCATTTATGAGGTGCTGAGCTTATTTAGCACACTCAGTAACCAACTGTCTCCTTTGCACCAGCTGAGCTTTGCCAACACTTCAGGCAGCCTCCGGTGCCCATATCCTTCGTCCCTACGTGGGGGAAGAGATGGAGAAAAAGGACAAAAAGATTTGACTGCCTTCAAAACAGACCACACTTCTAGCAGTGGCTCGCACACTTCAGTCATGTATTTCATGTGCTAGCATAATATTCAACGCAACACTTCATGCTGTGGATTTGGGATAAGCAGTAGGTCTACATAAGCTGTTTCTTCAGAAATCTCATCTCCACCAAGTAATAAAGTGTAATTAGTAGCTGGGGACTTTGATTATGTTATTTAAAATAGATTGCTCTCCATGGATGGTAACAATGTTAGTCTGTTCCCTGGATCATTTCTTTGAAAGCCCTAGCAAGTACTTCTGCCCTCCTGGTAATGCCACTTGCTCCATGAGTTGAGGAATGAGGAGCGCCTCTGAGCACACAGGCAATTAGTTGAAAGTACATCTTATTCCTTCAAAAGCTGGTCCTATTAAAGAGCACTCAGCCCACCACGCTCCGGCCTTGCAGGAAATACCCTAAGAGATCATTTGGGAAAATTTGTTATGCAAAAACAATATGTACCAAATCCACTGAGGTAAAAGGACATTCAAGTTCCTCAGAAGCCAACAAACATCATGCTGTGAGTCTGTGCCAACAGCTCCCGGCAGCCCCATTCCTCCCAGTGTCTCTCATAACTTCTCAGCACCCCACATCTCACCCCACCAGCACTGCTTTCCCCACCTCTCTGTGGAAGAGATCCCTGGGCAGACCCTAGGGTTGCCCCCTACCCCTGCCTGCAGCCCTGCCACAGTTCACTCCTGTGGCAGCAGTTGGGAGGGTCACGGGTGGCCAGGGAGGAGCTGCTGGCCCAGAGCTCAAGCCCAAGCCCTGCTGAATGGAGGTTGAAGCTGTGAGAGGATGAAGCTGTGCAGTGGCATGTGTCTGAACACAGCAGGCTCAGAGAGGTGAGAGATGGGGGCTACTGAGACCTCTCTGCTAAACAAGTACAACCAGAGGTCTAGAAGCTGGCCAGAGCCCTCCAGGGTTCAAAAGCAGCCCTGGCATGCCAGTCACATCAGCCAGCAGCCCTGGGGATGCAAATGTTTCTCCAGAAGAAGGTCCTCTGAAGCCAGGAATGCTGAAAACTGTGGTAGTTCCTGTATTCCATGGAGTCCAGGAATTTTGGCTCAGCCCGCTCCAAGTCCACCTGTATCTAATACCTACCCTGGAAAAAGCCAGCACCGAATTAAAGCTGGTCAGCCTAGACACAAGTAAAACCTTCACTGCAGGAAGTGTCTGTGCAGGGGGAAAAGGCTCAGCCTTGTCTAACAGGACTGTCCTGAGCTAGGGAGCTAGGGAGCATCTCTCCTCCAACATGTGGGAGGAGGATGAGGTGAACTGCGGTGATGCAGATCGAACAATGCCACTTTGCCCCATCTCCTCGGGGAAGCTACACGCCGTGCCACATTTCATCTTGGAGAAGTATCCAGACATAGCCTTGCTCTAGGTTTATTTTCTTTCTCAGTCCTGAGCACAAAAGACACCTTGCCTGACTTGCAGGTCATTCCCTAGGCCTCGCTTCAGTTGGCGTTTCATGTGAAAGCCAGCCAAAGATACAGCAGCCATGAGCAAGGCAGCAGAAAGATCAGCAGAGCAGCGATGCTGCGGCAGGGACTGTGGCATGAGAACCTCGTTAGTCAGAGGGACAGTCATGCCACGGTGACTCAGCTTGAGAAAATGTGCTCTTGTTTTTTGATGACTTAATAAAAGGTTGTTTAGTTGGTTTGTTGGGGTTTTTTTATTAAAATAATTGCTATTGCTATTACTGACTCATTGCTAGTGGATGTCAAGGACGAGGGGAGGATGATGGCACTAGCTTATCTAGCAGACTGGTAGCTGTCCCCTCAAAGTGTGCTCCCTGCAGTGCCACCTGTAGCTTAGTCTCTCATTTGTGCCATCCCTGTGAGTTTGGTGGCTTTGCAGTTTTGCCAAGTAGGCTCCATTTGACCTGAGTTTTCCCGTGCTGGTGGTCTGCCTCGAGCTCCTTATTAGTAACAGGATTGTGATGTTTCAGCTGTTTCTGAGAACTAAATTAGGCAGAAATGTCTTGCAGATGACTGCTTTGTACATCCCAGGATGTAACAGTAGAAGTTCTGGGCTTGAAACACCACCACAAATCATCGATGCTTTCCAAAGTTACCAGCCTCTGGCTTCTCAGATCTCACATGCTGCTCAGAGACTCCTCCGAATCCAGCATTTCTGTGGATGTTTATGCCAGCACTGAGCCTGCTTTGCCCCAGCATGTCCCTGGTGTGTTGCCCATCCTGAACATGGGCCATCTTCAGGGGACACTGACCCACACTTCACCCACAGGTCAAGGTTGGATGCAGTAGTTTATTTCAGGGTGCCATGGACAAGAGGCCAGAAAGCCCCTCAACCCTCTGCTTTTGAGACTTCTCCCATTGGCACAGAGAAGCAAGGAGGGAAAGGAAGTGTCTTTGCGTGAATGCCAGGCACAAATAGGTTCAACCAAGGATAAAAGATGGGGGGGGGGGGAGGAGGAGGCACTAGGAGACAGACAGACTGGAGACGGCAGGGCAGGAGAGGTCAAGCTTGCTTGGAGGGCATAAACAGATGAAGAACAGCCTGTAACCAGTACAGCACACTCCTTCCTGGAAACCTGGAACAGGACCCAGCACTGGCAAGTCTTCACATTCCTCAGCAACCAGCAACGTCTCCACCATCAGCTGGCGGAGATGGACTGGGGTTAGTGGTCAGGATGTGTGAGCACATGGACATCCCCCATGGGTTCTGCACCAGCTGGTGGCCAGAAAGCCATGCGGTCAGCTGCCACATCCCCACCAAAAGCTTGTCGGAGGTCTCCTGTAGGTTCTGCAGAGGGGATTACTGCTGGTTCGTGCTCTGGAGAGGGAAGGAGGGAAGGAAGAGAAGAAAGTAAGGCAGGTGGGAAGGCAGACAGGAAAGCAGGAAGGAAGGAAGGGCAGGCGCTGTCCTACAAACTTTGCAAAGCCAGAGAATACATTGCTGAGAACACTGGCAACACCTGGGAAGCGCCACCACCTATGTGACCTCCTTGCCATTCCTCAAGGAGTAGGAGGGATCCTTTCTCTCTTTGTCCCTCATTGGAGTCACCCCATGCTTTAATGAGCAAACCCGAGCGGCTCCAGGAGCAGGGGCACGCAGTGCGTCCCCAGCTCTCATGGCTGACACACTCCTCATCCTTTATGCAAGTCATTCATCAGGGGAGACAACTTGTGTCGGGTCTTCCTGCTCACCCAGGAATACCCTGTCCCAGTCTGTCACCTTTTGCAGGACTCTTCAAATGGTGGTTGCTGGCCGCAACTTACTCAAGTTTAAGCCCATTTATTCTCAGGCTTTTCAAAGCCCAGGGTGCTTCACATACTACACGAAGGCAATCTCTGTGCTAACAGGTGATTCCTCGAAGGAGCACCAGCCTGACAGGCAGACTACAATTGGGTTTTTTATTGTTCATTCTCCTATTGCTTCTATTTGTAACACTGAATGTTTTTAGACTTACTGCTGTATGTTAGCTATATGTTAGAGTTATCATAGATGTCAGAGTTATTGCACCAGACTGAACTTAAACCACAGCGGCGTGCTGCCAATATTGAAAGTCCAAACTGACTGAGACATATAAGTCTTCTAATTTTGTCCTTGTTTTGCTTAAACTTAAGCCCAAATCATCTTGAAGAGGACAAAAAAAGCTTGTGAGACCTGCAAAATGAAAGCTTAAGCTGTACATCCGCTGAGCTTTTGGAAGATGGATTAGATAGTGAATTTGTTTTATTGTCTGTTTAAAATGTAACTAAATAAAACTGGAAGAATGCTCTAAGAATAATTCAGCATTGGCAGAAAGACCAACTGTAACATCTCCAGGCCTTCTCTCTTCCTGTGTTCAAGAGAAGACTCCCAGTTGCTGAGAATGAAAAATGTGTCTCTCGTGCACTCCCAGTTGCAGTTGTGTGGGTCTAATTTTGTGCAAGCACAGCCTTGACATGAGCATGGGGACCTATGACCAGAGCAAGAGAAGAGCATCTCTGCCCTTATATCATACTGGTCCCCTGGAACCGTGTTTTGCCAAAGAAGCAACAGGGAACTTGAAGTAGTTGGAGGGGGATGGGGGAAGGGGGCGGGGGGGGTGGCAGCAGATCTAGCAACAGCCGTCACTTTCCTTCTCCCCATGCCCAAAGAAGTCTCACGTCAAAAATTCCTTGCCCACCCTGCAGCTTTCCCATGCCCACCTAGCAGTGGTACCAGCCCTTGCTTTTGGGAAACACTTTTGGCCTTACTTCCTTTGTTCACATGTATCTTAATCCTCTTTTCTTTCTTCCTCACCCTTCTCGCTTTTTGCAGAAGCCAGCATTTGATTTCTGTCTCCTTCAACATCAAATCTGCTAGTGTGTGTGTGTGTGTGTGTGTGTTCATGTTCCCCTGGCCCAGTACATAGCTATTTGCACACTCTCCTGTACAAGCATCCTCATTCTTGACAACCCCACTGCTCAGTCTTAAAGGCTTGTCTCTTCCCACCTGTCCCCTTCCCTCCAGCATTATCTAAATCACATCATCACCTCCATCAACTCCTCACTCTCTATGCCTTCACCCTGCTTCAGGACACTCACTTGCTGGCGTCTTGCAATGGACTGGCTGGGACCCCAGGAGGATGCCCAGACCTCTGCAGCTGTCCCATGCCTGTCAATGACTTCCCTGTGGGGCCATCCAGCGCTCGTGAACTTTAGGTCCATCTCGGACTCATGTTGGTCATAGAATCATAGAATCATAGAATGGTCTGGATTGGAAGGGGCCCCAAGGATCGTACAGTTCCAACCTCCCTGCCACAGGCAGGGCCACCAACCCCAGGCCTGGATCTACACAAGGTTGCCCAGGGCCCCATCCAACCTGGCCTTGAACACTTCCAGGGACGGGGCATCCTCTACTTCTCTGGGCAGCCTGTTCCAGCCCCTCACCGCTCTCTCTGTAAAGAACTTCCCCACAACCGTGCTGGTCCCCACAGCAAGGTTCGTTTTTGGTGCACGTACCTGGTGCACGTTCCTGATGCATCAGGCACAGGCCAACCTCCAAAAGAGACACCAAATTCCCTGTAAAGATCAGATCCTGCAGCACCTCAGCGGGTCTGGGTGTTCTTCAGTAGACACCTTCCACCCCACCACCCAGCCAGAAGAACAGCTGGGGCACCCCGAGAAGCCCTGTACCCCAGTCCCTAGCAGCTGAAGCCTTGCTTTGAGTGCAGACAAAGGGGATGCAGGAGATGCAACCATCCTCTGGGGGGTGGTGCCCACCTCTCGGCGCTCCCCGGGGGGAGAGGTGGACACCCCCCCTCGGGGAGCGCGTTGCGGTGCCACAGCGCCACCTGGTGGAGCGGGGCGGATCCTGGTGCCACCGCCCAGCCCACCTCCGCCCACCTCCGCCCACCTCCCCAGCCCAGCCCAGCCCAGCCCAGCCTAGCCCCGGTCGCTGTGGGAGGGGGGCAGCGGCATCACCCCAGCGCCGGTCTTCCCTCTCTCCTGTCAGCAAAAGTGTGAACCCCCACCGTGCACGCTCTGTGGGTGGTCGTGGTTTAACCACGATGGGTAGTTGAGGCCCACACAGCTGCTTGTTTAATCCTCCCCCCCTGTCCCAGGTGGGTTGGGGGCGGTGGGGGGGAGAGGGGGAGAAGGGAAGGGTACAAGTGAGAAAAGTTGTGGATTGAGATAAAGGCAGTTTAAAACTATTCTTTTTCTTAATTAAAAGAAAAAGAAAACCCATGGAAAATGAGTGATGCAAAAGCAAACTATTGCTCACCATCAACAACCTGATGCTCAGCCAGTCACACAGTGGAGTTAGCCCCTGACAACCACTACCCCCCCCCCCCCCCAACGCAGTTTTGGTATCGCATGTTATGGAATATCCCTTTGGTCAGCTTGAGTCAGCTATCCCGGCTGTGTCCCCTCCCAATGTCTTGTGCACCCTCCCAGCCATCCTGCTGGTAGGGCAGCGTGAGGAACAGAAAAGGTCTTGATGCCAAAACACAACATTGCATCAGCTACTATGAAGAAATTTAACTCTATCCCAGCCAAACCTAAGTGCTGCAGGTAAATGGGGGACTTGAGACCCCTGGTAACATACAGCCCTGAGAACACTTTAAATGTCATCACTACACCCCGTGTTGAAATAGCAGGCAGTGAGACACATGCCCTTGTGTCATACAGATCGATCAAAGCAGTTCATCTCTGCCCATCAACCTGGAGGCAAATGTGACTCCTTCAGTTCACACTACTGTCGTTCCTTAAAGGGAGATCTGGATTTGAAAAATCCAGTCCTTCTTGCCGTTCCAGCAGTTACCAACTCCTCCAGCCCTGAAAAGCCTCGAAAAGCAATGTCTTTGCTTACTGAACAGACATGATGTTCCCTCCCATACAGGTGACTCAGAGGAGGGTTAGCAAGGAATTAGATAACATGGCCAAAAGGCTCCACTGGTGTGGGTGAAGCTCCCCCAGCAGGACATTTGGCTGCAGCCACTTAAAATTGTAGAATCACAGACTGGTTTGGGTTGGAAGGGGTCTCAAAGACTACCTAGTTCCAGCCCCCTGCCATGGGCAGGGACACCCTCACTAGACCAGGTTGCCCAAAGCCCCATCCAACCTGGCCTTGAACACCTCCACAGAGGGGGGTTCCACAACCTCTCTGGGCAACCTGTGCCAGTGCTCACTTTCTGTACAGTGCTGAGGAGTGCTTCTGGCAGAGCGGTGAGGTCCCCTCCTCCCTGCTTCCAGTCTTACTGTCTACATGCAGCGCGTTTGCACACAGAGGGAAATCAAAGCCTGCCAGAGTTGCTGCTGCAGATTTGCTCCCTTGTTTTACTGGCGGTCACTGCAGCCTGTTACCACTCACCCCCTTCCATTCCCATCTGAAACAGATATGCTTCTTCCTTGAGGTTTTATAAAATTCCTGCTGTAGGCCGTGTGGGAAGTCAGGCCGGTTGGATGGAGGGACAAGCTTGGGTCACTGGGAGGAGCTGAGCCAAGTCCTAAACTGTGCATTATAACTTTATCCTGCCACACCTGCATGTCACCCTCAATTTTTTTTTTTCTACCTGCAAAAAGGTAAGAACAAGGAAGCTTTTTTTTTTTTTTCTTTGGTCCTGCAGCCCAGTGAGGTCCCCAGGGAAACCACATAGGCTGTGGAAGCATGCTCCAAAGCTCTCCTGGTGAGACTGAAACATTTTGTGGAGAATCGTGCTTGTGGTCTCTCCTTTAAGCAGTGGATGTGTGACCTGTATGCAGGCAGTGCGTGCCCACCTCTCTGGGGTCAGCAGGCTCTGTCACTCTGCTTCTCCTGCCTGCTGCACAGATAAACGTGCCATTGGAAAAGTTATGAGCTTTTTATTGTCACTTGTGGAGTGAGATATTGAACCATCGAAGTGCTTATTCATTTCTGGTTATCTGATTGTCGTAATGTTTCTAAACTGCCAGTTGAAGGTAAGAGATAAACTCCAGCCAGCCTCAGACTGAAAGGCGCCTTTGACGTAGCTAGCTTTTTTCATCAGGAGATGATATATTATTTATTGACCCACACGGGGTCACCTGGAAATCCTGCATGCAGGGAATCGAAAGGGAAGAGTAAATACTGAAATCAAAGGCCTGCAGGGCCTTGTTTCACCTGTGGGACAGGTTTTCTCTGCTTGCGTGGCCATGGTGGACCCGGCCCTGTGGCTGGTGGCTCTGGTTCTCAGAAGGAACTTTCATGCGCTCTGTCTTTCCATGTGGAACAAATGCAGCATGGTGCAGAACAGGCAGATACATCATTTATTTCTCACTGAATTCCCTTGCTCTTTTACACCAGCTTGGAGATGGTAAGCAGAGAATTAGGAACCAAACCACTGAAGTTGCTTGAAGGAGTGAAGGGCAGGGATGTCCTTGGGGATGGCAAGGAGGGCTGGCATCACTGCTGAGGGAGATCAGGCAGGAAGAGCATCTTTGGCCTCTGGATTTCCCAGGCTCACCCTCTGAAAACTAATACAGATGCATCCCTGTGAAACGGCATTCGTGTTGTCAAATGAGAAAAGGCTTTTCCGAGGCTCAGGGGAGTTGTGTGTGTGTGCAGGGCATTCAGAGATAACAATTTTCTGAACAAATCCTTGATGTTAGCCTTTCAGCACACAGTTTCAATGGAAGACAGGAGAGCCATCCATCTGCTAAAGGGAATATTTACCTCTTCCATTCTGCATCTCGCTTCGCTGTTGCTATGGTCACATGTGGTTATAATTGTCTTTTATTAAAGAGAATCTCTTTTAAAGACTTTTCTACCCAATGCATGCTGCCAGCTTTCTGGTTCATGGATGTCTATTTACCTATTTAGCCTGTCTGATGATGGCATTTTTAAGGCCCCAAGGTATTTGGTTTCCAAGCACTGATAGAATTAACAGAGAGGTTCCCAGCATGATCACGATTTCCTGAAGTCAAAGGCAAGCTGAAAGTAGTGGGTGGGGTGGGTTTATTTTTCTGCCTCTGTGTGTGTGAATAAAGAAAATGCCCCTTTCTGAAAAAGAAAATGTGTGAATGTTTTGGCTTTTTATCAGTCAGAGGTGAAATATAGTAGGCTGAAGCAGATAATTCAGTGCCACTCATCTGCTTGGATCCTTTCTGACAGAATTTTGCCTAGCCTGTTTTCCAGAGGCCTCCAACTGGCCTTCTATGGTCTACATATGGATTCTATGATTTCCCTTGAGTCATTGGTACTCTTGTGAAAAACATCTTCGTTTCCAAAGCAAATTACTCTGTAGCAATGCCTCACTGCACACCAGCAGGCTGGGTGTGAGCAGTGAGGCCAGTGCCCTCTCCACAGAGGAGTATGTGACATCGCCATCCCTGACACTTGCAGTTGGTCATCCCTCCCAAAACCAGGATCTTGGAGAATGAAGGAGATGTGCTCCTATATCCCACCACAAACTGGAGCAGGATCATGGCAACTGGATCTAGAGCCTGGGAAGTGTTACTGAGTCCCAGTTTTCATAAAAGCCTGGATATTTTTGTGCCGCTGTTGGTAGAGATAGAGAATATGGTCACTTTACATTCTGTAATGACCTGGTGCTTGCCTTGTTATGTCACCCTGTGTTCTTCCTCAAGAGTGTCATACTCTGCTTATTATTCTGCAGGAGTTTCATCTTTCTAATGTGAGGATGTTTCTGCAGTCAGTCCAGATCATGTGACAACCTAGTCCATCTTCCCAAGTACTCCTCCTGGTTTCCTGGCATGGGTCAGTTTTTTAAGGCACTTCTTACTCTACCATTCCCATAAGCATGGTAACAGAGAATCACTGAATGTCTTGTGTAGGAAGGGACCTCAAACACCATCCAGTTCCAACCCCCATTGGGCAGGGACACCCTCCACTAATCCAGGCTACCCAAAGGCCCATACAACCTGGCCTTGAACACTGTCAGGGAGGGGGCAGCCACAGCTTCTCTGGGCAGCCTGTCTTACCACATTCATTGTAAAGAATTTCCTCCTCACATCTGACATAAATCTATCCTCTTTGATTTTAAAACCATTACCCCTTGTACTGTCAATGACCACATTCAATAATACCTAATCAGAACAGACCCTCATTAGGGTTCTCCTCACATGTACTCCAAGATGGGAAGTTAATTGTTGGTAACTACTTATTAGCCTTGTTTTGTTTAAGCATGCAGAGCTGGGGAGCTGGCAGTGTCCCCTCTGCGGTGAGTGTAAAACATTGGCTGAGCTCAGTCTGACCTGGCAGTGGGACAGAGCTTTCAAAGAAGATTGTGTCTGTATAAATGTCATGAAAGTGGATAGCCAGACGGAGACAAGACCCCTTTTCAGTAAATTCAGTAAATTTGCTGAGCAAACAACTGTGGTTGAGTTTTTGGCTTGTCAGATGCCACAGAACCCGTGCAATGAGAGCTCTTATGAACCCCGCACACACACACACACACTCACACACACACACACCCTGAGCTGAAAGCAGAGCTGGAGTCAGGTATTATCTCCTTCAATGCTGGAGTGAGTCTTACAGCAGGTCTGAAAGCAGGCAGGCTCGAGGTCCCAGGACTGAGAACAGCTCCTCAGGCAGCACCAGATCTACCTTACCACCACTTTGCCTCCTTTCCTGAGGAGAGCCCCAGCTCTCAGGGTCAAAAGCATCAAGTTGGTCAAAAGCAACAGAAGGCTCACCCTGCAGTGAGGCAGTGATGCTGTTGGCTCTGTTGGCCAGTGCACGTGGGCTGCTGGGTGGCCGGTGTTGCAGACAACAGCCCAATCCCAAATGAAGCAAACCCATCTCCATAGCTGTGTCTCAACTCCCAAGGTGTACCCGCGATGCCCATGTGAGTGACTAAGAACTGTGCTACAGCCCAGGCTTGGCAGCTGCAGTGAGAGTGGTGTCAGGGCTGCTCGGACACCACAGCAACTAAGTCTGATGGTTGTATTAAACAGCAGGACTGCAGAGCCAGCACCAGAGGCCAAACTCAAGTGGCTCTAATGACTGGGAGCTTTGTGCTCAGAGGTTGCTGTGAGGGTAAAATAATAACGGGGTTGCTGACATTTTGCTGGTGTTGCAAAGAGCATTAGCTTTCAGGGGAGATGGGAAAGAGAGAAAACAGCACTCAGCCCTGTGCTGCTGAGCTAATTGGGCAGAACCAGAGTGTTTTTATCTTGTCTGATACCAGTTACTGACCCTAAAATCTGCCTACCTTTGAGTGCCACTCCTGCCACATGCATTATTGTGCATAGCTGTCTTGAAACAAAACACAGGTGGGAAAAACAGGGGATAGAGAGGCAAAGGTGAAATTGCATAGTCAGGACCTCACCCTTCCTTCTCCTGGAGTGAGGAGGTAGGAGGGGAGATTGGGGGGGTGGCATTCCTCCTCCCAGTCCCCAGCATCTTCAGATACAAGCAGCACTGCTAGACCCTCAACAGGAGAGCAGCTGGGAGAGTGCAGATCAGTCCCACACTCAACTGTGTGGTTATCTGCAATGAGCTGTGTGTAAACCCAGCAGCTGGAGTATGGCAGGGGTTACCCGATTCAGTTCTCCAGCAGTTCTCAAAATATTCAGAAGAGTGCTTGCTAGTCACTAAGCCAGGATGACACAAGGGTGATGGTGAGAAACATCCAGGAGTGGCCATACCAAGCCAGCCCACCACCCTGTCCCTAGAAGATGGCTGAAGGGAGAAAGCTATTTAGCCTTATTAAGGTTATGTTGATGCCCATCTGTTCCATCACACAGTACTATATGGCTCAGGGGCCTCTGGGCCTTTGCACCTAAGGCAGCTCAGTGACCTCCCTGAGGATGTCCAAAAGTATATGTGAAACTGTGGACATTTACCTTGCTTTCACAGGGAGCATCACACTGTGCAACTGTATAAATTCCATGCTCTATATAAAAAAAATATATAAAAAATATATATATAAATATAAAACTAATTTTGTTTTCCTTGAAGCCTGCTGCTTTTGCATGAGTCACCTTAGCTCGCATTAAAACAGGCTGATGGATAGTTCCTTCTTCATCTTCTTCATGCTGTTTGTCATTTATAACCCGCTAGCATATCATGTTTTGGCCTAAGGAGTTCCCTCTCCCTGTTTTTTTCCAGGCATAGAAGCCTTTCTGTACCTTTGATCACCTTTGTCAGCTTTCTCTGTATCTTTCTAGCCTTGAAGAAACATCCCCTGTCTGTAACACTATGTAAATGTTAAATAAGGGCAATGTGTACTATTCATTAAGCCCAAAGGAAATCTTTGGAGGTGTACAAACCCCACAGTGCTGAGGCACACACAGAGCATGTCCCTGTCCAGAGGAACATGGGCTCAAAGCAGACAGGCCATAGTGGAGACCAGAGCATGGATGGAAGGAAGGAAGGAATATCTGCAGGATGAGAGAGCGAGTGAATTCTCATCCCTACGGGGACACAGTATCCTGCCACAGCCTGAAACAGCCCATAAGGGGTGAGAAACTCTCTCTATCGAACACTGGAGAATGCCTGATGTATCCCCAGAGGGAGGCATTTTAAACATAGGACTCATCCTTAGAGTGACAAACTGTATTTCTAGGGCACCAGAGATCATAGAATCATAGAGTCTTTAAGGTTGGAAATGACCTCTAAGACCATCAAGCCCAACTGTCAGTCCAATACCAACCTGTCAACCATGTCCTGGGGTGCCACATCTACATGTTTTGTGAACACCTCCAAGGATGGTAACTCCACCACTTCCCCAGGCAGCCTGTTCCAATGCCTGACCGTTTTTTTAGTAAAAAAATGTTTCCCATTTCCTGTTGGCTGCCTTGGTGACCCAGGCTCACTGCTGGGTCACCTTCATCCAGCTGTCACCCAACACCCCCAGGTTCTTTTGCGCTGGGCAGCTTTCCAGCTGTTTTTCCCCAAGCTCCTCAGATCAACCTGAGCCACGGGCTTAACCTCCCTGCAAACTTGAGGTGTGTGAAATGAAATGCAAAGAGCCTTTGCTGGCAGTTACAGTGTGTGCAACACTTAACACTTCCAGACGAGCCTGGGTTTTATCAGGAAAAGTCTCCAGCTTAGATGAAGTAGAGTCTGGTCTCCCTGTTTGTATGATGTGGCAGCCTGGATCCTAACACAGGGTCCTTCTAGATTCTTAGTATGGTGCTTGGAGGAGTCATTGTCTCCTTTGATGGCTGTCACTGAAACATGCAACTCTTTTATACCCAAATCATTGTGCTTTTTTACTTCCTGGAGTAAGAAGCATCATCTGCTGTTCAGGGTGACTGTGCAGACCTCATGTGCTGCCCAGCTCACGAGCTAGTCCACACTTCATAGATGGTGGAGATACGAGTCCAGTTCCTGCCTGAGCACCTTTCAATCCACATGTCCATCTTTCCAGGAGAGGTCTGTATTGTCTGCTGTGCAGAGACTCAGCATAAATAAGAAAGAAAGAGTGCAACAAAACGGTTCTATTTGAAGAGGAACAGAGCTTTCTTAGGGAGTGATTTTCTGTGTTGTTGCAGATACCTGTGCTCCAGGTAGAGCCCAGTTGTATGCCATGTGGAATTTCTTCTCATCTTGTGCTGCAGAAGCAACCCCAAGATGTGGGTGGACCCTTATCTGACCAGGTCAGCCCTCTCCCAGAACCCCAGAAGACTGGCTTTAAGGAAGGCAGAGGAAAAGGTCACCAACAAAGATGCCTGGTAGGAAGCAGATAGGCCAGGGACACCTGGCCACCAGCCTCACTCCCTTCAGCATGCTGTTGTTTCCTCCTTGGCTGCTTCTCTAACTGTGACACAGGGATCAGCTAAACCAAAAGCTGTGTGGTTGTGTCTTTATGCAATGAATATCGAGGCTTAATGACAAAAGTGTAGGCGCTGTTGCCTTGAAAATGTGTTGCTAAGAAGCAAATGAAGAGGCTGAGAAATGCAAAATACAGGCAGCAAGGGAAAACACAAGCACAACTACGGAAGGAAGGAAAAAGCTGTGCTTATAGCTCCCTATAATTGGATGCTGTAAGGTTTAAAACCTTCCTTTCAGGAAGATCCCAAAGCCATTTTTATTTGAGGCCCCAACACAGTGGCACAATAATAATCACAGAGCAGAAATCAGCAAGTAACTGGAAGGAACAATTCAGTAGTGTTTTCACTCAGGTATCTTCCTGGAAGGCTAGGGGAGAGGTATGGGATGGGAGAACATGGGACTGAGTCTGCCCGAGGCAGCATTGCATTTTTTCCCCATGTTATTCATGGATAGTATGAAGAGGTCAGCGAGGAGTGTTTGAAACATCTGTTTGATCCTCAGGAAAGGAAAGAGTGGAGCCCAGAACATTTTAACCTTTCATACCAAATACTTGGAAGGTGCTCGGAGCTGCATGCAGTGACTTCTACAAAAGGCATGGGCATTTATAGTGCTTTACATACTTAGTGTGCCACGTAAACCCAGTTAATTAATCTAAGTAATATCGTAAAACAAATTAAACTATTTATCTTCTCAGAGATAAACCAGAGTGGGGGGGAAGTTAGTTCCCTAATACAATGCTCATTTAAAAGGGGTAAACTGTTACAGTGCTTAATTTATTTCTCCAGAATAAAGGCATTTCCTGGTATTTCAGCTGTAGACCAGTGCAGAACAAATAGAAAGGCTACATTACGTTTATTTGGAAAGCTTGTTTTCCCCTTCAGGGTTACACCAGCATCAGCTCATTTTTTTTCAGAAGCATTGTCTTTTTCAACTGGTGTAAGCACTTGGAGAGCTGGAGTCCTAATTCCAGTGATTGCTCCTTCAGCTATTGTCTTCCTCTTTCATATGCATACAAAAGAAGACTTAAACAATTCACACACAAATATTCTGGTGCTGAAACTGAGTTCAGCTGCTTTGCTGTTCCCTCCTGACTGCTTTGCCTAAGCTATATGAAGTAGGTTTTTATGGGGATGAATTCATCCAGCCTAGCAATCAATGCCTAAGAGCTGGGCATTTATTTTGTTGCAGTATCCCAGTCTCTCTCACGAGCACATGAGCTGGAGCTGGTCATGTTAATGGGAGGCCACAGCTCCCAGTGCCTCTACAGACCTGCACCTGGGCTTTGGCAGAGCCTTACTTAGCTGAATAAAGGCTTTGAGGATGTAGCCATATAAACTAATGTAAATACTATATAACTACTAATCTTCATTGTAGAGGAGGAAGTAATGCAGCTTTATGAGCGGGAAGGTCAAGGAATGTTATCCACTTTTACCCAGGAGTTTTGTGGTCTCCATTTACATTTTATCCATTTGCTTTTCTATTGACACTGGCTTAGGATAGAGGAAATTCATGCAAAGATCAGATTGCGAGCCAAGATCCTGACAAAGGAAGGAAACGGTCATTGATTACGAGGGACCTGATTTGGCATTCCTCATGGAGCTCCCTACCCCACTGTGGAGCTCCCTGCCCCACTGCAGAGCTCCCTGCCCCTTTGCTAGCTGCTGGAGGTGCCTCAGCAATGTGGAGTGAGGCTCGTTCTCAGTCAGGGCTGGCAGTGGGTGCCTGGCATAGCTCAAAAACTATGAAGTGGTTCTGAACAGTGAGGAGAGAGCTGGGCTTGAGCCACAGCAGTGTCCCTGCAGATCAGTCTGCTGGCTCCTTGACCAAGGAGAAACCAAGAAGGCTCAGTGGGGGGTTCTGTCTGCCTGGAGCTCCCAGCATCTGCCTCCACTGCTTCACTTTCTGGAGACTTTTTTAATATAAGGGAGCATAAGAAAGTGACAGCTGGTACTTCGAATGATTCAGATGTCATGATGAGTGTTACTTTTTCTATCGGTCCATCTAACAACAGAATCTATTTACATGCCATTATAGATCCATTATATATAGGGTACATATACATATATACACATAAGTATACACACAGACAGAGTAATAGACCAAGAGTAACCAGCTTACATGTTATAAATGGATTTTTTTTAAAGACCTGTTTTCAAAACCAGGCACAATAGTGTGCTTTGTAAAGCATGGGAAAAATTCCCAGACTTCATGATTCTAAAACACACAAAGGAGAAGTTAAGAACAAGATACAAATTCACATGGGATCCACAAGTAACTGGAAAGTTATTTTTCTTTGGAAATTAACAATTTAACAGATAACCACTTGGTTTTAGGATATGCACTGGCAGATAACACAACAGTTGAAAGATTATATGGCATCAGTTCAGATCAGATTTGCAGATTTTACTGTCAGTCAGGGGGTCCAAAAGTTAAGAAAACTCAAATTGTCTCCAATTTCTGATTTATGTCCATGAACCAGAGACTGGAATCTGGTTTTATATACTTGTCCTTCACAGACATTAGGGAAATGCTAGCCCAGCCTGATCACTTGTGGTTGCTCCTGCTTTTGGTTTTAAATGCAATAATAGGGATGTCTCTGCCAATGCAGAAAGTCAGCCACACTGGGCCCTAGTATGGGTTGAGAAAAGAGACCACCAGGAAGGCAGCTTTGCCCCTCCAAAGGGTTTTCTGGGCTTTGGACAGATAAAATTTCCCCATTGGTGTATGCACGTGTGTGCATGCACACACACAGAGCCAGCCAAAGCCTCAGGGCCTTTTGCCACCACCCTGTTAATCATTATGGGAGCAGAGCTGTATTTTCTGAGATCTCTGACCTGTTTTGCAGCCCTGAAGGGTTTATGGCAGCCAGCGCAGCCTTGGCCGGTGTTTGGATTGCGTGCTGACAGCCAGCCAGCTGGCCGTGGTTCAGAGCTCAGCAGGACGGGGTGTTGCAGGACCGCCCGTTGGTACTTCTTGGCCTCTTGGGAAAATGGAGCAACTCCCACTTCCGTCTGGCAGGGGGGAGCGGGTGGCCCGCGGGGCGAGCAGGAAGAAGCTGGGTGACTTTTCCTTGAACGATAATGAAGTCACATAGACGTTGTGGTTGCACGACCATGGAATCAGGAGTGAGGAGCAGTCAGAGGAAGTGGGATGGTGCAAGAAGCGCCTTTGTCTTCAGTTCACTGCTCCAAACACATGAGATCTCAGGCTCAAACCTTATGAGATTCACACATAGGGAAAAGATTTCTCTTAGCAGACTTTGTTTAAGTCTGTTTATTTTCTTTCTTTGTCTTTTTTTTCAGAACTCTAGAAGCTTTTCCTGAAGCCTTTGGTGATTTGTTGAATCCTTGGACTTCAGCAAGAAGTTCATTCCATCTTTAATTCACTCAAGAATTTAAGTACTGTCCTATTTCCGCTCTCCTAAATTGTAATTCATTTCAAACAAAGAGGAATCAGAACCATTTTGTCAATCATTTTGATTAGCCATTATCTTGCTGGCTCCTGCATATCCTTCCTGGTTGGTGACTTTCAGGGTAAACATCTGCTTGAAATCCCATGAAAGTGGGACAGTAAAAAATCTGTAAAGAAGTGGGATTAGGAATTCAAACCCAGTAGCCTTACTGGGTAAGGGGCCTCTGACTAGATGATCTTTAAAGATCACTTCCAGCCCAAACCATTTTATGGGTCTCTGAGTCTATGAGAAGTGCATGACCATGCAGTCACTCAGAGAAGCTCCTTTTTGGAACACATTCCTGAGAGGTCATAAATAAAGAAAAGGGTTCCTTCTTCCCAGTACAAGGAACTTATGAAAATCATCTGCATCAGTTCTAATAGAGGGCACCAGCCGTACTACACAGAAGGCATCTCCATGGGGTCAAAAGGAGGCAGCAGAGATAGCTATCTCCAAGACAAGAGTCTGTCTGCCCTTCCCAAGAAAATGTTCCCTCTACTCTGACTAGCAACAAAGCTATTTAGGCTGAGAGATTTATTCTTTCACATTTATCAAGAAGCTGTTAGGAAATGGAAGGCTGTTTATTTCCCACCATCTCTCCAGTAAAGTTTCAGCTGGTTTTGTTGTATCTCCATACATCCAGATTTTATGGGCCACTGCGTTATGTGTTGCCTACACATGGCCCAGAGTTATGGGAAAGCATGAGCGTGTGTTAAGAGACAGCAAACCTGGTACCAATGCCAGCCGGGCCTGTCAACTGGCTTTCTGCTCAAGTTAATCCAAGCCCTGTAGGAGTTTCCAGAGAGCACAATGGGTTGTAGAGCCCCTGATCCTGACTGATGTTCACACTTTGGTGGAGCCAGAGCTGAACAAAGGGGTCGGTCTGGTTCCAGGAAGCCAATCCCTCGCACAAAAGTGTGTGCTGCAATCAGGATGCTATCTACTGCAATTCTTCTTTCTTCGAAGCATGGAAAGGTATGACTTTTTCATGAGGCTAGGAAAGGGCTCTATCGATTTTTTGGGGGTGTGTGTGAAACAGCAGAACAATTTTGATTGTCTCACCCATTCAAATCCCAACACTTTGCAGAAATGACAACTCTGCGGTATGAAATCACTTGGCACTGGCTGGTGCAAAGAAGGCTGTGCACTACTGACAAGAGCCTCTCCATCAGTTACAGCCAGCTGTCTGGGTGCATGCTCCAAAACCTTTGAAATTTTTTAGAGCTGAATCACTTTGGTTGCATTTATCCATAATCTTCTTCAGCATTACTCAGTGTTTGTAGTAAGCAAATTTTACTCATTAGGAATAATTAACATAATTCCCATGTAGTTCTGCTCCATTTTACCAGCCACATCACAGGTAGTCATCTTTAAGGCATAAAATATGCATGTCCAGTAGAGGTTTCTATTACTGCAGTCAATAAAGAATGAAAGCCCCCTGTGCTCAGGAAAGAACAATTTAGGGAAATTAAGAGCTGTTTGATGGATGCAAGAACAAAGCTCACTTCCGGCATCTCTCTGCTCTGTGGTTTCTCTGGTGCCTAAGAAAAAGCAGAGCGTGTCTGGAGGGGATACAAAGGATATAAAACTTTCCCTCACTCAAGCCATCTTTAGGTACTGAAAATGGAGCTGCTTGAGGAGTGGAAACAGTGTTAGTGTGCAGTGACAGCGGGTCATGCACTTACTTCTCTGCGGGTTGTCTTCTCAGGGTCTTACGAAAGGCCAACCTTCCCCTCAGAGGGCAGTTCACCTTCAGTTTATCCCCATGGGACAGAGAGGTGAAGTCACTATGAAGAACGTCTCTTTCCCAGCTCTGACTGAAGGAGAGAGCGGTGTTTTTCCAGTAACAGCTGATCTAATCATCACCCTGTGCAACAACAGAACTGAATGGCTAATGTATCCTTTTCGAGCTAGTATAAACAGAGTGCTGCAACCTTAGCAAATGTCTTCAAGTTCTGCTTTCAAATCATAGAGTCAGAATGGTTTTGGTTGGAAAAGACCGTTAAGTTTATCAAATCCAACTGTTAACACTGCACTGCCAAGTCTACCACTAAACCATGTCCCTGAGCACCACATCTACAGGGCTTTTAAACACCTCCAGGAATGGTGACTCAACCACTTCCCCAGGCAGCCTGTTCCAGTGCTTGACAACCCTTTCTGTAAAGGAATTTTTCTTAATAGCCAATCTAAACCTCCCCTGACACAACTTGAGGCTATTTCCTCTTGTCCTATCACTTGTTACTTGGGAGAAAAGAACAACACCCACCTCACTACAACCTCCTGTGAGGGAGTTGGAAGACTAGAAGGTCTCCCTTCAGCCTTCTCCAGGTTAAACAACCCCAGTTCCTTCAGCCCCTCCTCATTAGACTTGTGCTGCAGACACTTCACTAGCTTCATTGCCTTTCTCTGGACCCACTCCAGCAGCTCAACATTTTTCAGTAGTGAGGGGCCCAAAACTGGACACAGCACTCGAGGTGTGGCCTCACCAGTGCTGAGTACAGGGAGACCAACCCTTCCTTAAGTCCTGTCGGCCACACTATTCCTGATACAGGCCAGGATGCTGTTGGCCTTCCTGGCCACCTGAGCACATTGCTAGCTCATATTAGTTGGCAGCCAACCAACACCCCCAGGTCCTTTTCCTCTGTACAGCTCACCAGCCACTCTGCCCCAAGCCTGTGGCATTGCCTGGGGTTGTTGTGACTCAAGTGCAGGACCCAGCACTGAGCCTTGTTGAACCAGTTCCAAAGCCAGACTGCTTTCCAGGGCTGCCAGACATTACCCCCTTTCTCCAGCAATGGTAACTTAAAGGAGGTACTTTGAGTGAGCAGCCCAGCTGGAGCCCATAGTGTAGAAAGACAGGATAAAGTAAGAGTACAAAGGGTGTCAGGGCAGAAAGTAGAAGTTATAACAGAGACAAAGGCCTGCCAGGATAAGGCAGGGTTGTAAAGAGAAGCTGAAGGGCAAGAATGAGAAGTGGAGAAGTGGAACAATCTAGAAGGTAGTACAGGAAACAGAGGAGAGTGTAAGGGTTAACTTTGGTAGCAGTTTCCTTTGGACAGGGAAGGGAAAGAAGAGCTGAAAAGAATGGAGAATTGAAGAACAGAGCAGAGTCTCTGGGCCTTTGGTTTATAGGACCCATATAAATAGTCACACAGCACTTTCATTTTCCAAAACTGCCTGGTCATGGTATAGAAAGCACTCATCCCATCGCTGTGCAGACTCATGCAGGATCCCTCTTGTTCTGGGCACAAGATGCAGAGCTCTGGTGGGCACCTCCACAGACCCCACACCTTTTCTCCTGTAGTCAGAAGACACACCACAGGCACATGTGGTCTAGAATTTGAACCTACTTAACTAAGTTTTCCAGACATATTGCTCTGTACGCAGCTCTTCCTGCATGTCTTGTCACTAAGGTATGGAGCATTTTTCATGCAGATAATTTAACGTGATGTTGCGGGCCCACATCCTATGGCTCCGCAGGAAGACCCTGGTTGGGCTCATGTTGTTTGGAGCAGGAAGTTCCCATCCTCCTCATTAGTTGTTTCGAATCCTTGGTTCAAATCCAAAAGCAAGTCCTGGAACAGCAATTTCGTGACCTCTGGTCATCTCCAGAGCACTGAGGCTCACTAGAAGGCCACCCACGTGCGATGCTGGGCACCAACTCTGCACCAGGGTGCACAAAATGCCAGGACTGTCACATTTTCTGTAAAATACCATATGACAGAGTAAGCACATTGCCTGTATACCTCTGAGTGGTGTTAAATAATGTGTGAACATTTGAAGGACCTTTTCTTTTTCTGTAGAATACCATAACCTGGTATAGGGACAAAGCATTTTCACACAATTAAGATGTGCGACAAAGTGACAGAGGCTGATCAATCAACTGACTAATTGCATCTGACTGCTGCAAGAAGAGATTCTTCTGTCCTGAGTTTGCTTGCAACCAAGCGAGGAAGAGAACTGGGTCGCTGAAATGGCAGGAGGCAAAGGCTAGCCAGCGCAGTCGATCCTTCACTCAGCCACCTCCACTGATGGAAAAATACAGACAGGTCTCCGGTACTCCCAAGATCTCTATCCAAGGTCTTGCATGCAAGAAACCCCCCCCCCCCAAATTAGTATTTGAAACATTTTGTATTTTTTATGTATTTCTAAAAAGCTATTTTATCACCTAATCAAGATATATAGTAGTGTTTTATTACCAAATCTGAAATTTATTACAGTTGTTTTGTGGTTATACACAAGGGTTGAATTAGTGCTTTATTACTATAAGCAGCTCATAACAGATACCTCATTAAGGTAGCGTTGTATGTATCTCTCTCTCTTGTTTGGAATTGTTCCAGCACCAATTTCTTGCTAGCACTGAACAATTGTTATTATTAGAGCCTGCAGCGTCCTGAAACGGGGCTCAATTAACAGGTAGAGAAAAATGTGATTGCACCACCAAACTTCTAAGTAGTTTCATGGGTAAATTATACAATAATACCAATTGGAACATCACAGCTGCTTATCTCATAGACATTACATGATTAAATAAATCTGCAGCTGTAAATACATCTTATTATGGCAGGGTGTAGCCCACACGATTTAACTTATAAGAAACAATTAAGCTTCTTTATGAAATCGGATGTTGGAAAGAACAGTGGCCTGCACTCCAACTTTGTGAATACATCATCGCAGAAAATACAAACAAATAAAAGCAAAACATAAGCCAGGTGACTGAATAGGCATTATTTTCTGGTTCTGCATTCCAAGCAATATTTCGTGAGCTACTTTGTGTCTTTGCTGAAAAATAAATAATCCTGAAGATAGCTGGAGTATCATGGCAGCAAAGGGAGAAGGATTGGTCTTGGAACTAACCAGAAGCAGGGGTCTAAGTTGTGAACATGGGCTGTCTTTTGCCACTGCCTTTCCCGTGCATTCAGAAAAATCAAGGATTTGAATCCTCTGTGTAAGCAAGAAGACTGCAACACATACACACTTTATCCTAG
Source organism: Laterallus jamaicensis coturniculus (assembly GCA_022605575.1). NCBI lineage: Eukaryota > Metazoa > Chordata > Aves > Gruiformes > Rallidae > Laterallus > Laterallus jamaicensis. The sequence goes on from JAKCOX010000012.1 coordinate 11,449,927, forward strand.
CAGCAGTTTTCTTTCCCAAATACATCTCTCAGGCCAAAATTTTTCAAAAGAACAAGAAATATCCCAGTGAGCTATCAGCACGATTCTCTGCATGGTACAGCTATTTACTTCTAGCTCAGGAACAACATGGTGCCAATCTGGCCATCACGCTCCTGAAGAGGTGCTCTGTGCTGCTGAAGTAAGTGGAAGCCACTGCACAGCACCGTGGCTTGATCGGATTCTTGAGGCCAAGATACCTCAGGGTGAGCACTGGAGGCACCTCATTTCCCATTAGGGATTTAGTGTTTCAGAAAAGATTGTGAAGGAAAACATATGCACAGACAACATGTAAGGTGGGCCAATTTGATTCCCTTATAAAGAAAGTAAGGAAGATGCAGGGGCTGTGAAATGACCAGAGTCATAGTTGCAGTAACTGGAGAAGGTGGGTACAGAAGGTGGGTTTCATTATGTCCCACCCCATGCTCAGACATCGGACCAAAAATTCATCAAGACTAGAGATAAAAGGTCCAAAACTATTTCGGCTCAAACATCCATTTCTTTCTTGGTTGAGAAACAGTCCCACCATCCATTTATAGATAACTTTTTCCTTCTTCAGTTATAACTTTACTCTGTTGCTCTATTCCTCCCCTCTTCACCCTCCTACATAGGACTGGTGAGCGGGAAAGGCAAATGGTGAAGGCCAGGCCCAGTCACACGAACTCAGCAGGCACCAGGGCTGGTGAAAATTCCCTGCTCCCAGCTTTTATGGCAGGGTGCAATCGGTGGCTTGTGTTTGCTAATTAAACAAATGAGCCTTGGAGTTAGAGGGAAGATCTTCCCCAAGAAGCTGCTGACTCCTGAAACCCGATGTCCTGCTCCTTATCAGGCCGGTTTATGACAGGTTTCATAAATGTTTTATGAGACCCTGATGACTGCATCGCTGAGCAGGGTGGTGGCAGCTGCCTCCAACTTTGTGCGTTGTTGACAAAAGATCAAAGACCAGATTTACCACCCTGATAAGATTGGATGGATAAGAATCCCGAACTGACTTTTTTCCCTGTTTCCTGTACACACAGGAACATTGCAGGACTTATTGACAGAGGCTCAATCCTGGAGACTTTGTTTGGACCAAACCCCTACCAATTTCTACACCCCTTCCCCTACACTTAGTGGAGATTCCTTGAAATGGGCAGTAAAGTTTGAGACCATTGTTGATTTAGGGCAAGCCAGTGCTTTCCCAGAAAACACTTCTTCAGAGAGTCCCTGGGCAGTCAAGTACTGAAGAGATCATTGGTCTTGATGGGCTCAGGTTGATGGGAAACACCAAACGTTGCCAACTTCCCAATTTGTTAAAGCTCTACTGCACAAGGCCTCCCTCCAGCTGTTGCAGAGCTCTGGCTTACTCCCATCTGTGGTCCTCTGGGCTGGGATCTGCTAACCAGTGGTGTCCCACTGGCTGAGCCCAGTGGGACAGCAGTTGGGAGGGTTAACTGCACGACAGGCTGGCCAAGCCCATCAAAAACAATGCATCTGATTTAACATGTCTGATTTTCTAACAGTCCATCCCCCAGGAGGATGCTGGAGTTGGTCTGACCCAGGGCTTGAGGTGGTACTTGTTCTGCAGAAGGAAATATCTCTCCTGAACATGTCCCCCATCACCAACTCCTGGTCTGGGAAGTGTTGTCCCATGACCTAGAGGCTGCAAGATGAGTGGGACACTCAGCACCATCGGAAGCTCATGATACCTGCCACAAGTTAGGATATTAGATGTGTTAGCAAGCTCGAGCAAGCAGGCAAAAAGGCTGCTGTATGTTCCAAACATAACTAGCAGCCAAAGAGTTGACTCCTGTTACTATTTTTTGCCATAAACTTTCTGGGTAAATTGTCCAAAAAAAAAAAAAAAGCACACTGCTTTTCCTTGCCTGGGAAGAGATATTTTTAGGTTTTTGTCAGAGGATTAATTCATTATTAGTAGAAAAACTTTTTGAGACAGCTAAAAATAAGATGTTGTAGAAACACTCAGTCCTTTTGTGGTTGTTGACTTTTTAAGCAATGCATGAGCGGAACGATGTACTGCCATGACACAGGGCATGCCTGCACCCTGAGGTTAGTTTCCCAGGAAGCCTTACTCCTCACTCCAAAAATGCCCATTAACATGGTGTAGCGAGACCAAAGCATCTTAGAAATTGCCTTCAGAGCCACTTGACCAGCAGAAAGGATGGCCAAAAGAATAGGCTGACAGGCAATGCATGAGATAGAGGGAAAGTGAGATCTAAATATCCATCACCAAGTTCTCAGAGCCAAAGCCTGGAGTAAATCAGAGCTAATCCATTTCTCCACTACCAGCCATACCTGGCCAGAGAGAAACTGGTGTTCCTCTGCTTGGATGGCGGGCAAAGAGAATCTGATCTCATTAGGGAAGATTTAGATTTTCTCGAGCTGCTAAGTGACTCCCCAGGCTTGAGGCCTGCATTTTGCTGGGACCTGCTGTCTGGTTTGTGAGTTACATTCTCTTCACTTTCACTGTAAATCAAAGATATGAAAAGAAAATGCAAATTTAAGCATTTTTCTTCTTTCCCTGGTGCCAGAGGTTCACTTCTCTGCAGCTCAAAGAAAGATGCTTCTGTAGAAAGGTAGAGCTTGATGGCCATAAACCAGCCTGCCAGTGGAGATGGTTGGGTTCTACGCCCCCTTTGTGGAAACATAGCTCTATAAAGTGATGATGAGAGAGTGAAAGATGGAGAAAGAAAGTGAAAGATGGAGAGTGAAAAATTAAGTCAAGTGACCTAAAGTACCCCAGGGGACTTGGTTTTCAAAACCAGCACATGGAAAATTAACACATACAGTCTATCATGGTTTTGCAGGTGGTGATAAGAACAAATATCCTGTCACACACTTAGGTAACAATTTGGCTTCCCATCACTTAATCCCGATGCTTGTTTGATGCTGTGGGATGTAGGGGCAAGACTCCACATGGGGTTTGGCGGTGCAGTTTGGTTTGTGCAATCTAGGGCACCAACAGAGCAGAGCTGACAGAGCCACTTCCATGGTGCCTGGTCCCACTCTGCCCCGGTGATCAGTCGAAAAGTGATGTTGGGGAAAACCATGCCCCCCATGGCTTATGGGGCCCCATAGTCCTGGGCTACGGGGGCTATGGGGAGAAAAATGCTGCCAAGGCCTGGCACTGCTTCTCTGCTTCTCCTCCACGCTGTGTGAAAGCTCCTTCCTGGGGAGGGGGAGGCAGCCCCATGCAGGGAAGGTCTGACAGAGCGGGAGGGCAGGCAGCAGAGCCGGCACAAAGGCAGCCAGCAACAGCTTTTATAGCCAGTGCAGGCAGGTGGACGCGGATCTTTATCTTCTCCAAACTTGTTTTCTAAACATTATCAACTCAGATTACTGTCCACAAATTTCACTCCAAAACTTGAGAGTAATAGGCTTTTACAATGTAGTAAAGAAAGATATTAACTGGTTCGGGGATTGACTAGACAACCATTTACACCACTCTTTTATCAATATTGCCATAATTTGACACTTCTGAATGGAGGAGGATTGTAAAGCGCCTGCAGACCCTGTAAAACATGTTAAATGGAGATTAGTCTTACTGCTTAGTTTAAGCCTAGTAAAAGATAATTAAATTGACTGATGCAGCTGTAAATCTCACTTTTATCAAATCCTGGCTCTCTTTGTCCTTATGATTTTACAGCATCATTAATGTTGTTGTGACAATATCATTAATCTCCTGCCATTCAGAAAATGAAAGGCAACCAGCAGCCACTATATAAATCTGCTTTCCCCTCACTGGTGTTATCTTTTCTCCCTTCTTGACTCTCATACAACTCAGAAACATAATTCATTCATGAGGTGATTTCGTACGCTGAAAATTTACTATAAATACACCATATTGTTTCTATCACTGCTGTTTGTCTGAGAAGGTTTTATTAGATTCCCTTTTTTTTTGTGAAGTACATAGGATTAGGAATAATTCTTCAGTGTTCTTCAGTGTTTTGGCCTGTTTAGGTTTTAGTTATTTTATTTTATTTTATTTAACTCTGTGTCAGCAGTCCAACATGAAAGACCATCAGACCTACAAGCAAAGGGACACTGCTGTTTTGGAAATGCTGGGAACTCCAGCTTAAGTCATCGGTGATGTAGTTTTTATTTTTCATGACTAGGGAGACTTAATTAGACCGGGATAGTTGACCTTTTTCCACATCTGGTTTCCAGATGAGGACTGTAACTGAGCAGGGCATGGGGAGGCAGTGAAAGGTCTGTATGGGGAACCTGCTGCCCAACAACACTACACACCCCAGAGCTTTTGCAGAAGGCTTTGCACCTCTGCAGTTCCCAGCAGGCAGTGTGGATGTGACAGGGACTTCAGCTACGCTGACTCAGGCCCCAGCTCTCTGGGACCAAGGAATCACCTTGATCCTTTTATATGCTGCTCTAGATGCAGCCACTGTGTGTCCCAGGTTCAGACTCTCCAAGGGGAATCAGCTCCTCTGGGCATAGCTACAAAAAGCTGGGATGGAGATAGGTATGGGGTGCTCTATATTGCTATTATGAAGCAAAGAACCAGCAGCCTTTTAAGAAATAACTAAGAAAAAGTCATCATAGAAGTGACCAAAATACCCGTCCTGGTGTTCACAGCAGTCACCAGAGGCTTTGGGAAAGTGCTGGAGGCATGCAGTCCTCATGACTGCATGGGGAGTTTTCACACTGCCTCACCGCTTTCCCTCAGCTCAGCATACCACCTCCCCCCCCGAATTATTCCATCTTTCTTTCCTCTCTGTGTTTCTCCCCTTCATGATTGTATATGAGCCTGAACGGGCTTTTAATTTCTGAACCACTTTGCCCTCCAGAGGAGGGTCACTTGATTACTGAGATGTAACTGGGGACACTGGGTCACACGCCTTAGGTTGGTGGGGCACACAGAATCCCCTCTATCAGTGTGAGGTGGACGACTTAATCCCACCTCAAACAACAGGAAACTTCAGATAAGTGAAGTTCAGATAACCACCCTGGCTGCCTTCCCAAGGTCAGCTGGCTCAGCAGGGCTTTATCCACATTGCTTTACCTAAGATATTTACCCATGACCCAGGACTAAATCCCTTCAAAGCTAGATTTCCACTCAGGCACTTCACCTTGGGTAGTGGGTCTCACATGACTGGAATTTTGCAGGGTCTTCCTGAACCCAAAACTAACAAACCCCACAACCTGAATGCTGACTGAAGCTAAGCAGACTCTCCTAACAAGGAATATCAGCAAGCAAATCATGAAGTTTGCAGCCAGGATATTCTCATTGGCCGTGTTCTCTGGCTATCTGCATTTTCCTGGTTAATTCAAGGTTTAAGGCTGTTCCCTAGGTCTAATGTATAACCAGAATTGGGCCACGCTTGGCTGAAGCCAATGGAACAAAATGGGTATTTTAGCTCACTGTTTATGGGGGAGAGTTTATGTAAAAAATATTTTGGAGTTTAGAATCTGGTGTTTAAGTTACAGTGAAACCTAAATATAGTGCTTTAATCATCAGCAGCTATAATTTCACTCCAGTATTTCTTGAAACTCTGTGGTTTGAAAGTCCAAAAGATAAGAAGCACTTCTCAGGAACGCAAATAGAAGCAGAGCATGAGGTTCACCCAGAGGCCATTCCTTCAGTCAGGGTTCTGCTTACCTTTCCAGCTCCCAGGTAACTGTGAGGAAAAAAACAGGGAGCTCCCTCCAACCCCAGCTCTTTTAGATCCTCAGAGTGGGCAAAGTTTTGCCCTTCTGCAGCACCAGCATCTCTTTTCCATGTGGATAAGGAGCCAGGGTGGTTCAGAGGTGGTCCCTAAGCTCTGCAAAGGGCAGGAATGTATGGTGAGAGTGCAGAAGACGGAAACAGTCTGTGGTGAAGGGGTGGTGGGGAGAAACGCGTTGTTTAATCTTGCGATGCCATGTGCTAGGCCTAGCTACAGTCTTATACAAGACTTATATATAAAGGGAATGAAATAGTTTATTTCTAGTAGCTGTGTAGTTCTTGCCTGGCAGAGAATGTTCTCCGTGGTCGTGGAGGATTCATCTCACTAGATGCCAAACTTCAGTCTTAGAAAATGTAGGTGTTTAGCCTTAACTCAGCCATCTGAGCTCTCTGAGCAAGCAAGGGAGGTAGACAGGCACGTCCTGAGACCAGTTCATCAGACACCAGGTTTAATAACTTTGAGAGGTACCTAACTCTTTCCATTGACTATGCAGGTGGACAACTGGCTTGGACTAGACATGTAACATAGTGCGGTCCTGTCCAGTAAAGAAACATTCAGGAGACAGAAATCTACATGAGCAAAACAACTGCTGAGGAGTCCCAGCTGTGATGCAGACAACTCCCTTCCTCCTATTGCCTGCCAGGGATTTCAGCCACGTGAGCAGGCTCTGGCTACCGCTGCCCGGGGCATGGTGGGAAGGGATGTCATGCGGGGCAGGTCAGCGGGACAGGAGGTAGGCTCTTCTAAGCCAGGGCTTGGGTGTCCTCAAGAGTTCCCACCTCCAGAGCTGTCCCCCCAAAGCCTAGGGTGACCCTTCAGCAGAGCCCTGAGCCTGGCTCATTTCACCATGACCTTGAAAATCCTCTTAGACAGGTCAGCAGGTGCATGCCAGTCCAAGGGCAGGGTTTTGCCAAAGTCCACCCCTTTATGGCACGCAGAGGTCTGCCACCATGGATGGGTGGCTCCACTGCACCCAGGGGTGAGGCCCTGCGAGCTGTGGGCTGCCCCAGCTCGGGGCAGGCAGTGAAGAGCAGAGCCCTCCCTGCTTTTGCCCAAGCAAAGGGTTGCATTTTTCAAAACCTGCTGTAAACCAAGTGCCCATCCACAATGCTGGGCCCCACCAGCACTGGCACCTGCGATGCTCAAGGTGCAGCCTGGCAGCAGCTGGAGGGGCTCCAACATCTGGTCCCAAACTAATGACCCAGATTATCTGGAAGTGTAAACAGCAGAAGATATTGAGTGTTGTTACTCCTCAATAAAGGTGCACACTATTTGATTCTAATTGTATTTAGTTCGAGCTGCTTCCTAATGATTAGCATTTGCAGGAGATGTTAACAATTTTCACTTTCTTTAAACGAAGGGTGATAGGCTTTTATAGCAGAGTATAAAGATATCAGCTGGGAAATCTATGGCCATCAATAACTTCATTTTTTCTCTTTATCTATTGATATAGCCCTAATTTGACACTTGTCTGTTGATGCAGCTTGTAAAGAGACTGCTGACCCTGTAATGGGAGTTAAATTTAGATTAGCCCTACAGCTTACTTAAAGCCCAGTAAAGTGATAATTAAATCCACTGTTGTGGTTGTAAACTCCCAAGTACCTGAAATTAGCTCTATTCCCACCACTGGCAACACAGACTCATTAGAGTTTATGCTGTGCCCTGACCCTGGGCCCTTCCAGATGTGGAGTGGAGGTGAGCGTCTGCCTGACCATGCTGCCCAGGTCCTGCAGCCTCAACTGGACGGTGCAGCCTTGCAAAATGCTGCATCACTGCTGCCACAAGTCGCTTCTGAGCCTTGGCACAAGGCTGATAGGGTGATACTTATCTCTAAATTCAAACCGCAGGTTATTATCTGGGTCAAAGCTATTCAGTTTATCAGAGAGAAATGATAGCCCTGCCCTACTGTTGGGGGAGACAACAAAGACAACAAATGGTGTTATGTTGTCCTATCCTGGCTTCTAGTTTTAAGCAGCATTAGTCATTTGGAAACTGACGCTTTCAGACTTTAGCTGAGGTTTCGTCATGTCTGTGCTGAGGAACCCTGATGGCCCTTTGCTTGTGTTGCCCACAAGCCAAAGGTGCTGCAGCCACATGGGGACAGCACAGATGAGCTCCAGCACAGAGGACAGAGGGACCTGGCAGAGAATGTATCAGTCTGTCCCTTCTGCATACTGACCAGTTTCTTGGGTCATTTAATTTGGTCTCTGTATTTTTGGCATAGGATTAGGAAACCTGGAGCAAAACCCTGCAGGCTACAGAGACCCATGCAGCACAAAACAGAGTGGTCATCGGGTGGAGGTGCCTCTCTTGGGCCCACGATTACGTGAGGATGGGACTCTTCCCACCTTGTTTTACACATGTGTCAGATCAAGACCTTTGCATGTGAGGTACCACCTTATTTCCCTTGTGCAGTCATGGGAAGGAACTTGGTTTCTTTCCCATTCCAACCAGACAGGTCATGCTGAGAGAGCTCCCAGGGTCACGTCTTCCTCCCCATCACACAGCCTGACCTGTGTCTTGTCTTCATTAAATGGACCAGTACTTGGTAGAGGGGTCTGATGAGCCAAGGGAAAGCCTCTGAGCTGAAAATATAACAGGCATTACGTGAGGGAGGTATTGCAGATACTTAACCTGTCCTTAGTCTGCCCTTGGCACCTGCCACTAACAGTAGCTGTGAGAGAAGGAGATGGGGTTTGGGGCTGACTCTGAATGACCAGTCTCCAGTTCTCACTTTCTAAATTAACTGAGCAACCAGCTGAGTGGTGCCCACCTTTGGTTCCATTCCACTCCAGTGGGACTGTGCTGTGTTAGACCCCTGTCCTGCTTGGATGTGAAAGGATGAGAAGACTCTACACGGGAGGAGCAGTTGAATTTTCAATGAAACACCCAAAATCTCCTGCATGGAAGCCCAACCTGTAAGCTGCCCATATGGCAGTGGAACCACCAGCTGAGCTCCGTGGGCTGCATTGATTAGATCTCCATTGATAATAGGTGCAGCCTGCTCCAGGTGACCCTGCTTTAGCAGAGGGGTTGGACTAGATGATCCCCAGAGGACCCTCCCAACCCCTGCTCTTCTGGGACTCTGTAGTTTGCAGGTGGATGCGTAAATGTAGATGTCTTAACCTTGGGCCAGATGCTTTTATTGTAGGAAGGGGGTAACTCACATAAGTGCTAGTTGACATAAAATCTTCTGGAGTCTGATCCTTGTGTGGAGTCTGTGGTGTGAGGCAGTGGGAGAGATTTACGCTGCTCAGGCGAGGGCCGCGGCACATACGGCGCTCTTTCTAGAAAGCTGCTTGAAGTTACCGAAATTCAGGCTGGCACAAAGGAAAGGCGAGTGCCACGGAATGCTGCCATGACCACGAAGGGACCCTTAAAGCGGCAGCCCTAGCGCCAGCAGCTCGGGCCGCCGCCGGGGCCGCGGCGCTGGGCCGGCGGGGCGATGCTGCCACCCGGCGGGGAGCGGGGCTCGGCTCTGCCCGGCGCCGGCAGAGCTCCCTCCGCGGGCAGGGACCGCCTTTCTCGCTCGGACTGCTTGGTGTACGAGTCAAAGACACCAAGCCTGGCGAAGAGGACGCTGAGGAGAGACATTATCACCGCCTACGCCTACCTGAAAGGAGTTTGTAGAGAGGTGGGCGATGGTCTCTTCAGAGAGGCCTCATCGTGGTCTGTGGCTTCCTGATGAGAGGGAGTGGAGGGCCAGGTGTGGGTAAACTTGATGAGCAGTGATAAAACCTGAGGGAATGATATGAAGCTGTGACAGGGAAGGTATAGGTTGGTTATTAGGAAGAGGCTCTTTTTACTGAGAGGTTGGTCAGGCACTGGAACAGGCTCCCCAGGGAAGTGGTCACAGCACCGAGCGTGACTGAGGTCAAGAGGCATCTGGATGATGCCCTCAGTCCCATGCTCTGACTTGTCTGGCCCTGTGTGGAGCCAGGAGTTGGACTTAATGATCCTCATGGGTCCCTTCCAACTCAGGATATGCTGTGATAAAATAGGGGTACGGAGCTGGGCTTCGTTCCTGGAGCAGGGATGCTCTGCCATGCAGAGACCTGCCCCTCTGCCACACTGCTGCTCCTTTTCTCGGCTTCAAAGCATGCATTCACTCCTTTCTCAGACCCACACTGATGCACCCAGCAAAAGTGGGGTGGCCCTGCAGGTAAGAGCTTTTGCATTTATCAGGGTTTTCCCCTTCAGGCTTTCACCTCCCTCCTTAGACAGGACTTCAAGAAAGGACAAACTGTCCCTGCCCAGGGACTTTGTGTCCCGTGCCAGGGCAGTTGAAGCTACCACCTGCCAGTCATTAGGATGACATCCATCACTTCAGTCTGCACAAACGAAACCAGTGTTTCTTCTTCTCTGTGTCGGGGTCACATGGTGAAACTCTTTGCTTTCTGCTTCTGCCTTGCTGCAGCACTGTGGGCTGGTGGACCAGTGGCTCCATGATTCCCAGCTTCTGCCTTCAACCCTCCTGCACCTGTCTCATCTTCTCCAGTGATCAACAGAGAGAAAAGCAGAGGATGTAGAACACCCCAGACAGGGACATTTTAATGAGAGGAAGGAGCACAGCAAGACCTGAGCGCTCTCTTAAAGCAACCTAGAGTTGCACACTGTCCCATGCTATTTGAAGACATGATAAAATTTAATGCATTAGCCTTTCAAGAGTTACCAGTGTATCTCCCCTTGGCTACCTTCAGAAACACTTTTAAAATATTGAAAATCCCACTGAGCCTTCGCTATGAAACTTTAATGGAGACATATTCTCTGAGCCTGCTGAAAGGATTTCTCTGCAGCATATATGGCTGCTTTTCAGTTAATTTACTGGGCTTCTTTCTCCTCAGCATCATTCTTCTCTCTTTCAAGTGCTAGTTATGCTCTTTGTTTCATTTTTCATTTCTTCTTCTCTTTCTAGCCAGAATTAATGGAATTTTCTAGCAAGCTTTTTCCCCTCCCATTTGACTTTAGGCTAGATTATTTTTCCTTTTTGTTTCCCCTTTGGCTTCTACTTTACACCATCTATTTCCTGTGGCTTTAGATGAGCTCTTTTTTGCCTCTTTCTGTGTTTCCATATTTTCTCTGGCAACAAAGTTTGTCATGGATTGAATTAGTTGAAATGACAGGAGCAAGCCATTCTCTGCCAGATCACTGGAGCTCAAGAGAACATCTATCTGGTCAGTAAAATGTGACCAAACATAGAGTAAACAGAGGTTGTGAGGAAAGTTTACCAGATGCTGATAACCTGCTTGGACCCCTCTGAGTGATGCTCTTTGTATCACTGGTCAGTCCTCTCATTTGAATTTAGGGGATCACAATATGGCACCTGTGTCTGAGGGACTTCTCTGACACCCTTTATAACCAAAGGCAAGAAGTAGGCACTTCAGGTATGATTCATTGGGCAGGTTTTAGATGTCTGTTTGGATGTTAGATGATCTTTGTCTGCTTTCTACCCAAACCATCCCACAGAGCCTTAGGCAGTAACTGTTTAGGTTTTCTTGCTGTGATCACTTCTTGTGGCATTTTCTCTGAATACACAGGTTTTCTGTCATTTTTCTTGAGCTGTGGATGTTAGATATGATATCCAGTTAATGCTGGTACCACATAGTTTTATAAATGGCTGGTCACATGACTGGGCAATGGCATGTTGTGGTGTGGTGGATGGAAGTCTTATCACCAGACCATGTTGTGGCATGTGGACCTCAGGGGCCTTCCTCAGTGCCCTGTGTCCTGCAGCACTGGAACTTCTGGGAATGACCAGCTTAGATGAGAAGAGCTCTGGTGATCAACAGGCTTGATCACCAGAGCTGAAAAGGTAACTATAAATGAAAGAAGAAAAAAGAACAACAAAACCACATAGTTCAACTTCAGTGTCTTCTGCTGTGTTGTCCTTGAGGGCATCTGCCAAAATAAAGTTGCTAGGTGAAATGAAGCAGAAATTACCTATTGCCCAGATGTGGCCTCTGATACCACATTGTTAACAAGGGATTCAGCTGGAGCCCGTTATCACACATTGCTTTTGTGAGACTCAATTCCTGACCATCCTCACTGAAATTCTTGCCATGGTCAGGGAGTGGGGTTGTGGTGGGTTGACCGCAGTCAGCAACAGCCAAGCACCTACACATCAGCTCTCTCCTGCAGGATGGGGAGAAGATAAGAAGAAGTTAAGAAGAAGTTGAGAAGACTTATGGATTAAGATAAAGGCAGTTTAGTAGATGAAGTAAAAACTGCACACGCAAGCAAAGCAAAAAGGAGCATATTTTAACTGTATCCCCTCAGCAGCAGATGTTTTGCTGCCTCCTGGAAAGCAGGGCCTCAGCACATGTAAAGATTACTTAGGAAATGCCATAGCTACAAATGTCACAGAATCCCAGAACACCGGGAGTTGGAAGGGACCTCGAAAGATCATCCAGTCCAACCCCCTGCCAGAGCAGGATCACCTAGACTAAACCACACAGGAACCCATGCAGGTGGGTTTTGAATGTTTCCAGAGAAGGAGACTCCACAACCTCTCTGGGCAGCCTGTTCCAGTGCTCTGTCACCCTCACTGTGAAAAGTTCCTCCTTATATTCACATGGAACAAGCCTGCTCCAGCTTGCACCCATTGCCCCTTGTCCTATCGCTGCCATCACTGAGAAGAGCCTGGCTCCATCTTACTGACACTCACCCTTCACATATTTATAGACATTAATAAGGTCACCCCTCAGTCTCCTCTTCTCCAAGTACAGGGAGTCAGCCAGGAGGTTCAGCATGCAGGCAAATATCCCCAACTGACCTGTCCTCTGAGTTCCCATGATAGATCAGGAGGTCTCAAGGGGCCACCAGCCCTCCATCCACCACTCTGCAGGAGCATGAGTCTCCCCATGTCCTGTCCCACGTCTTCCAGTCCCAAACAAATGCCTTGGAAACCCATGGAGGCAAAGGGATGGTGCCACCATGCACATGCAGACGTCTGCATCTCCTCTTACACTGATTCCCACGCAGGGGCAGCCACGTGAGGACAAAGGAACGGACCCTTCTCAGTGCTCAGTGCAGGGCAGTCCTATCTGTCTGAAGGTACCTGGCAGGAGGCTGCTGGTGGAGCACCCAGGAACATCCCCCAGGGCAGAGGTTCAACATATCACTTCTACCCTCCATCACACCTTTCAGATTCTGTTCCTCACACCTTGTGTACCCATTCCCAAGAATTCCTTAATTACTGTAGTTGATACATTAAGCTCTGATTTTTTTTCTAGCATTTGTTCTCATTTTATAAAAGATGTGTTGTATCATAAATTAATCTTTTCACAGAATCACAGAATCTTAGGGGTTGGAAGGGACCTCAAGAGATCATCGGGTCCAACCCCCTGCCAAAGCAGGCTCCCTATCTCATATTACATACATAGGTGTCCAGATGGGTCTTGAATATCTCCAGAGAAGGAGACTCCACAGCTCCCCTGGGCAGCCTGTCCCAGGGCTCTGTCACCCTCACTGGGAAAAAGTTCTTCCACATGTTGGTGCGGAACTTCCTGTGCTCCAGCTTACAGCCATTGCCCCTTGTCCTGTCCCCACAGACCACTGAAAAGGGGCTGGCCACTTCCCCCTGCAACCCATGTCTAAGATATTTATAAACACTAATTAGGTTCCCCCTAAGTCTTCTTTTTTCCAGGCTGAACAGACCCAGCTCACTCAGCCTTTCCTCATAGGGGAGATGTTCCAGACCCCTAATCATCTTTGTCGCCCTTCTCTGGACTCTCTCCAGAAGGTCCCTGTCTTTTTTACACCAGGGAGCCCAGAACTGGACACAATACTCCAGGTGGGGCCTGACCAGGGCAGAGTAGAGGGGGAGGATCACTTCCTTTGACCTGCTGGCCACACTCCTCCTGATGCACCCCAGGATCCCATTGGCTCTCTTAGCCACCAGGGCACACTGCTGGCTCATGGCCACCCTGTCATCAACCAGGACCACCAGGTCTTTCTCCACAGAGCTCTTCTCCAACAGGTCATCCCCCAGCCTGTCCTGATACATGCAGTTGTTCCTCCCCAGGTGCAAGACTTTACACTTGCTTTTGTTGAATTTCATCTGGTTTCTCCCTGCCCAGCTCTCCAGCCTGTCCAGGTCTCGCTGGATGGCAGCGCAGTGTTCCTGCGTGTCAGCCACCCCTCCCAGCTTTGTATCATCGGGTACCTCCTGAGGGTGGATGCTGTTCCCTCATCAAGGTCATCAGTGAAGATATTAAACAGGACTGGACCCAACACCAAGCCCTGGGGAACACCACTAGTCACAGGCCTCCAGTCAGATTCTACTCTACTTTGCTTTGTTATTTTAAACAATAATAACTTAACCTTCTACTTTGTCATTTAAAAAGCAATAATTCTGTTCAACATCCCCACCATTCATACTTAACTGTGCATACAAAACAGCAAAAGTTTTATGGAACTAGCCAACAAATGGAGCCATGATTGCCTTTCAGGACAAATGCCTAACTTCAGTATATCCACACCATCAAGTTCAGTTCAGTGATACCAAATACATCTCTCAGACAGAAATTTCCCCTGACATAATTTCTACGAGGCTAAGAATTGTTTCTATAGGGTCACAGTCTGGACATTGTGTTGGTGGATAATGTTGCTATGGAGATGGGATTTTGCTGTTGCATCACCTCTGAAGAGTCTTAGACTGGAAAATTGAAGTTGCTGGAGCTACTGTGAAGGCACAAAGTAACCCCCCCTCTTCCTCAGCTAATGTAGCTCCAGATCACAAGCAGCTGCTGCTGTTTCAGTCCTGAAACCACTTCAGAGTCTTGCTGGAATGCTCCAGGGCTGCCACAGAGCTTCGTTTCTCATTGGTTCTTTGGAGACAGCAGGACCAGCATAGGCCAATTAAGGAGAAGGGGTAAAAATTAAAGGAGCTGAGAAATGAAGGGGAAGTGAAGAGAAATGAAAGGAAGTGTATGGAGAGCGTTTGGCTCATTTTCAATGGTCTGGACACTGAAGACAAAACATGAGCATTTCTTCTGATATTTGTTTCCCTGTCAGAAAGACAGCTTGGAAGGGAGAGGCCCCCACACCAGAAGGAAGAAAATCTGTCATTGTAGGAAAAAAAAGTAGGCTCAAACCACAGAAACAATTTCTGGAACAGGAGGAATGAGTGGATTTAAAAGACATGAAATGCCATCTGAAAACTTTTGATGTTAATTCAAACTGATACCTTGAGAAATAATTAGCAATGTAATGGTATGGCCGACCTTTATTCCATCAACTGGCCCTTTTATGATCCAAGCACTAACTCTGTAAGGCATTTCTTCATGCTGACAAATTCCTCTTTGTTCCCAGGCATGCAAATCATGCTGGGGGAAAAGTCAAATTGCAGGGAGGAACAGCTTGTTGGAAATGAATGCATTTCATCTAGGAGCTGCTTCACTGAATTGCAGCCACCTGAGAGATGGTTGCTGGATCAAGTGGTTCTGGTACATGGGCAAGAAGTCAGCTGAGACACGGTGGTGGGGTGAATCTCGAAATACCTCTTTCTTCCCCTTTGCTGACAAGGGAACCCAGAGGTTTGGACTATCAACTTTATGTGGATTTCAGCCTCCATGTGACCACTTGATACCTGCAGCCTATTTGAGTCAAACTTGATGGTAATCCAGAGACCTCAAAGGTCTACATCTCACAGGCTTTCTGATGCTCAGTGACTGGGAACTGGAAAGGCAAGTTGGGGCATGTAGGGATGGAAATGCCTCTGTAATTCAAGTCTGATCCCTCCAGAGAGGTAGCAGCCACCAGCCAAGGCAAAATCCCCACCAACTGAGAAGTCTGCAGAGAAGTTTCTCCACACCATCCCCAGTGCCTGCTGCCCTGTGGGCAGGATGTAGAGGAGGGCTGCAATATGGACAGCAGGATGTGTGAGCTGGGAGGAGACTTGGGATGGCTGTGAAGGAGGTTCCTCCAAGGGAAGCAGCCTTTCTTAGTGCTGCAGCTCCTGGAAAAGCCTGATTAACTATTAAGGCTTTCCATATGTATAAATGCCTGTGTTACTTCTACATCTCTTAATCACAGTAATAAACCTCTGAGCAGACCTGGCTTGTGCCAGACATCTGTGACTGGATTGTCTGTAAGAATGACTTCATGATAAGGGAATAGGTCCAGAAGCCATCTAAAAATATACTATAAAATAGCAGTGAAAACATAAATGAGCAATCCAGAACCTCCCTCGAGGGACATAAGGGAATGCCAGATGCCTTTCCCTGCATCTCAGATTATCTCAAAGGATTGTGAAATAAAAATGCTAATAATAACAGTCAAGGAAGTTACCAACTGCAGAATATAAAATTGCTAATAATAACCTGAGCTCTGAGATAAGTAACGTTGTTAATAAGGCAGAAAAATTGGCAGGCCTAATTCCAAAGAAATCCTTTCATATTAAAAAGGCAGTTTAGCAATATGGGTTATGCAGTTTAAACAGGAGGAGAGACAGATTTCTCTCTTAACCTGTTCCCTGGAGATACCAGTTCCTTCTGATTTCTTTACAGCAATCATCTTCATTCACACACTGCATCCAGGACAGTGTCTGAAGAAGATGACGCGGCCCAGAAGATGGGTAGATGGGGCCATGTGACTCTATTGCTACATGCAAAACCAGAAGACAGGAGGTGATGCTCTGCCTTGTGGGTGTAAAGAACGCATGTAACCTGGGGAATGATCCAGGTCCTCAGCCTGGATCTGAGCCACATCTCCTCACAGACTTCCACTGAGTCAGTCCCTGTGGTTTCGCATGTGGTCTCGCGTGTACCTATATAGTGGTTACTCTTACACATGTCTTTGGGGGAGAGTTGTGCCCATAAAAATGATCTCACTTTACATATAAGAAACTTTACACTAGAAAAACAGCTCAGGTTGAAGCAATAAATGCTCACAAGTTAGGAAATTCCGGGCTGCAGCCTGTCCAAAGGGATGTCAATCTGCCCTTGGGTTGTGCCATTGGACCAGACATGTTCTTCTGGATGTGGGGGACTAGAGAAGGTCCTGTTAGATATCAGAGGTTGAGGGCAGCTCAAAGGCCAAGGGGAATTAAAAATCACCCAAGTGTGCATTTTTATTTAAAATTGCACCATCTCCATATATTGTATTATGCCTTAAATAGTAGATGAACTTACATCTAGCAAAAGAAGGCATAGATGCAATGAATGAATGCCATCCCTCTTCTGCACCCCAAAAAAGCAGTGGTTTACATTTTACATAATGGAGAAGAACATAACCTCTGTATTCTCTTATTTTCTGCTCGCAGTTTCCAGACTTTAGAAAGGGAAACCTGAATAACTCCACCCCCTGCCACCCTGTAAACTGCAAATGCTTGCATTTTCTTTATGCCCCTGCCTTTCTGATGAAGTTTTTAATTGCATTAAAAGCACCACTGAAGCAAGTAAATTAAATTTTTAGTGAAACCAAGCTTTTTTCTGATCATCCCACAAATACCTGGTATCCCTTTGACTAGCACAGCAGAGTCCTGGCTTCTGGCTGGCCAAGAATTTAACAACATTTGAGTGCAGGGATAAGTGAACAGAAGGGTTTATCCTTGCCCTCAGATTTCTCGAGCCTTCCTTCTCAGCCCACTGTGTTTCTACCTGCAGGTTGTCCAGGCTTGCTTTGAGGTTTGGAGCAGGCGGTGGTGAGAAGCGCTGCGTGCTGCTTCTGCTTGGCCTGCAGTGATGCACTGGGAGAGGTAATTGTGAGGAGGTCAGGAAGCCACTCAGGCTGCTCGGGGAAGGAGCTGGGAAGCCTTTATAACCCAGACATGTTTAACCTTCTGTGCAAATCGGGACGCTTGAGAAAGCAGTTACCTTTATCCACAAGCGGTCAGCAGCCATGGCACAGGGCAGAGAGACGTGGAGTGATGGTTTTTAAGTGGTGATTGACATCTGGGAAGCCAAAGTAGGTCTGATTCCTAAAGGAGACACGTCTGCTCCTTGTATTTCATGCACAGAAAGAAAGCACAACCAATCATTAAAAATGCAGCCTGTGACAAGATTTTATGCACCCAAAAGAAGCAGGCTGGAAATAAAATCATGCTTTTTAACTCCTCATCTTGTTTTCCTTGCAGAACATTATTTCTTTTTGCTTGTGAGAGCTATCGAGCTCTTTTATGCTTGCTTCTAACAAAAAGATTGCAATGCTCCTCTGAGTACTTTGACAGCATGTTATCCCTGGACAATCTCTCTGCACTGGAGTGAACTCCAGGCATCAGAGACACTACCCAGCATGGGGCTGGTCAAACAGCTCTGAGAGTGATGGAGTGATTCCTACCACATATTATGGGAATAGATCAGGCTTGTCATGTACAAATAATTCGTGATGCTAGAAAACTGAGCTTGTCAAATCATAACCTGTAGCTCAAGAAAGTTATAGATCTTTTTCTGCTCCTGTGGTTTCACACCAGTGGGAAATAAAAGGGATGGATATTCTTTCCATCAAAGATTTTTTGAACTGAAGCTGTAGTTTGAGTACAAACTGTTGAATTTGAAATTATTCCTTATTTTCATGCTATTCCACAGGAACAAATAAGACCCTGAGATGGAAATGCCTCCTTATCCACACCATCTCCCAGCTCATGCACATCTCATCCTCCTTGAGGATTTTCTGATGTTCTTACATACCCCACTGTAGAAGCCCAAAGGTGTGAATGGGTACTCCCATCGCATCTTTGTGTCTTAGCTTATTTCTGATATGTCAGGCTGAACTGTCCTCCAAGGTCTCAGGCATTTCCTCTCTCACTCTGTGCCCTGGGTTTGGCTGGGATAGGGCTAATTTTCTTCTATTTAGTTGTTGTTATATCATGACACCCTGTGTACTCTTATATTCATTACCAGGCTCACCTGCAGTCTTTCAACCTGCAATGAGCTTGTTTGTGTAGCTGGACACTGTTCACAGAACAGGAGGTTCCTGTTACCACCGCGCAGAAGGGTTAGAAGTCCCTGGTCTTCACCCACTGATGGTGGCTGAGTTGTCACTCTGAGCTCCCTTCGGGGCAGCAACCTTTATTCTTTTGCCCATCTGCCAAATGCTGTGCCTTAAAAGTGCCTGGGTTTGGGCTGGGGTTTTTTTGTTTGGTTTGGGTTTTGGTGTGTTTTTTCATAACTATGAAGGGAGCCTCTTTCCAGAAATGAGCGCACGAGGAGCTCCCACCAATAAGATACCCAGACCATGGTGCCAAAGGGGAAATCTGTCTGCACCCTCAGCTCCACTTTCAGCTCTGCCTTATTCTCCATTTTCACAAGTACTCCCCCTCCTTACCTTCCTTCAGGCCTTGCTGTCTCCCCTGGCTTCTCTTCTTACGAGGATGAGGTCCTCCAGCCTGCCCAGCCCAAGAAGGATGCTGCAAGAGAACCTCAACAAAGCCATCCTTGGTAAGTCCCAGGCAGGAGAAGCAAACTACATACCAGAGCAAACGTGACCATGCTGCCAGTCCTCTCTGTCAGCTTGGCTGGTCAGCTGCCCTGTGCTGCGGGAGCATGTGAAAGATGTGGCATTTCTCCTGTTCTCCACCCAGCCAGTCCCAGGCAAGCAGAAAAAGAGGAGCTGCTGCTATGGCTCTGGAGTAAAGCTGGGTAAGCAGGTCCTCCTTGCCTTCCCCAGTGCCCAGCATAAGGCACTACTCCTTCTCTGGAAAAAAGCAGGTTAATAAGCTTTGATGTCACTTTTTTATACCACCACTTCAAAACCCATGTGACTTTTATCCCAATTTCTAAATCTGGATCAACAACTCTCTGAATATCAGCACTGATTTTTGTAGTAGGTGTGCAATCCACTGTGGCTTGCATTACTTTGTCAATATTACCATCATGATGGCAGGCTCCTTGTTTACAGGTTCTGTTGTTATGTGGGCAGTTGCGGCCAAGCCTGGTCCTGTCCGCATGGGATCAGGAGGATGTGCTGTTCTGCCAAGGCTGTGCCCAGTTCCCACTGGAATTACACAGAGCTTTTCTACTGGCTGTGAGCAAGTTAGGAGGTCCCTTAGATAACAGCCAACTGTGGTGCTGGGAGAATAACTGCTGTTACCAGCTAGTGCCAATCCACATCTCAGCCTCTTGGGATTTGACACAAGAGGGTCATCCCCCCCAAGCAAGTCCCAGGTGGCTGTCAGTCCCTCCTGTGCATGCTCCTCACTTAGCCTAACAAAAAGGATGGAAGCAACAGGAATCCAAGAGTCCATCTCCTGAACAAACAGCCTCACTGTAAGCATGGAGCCATGCTTATGTCCATCCCTGTTTCCCTCTTGAGTGACACACTACCACCCATGGTGGTCTGTAGGCAGTGGCCCAAGTGCTAGGCATGGTTGCTGCAAAACCTCCTGCAATTTGGGTGAATTCTCATTATTCCTGGGCAATACTGGGAAGGATGACAGATGTGGGATTGTGTCCCCTCCACCCCCATAATCTATCTTTTCTCTGCATTGAGTAACAATTCAGTCTGTATCAAATCATCAGCTAATCCACAGAATCACAGGATCACTATGTTGGAAAAGACCTTTGAGATTATCGAGTCCAAACGTACCTGTCCTCTACTAAACCATATCCCTGAGAACCTCTTCTACCCATCTTTTAAATACATCCAGGGCTGGTGAGTCAGCTGCCTCCCTGGGCAACCTGTTCCAATGCCCAATAACCCTTTTGATGAAGAACCTTTTCCTAATGTCCAATCTGAACCTGTCCTGGCACAGCTCAAGTCTATTCCCCCTTGTCTGATCACCCACCTCTCTACAACCTCCTCTCGGGTAATTGTAGGCAGTGATAAGGTCTCCCCTCAGTCCCTTCTTCTCCAAGCTAAACACCCCCAGCTCTCTCAGCTGCTCCTCATAAGGTTTGCTCTTCAACCCCTTCCCCAGCTTGGTTGCCCTTCTCTAGACATGTTCCAGTACCTCGATGTCTTTCTTGTCCGGACCAGTACAGCCTCAGGTGGCAACCTAGAAAAGCCATACCAGGCAATCATATCTCTGCAATGAAAGGCAAAAATTAAGCAGACAGCAACATGAAAAGCACATCAGGTTTCAATATACCGAGTGTTTTAAACCGATATTGGCTTCTTGCTAATCTGCCTTTCTTTCAGGCACTTCAAAGGCTCTGCCACTAGATGTAGCAAAAGCTCTCCTAAAAGTTGTCTGATGTGCTTTGCTGTATTCCCCTTTCAAGTGTGGAAACAGCCTAACGTGGATGCAAATGGGTTTGGATCATCACGCTTGAGTGCTCCTTGCTTGGAAAACTCTCCGCACACCAACTTCTGCTCAGCTTTCTCGGATGCAATCCCAAGCGTTTTGTTAGACCTGCGCACGGGAGTTAGCAAAGGGAAGGAGGTCAACACCCCCTTGGGTGGGTATCTGGAACGCCAGCATGATTAGGAAGCACAGGGTGTATTACTGGTTCATTTCAGTTCTTCTGCGAGCTGTGCTATACTCCAGAAACTGGTATCTTTAGACCCCCAAAATGCAAGAGACAAATATAATAAACCACAAAGAAGATGATGTGTCCCTTTTCCATTTGCTTACAGGACTAAACTCGAAGACTCTCCACAGAAACAACAACCAAAAAATTAAAAAAGAATCTTTAAGATTTTTTTTTTCTGTAAAAAGAGTGTTGTTTGGGCATTCTCAGTATCAGAAATAAGATACCTGGAAAAATAAAGCCTCATAAGGTAACAGTACAATTAAGGAGGCAGCTACGTGAGCCTTTTCAACTTCTGAATCCACTATTTCACCAAGAAGTTTATGATGGAGTAGAGACAATTTAAAACAAAACAAAACAAAACAAAAACCAAACACACCTTTGTGTGTTACCTAACAAAGATAAGAATTGAACAGAGCTTGCTGGGAATTGATAAACTGATCTGGGAATTCAGCTGGTGGGAATTCAAACCAGAAGTTGTCCTTAAAAGACAGATACGGTACATGGTGAGTAGGGTTCCCCCAGTACCATGGGGATGTGCACATCTGAGCTGGTCACCCAAAGCTGCTTCCACAGACAGTAGACCCTGTGGTGTGTGATTCATCCCACTCTGGAGCAGATATTGACAGCGACCTGACAAATCACACACCAAAACAGGCCACTTCTCACTGAGCTGCGGAAGGAGCCTGGGCCGAGCAGTTCAGCTGCAGGTCGCTCCATCACACAGACCTAGAGGTCTCTAGGGGATGGATCCTATCTCTTCTGTCTACTTAAAGAAAAATTGATTGAAGCCAAAGCAAACAACTGAAGCTGAAACTTTAGCTGAGAGAGCTGCATCACCCAGGAATACCTCAAGCCATGGCTATGAAGTGTGAGATCCACACCAGTGCCCTGGAGCCAGGACACAAGGACAGAGATGATCTTTGCTGGCTCACATCGTTGCCTGTGCATGCTGACCTGGCTCTGCCCAGGGCTTGGCCAATTCACCCTCTTCCTCTAGTGCCATTTTTTCCCAAAAGCAAATGCAATTTGGACCTTTTTTTGATGAGGTGAGGGATTTTTGAAAGCAAAACAATTTAAGGCATGACTCTGCGGTCCCCGCTCGCCTGGTGCTATGCAGGTGATAGGGAGAGGATGAGTTACTTCTCAGCTGCTGGCAAAGTGGGTGGTTTTAAAGACAGTTTCAGAAGACAGCATGAGGATAAAGCACCTCTGGTGGAGAGGGAATCAGGGAGGTGACAACTTATATCTCCATCCCCTTGTGATTTATCAAGAGCTGGTAAAAGGATGGTAGAAAAGGACTTCTGAGAAAAGACAAACTGGGCAGCTAGAGATTTTTTTTCCCTTAACTCAGAAATAGAGAATTGTGTTTCAGAGCACCAACAGGTCTGGATCTGCAGATGGAGGGAGAGTGGGGAAAAAACCAATTTCTCCTCTGCTATCACTAGTGTAGGTCCCTGCAGCACAGGATGTAAAAGGAGCATCAAACCCAACTCTCAGGGTCTCCTGGCAGGCAGCTAGCCCCAATTCTGTGTGCCTGGACATCAGCTACAATAGCCATGATTTGTCTTTGACAAGTCTGTGTTCATATTGCGGTTTTCCCATCACGATGTACCCTAAAAGAACAGATTAACCCAGGCTAGACATAATCATTAGGAAACAGATGGCTGTGGTGCAGGAAAGCAGCTCTTGTACTGACGAGGCGAGGTGTATCCGGCTCGTGGGAGCACCTTGAAGAGAACAGGAGCTTCAAGATTTATGAGGGAGGTCAGGACAACTTGTGCTTAGAAAATCCTAGGGACGTGTCAGCAACATTAACAGTCTCTGAAGGGGATCAGATGCAGAAGTGTATAATGAGGGTGATTTTCTTTGTGTCATTTCCACTATTACTCTGATTTCTCATCGTTTTTAATCTGAGCTCAGCATGGGCAGCATGTTGTGCCTTCTGAGTGCCATGGCATGAACCGAAAAGTAAGTTAACAAGGTGTTATAAGCTTTTAAAGTTATTTAAGTACATTGATTAAAATTCTTTAACTATATATTGCAGAATCACAAAATGATAGGGGTTGGAAGGGTCCTCTGGAGATTATCTAGTCCAATCCCCCTGCCAGAGCATCACCTAGAGCAGGCTGCACAGGATTGCATCCAGACAGGTCTTGAATATCTCCAGAGATGGAGACTCTACGGCCTCTCTGGGCAGCCCGTCCCAGAGCTCTGCCATCCTCACAGTAAAGAAGTTCCTCCTCATGTGTAAGGTGGAACTTCCTATATTCAAGTTTATGCCCATTTCCTCCTGTGAAAGCTCACCAGACAACAGAATCTACCATGGGTTATTCTGCTCATCACCTCATGTAACCCTGGAAATTAATCCCAGAGTTCCTTACAGAAAGACAGCCTTTCAGAGAAGACAAGTGACCAGATGCCCATACCTACATGGGAGAGGGCAGGCATTCAGCCACTGACCTTTCAAGTCTGGGTGAAGGAACGGGGCTCAGCAGCTTGTGAAAGTCACCTGCATTGTGGTGTAAGGGGTACCGGTACGGGGTGCAGCCCAGCTCTTGGGGGAGAAATGTAGCCTTGTGATGCAGCACCACGAGCCTTCCCTGGAGACATCTGTGTCATCCCACTGCTTATGGGGTCCCTTGGGCCCAGCACTCCTTGTGCAACTCGGAAAGAGCAGAGAGGATGGATTGGGGTTTACAAAGCAACTGAAACACCGAACATGGCTCGTAGAGAAGCAGCACTGCTGCTTATTCTTCCTGTGCCAAATTCCTCACTAGGATTTAGAAATATTCACTTCCTACAGGGTAAGTTAGATCGTGTCTTTAGTGGAACAAAAAGCTCATGACTTTGATGGAAATCAAGGGCTGTGTAAAGACAAAGGCAAAACCTGCCCTTATGTAACAATCCAGCAGAGCTCACAGAAGCACACATGTAATGCAAAGTCTGATTTTTTTTTTTCAGGATATATTTCCATCCTAATGACACGTCACAGTTATTGCTGCAAATGCTACAGAAGATCTTCAAAATCCATTAACTCATGCAAGCAAACAGAAATGAAATGGCTTCATGCATTATTAAAATGGTGCCAACATCTCTGGCCTTTCAACCCTTCCTAAGCAAGGGGCCCTGGCGGTAATGCCGAGTAGCGCGTGGATGTTGCTAATAATATCCCTCGGAGCTGGGTGTTTATATGAATTGCAAATGGCTGGCATTTTTAGCAAAGGGTTTTAACCACTCCAGGGCAATTTTTTGCTTAAGTAACTGTCAGTACCTGATTCATCTTTGCTCCCACTGCCGGTCAGTGTGTGCTCAGGTTAGCGAGGCTGTGCTCCGTGTTGCTGCGTGCAAATTCATTCCTGAGCCAGCTGCGGCGGAGCTATTGCACGTTAAGGCTGCTCATGAGTTCATCTCTGCCACATGTGAAATATCCAGCAGCTTTCAGGCACTCACCTCTGCAAAAGAACAGGCATGGACTTATCACTCAGTTATTGCCCTCGTTAAGGTTAATAGCCCGTAAAGGTTCTCCGCCTCACATTCTCCCCATTAATCAACAGTGATACTTGGCCTATTAAAAACAGGGAGGGAGAAAAGAGGAAGTCAGAAAGTAAAATGGCCCCTGGGACAATAAAACAACACTGGTACTGTCCCCCGAGCCCAGCAGTGATGCACAACACATAAAAGTGGTGAAAACACCGAAAACTTAGATTTAACAATGTTGTGCTTGGTTAATTGCCTTGCACACGTCCCAAATCTGCCTCCACCTCCTCTCTGTGCTTTGCCAAAAGCTATTCTGTTTTTCTCCCCTCTTCCTTCTGTGATTCGCCCCTTGGCACTTGTCTCACTCCACCCTGCTTGTCCCTTTCATCTTCCCCCTTTCCCCTCTGTAGCCTCTCTCTGCTGCACCATGGACCATGACTGGAGCAGGTCAGTGGCAGTACCGGCAGCTCGCAGCTCACAGCTCAGACAAATCAGGATCTGAGCCAGCGCTTTGTACGTGGCAAGCGAGGCGTATGGAGACTCGCTCATCCTGGCAAAGGGAGACTTGCTCATCCTGGCCATTGACGCACATCTTGCCCACAGGCTGTGACCTACAGGCCGTTCAAGGTTGACATGGATGGACTGAAGCCAGTCTGCGAAGCAGATTTTCAAAATTACAGTATCACAGACTGTTTTGGGTTGGAAGGGACCTCAAAGACCATCTAGATCCAACTCCCTGCCATAGACAGGGACACCCTCCAGTTGACCAGGTTGCCCAAAGCCTCATCCAGCCTGGACTTCAACACTGTCAGGGAGGGGGCATCAATCATACAAGTTTGGTAACAAATATCTTTGCAAACATGCAAGTCATGAACCTTAGTATCTATGCATGTATTTGCACCTTCTTGGATGAGCAGGAAGTGGTGTATTTGTGATGGAGGTTCAGAAGAACCTCACATCCTCATAGAGTATTTCCCCTTTCCACCATGAGCTTGTGAGGACTGTTGTGTGTGACCATGTCAACATGAGGGGTGGCGAGAGGCACCCCTGGCAGGTGGCTGTGGCAGCTGTGCCTGCACAGCTTCCTTGCCAAGAGCTGCGACTTCCATGCAGAAGTTCCCTCCTCACTACTGGGGCTTTGCACTGCTGCACACAGCAGACTGCTGCATACAGCAAAACCACTGGGTTGTGGGTCCAGCATCATTGGGACAGGCTGCCCAGGGAGGTTGTGGAGACTCCATCTCTGGAGACATTCAAGACTCGTCTGGATGCAATTCTGTGCAGCCTGCTCAAGGTGATCCTGCTCTGGTAGGGGGCTGGACTAGATGATATCCAGAGGTCGCTTCCAACCTCTGCCATTCTGTGAACAACTCCCAAATCCCCTTCTCCCAGTGTAGCAGCAACAGTTGTTATGGAAGCCCTGGAAGCATCTAAAACCTCTGACACTGCTGGGAACTGAGTAGAGCTCTGTGGTTATGTGACACTGTGAAGTGGGTTGAGGTGTGAAGACACTAGCATTAATCCTGTTCAAATCAGTAAGGGTGCCTGGAGCAGAAGAGTTGCATTAGCATGATGCTCTGATATTTCCTGCCTGAAGGAAAATGTGACCAGAAGCAAGGTATTTGTTTGGTCTTGGTTCTTCCAAGCTATTTCTTCAGACCATCAGCCAGAGCCCACAGGAGGATTGTTCTTCAGAACACCCAATTCAGCCTGCTAGCTACCAACAATTTGTATCCTGAAGGCTTTTAAACACTATGTATGATATAATTCATTAATATAACCCTGCTCCAGCAGTCTTTATGTATCCAAGGAAATGCCATTAATCTAGAAAACTACTACTGGAAAATATCAGCACAATCAACTCAAGAGAAAAATGTCCTCTCAGCTGGTACCTAGAGGATAATGAAGTTTTCCTCAAGGTCTGCCATGACAGTAATGTTCGAAGAGCTGCATTTTGTTCAGGTGAATGTCACATTAACAACTTGATGGAAGCCCACAGAACATAAATAACTGCTTTTAATAAAGCAGAGATGAGTAATCCTTAATGGAAAAATGCAGAAAGTAAAGAAAATTGTGTGTCTCTCT
Organism: Laterallus jamaicensis coturniculus; assembly: GCA_022605575.1. NCBI lineage: Eukaryota > Metazoa > Chordata > Aves > Gruiformes > Rallidae > Laterallus > Laterallus jamaicensis. Next base: position 11,476,619 of record JAKCOX010000012.1, read on the forward strand.
TTTTTCTTTTTTTTTTTTTAATTTAAAGACAGATATTCTCTACCAGAATCTCCAGATTCATGGAGATTATTATTTTAAGGTGAAAGGATAGAAAAGTGTCCTTGATTCACATCTAGGATATATGGTTGCTATGAATCCTACTTCATTCTTTTGTATACCTCCCTACCCCTTTAAACCAGAAGTTCTAAATGCAAATACAGGCAGTTCATTCCATCATGTTAAGTAATGATGGCAAGCCAGTGTCTAGAGACACACTGTACAATCAATCCAAAAAGTTAGTTATGAAAAACCCTTTGAGACCATCCAGTCTCCCCCTCCAGCTGGAGGGTTTCTTCCTCTGCAACAGTGATCTGATATTACATTTGTCACTATTGACTTTCTCTGCCAAGTCAGCTCTGCAGGGACGTGTGCTCTTAAGCTTAGGGATGAAATTTTGTCAGCCAGGAAACTATGCAGTGAAATACTTTATCTATAACATCTTTATTTGTCTTAAGAATAAAAATAAATGTGCTCACTGCCACACAGAAAGCATGTTTATCAGAAGTGTCTTGTCCTGCTGCCGATGGGAAGCCGCATGCAGAGTGGGATGGTTGGCCATAGCCCAACAGCAGAAGTGGGAAAGACAAGGGAAATGGGAATCACACCCTGGTGTTACACACTCAGGCTGAGCTGTTCCATTAACCAAGGAACTGGTATCCTCCATCCTCCTCCTGTTAAGCTACATCATTAGCTTAATAAAAGGGGCTGGACTTAGGACGAGGGATTATTTTAAGAACTTGGTCTCTAAACTTTACCCTCAAAATTCCCATGACGTTGCAACTCACCTGCAAAGCAATGAATCGCTTCACCTTGCTGCAAACACCTATTTGCTGGCCCTGGGTTGCCTCAGTGTGCCAGATGGAGACCAATGGACATCATCACCAATGGAGTCTCTTCCCACTTCTCTTGGGATACAACCAATCCCTCCTGGAAAGGCATGTTCCTCTTCACTGGCTTTAGAAATCCATCAGTGCGACTAGCTTAGACTTTGGCAATGGACATAGGTGAGTTGGGTGAGCTGACTCCCCATATGATGTGTGCTCCTCCTAGATAAATGTTTGCTCCTAGCAGCATGCTTAGCTGCAGCCTTATGGTTCTGCCTTGGTGCCCCCAGGATCGGGTCAGGCCAAGCAACTTATTGCCCATCACATGCCCTAGCCCTGTGGGAAGCTGTACCCACTGTGCTTGCTCCTGTAGCTGCTAGGGTCTCTATAAAACATGGCTGGTGGAGATTTCCCCAGTGGTGTAAATCAGGATTGGGAATTTCACCAAAATCAATCCACAGTGGTCACCCACTCCCCCAGATTCATCTCACATTTAGCTGTGTGCAACCTAGGCCTCTACATCTGAGATAGACACATCAAGCTCCCTACATATGGAGAAATGTGAGGGTGGTTTTTTTTGGTGGTGTGATTAATTTGTCCCAAGGCAGACATCAGAAGACGATTGGGCAAGTGATCTACCTCTCCCCACTGAGTATGAAGGAAGCCTAAAGCTACACAGAGAATATCTGCATTAAGCAGTACATAAACCATGTAATACGTGCATATGTAATGGGTGTGCAGTACTGAAGAAATTTTAAACTTTTTTTTTTAGCTAATAATTCTTGATAAAATAGATGAAAGCTGGAGTTATGTCATATCTAACCTTAAACTCTTGTAGGCCTTCAGCTGATTGTACTTTAAAATGCATTTCTTAGTGTATTCATGGGAAAATGGCACAGCGAGTGATCAGCAGCATCTGTGACTAATTGCAAACAATCACAACATGAAATTATATTTTCAAGTCTTTAATTAGCTGGAGAATGAGTCCCTTGATTATTTCTGGTATGCTACTGTACTGCCTGACCTAACAGACAGAAGCCAGTATTTACTTTCAAGGTCATTATAACCTATATTCCTCCACTGATCACACGTACTGCAAAGCGAGATATTTCCAAGTTAAAACTGGCTTCAGAAAGCCCTCTCCCTGCCCAAGGAAAGTGATACAATAACACATCCTTATATGCATTGCAGATTTGGCCACAGAGCCTTCACTGGACTGTTCCCTTTTGCTTCTCACTGCAAATCTTGAACCTCCCTTCTGTGAGCAAAGCATCAGTCACAATTACTAAACATTGCAGACAAAGTAATAGTGGCATGCCATAGCTGGGAAATATTTAATTGTGCAACTTTCTCTAGCTGTTAATTGGCCTAAAACAGTGGCTGCAGCTACAGAAATGGTTAAAAAGCAGAATGAACGTGTAGCTTCAGCTTGAGGTGCAGGTAGGTCTGCTGATGGCTGTGTCTGCCTGACTTATTGGGGTCATACTGATGCAGGAGAGTTAGCCTTGGGGTCATCCTGAAACACAGCAGATCTTTGGACCTGTACTGCAAATGGCTGAGAAAATTGGGCAAGGTTGGATTATTTCAATGTCTATCCTGAGTGATGGACCCCTCACCATGTCTGGCAAACAATACTACCATAGTCCTGGTCATTTTGGGAAGTTTCACTGTTGGTGGCCAGCAGAGCATACATCTGCATCAGGGGAAGTCCCCCAGAAAGCTGGGGCTGGTCTCCAAGGGGATGCACAACAGGCTTTCAGCTCCAGCTGGATCGGCATCATCTCAACACACACTCAGCAGCATCTTCCACTGAGCTTTATTTCCTAAACCAGGGGAGAGCGTGCTGGAGATCATTGTGTTGTTTCTGTGCTGGGACATTAGAAATGTTGCTAGTCTGATAGGTCTTGGTGATCCCTCCATTATAATCTGGCCCCTGCCAGGGAAGCCAATCCACTCACCCACCAGGGTCTCCATAGGAAGGATGGGTGCACAGAGGCATGCCCAAGCTCTTGAGCAGTTTTTCCCCCTAGAACCAGTCAGCAGGTTTGAGGAGTAAGAGGGCATTCCCTATGGTCCAGCTGGGCCTTGGTCCTGTGTCCTGCAGCCATCTTATCCCACAAATCCCTTGCATGCAGTAATGAACTGTGATGAAATTGGGTGACACCAGCTGAAGAGGAGAATCCATCCACACCCTGGAGAACAGTTCAAGTCATCTCCTGCAGATGGGAGCCTACCAGCCCTGTGCAGACCCAGGGAGCCACATCAGAGGAAGCCTCTTTCCTCTTGCACTACAAAAGCTGTCAAAACATGACACCTGGGACATGTGCCGCTTTCTGCAGCCAAGTCCGTTAGCACTTGAGCAAAGGGCAAGCACAGAGATCCCAAATTCAATGGGAAAAGCCTAGTCAGCCATTGCAGGAGCACATCATCAGACCACAATATAGTATGTTTCTTTGGTTGGTATATTTCCACCCTTTTTTCATTTAAATTGTTCTACTTTATGGGATATGGCTTTGATCCATTATATGATGTGGCCACTGCTAAAAGTATTAGGAGACTCATTGTGTTTGCTCATGCCTCCAGCAAGGATAAAGAGCTAAAAGAGAAATGTATTGCACTCAGCCTTTGACATGGGTGGAGAGTAGATGTTCCACAGTAACATGGTATAACCTATTTTGGGGTTATAAATCAGATGTCTGTAGTCTACTATTAAAAACCCAGATGTTATTAATTTACTACTATTAGATGCTATTAGTACACACAGTAAGACATTTTCATCATTAGGCACTATTAGTAGGTAAGAGCTCGTATTAATTATCTACATTATCATTGTAATCTGTGCAGGCTTTTCTGGCATATTGGACTTTCCAGCTCTTCCCTGCACAGCTGAGTCCAAAAAGCCAGGTTTCCCTTGGATCTCTGTTCTGTCACCTACAGCTTCCCAGTCTGATGCTCTCCTTCAGGGAATCTATTGCTCACACCATTACATCCTTAATTCTCTCCACCATGCATCTCCATGGTGTGGCAAGGTTCTCCTCTCACCCCAAGCCTCAGATCGCATTAGTATTGGCACTTTTCCCTATTCTTCCCTCCCTTTATCTCCCTTCTCCTGGGCTGTCCAGAAATGCTGGGGTGGCTCTGGCTGGCCACTGCCTGGCAGGGTAGAGTGTATTAGTGTGCACACCAGAATAACTTTTCAATCTCTTAGCCAATAACAGCTCTGTTTGATTGCAAGTCAAGTCATCCAGGTTTCCTCAGATGTGACACCTAAAGATCTCAGGGAGGTGACAGACATGGTGCGGAACGTCTGGACACTTCACAGCTCAGCCGCATGGCCTACATACTGCCTGCCCTTCACAGGCCCCTCAAGCAACAAGCATGGTAAGCCTTGAAATCCTGGATGTCCATGCAAAGGTTAATAGCCCAAAGCACATGCAGAAGGACTGAGAGTCACAGGGTATGCCTGACACTACCCTAAGCATGAAGGACACACACATTCAGGTCAAGTCTAATACCACTGATTGGCGCAGGAACCCAGAGGCATCTGGTCCTCTGCAGACCACAAAGTCCACCCTACCCCACCCTCCCTTTCATTGTCCAGGTCTCAGAAGTTGTAACAACACTGTTAAAGAGCGTCAAACCTGCTCCTGTGATGTTAGCTCAGTTTGAACTAACAATTATCTACTTATATTTCAAAGCTAAAGGAAAACAGGCCTTGTGCAGCTCACCTGCATTAGGACATGCCACAGGCTACGGACAGAGCACTGCAAGGGAGAGGAAACAGTACCACATCCAAGCAGTGGGCCTGGCCCTAAAGCCACTGCCAATAAACCCTCTACAAAAGCCAGGAGCTATTGGCAATATTCACAGGGTGTCAGGCTCAAGCCCCAGAGATTTCAGGAGTTTGATGATTATTTTATTTTAAACCAGTCATTTCTTTGGAGATTTTCAGGAGAAGTCAGTAACCTGCCTTAGGCACTACTCAGTATTTCATGTTTCAGAAGCAGCTTGGGGCCAGTGCCCCATAGCTTTGCATTCCACAGTGCCTGCTGGTGGCCCTGGGGACACACGAGTATGTCAGTGCTGGATCAGAGCTGCTTTTGGTACCCCGGCAAGGGGCTCCTGAGTGTCTGAGCCATGCCCACCCATTTTGCAACCACCTTCTCTGATGAGCCACATCCAGCACAGCACTTCATTCAGCTTCCTGATTATTTTATGGATGGTCTGTCCTGGCAATTGCTTCCCCTTTCCATACCTCTCTGCAGAAAACTCTCTGCTCCTGCTGGGACATCCCCCAGGCACCCTGGGGGAAACCAGAATCCTTCTAATCAGCTTGATGCTGAATTTCCTATTGGATTTACAAAACAAGTTAGAGGAGTGGGTCAGATGATACTTGAAACTGAAAGAAGATGGAGACTCTCATCCAGAGGTATGGAGGCAAACCTAGAGCCCACATTGGCACTGAAGTTTGGAAGGTCTCAGTGACATCCAGCTCCAGAGAGCAAACATCTTCATCACAAAATCAGTTTGTTGCCTTTTTACAATCCATCAATGATCTTTAATTTTCCAAGCAACCTTGGGCAAGATGGTTCATTGACATTACTGTTAAAATGGACATTATACTGTTCCCCCTTTGCTGCCTGTGTTACCCCATGAACCCTGTGGGTATGGTGAGATGCCACAGCACCTGCCACAGGGATAATCCTCACCTCAGATTGCTCCTGTAAGCATTCTTGTAGCATAGTTTTCACAGAATCGCTATTTACCCTCTAAACCCACAAGTAATGTGTTTTCTGCACATTAGTGTCAAAGAAAGACAGTGATTTATTACCTCAGCGAGGAGATACTCTCTCTGGGGGGGAAAGCTCGTTTCATCCTCATCCAAGCTGTGCCAGATGCCTCTGGTGCAGATGGGGAGGATAGTGGTCGTCTGCAGCATCCTGACGCCCGGGTTTCATACGGTGCCTGGCCGTGCTCTCCCACAGCACAGAGAGAGCAAGTCCAGAGCATCCTGCGAGCTCAGCCTCAGCACGTGAGCTGAATCTAAGCCAAATACAGAGGAGCTTTGAAACCCTGCCTGGTTTTAAAAGGATTATTTTAACAGAAGGGTCTCAGCGCACTTGTGCACAGCGTGTGTTGGGTGACACTCCTGGCACATCCTTCCTGCTGCTGAGGGACCAATGTTTGTGTCACAGGTCTGATGGCACTTGATCTTAGGAAAATCAAGTGATATATTCTTCATTGTGCTTTCCTGGGGGGGTTTAGTCTTTGAAGAATGTAAAGGCCAAGGTAGGAGCTGGGACTGAATCCTCATTCTCCCAATAAAGCCCTATCGTCTTGCAGATGAGGCAGCAGACACACTTGAGTCCATTATTTTCCATATTATTTCCATGTATATTTTAAATTTTAGGGATTTGGTTTCTTTTCCTTTTGGGGAGTGTTGGCCGTGTGGCTACATGGCACCTTCTTTTCTGAGAGGGAGCTGGAGGAGCAGGCTGAGTTTGGACTCAAAGGGGAGGTACGAATTATGAAAATCTTCCCAGGTGCCAGATTCCCCTGACCAAACTCTCATTTTCCTCTTTGCACATATGGGGCAGAGCATTACTTTTGGGGGTGCAGGGTGGAGTGGACACCAGCATCTCATCTATTTGCCTGGCAATCTTAGGAAGGAGCCACATTTTGTAACGTCAGGAGCATGAAAACGGTCTTCCCTCGAAAGGAGCTAGGACAAGAGGTGAAAGAGAGACCTACTGAGAAATGTTCTCCATGTGTTTTATCAAATTTAATTACTCAATCTTATAAGCCAATAGTGAAATAATTACCCTTTTTAATTTTTCTTTTTTTTTTTTTAACCAGGCAGATTCTAAAGATACCAGAAGCCAAGCCTGAAAATATCTGCAACCTAGAATATGAAATAGGGACAATTGGCAGCCCTGCACACAGCTAGCTGGCAACCCACCCAAGATGTTTGCCTTCTAATAATAGAAAGCTGAAAGAGGCATATGGAGAAATAGAGCTCAAAGACTTTTATTTTCTATGTATAACTACACTGAAGTCACAGATGTCTCTGCAGCCTCAATCTGCCAAGACCAAATGCAAGGAACAGACCCAAAAGGAAAGACACCAAAAAATGTGGAGTAGAGAGCTCTCCTTATTGATGAGTTTGTTCCCTTTCCAACAGATGGGTGTTTAAACAGCCCTACCAACCAATCTGAAATAAATGGAGTGATCTATAAAGAAACCAGGTTTTCTTTATGTTGTCTTTTTTCTGTTAAACCTGGGTGTTGGTGCCTGTACTACTAAAGGAAGCCATGTCTTGCCAGGAGCACGTGTTTGATCACCTCCCACAGTCCTGAGAACGCTGTCAGCTCAACCAGAAACCTCTCTGAGAGGTCTGAAGCATTGTGAGAACGACTGTTGGGTAGGTAAATCTGATTTTACATGTGCCTGGTGACACTTTGATCAGATCCGTGCCCTGTTAACAGAAACCTTGAATCTAAAGTATTAAAATGTCATTTTCTTCCATATCCCATAAACAGAAATAGTTAAAATTCATGGCATTTGCACTTTCCAGCACTTTTACACACCAGACCAGCTGGTAACCTGTAAGTCTTACAAGATAATGCCTGATTGATACACATAAAATCTGCAAGGGGAGCCTGTAAGTCCCCAGAGAGCAATAGACTGTCTACAGCTTTTACAAGTTCTGCTGTAGCAGAGGCTGAGATTGCAATTGCCAGGAGAGAAATATTTATGGGTCATGAACCTTCAGGCTGTGCCAGAAGAGCCTTCAGCTATTGTCAGGAGCATATATAAGCTCTGTTTTTATGTAAGTTGTCCACCCATGGGCAAAATGAATTCGTGCCAGGGCTGCCAATATCTGCTGAACGGGTTGTAATTTTCTTTTTGTCATTTCTTTACAATGCATCAGACAGAGTATGACAGATTTATTACTGAAGTCACATGGGAGGCAAAAAGGTTTTGCTCACTTTTTCGAGGGAAAACAAAGCCTTGTAGAATCTGGAAAGCTCCATGAGCAAGTGAGAAAACTAAGGGACCAGGAAAGGGAAAGGTGGTCTGACTAAGTGAGGAGATATATTTTACCAAACAAATTTCTTTTTTAACTTCTTTAGAATTCGTACTGGCAGGGTCAAAGGCAGGGGGTGGGTGGGCTCTCTTTTTTCCCAAAGTACTTAGGACTGTATCCTTTCCATTGCTTGGAAGCTCGATGCCACCCAATGTCCCTTAGTTCATTATGCAGTGGTTCCCTGCAATAAACAACCACAGAAAAGCTTTGATACTCCAAATAACTTCAAGGAGACAAATTAAATAATAAAAAGTACTTTCTAGAAAAAGATGGAAAAACAGACTTGATCCATAAGGTTTTAAAAATACCTTGTTCCCTTCTGTAAATCTTCCAGTAATTTATGAAGCCTTTTGAGATCATTTGTATTGTATTTCAATAAAAATGGAATCTGTTATGACAGCAGGTGTCATTTGGTGAAAAGGAACAGATATAATCAGCCATGAAACACCTTCCTGTTGCAAGAAATCAGTCCTCAATTAAAGAGCAAGGCTAATGTCATTGCTGAGTATATTTATTAGGCAGCAAACACAATCACGAGTAACGGCACAATTCAAATCGGCTTCCAGAGGGTCATGAACAGACCCCTTCCAAATCGTAAGAATATATTTATTAATAACTGATTGATGCTACAGCAGTAACTCAGATGTGAGAAAAGCTTGGCTGTTTTTCTCCAGCGATATCTGCTTCTCTGATAAAAGATACTACATCTTGCTCCAAACTTCTGCCTTTCTGAAACCATCCCAAGAACCGATAGATACTATTTTTAACCAAGGAGCAGCAAAGGTCACATGAATCTCCCCCCAGTTTGTTTTGTTTGGGGTTTTTTTCCTGTTTTTTTTCAGGCACTGTGATTTGGCATCTGTTCTGCCTGCTAAAGCGCCAGGATTGAAATCAGGTCTGTCTTGTCCAGAGCCCCAGCCTGACATAGATAAAACATTGCTTTCACTCCATCAGCAACCTCTGCAGATCATTCCTTACCTCAGTGTCTGCATCTTCTCCAAAGCCATCTGTTGGCCCTGGGAAAGATGGGGGTCCTGTCACTGCTGCAGAAGGGATTTGAACCTGAATGCCATTAAATGCCAATGCCACAATGTCAGCTATTCCCACTGACTGAGAAACTGATAAAAAGTCCCACTAAAAAGCAGTGTATTCTCATAGGGAAAGTGCTAACCTCAAGCATCTACCAAGGAGACACCACTACTCTCCTTGCTGTGCACAGGCACAGACATCACTGCTGCCCCTGTGGTCCATGGGTGGGATGTGGGCCACACAGTAGTGAGGGCACAGGGAGATGGTGTGAGCAGAGAGGGGCTCCCAGCACTTCTCCTTCCCTGGTCATGCAGGGAGCACAAATGTCTCTGACGAGGAGTCCCCCTGCATGGTCCATGAGGGGCAGGTCACAGAGTTGATGGAGACACAGCATTGGTGTGAAATGCTGGTCTCTAAATGACCTTTGCTATGCCTTTGGGTGGTACAGCACATTTTCAGTTCTACCCAACTAGCCACTGGAATCGTCAATATGAAATGTGAAACATCAGTTATTATTATGTATTTTAAGGAGGGTTTATGCCAAACAGCAGGAGCCCCCATTCTTGCCCTAAGAACTGTTTTAAGACACATCTTCTGTTCCAACCACTTGCCTTCTCCCCAGCACCAGTCTCCCCACATGCTGCTTCTCCTTTACAGCAGCAGCTCAGGCAGGAGATGACCCAGATGCTTCCCTCCCTTTCCAGGAGCTGCTTCTCATGATGCCCATTGCAGGTCTCTCTGACCAGACCTCTTATACAGGAAATCATTCCCTTGCAAATGTCAATGCTGGGTCTTATTCCCACTGAATCAATTTGCAAATTCCCTTAGACCCCTTCCGATGAGAAGAGGGTTGCTTTAAGCATTTTAGCAAACCCTCTCTTTGTACCATAATTTCATAAACATATGTAAGATTGGGGATGGTTTTAATCCAGCCTGTTCAGTGCTTCCCACTGATGTAATGTCTGCACTTTCCTGGTCTCAGTCTCCCCTTTGTACTGAGAGTGTTGCTGCCTTCTCCAGGAGAACCACCAGAACCTGCAACATCCCCCAAACGATGCTTCCACTTTCTGAGCACAAGAAGAGTGTCCACAGGCAGCCATTGCCAGCTGCAGAGCCTCTGTGCTGCTGTCAGCAGGGCTCACCCCACACACACAAACCCTCTGGGTTGTGCCCATCCATTGTGCAGCAATGTGGGACATCATTGAGGGGGACAGCACAGCATGAACCATGAGGACAGCATCCAGACCTTCTCACATAGTGTGAAAAGCTGGTGAGCCTGAAAAGCACATGCATCAGCAGCCCACCCCTCTCCCCAGCCAAGGGTCTTTTATACATATATAGGTAGTGTTGTGTGTGTATGTGTTGTGGTTTAGCCCCAGCTGGAAGCTGAGCACTACACAGTTGCTCACTCACTCTGCCTCCGCTCCCCCTTTCCCTCAGAGAATCAGAAGAGTGAAAGTAGAAAGAGAGAGAGAAAAAAATCATGGGTTGAGATAAAGCCAGTTTAATAGGTAAAGCAAAAGCCACACAAGCAGAGCCAGACAAGGAATTCATTCCCCGCTTCCCATGGGCAGGTGGGTGTTCAGCCATCCCCAGGACAACATGGCTCCATCACGTGTACTGGGTACTTGGGAAGTCAAACACCATTGCTCCAAATGCTGCCACCTCCCCACCCTTCTTCTTCCCTCAGTCCCTTACATGTCACGCATAACGCCATAAGGTATGGAACACCCCTTGGGTCAGTTGGGGTCAGGTCTCCCGGTTGTGTCCCCTCCCAACTCCTTTACACCCCCAGCCATTCCCCTGCTGGGATGGCGTGAGAAGCTGCAAAGGCCTTGGCTCTGTCTCAGCACTGCTCGGCAATAACAAAACCACCTCTGTATAACAAGAACACCTCTATATTATCAACACTGTTTCCAGCACAAATCCAAACCCCAGCCCCACACCAGCTACTATGAAGAAAATTAACTCTATCTCAGCTGAAACCAGGGCACCATGTAATTTTTTATAGCAAGAAAATAAAGTGTTTTCAAATTCTACACCCTCTGCTGTGGAAATAATTTCTTTTTTCCTTCTCTTTCTCAGCACTGGAAGCAAGAAAATACAGCCCACCTCATGAGCAAGAGCTGAGCAAGCCAGCTTCAGGCTCCTTTGCCTCAGACCTGCCACTCACACATAATTTAAGCTGCAAGTTACCAAACTAGGGACACAAAAATGCTGTTTCCACCTACCACATCAACCTGCTGTGTAGAAAATTACATGCAAAAATTTCACTTCAGGTCTGTTAAGTGCATGGCCAACCCTCAAGGTACAAAAATAATCTGATTTTCCCTTATTCCAGCCTCCCCCGCAGAAAAAAACCCCATGAGTCTGTATCAGTAACCATGAGGGTTTGCAAAGACAAAACCTGAAGGTGGAGCAGAAGTGAGAAGTCTCCTGCCTGTAGGCAGGGACCGGCAGCATGGTGGGCAGGAGCCAAGGAAATCCCCAGTGGGAAGATGTGATCCTACAGCAGCGCCAGCTTGGCATTGAAAACTGGTGTGTGCTGAGTGAATGCCTCAGAAACAACCAGGAAAGAGGAGGAAGGGTCCCAGCACTGAGGATGTCTGAAGGAGCCCTTTGCAGAGCGGCCCTGGTCTGGGACAGAGGTGGCAAGGGAGCACAGGGATGGAGATGGCAGAGGGCTCTGTAGCATTGAGAGGAGATGGATGCAATCACATGTCACAACAGGGCATCCTGAACCTTTTATCTCATGGGATTCTGTGTATAGTTGGGTTTGTGTGGCAAAGGTTTAGTAGCATGGGGGCGGCTGGAGTGGCTTCTGTGAGAAACTGCCAGAAGCTTCCCCCATGTCTGATGGAGCCAATACCAGCCGGCTCCAAGACAGGCCTGCTGCTGGCCACGGCTGAGCCCATCAGTGACGGTGGTCACGCCCCTGGAAAAACAGAGTTAAGGAGGTAGGGAGAAACCACCAGAAGCAATTGCAGTCAGTGTGAGGAGTGAGAAGATTCCAAAAGAGGGAAGAAAATGATGGCTTGCAGGGCCCAGTACTGGTTCCACACCATCAGCCCTCTGGCAAAGAAGCCAAAGCTTCAGACTGGCACGAAGCTGGTGGGTACAAATCAACCCGTTGCAGGTTCTCCAAAGATGTCTGAAGCAGCAGAGTGCCTGGAAGAGCACCTGATACTGTTGCTCTCTGGCAGCTCAGTCCATGCCAGGAGCACTCAAGCACAATGACCTGCATCCTTAAGCTGTGAAGTGACCTGGCTGAAAAACATTTGTAAAGGCAAAATTTCTTTCTGTCAAAAGATACAAACAGTTTTCTTAAAATGGATCATTTCATGCATCTGTCAAAGGCAGAGAGACACAAAAGAAGCCAACCAGCCCGGTCTGGAGGGAGGAAGCCTCTGGGAAGGATGAAATTCTTCCAGGCACAGGAACCTCTTTGGACTGCCCTGCTGCCAAGGGATGTGTGATCGGGAATGGTCCCTTATGTTACAACCCCTGGGGTTTTGGGCTGCACTGCTATATTTTCCACTCTCTGACCTCCAAGCCCAAGTGAAAGAAAAAGCAAAAAACTGTTTTATTGAACTGCCTGATATGGCTTTGATTGAGAAATATAACACCCCAAGGTGAATTATTGGCCCCGCTGCCACCCATGGAATGTCTGCTATTGGTGACAGACTGACAGTATATTTAGTGTGCATAGCACATCTGCACATCTTCCTCAGTGCCCAGAGACTGATGCCTGTGGGTCCTCCACCTTGCCAACCATGTGTGGTACAGACCCCTCCCCCGACTGCCATCTCCCTGCAGCCTGCAGAACCCCAGAAAAACTCAGTTTGACCCAGTTTTAATTTACATCTCTATGGTTTTGGGGTTTTAATGATGTAACTTATGGGTTTGAGAGCATGGGTGCAGTGAATATGAAGCAAGCCTTCAAGACAGCCCACACAGTTTGTGGTGTAGCTGCAGTAGCACCATGTCAATCACTCCAGCTCTGAGCACAGGAGGCTGTGGTGCCACTATTAGATTTCAAATAAAGATCATTCATGGGGTAACCAGATAATCTCTCTGCATGGAGCTGCCTTTTTCAGACACCTGCAAAAGAAAATGGAACTAAATAGCATTCATTAGGATTAACTCATCCAATTTTTAGAAGCGGAAATTTGGGTTGAAAAGGCCCAAGGCTTTGAAGCTCTCCCCATGGGAGGTCTGGGTATTTCAGTGGCCTGAGGCTGGCAGGGAAGGGTGTGCCATTTGCTTTCCAGCTCTCAATTTCATTTCTAAAGGATGAAATGCAATTAAAAATGCCTCCATGTGAAGACGGGTCCATAGCTGTGGACACCTCTGTGCCAGGCTGCATTTCAGGTACCACAAGAATTTCCCTCCGCTCACTACAAGAAAAGCTGTGCAGAGAGAGAGGTTCACAGTCTGCTTCCCTTCTGTACTCCTCGCTGTATCAGCAGACAGACTAGTGAGCGTCACCAAAACAGCACCAGGTAGAGATCTACAATCTGTGGTCTAACATCTTTAATCCCTGGGCACTTAGCCCTGAATTACAGCGTTACCTTCAGGCAAGGGGTAGAGAGGCACATCTCATGAACACCCCCTAACTCCTGCTGCATCTCACCTGTACTATCTGCTACCACCTTACTCTGATTTATCTGCAGGAGTCAGGACTCATGGAACTCACAAAACCTTCAAAGGGAAAGAAAAGTGCCCTAAACCAGCTAAAATCCTTTTTCTGCCCCAACACAACTACAGGAGCTAGGTCCAGCACAGATGAGCACAGACCATCTTGCCTCACTCTATCAAGCTCTGTAAAAGCCCTCTGCAGAGCTGAGCTGATGCCTTAGCAGGGAAGGCTGCATTTCCCCTTAAGAAATCAGTTCCTGACATAACATTAAGCGTTCAGGCTTTGGTTTACTACATATACTGCATTTGTAAGGGCCTGCCACGAGGAGCATGTCTGATACCAGAGGTATACCTGGCTATGCAATGGATTCTGCAAAGATGTCATGAATTGCACCTTCTGAGGCAGGGAACCTAAGCAGCTATTTTAAACTCTGATTTGTATTAAAGCAAGCCAAGTTAATTGCCCGTCCATAGGAAATGAAAAAGAAATACGTACTTTGGAAGATGGCCACAGGTCTCCAATCGATACAAATTTAATCCACTTCTACATATCAGAGTAAAATTGCATTTCAGTACTTTATTCAGTATTCTAGGAATTCCTTGACAACACACTGCTAGGAAATCAGGACACTCACTCGTGCCCACTGAAGGCATGGGAGGGCCAAGGTCAGAGTCAGAAGGACACACATCACCATCCCATGGCAAAGGGTGGACTTCTTGGGTTTATAAAAAATAAGATAATGCAGAAAATAAACAACACGGATTATACACTTCTTCAGTAAGTAGCAGTTAATACTGTAACCTTTGTAACCCAGCTATGTGCAGGAAAAAAACATACAATTTAAAAAAATATCCTCTGCCATGCCTCACAGCGCTGAGACTTTTGCAGGAATTTAAAAAAACCAAGCCCACTCAGATAAGTTTGCACTAGAAGTTGTGGCCAAATAGCTGTTTTACAAACCTTTTGAGGGATGTGCTCGTGGATCTCCTGTCACTTCCACTTTCTGTCACAGGAAACTGTTACCTCTGATTTTGGATGGTGGCAGGAGAGCAGCCAAATGCTCAAGAGCTGAACTTGTCAAAACCTTTTTTTGCTTGGAAGTCTCAAGACTTTTGGCTTCTGAGAAGATTTTTATTACCCTCTGGGTTTAGCTGAACCAAAAATATTCTTAGAGAAGAAGATCGCCTGCTATCTCTGCAATTGTGGGCTCGACCGATGCCAGAACATTCAGAGAGAGCCTGAGCTGAATTAAGAGAGCAGAGGATTTAGTTTAAAATGCATTTGACTCAAATATTTGTCTCTCTTGAAAAAAAAAAAATCACTGAGATATAATACAGCTTTGCTCTTGGGAAGCTATACATGCTCAGGCTGCATCATAAAACTTTTGTGACTGTGGCACAGCACACATGGCAGCCAACAGGGAGGTGACCTGAGCTTGCCCCAGTGTTTTCAGTGAAACTTGGCTTCTCTACACCCTTTGGATGCTCAGGCTGTCAAAGTCTGCTTGGCTCTGCTTACTAAATTCTGCCCTTAAACAAGCACACACAAAACAGAGCAGCCAAAGGCCAAGAAATATTCTGAGACTGGAACTCTACTTTCCATTCTTGCCTGCAGTTTGTGGAATAGAAGTAGTGTGGTAGCTGCTGAGAGTACAGACAATATCAGTACTTGATAAAGAGGGTTTGCTTATTGTCTGTGTAGCCTGGAGAAGATGGGAAAGATGTGGTCTGGCCAAGACGGGGTGATATTCACTCTGCCCCAAGACAGAAACCCAGCTCATGCCAGACTCGCACATCCCTGATGGAGCTCAGGCCCAGCACTGGGGCTTGTGGACAGGAAACAAACGTCTTTGATAACTGGCCTGTAACTGGCATTCAGGTACAGAAGGGTTTTGAGCTCACCATCATTCGGTGGAAAACTCAGGGACTGGACCTGGAGAGAGGCAAAAGGCAAGCTTTGAAGGACTGGCTTAGTTCCTGCCAGGAACAATCCCCCATGGGCAGTTTTCATGTAGCCATCCTGCTTCAGAGACTGAAAGACTGTACCAGGATGATTTCCCAGCTGAACTAAGTTCCAGGGG
Source organism: Laterallus jamaicensis coturniculus (assembly GCA_022605575.1). Classification (NCBI taxonomy): domain Eukaryota; kingdom Metazoa; phylum Chordata; class Aves; order Gruiformes; family Rallidae; genus Laterallus; species Laterallus jamaicensis. The sequence continues at coordinate 11,492,317 of JAKCOX010000012.1, forward strand.
ATGGCCTTCAATCTGTTTAATTTTTGAGTGTAGGTGAAGTCAAAATGTCCTGCTGTCTTCTCCGTGCCATGAACCATGGTCATGCAAACCCCTGAGAAATAAAGCCTCTAGTTTTCATTTTGGTAATTCTTTTATTACAATACATTCTAAATATACCTTTGAACTGGCAGGTCTACTAAGACTGTCACCTTTGTCTTCTTTTACTTTTAGGTTTCGGATTCCTTTTCTACAGAAGCTATTAGCTTTGCACTGAGAAATACAATGAGGAATGCTTCAATGACAGCAAGGTGCAGCACTAGGTGCAATGCTATATTCTGAGTAAATGATACCATTTAAAGGGCAGAGTGGAGCATGAATAGCATTGATTTCCAGAACAGCTATTTTAGTACTTAGCAAAGTTTGGTCAGACTGCTCCCCTTCACTGCCTGAGTTGTTAAGAGGCCATGTCCCACCCTGACAGGCAGCAATTATGGCCCGAGATACAGGTAGCTGCCACCTCCTGTATGGGTACCAGCATTACATTATGTTTGGGGTCATCACCCGGTCATCACCCTGGCCTCATGGAAAACACAACAGCGTCTCACACTGCTGCTGTGGGCTAAGGTAGGAGCTTCCAAATGGCACTTTGCTCATTACAAGGGCTTACGAAGCAGGCTTTTATCATCAAAGCATCCTGTAACCTACTCCAAGGGTATCTGAAATCACTTGGTGTCCAAGGCTGAAGATTGGTGTCTGAGACCCTCCAAGGGCAAAGCTTTGCAGGACAAGACTCTTTGAAGCCAATGGGATGTTCTGTCAAAACTTCAAAAACTAGAGCAGCAGCATCACTTCCACAGAGTGTTTTACCTGATGGATTGCATCCATCTCAAGATGAGGTGAGCTGCAGTTGGGAAGTGCTGCCTTCTTTGCTGTAGCTGTAAGTGGAATCCAGGGAACCACCTCAGATGTAAAAATCATCTACAAGTTGGAACAGGTGAATCCATCTCCAATGAGTAGTTGCACTACACCTGCCCATACAAACAGCTGCACTAAAACCAAATGATTTGCAGCCATAACCCATAAATTTATATAACTTTTCAAAGTAAGTTAGATTAAATGAAAGTAAACACATTTTGTGGATTATTTGAAAAGAGAAAAGGGCCTATTGTGTGTAAATTTAATTTTTTTTACAGATTTTGAGGCATTTCCTATGTAGTGTCTTACCTTTGCTAAAGTTTAAAACCTACTTCTGGTTCTCAATATTGGCAGCATTTCAGAACACAGCTCTTGGCAGAGAAATAACCTGGCTGTATATCCAAAACTGGCACTGAGCATGCTTTCTGTGGCACTCTAACCTTGCACACCTTGAAAGTGCATGAGCATTTTAAGGAGGTTGAAATGTTGCTGCCAATTTGTCAATTATTTAACTTCACCAATTACCACAGTATCAACGCAAGTTTAGATGTCACAGGTATTCTGAAGCTCCTGCCAAATTAGAAAAGGGAGAGGCATGTATTTGGAGAGCCATGGAGGGTCTGAGAGCCCCTGCACCAGGCTGGAGACTAGAGACTTGTTTACTTCAGTTTTAGCCTATTTACTGAATATTGAACTGGGAATCTTGACTGTTGCCAAGGGAAGAAATAGAAATCATTGCGGTTTTAAAGTTCAAAATTCTTCATGCAGTGCTGTGGAAAGGTGATGTCATAGGTAGGAGCTGGGCCAATGGAGAGGACTGTGACGACACTGATCTTTGCTAAGGTAAATTGGTTGTAAAATCATATGTTGAAAAGGGGAGATTTAGGTTGGATATTAGGAAAAAGTTCTTCAATATGAGGGTGGTAGATCACTGGCACAGGTTGCCCAGAGATGTAGTGGAGGCCCCATCCCTGGAGATATTCAAGGTCAGGCTTGCTGGGGCTCTGAGCTGAAGCCTCGAACTTGAAGCCACTAGATAACCTGTTCTAGTGAAGATGTCCCTGCTTACTGCAGGGGGGTGGACTATATGACCTCTGAAGGTCTCTTCCAACCTAACACGTTCTACGATTCCAACATCCACTCACTGCTCCTGACCAGATCTGCAACCACAGTTGTTTTTCATGGCCCACCTCACCTCCCCACAGCCGGCTCTATAGGAGACACGAGGCCCTCAGCAGGTACACAGACACATCTCTGCAATCACAGTGGTTACCAAAGCAGCTCTGCTCACTGGGGTCTGGTTCATGCCTCCCACCATTTTAAATCCATCACCCCTTCTCCATTGCTCTGCCACTTGTTCCTCTCCACTACCTCTCAGATGTGCGTGAGGCCATCACTCCAGCACAGGTCCCTTTCCTTACACATCAACTCCTCAGCTAACACTTCACCTACAGCTGTACTGCCTTGTTCATCGCTCAGTGCTTTCCCTGCATCACCCCCATCTGCTTGCCTCCCCCCTGCCTCTCTGCTAACCGAGCACTCAGTGAAAGGCTGTAGAGTTAATGTTGTCTTGAAACTCTTGAAACTGCTAATTCCAATCCCAGCTGGTTCCTTCACAGAAAAACAAAACAAAAAAAACACACCACCTCACAATCTCACCCAAAACATAGAAGGATGAAAATGCCTTTGCAAAGGTTGAATGCTGATCTTTAGTTTCTTGACATGATAAATTTACCCTGAAAAGCTGCATCTCCATCATACAAGAATCTAAAGACCCTGCAAGTAGTGTGGCAGACAGTGAGACATTGTGACTGTGACCATCACTTTTCTCTGGTAATACCCTTGGTAAAGGCAAAAGGACTTCTCTGCACATGTGGGATGCAGAACCAGCCACAGAGGCGGCAAATTCCCACTCATTTCATCAGCCATAAAATAAATTCTGAATTTTTCGTGCTTATATAGAAATTAAAGGTGGTTTGTGGCTGTCGCAGAAGAAAGATCTTCACAAGCCCACTTCAGTGCCTGCAGTTCTTCCTTACACTCCTGCCTCTTGCAACCCCTTTAGCTTTTTGCTGCAAGTGCAGTTTTAGCAACAACAGGAACAAGGAAATAACACCAGAAAATTGGCTTAGCACCATGTGTGAATTCTTATTTACAAGCTACAGACAGCAGCACTTTTATCCCCAGTTCAGCTCTAGCCACAGCAAGGATGCCTGAAACCTGCCCCACACCACAGGCTGGCAGCAGGCAAGGCACAGCCCCACAGCTCTGCTCCTTGCTCCTTAGGCTGGTGAGTCCCACAGCACTGACGTGGTTCGGTGTTGCCATCAGTGGGTCACTGTTAATGGAGGATCAGGGACTCTGCACACCAGTATGACCTACTGCTGCCCGTGGCTCTCTCCAAGCCTCTTCTGATTTCCAAGCTTCTGATTTTCTCACCTCCTCAGAAAAGGGCTATTATTATTGCTGTTCCTGTCAGGTTTTCTGCTCTACGGAGCATCAAAACATTCAATACTGCATGAAAGGAAAGCAGACACTAATCACAACTGAGCACGATCCTGTGCCAGAAGTCAGAGGTCCTGGTTCCTGTTCCCCAGAGCACGTTGGCACACCAACAGCAGCAAGAGCAGAAAGCTAGATATAAGGAAGAAATTCTTCCCTGTGAGGGTGGTGAGGCCCTGGCATAGGCTGTGGCTGCCCCCTCTCTGGCAGGGTTCAAGGCCAGGTTGGATGAGATTTTGAGCAACCTGGGCTAATGGTGGGTGTCCCTGCTTATGGCAGGGGGCTGGAAATAGATAGTCTTTGAGGTCCCTTCCAACTCAAACCAATTTTGGAGTCTATGATAAGATTGCCTTGCCCCCAGTTCTTTGTGTCTATGAATACAGCTGGTTACAGACATACCACAGGAAATAAAGTGGTGTGGGGGTTTTTTTGGTGAGATTTATTTAAAATCTAGCTGATTTTCCTCATGTTTCACACATTTCAATGGGAGGGAAGACATCATACAAAATCTGTCACCCTTTTCCACAGATTTTCAAAAAAGTGTCCAGTGAGGCAGTAAGATTTCGAATCTGTGCATTTTGGCAAGGTTTTCACTGGCTTAATTTGAAATATTTGAGATAATGACAGCTTCACAATCTCCTTTTTCAGGATATTAGATGAATCACACCAAGCCCACTCCAGAATGATGGGGGGTTCCCATTTATTACTTCGCCTACAATCTCCATCACTTGTCCTTGCTTTTGACCCAAAACACTTACAGCTGTTGCAATATCTCTTCCCAATGTACTAAAATACTTTCTGCCTGTTGCTATTGCAAGACGCCAAAGACCAGATGAAATGATTGATTTTTTTTTGCTTTAATCTGGGAAGTAGAGTCCCAGGAGCATAACAACAATGTATAAATAACATCCACTCTGGTGCACACAACAAATACAAGACATTAAAAAAAAAAAAAGAAAAGAGAAAAAAGGCTGTAGCATGCTCCAACAAAGGCACGTTCTTTCACAGAAAAGACTAAAAGCCTCAAAAATGGCAATGTGCATGCACACACACACAGAGAAAAAGAACCAGAAAAAAAAAAAAAGAAAAAAAATAACCCACCAGAAAAAGCAGAAGAAATGAATGGCATATTTTGTCTTCAATTCCTACAGGAACAGAGTCTATTATGTAACAACAGCTGAGATGACACTAAGAGGCCATACCAAAGAAACCCACCTCAACCGCCCAAAACATTGATAGTGCTTGCTAGTTTGATCTGGAGACAAAATCCTTTGTGGTCCTAAGCCTACCAACATGGATCTAGGATGGACAGTTTGGGGTTATGTATAATATTTGAGGTTGTCTCCATCTAAATTTCAACCCTGCCACACAACAGGATATTTTGGGATAGGGATTTTGTTGGCAATGTAAATCAGGCGTGTTTTTCTATCTTACCTTGGGAAAGCAGCTCTCTACTTCAGCCAGGCGAGCTTGGCAGCTTGACCAGGCTGAGATCCCCAAATACATTTCAATTTGGTGTGAAAGTCATGATTAACATGCCAAAGTCCCAGGGCCAGTCTGTTTAAAAGAGCACAGTCCTGTGATGTGCACATGAGGCAGAAGCGGCAGGTATGGCTGGCAGAGAAGGAAATGACAGAAAGACTCCGTACGGCGCTAGGACCGTCAACAGCCTACCCTCTGCATAGCCAGCACTGACATTTTTGAAGATGTCACAGCAGGAAAGGTTTTATCAGGGAATCTGAATGCAAGCAGCAAGGAAACTGTGCCATTATTTATCTGGAGCTCCTCCACACACATAGGAAGACTTCCAGCAAGTAACTTCACAACATCCCTTACCTCCTCTCCTAAGCCAGGGGAGAAAACGTGAAGTTGCTTGCTGGAAGATTTAACAAGTGGTTTATCCAAGCTGTCAGATATTTGTGGAATGAAATCAAGAGCTGCTGGAGAAAACTCCAGTTTGGCAAGACCAAGGCATTTTGCAGAAATATATTTATTTCGAGAAACCTGCAAGAGGTCCAAGTAAGGGTGGAGATTTTAATAAAAGCCAGAGAAAGAAAGACCTCATCTGACCTGCAAAATCTGAATGCTGCTTGTTCATTGTGTGCGTAAAAACTGAAATGGTCTCTAAATGTCATGTCAGAGAGAACTCAACAGTGGCCCAGAATGACCAGTAATTGACGCCGGTGACGTGAAGCCCAGGCTCCAGCCTGGCTTGTGCCTGACCCAGGGAAGCAGTGATACCTACACATGGTGCATCTCAAGAGAGTGGTTTTGTCTTTACCCATCTCATTGTTCTTAGTGAATGCATTTTGAAAAGTTTGTAGCTCGATTTTGACACAAAAAGAAGCCAGGTTTAGGACCTGCAGCATTTCTTCATGAGATGGACTTTCTGTTTTCCAGCCCAATTGAGCCTTAAGTCTTAGGTTTTAATGCTTAATTCAAATAGTTTGGAATAGGAACACTGAAAGGCCTGGGCACATTCTGAGTGTGGCTATTACAAATCAATAAGCATAGAACATATTTTTAACTCATTCCCTTTCCCATAAATCCAAACTTCTCACAAGTTTGAAAGGGAACCGCTTCCAAATCTCCCCTCATCCATCTAAATTATGCTGAGTGCCCTTCAGAAATAACAGATGATTAAACAGCCTGCTTCACCTGCAAATAAGCATGGCATTTGGTGTGTTAGGCATGTTATTTGATTTACACCTCCTAGTCAAGCTCGAGTCCTGTGACTGTTTATTCACCAGAGAGACTTCAGCATTTTTTCTTTTGAAATGAATGCCAAATGCCAAATTGCTTTCGACTCCAGTGATATAGAAAGCAAGCTGCTGCCCATACATGTAAGCCTTTTGCTGGGATCCATCTGCATGCCGAACACAAAACTCTAACATTATTATTCTAACCCAACGTGAAATAGTGCAAAATACAAACTCAACCCCCAGTTTCACTCCTACTAATGCACTCACAGCATAAGGCTCGAATAAAAATGTTCAGCTGTGAATATTTATGTCTTACTCTGAGCCTCGTTGTGTTTAGAGGCTTAGTACACCTTTGGTTGCTTCTCATCTCCTAAATAAACAACACAGAAAGCCATTTTCTTTGTGCCAATTACATCCTAACATCTGCAAGACAGAAGGAACGTGACAAAGATACACAAATGCAAGAAGAGATTTCCTGGTGTTTGCTGCATTTCAATGGGATGTTTTAAAAACGGGGCAGGTTTTACTGCTTGCAGAATTCAGACTTTCCAGAACCAGCAGCTTTCTGGTGTGTGGTATTCTAACCTGCTCTCTCACGCGCCTCCAGCTAAAACCGTAGCAAGGTGCCAGTGGGCTCCAGAAACCTCTTTGATGTTTCAATTATGATACTTCACCTATGGACACTTGGCAAATTATGCAGTTCTGCCTCATGTTTTTCTCTCATTTATTCTCTGAAGATGTAAGAAAAAGCCTTCTGAACCTCCCCACTGGAGAAAAAAAACCAACCCCAAAAAATAACTACCTGGAAAATCTCAAATAGATCCCATGGTACTGTATAGTGCAAGAACTTAGGAAATAAATAGAAACTAAGGACAAATTATGCCTTTCACTTGCCTTTCAGACATTAAAGTAAACATTTATTATCATATCTGTGAGCACAGCTTGGCAAATTACATAAGCCAGGCTAGAAAAGGTGCATAGCAATGAAACAAACTAGAGCAAATCTGACCTGAACAGTAAAAATTGATTATAAAAGCATAGGTGATTGCCTTTACTAAACGATTACAGTACTGTCAAAACTAATGGTTGCAACAGCTCTGCTGTCACCGATAACTAATTCATAAGGCACCATCATAAAACACTATGCATTAAAGACGTTGTAAATGAGCAACCATTAGAAAAGTCAATGTACTCTCAAATGCAAGGACCAAATGCAGAGATGAATGGAGAGACGAAGGGCTGCGTTTTAGCAGCTGTGTTCTTTCTCTCCCATCCGGGTTTAAATGCTGTCTTGTAGGGCACAAGTGTCTAGACACTGCTGGTTAATGTGCCTCTGACACAATTAAAGGAGGTGGTAGTGACACACACCATTTCCCCCGGGGTGTCTGACCATGAATCTTTGGTGACAGAGACTAAGGTACCCTAATTATGATTGCAGGGAAAGAAATAAGAGGAGACATCAGGACTATCCACCCTTCCATCAGCAGCGTTACGTCTGTACTTTATCACTAGCAAGCACTTGGATGAACCTTTCCATCATTGTGACACTACCAGGCTCGGGAAATCTGTAAGAAGATTTTCTGAAGGGAAAGCCAAGGCTGCCAGCGTGATCCTTGGAGGATTTCTCTCCATCAGCGCTTGGCACAGTGGCTGTGATGCCTTTCCTTGGCTGATCTTTCTAGCCTGACTCACAGTTGTGCACACCACACAGATCCGGGGGAGTTGTTTGCCCAAGGCACTGGCAAGGTCCCCATCACCAAATGGGATTACCCAAATGATTCACAAATTAACATATTTTAACAATTTAAATGTATTTAACCTCATGCTACCCCCATTATTTCACAGGGTATTATACAGAGGAGGAATTACAGCAGAGACAGGCTAATGCCTAGATAAAGGACAGATAAACCCTAGATAAGGGACACCAGTAGTAAATTGCCATTAGATACCATTGCAAGCCTGACTGTTAGCATCCTGGTGCTCCTGGTGGGTTCCAGAGCTCTGTGGGTTGGGTCACTTGGATGCCTCACACTGTCATGCAGGGAGGTGTATGGAGACAGTGAATAGCAACTTATTTCAAAGCCTCCCCCCTTTCTACTGCAGCAGCGAGGCATCTCCGTGCCTGCCTGAAGGTGATGGCGAGTACACACTGAAGAGCTACACCAAGAGTTCTTTGTAACAGTAAGCTGAGTAGATGAGTAGCCTTTCAGGGAGCTGTAGAGACCACTGCTTCTCCAGATCCACCAAGCTGGTTACAAAGAAGGTAGTGTAGTTGTATAATCTTGAAGGAGAAGAGATCTTGAAGGTGTTCAACAAGCTGCCCCTTGACCATGCAGCTAAACTCGGGCCTTTATACACATACTTGATGCCACTTTTTCAAAATTAACCTTAAGGCCTTATCACTGCAAGCAGAATCAGATTTCAGGGCAAAAGGAATTGTTAGAAGCTGCAGAACATGTTCCCTTGTTATCAAAGGCTCTGACTTTTTTATGATTAACCCTGAAATTGGCCCATGAGTCAAGTTTTGTTCAAAGGAAATATTAGGACCTGGACCAACTGTCAGGGACACAAGAACAGCCATGGATGGACAGAGCAATGGTCCACCCAGTCCTGCATGCTGTCTCCACTCTCCATTAGGGCAAATAGCAGGAGTCTGGGGAAGAGCATGGCAACAGGGCAAGCATCCATCAGTACCTGCACTGATCATGCCCTCAACCTCCTGCAAGTTGTGGCTCTGGGACCTCCTGAACCAGGCAAAACATAAGGTTACACAAATAAAGTCATACAGGTTGACATCAAGTAACCATCCAGGAGTACAGATGCCCTTTTTATTTCTCACTGTAAACCATTTTCTTCAGAAAAAGTATGTGACTATTTTTACAAGCTCTGCAGTTTTATAGTTTTCAAAAAACATGAATGTATAGGCTGGGTGCAGCCCTCAAATACCAACCCTATCAATGCTAACTACAGAGTTCTACTCCCTTTTGACTCATCAGTCTTTCATTTATACATCCCATGGCTGTAGCACCAAACCAGGACTTCAGATGTCCAGCCAACAAGCCCAGCACTCCAGACTCCTCTGGAGAACAGCCCCCATATCTCTACGGGCCTTTCTACAGCCTCTGTGTGAGCTGCAAGTTTTATTCTGGCTCCCAGTTCAGTACTAAAAATACCGAGTAGTACTGGGTCTTGTGCAGAGCCTTGAAGGCTCCCCTGAGACACACTTTAATCTGGTGATGATTTCCTATGACAAGTTTCTAGACTTATGCAAATTCAAGACAGTTTAGGGTGTTTCTAGGAATATTGCTCTAAAAATACATCTTATACTCTACTCATGTCTTCCTTTCTGTGAGCAATCCAGAGATGTGTGGTGGAGTTTGTCCTTTAAATATGGCTGTCACAAAACCAAAACGGACCAGAGTGGGATGTGGGTGGAAATACAGTGAGCAGGAGTGCGAACAAAGTGGGAGGAAAAGTTTTTACACAGGCAGTGAATGCCAATCAACAGACAACAGAAGTTGGTGCCAGCATGAGGCAGACACTGACAGCCCACCGCAGGCTCTGCACCCCACGGACTAGAAAAGTGAGTCAAAAGCAGCCAGGGCTGTGAGGACAGGGAGTACCAGCCTGACACCATCAGGAATAAGGAAAGAGGGCAATGAGGAAGGTGGGGACATTGATTTGGCATTCTGGTCTGAGGGCACGCAGCGAGAAAAGAGGATGGAGCTTCACATCCAAGCCTGCAAAGGATGGGTGATGCAGGAAGCACAGCTTTGAAGACATGGTACAACAGGGATGGGACCTCCTTATATTGAAGGCCAAAAGCTTTTTCTCATAAACAGTTAAAAATCTTACTCCTTCCCTCATTTTTGGGTAAATATGATTGTATTTCAACCTCCACCAATTATCTGGATAATAATCTATTGAACGTGTAGAATCTCGATACCTTGCAATCAAAACATCGAGTGTCAGATAATACAAATGCCTCCCCAAATCTAAAGAAACTGCATCTGCTCTGTTCCTTTAATTCCAACATTTATAACCTCAGCAAAAATAAAGACAGATTTGCTCAATGAGATGTAGCATGAAACACTAAAACCCCTCTTTGCCCTGGCTTGCCAGGCAAATAAATCACAGGCCACTTCTTACAGCCCCTATCTGAATACATAAACATGACAGGACAGCTTTAGAAACATCTATTAAATCTCATTAAACACTTCCACTGATAATATAATAACGTGTTAAATACATTCTAGCTGCCACAGCGCACTCAGAATCAGAGTGCCCACCTCCTGCTTTTTGTAATGCTGTGCTTTGCTTCCATAAAAAGGAAAATCCCACCATGGTTGTGTTGTAAAATACCACCTCACCCTGCAGGTTCTGTGTTTTCAGAAGTCAGCTTTTCTCACCCTTGTTTCTGGGACACATCATTCTTTAACCTTGGGCCGCTCTCCTGGCAAGGTGAAAACTCATTAACCACCTCTGTATAATTTAAACACAGAGCTTTGTTACTGTGCTGGCACTGGCCCTCAGGGACAGCTGGGTTCCTGTACTGCTAGCTTGCTCTTGTGGCAGGTATGTCCTCAATAGCTTTCTCTGGGACAGAGATAATAACCTTCCCAGGGAAAGAGCCATGGTACGAAACCCCACGCAAATGCTGTACAAACTCGTATAAGGCAAGAGCACCTCCCACGGGATGTCACAGAGAGGGGGAAAAAGAGCTGTTCTGAGGGGTCCCTTTTCATGATATCCTCATGAATAGTCCCCAAGAGACTGGCTCCTCTCCCCATACCTGCTGCTACAAACGGAATTGGCACATACAAATCCTCCAGCTCTCATGTCAATCCCATTTCTTCCCTCAGCACTCATTTCAGAGGTGGGCGGCTTTTCAGAAGTGCCTGTTCTTAATAAAGAAATTGAGAGCAGCTCCAGTGCTCTCCACATCCAATAATTTATGTCACTTTCCCCTGTTACAGGCAATGAAACATTAACATCACTGCAAGGATTCCAGGTAAGTGGCTCCTGAGTCCAAGTGGCAAGGGAATGGTCACATCAGTGGGGACCCACCTTCCTCAGTACCACAGCTACATCAAACTCTTCCACTTACCTGATCCCCAGTTACATCTGCTTCATTTGGGCTCCTTGTGGTCACCTTCCACCCCTCTGCCAATGTCCCAAACGTTGCCCAAAGCCTCATGTCACCAGGGAGAAAGGCTCCTTTGGTGAGGATCGCTGACTGACATTCACGTTACAGGACAGGCTTTTAGACCTGCTCATGGCTCCAGTGACCAGATAGATCCAGCACTGGCCGACTTCTGAAGTCACCAGAGACCCACCAAAAGCTTGTGGTTACAACATCTGCCAGCAAAACTAGGCCTGCATAATTTAATTTACAATAGCGTTAGAGCAGGAGGGAAAGCAGCTCAGCATCATAGCCCCTGGGTGAGTGAAAGCCATCTGAATCCCTGTGTCCCCACGTGGGTTTGTTTCCAGGCTGAATGCTGAGCAGGAACTGTCTGCTTTCCAGTTTCGGTCTGGATGATGCCAAAACCTTTTGAGCACAACCCAAGGAAGTCCAAGTGGAAGATATTAATTTCACGAAAGAAAAAGTACTCTGGAAAGCTCTCCAGAGTGCAATGAAGGCCCACATAGAGAGAGCACTGAGCTGTGGTTTGGTATTCACATCAGCAGAGAGCCTCCAGCATTTAGCGAGTCCCACGATCAGCTACTTTCCACAATGTCCCAGGTGCCACCAAGAGCTGCTAGCTCCTCTGATGAAGATACATCAGAGACAATCCAGGGGCACCAGCAAGAAAGCAAGGAGAGAAACAAAAACTGAAATTCTAGCATTTAAAAGGCTAAAGTGATCACATTTTACTGTGTGTAATTAAAGCAATGACATGAGGTGATTTTGAAAGGATCTGACTATCTTTTCTATGTTACTCATCTTCCTCCCCCTTCCATCTTCCCTTATCAAATACTCATCACTTTCCACCACAGAACAACTGGCCTTTGCCTATCTTTGCCCTTGCACCAGAATCCTTCCTTCTCTCTCTTTTTTGACTGAATCCTTTGGCCCTGGAGCTGACCGTCTGCTTATGGGCTCTCCAAACCTAGGCAAGGTTTGCAACAGCTCATTTCTCACCACGTTTCCCTCTGAGGCTCTGGGTGGGAATAAAGCCACAGTCCTGGCCTACACCCAGAGCATTGCACGAGCTCCAAGGGCAGCACAGCAGTGGGCTTGTGGTGCGTGCTGGCAGGCAGCTGCACAGGTCTCAGCCAAACCTCCACAGAGTGAGAGGTAAAACCCCGATTGACCTGAATGGGGTTTGGATCAGTGCTCTGGTGAGATGATTTTGGAGGTAATCTAAGTGCAAGAGTCCAAGTAAATGACTGCCAGTGACGGCCACGCTGATGAGTGGCAGGGAAGGACTGTGGCAGGAGGAGCAACCGGTCAACAGCGGTCAAGTAGAATAAATTCCTCCAGGGTGATGTATGGATAACTCCTTTCTGTAACCTCATCCTTGCAAATTTCTTTTATTCACACTTAGTTTACATTGGCACATACTTTGCCTCCAAATTTGGCAGAATACGCTTCAGATCCAGGCAGCAAGCACATTTCAGAGCATAGACAACACAAATGAAGAGACTGTTTCTCAGGTTACCTCCCATTTCATATTTGTCTGGATCCTTCTCCCTTCCTGGGCTAACAAAAGCTGTCTCTGCAGCCGCCGCAGCAATTTTTAACCACAAAACTGATGCTCAGGGAAGTATTTGTTGCTATTTATTTGGGTGTAATTTAGAAACTGCCTTTTTTTAGCAAGGTGCCCAAATCTCTAAGCAGAAAATGTTGGCGAGACCTTTGCTAATTACAACAAATCAGGGCAAGGACAATACTGCTAGAACTGCCTGGAAATTAATACTGGGGCTGCATTCACCAGATCCAGCTGTCACCACTTGGAGGAGAAGGCTGGGAACCTACAACCTGTGGAGAAGGAAAGAGACAGCCAAAGACAGATTCAGGTCTTAGATCAGGCTAAGGCCTCTCTGAAGGTGCCCATCTCTGCCCCCCTCACTGTGGAAGCCAAATTTTGCTTAACACAGTCCTGCATTCAGAACAAACATGGAAGCAGAGCTCAGGAGATGGACTGGCTGCTCAGGTAACACGAGGCTGAGCAGATGAAATCAATCACTGGGATCGTTTTTCCTTTTAGTCATCTAATTCTGCAGCGATGGAAACAGTTCATTTGGGTATTTGGTCATTGAAGTGAGCAGGGAAGACGTGGGGATGGCAGCTGGAGTCAACCAAGCACCCAGGTCATCACGCAAGGGCTGTGGTAGCTGGAGACTGGCACTGCTGTAGCATTGCAGTGGCAGTGACTGATGGTCCCAGGGGGTTGCAGTGGGGTTCTGGGCTATAGGCAGGGTGAGGAGAAGCTCTGGGGTCGGTCAGGCGGGGGCAGTAGGGACCACTAGTGCCCTCTGGGATCTGGCTGTAGCTTAGCCGTAAAAATTCAGGCCCTCCAGCTTTATCAGATTTAATTAAAACTAATGGGATAAACTCATACTTATTCATAATGTTTCTCACCCTCCTTTTCTAAGAAATTTAAGTCTGTTGCTCTAAGGAGATCCTTGAGAACAGCTGTGAGATTGGCTTGCTATGAAGAATCCAACCTGCAGAGCTGTAGGCTATTGCAATTATCTAAATCTTTACCACTGCTGCAAATTACTCCCATTTGTCAATGTCCCCATCCTGCCCAACCCATGATATTTCATCATCATTGCCTTTGCTTTTGCATATTCCATCTTGTTACAGAAGGAATGCATTAAAACGCAACAGAAAATTTAAAGAAGACTTTTGCTCACAGATACCCTGAATAAAACCACATTAGCATTCAACAGTCTGCACTAATTTATTCTTGCTCCCTTGTAATAGGCACGCAGGCACTGTGTAAACAGGGCCTCTATCAGAATGAATGATGCAGAGTTTAGTGTTTCCTTCCTCGTGCACAATAGACAGATTCTCACTCCATAAATGCTTCCATTTGTAAATTATCTGGAAAGCTAATAGATTTTTGAGCCTGAAGGGACTTCTGGCATCATCTAGCCTATATTACCTCTTGTGTAACCTCTGCATGTATAAGCTGGACAGTTTTATCCAGTCATTCCTGTCGAAGTAGAAATTATTCTCCCAGACTTACTGCAGTGGGAGATCTTAGAAGAGATCACTATGAATGAAATAAAGAGTCTTTTGCCTTTAAAATGACTTTTAAAGGGAGATTTTCTAAGTATATAAGTCACCAGTTGTTAAAGACATTTATAATAAATGATAGATGCCATCAAAGTGATTTCAGGCTTCACTCCACAAAGGCACTTAGGAGTGAATAGCTTTAGACTTGTGAATTGTCTGATAGGTTTCCATGGGACCACTCCTGGGCTTCCAACAGAGCCGGCACGTAAGAGCTTTGCTAGCTGAGAGCGAACTGAATGCACTTCCCAACAGCAACAAATGAGCTTCAGTCTGAAGTGAGACTCTAGACCAGTAATAGCTGCACTGCACCAAAATGACTCCAAAGCAGTGCTGGATACATCACAGCATCCGTATGCAGCACCAAGCTGGTTTCACCTTGGCTTTGAGCATAGCGATCACCTGCTAAAAACCCAGCTTTGGTACATAATACTCCCACCTCTGTATCATCAACTGTGCTACCAGTAACTACAAAATAACGCTTATTTCTTAGGCATAAGGCAAGAAATAGTGTCAGTGGTACACATGGAGCAAGGACTGACTTTCAAGGGGCGACTAGGCAGCTGTAGGTGGTTGCTTAGCTGAAGTCACCTTCGTTTACCTTCCCTTTGAAGATGACAGCATTGTCACAACAGCTGTGTCATGTCATAAACTCAACCTCAAAACAACGTTAATTGGAATCTATGGGGAGCACCTGATACTTTCAGGGAAACACAAAATTATGCCAAGGCACATCAAAGAAAAGTAAGTTACATGACAAGAAAATGTCAAAATAATATCAATATAGACAAATAAGAAGATGAAAGATGAAATGCAACAAACACTATTGCCAGCTTTTTAAAATACCAGCACAGTGTCCAGGAGACTGCAAAATTAATTGGGACGCTGGGAAAAGAACAAATTAGCTCATTGGCAAGTTAGGTATGAACTAGGAATCTAACTAAAATTAACAAGACTGAGTAATACAGCTTTCAGGGGAACCTGTAAACTTTAGAGTCTATACAACAGTAAGCTGATTTCACGATATCTTCAAGCAGATGATTATCCAGTCTATAAAGAACATCCTTTATTCCTTGGTTTGTTCCATGGGTTTCTCCCTATCCTTGATGCTAAAGATTCATTTGTCACATGAGGTCTGAATCTATTAATTAAGCTTCTGAAGAGCACCAAGAAGATTCTGATTAATCTTTCTCTCAGTGCAGAGTTAAGCCCGAAGAAAACTGTAGTACTTTACCAATGACAAAGCTCCTGCAAAAGGTAGTGCTATTTTTCTTTCCTCCTCTCCTTAAGTGGTAGTGAATCAGATACTCACTCCAAAAATCACTGGTGAGAATTCTCAGCAAAGACTTTGTCAGTCAAAGTGTTTCCCTAAATCTTGGATTTTGCAGTTGTTGAGAAGACATTGCATTCCAAACCTTGAGGAAGGTTTCTTGCTGGCTATGCAGATGATAAAGTGATGCCTGTACACAGCATGCCAAGGAGCAAAACGAATGGATTCTCAGGGTGAAACACCTACGCACCTCCCCAGCAGCAGCCCATAAGCAGGAGCTGTGCGTGCACGGGGCTGCTCCTGGAGGGCATCTCCTGGTTTACTTATGTTCCAAGGGAATCCAATCTGTGTGCTCCAAGACCAATTTTTGATGTGGATCGAAGCATGCTAAGGGGACAATTGCTCCTAAGGCACACTCCTACTCTGAACTAAAATATCAGGGTAGGTCCTGCCTCAGTGTACACTGCCTGCCTGCACCAGTCTGCTCTGCTGCATTCAGAAGTGAAGCAGCAAGTCAATCCTTCTGGCAGGATGTGAAAACAGGTTTATTAGGGCTCTTTGAGATCTCTAATGTGAGTTCAACACCCTGTTATCAGAGGGAAAGATCAGCCCTTCAGGTGCTTTACTACAGCGAGCTGCTGTTGTGTCTGTTGTGCCAAGGTAGTCACAGAAGACCAGCATCATGTAAGGGAGCTGGAAAGATAAATCACTTCTCTTCAAAACTTTGTACAAAAACTGAGTTTCATAAATGATCTGAAGTGAAAAACTCCTTCAAGAAACTGGGATGGAGGCTACAGCTTGAGATTCAAAGGACATGGGCACATCCAAAAAATAGAGACCACACGAAGGGCTCACTCACCATTCAATTTGTTCTTAGCCTTGAGCAGAACTTGGAGGACTGAATCTTTTGGATGAAAGATGGAAACACACTTGAGGGCTGGAGGTGGAGACAACCATGAGTGACCTTCTCTGATCTGCGAATCCCAAAAAAAAGAGATGATCAATACAAAATAGAAACTTCTCTTGTAACAGTAGGACCTACTTACAGGATACTCCATCCTCCCTTGCCCACATCTGTCTCCTGTTCTCCTGCTCTCAACTCTTATTCTGGCACTGAAGCATGTCAACAGCCCAAGTAATTGTCTAGACACAAAAAGGCCCCTCTACTCTGCTCTCATGAGACTTCACCTGGAGTACTGCATCCAGCTGTGAGGTACCCAGTACAGGAAAGACATGGAGATGTTGGATTGAGTCCAGAGGAGGGCCACAAAGATGATCAGAGGACTGGAGCACCTCTGCTATGAAGACAGGATGAGAGAGTTAGGCTTATTCAGCCTGAAGGCTCTGGGGAGACCTAATTACAGCCTACCAATACTTAAGGGGGTCCTACAAGAAAGCTGGAGAACTCCCCGTTCACCAGGAGTATAGTGATAGGACAAGAGGGATCGGCTTTAGGCTGAAAGAGGGTAGGTTTACATTAGATGTTAGGAAGAAATTCTTTACTATGAGGGTGGTGAGGCACTGGAAGAGGTTTCCCTGAGAGGTTGTAGAAGCCCCATCCCTGGAGGCGTTTAAGGCCAGGTTGGATGGGGCTTTGGGCAACCTAGTCTAGTGAGGGTGTCCTTGCCCATTGCAGGGGATTGGGACTAGATGACCTTTGAGGTCACTTCCAACCCAAACCAGTCTGGGGTTCTGTGATTCTATGGTAAGGCTATAAACCTTTTTAGTTTTTATTAGCTGGTGGATTATAAATAAGTCTTTACCTGGCACTGGGGAGACTAACGGCCATACTGATGGTGTACTGAGTCAAAAAGACTAAGTTACACAGCTACATGTGTGCTGTCCTCAGTGCAGACCTCAGCACAGAGGTGACTCTAGACAGACCAGTATCACACCAGTCACATATCCTCATCTCACTCAAAATTTACTGACAGAAACTCTCCTTTCCTCTCAGTCAGTGAAGCTGCAGCCCCCCCTCAGTCCTCTGGCACCAAACTATGAAGTGAGCTGGAACAGCCCAGAGTCTCTGGGCTTTATTGCTCCCTCATTCCCACTCTCTCTGAGGGTTCAGGTGAACCCACCTTTCTCACACAGTTGCTGCCTTGCACAGCCTGCCCTGAAATGGCTTCCTGTCCCAGGTCTACCTTGTCCCTAGGTTCCTGTTCCAGGACAGAGACCCTGTGTACGCACCCTAGGCAGCTCATTAACGGGGGATCAAAACAGGAGATGGCAGGTTTCTAACTGCAGCTCTCTGAGACACTGTGTTTTTAGGACATGTTTTTGGATACAAGCTTCACTCTCCTACCCTGACCATTGACAACCTTGGATGTACATCAGCAGCACAACCAAAAATGAGATGCCTTAGGCACACAGACAAGTTACCGCAGGGTGACAAGTAGCTGAGTGTCAGCTACCCGGCAACGGCTGTCTGCACCGACGCCGTTACATGTCTGCAAGGAAAGCCTTGTGACTCGGTGCTTTGCTTTTGCCACCAACAAAGAGTATGTACAGAGTGACATCAGCTGATAGGAGGTCATTTGCTTTTCCACTTTCATCCTGCCTGGGCCCGCAGTACTTTGCTGGTTGGTTTGACAGGCCCTGCACAGACACAGCCTCTGGATGGCTGGAAGCTTGTTTCTATAATTTCCCACTTCCCTCACGTTTGAAGGACAAGCTGGCAGTGTGTATGCAGACGTGGGTCTGGCAGTTGCTGGCTGGCATAGAGACTAGGGAAGCACCCATGGAGTGGGAAGGAAATTTGGCTGTGAAGTAGTGGTTGAGGAGTGATGGGAAAGATGGGGGAAGATATGGAAAGAAAAACCATGCAGATGCTTCTCAGTGCAGTGGGGACAACAAGGGTTCATAGAGACTGGAAGATAACTTCTGATGGTGTGATTGTGGTGCTGAAGGCATTGACTTAATTCCAGAGAAAAACAGTTATATCAAACAGAACTCTTGGCTCATTCCCAATAAAACCAGAAATACACTGGAGAGGGAAAGGGAGACGACTCCTGCTTGGGGTTTGGGTTTGGGTTTGGGTTTCTTTTAAACTTGGTACAGTAAAATAGGAAATCTAGTAGCACACTGAAAAGAATTTTCAGGGAAGTATCTTTTATGAGAACAAGCTGTGAGCTATCTTCAAGGCAAGTTCCAAGTTATTTTACTGCTTTACACCTTTCTACACAGAAGGATTCTCTACAACTATTCAGTGTTTCAAATTAGCTTACCACATTACCTAGTCACAGCTCCCATTTACTCAGTGCCTGTGCACCGTATACATCCATTTAATGCTTTCAGTAATATGGAAATGCATTGTTTTAGCAAGAAAATAACTACTGTAGATATTTGCTTGCATTATGAAAATGTTTGTGTCAGAGGAGAACTCCCTGGGGTGGTGGGGAGAAAAAAATAGACAGAGACATAAACAGAAACAGGCATCACATCTGTATTTATCCTGGTAACCAGCACAAGAGTTCAACAAATCTGCACTGAGTGACATGCAGCTCAAGGTCCTGCATTTTGCATTTGTTATTTAGCCATTTGGATTGAAGTGTTGGGGTTTTTTTTCACTGCAGTGTTTTCAGTGATTTGGACGTGCTTTTCACATATTAAACCGTCCTACTTTCTTAAAACTGCTGTCCCTGGGCCTTGCTGGCTGGCAGGGCATATGGATTTCAACAGAAACACCAGCACTGTCTGAACTCAAGTAGGCTCCATAAAACAGCAGAGGGTAAAGCAAGCATCACCCCATGGGGACAATAGATGGGGAAACACACACGCTCCAGAATTTGCTGGATTATTTATAAAAGGTGATCACTTTTGATATGTTTTCTCTATAGCAGCTCCCAAATCTTCTGCGTTTCCGAGATTTAGATTGTTTTCTTTTTTCTGTGTCTCCTGGGTTTCTCACAATGTAAGTTGAGTTTTCTGTTTGTTTGCTTTCCTTCCCCCAACACCAACAAAATATCTGGAATTGGCACTGACACTCTGAATGCCTTAAAGAAGCAATTTTTCAAATTGAGCCATGCACAATTTAATTTCTCTTGGGGTCTTAATAATCACAGTATCTTTCAAACCTAAGGTACAAAGCTTCCTTTCAAAATGAAAGCTTCCATTTTTCCATGTCTGCCTTATTCCCTTGCTAAAGAAAAGATCTCAAATTCTCAAAGCAACAAAGGCAGAGGCATCTACTTAGTTATCTGAATTTGTGTATCATCACCGTTTATTATTTATATCCCAGTGGCATTACATTATACACAGTGCAATATAGATGAAGATTATCCTCTCTGCATCATAGAGCCTACAGTTGTCACTACAGCCAATAGGAAAAAGGAAAGGGAGGACAGTCTTGATCTCTCTGCCTCAGTTCATCACCATTAAAATAATGGTTCCTAGGCTCAGAATTCTTTGTCATGTGTCTGCCATTGAAAACAGTGAGGGTTACACACTTAAATAGCTGGACATCTTTAGACACTTCGCCAGAGACATAATTTCAGAGCTTTTGGCTTCAATGCTGTGTATGGAAGACCCAGAAAAGAAGCTACAAACGTGGGCTGCGTGTTCCTGTGAATTCCAATGGCTCAAAAACAGAGGGAAAATAAAGCACCCCCAATTTATTACTAAATAAAACAAACGTCTCATACCATGAGTTTTAAATGTGAGAGTCATGGTTTCAGACATTTGGGGCTGCAGACTTTGCCCCCTGCATTTTGTTACTGCCACCTGCGAGAGGGACAGCAGCCTCATCACTGGTGGTCTCCTTCATGGCATTCTGCATTGTGTCAAGAACTGCATCTCTAAAATCTGTTCATTTAAAAGTAGGAATCAGCAGAATTCTCACCTCTTTCTTTCACTGTTAGAGAATGGTGAAACAAATTACCAAGGTAACCTGAAACAACAGGTGACAAACACTGAATGAACATTGAGCTGGTTGGTTTCTCATTTACAGGCTCTTGCATTGGGCTCCCACCAGCAGGAGGTTCAGATATGCCAAGCATAATTAAAAATGTTATTTGTAAATATAATTCACAGTTCATTTATGATGGGAATTGTTTGCTTCTTACCCTTCAGGAATTTTCACTCGGTTGGCTGAACAAAAGAGGAACACTTCTTCATTTTAGGCCTTGGGTATAGGAAAAGGATCCTAATGTGTTTTCTTCATAATCCCCTTGCTCTCCTCTCTTTTTCCATTTTATCTTCACTACGTAACACCGTGTGTCATGCACTGCTGTTCAGTTAAGAAGAGATAGGTGCACTTTGGTCCAGAACACACCACAGCTAGGAAAAGCCACATAAGCATTAACTGTGGAGGGAGAAAGAACTGCAGAGGGGGGAAAGGAACTCTAACTCAAAGTCAAGTTGTGCAATGAGTCACCATACAAAATATCTATGGAATTAATTAAGCATTAAAACAGAAGAATGAAAGCTGCCAGCTGGGTCATCAAGTACAAAAAGTTGCAAGAGGCCAGTAGAGAGTGATGGCAACCTCTAAACTGGAGGTTATCTTCATTGCCTCCTTGCTACTCTAAGTAATAGGAATTCACAGAGTAAAATCTGCCTGACAGCTTAATTCTCTCCTGTCAGAACTTTCTTGGATTCTACCCTTCATAGGTGACACAAGCCTCTCTAGCCCTAAACTCCTTGAGCATGGGCTCTCCTGCGTAGTCTAGCCAGGCATACCAAGTGTACAGCTGCATGTGCCTAGCTAACCAGCAGGTTAACAAAGACCTGCTGCACTGTCATCTCACCCCTCCTCACACACCTCTGTTTGCAAGCTCATCTGGT
Organism: Laterallus jamaicensis coturniculus; assembly: GCA_022605575.1. Classification (NCBI taxonomy): domain Eukaryota; kingdom Metazoa; phylum Chordata; class Aves; order Gruiformes; family Rallidae; genus Laterallus; species Laterallus jamaicensis. Next base: position 11,513,717 of record JAKCOX010000012.1, read on the forward strand.
TTTGGTTCTTCTCCAATCTGTTGTGTCTCCCGCTCTCTTCATTGGTAAGCTCTGTGCTATACGTGGTAAGCAGCACCAAACCCCACCTGCCAGCCATGAGGCCCTAATGAATTTAGTCATGGAGTTATAGTAAGGGTACCCTGGCCCAGTACAATTTTCACCTGAATCACCTGAAGCCACCTGAAGTAAGCCAGTGCTGCTACTCAGCATTCAGGCTTTTTATTCACGGCACAATTAACCATTTCTACCATTACAGCCAGTGCTGGCTGGTTTCATTTGCGCAGCGGTACGTCTTCCCTGCACAAATCAGCAGAGCACTGACCTCTTGGTAGGCAACAACAGCCAGGCTTGCTTTTGCTCTGTAGTGGTGACAGCACCCTGCTATGCTGTAATAAGCATGCTGTGACAACTAGTAATGACACCAGCCAGCAGACAATTTGAAAATGCTGCAGCAATGTTGAAGGGAACAAAAATATTTAACCCTCTAATCTCTTTATGGAGAACACAGCACTGACCCACCGTGAGCAGCGCCCTGTGCGGCTGCGCAGGGCTGGGGTGGTTCTCCAGGTTGGAGAGCCTTTCTGCCTTTGCTCCATCTCTCCCAGTGAAGCGTGCATCATACAGCCAAGGTGCCACATAAGCAAGTAGAATGTTTGTAACCCTCTCCTTTTACCTAAAGGAGCCACTAGTTTTTTCTTTGTTCTATACTTCCATGTTACATTTGCAGGAAGGAATCATTCCTTCCCAGCGTCTGGAAGTCTTTGATTTAGGGAGCAAGTAACAATCTCTTAAGTTTTACCTTAATGCCAAAACAACCTGACCGTTTGGACCAGGGTTGAAAAAGGCTGTTGAGGAAAACACAGCAACTTCCTACAACCTGTGTGCAGGTGTTTCACTCAACACTGGCTGCTGGCACAGACAAATAAATCCCAATTACTTACTCCCTTACCAGCTCAAGAACGTATCCTACAAAAGCTGCATAACCAGGAAAATAACTGACTGCTGTGCTTCACCAACCCATCTTGTGCACACCCATCCAAAGCACTGAATCCCAACAATTATAACCAAAAAATACTCATTGCTTGCGGGGTTTGATTTCTAGGGCAGCACTTCACAGGGGACCTGCTCAAAACAGAATAGAGAGAGGGGATGAAACAAAGTGCCTCCAGACTCCAAGGACGGGGTGAATTTTCCCTTCCAGCAATGTTGTGATATATATTTGCATTTTTCACACAGAGCTATCGGCACCTTTTGAAGTTCAGTTTACACCCTGACGGCTCCAGGTCAGTGTCAGAACAAGAGAAGCTAGGTGGGTCAGAGCACTCTCTCAAGGCACTGATTGTTTCAAAAATGTTGTAGCTAGTTACAGACAAAGGGGATGCTCCCTTCACTAAACGTTGCAATACAGGCCCTTTCCTTTTGATTAGCGAGGCCACAGAGCCTTTAAATACTTCCTTTCTCATTCATTCCATCCTGTTTGTATGCCAGATTTCCACGGCTCTAACTTAACACTTAAAACTTTTCAGAACTCCTTTCATTCCAGTTGTAAGGACAAAAGAGCAGATCACTCCTTAACAAAATGTGCATGGAATAAAATGTGTTTTCCCCGAGCCACACAGCTTGTTCCACAGAAAAACTGGCTATATGCTTCTGACATTGCCAACAGGTGCCCGGTACAAAAGAGAGCCCACAAAAGAGAAGCAGCCTGCTCTGGGATGTACTGGCACAATACATGTTATGCCATGCAGGTATCCAAAGAGCAACAATAGGGTCAGATCCGTATTTGCCTGCAGCTTTGCTAAAGTTACAACAGGAATGCTTTTGTCTCCTCTGCTTTCTTTAATTAGTGTCACATCCATTACTGAGCTGCAGCAATACTCACATTCCAGGAAACAACGTCTGGCTCTTGCTAATCAGAAAAAACTGCTGTAAATTGTGCAGAGACTGGGTTTAATCTGAGCCTATGGGATCCTGATACCTTAAATATCTGCTCCGGAAGACACTGCTACACATTTATCCTGAATTTACTGGTTGTTGGTGTGCAGTGAGACAAAAAGAGCAAGGACTGATAGTAACCCTTAGTGACACAGCACAGGGAATGCCATACCATATGCAGGAGTGCGGTCACCCGTGAAGTGCACTACACCAATATTCACTCCCTACACACAGCCTGTGTGATTCACTTTGAGGAAGAACCAGCTTCAGACAACCCAGCTTTATTGCAGACCCACTCCCACATACACAAAGTTATGTGGAGCAGCCCCACAGCCCGTTAGAGGCCGGTGAGGTTGCCATCAGTTCATCAGTTTTGCTACTTCCTGTGTTATTTTCCTTGGCTATGATGATTCAAACTGAAGCCCCAAAAAGTCGGAATCACGACTCAAGGAAGACTGGAGATCTGGTTAAGTGATCTTCCATGCAAAAAAGAAAAAAGGAAAAGGCATCAGATGCACACTTAGAAAAGCTTCTGAAGTACCTCCCCTCAGCTCAACACACCCCTTGATTATGCAGTTTCCTACTGTGTTGCAAGGTGACATGAGGTCATCGTGATCCTTTCAAGATGCCCATGTTTTACTACATGGAAATGGCACTCCAGAACACAGATACCCTTGAGATTCCTCAGTCAAGAATGAGGCGTACATACTGTATGTAGCAAGCCTCAAAATCCTCTTTGCTGTGGCCCCTCATACTGGGACTTTTCACAGGGGTGTCTGTAAAATGGATTGCTGAATTTCTTTTTAAGGTGTGGTGACACAGTTTAAGGGCCTGTGCTTATTTCATTTTTGAAATAAGCCTGTAAAGATCTTTCCTATATCAATATCTAAAAAGGGATATTTCCCATATTCTACATATAAAAAATCTTTTTTTAATATCAGGTTGTAGCAAACTCACATGCAAATGTACAAGGAAGTCTCAAATGGACAGAGATAGAAGCTCTCCTTTTTCCATGAGAAAAATCTCTGTATCCATATAATTTCTATTACAATTCCCAAATATCTCATAATTAATAACACCCTTGTGGCATCTGCCTGAAGTGTGGTAATGCTGCTATATCCACTTTGGAGAGGAGGAGCTGAAACACTGAAAGACCATGGTTCATGTCATTGGACTTCAATTGACTTCCTCTAAAACAGTAATCTCGGCTCCCTCCATCATGCAGAGAAATAGAGGCAAGCACTTTCAAAGGGTGACTGGTTGTTCCTAAGTAAATTACTCCCAGGGATTATTTTACCCTAAACTAGAAACAGAAAGGAACTGGATGGCTGGAGAACACAAGACACTAACTTTGTTTAGATAATTACCATGACTGGGGACTTACTTAGATTACAAAGAAATATGTGGCAAAATATAATTTTGAGCTTGTATTTTCCAAAGTTGAGCCCATGCAGAATCATAGAATCACAGAATGCTTTGAGTTGGAAGGGGCCTCAAAGATCATCTAGTTCCAACCCCCTGCCATGGTCAGGGACACCCTCACTAGACCAGGTTGCCCATCTTAACTTTACTGAGTAACGTAAAATAGTGGACAAGACACTACAATAAGCATTTACTAAAAATCTCCTTTGATGGATTCAATGCAATATGGAAATTATTAAATACATTTAATCTATCACTCATTCTCTAGCACAGCTATGACAGATGCAGACAAAGGTAGCTTGTTGGAAAGTGCTTGGCAGGTACAATGGTGTATGAGAACATTATTATATACAAAAATGGCAAAAGTGGTGACAAGGTTGAATACTGCAAACAACTTTTCAAATATGCTCACAGTAAGTCATCAAACATATACATGGGTCACACAGCTGCTTTTTCTTTTCAATCTGCTGGAACAGAAAATGAAAGGGTAAGGTCAAAAAACAGCCTGGATTTTTGGACTACAATGGACTAATACTGCATATTTAAGGAGGCATTGGGTTTGTTTGTTACACATCATTTTACTTGTTTTCTTTTGCTCCTATTTCCTTAAAATATTCCCTTATCACAAATCTTTCCTGGAACTTCTGCACAATATGTGGCATCTTTCAAGTAACATAAGGGCAGGAGAATGTGAGCTAGCAACCAAAGAGAAAGGAGAGAACAAAGCCACAAGAGTATAGTTGGGTTTTAGATGTGTTACAGTCATCTTCTAAAATTCCCATCAGTTTGGCTAGTTACACTGTAGTTTTTCCTTTTTCTTTTTTTTTTTTCCTAAAAAATGAAGTGTGATACTGTGGATTGTGTTCAAAATCAACTGCTATCACTGATTTCAGTGGAGTCATTTGGAGTGTAAAGCCAGTGCAGAATGTTGGTCCGTCCTGTACAGCTAAATGAAAACAGGTGTTTAGAACAGACAGAAATGGGGTGGCCAAACCACAGGTCGAGTCAAACTCATATTAAATGTGTTCCACATTTTGGAAACCTAGCTGCAGCCAAAGTGGTTTTTGGGTTTAATATAATAAATTATTTTATTTATTTCACTTTTGCTACATTTTGACAACATCTAAAGCAATCAGTCACCAATTTCAGATACAGTTCTGGTTTTTGCTGGGCTTGTTTTTGTACACTGTAGTACAGCTGAGAAAGCTATTAGGAAGATTCCCCTTTTCTCTTTTTCTCTTTGCTTTGCTTGGCTTTCTTTTTCTTTTCTTTCTCTTCTTCCTCTCCTTTTTTCCTTCCCTTTCCTTCTTCCTTCCCTTTCCCCTTCCCTTCCCCTTCCCTTTCCCCTTTCCCCTTCCCTTCCCCTTCCCTTTCCCCTTCCCTTCCCCTTCCCTTTCCCCTTCCCTTCCCCTTCCCTTTCCCCTTCCCTTCCCCTTCCCTTTCCCCTTTCCCCTTCCCTTCCCCTTCCCTTTCCCCTTTCCCCTTCCCTTCCCCTTCCCTTTCCCCTTTCCCCTTCCCTTCCCCTTCCCTTTCCCCTTTCCTGCCCTTTACTTTCTTTCCCAAACCAGTCAGTTTTTCAGTGCTTGTACTAATTCCAAAAGCAATTCAGATTTACACACATCTAATTACCCTGCTCATATATATCTCCTAATTTAAAGAGAAACTAAAATGCTTTAAAATAAATATATTCCCGACATTGCTTAACTCTGCTAACCATAGCTCACATGCTGCATAGGCAACAAAATGTCACAGCACTGTAAAAATAAAGACTGGAGAAGCCAGTCCGTGGAACTGATACACAACTGTACCACAGCAGCTACAGAGCCCAAGAAAATGTAATAGAGTACTAGAGTGTTCCTCCAGTTTAGAGGAGTCATTCCATGCAGCTTGTCAATACGCCGGCCATACAATCCCTTGTGCTTGTGTTCACAAGATGGGAAGCCATACAAGAATATTTAGGTCAAATAAATAATATATATCTCATAAATAGTTCAAGTCATTGGGTGCCTCCTTGGAGGTTTCTCTTTAGTGGACAGCGTTTGTTTCCTTAAAGTGGATGCGGGTGTGTTTTAACTGTGGATATTAAGAATAGTGATAATTTATATTATGTTCCTGTTCTTTCACACACGTGTCCAGAAGGTTCAACTTAGTAAAAAATCCCAAAGAAACAAAATCACTGGAAAAATAAAAATCAAGAGAACACACTCTGGGCTTAAATGAAAATATAGTGGGTCAGTTACTGGTTGTTAGATCTCCTTCTCTCATAAGTAGGGCACTTACAAACCCATATATAGCTACTGAGTGGTCCAGAATGTTCCTCTTTCACTAGCCACAGATCAAAATTTGTCCTGAAACAAAGACTAAACTTGAGACCAGATTCATCACTTAAAGAACATTCATAAAACATGGCAAGCCAGGAATCAGAATGCAGACAGGAGGTGGAACCATCCAGCAACCCCAGCCCAATAACTGCATATTGCCGCTCCTATTGTGTATGTATTTAGGGCTTCTTTACGTCATGCCACATATTTTCCTATTCATTATGAGCACCTACTATCAAGCATGACCATGTGCTAACTCACCACTTTGCTTTATAATGCCACTTACTGTATCTTCTTGTCTCACTTACTACGTCCCACATTTCCAAGCACCGATTTCAAGCACGTAATTACAGTTATAATTGAGGTGCCTTTCAGGCCAGCGTACATCCCTCATATTTTCCAGGTGTTGGATACAGAATGCCCTGCCTTGTGTGTACACAGCAAACAGATGAAACCACAGCCTAAACATTTTTTTAAACCTATTGTAGCTGAACAGTATGTCACAGGATCACAGAATCCCAGAACAGCAGGGGTTGGAAGGGACCTCTGGAGATCATCTAGTCCAACCCTCCAGGATCACCTTGACCAGGCTGCACAGGATCACATTCAGGTGGGTTTTGAATGTCTCCAGAGATGGAGACTCCACAACCGCTCTGAGCAGCCACTGAGGACTGGCTTGGCCTATATCAAAAGAAGCGATTTCTGCTCAACCTATTGTTGTAGTTTTGCAAGGCTGGGTTCTGGTGGAGGAGGGGAGCTCCAAGGTGGCTTCTGCAAGAAGCAGACAGAAGCTCTCTGCAGGCCCAACAGAGCAAACACCAGCCGACGGAAAGCTGGAGTTGATGTTGACCAAGGCTGAGCCCATCAGATGGGAATCACATTTAGGAGAAAAAAAATGCAAGCAGCTGCTTTTTCCACCAGAGAGGGAGTGAGAAGATGTAAGGAACTGTGCAGAGTGAAGGGAGTGGGATGGTGAGGTGCTTCAGGCACCAGAGAGAAAGATGCCCCTGCAGCCTACGGAGAAGACCATGGTGGAGTGGGTTGTCCCCCTGCAGCCCATGGATGATGATGGGGAACAGAGACCCCATCTCCAGCCCATGGAGGAACCCATGCCAAAGCAGGTGGAGACATCTGAAGGACGCTGTGGCCCTGTGGGAAACCCACATTTGAACAAGTTCCTGGCAGTGGAATCTGCAGCCCATGGAGAGACCAACCCATGCCTGAGCAGGTTTGCTGGGGAACTTGTGACTCTGGGGGCCTAGGCTGGAGCAGTCTGGGCCTGAAGGTCAGCACCCATGAAAGGGATCCACATTGAGGCAGTTGGTGAGGAGCTGAAGCCCAGTAGCAAAGGACTCACATTGGAGGAGTTCATGGATTACTATCTCACGTGGGTGGGACCCCATGCTGGAGCAGGGGGAGGGTGGGAGGAATGACCACCTTCCCCTGGCTAAGAAGGAAAACAACTCCTGAGGAACTGACGGAAACCCCCAGGCCCTGCCCTTCCCCATGCCTCAATGAAGGGGGCAGAAGGGAGAGAAATCATGAGTACAGTGAAGTCAGCTATGAAGGGAGGGGTGGGGGAGGTGCTTTAAGATCTGATCACACTTAATACCCTACTCTGGTGTCACTGGCTGTGCAGTGCAGTGTCATAGAGAGTTTTCTTTCCTTTATTCTGTGTTGAGTCAGTTTTGCCAGTGACACTGATTATGGGATGATCTCTCCCTGTCCTTATCTCGACTCCTAAGCCTGTCAATATCTATTTTCTCCCCTGTCCAGCTGAAAATGGGAGTGATAGAGCAGCTTTGGTGGGCATCTGGCCTCCAGCCAGGGTCAAACCACCACACCTATTTTATCCCAAATTTCCCCAAAAGCTTCTCTGATACCAAAATCTTCAGACAAAACATTACAAAGATTATGACCTCCAAGAAAGGTATTCTTCTGCAACCTGCCTATCTGAGTTTTAAGAGGGCTATGACAAGCAGCGGCAATAACAACTTTAAGGTCCTGCCACTGCTCGGGATGGACACAGGTCTAACCCATGTCCGCAGTTCAGAGACTTCCATATTCAGAATTTGTCCTTGTTAGCACACAAGCTAATAGAAAAAAAACCCAGGCTGGTCTCAAGCTGACAATGAATTGACTCAAAAACATCCATGAGGAAGAAATACATGAGTTAGAATGCCTACAGTTCATGGCTTGGAGCATTTCTGCTGCTAGAATGTTACAGTTGCAAGGACATAAGCAAAGGTATGTTTAGTTTTTTCATGCAACAGCCACTACATGGGAATTCAGAAAGTTCTCATGTTGCTGTTGATCAGCATCGTGCTTCTTCATCTGGCCACTTAGCTATCTTCTGTCCTGTTTCACATGCTATAAACCATCACTGTGACACAGATGTTTAGAAAGAAAAAGGTGGAAAGAAGAAAAGCAGCAGCAGCATCCATTGCGTCCATAAATGAGGACAGGGGATTACCACAGCTTCTGTTCGAGCCATTTCCAGGGTGGTTATTGGCACAAAGAGCAGTTCTCCTGGGATCACGTGAAACCCAGGGGCTTAGAGAAGCCTTTGTAGCAAGACTGTTAAAGCTAGAGCTAAACAAAGTGACCAAGATACAAAAAGCAAGGCTGGGCTCTGCAGTGCTGCGAGCGAGTTTGTTACAGGCATCAGTATGGACTAATTTTGCACAGAGGCACTGGAACAGCATTACTCCAGATTTAGAAGTGGTGCTTTCCCCAGGGAAGGCTCCCAGGAGAATCACTTCTGATGGTTTTTGTCCCACCCTCCTTCTCTCTCAACCCCGGGAAGAAGTGCGATTATTTCCACCCCTGCCAGAGAGAGAAAAATGACAGAAAAATCATTGTATGAAGCCTGAATTCCCCAAGAGCTTTTAGTGGTTGTGATTTCCCCAGTGATCAATTTTTAACAGAACGAGCGGATGAAATTACACCACAAACCATCAGACTGAAGGCTGGAACCTTCATCATAACCAAGCATCACTCTCAGAACTGTTTTCATCCCAGGAATTCCTTAAATATTCATTCCTCTTTGAGGCACGGGACAGAGATCTCCAAAGGACTCTAAATACATGCTGTGTGCAAGAACTCCATCTACGCTTTACTGTAATAGAAGCTCTGGCTCCACTTTTGGGGCACGTATTTTCTGTTCCGTGAGGGTAAGCCAGGGCGGGCCAGTGCTGTCGCTCACACGTGTACAGCAGCTGTGCTGCTGCACTGATTACACCATCGCTGCAGCAGCCCCTGGTTCCCCAGCAGAACTGTGGGATAATTAAATACCAGTCAGACACCGAACCCAAATACATAGAAGTGACATGGAGCAGTTACAGATTTATAGTTGTGTAAATGCAATCACGATGAACCACCAGCTCTGCTCATCATCCTTCTCCTCCTGGTTCTGAATCCTTCCTCCTCGTGCTATTTTTTATTCATATGACTGCAGTGAATAATGATTGCTCTTATACATCTTCACAGGTTCAGATACTTAATCACACACCTCCTACATCTGTGAGCAGGATAGCAGCCCTATAGGCCTGACTTTTTAAGGCCAGCTTTCAATTATGAGCTCCATGGTCGCATACTTTACCTTTCCTCTTTGCTTCACAGTTTCTAAATGTCAGATGTATAAAGCATTTGACATTTAGGGGAACGCCAGCATTATAACAACTCCCCCAAGTTGTGACCATGCACTAATTTTTAGACAACACATGCTAATAAGCATGTCATTGTCAAGGCTTAATTTCAACTCTAATATACATAATTTAAAACCACCGATTTAAAGCATTTTAAAATTTAAATGAGAGCTGTTGCTAGTATAAAAAAATTGAATTATAAGCATGATCACTGAACCAAAAATATAAGTGAGTCTATAATTAGCATGTGTGCATATAAATGCCACGGTAAGAACTGACACGGGTTACAAATAATTGATTTGTGAATAGATGTGTTCTCTGTGAACTTCAGAAATCTGTAACTCAAAATCACTCTCATTACTGAGACTGGTCATCTTAGCTGAAGATATATCTATGGATGAATGAGCCATGAAAATGAATCACTTTTATGGCCAGAGAAAGAGCTTGTTCTGGGTCACTGTCCAGATAGTAAAATATTAGAAGCCTGTGATGTAGTTTATAATTCATCATAGGCTATAGTTAGCCCTACAGATATTAAAAATCATTTTCTTGCTCCTCCTAAAACAGAAAATGCTCTAGGGACCTCTGCAGCTCATAGAGCTGAAATGCCAAGTCCAATAATTTGATTAATATCTGTCTATAAATAAGAGAATTTTTGAATAAATTGTTTATTAGTATTTGAGACTGGCATCCAAAAAGAAACATAGCTCTTAAAATGTCAGTGTTTCTGCAATCACATGGAAGTTCAGCATAAGTTATTATCAGTATGACTGACAGTACAATTACTTTGAAATACTTGAGCCCAGCAGCATATTCCATAGGTATGCAGTTCTTCAGCAAAAATCAGTGCATGTTTTGATAGTGCAAGAAGGCCAAAGTTAATGTCTGAAACAGGATGACAGAAATTAGTATGGGAAACAAAATGAAATGACATGACTGTCAACAAATGTGCCTGTAACTATTTTGCTCCCAGAGACATGAAAAGAAAAATGAGTGTCAAGTAATATATCCAAACATTTCCTCATATAAATTAAAATTCCTATCATATTTAACATATAAAAATATGTTAAATGTTAGATTAATTGTTACTGTCTTTACTTCTAATGTACCTGACATGCACTTAGGAAACTTCATTAATGAGTACCTCCGTAATCACTGTATTCTTAGGCCTGTGCTGAAGGTACCGCTGTGAAGGATTTCCATGATTCTAAAAAAACCCTAAATTATTTCATGCTCAAACCTAAAAAGTTATTAGCTGTGTCTTACTTTTTTTTTTACCACTTGGAATAATAACAACCCCCCCCCATAATTTCCATGCACTAAAAGAAGCCTAGCAGTATTTACTTCTTTATCGTGCTAAAAAGCAATGCAATATTGCCCATCACAAATTCTTACTGACTTTTATTACAATTTTTCAACTTCAGTGAAATTCCAATTCATGCATTTGTTGCCCAGGGCCAGTGGAATCTCCATCTCTGCAAGTATTCAAACTGGACATGGCCCTGGGTGATCAGCTTTATAAACTGGATCTCCTTTTAGCTGGGATTTGCTCAAGAGACCCCCAGAAGGCCGTTCCAGCCAATCTGATGCTTTGACTGATTTCAGGGCTTCTAACCTGTTAGATTCTCTGACAAACTATTACCATTGCCAAGTCACCCAATCAATGTCAGTGGAGTTGTCTGTTCTACAAGCCTGGGGCCATGAAAAAAGCAAGATTATGCCATTGAATTCTTTAATTATGTCACAAAACTTCTCATCTGAATCTAAGAACAGGGTATGAGCTGTTAGTGTGTCTCAGCTAACCAACAGTGATTTGACAAACAACTGCTGCTCGGTCATGATTCTCACCTCGTAGACTGTTGAGAACAAGGACAATGGCACAGAAGAAACACCAGTTACAAGACAAAACTTCACACGTAGTATTTTAAAAGGGAAATTAGATTAGGGATTCAAACAGGAGGGAGTTATGGTGAGAGCATCAATGAAAATTCCATTAGTAACTTTATTCTATTACTTTTTGTTTAACAGAACAGTGGAATTGAACATAAGGTCAGTCAATAGCCACAGCTGCTCCTTCTTACCACACCTCTGCCTTTGAAAGGGAATTCTGTAAGTAATCAAAAAGTTAAAAGTCATGTTTGATTATGTGTCACTGGGATCACACTCTGCTGTCTAATGTACAACAGCATCAATAACCGTTTTGTCTGTGTATTCATTTGGTCTGTACGAGCCACATGTGAAGATGCTGCCGAGACAGGCAGTAAAAGCAGTCAGAGGAATGGGAGGATTCAGAAGAGGCTGTTTCATTAGATGTCACATTAATTATGTGAAAGTTACAGGGAAATCTCATTAAATACCTCAGTTTTATAGAAAATAAAAACACTTTTGGAAGTAGGATACACAAAAGTAAAGCATAACAAGTATATCCAGCTACTTACATGGCAGCTATGGAAAAAACCCAGCACTTGCAGCACAAATGCTAAATAAAATGCAGAAAACTTTGAGATTTATAGCATTTAGGACCAAAAAGTATCTTTGGATCAACAAGTATGACCTCTGTAAGACTTCATCTAATAATTCTCACATTTTAATGAATCAGTCAACAGCATTAACATTTCATTTGAAAAGGGATAATGAGGTGGTGGCAGAGATGTTTTATGGGATGCATTTGCCAAGTGCCAAAAGGAGCACAGGAGACTCTGCATGTATGTATGTATGTAACCAATAGGTAGTGAAGACTTGTCCCAGAAGCTCATCACAGGTGATAAGCACTTCTCAATATTAAGTGTCACATATTCCACAGGGTTTTGGAGAGTAAATAAGCGTTTCATATTTGAAGTTTGAGAGGCAAGACTCAGTGGAGGGTTGTTAAGAGAGGATTAAATTGATCAAAGCACTGCTCTAGGAAAGTGTCCTCTGCAAACAGCACTCTGGATGGATACCAGCGGGAGAAGGCTGTGTATGTCGAGCTTGGATAGAATCATGCTTCAGTGATGAGAGACTAGATAAGAACTATCACCATGCAGGTGGTCAAGAAAAGCATTATCATAATCCAAAGGGCACAGATTGAGCCTGACACAAACAGGTCTGAGTTGGAGAATAACCTCTGAAAAATAGGTATGATGATGACCAGTGGCCAAGAGAAGAAGTGACTGAGAAAGTCAGGTAGAGAGGGGAAGCTAGCAGTGTCAATTTACAGTGGTTTTACAGCAGCATTACTAAACGTGCTCCTTTTTGATAAAGTGTGCTGAAAAGCCCCTGTCCAGGAATCCTTCCTTCAGTCCCACAGTCCCTAATGAATACAAACACATATTCCCTTCTTTTCAACCACTTGGTGAAATAAAGCACAAATTTTAACTTACCTTCTCTTCAATGTCTTGACAGAAATCTTAAAAGCAGTTCTGCTACTGCTGCGCTATAAGCATGGTCCTATATGGCACCCATTGGTGGCATGGTCTGGCTAAGAAGCTTATCCTAACTAAAAGAACCATCAAGTAAAAGATAACAGTGTTTTCACCTCCCTACTTCCCCACATCATTCACCCTGTTCATAGTTAATAAAGCCTCTGTCTGACGTGGCCTGAATTGTACCTGCATTGTTATGCAATTGGAGTCCACAGACCTCTGACATTGATATTACCAAGTAAGTGACTCAGAAAGGCGCTGTCACTAAGAATACATCTCAGAGTATAACTCCAAACTTTGTCTTTATAATGGATTTTGTTCCAGAATAAATTCTTTCATTTGATTATATGGATTAAAGTGAAGCATCACTTTCATGCATGATGATCCTGTCAAAGACATGTTGCATCCACGAAGAATTTCTAAGATGCTTTTTGGTATAAAAGAGGACGTCAAACTCTTCAATTCAATGGATTCTGCCACCAGCCAAGCCCAGAGTTGAAGACCTTTCTCTGAACATCACATGTAACATGAAACAGTCATCAGGCAATAAAGACAATGCATGAGGAGTGCATCCTGTTGGACAACCCCTCCATCCAATCTCCTCGCGCAGCTAACGTTTCCCATGTCATGCACCATGATAACATTTCACTTGGATGATTTTTTTTAATTACCTCTATGTGTTTACAAACACTTCTAGACGTATCAAGACCCGCCTGGATGCCTCTCAAGACCGGTCTGGATGCCTATCTGTGTAATATGAGCTAGGGAGTCTGCTTTGGCAGGGGGTTTGGACCCGACGATCTCTGGAGGTCCTTCCAACCCCTACAATTCTGTGATACTGTGATTCTGTGATCACACTCAGATCGTAAGTGTGCATGGCTGCCATTTCTTTCTTTTGCAGCCTGAGCATCATAGATCACAGAATCACAGAATCTTAGGGGTTGGAAGGGACCTCAAGAGATCATCGGGTTCAACCCCCCTGCCAAAGCAGGTTCCCTATCTCATATTACATAGATAGGCGCCCAGACGAGACTTGAATATCTCCAGAGATGGAGACTCCACCACCTCCCTGGGCAGCCTGTTGCACAGCTTGTTAAGACACCAGGACAGCATCGCCTGCAACAGTTTCTATTTCTTACATTCAAATGTGATAATGTATCTTCAAGCATTGATGCCACAATTTCCACAAAGGTGCAAGGATGAACATCTAAATCACCATTTAGATGTCACAGCCATATAGTCACTTGCCCGTCTGTCAGAGAGGTCAGTCATCCCATCTAGTATAACCAAACACACGTTTCAGAACTGTTCTCATAAACATCCCCCATGCTTTTAAAAGCCATGATGCCCATTATCTCATTTAAAATAACCAGAACTATCAATGTGCCTCAACTAATTTGCAACTGTGAGATACTACTTCGCCTGCAAACAGACCTACCAAATACAGCTGCAAGCCAGCCTGTCCACTTAAGCATGGTCAATATAATGGTTTGTAGCACAAAATTTTCCCAGGATAACATAAGCCTTTAAGTATTTTTATTATACTTGTTTTGTTTTCTGTTCCCAGAACCCTGAGAAGTAAGCGCACTACCAGTGTCCTCTGTGGTCCTTTGAAGAACTTCAAGTACTCTGGGGTGGCCTAGAGGAGCTCAAGGCCTTTCACATTTGTCTCATGCTTCATTTCCAATCAGTAAAAGAAGACTTGCATGAAAACACTTTTTGCAGATGCAATAAAAATAGCCAAAAATTGCAGAAAAAGTATAAACAAAGTGCACTGTCCTCAGCTCCAGCCATGACAAATCACACACACACACACACACACACACACACACACACACACGCACCAAAAATAGAAGATAAAACAGTTCTGTCAAGTATATATGCAGAAGTAGTAAAAGAAAGCCAGTATGCTTTGTTAAAGGAAGCAGGAAAGAGGCACGGTAGCTACCAAACAAAACAAAGCATGAGATGAATAAGCAGGGAGACATCTCCCCAAAGCAGATAATTTTGAAGACTCTGAGTACTGCGCTGTTTATCAGGCAGGAAAGAAAGGAGCCCACTGGCAGAGGGCAGATACTCAGACCAGCCTTGGCTACTGAGATCATTCAGCACTGAGTTCATTTGGCACCCAAGGGAAAAGGGAAAGGGACTATCAGAGTTTTATAAGAACATTTCCTTTCCTATAATAACCTGCAAAAAGGAAAAAAAAGTCATCATCAATTGTTACTATTTTTGGGTAAGGTTTTTATTCTGGTTTGTGCCTGTGTAGAACTTGTATTTGATGAAGGCATCTTCCCAAAAGGTATTAAGAGGAAATGGAACCATTACTTGCCCTGGACGTGTTGTTCCAGCGCTTAACTGTCTTGCTATTAAATGTTTGAGTGTAATTCTAAACCTGGACTTCTCTAGCTTCACCTTCCAGACCTCTTCTCTTAGATTCAAGAGCCATGAGAAACCCAGGCGAAAGTATGCTGCAATCTAGTCATCTCTTGGTCTTGGAGTAACTTCCATAAATCCTTTGCTATGAAACATTTTATCGGTTCTTCAGTATAATTTTTGTGACACAGAGGACACTGGTAGTGCGCTTACTTCTCAGGGTTCTGGGAACAGAAAACAAAACAAGTATAATAAAAATGCTTAAAGGCTTATGTTATCCTGGGAAAAGTTTGTGCTACAAACCATTATATTGACCAAGCTTAAGTGGACAAGCTGGCTTGCAGCTGTATTTGGTAGGTCTGTTTGCAGGCGAAGTAGTATCCCACAGTTGCAAATTAGTTGAGGCACGTTGATAGTTCTGGTTATTTTAAATGAGATAATGGGCATCATGGCTTTTAAAAGCATGGGGGATGTTTATGAGAACAGTTCTGAAACGTGTGTTTGGTTATACTAGATGAGATGACCGACCTCTCTGACAGACGGGCAAGTGACTATATGGCTGCGACATCTAAATGGTGATTTAGATGTTCATCCTTGCACCTTTGTGGAAATTGTGGCATCAATGCTTGAAGATACATTATCACATTTGAATGTAAGAAATAGAAACTGTTGCAGGCGATGCTGTCCTGGTGTCTTAACAAGCTGTTTCTGCTTTCTCTATGGTTTCTCAGTATCTTTTCAAAACATGCTGGCCTGAACTGTATCCCACTTTCAAATATTGATCTCATTAGTCCCCCATCCAGAAATAGTATAATCTCCCTGTTTCTGTTCATGATTCCCCTTACACCCCCGCAGCCCTCTTTTTACACCTCTGCACAGGGGACGCATATACAACCAACGACTTCTGTCCACAGATGCTGCTTTCCAGTACTCAGTCCCCCACAATGTAGGTAAGACTACATAATCACTTCCTAGAAATGCAATTATGCATTTAGCTGAACAAACTTAAAATAAGCTGTCAATTGTCCATTCACTGACCATGGTCCTGTGGATTACTGAGCAACTGCACAGGCTCTGGTGGAAGGTAGTGTTTTAAGAGGCTGTAGCAAACCAGGTATTAATCCCCTTCATGTGTATTTTAAAGAGAATTGACACTTGTGTTACAATGACATGTGATAAGATAAATGCCTTCCAAAAATCTGTTGCACCTATGGAGGAACAAAATATATCTTCCCATTGTAATAACATCATGTCTGTTTGACAAGACTTGTTTTCTGCTGAATTGACAAGTATTCTTTTGAATTGACAAGTATTTCTGCTGATTGACAAGTATTCTTTTATTCTCTGTTTTCATTCTTTGCTTCTGAAATGGACAAAGGACTTATTTTGGATAAGAGAGTAAACCCGAAGTATTTTCTGTATAACTCTTGCTTCAGTTGCATTCCTAATTGTTTTAAGCTTGCCTAGCAATTGAGAAAAAATGAGTGAAGACTCCAACACTTGATTCACCAATCGTGGGGGTGGAGAGGAGGAAATTTAGAAAAAATAGAGGAATAAAATGGCCTGTGCAGTGCATAGGGTGCTCCAGCTCAAAGATTCTGAAAGCTCAGTAATTTCTGCATGATTTTGTACCTGGGCAGAGTTTGGCTCGTTACATGGTCTGAGCATCAAAATGACACCCAGGTAACACTGAAGATTAAATCAATGTGAAGCTGGCTCACTGTTAAAATAAAAAAATATTGGCAAAGGGGATGCAATTAAAAAGGAGTGACAAACACATTTACAGAACCTGAAGTCACTTCTCACTTTGCAGGAGAGAATCCTTGAAGTCATTAAAGGCAGGCCCAAGCTAGGCAGAGACCATTCTCACAGAAGAAGAATGCGCATTAGGAAATAAAACTTATTTTTATTTCTATCTAAAATCTTCAATGCTTGGCAACAAAGAAATTGAAGGGGAAAATCCAGGAACATGTTTTTCAACACCACATGTAATTGTCTCAGTGTGAAAGGAAAAATAACTATAACAACTCTATACATTTGCATATAGAATTCTCTCTATATGTTACCTTGCTGCTTTGCTGGATATTTGTTTTTCAACAAATGTTATACTTAATAAGTTCATCTTTCAAAGTTCTTAATATTTCTCTGAAATTTAAAATTCATATTTAATACCACTGTGGATATTTAGAGAAGATTTTATATCTCCTAAAAGAAAATTCTAACAAAAGCCATTTCTAAAATGCACACAGGATGCTGACATATATTTGGATTCTTCACAGTTCCTTTATACAGCTACCCATTATCTCTGCAACAGCTGTCACTAAAATACTACATTTCTTAATATTCTTATTTAAGTTACTATGAGACTAAACATGGGGGAAATTCTAAAGAAAAAATAGCTCCATGTAAGACTGTACTGGGGACTGTCATGCAGTGCTCCTTTGGGATGGTTCTGATTATATGGGTGAAAGCCTAGGAGCCTATAAAAAGGGATTAAGAAGCAAGGGTGCTTAGGGAGGAATGAGAGAGGCAGGGGGTCCTGCTGGATTTTCTGAAGCAAGTCCTGCTAGCTGGTAAGGCTCTAGGAGAAGAGTATGTCAACATGTTACTAATGGATTGTTTTTTCATCTTTGAATTGGGCTGTTTGGTTTCTATGAACAGCTCTATACTTACTCACTGGGTAAATCAAGATGCATGCCAAAATCCAATGCTCCTACTGTTCAGACCTGAAGGGAAGAAGTGCACGTGCTTGCACTCATCCAGACCTCCCAGACACAGCAGCCCACAGGCAGCTGAAGAGTCACTTCCAAACTGTGTCCTTCCAAAACTGTGAGATAGATACTAACGGCACTAGACTTCACAGCTGATGCCTCAGGCTATGCGGATATGATGCAAAGTCATATTGTGTTACCTGAGATAGGCCAGAGTGTCTTTGTACATCACCATGGCAGTCACAGAGCCAGACAGGAATCCTAGCTTGGGTCCAAAGCCAGCACAGCCCGACCTCTGCTTCCTGTTCCAGCACCAGGATGTTCTGTGCTAGCTTGAGGGTCAGCAAACATCATCTGTATCAGTGTGCTCACAAGAGAGGCAGAAATCAGCAGCAGAAATCAGAACTCTTTAACTATGACCCACCACTAATTTTTGCATCTGCTCATCTTCACAATGCCTAAAAAGAGATTTTCCTCTAAATTACAAGTGTTCTGTAGTGCTGCTGGGTGAAATCCATGCCGATGCCATCTGCCCTAATGACCACAACGGTCCAGCATCTCACTAAAAGGTGACAAACTGGCAATACAGCATACAAACATTAGCTTGCTTGTAACATGCTGCAATTGGAATGGAAATAATTCACAAATTAACTGAGTGAATAAACACATCTCTCTGAAGACCTGAATTAAAATATTTAATTGAAATGCTGGTCTTCCCTATTTGTGAAACAAATGTTAAAACAAGGTGAAGAAAAGCTTTTA
Source organism: Laterallus jamaicensis coturniculus (assembly GCA_022605575.1). Taxonomy (NCBI): domain Eukaryota; kingdom Metazoa; phylum Chordata; class Aves; order Gruiformes; family Rallidae; genus Laterallus; species Laterallus jamaicensis. The sequence continues at coordinate 11,532,295 of JAKCOX010000012.1, forward strand.
CATTTTTTAATACAACTGTTCTAACTGTAAGAGTGACAGACACTGAAGCACCCCAAACATACTCCGTGTAGATCACAGGAAAGTATTTGTATCCCTGCCACGTAAGAAATCAGTGGATAAGTCAGGAAGACAAGTATCAGTGACAAGGTGATGTCAGTTTTTAATCCGTATTATAAAGTAGGAGGGTCACCAGAAATATGAATTAATCATGTTCTCTTAAAATTGCTCAGGCTCTCCTAAAGACCGACTCATCTGCAATTTTGACATGCCCTGGAGGACATGTTTCTCTCCAGTGACAATATAGGGTCTTTGGGAGACTATCTTCTTAACACAAACATCTGCATCTGGTGTTTGCTGTGGTTCCTCAGACCCAGGGGCTTCTATATAGGTTCAGTTTTTAACACTCTAGAAGTCCCTCTGGTCTGCCTGCACCATCCACCACCTAACAGCTTTGCTAACCTGGCCACATGTCTCTAGTGTCACCCTTTGAAGACAGCAGGCATATCCATGCACAGGCTGCCTGCACACTGACAGGTGCTACCTGCTCTAAACCCACTGCTCCTGCAAATATTTTACACTGATTAGTAAGCAGCACAGAATCACTGAACGGTTGCAGCTTCAAGGTGGCAGTGGAGATGGCCTGGTCCAGCCCTGCTGCTCAAAGTAGGATCAGTTGGAGTAGGTTGCGCTCGGGACCCTGTCATCAGGTTTTGAGTATCTCCAGGATACCTCACAACCTCTCTGGGCAGCCTGTGCCAGGACTCAGACACCCTCGCACTATGGATAATTTTGCAGCAATTGAAAGGCCAGCTGACCTCTTCAAGACTAACAAGGGGCTTCCTTATAGGTGGGGCCTACAGAAGAGGTGGAGAGGGACTCTGTCAGGGAGAGTAGTGATAGGACAAATGATAGGAAAGATGATGGAATGACTTATCCTTGGTACTGTCTCTAGGCACATCAAAGATAAGAGAGTTGTTAGGAGCAGTCAACATGGTTTTACCACAGGGAAGTCATGTTTGACTAATCTAATAGTCTTTTATGAGGATATTAGCAGGTGGATAGATGATGCAGTAGTTGTGGTCTACCTTGACGTCAGTAAAGCATTTGACACCGCCTCCCACAGCATCCTATGGCTAAACTGAGGAAGTGCGGTCTGGAAGGTCAAGTAGTGAGGTGGATTGAGAGCTGGTTGAAGGGAAGAAGCCAGCGAGTTTTGGTCAATGGGTCAGAATCTGGATGGAGGCCTGGATCTAGTGGAGTCCCTCAGGGGTCAGTACTGGGACCAGTACTATTCAACATATTTATTGGTGACCTGGATGAGGGAATAGAGTGAACAGTCAGCAAGTTTGCTGATGACACAAAACTAGGAGGGGTGGCTGACACAACAGAGGGTTGTGCTGCCATTCAGCAAGACTTAGACAGGATGGAGAGCTGGTTGGGGAGATGTTTAATGAGATTTAACAAGGGCAAGAGTAGGGTCTTGCATTTGGGGAAGAACAACCCCAGGTACCGTATAGGTTGGGGACTGGCCAGTTGGAGAGCAGCGTAGGTGAGAGGGACCTGGGGGTCCTGGTGGACAGCAGGGTGACCAGCAATGTGCCCTCATAGGTAAGAAGGCCACTGGCATCCTGGGGTGTATTAGAAAGGGCGTGGTGAGTAGGTCGAGAGAGGTCCTTCTCCCCCTCTACTCTGCCCTGGTGAGACCTCATCTGGAATATTGTGTCCAGTTCTGGGCCCCTCAGTTCAAGAAGGACAGGGAACTACGTGAAAGAGGCCAGCGCATGGCCACTAAGATGATGAAGGGAGTGGAACACTTCCTTAGGAGGAAAGGCTGAGGGACCTGGGCCTCTTTAGCTTGGAGGAGACTGAAGGGTGACCTTATTAATGTCTATAAATATGTAAAGGACAAGAGTCAAGAGGACAGAGCCAGGCTCTTCTCAGTGATGGCCAGCATTAGGACAAGGGGCAATGGGTGCAAGCTGGAGCACAGGAGGTTCCATGTGAATATAAGAAGGAACTTTTTCACTGTGAGGGTGATGGAATAGACTGACCAGAGATATTGTGGAGTCTCTTTCTCTGGAGACATTCAAAACCCACCTGGACACATCCCTGTGTGACCTAATCTAGGTGATCCTTGCAGGGGGTTGGACTAGATGATCTTTTGAGGTCCCTTCCAACTCCTAACGTTCTGGGATTCCATGATTCTGTGACAAGGAGTAATGGGTTTAAGCTGAAGGAGGGGAGATTTAAATGAAATATTATGAAGAAATCTTTTCCTGTGAGGGTGGTTAGTCCGTGGCACAGGCTGCCCAGAGAAGCTGTGGCTGCCCCCTCCTTGGCAGGGTTCAAGGCCAGGTTGGATGGGGCTTTGGGCAACCTGGGCTAGTGAAGAATGTCCCTGGCCATGGCAGGGGGCTGGAACTGGATGGGCTCTGAGGTCCCTACCAACCCAAACCACTCTGGGATTCCACTGTCCCTCGGTGCTGTGTCCTGTTACTGCCTCTCTCAGCACCTCACAACCTCGGACCCTTCATACCTTCCTTCACCCACCCCACGGAAAACCTGCTTCGGTTGGGCGAGGGGAAGAATCACCTCAGGGAGGTACCTCGGGGGAGAGGGTAGGAGTGAGGGGAAGGCGGGGGGGGGGGGGGGGGGCGGGGGAGAGGGGCGTCGCCCCCCCGGCTCCTCCCCGCCCTTCTCCTCCCCCCTACCCCGCGCGCGCGCGCGGCGGGAGACACCTGCGCAGGCGTGCGCGCACGAGGCTAGCCGCCCCCCCGCCCCCCCCCCAATATACACACACACCCTACGCGCGCGCACCCGCGCGCGCGCGGGGGGTGGGGGGGCGAGAGGGAGGGCGCGCACCTGCGCTGCTCCCTCGGCCCCTTGCGCCGTAAGGGCGGCCGGTCCCTGCTGCCGCCTTGAAGTGGACCACGGCGACCCGCCGTTCCTCCTCTTTCTCCTGCCTTTTCTCTTTCCTTCCTTCCTCCGATCCGCCGGGGGAAAGCCCAGGTGACCGTCGCCGGGGGCGCGTGGGGTATGCGGTTGGGGTGTGTGTGTGTCTGTCTGTGTGGCGGTCGAGTCGAGTTTGTAAGTTCTCAGAGGATATCGCCCCCCCTCCTCCCTTCCCCCCGCCCCCTCCCCCCCCCTATACTGCCCAGGCGGGGTTTCCTCACAGGGGGTCGGTGGAGGGATTCTTTCCCCCTCCCCAGCCCTCCCCACCCTCGGCCTCTCCCTCCATGACCAAAAATAATCTCGCTTTGGAATCGTGACTGCAGAATAATGGGGTTTACGCCGCCCCAGCGCCGGCCCATACCCCAAACTGCAGCGTTTTGGGGGGTGGGGGTGTTTAGCTGTTTTATGGGCTCCCTCCTATGCCTGTGCCTTTCCCCCTATGCAGGTGAAGGGAATTGCCTCTGGGTTCACTCAGCCCCCGTGTCTGTCCCTTGGCAGATAAACTCGGGCGGTTTTAAATATTTTTCCCCGTTTTATTTGGGTTTTGGGTTGGGTTTTTTGTTTTTTTTCTTGGTTTCTTTTGGGTTTTGGTTTTGTGGGTTTTTTTTTTTAAATTATTGTCACATTTATGTAACAAGTGCCTGCCTGCACACTAGATTGGTGTTACCGTCTAGGGCGTTGCATGCTCTGGGGGTGCTGTATTCAGTGCTGTGTCTGAACATTAAAAAAATGTCTTTCTGTTGAAGAAGACAGGGGTTAAAATGAATGAAGATCTGAAGGTTAATTTGAGCTGGCTGCCTCAGGATCATGTAGAAGCCAGCTCTACCGAGAATGCCTCAGCCGCAGGCTCCTCCCTGGTTCCTGTCGTAGACCCAGAGCCAGAGCTTTTGGTAAACCCCTGGGACATTGTATTGTGTACTTCAGGGACCCTTATCTCCTGCGAAAATGCTATTGTGGTTCTTATAATTTTCCATAATCCCAGTCTTCGTGCTCCCATGTTCCTCCTGATAGGCAGCTTGGCGCTGGCAGATCTCTTAGCGGGCATTGGATTGATCATCAATTTCGTTTTTGCATACCTTCTGCAATCAGAAGCTACGAAACTCGTTACCATTGGACTGATTGTTGCCTCTTTCTCGGCATCTGTCGGCAGCTTGCTGGCTATTACTGTTGATCGTTACCTCTCCCTGTATTACGCTTTGACTTACAATTCAGAGAGGACTGTCACTTTTACCTATGTCATGCTTATATTGCTCTGGGGAGCATCTATCTGTATTGGACTGCTGCCTGTAATGGGCTGGAACTGCCTCAGAGATGAATCCACCTGCAGTGTTATCAGACCACTCACTAAAAATAATGCAGCAGTCCTCTCGGTCTCTTTCTTGCTTATGTTTGCCCTCATGCTGCAGCTCTACATACAAATCTGTAAAATTGTGATGCGCCATGCCCATCAGATTGCCTTGCAACACCATTTCCTGGCCACTTCCCACTATGTGACCACCCGAAAAGGAGTGTCTACTTTGGCCATTATTTTGGGGACTTTTGCTGCTTGCTGGATGCCTTTTACCCTCTATTCTTTAATAGCAGATTACACCTACCCTTCTATATACACCTATGCCACCCTCCTGCCAGCTACCTACAATTCCATCATCAATCCGGTAATATATGCTTTTAGGAACCAGGAGATACAGAAAGCACTCTGGCTCATCTGTTGTGGCTGCATTCCTTCTAACTTGTCTCAGAGGGCAAGATCACCCAGTGATGTCTGATTGGCAGCTAGGAGGACCCTCCTTAACATGTTACTTTCCAGACATTCTTGCAATGTTGTCTTTGGTTTAGATGCATTCGTTAAATGGTGTGTGATGGGTTCGTATAAAAACCACAGGGTGCACTGACCTTTCTGTAAACGGAAAACCCCAGCGACCAAAATGAATTAAGTGGTTTAAGGGAGATTTCCAAAATCAAAATAATCAGTGTTCTTACAGATCTGTAATGTTGCTCAGGGTCTTTTTGTTATATTACCCACACTTTGCCATGTTTGCCATGATTTTTCATTAAGTTTGCTAATTAAAATTAGATTGAAACAGCATACCTCCTTTGAAATTGTTTATGTGATTGAGTTTAGTCATGCTGCATGTTACAGTCTGTTGTCGGGATTTATTTTTTTTCCCCCTCTTTAATTATCTCTTAAAACAAAAAGGAAAACCCGAGTCCTGTTACCCCATCAGAATGCTCTTCAAAATAATGGCCCATTGTACTGATTTATGTGGTATTTATTGTAATAATCTCAGTGCAACACATTTGCTCTAAGTGAGGAAGTACTTGTACAGCTTTTTATTTTTCATCCCAGCATGAATTAGCTTGGTAATTGTTTGAAAGGGTTACCTGCTCTCTCCTCAGTCCTAGCTGGGTGTTAAAACAGAAGGTAGGCTTTACCTTCCATTTCAAAAGTCAGCCATATGTTTTCACTTAGGTATGGGACATCAGAAGTCGTTACACCATTAATTTTAAAAGCAATTCGTGGGGGAATCTTCAAAATTGATGAAACAATATGGCCTCTTTTGGCCAGGCATTTGTAAGAGATGCAACACTTAAGTTTCTCAGACAAGTTTATCTTTTCTGAAGCGTATAAGAAAATAACTAATAGAATACCCTACAGATTGCTCACAACTCACATTTAGCATCTACGTGAAGTGGTTCCCGTAAGTTCGTTATCGAGTGCCATTTGCTTTCGCTGTTCTGCTATATAATTTAAAATACTGCAGTTTATAAATTCTTAGAGCATATCTGGTTCATAATCGTATGGAACCGGAACTGCAACACGAAGGAATATTGTTCTCCTGTTCCGGCGGCTTCACCCTTTACAGCCTGTGACGCTTCCCACTGTATGCGTGTCAGTTCATCATAGGAGGATAGCGCTGGTCTAAAAAGCAGCACTTCCTCTCATGAATGGTTAAATTGCAAACTGCTTTCACTGAAGCCACATTAGAATGCGCTAGAAATAAAACATTGTTCTCTAATTTGAAGACTTGATTGTCAGAGGGAAAATCTTCCTGGCAGATGTCTTCATGAGACTTCAGGTGTAACCCTGATGTCAGCGCATGGGAGTTTACAGTACTGCTTCCATCAGTGTGGATGGGAGCTCGATGCGTTAGTGCCCTGGCATCAGCAGGAGGTTATGTCCCCTCGAATGTTGAAGTCAGTATACTGCATTGTTGCTTCAGTATCTTCCATTGCATTAAAAAAAAACCAACCAAAACCAACAAACTCAAGTGTAAAAATAGCAATATTTACAGTTCAGTGAAAAAAAAATACACCTGTATAGTATAGATAATAGAGACAACTGTGTTGCTGGTCTGGATTTTTCCAGATGGAATCTGTCCTTCTCCCATGGACGTTTTCACATGGACTGTAGCTTTTTGTGGCAAAGTTTCTGTGGCGTTAGGAATCATATGCTATACACAAAGCTGAATCTCAAATGTGAATGAGTTGTCTGTAAACAAGGCTCTGTAGAGATTTTTATGAGCAATAATTAATTTCAGTTGCAATGCTGGGTTCAAATTCCATTATTTACTTGGTTCAACCTTCGTGATATTTGGTTCTTACTTTGTAATCTGATTAGTTTAGTAATTGCATGGCATGGTCCAGTAGAGCTGTGAACTTGCAGCTCCCTTGGCTTCACTGCGATTTACAGATGCTCAGCACAGTTAAGACTATGGCCCCTGCTCAGCGTAGGATATTGGTGTTCTTTATCTACTTCTGAATGCTAATGAAACTCTAGTCATTGCATTTTGTTATGAATTTTTGTATAAGAAATAATCACTGCATAAATACTCATGCTATGTATGCGTGCGGTTTTGCAAGTATGCAAAGTATTGGGAATAAATGGCAGCAGAAGTCATGAGCTGAATAATGTAGAGAGGTTGAATAATGCAGAATGGCACTTTTAAAAGCAGAAAGTAAGTTAGTCATGCAAAGTTTCCCCCCCGCCTTTTTTTCCCCAGTTTGTTCTTTTTTAAATCAAATTGCTAAAAAGTGTGATGAAGATGAGCAGCTGCAACTGTGACTGAAATTCAGTCCTGAGAGCAGCTGTTGTTTTGCTTATGCAGACCTGTTCTCATCCTCTTGGATGACCTCACAGGTACTAGTGTTTTTCTCTCCATAACGCCCGGGTGGTAGGGAAGCCAGAAGAAAACAGCACAGAGGGAGATAATGTTGTCCCATCTTTTCATGCTGGTTCACCTAATGTCCTTGTCATCTTCCTCGCTCCACAGGCTGCTCAAATCTGCAGAGGCTCTCCAGAGTGCCAGGGGAGCCGACCTTTTCCTTGTGCCAGAGCAGAGAGACTTGTAATTGGAAGCTCCTCTCCTGAGGAGCAGTGTGAGTCAAACGGAGGAAAGAAAGATTAATTATAGAAGTCCCACAAAGCTAGCTCATAGGGATGTGATTTGCCCTCGTTTGAGGAGTACCGCATGGTTACCTTTCACCACAAACAGATGAGAAACATGGTTACGCCACCCAGGCTACCGCTGTGACCTCCAGCGAGGATGCCATCTCTTCCAGACGGTTCTTGAAAGGAGAACCTGCAGCATAGGCCAGAACACCGTTCTGGAAGTCAGTGGCTTAGGTTTGTCCACTACCAGCTGACCAACTTTAACATGGTCTATAGTACTGGGTAGGTGCCACTGGACATTCACACTTGTGACCCATCCCTTGAGAGCAGGGGCAGAGCTGCCAGTATAAAGCTGCCGACCTGACTTGCACAAAGGAAACGCTTGACAGGCAGCTGCTTTTCAGACCCTGTGGAATTAAGTAATTCTCTGCTTTCGCCTCAGAGTTACAGTACAGGCCCCAGCTCTCTATGGTGGGCTGCCAGAATCCATCCAAGATCCCTTAAAAACTAGCAGAAATCCATCCAGTTTACAGGATTCTGGCATTTTGTTGTCCCATCAAACACTACCCGTGCTTAAGACCAGGGGTGTTGGATTCACCGTTCTGTGTACAGGGAAGTATCTCTTGTATTTCCATCGCAATGACAAAAGGCTTGTTTCTTAATGTGTGACTTAGTTTACAGAATTGAAGCTTATTTTTATTTATTAGCATGCTCTACCTTGATTTGCAGCATTCACTGTAGTCAGTTTTTTCAGATACTCATCTTCAAAGCTTGGGAGAGGATTTTATTTTTTTTTTAAACTATTTCTCCTAGCAGTAAGATTTCAGCAATAAGGGGAAATATGTTTTTAGCACAAGAGCAATAAAATTCTCCATGTTGCAGATACTATAAACTGCTGAGTAAACTCAGAGCAATAGAGAGGAAGCAATATATTCTTTAGGCAAAAAAACTTCTAACTTCCTTAAGGATTTTAAGCATAAGTCTTCCTTTGTTAAACAGTTGCTATCAGGTTGATGTGGGGTGTTATTTCCAGTTGGTTTGTGTTCCAAGTATTGAGTTTCCAAATAGGAGTACTCAGCAATACCCTTTCACCATAGTTCTTAGCTCCTGAATTTGTGCTACTTGCAAGAGAGAATTATGTACTGCAGTGGGGATTTTTATTCTTTGCCTTGTTTGGCGTTAAGTTGCACAGCATTCTGTGGATGAATTCATTGTGTTCAGGATTTCTGATTGTAACTTAATCCTCACCAAACAAACACTGACAATAGCCAGGTTGGTGATGCCCATCCAGATGGGTATGATAAATGGTGCTAGCTGAAGACAGCTTGACTTAAAAGAAACAAGATCATGGTACCACTGAAGAAAACCCCTACCAACATCCAGAGTATGTGGAAACAAGCTGAAAGGCGTACTATTACTATCGCTGCTGTATCTTCCTGGGTGCTCAGTGATGTAAGGAGCTGCATCCATCCTTCATGTTCAGAGGCCAGCCTTGTATCTTGGGAGTCACTTTTATGAAACCCCTCCATGGACAGAAGTGAGCTTTGGCTTAGGCCAGCGTCCATTCTGTCCCCAAAGAGTTATTTTTCTATTGCCTCATTTTCTTAGGGCTTGTCTAGCTTTTAAAAAGAAGGTACTTGTGGATTCATTTCTCAGATGTGATGAGCAACCTGCTAGCATGACTAGAAGTTGGGATAAATTAACATTACTACAAATCAGGCCCCTGAAACATAGCCACATACTCTTTAAAAAAAAAAAAAAAAAAGCTTCTCTAACATTCAGAACCACATTTTAGAATGTTTGCCCTGAGTTTTGTGGAGAGAAAGCATGTACAGTCTGGTTTTTGTATGTACAATGAAGACAGGCAAATAAGAATTGGACAGTGTAGTAACTACTTAAAAAGCCCACCAGCTGTTCTGGCACTGTTATCTGAGATATGTGTGGTTCTTGGTCCTTGAAACAGAAACCAGCTCTGGAAACTTTCTAGGCAATCCTGAGTACTGGTAAGCTTTGTAGCAAAAGTAGGAGGAGTAGCATGGTTGCCAGTGCAAAACAAACTCACGTAACAGCTGGGTACCTGCACACCAGCTGCAGACAGACCAAGTCCTAGGTGTATAGGAACAGCACCAGAAAAAGGTGAAGAGCACTTCTTTAAATTACTCTGTTGCAAGAAGCCGGTATCAGGTAGACCCTCCCTGGATATGGACCCTATGGTGTAAGGGTTAAAGGATATTTTAAAGGGCTGTTTGCCAGCTATTCAGGAGAAGGTGGTCAACTTTTTGAGGGGAATCAAGAATGCAGCTAGATCTGTGAAAGAAGTAATTAAAGGTGATGTTAAATATCTACTTGTAGACTCATTACGTCTCTTTGGGTGAAGGTCTGAGACTCATTCTAAGGCTTTACTTGGCTGCCTTTTGGATCAGGTACAAGAGGCTGTTCCATACATTAAATGCAGTAAATAATCAGCCCTTTGTACATTTATCAAAAGGAACAAGTAGCTATTTGCAGAATTGTTGTTTGCAACTAGACTACATCTTTTAAATAATGACACAGGAGCCACCTGGCAAAAACAGTTCCATAACTTCAGCAGTAAACTTAGAAAAACAGAACTTTCACATGCTTGGCATAGCACACCTTAGGAAGAAGCCCTGTAACTTGACTACTATTGGGCAGCAGGGCTATGCAAAAGCATGTGGAATTTGGTGCTTAACAATAAGATAAAAAATAAATAATATATTTTTTTAAAAGCCAGAGTAAATAGCTGTACATTACTGTAATTGGGAAACACAATTTTAAATAGTGTTTCAGTTTCTGCCATTAAAGCAGTGGTTTACCCTTTCTTTCAGTGCCACCTGTAGTTTGGCTTAGTGGTAGTCTAGAGATGTGCAGTGGAGAGAAAAAAAATTCTTGATCTCTGCTTATGAGAGGGGATTAAAAGGAAGAGGTATGCTTTATACATCATGAATAAGCAATAGTACTGGAAAGAGGAATCAGGCATGCTAATCTCCCCTGTCTCTCAATAAAAGAACAATGGGATGCTCAGTAAACTGGGAGGTAGCATATCTGAAAATAGTGTTTTGGTACAAAAGGGAATTACCCCATAAAAACTGTGTGCTCCTGGCTTCTTCAGAGCAAGAACTTGCAGTTCTTTTTAATGGGTCAGAAATCTGGATGAACTGCAAAGATTTGCTTTCACATTAGGTGGATGATGAAAGATGAGAGGATGGAAGTCTTTATGACGTGGTGAATCAGCCACATACTTAGTGCTTGAGCTTGGGTAGGAAGGATGCATGAATAAATGCATCCCCTGTGAGAAGGTGATTGTGACCTTACCCAACATACACAGAACATCTGAGAGGGGCCCTGGGGCAGCTGCTGTTCTGGGGTGTAGTGCAGCAGTCCCATGTCCTTGAGGCTGTCGTATTGCTGTTCCTGTTGAATGGTGTCCAGAGAACAGAAAAGAGAAAATGTGATCCGAAGTGAGGGAGGTCTCCTCCCAGGAAAACACGGCCTCCTATGTTTTATTCAGCTTACTACTTGTCTTGTTAGCACAGTCTGACATGACTGAACTTGGAATCAGGAGAGTGTGTTTGTGGAAAAAATACTGAAAATATAAAAGTAGAACTAACAGGAGATTATTTTACGTTAAGTCATTAAATATTTATTCTAAAGAGCAGCTGAGCCTGTGACTTGACAGTAACTTTCTTTGAAAACATTATGCCTCTGCACAAAGAATTAAAGAAGTCTGTGCTGTAGCTTATTCACAGAATTGTTGTAGATCTTGTAAACCAGGCAAGAAGAAGAAACAGTTGCATATGTCACTGTTATACAAACTTAAATAACAAAAGACAAAAAAACAAACCACAAAAAACCCAAACCAACCTGAATGTAGGTTAGATGAAACCATATTGCAATTAACTAACGCATCACTGCTGTGAGCAGACCAGTTCAGGAGCAGTTCAGTGCCACTGAAAGGATAAGGGGAGATTTTTCCAGTGGTGGTTTGTGCAAATGGGTTGAGAGAGTAAACCTCATTTGAAAACAAAGGTCAGTCAGACTTTGCATCCCAAGCTCTTTGAATTGCCTTTGAAGGAAATTGCCCTCACCTCCCCAGACTTTTTGTTTTGTACTCTACATCTGCCAAGGCAAGTTTTACAAACTCTTGCTGGCATGCCAAATATTTAACTGGAAAAGGTAGTGTTATGGATTTCCCCTTCCCAGGTGGGGAGAAGACCTTTATGCCTCAGAACCAGTGACCTGATTTATTTGGTATCCCTAAGTAAAACAGACCTTTCTAGAAAGTGTAGGGTGCTTACGGACATTCACTCTTGTTTTTCCCTGGTGTCTGGTGAAGTTCTTTTTGTTTCAATACAAACATGGGTTTGTGGTTGGACTTAAAGGTCTTTTCCAACCTAAATGATTCTATGATTGTAGAAACCAGTGTTGTATGCTTAGGGAAAAGCTTATTTACAAAGGTTTTAATAGGTATTTATGACTCTTTCTAGTATACCAGCAGCACTTTTTCATCATACAGCTTTGAGCATTTGCCTTGTGCTGCCTTACACTGGAAGTTTATTTTAGTCCTGGTTTCTCAAGGAAAAAACAAGCCAATACTAACTGCACATCCTGAAGACTGCATCCTGCAAGGAGTTACCTTAGAAAATGGAAGGGCCTTCCACTTTTAAGGAGTAGATGACAACAGAATAGATTTTTTTAAAAAAATTTTAAGTATAAACTATTTCTTAAATGGAAATACCAGTGTTCAGGTTTAACTTAAATACTAGTTATATTACATGCTGAGTGGAGAAACAGTTTCTTAGAGTATTTTGGTATGCCATTAAATTAATTATTATGAGCTATCATACTTAAATAGTATAATTACATACTTAAATATATATGCATAATTATTATGATTATTTAATTTACTTTTTATAGGTATGATATGCTAGATATCCTACTTTATACCTTCAGTGTTGTAATGGTAAAACTGTAGCCTCTTTGCTGAGGCAGTTTGATATTATTAAAGAAAAACATTGCCAAACTTGGATGAGTGTTGCAAACACTAAAAGAATCAATGGTAAGTAATTGCTATTTCAGCAAAGACAAACCAGAGATTTTGGAAGGGAGCCGAATTCTCATGTCTTTAATTTGGACAAGTCCCACTGCCAACTTTGGGATTACAGGAATGTTTTATATGGCCACATCTGGGACAGAATACAAGAAGGATATTTATCCTATAGCAGTTGTATGTTCCTGTTTACACTATTCCCTGTGCTCTCTCTCTCTCCCCCCCGCTCCCTGTCTTTCTAGGTGCTTTGGGTTAGGACAGGTCATGAGTCTAAACAGCAGTCCACACAGTCACGTTTTGCCCTGGCTGATGTTAATCTGGGGAGTATTACAGTATCTAAAAAAATATATTTATTTTTTAAAGTCTTATACTCCACACAAAATACACATGCTCCAGGGGCTTTCAAGGGAAAGGGACTAGGAGCTCTTAAGATTCAGGTCCAAGAGCTCTTAATACATTGGTTACTTATGGGTACCATAGAATTTTCTTCTTACTTCAGTGTTTGCTAAGATGAAACCTGTCGAAATAGTCAGGAATTCAGCTTCTACTGCTTTCAGGGAAGAGATATATTGTGATATGCAGGTGAAAGCAGCATAACCTGACCCTTCTAACATTGATAGACCCACATCCTGAAAGGGGTGTACTGTTGTGTCCCCACCTGTGGGTTCTTTGCTTGTCCTCTGACAAGGTACTCCCTCCACATCAGAGCAGCGCTCGGTTCACCTTGTGGTGCCTCTGCCCCAAAGGGCTCCCAGGAAAGCAGCATGGAAGCGCAGCTTTTCAGCACTGTGGATCACAGGGTCAGAGCATGCTGTGTTTGGAAGGGAGCTCTGCTCTCAGCAGAGAGCTTTCTGAGACGTGATAGAAAACAGTGAGCCTTTTTCAGTCACATTCCAACCAAATTTCAGCTCCTTCCTTTGGTACTTCCCTTTCACTGTAAGCAGAGACTTCCCTTGGTCTAGGAGGATAGGAGTAATTCGTTGCTGGGAATTGGCACTCTCCAGCATGCAGCTGTCCCAGAGCAGGGCGACTGAATGTATGGTAGTCTGCTTCTGCGCTCGGGCTGGTCCCTCAAGTTAAAACATAGAAAGAAAATGCACTGTTCCAGGATGTGTGATCTGTGCCAAAAGTGTGTGATGGGTATTGCAGCTGAAGAGGCAGGCAAACTGCCTAGATTGCATATACATACACAGGGCAGTTTATTCTGGCCATCTCTTGGGTTACTTGCCTGTGCTCAAATGTATTCTCCACCGAAGCAGATAGCAGTCCCATCTATGTATTGGGAAAAGAAGAATATGGACTTTTCTGTTGGGCCTCAACTGGACCCCACTGGAGGAAATGGCTGTACTTATTTTTGTGATGATTTCTAGAAACTGCTACCTTAGACCTCTATCCATGTTGTATGTCTACATGCTTTTACTCTTTGGGGCTAAAATCTGCAGTCATGTCACCCTTTGTTTAGTCTCAGCTTTACTGTCACAGCCAAAACCTACCAAGTTGATTGTAAATGTGTTTACAAATAAAAAGAGAATGCATAGGATGAAATGTTAGAACTGTGCCTCTGAAATAAAGCTGTAAAACTTGGTGTTTAACTTCAGGCCATGAAATTTGGAATACCCTGGGCTAATAGAACCACTTTTAATTTTCAAGTGTATTAACTAGACCCCTACTTTTTCTTTTTTTTTTCTTTAATTGTCAAACAGAATCAAAAATAACTCGTGGGTTACCATGCTTATCTCCTGAAATTCTTGGAGTGAACTTTTCCAAGGCAACATATGATTAATGTAAACTCCTGATATGGTTGACTACAGGTGGTTCCAATGCTAAATTCTAAGAGCTGTAGCAAAATCAGCTGCACGGGGGTAGTACTGATGCTAACACATCTCATTAGGAGCCAAATGGCTTTAAACCAGTAATTTAAATTCTGCATATTGTGCTTTTTATATGAGAACCAATTACCAGTTTAGTACATAAAGGCCTGTGGTTATTTCTTATACGAATTTAGGGTTTTTTCATTTAGCCGTGGTTGAGGTTTGACCCATAGCTTGCCAGTATATGAAGTAATTTTAAAAGGAAGTGAAACATCTTTGCCTCAGTTTCCCTTAAGATTAAAGCTTTGGATTGCAACTACAGAGCTTCTTGTTGTATACAAGATAGTCATTTAATGCACTTTATTTAAAGAAAGGCACAAATTATTTTGTTTATAAAATGTTAAATTGCACTATGCTGTAAGAATTGGTTACTAAATATAAACTGTACAGTTTTGTAGTCAACATTGTAAGTGTTTAGTCATAAATGATTGAAACAATTACATGTTTCAGTTAAATGTTAATTTTATATGTGGTATATGTCACCATAAATAAATCTTCCTTTCTAAAAAAAAACCCAAACAACAGTTGTTGGCTTCATTTAATTGAATTTCACATTCTATTTCAAATAACAAAATATGCTTTCTAAATATCAAAAATTAAGTATTTTCCAGTGTGAAGAAATGGCAGGTAACGCTCACTAAACTTGGGGGATTAAATTCAGATGTGCAGACCTCAGCTGACCTTCTGTAGATCCCCTGCACCCACTAACACTGCAGAAGGCAACACCAGGCACTACAGCTTGTACAAAACGTCTGAAAGAAGAGCTAACAGGAATTCCTGAGCATAAGTTGTACGTGGAAGCCAGGCTGCCCTTCCAACTCCACCCTTCTCCCCAAACTAATCTTCCTCTGTGACGTTTCTCTCCTGACACGTGGCCATTGATTACCATTGCATACACTGGGGTTTGGGGAGCAAAGCTCAACACGGGTATGCAACAGTGTCTGCAGTGGGTCTCCTTAAATGGATGTAAATACTTAATCATAGCATCATAGGGGTTGGAAGGGACCTCAAGAGATCATCGGGTCCAACCCCCCTCCCAAAGCAGCTCCCTAGCTCATACTGCACAGATAGGCATCCAGACTGGTCTTGAATGTTTGAGTTAGTGATCATTAACTGGTTGAGGTAAGAGTTGAAAGAAACTATGTTAACCTAGGATATTTTTTTTAGAAGTTTGATCCTGATCCTCCAATTAAGCAACTGCAAAACTGGATGCATGATTAGAGTTCTGTTCTTCCAGCTTGTTACCAACAGGCTAAATGTAAATGGTGGACTGTCACACCTTTTTTTTTTTTTTTAAAGTATATTTTAATTCTCCTGAATGGTTTTCTTGAATACCCACCTTATTTTCCATGTAAATGGGTGGAATGAGCAACATCTCTAATGGTAAAACTGGCTATTGTGCACCACAGCCAGTGAAAATATGACTTCTGAAAGAACTTGATCACTGACTGACAGATGCCCAGGTAAGTAATAGAGAATGAGGTTGCTTCCTTTCTACTATGCAGGACTACAGCCCTGTAGCTCAGGAACATCCTGGAGAAGGTCTCAGCAATGTTTATTTCACAGCTGTCCTCTCCAGCTCTCACATCAGACATTCAGGCACCAGCTACTTTGTCTAGAGAGGAGGACATTGGTATTGTGGTGCAGGGGCAGAATCCCAGTGTGAAATCACATGGCCTGGGCTGCTTGACGATCTCTTCGGGCTTAATTGCTGCAGCCTAATGTAGGACAGTAAATTTAACCTGCTGCTGCAGTCAGGACCAGGAACAAGCGGGAAACAGCAGAGATGGATGGTTCCAGCAGCTTGGTGTCACTGTGTTAGTGCCCTTTCCACACCTGACAGTGTCAGTAGGAGCCTTAAGGCTTCCTAGCCGTCTCAGGTGGATATATGAATAAGAGGGCAAAGCAGCTGACCAAATCATAAATAGAATAGTAAAAACCTGCCAAAACTTAATGGTACTCAGCCAGAATTGGAAAGGAATTCCTGTTAAAGTGGTGGAAGGACGGATGGCACTACAGAACTGGTTGGTGTCCTTGTTGCATTCTTGTACAGTGCAGATAATGTCCAGCAGTGTCACAGGCTCAGGAAGCAGCACTGTTAATGAACCAGTGGTTTGGATTAATTGGGAACTGCAGGTGTTGGCAACACTTAGACCACCCAGTAGCAACTACTTTGTGCCCCCTGCCAAATGTATAGCACTGTATGCACTGTGCCTGGATATCAGATATGTCAGCTAAGGCTCGAACTAAGCAGAGGGGAACAGCAGAACTCTGAATAATGGATATGCAACAGAAAACCAGGTGTTATATTCTTAGGAACAGACTTATTTATAGCATGATATCAAAGAGTGCCTACAGCCTCAGCACTGTCCTGTGGCAGGAATCTTTGATGTCTGTGCAAAGCATGAGGCCCGTGTAGTTAACGGATATTTGGCCTTTGTCACTGAACACTGAATAGCAGATATCAGCTAGCATTTATGATGGCATGGTTTAACTGACTGACAGCTAAAGCAGCCACACAGCTCACTACACACCCCCCCCCTGAGGGGGACAGGGGAGAGAATCAAAAAGACAAAGGTAAAACTCCTGGGTTGAGATAAAGAGAGTTAATGAGACAGAAGAGCAAGGGAATAATAATGATAAAATAATATGCAAAACAGGTAATGCACAGCACATTTCTCAGTGCCTGGAAGCAATGCTCAGATAGTTCCTGTGCCATGTGTCTTCAGGCCAGCTTTCCCAATTACATGCTAAGCATGATGTCACGTGGTATGGAGTATCTCGTGGGCCAGTTGGGGTCATTTGTCCTGCCAGTGTCCCCTCCCTGCTTCTTTGGCACCCCCAGCCTTCTCATTGGCAGGCCAGTATGAGAAGCTGAGAAGTCCGTGACTGCTTGACAATAGCGAAACCACCACTGTGTTATCAACATTACTCTCATCCTAAATCCAAACCTCAGCACTACCCCAGGTGCTAGGAAGAAAATTCACTGTATTCCAGCCAAACCCAGGATATGTGATAAAGTCCATTCCATTTGCAGGTACGCAGGCCTTCTTAACAACCCTCCGTGTCACAGAATCATAGGGGTTGGGAGGGACCTCAAGAGATCATCGGCCCAACCCCCTGCCAAAGCAGGTTTCTTAGGACAGATCACACAGGTAGACATCCAAATAGATCTAGAATATCTCTAGAGATAGAACTTTTAACATCATTTTGAAATGGTATAGGGTCATATGGTTCTAAGTCATTTTTTCCCCTCTAGAATTGCTTTTAAAGCTAACAGTTCAAACATTTCATTTTTTTAAGGTTTCTTTTTTTTGTGGGGAGGGGTCATCCTCATAACAGAAAGGCTCCTCAAGGTTATTACTCTGCATTCCTCTGACTTGGATGCAACCTGAACAAGCCCGGTGCTTACAGCATGTTACAAGCAACTACAACATGCAGACTGGCTCTTACTGGAGCATCTTCTCGTTGAGGATTTTATTGGGATTTTGTTCTTTCATACCTGCCAGAGCGTTTCATCCCCTCATTCTGTGCTAATTGTAGAGATGGTAGCCTCTCAAGGCAGGCATTCTTTATCTGACAGCAAAAAGTATTTTAATGTACCAAGACACCGTCTTCCCACCAGTGGGCCTAGCAGAGCTGATTCCATTTGTTATCTTGATGTATGGGATTTAAATGATGCTTGACAGAGAGCCTATATAAATACATTTTTAAGATGCATCGAGTTTGCCATCATCATCATTTTGAGCTGTCAAGCTCAAAAGCATCATTTTATGAATTTCAGAACAAGGATCCCTGCTCCAAATCATTCAGCTCCTAAGGGGAATGCCGAGGATGTGGGAGAGAGCCTTCACAACTCCACTCTCAGGCACTGGATGGGTCTAACTGGGAGCAAGAAGACTCCAAAATCTCTAACCTAAGGATTGCCCTTGCTCCCCTGGATATTCTTACTTTTTCACCTTCACAAGAGGGGTGACAAGAGGGGGCTTGGAGTTCAGGAAGCCTTCATGTTTCCCCCTTCTCCCTTACATGCCATCCATCGCAGCAGCCTCTGCTTCTCATTGAGTTTTGCCAAGACCTGGCCTTTCTCAGTGGTGCCACTGGTGCTGCAGTGCAAGGACATCCATGGACATGCCAAACCACGGATCTCCAATAGCACCAGAGAGGAGAAAGAAGCAATGGCTATTTGCTAGTTTAACCCACCCGAAAAGTCTTTCCTTCCTGTCATCCAAGCAGCTCAGACAGACCCGCAGCTTTTGAGAGAGAATCAAAGGCAAGCTTCCACTTTACTCCCACTGACCAAGAGGCAGTGGACTATCAGAGGTGCCTGCACAGCCTGCAGACTCCTCTTGGGCTCTGTTACCTGCAGACATGGTGGAGTTCACTGCCTGGCAAGGTGGTGTGTGCTGCGCTGAGGCAGGGCCAGGCAGCAGCTCGTCTCTCCTGTGGTGCTTTGGCTCCTTCTGCAGCCTAGTTTCTTGTTGAAATGGACTCCAGGATTGACTGTCAGTGCTGGATTCTCAATCCCTTCAGACAGCTTTCAGTGAGAACTAATAGAACAGATCTGGGGGTTGTTGTTTTTTTAATTAAACAGCCAGTTTTAGGGCCCCTGGAGTTCTGTGTGCTGAGGTTGGTTTTGGCTTGGGTTTTCTTCCCACCCTTCTAGGAAGAAATCACAGAAAAATTTCATGGCTCCTTAACACTTGGTGCATTTCATTCATCACGCTGTCTCTGGACAGTGCTTGCTTCCTTCTGTCCAGCCACAGGTTGTGCACAGCCTTTACAGAAACTCAGGCAGCCCTGCCAAGAGCTCCTGTGGTGGTTTGATCCTGGCTTGAGGCCAGATGCCCACCAAAGCTGCTCTATCACACCCCTTTTCAGCTGGATAGGGGAGAAAATAGATATTGAGAGGCTTAGGAGTCAAGGTAAGGACAGGGAGAGATCATTCCACAATCAGCGTCATGGGCAAAACAGACTCGACACAGAATAAAGGAAGAAAACTCTCTAATTTATGACACTGCACTGCACACCC
The DNA here is from genome assembly GCA_022605575.1 of Laterallus jamaicensis coturniculus. Lineage (NCBI taxonomy): Eukaryota > Metazoa > Chordata > Aves > Gruiformes > Rallidae > Laterallus > Laterallus jamaicensis. The sequence continues at coordinate 11,551,608 of JAKCOX010000012.1, forward strand.
AGTGACACCAGAGTCGGGTAATGAGAAGTGTGACCAGATCTTAAAGCACCTCCCCCCAGCCCTCCCTTCTTAGCAGACTTCACTTTAGTTAGGATTTCACTCCCTTCTTCCCCCCCAGGTGTCACGGGGAAGACAAGGATGGGGGTTTCGGTCAGTTCCTCAGGAGTTGTTTTCCTTCTTAGCCAGAGGGCATTCCTCACACTCTTCCCCTGCTCCAGCATGAGATCCCACCCACAGGAGGCAGTGAACTTCTCCAACATGAGTCTTTTCCCACATGGCTTCAGCTCTTCACCAGCGGCCCCAGCATGGGTCATTGCTATGGGTTGCAGTCATAAATCATGGACTGACTGTCTCTCAGTCTCTCAGGCCCAGATTGCTCCAGCCTGGTTCCCCCACGGAGTCACAACCCCCTCTCTCTCCCCTCCCCCCCCAAGAAAACCTGCTCCAGTGTGGGCCTCTCTCTCTCTCCACAGGCTGCCAGTCCATCCAGGAGCTTGCTCCAACAAAGTTCACAGCATCTTCCATATATGTCCACCTGCTCCAGCATGGGGTCTCTCCACTGGGTGCAGATGGGGTCTCAGCTTCCCATCATCTTCCATGGGCTGCAGGGGGAACACTCACTCCACCATGGTCTTCTCCATGGGGAATCTTTCCGGTGCCTGGAGCACCTCCTCCCCGCCCCCTCCTTCACTGACCTTAGTGTCTGCAGTTTCTCCCATCTTCTCACTCCCTTCTCTGCTGGCACAAAGTGTCTGCTTGCATTTTTTCACTTTCAAATAGGTTATCACAAAGGCGCTATGACTGTTGCTGATGGGCTCGGCCTTGGTCAGGAGCAGGTCCAGCCTGGAGTCTGGCTGGTGTTTGCTCTGTCAGGCCTAGGGGAAGCTTCTGGCTGCTTCTTGCAGAAGCCACCCCACCCCTGCAGCCCCCCTCCTCCACCAGAACCCAGCCATGCAAAACCACAATAGTTGTGCCTGATCTTAGACCAGCTTTAGCAGCTGCAAGTCAGCTCTAGGACTGCTCTCACAAGCTGCCTGCTTCCCCAGGAACAGCACCCACCCTCCTCCGATGGTGACTGCAACCTACCCCTGCACCCCACAGAGTGATTGCTAAAACAGGCCCTCTCTGCTAGCAGAAACCAATCAAATGTCCAAGCAGGAGAGCAGGACTGGCACAGCATCATGGCTAGGAGAGGGTGTTTCAGAAATAACTGAGGCAGGGAGCTGGAGCATGTTGTACATGCGAGTTCATCCTCTTCCCTGCTTTGAGCCAGGAATTGGACTAGAGGTCTGTCAAGGTCCCTTCCAACCTGAATTATCCTATTGTCCTCATGGAGAATGACACACACCTGTGGGTGTCCAACCATCTTAACCATCAGTCCATGAAAGGTAGACTGAAGTGAAAAATGAGAAGGTTTTGGCTTGTTTTGGGGGTTTTTTTGCAAAGTTTGATCCAAGCTGTCCCACAGTGCCCTGGTAGTCTTGAGTCAGAGCCTCATACCATGGACCAGAAGGCTTTGACCTCAGCAGAGTAGTATTTCATAAGGCAGCAGAGAACAAACTATGCCCAAGTGTCAACTCAAAAAGCACTGCTTTCGGCATCACAGAATAACTTGGATTGAATGCAGTCCTTGACGTGGTTCTCCAGGTGCATTTTAGACCTGCTAGGTAAAGGAGAATAATCTCTGCTGGCCATGCTGTCGCTAATGCCCCCCTCTGTTGTCCCACTGCAACGGCGCACTGCCACCTCACATTCAGCTTGCTGCCCATATGGACCTTTTGAGCCTGGACTGGTGCAAGGGCTTATTCCACCCCAGGTTTCAGAATTGGCATTTAACTTGGGTGAGCTTTGTGAGGTTTCTGTCACTCCATTCCTCCAGTTTACCAGCACTCCTGTGAACAGCAGCCTTGCCATTGGGTGCCCTCTGTGAGCTTACACAGATCCTGTCCTGTCATTCGGGTTCCTGGTGGAAACGTTCAGCAGTCTCATCAGTGTCAGACTCTACAGGGTAGCCCTTGTCATTAGCTACTGGCTGGACTCCAACAACCGTTTGAGCCTGACATGCCTTCCTCTTCTTCCACTCACACAGCAAGTCCACCTGTCGTATCTCCTGGTCTGGCCCAGGGGGAAATGGTGCTGAAAGCCGTGCTGAAGTCAAAGAGCCCTGCTTCCCTGTCCACATAGCCAGTTATTCCACCTTTCTTAAGCTGCACTGGTGGTTCCTGATCACCTTCTGGTCCATTGCATGCTTGGAATGGCCTATACAGGACTTGTTTAAAAATCTTCCCAGTCACTGAGCCTGTAGCTCCCCATGTTAGCATGTCCAGAGAAAGGCAATGAAGCTGGTGAAGGGTCTGCAGCACAAATCTTATGAGGAGCAACTGGAGGAACTGGGGTTATTTAGTGGAGAAGGCTGAGGGGAGACCTTCTTGCTCTCTACAACCACCTGAAAGGAAATTGTAACCAGGCGGGTGTTGGTTTCTTCTCCCAAGTAATAAGTGATGGGACAAGAGGAAATGGCCTCAAGTTGCACCTGGGGAGATTTAGATTCGATATTAGGAAAAATTTCTTCACCAAAAAAGTGCTCAGGCACTGGAACAGGCTGCCCTGAGAACTGGTGGACTCACCATCCTTGGGGGTGTTCAAGAAACGTGTAGACATGGCACTTTGGGACAAGGTTTAGTTGACATGGTGGTGTTGGATTGATAGTTGGACTTGATCTTAGAGGTCTTTTCCAACCTTAAAGATTTAAGAAAAAAAAAAAAGTTGTTGCCCTTTTAGAAGATGGGCATAAAAATTGGGCTTTCCCAGTTACTAGGAAACTCCCTTGGAAATAAAATTAATTAAAATTTCACCAAGGTCATCCGTGGTCCATGGTGTGCTCATGGCATATCAGAGGCAGAAATAGCATTTAAAGGAAGTTCACACTCATGTGCCAGAACGGCAGAAGGAGCAGAGTTATGGCATGAAGCACCATTACCATTTGGATTCAGGGCAGGAAAGGTCTCCCAACACCCTAAAGGCACATCCTTTGTGAAACCACATGGCTCGCAGTTGCTCAGCTCCAGCCCAGGCTGTAGGCATCTCTCAAATCCCTGGGTCCAGATCATCTAAGGCAGGACTTTGTGTCTGCAGGGTGCCTGGTGCAACATACCCTGGTCTTCACCTTAGAAGCATAGATAATGTGGGCTTAATGCAAATACAAATGTAGACCAAACACAGGTATCGGTTCCCCACTGCTGATTTCTCTGCTTTGAGTAGTTTGGGGGTGTCAGTCTGGTTGGTAGTGACTGACCCGGAATTGCGCCGGCGTTTGGATCTGTTCCTCACGCTGCCTGGCTGGAAAAGAACTGAGAACATGCAGCTTAAAGATGCCCTGTGCTCCCTCAGACTGAGACACATGCAGAAGCTGGCACAATTTCTGGATGGAGTGAGCATTCTGTCTCCAGGACAACCAACATGACATACTCAGAAACACTGAAGTCACAGAGGAAAAAAAAAGGAGAGGAAGAAGCCCTGCCGCTGCCAGCATTACCTGTCAGGGGGGTAATGTCTAACCTCCTGCTTATGAAATGAACATGTTCTATGGCAGCTGGTGTTTTGCTAAATTAATATAGAATCATGGAATCACCTGGGTTGGAAGAGACCCTTTAGATCATCTAGTCAAAGCACAGCCCAACCCTGACTAGTCCACTTCTAGGTCATGTCCTTAAGGGCTTTTTGGTTCTCAAAAGGCATCTACATGCCTTTTAAATACCTCCAGGGATGGTGACTCCACCACCTCCCTGGGCAGCCTGTTCCAATGCCTGACAGCCCTTTCAGTAAATAAATTATTTCTGATATCTCACCTAAATCTGCCCTGGTACAATTTTAAGCCATTTCCTCTCATCCTATCACTTGTCATCAACAAGTGAGAGAAGAGACCAATCCTGACATCTCTGCAACCACCTTGCAGGTAGTTGTAGAGAGCTATAAGGTCTCCCCTCAGCCTCCTTTTCTCAAGACCAAAAAGCCCCAGTTCCCTCAGCCACTCCTCAGAGGACCTGTGCTCCAAACCCTTCACCAGCTTCGTTGCCCTTCTCTGGACACGCTCCAGCATCTCAACATCCTCACCAGTGCTGAGTGTAATAGAACAATCCCTTCCCTACTCCTGCTGGCCACACTATTCCTGATACAGGCCCGGATGCCATTGCCTGCCTTGGCCACCTGGGCACACTGCCGGCTCATGTTCAGCCAGTTGTCCATTAGCACCCCAGGTCCTTCTCCTCCAGGGAGCTCTCCAGCCGCCCTGCCCCAGGGCTGTAGCGTTGCCTGGGATTGTTGTGACCAAAGTGCAGGACCCAGTACTTGGCTTTGTTGAACCCCAATATATATTCCTTAATACTATTTTCTGCATTATGTCCAGCATTATTTAAATTTAAGTAAGGAAATAAAATCCTATACATCCACAGATTATAGAAATTCCTGTCCCTGTTCTAGCTTGACAAAGGACCAAACTGCCTAAGTGGACTAACAGCCCATTTGACGCTGCCCCAGATGTTTGTATAAACCCCTTCACTAAGACTCCTGTTGAAACTGGTTTCAGGCTTTTGTCCTGACAAAGGGTTTATTTGAAAGCCTTGAATCTGCAGCAAGAAATTGTTCCTGATTTATATCACACACATTTTTCACGCTCAAAAATACCTGATGGAAACCTCTAGCTGAGCCTCCTGGAGTGATTACAACAGGTCCACCACCATCCTGCCCAGCTGAAACCCGCTCACCTGGCAGTGTTCATCTCCATCAACCTGGGAGAGAAACATTTTCCCTGATCATTTGCAGTTGGTCACTGGAAACCCTGAGTAGTAACTCTGAGTGACATGGTAGCATCACAACAGAAGTTACCCTGCACCAAAGTCTCAATAACTTGCCCTTGGAGGGATGTGAGGCTGCTGGTGAGGTTCATCGTATGCCTGGCCAGGAGGGAGGATGGGGAAGGGCTACAAAGATGATTAGGGGCCTGGAGCATCTCCCCTATGATGATAGGCTGAGTAAGTTGGGACTCTTCAGCCTTGAGAAGAGAAGACTGAGGGGGGACCTAATTAATGTCTATAATTATCTGAAGCAGGGGATGTGGGGGGAATCAGCCAGCCTCTTTTCAGTGGTCTGTGGAGACAGGACAAGGGGCAATGGCTGCAAATTGGAGCACAGGAAGTTCCGCACCAACATGCGGAGGAACTTTTACCCAGTGAGGGTGACAGAGCCCTGGGACAGGCTGCCCAGGGAGGTGGTGGAGTCTCCTTCTCTGAAGATATTCAAGACCCGTCTGGACACCTATCTGAGTGATATGTCCTAGGGAGCTGCTTTGGCAGGGGGGTTGGACCTGATGATCTCTCGAGGTCCCTTCCAACCCCTATGATTCTATGATTCTATGATTGTGCTATGGAGAATTTGGGTTATAAACTGTGTCAAGTTTCACCTTCAAAACTTCACCTTCACCTCAAAGATTTGCCTGCTGCTGAGAGGCAGATACTACTCGTGTAACCCCTGCGAGGAGAAGCTGAGGGCCCCAGGGGCTGAGGGACCCCAACACTACTGTGAGGCAGTCCTGGCAGGGCAGAGTTGCCCGTACCAAAGCCCAGGGGCTTTGTCTTGGTTTTCTTCTCCCTTTTTGTCCTGGTTTTCTCTTATTTGCCTGTTCTAGCAGGTCTCCTTGTTTCTACTTCCTCCCTGTCTCCTGCCAGCAGAGTTCAGGAATTGGCAGGGGATGCTTTTTGGCCTCCTTGTCATTACATTTAATTATAAGACACCCTCGTTTGCTTTGCTTTGGCTCTGCTGGCTGGCAGAATGATTTGCATTTCATGCGCAATCCTTGGGCCTTGTTGAACATCACCTACCTGAAGTGAGCAGCGCCAAGAATCACACTCAATGTCTTGGCAGCGGTAGCTGCAGCACAGCCAGAGCCAGCAGCTGAAGGGATGCCTGGGAAGTCTACAGAGTAGTTAAAAACCAACAGAAACGGGAGAGCTGGACACGCAGCAGGCCTGTGCCACCAAAGCTCAGCGCAGACGCAGAGAGCATCCCGACGAGGTGGCGCACAGAGCACGAAGCAAAGCCCTGAGCCCCTCTCTGACACAGGGCAATGGGGAACGTGCAGCAGTTGTGCTGTCTACACCCTTTGCTTGTTGTTACGCTTGTGCCTGAAACACCACGTGAGGGAGCAGGCGGTTCTCGAGCCCCCACCTCCTCTCTGCTGCGGTTCGGTTCCCACGCTGTTCGTCACCGGACTTGGCCAGTGCTGCTGCCCAGAGCAAGAACTCATACCAGATCCAGTGCTGAGCATTTGCATCACTGACATCATAACAAAGCTGCTTTCAGAGACCAGATAGCGATGTCACGTCCCTTACCAGCAACCGTTAGGTGCCCAAATGAAGATGATGGTAAAGACTTCCATAACATATGAAGTAAATCAGGTTTTTCAGCAATATTTATATCCACACCGGATGCTGGATGCTACAAGATCTTACAGATGATGTCATGCCATTTGAGATTGGTTTTGACTTTGCTTTAGTCCATTGTTATTTCTAAGCCATGCTTCCACAGCTGAAACCTCCAACCTTCAGTAGTGACAAGTGAAGCAGCGTTTGGGGGAGAAGGTGACATTTTACTAAACAAACTGATGTGTCTGGGGATTAAAAAAAAAAAAAAAGACAAGTTCTGACACACACAAGCATTTTTCAGGTCCAGTCCTAAACCGACCCTGAGTTATTAAAATCCCTAATGGGCCAGGAATGACTGGTATGCTGCTATAAATGTGTCAAGTTTTGTGGTAGGGGACCCCCTTCCCCCAGTGTCACACATGGGGAAACTTGTCACCAGAGAAAGGGGATCCTTTTAGCCTGGAGAAGAGGAGGCTGAGGGGAGACCTTATCACTGCCTACAACTACCTGAAGGGAGGTTGTAGAGAGGTGAGCGATGGTCTCTTCAGGCAGTTGACAGGAGATGGGATAAGGGGAAATGGCACAAAGCTGCACCAGGGCAGGTTCTGATTAAATGTTAGGAAAAATTTCTTCACTGAAAGAGTTGTCAGAGCCTGGAACAGGCTGCCTAGGGAGGTGGTTGAGTCACCATCCCTGGATGTGTTTAAAAAATGGGTAGATGAGGTGCTCAGGGATATGGTTTAGCGTAGGATGGGAACGTTTGGACTTGATGATCTTAAAGGTCTTTTCCAACCTTGTGATTCTGTGATTGTGTGATTCTGTGATCCTCACCAGAAGTGAATGAAAAACACAGCAAAGCACATACACATGAAATCCTCAAAACCATCCATTCTTGGGAAGGGAATTTAGGAACAGGATGACAAAAAGAAGCCCGTCTGCTGGTTTTTTGGGTTTTTTTGCCACCTGTTCACAGGAGGATTTATTTTTCTGGGGGTTTTTTTTGGTGGGGTGGGGTTGGTTTTTTTTGGTCTAGGTCACTTCAAGAAACTGCAGCCATCACGTGGCAGAGCTGAAATGCAAATACAAATTAAAATGTCAGCCCTGGAATTTGTTTTGGCTAGAGATCTGCAGAAATAGGGAGATGGGATAATTGTGCAGCTCACAGACTCCAGGTGCTTCAATAGAATTATCTGTGGATAAAACAAAGTAAACTGCCTTGAAAGAAAGAATTCCTCGAAATAACCAATTAAATGGGCTGCATCTTTAAAGAAAACAGTAGCAGTATCAGATTCTGCTCTCTTTTCTGTAAAGCATCGATCTGCTTAATGGAATTTGCAATACCTAAAGCTTTCTGCTGTATTTTATTTGCCCAGATAGTGCACAACCAAGGAAAGCCAACGAGGTCCCCGTGACAACGTGAGAAATAAGGAATGCAAAGTAGATGCGGAGTTTAAATGCTGCAGTAGAGACACAGTGTTATGGAAGAAGCAGCCTGCTTCTAGGTGTATCTGCTACTAGGTGTATCTGCTGTGTGCACAGAAGCTGCGTCACAGAAGGTTATTGACCAACCCGGCCCAACACTTTAGCTTCTGGTCTACAAGAAATTCTGAGAAAATGTTAGTCTAGAGAAGTCATAATTTTGAGTAATTCACTTGGAAGCCATTACCTATTCTCAGAAAAAGGGTAATTTTTCAAGCAATTAAAACTGCCTGCCTGAAAAGCCTTCCAGAATTTCACCATATTCCCAGCACGATCATCCCAAGGGTGAGTGCAGCAGGACTTGACCTTCTCCCGTGAGCTAATGGACAATGCACAGAACTCCCATGCCATCTCCAGTTTGAGTAAAGCATGGAGAAACGGGCTTTGCCTCTCATTCCCAGTGGCAGAAGGGCTTGGGAGTTCCACAAGACACAGCGATGATTTGTCTAGGAGGCACAGGCACCCAAGCTCATTTCCCTCACACACCTTTCCTTTGCCTACCTTCTCCAAACCATGCTTCCCCCACTTGTACCTTGACCTTTGGTTGGCTTTTTGTACCATGTTTCTCCACTTTTTGGCACCAGAAATCCCAGCTCCATCCTTTCACACTCCCCCAACTGTTCCCAGTTGTAGCCTTCGTTCCTAGCTGTAGCCTCCTTCCCTAGCTGCTCCCCTTCCCATCTTCTGCAGCCAACCCTACTTCTTCCATCGTATCACACACCTATCCTCCTCCCACTCCTCTCATCCTCTCGTGGTTGCTGGTTCATAGAAGATTTAAGACCTTTGTTGTGCAAAGCTGATTAAAACCAGAGGAGGAAAAAGTGATGTAAAGGGTCTGAATAAAGTTAATTTTGGCCTAATGACTTCATTCATCACACAGGAGAGAGGTGGGGGTGGAAACAGCACCGCAACGTGGACTTGCAGAAGCCGCAGAGACCCAGCCAGGGGGTGCCAGTGCTCTGGCACATCATGTTCCCTGTGCTCTGCTACCGTGAATCACCACGAACCGCACAGCGTAAGATTTTACGTACCAACTGTAGGCGTTCAGTCAATTTTAGTCGTATTTCATGTTGTGACAAGCCTCTGGAAAGAGACATTGTTCTGATGGAAATGTTTTCTTTCATTGTCACCTTTCCCATCTATTCAAGATCAAAGCAAATTGTAGAAAGAGGAAGCCTGAAGAACAGAACGGCTGAAGCAGGTTGTTATGCAGCTCCTGTCAGCTCGGAGGAAAGAACCACAGAACTGAGCAGCAGCCATGCCTTCCTGAGACACGGTGCAGATGGGTCCTGCAGTTACTCTGCAGGTGGACCCGGACCAGAACCGAGCTGGACTGGGAGCCCCACCGCATGCTATAGGAACATACCGGCAGCACGGCTGTCACAGAGACAGCTGGTTTTACTCTGAATCCACTCCCTGCTTGGTGTCTAAACTGAGTACAGCTTGATCAATTGCAAATCTCCTGGCTCATGGGTGGGCTTTGGATTAAGAAACAGTCAATGTTCCTGTTCAGGTAGTGTAGGTGCCCACCAACCACCCCTCAAGTCCAGGTTGGACTGCAGGGATCTCCTGGTTTCCTTGTGTGCATACAGCACTGGGCATCGCAGGCTTCTGGCTGTAACTTCAATCATGACATAACACCATGACAAGGCCTGCAACACGTTTCTTCTTCTGAAAGAACAAAACCCCCTTCTGGAAACTGCAGAAATACCAGATTTATTAAGGCAGGAAACCCCAAGCCCTTCTGTGCTGTTGGTACTATTGGCTTGTAATCTCTTGATGCAGTTTAGGTATTATGGACTTTCAGATTTAATATTCTGCCCAGAGGATGATATAAAAGCCACTATTGATTTCCACTCCCTGCAAGCAGGCTTCAGCTCTATGCAAATTAAGGATTCTATAGTGTATTTCACTATATAGATTAGCTGTCATTCAGGCGTTGATCCATTCTCGTACCAACAGGCTGACTCACTGGCAAGTTCCAGACAATAACGCACCTAATGAACTCTAGTGAGGCCTTTGTGTATTAACACCTGCATCGACCAACACGTCATCAAACCTCCTAAGGAACGTCAGGGATGGATTTCTAACGAGGGGAGGAGTGGTGTGCACAGTGACGCAGCAGAAACTCCTGTCATTGTCCCAGGGGAAGAATTATCCCCTTTTTTTTTACTCCAGAGGTGAACAGCAGGCGTTACCTGTGTCTTCCACCTACCAACTTTTTAAATGCTTCAAATATTTGGAGAGGTTCCAGGAGAGAGAGAAAGCAAAGTGGCAAAGATCTTACCACCCCTGCTGGCTTCTCTCCTGAGACTGTGCCCGGGGAGCAGGGAACGGCACTGCCATCAGCTCTCCCATGCCGCAGCAAGGCCGTTTCCCACCTGCTCTTCCCTCAGTGACCAGGAAACATTTGCTTTCTCCTCTTCAGAGTGACGGTGGAGGCAGGGGTGGGACCCACATAAGCACACACTGCATTTTGAGAGGAGAAAGCTCAGCCACATGTTGAAGATCCTTGTTATGCACTGGTAAATAAAAATAACTACCTACCTTACTGGGGGGACTGGCACTGGATGAAGCCCGGAGCAGCCCAGGCTGACTTCAGACCTGACCCTGCCTGATTTGTCCCATGGTCCTATGAAAAGGCAGAGGAAAGGCCTTCTGCTACAACTCATGAAGGGGTTAGGGGAGTCCAAGGAATAAGCATTAGCTCTTGCTGCTGAACATACTTCCGTGCTTGGCTAGGTGATACGTTCCCGATTACCTCCCCACCCAACCCAAGCTTGCTCCCAAAAGGGGAGAAACTCAGACTTGCCAAAAACGCACTCTGCCTCTACAACCCTTTCCTAAAAAACATCCATCACTCAAATCTCCTCAAAAAGACACCTCCACAGGCCAGCAAGGCCCTCAGGTTATTGCTCATTGGGCTGCTGATAGGGATTACAAAACCTCTTGGCATGGTAAGAGGTCTCCAAAGCAAGGCTGGAGAGGAAAAGCAAGGTTTTCTAATTTCATCTTAGATCAGCTATAGCCATCAGAAGTCCAACAATGAAACCTGCTGCACAAATGCAGTCTGTATAACCAGGATTTCTTTTTTTATGTAGTTATTTTTATTACTGAGAGGCAGAACACTGCACCCCTTGCCAGACACATGCACCCCTTCTGTAGAAAGGAGGACTTTTATCATTTTTAACTGAAGCATCATGTTTACAACAGCACTGCTGGTGAGCAGAGATGCTCAGCTTCCCGAGGGCCTGAGCACACAACTGAAAGCAAAGGGCATTCAAGAGGCCACGGGCACAAAGTGACACACACGATGTTCCCTCTGAACATCAGGAGATGCCTTTTCACTGTGAGGGTGACCGAGTACTGGCACAGGTTGCCCAGGGAGTCTCCATCCTAGCAGATACTAGAAAATTAGCTGGACATGGCCCTGGGCAACCAGCTCTCCGTGGTTCTGTTTGAGCAGGGGGTTGGACTAGCTGACCTCCAGAGGTCTTTTTCCACCTCAGCCCCTCTACAGTTTTGTGAATGAAAAGCTCAAAACATCCAACAATAAGCTGCTGCAATTTGCACACCACTTCCACCCTCCCTGGAGGCCAGCTCCTCATCTGTGCAAGGTCCCATCACCTCACGACTAGAGCAGGTTCTGAGGACTTCCGAGGATGTTTAGAGGTGGGAGCTCAATAGAGGTGCAGAAACTTCCTCACCTGTCATATCTTGTTACTTCAGCGCTTTTAGCTTCACGGCTGTTGTCCATTGCAGAGTCTCTGCCTTGTTCTATCTTCACCAAGGGCTGGTGCACTGAGGGTTTTCCACACGACTGTGTTTACCATGGTACCGCTTAGCTACCGGGAGAGGAACAGCCAGCTGAGAGATCTGCAGAGGGCACTTCCCAGGGTCTTTGTCCTCCTGTGGCTGTCAAATTAGCGGAGCAGAGCTCGTATTAGATTGTTATAATAGCTGGGTCTCTCTTGTTTCAGAATGCCGGTCCGTGCAGGGCCATGCCCCCACGCAAAACACAATCCTTGGTGGAGGGGTAGTTTGAAGAGGAGTCACTTTATTCAGCCAATGTGCAGTGTTAGACACTGGTGTGTTCTCCAAGGTGGCTGCATAGAAAAGTAAGAGCTTGGGGAATAGCGAAGGGCACGAATCTCTTTATCTTCACCTTCTTCATCTCCTTTCTGGGGTCTCATGAAGCTCAGTTTTAATTAGCCTAGGTCCTTAACGTTGCCCCATTTGTCCACTGGAGGTCAGCATTTTTCTACAGAAAGACAGCTCCTCTCCCCTCGGAGCTCAGGGCACAGACCAGACAGCACACCTTCCTCATCTTCCCAGCACTAGATCTTAAGGCGTTGGGCAGAAGACAAGAGGCTAGCACGGGTCCATCGATTCCAAAGAAGACATCTCTTCGCGCAGCAGCCCTTCTCAATCAGGCTGAGGTTTTAAGAAGGTCATGGGAAGAATTGAAGGAACCTCAGCTGTATAGTTTTTCCTGACACTAGGCAGGCCTGAGCAGGGCAAAAGATGCCAGGAGCCTCCTGCAGCAATCCTGCCGTGGCTGCGGTGTCCTGGGAGCAAAACACCCAACTCCCCTCTGGGTAAAACAGCCTCAGGTTGGGCATGGTTTGAATAAACCTGCTCAAGCACTTCCACGCTTCCTGCATTTCCAGGCCTTGTGTTGTCTCCATGATTGGCAGCAGAGAGACGTTTACTATCGAGCTAACCCTAGCTGGCTCGTTCACTAGGCCGAGCTCCAGAGCACGCGCCTGTTGAGGCTGCAGTACAGGCCGCGTAGGAGACGTGCTGCACTGCACTGCTTCTGCCAAGCCTCCCTCATGAGCAATGCTCCTTTGGCAGCAGCCGAGGCTATGCCAGACATCCAGCCCACCACAGACAGGGCTGTCAGTCCAGCCCAAGATGAGCAGTACGTGATGCTGAAGGAGGACAACAGCGGTGGACAGGAGATTGTGAACATGGTGGCCACATGTCAGTCACAGCTACCACTGAGCCATGGTGCATGCCATCAGCTGCCCTTCTGAAGCCAATCTGCTCACTCCCACTTGCCATGCTTTAATTCCCACCATGGAGGAGATGACACGGAGATCCTCCCAGAACTGCTCACGCTGCAGCAGCCCGGGCTTTGTTGGCAAAGCAGAACTCCTGAGGCCTGGCTGGTGCTTAGCAGCATCCTCTGTGCCCAGGACCCCTTTGAGGTCCACTTCTGAGTAACACGGACATGGTCTGTCCAGCTAGCTGACATCATGGCTGCTCAGGCTGCAGTTTTCACCTGTTTCCAGGAGAGGAGTTGCCTGTAAATCTCAAGACAATTCCAGTGGAAGGAAAGTAACATTATCAGGGGCTCTCCTTGCCTTCATCTCTCTGGTTTGAGCACCAAAGGGAAAAACTGAGGCATGATGAAGGGGCTGGAGCATCTCTTGTGTGAGGAAAGGCTGAGAGAGCTGGGTCTGTTCAGCCTGGAGAAGACTGAGCAGCATCGGATCAATGCTTATAAATATCTGAAAGGGTGGATGTCAAGAGGATGGGGTCAGACTCATGTCAGTGGTGCCCAGTGACAGGACAAAGGGCAATGGGCACAAACTGGAACACAGGAAGGTTCATTTGAATACTAATAAAAACTTCTTCACTGTGAAGTGATGGAGCACTGGGACAGGCTGCCCAGAGGTTATGGAGTCTCCTTCTCTGGAGAGATTCAAAACTTGCCTGGACATGATCCTGTGCAGCATGCTTGATGTAATACTGCTTTAGCAGGGGGTTGGACTGGATCTCCAAATTAATGGTCCATCTGGTAACTTCAGTTCTGTTCTGCCAACATATCTGATGTTTTCAGGAGCAAACTTTGATCTTACCATCCCGCTACCTCTCCCTTCCATTCCACATATGCTTCTTGAGCCAACAATATTTTCTACATCCTTTCTACAGCACTAGCACCCCCGTTAGCATTCAGAGTGGGGAGAATAAATGGTTGCTGCCCAGAACCCAAAGAGAAGCAACACCCACAGCAGACTGGCAATTCCAGCCGTTGTGTGAAGCTCCCTCCTGGAAGGCTGAAAAGAGCGCTGCTCTTCAGAAGCACGCTTTACCCACGCCGTCCTGAAATGCCCTGTCACAGCGAACATCCGTGTGCTGCTGAGCAGCAAACATTCCTGCTTCACTAGGCTCTTTCAATAATTTTGGTATCCATGAATTTTAAAAGCACCTCTTTACTATTTAAATGTCACCTTAAATTGCTTTCTTCTCCCCAGGTATGGAGGCCAGCAGCACTGACAGCGCCGTTTGTGCTCTCACATCTCATCTGATCAGGGAAGGAAATTAAATGAAGGCTGAAGCAGGCAGATGGCCGAATCGAATAGAAAGGCCCTTCCATGCTGCAACAGATGAGGTGGAGAGAGTGTATAGCTCAGGTGATCTTCACAGAGAAGGTTAAAATTCACCCTCACCATTCACAGGGTGTTTCTGGGTGGAGATAAAATACAAATCAAACAAATAGGAGAAGTATCAGCAATTCTTTACTGAACTATGTTCTGTTGTTCAACAAAAGAACAGTCCTGCCCTTTCTCCCCCATCTCTGCTTTCCTACATCCCATTTAAGAGCCAGAAGAATGCTGGAGATCAGTGGTGTTGCTCATCCTATTTACATGAGGCATCCTGTACTTAAATACTTTATATCTGCTGCCTGAATGCTGGACAACCCCCATGTCTCATCTCAAACAACCCCAGTCATGGGCAGCTGCCCCACAATTTAGTCTGTTTTAACTAGGTTTGAAGCTCCCTAAAGCGAGGATTTAGTCTCTCTGTCAGTGAAGCACAAAGTAAATCTGCCATGCCATATAAATAATTCATATCAATTCTAGAAACATAGCAAGGAATATAGGTCAGGAGGGGCACCTCAGGAGGGGGATGGAGCGTCCTTAAAGCATGTGGTAGACCTAAATTCACTTTCCCAGACAGACTGTGTCAACTTAAAGAATGAAAATGGCTCTTAAATGATTTTAAAAAGCGAAGGGTGACTTGGCAGTCACCGGGGGTTTGACGAGAATACCAAGGATGAACAAAACCCAGATAAATGGGTTTTCCCAGAGATGGATTTGTCTGATGGAGGTCAGCTGGGTACACTGTGGGCTACCTTGCCTATTTTTATAAAAGGTTTGTGAAGCACCACAAGAGTAGTTTTCAACAGATACAGCAAATCAGTGACCAGTCACTGGGAAAAGGAAGGAGCTAGCAGGATCCACTAGTTTAAGTGGATGCTTAATGCTCCAAACGCTCCCAGGAACCACTGATGCTTATAAATAATCAAGATCCAGGTTTATGTCAGTACTTGAATGTACACGTCGCAGCATAGCCCAGCACACTTTACATACCTTAACATTCTCTTTTCATAGTCAGATTAAGAATTTTGAAGGACCTATGCAAGAATCTTCTCAGCAATCCAGGAAGTTCACTAACTGCCATAAGCAGAACCTCTAAGCCTTTGTTAAAGGAAAACGTGCCATAAACAGAAACCACACAGAAATAAATTTCTGAGGAAGCTTTTACAGATGGTCTAGAAAGTGTCAGAGAACAAAACAAAATCCTTCTTCCTCCAATACAGCCGCAGCTCTGACAGCATCACGGCAGGCAGAGGCGGTTCAGCCAGCGGCCGGAAGGCACCCGAGTACAAGAGTGTTAGAAGTACGATAAACAGAACAGAAACGAGCTGATCCACCACAAAGCCAGACCAGAGAAAACACATCCCTACAAGTCTGGAAGAATCACAGAATCATAGGGGTTGGAAGGGACCTCAAGAGATCGTCAGGTCCAACCCCCTAAATGTTCCAAGCAAAGTTAAGGTCAGGTTTCACATGGCTGGAATGAGCAGTAACCTTGGAAATACTCCAGTTTCATCCCTAAGCTAAACCTGTGACAATCAATCCTGCTACTACCATCATCCTCTGCAGAAGAAGGCCCTGTACCTGGATGCAGCACTCCTTGCAGCACCCACCGTTACCCAGCAGAGTCACAGAACAAGAATCTGTTCAGAGGACAGAAACCATGGCCAACCAAGCAGACTCAAAGTCCTGCTCGTGCAGTGGGAGGGAAAAGCCTTGGTTGGTAACAGGCAAAGTGCCTGCTAAGCACCAGAGGGAAGAGACTCAGCAGTGCAGGATGCAGAGAGACGGGCTGCAGATGAAGTTCAGCGCTGGGCTAGTGAGTTCAGCAGAGCAGAGGCGTTTCTGATGGCTGGGGACCACATATGGTTCCTAAAGGCTGAGAAGCAACGGACACAGGGCATTCAGCAAGTCAGATAGGGGACTGGGAGGCTGTATTTGCTGGAGGATTAGAACATCACAGCAGGAGTGCTGAGGAAACGGAATAAGGCTGATTTCCAAGGAAAATGGAGAAAATGGATGAGTTGTACCATCTCCTTCAGTACAGTTGGCAGGATGCCTGTTTGGGGCTCCTCCCAAAGACACCTGGGACAGACTGCCCACTATGGACTCTGTCAGCTTCCCAGCCCTCTTTCCCTCACACCTACACTGCACTGGACACGTGAGCGACTGCTGAAGGGGGCTGACAGTTTTCACGTGGGATGACAGCGTGTTAGCGGCTGAAAGCCTGAGTGACTGGGAAAGGCAACACCTCTAAGCCAAGCTGCAAGCTGCTGAGACATCTCGGGAACAGTTGCCCTCAGCTCTAATCTCCAAAGCACTCTGCATGTGACCCTCAAATGAAGGAGGACTCCCTGCTCCAGCTAATCAGATAAGAACATCTCTATCTGCAGCTATAAGAATTAACCCCTAAAGAAACAGCTGTATTTAGCTAAGGATCTCTCAAGGGCTGCTTGTTTTCTTAGGATGCTGGAAAAAAGCCCAGACCAGCCCAAACTTAGGAAACTGTTCTACACACACAGGAACACACACCTACATCAGCCACTGATCAAAATACATTTCTCTGAGAAACCTACAAGTATTTGACAGCACACAAGAAACCTCCTTTTCCTCCCTTATTACTGCAGAAAGTACAACAGGAAACAGTACCTCAGGTCATAGAATCACAGAATGTGTAAGGCTGGAAGGGGCTTTTAGAGGCCATCTAGTCCAAACCCCCTGCAGTAAGCAATGACATCTTCACTAGATCAAGTGCTCAGAGGCCCATCAAGCCTGACCTTGAATATCTCCAGGGATGAGACCACCATTGCCTCTCTGGGCAGCCTGTTCCAGTGATCCACCACCCTCATATTGAAGAATTTCTTCCTAATATCCAACCTAGACCTACCCTTTTTGAGTTTAAAACCATAACCCATTGTCCTATTGCTACATGCCCTCATGAACAGTTCTTCCCCAGCTTTCCTGTAGGCACCTGTCAGGTACTGGAAGGCCACTATAAGGTCAAGATTGAATTCATATGACTTCAGCTCCCAGCCACAAGATTCTAACAAGTTTTGTTAATCATGAGGTTTACCCTCAGTTCAGTTTACACTGAGATTTTACACATCTTAAGAAGTTACACATTTGCTGTATCCTTAGGTGTGCTGAATAGCAAGGGAAGTGTTCCCTTCCACTTAAAACATGAGAGAACATACAAGAATCCATCTCCCAAAGTAATTTCCCTTCATCCCAAGTCCATTTTCATACTGAAATGAGCTCAGTTTCGAGCTTGTTCTCAACCATGTGCACCTCTCACAATGGGGTTTTTCTTCTTCATGCAGTTCATCTCAGTACAGAGAAATCCAAAATCCAACAGCTGTCAGTCAATCACATGGGAATTTTTAACACTGGAAAGAGAACCACAAAAGCCGTACGGGCTGTATGCCGAGTGATCACCAGCACTAACTCCAACCCCAACCAATAAATGAGCAGCTACACATGCTGTGCCAACCAAAATCATAAGCCTCTGTACTCAAGACTGGTGTCCTTGCTCTACTACCTGAACTGAGTGTAAATCAAAGATTAAAAATCCCAGTGAAGGAAGAACCGAGCGCCAGAGGGACGGGAATCCTCAGTTAACAGATTAAAGATTAATTCAATTTCCCAGGGAACAACCAGGCCTCATGTGCATAACCAAGTCTTTCATTTACAGTCACACAACTCTATTATGTAATTGGTTTATCGTGTCACACTGGGAAGAACTACATCAACCAACTGTGTAGAACAGAAGTCTAACTGTAACAGGCAAGTTCGTAGCAGGCAGACATAGCATTATTAACCTGCTTAGCATTATTAACATGCAAAGCTTCTTTTCTTCTTTAAAATAAGAGTGAAAGGGGGGTTGTTTAAGTAACTCATACATTCTGCACCATTCTCTTTCTGGGAGCAAAGCTGTTGTTTAATGCATTTCATTAAAAGAAGATTTAGAGATACCTGTAGGGAAATTAATAGCTGTTTACACCAGCCAAGAACTTCAATGTGGAACCTGAATCAAGGTGTTAAAGAATGAAAGAGTATGCACATTAGGAGAAGCAGCGGTACTTTAAAGGACTCTGGTTTTGTAGAGTGCAGCCTCCATCCCAGTAAAATCCTGGTTCTTTGGATGACAGATAGCATTTGGAAACCTTGTATTTTCATTTCTAGTATTTACTGGTAAGAGGTTAATATTAATAGCAAAACCTTACTAATCTACGGAAAGACAGGCAGGCTCAAAAGTGAGATTTTATTCATATTTGTTACTTATTCACAACCCAAAGTATGATAAAACTGATAAAAACAGCCTAGGAATAGTGTTAGTTTACAGCACTAAATTCAATTCACATTTTATTAATAAAATACCAAAAGGAAAACGACAACATTGCAGGTTGGCTACTATGACTGAAAACTCTATTTTAACTGGTCACAACTGATTGCTTGTTTAATGTTTATTAGTTAAAATTAACATAAATTACAAGATTTCAGACACTCCCAACTTCTGTGCTCATAAAATATATCTTCTGTCATATCAAATTTCAGTAAATTGGAAATATTTTTCTGCTGAGCTGTCTCCTTTCAGCATGTATTACAGGAATACTGGAAGTGCCCTCCCCACCTATAGAGGGATGCAACACTGCGGTCCCAGTTGCACTTTCAGCTGACCCACCCAAAGCATCGTCCCGCAAACCACTGTGCGAGCGCACCGCCATGATCAGAGCAAACCATCTCTCCCAGACCAATGAGAACCACAGCCAGACCTACAGCCTAAATTCTGCCCTCTGTGGTGGCCATACAGACCTCAGGGCAGGAAAACACAGCAGACTTCAGCTCTGTGTTTTAAGGTGAAAACAAACTCAGCTCCAGCTGCATTGCTCCCCATCAGAGAGAGACCAGTCGTACCTTATGTGGTGAATCCTCACAGTGACACTGAGGCGGCATGTCACCTCTCTACTGGAAAGACAGCCACCACAGCCTGGAAAGCCACAGGCAGCTTAAACAGCAATGAAGTAGCCAACAGTTTGCATGCAAACATCGTGTTAGACTGTTACATTCTCAGGACTAAAACTGTTAATTGTGTAAACACAACTTAGATCATCATCTTCCATTTCTCTTTTTATATTACATACTACTTTTTTTTTTTTTAAAGAACAGACAGGGCCTCACAGAACAAAGGAAGTTTTACCAAATATTAGACCTGGAATTACACAGACTTCAGGTACAAAGCTTAGAACTGTAATCCAGTAAGGAAAGAACACTTCCCCCTGCTAAGAACACATTTTTAAAAACCTCATTAGGCAAAGCAGCAGTCTGACTCTCAGTCCAGAAGAGAGGAAAAACCCTAAACAAAACCACAACAAAAAGAAGCAATAAAAAAAATGATACTGTACTGCAGGAAAAAAAAAAGGAATTATTTTTAAAGTAAACAGAGACGGGGCGGCAGCAACCGTTCCTAGGGAAGGAGAAAACAAGTGTGTATATATAGGGCATAGTACCTCAACAGCCATTAGAACCGTTTTAGCTGCCAATGTTTTACCCATGGGATGTGCTAAGGAAGGAATACATTCAAAGTAATAGTAGTTTTGAGTAAACGTGCTACAGGGATCGATCGTGACTATAGGTGTACAAACCACCAACTCCTCAACTTATTTACAAACATTTATACCTACAGGCATAAAGACCAAGTTTAATACTTGTGAAATATATCTGCTTGCTAAATCTGGACTGACAAAAGTTCCAACCTTTAGTAGTAACAGAGTAACATTTCTACACTGCAACACCCACATGGTTTCACTTGGCTCTACCCTGAAGTCTGCTGATCTACATCTTAAAACTGAAAAGCTCTACAGGTATTTTAACTGTCATGTGTAACATGGACGTGCATCCGCTACCTACCTGAGACACCCTCCCCACCCCCCCGCTCTACGCAACAAGCAGCCAGCAAACAAGGGCTGGTACTGCTACAAATGAGCCAGTCTGCTCATAAGACGTTAAATTACTTGCAATCACGTGGATTCATTCTTCAAAGTATGTATTTAATCATCTCCTATTTTAAAAATTTTTTTAGATAAAAAGAAAGATTATATAAAATCAATTCTGTATGCAAAAAAACCCTAAGCCCAGAAGTGATTAAAAATAGACTAAGGTGGGCATAATTAGTAACTAATAAAAAAAAAGCTAAAAGTCATATTTATGGAACTCAACGCTTCACTCAGTCATGTAGGTAACTGCCCTCAAAGACTAACAACCAGACAATTCACAAGTACCTAAGCTGCTTACATAATTAAGAGAATAAGATGTAAAGTCAAAAAATATATTTTATCCCTTCAAGATCGAGAAAGTAAAATAAAATGCTGGTTCTGTAACAGTGCAACAACTGCAGCATATTTTGCACGCAGCACATGATTTGCTACATTTAGTGGCACTTAAGTATTATGCAGTAAATACTGAAAATAAGACGAGTTTCCGATCTGCGTAAGCATAATCACATCGTTATTACCAGAGTTGCTAAGCTACAGCATTCTGAATAATATCAATCCAATTTCCTAGCCTGAAGAGGTGCCAGCGTCCTGCTTCACATCTCGCTAAGAGAGCCATCACTGAAGCCAAGTGTTTGGTGAACTTGCTGCTGGGCTTGGACCAGGCTCAATCTGACCAGTCGTTCTCATCAAACTCCGAATCGTCATCGGAGTCGCTGTACTCCACGGCGATGCGCCTTGAAAGGATGGTTGCCACATCGTTTCCAACAGGCTCTCGCTTCGCTTCTTGCTCACGTTGCTCCTGCACTTTTTTCAGCTGAATTCCTGTAGAGACAATTACTCTGAAAGTTTTCTGCACAAGACACTTTAAATTTCCTATAGTTACTAGTGAGTCTTTTGTATCCTAACAATATATTCAGGAAGAAGAAAGGAGCCACTGAGTCAGCTTCCCTGAGCAAGGAAGACAAAAATGACACACTGGAATCCCTTCTCCAAATGCTTCTAGACTTCTAAAACTGGCAACAATACACTAAAACTAAATATTCACAACTGTATGCATGCTTTTGATTGTAATTTTATTTGGAAACACTGCTAGACCTACAGCTCCATGTTGTAAGCAGAGTTCAGGAACAGCCGTCAGTCACTGGTGCAAAAACAGTGGGCTGGTGTTTGGGTAACTGTTCTTCTGAACAGAAGCACAAGTCTATGTACATCTACCGGATGCTTTACATAATGACCACACAAGTGCTGTTCTCATCTGATTACGCCCACACAAGCACTAGAACCTATCTGACAAAGCTGCACATCTTTAGGCAGCAGAAAAAAAAAAATTAAGTCTACAGTCAGTGTTGAGAAATGTTAGAACAGGTGTGTGGCACGTGTGGTTAACAGCTTCTTAATGACATTCTGCCTGGCTGGGAATAGGAGCCATGAGCTCAGATCACTTGAAAACAGTGCTTTCTTGGAAAGAAAAATTAACAGATTAGCTGAGCTCAGCATCCACTCACCCATTCGAATGGCAGCAAGAAGATCGCTCCGTGCATCACTTATTGGCGGCTGCGCAGGCTCATGGCGTTTTGCCTCGGTGGCTGGAGGAGCGTGCATTGGGGAAGAGGAGAGGGATGAACCTGCAGCAGGAGGGCCTGGAGGAGGGGGAGGTGGGCCAGGAGGAGGAGGAGCAGTGACAACAAGCCCACTAGAAGGAGGAGGATGAGTTGCTGCGTATGTAGAGCCAGTCACCAGTCCAGAATGGGAAGGTGGCACAGGAAGCTGAAGGGGACTAACAAATGCGGTTTGTGCTGAAGGAATCATTGGGGGAGGAGGAGGAGGGGGAGGACCTGTAGGATTGTAATAATCCACCATCTGAGCTGGAAGCATCCTACATAAAACAGAACAAAAACATTCAATGCATTGAAAGCTAGGACTTACAGAGTCACCACCCCTTAAACTGCTCTCATCCAACCTCAGCTAAAGTGAAAATCGAAAGGAGTTTGAACTGGCGAGTTAAATATGCCAGGGGTTGTAAGCAGACGAGTTGTCAAATAGTGGTAATGCGCTGAGATTGAAGGCAGGTGACGAAGTTAAAGGCACTGTGTCCTCTCAGCACTCCAAAGTGGGGTTTTATCTTAATATTCCTGCCTAGTTAAATATAGAGCTGTATTTGTTACTAAAACTTCTACTCTGTGAGATTGTTAAATACAAAGCCCACGATGAATGGACCAAGAAAGCTGTTGACTACGAGTATCACTTCCACAGAAGACCAAGTGTTAGAACAAGTATTAAGAGCTAATAGAGACAGGCAAGGAGGACAATGGAAAGTATGAATGGAAAGATTTACCCAGAGGTATATCATGCATCCCATGTGCTTCTTTAGTCAAGTTGATCAATTTAAATATTATTTAATTAAATTGATACATTTGATTGATGCTTTAAAGAGAAGGAACAGGGGAAAGCTAATTTCTTGGTTAAAAGATCACTAAAAATTCTTAAACAGACAAAATGATCGTTAATGTTATGAATGTGAGTAAAGAACTAGATAGAGGAGACAAGAGCTGAAGGAAAGCTACTGATGACATTCAATGATACAAGTCAGTGTATGACAGCCATGATAGACTGACAATGGTCATGTACCTGGGGAGCAAGCACAAGTATTTCTATTATAAACTGGAAATTAAGGAGAAAAACTGAGATTGGAGCAGTCAATCATAGCATAACTGAGTCACCTACAGCATGATACAGCCATGAACCAGGCAAATGCTGTCCAGGATGCATCAAGTGAGGCTGAAAAGCCCTGGATTGATTAGTTTAAAATTTCCACGAGTTACAACCTGGATGTTTAAGCTGTTTAAGCAGAACAACAAACAGGTACAGACTGGGTAGAAAACAGCTGTTTTCTTGCTTTGAGAGACCCAGTGCTCTGGAACAAGGCTGCCTTTGAATGCATTCAGGTAAAAATGTCTGCACTGGAGTTCAATACACTCATATATTGAATTATGGAGTTGTCTGTGGCAGTAGGGAACTTGATTTGTGTGTCTCCGGACATCTTTCCAGTTCTACCTTTAAAAAGTCATTTCAGGGATGCAACACAGGGTGTTATGTTAACTGTGTTTGGTGATGCCTTTCCTGAAGTTTAAAATGTTATTCAAATTATGCTGTGACTATTTTCCATTTCAAAGGAAAGTGATCCCTTTTGAAATACTATATTAGGAACCGTTAATATTTTACAAGTACACTGATTTCACCTCATTCACTACTACCATTATTTCTACTTTCACTATTTCTTAAATTCAGTTCATACACAAAAAATAGACTTTTTTTTCCCCTGTCCTCCCCAGAGAGCCAAGTAAGGTATTTGGGGTCTTTCTGTGTGTATGCATTAATTGTTATGATGGTTATGAAAAAACATGCATCCCTCCAGTTTTCTCAAGAATCCACTGGAATAAATCAGGAGCTTTACCCATATTCTGCTGGTACCACAGGTACTGAGCTATGTTGGCCATCTGAAGGCTGGGGTGGTGGTGGAGGTGGTTGCTGAGGTCTGTTTAAGGTAGCATGTCGTACAGTGGTAGAAGGTGGCCTGTATTCATGCTCATGGCTTTGGGATGCTGCCATGTACTGTGAACCATCTCCTGTTCCATATGAAGGCATTGCTATCTGCTGATGGAGGGAATGATTCGGAGTAGCAGGATAAGAATAATCTGTAACATCAGATGCATGAGACCTAAAATTAAAGTAAATGGATGCAGAAGAACAGATTATGTGAGTGTAACAGGATACTACTTAAATAGCTCACAAGAAAAGCTAAGAAGAATGCAATCAGAATTATCTTTCTTGCAACAGGACTCCCTGATTATCAAGCACCATTCCCTTGTAAGTCCACAGAAAGCACAGGAACAAATGCAGCAAAAAAAATATCACGGTTCAGCTTAACAAGATTTGAAAATAAGTTAGTCTGACAAGCCAGCATAAAAGGCCTGAAATGGAATGCTTTCCATAGTTCAGCACAGTAGCTGCATGCAGAATGCCCTCCTATAAATTAAGGATTTTTTAAATGGCAAAAAAACCTTAGAGCTTTCTCTAGATTTCAGAGTTCTTTAGTAGCCATAAGGAGGCATATTACTGTTTCTATGATTTCTATGCCTTAACAGCAGGAGCAGAAAAAGGAAAGCAATACTGCAAGCACTCACAATAATGGAGATCTTACCAAAGCAGAGAAAAACGATTTCAAAAGTTAGAAAACATTTTTCATTTTTTGTTTGCACAATTAATTTTTGCTGGAAAGGCTCAGAGAAACCAGGAAATGCAAATATTAGTTGAGCAGAGAGTTCATAAAGATACAAAGTCTAGGATGCTCTGTCAAATAAGCCCAAGAGAGGGAGCAAAAAGATCTCTTCATCCCATCACTGCAAATAGCTGTTTTAGTAATGAACAATCGTGCAGCCTGGCTTTTAGTGAACACAGTAAACTGATGCACTTATCTGTAAGACTGGAAGCAAGGTAAGCAACAAAAAGCCAGGGCTTTGAGTAAAACAAAATGACAAACCCTTTGGGCATTTTGTCCTCTTTTATGCTTCCTGCCTGTCCCATTTTCTTTGCGTCACTCATGAACTCAATGCCCATTTTCCTTCTCTCCCACTCTTCTTTTCTTGTTCTTACTTTTCTCACATTAATTTGCTGGTTTCTGTTTGGGTTCAGCTTGTGTTTCTCTCTCTAAAGTGCAATAAGTACAACAAATACATTGTAAATTGCCACAGTCTGGACACTTGGGGTGTTTAATGTTTCACAATTAGCAAACAAGAAGTAACATGAGCTTTTCTTTTCCACTTTAGCATAAAAAAGAACCACAATATAGCTAAATATACTTCTTTGGGACCTTATGTGTAAAACACTGCTCATGTAGTAGCTGTCAGTATACAAACATCTCTGAAACCAGTACTTATTTCTGTACATATGGGGTTTTATAGCTCAGTTCCTACAGCTACAACTGTATCAAGATAAAACCAGAAATCCTTCTCTCCACCTCCCTACCACCTACAAAATTAACCCTTGGTGCATGTCAGAGAGATTTCAAGATTCAATTACTGATACTTGATTCACTGAAAATGGAAGTTCTCCATACATTATAAAATCTGAAAGGCTTATGTAAGTACAAGGTATCTGTCATACCACAACATCTATGTTCAACATAAACTGTAGGATCCATCATTTTGCTTTAAAAAAAAAAAGCCCACAGATTACAAATTTTATGGTTATCTGTAAACAGTCAAATATGAGTTGACATTGCTGGGAGATTAAAAAAAAGCTTCAGCATGATTTTTAAAAATCAGGAATCCTGGAAGCAAGCTGTTAAAGCTAGAAAAAGACCAAAAATGTGTGAAACAAAGAACTCATGATAAAAAAAAAAAGAAATCACCATTTTGCACTTGACAGCTGAACATCAATGTCATTTTTACATGATCAACCAATGGAAAGCTAGTCTTAATGAAACATTACAGACTGACAGGAAACAACATTAGAAACAACATTTTTACATTAGAAACTGTAAAACCATAAATTGGTGATTAAATGATTTAAGATGGAGACATTGGGTCTGGGTATATTCCTGAAGCAGCAGTATCAAGCCTCATTTTTGTTTCCATTACACAATGATTACTGTCACAAAGACCCAAACATGACATATACAAAGTTCTGAGCAGATTTTTTCATTTTTAAATTCATCTCCCCTGAATAGTGCACAAAAGGCATCAGACCACACTTCTGCAGTGGTGGCTGCTTCCTCAACCTAGCCATTTAACAATTTAAATACTAAATTATCACACACTTCTCCCAGTAGATTCTACTTATGCCTAATATTACTGCTTCTTGGGAAGATGTAGTGAGACCAGCTTAGTGAACAGACCCAGACTTTGGTGCACACCAGAAGGTAACTCCCACTGAGCTCAAAGGGAATCTCAGCCAACAAAGATGAATTCTGCTGTGTGTATCTGCTATTTCAAGCAATAGTGTTGCACTTGGTTTCGTACCTTGCTTTTTAGACAAATATGACATCAATGAAGCTAAACAATTCCCCCATTAAAGCATTCTGTTAGAGGCTTGGCTGAGTAGATCATGGAAAAGTATTTATTAAGCAATCAGCAGCATAACACGACACTACAAAGGAAGCAGTACTGATGTTACCTAGCAGAGGCAGGCTTAAAGGCTTTTGTAACTACAACCGCTCAAGATGAAACACAAAGCATGCAGCACAGTACAGTGTGTAACATTACAGTGACAAAATGCTCATCTGAAGCTAAGGAAGAAAAAAAATCATGATGTAATTTGTTATTCGTGCTTTAAAATAATTCTGAGCTTTAAAACACGTTTTGTCTGCTCTAACCACTCCCAACCTGTAAAAACACCTGATTCTAGTCAGTATTTCTGAACATACAACTGTGGTATAACAAGCAGCTTTGCTGTAAACAGACCTAGTATCTGGGGACAGTGATCCCTCGGAAGATGCTCCATGGTACACACTTTGAGACAACCTGTTGTCAGGTCTAAGCTCTTTGTCATATGCCATCATATTCCACTCCTGGCGTCTGTTCCTGGCTTTTCTAACCTTTTTCACCTCACGGGTGGTGCCATCTATACGCTTTTGCTCCTAATGTTCAAACAAAAGAAATAAAGCATGCAAAGAGAGAAAAAAAAGGAAAGGAAAAAAGCTGGTTAAAATGCAGTTAGAGTGCATGGAAACAAGACCAGATTTACAGATGAAGCCAAGTCTTCATAAAACTTCTCTGCACTGAAATCGAGAATATCACCTCACACGATGAACGTCATTAGTAGTGAGACCACTGCTCTGCCCTTCTTCTGTAGGACGTACACACTAATGTGATACAGACCTACTGTTTTTCCCAATACAGACAGCTGGATATAATGATCTTAAAGATGTTTTCCAACCAAAACAACTGTATGATTCTATGAAATAGGAATGATTTTAAAAGCCAGAAAGTTTAGCTCCCGATATTTTCTGTCATAGAATAGTCTGGGTTGGAAGGAACCTTCAAGATCATCCAGTTCCAGGCCCCTGCCATGGGCAGGGACACCTCTCACTAGACCAGGCTGCTCAAGGCCCCATCCAACAATGGCCTTGAATACCTCCAGGGAGGGAGCATCCACCACCTCCCTGGGCAACCTGTGCCAGTGCCTCACCACCCTTGTAGTGAAGAATTGTCATTTAATTAGACCATCCTGAAGCAGTTAAACTGAGATTTATGTGCTCTTCCTTTTCTCAACATTTATGAGGGTCTTAGATTATTTTTTTAATCAGCTCTAGAGCCCACACCTTTACAATACTACTTCATAAATAGGTTAAACATGTTTTATCTATTAGTAAGTTGGTGTTAGGCTTTTAGCTGCAAGAAAAAAAGTTTCTCAGGAAATAATTCTATTGATACTCTGAGAACACTGTCATACTCAACTGCATTAGAGAACAGCTCAGTAAAATGCCAATATGCATTTTTTTATGGAATTTCTACCTTTAAAGTAAAGGTCAATGTGTGGAAAGGCAGTTTTACAAAGAAGAGAAAAGGTGCACTGCAGATAACACAGGTGTTTTGCTCCAACAGTCAAGCAGCACCAAATAAACTGTTCTGAAATAATGCATTTGACATTATAGAAATAAGAAAACTCATCAAATGGCTGGCTTGCCCTTGCTTTGGCTCTCTTGCCTGTTCATGCATGTCCGTATGAGGGACCTGATGATGCACATCCACTAACATTATGAGAGACAGGGGAAAATATTTTTGAAGTTCAACATCCAAATGTTCCAACAACACTTGCTCTTTCCTGGCCCCTGCAGCAAGTAGATATTTTTGTCTCATTCACATTAAGGAATTGAGAACCAAGGAGATGATCTTTACTTCCTAGAAAAGCCTTTTTCTTCCCCTAGCTTCTTAGAATCATGGCCTGGTTTTGTCCAGGTTATGCAAGGCTTTGCTTTCTTTTTTACACTTCCTTCACACCAAAATGTCCCAATACAAGAACTGGAACAGAAGGGGACAGATTCATCGTGCCTTATTTTAAATATATAAAGTTTTGCTAATCATCATGGTTGAATATCTGCTTGTTAAAGGCCTTACACCTGTCTTTTTCATTTGATTGCTGGAAAATTTGTTTTAATTTGTGACTGTTATCCTGACCTATTAAAATTTTGTTACTAAGTCATGCTAGATTTGAGAGGAACTTTAAGTAAATCTTTTGGTTAACTGAAAATATGCTTTAAGCTTTCTCACAGAACAACTACTTCATCCTTTACAGGCCACAGCTTTGTATTCCTGGTGTTTCTAAATAGAGTAAATATACACCTTTTGACCAATGTACGATGCTGTTCAGGAGAGAATCAATTTAATACAATTCCTATATGATCAGGAGCATTTACATGACTGCTTACATATAATCACCTATTTAAATTTTGGTTTTAAAGTTCCCTATGTTTTTTATGAAAAAGGTAAATACAAAAAAACCAACCCAAAACCCACTAGGCTTAGTCTGCTTTTATAGGATCAGATTTCAGCTGAATACGTTGGTCCAGACCAGCATCTGTAAGTGTGCTAATGAATAAATATGCTGGAACCCTCTTTAGTCAAACAGTACTAAACCCTACTGGTATTGATTTTTTGATTAAATATTAAATAAGTACATATCTAAACCACTTAATTTCTCCCAGAACAGTGGCACAGGCTAATTACTTCAGCTGACAAAACTGCATATACTTCAACTACATACCCTTCCAAGAGAGTAGCTGAAGTTGTTCCATTAAATACTTTGATTACCTTGACAAACAACGGTGGTAACTCTAGCTTTAGGACCTAGCTCAATGACAACAGAATTCTAGGGAAGCTGAAGCCTTTCAAAAGCACTAGAGTTAGAAGTGCTTCTTAGAAAAGCTAAGCAATATTAAGAAGTTACTGCCTTTAACCAGATGCAATAGAAGCCATGGCAGGCAAGTGGATGCTGTAGGTTAAGTCAGAAAACACTCAGCTGTTGGAAGGAAGTGATTTCAGCAAACACAACAGACATTAGAGCTCTCAAACAGGGTTAAGTTAATTTTAAGTTTGATACTTGCATCAAGAGTTAGAAAATGATATTTCAAGCATCTTAATAAAGAATTAGAGCTAGGAATGGAATGTAACTTCTGCAATACTTTCAAAAAACTGGAAGTGGGAGCCTGAAGCATTTCCCTAACTTCATAAATTTACAAGATCCCACCAATCACAAGTCATCAAAGATGATTTTTTAAATAAACCCCCTCCAAATTTAAGGATTTCTACTTATTTAAAGAAGTGAATGTCAACTCTTGGTTAACCAGAGGAATAACTGGTCTACTACGGTCATTCAATTTACAATCCAAAACTCAAAACTAACTTCACTGAACTCTTTGGGACTTATCTACTGAAAGCTTGACTGTAAAATACCAACCAGCCAACCAAGAAAACCCAGAGAATACACCACAGATAAAAGAACTGAAATAACAGTTTGCTCTGGAGAAAGAGTTCACCTGAAAGAGCCAAATCAGAGAATGCTTATATTAGATTTCTTCAGTTAAAATGAATGCAGAAACAACAAATACCTATGATATTTAAAGGCAGGAAAATGAAACTCCCCACGAGCTCTTTGCTGCAACAGCTCAAGCTTTTAGGGTAAATTACCAAAAATAGTACTGCAAAACTGACTCTCTCTGGTTGATGCAAAAAGTACTCTCAGGCTTCAGTGACCACACAAAACACTGGGGTTAAAAGCCAGCTATATATGGCAAGCTGAGTAGGACTGCACTTGGGTGTCTGATTTAGATTTTGCCAACCAACATCTACTTCACCTGAACAATTTCTTAACAACTTTCATACTTTGTGCTTCTGTGGGGTACAACTTGTGTGAGGAATTCTCACTTAGTGGATTCAAAAATACAACTTCAGCCACAAAATTGTTAACAGATGCTCTGGATTTATTCCTGGTCACAGCTATTGTAAGGACAAGAACAAAAGGAAAGGACAGTCTTAAACCTGTAAGACATCTCACCTAAACCCAACAGCTCTCTCAAATTTCAGATAGCAAAAAGCTCTTTGCACACCAGCTTCCAGACAATAAAACTGGGATTTCTTCAGTCACAAAGTGACACCTCTCCACCTAAACTCAAACTGACACTTTCCTCTTAGATGGTCTTGTTATATATTTAATCAAATCAAATGGCACCTGAGGCAGAAGTTATCAAGGGGTATTTATGTGATGTATGGCTATAATCCTACGTGACTGAAATTGAGCATATTTGGCAACCTGTTTGTAGACCCTTGAAAGACAATTAAACTCTACAAAAAATGCCACAGATGGAAATAAGTGAGATGTGTTGCTTCAAATAAAGCCTAAAAGAAAGTTTATTTATGAAGTGGTTTTATAGAAGTGGGTTTGTAAAAATTCCCCTAAAGCTATCAAAAAAACTTCTGAGGATATTCTACTAGCAATTTAAAAAAAACACCAACTTTTATATTTTTTCAAGATCAATTCAGAACAAAAAAAATAGCTCTTGATAGCTTCTTTTTATCCCTATCTCTAGTGAAAAGATCTAAATTTGAAGGAAAAAAGGTGGGAGGTAAAAAACCCAAAGGCTGCAATTATCCCTTTATATTTTTCACAAAGGGATGCTGAATGAAATTTTTAGAAACCAACTAAACTAGAGAATGAAACCTGCTTTATATGTTTCCAGTCTTGTAATCAGCTCTGTGACATCATGCTAAGAATACAGGGGGATTATAACCTTGCATCTACATTTGCAGACAATTATACAAATAACCAAGTGCATATTTTCCAATCCTTGGCTTTAGATAGTAACTTCTACTGGAAATGTTTTCTCAGTTTTTTCCACTCTATTTTGATACTGAGATACCTGTTAAAATAGAAACTGGTTTTGACTCATATTTTGATTCTAATTTATTTCTTCCAAAACTTTTAAAATCAGAATTCACAAAGTGTTTTAGTTAAACCAAGTCTTTGGGTTTTGTTTTAAAATGCTGTAGTCAGAAAGTTTTGTCTAGCAACAGTTTCAAAGAACTAATATAATTTCATTGAAACTTAACAGTAAAGCTTCCAGTCATGCTTACAATTTGATGTCTAAGCAGGTACTAAATATATCAGCATATATACACACAGATGTATTATACACACGATGTATGCATGCAAATATACATTAGCATGTATATTCACGAGGTGTTACATACATCCAAATGTGTAACACATGTACATATATGCTGATATATTATACCTACTTATACATACACATATAGGTATGCTAATACATATGATACATACATATGTGCATGCTTACACACACAGGTATATGTGTGTATATGTACCGAAAACTAAGCAGCTTCCCTCTCCTTCCTCTGAACACTCCCTGCCCCTTGTTTGGATTCCCTTTACTTATGTAAATCTCTCCTCTCGCTGACCCTATCTAAAAGGGCATCTTCTGCCAGATAAGATGGGCAGTCATTGCTTCAAACTTTCCTTCTTCACTTTTTGTTTTTTAATAATTATCTTCACAAACCTTAAAACCCTCAGATTTGATTTTAAAAATTGACCTCCACAAAGAAGCGGCAGAACTAGCAACTAATTTCTCCATTCAAAACTAAAATCCATCAGAAAATCTTGATTCCATCAGAATAAACATCTTGGGTCAAAATGCTGAAAGCCTTTTTTGCTTGTTTTAAACTTAGAGCAAACATAGATTATTCCTCCTAAAATTAATCCTCTCTTATTGCTTAATGACAGAATAATTTTGCTGTATAATACCAGGCAACTTGTTAACAGGTATAGTGAAATTAGGAGTTACTATCAAGGAATTTAAAACCCCAACAAAATACTCATTTCTGGATAAGTCATGTTTTGTACAGGAGTTGATTTTGCTGGATTAAAAAAAGGAAACTAACAGAAGGCACAGTTCAAACTCTTCCTGCCCCTCCTCCTCCTCCCCCACCCCGAATCATAGTGTCTTTCTGAAGCTCAACAGGGCCATTTTGCTGATCACTAACAGGCAGATACTGGCACAGGATTAAAGCTGGTATCTTGGGTGTTAACTAACAGGACTCCTAAAATTCAATTTGCCAACTTCTTAAAATAGACCATAAGAGCTACAAAAATTGAACCAGTTGGATCTGCAGCCACATATAAAGAGCAGCAGTCTTTCCAAGCACACAAAGCCAAGTAGGACCTAAGAATTTTTCTGCCTGGACAACTGGACACAGAACTGTAATAGATACATCTGCTATTATGTTTCTGGTTTTACCTTTTGTCTCCTCTTCTCCTTTCGCTTATCTTCAGTATCTTGTAACATTTTTTCTTTCCAAAGATCAAAAAAATAGGAAGGATCAGTATAGAACTTCAATCCATCTTTCTTATCATCCCTGGAAATACAGTAGAAGAAAAGCTAAGGAAATAGGAATTAGTGTTTTTTCAAGCCAACAAAACTCACCTCAGAGGACCGTACAAACGTCCTCTTTTTTACATTATGGGATGACAGCATGCAGAGCACATTTAAATGCCACTCTTGGTAGTTACAGCTGACTTGAATCATGCCAACAATGTCAGGGAAAAGCGGTGGAATGCAGAGCCTTTGGGGAGGCACGCTCCCAGGCTGTGCTTCGCCAGAGCCCAACAGGGGCCTCAGCCGGCTCAAAGGAGGGAAATTCACTGGTGCTGCAAGATCAGTGCCAAGACAGGATGCGTAGGGGACACAGGGGCACAAGAATGGAACTCAACTGTCTCAAAAGAACTGGAAAAGGAGTATTTGGCTCAATCCAAATGAGTCTTAAGATCTGAATTTAGGAACAAGGTGGGTCCAAGTACCTTTGCCCTTATGACAGGAAGCACAAGACTGTCACTAGTCTTAGTAGGACTCCTCTAACTAGGGCAAGGGCTAGGAAAGGGGCGCCAAACCTACCAGACTATTCTAGGAGGATTTGAGACAGAGCTGATCTGACCTTGCTAGCTCTAACTGGCAACAGGAGCCACAGACTAAGAAACCACCCACAAAAAAAAAGATATGCTGTTGAGCCCTAATTTGGCCTCATGACCTGGAAATAGGGAATCTTCACAGAAAGGAAAGGAAAAGGGGTACATGGCAGCATAGTTGGCATGGTGCAAACAGCCTATGACCATGATCTCAGTCTAGCTTCTTCAATTGGTGTTCTTCAGAGTCCCTTTTAGCTGTGGATCCTAATTTCTTCCTAGGTAAATTCTCATGGCAGATGAACCCTAATTTCTACCAGCAAGATCAAGAACAAAGGAGACCCAGCACATGGGAAACCTTACAACCGCTGGAGCAGCGTACAGACAGTGGATCCTGTGTATGTCTGATCATACAGCCATGAAACCCTTACTTTTTGTATGCTAGATCTCATCTCAATCATCTAACCTACTGAAGGGGTTACTGGGGCCATTCTTCCACCCCTCCAGCTTTGCTCAGACTACAAGTTGAAGTCTGTTTAAGCTCTGCCCAAGGCAAATACAAAAAATTTCAATTCAGCAGATGTACAAGACTTATCAAGAAATATGTTCTACACAAATTTTACTTAAGTAGCCCTAATAAAACAGGAATAACAATAAGGGTCACTGACACTGCCATCCAGATTTGTATTAGAACAGAGCTGTGCACAACAGCTGATCAATAACAACTCTCACTAACTGGAGGCCTAAACACTGTTACTGTCTGTAGCAGTGGCAAAACACCTGTCCTCCTCCTATAAATCTAACAATTTTACCTTCCAAGTAAAAGCTCTTAAAAAAGAAATCACACTGCAAATGCTCTGCTATGGCATTCCTAAAGAATTTCAAATAATTTACTGCAGACTGAGTGCCTGCTTTACATAGATACTTCACAATCTAGTACCTCTCAAAAGTTGAAGGACACAGTAAAAACATGTCGCCTACAGCCCTTCAGACAGACAAATTATACTGATTTCATGAGCAACAATAAACTGAAGGGAATCAGGAAACAAAGTCCTGGTTGCTGCTCTTTTATTCGCCATTAAGGAATCAGGAAAAGGTAAAGACTGTGTGTGAGCACATGTGTGTATATAGTGTGGGGAAAAGGGGAAAATAGAGGGAAAGCAAAAGCAACAAATCCAGCTTGCTGGGTAATTGAAGCAAAGAAAGCTGTTTACTGTATTTTTATTTTTACTTCTTAGATAATCAGTGGCACTTGCTCTCTGATCCTGTGCTGCCAGTAAGACTTAAGCTGAAATATGATGATCTTTTTCAGGTACAACTTATGATTTTAAGTATGGTAATAGCAATTTTTGTTTCCACAAACAGTGAAGTCCCCAAAAAACAAATCTCCATAACCAACACAGTTTTTCCCTTCTGCTATCATTATTCTCTAAATACAACTCAGAGGCAAAGGACAAAGCACAAGAACATAAACAGCATTTCCATACCTATAAGGTGAAAGAATATTCAGAGGTGGTGGTTTGTCACTCTGATTATAAATATCAGCCACAGGGTTAGGAATGCTGTTCTTTGAAACTACCTGCTGATCTTGAATGGTTGAGCTCTTGAAGGCTTTTTTCATGTTGATATCCTGTAACGATACTGTTAGAAACAAAAAGACATTTATCACAGGTCTGAAATTAACATCTGTGGATAAACAAGGGCCATTTTAAATCAGCTAGTTACAATACTTTCAGCAAAATCTAGGAGGAAAGCTGAAAGATTTTTCTTTAGTGGATAATAATGGAATTTAAGCATGAAGGCACGTGAGAATTACCGTAATAAATCAGATTTTAGTCCCATTTGGTCCAGTACCTCACTTAAACTAATGGGACTGTGGACTATATTTTGGAAGATGATGCAAGAATCCTGTCACATGAAGATATCTAACAAATTTCCCTGTTTTATGAATTTTAACCTGGATGTCTAATAGTAGAAAGACTGGCTTCAAGCCTGAAACACAAGGTCTGGCATTCCTCTGACACAGCATATTTTATAATTAACATGTGGTATCCATAAACATTCAACCCCATTCTAAGTTCAATTGAATTACGGCATCCACAACCTCCTGTGAGAGTGTGTTCCACATCTTTTACCATCTTTCAACTCCAAAAGCTTCCCATATAACTGAACACTCCTTGATCTTAAGTTTTCCTCATATGCACATAGAAAAATACTTCCTTTATACAGTCCAGCAACATAGTTTTATCTTTTCATGTACAAAATTCTTGAGGAAACACTCTTCACTCTTTATTTTCAAATAAAGGTTTTAAGTTCTTTTAACTGTTCCCAGCACTATTAGCTAGCTAGACTTTCCTTCATTTTTAAAATAAATTTTCCTGAAATGGACTGGCCATTGCTAAAAAGATCCAGATAATGCCAATCACAGCTGAGAAGTGGCAGCAAGCTCTTCCCACTATCTTTCATTCTCAAGCAAGCTGAAAATACAAGTTTTTGACTGCAGTTGAACAAAGAACTGAATTCTTCATTGGTTTGTCCACAATGGCACTAACCATTTCTTGAACTGATGCAACTATTTTACAACAGTGTATGCTGTAGTAGTATTGGCTGGCTTGTTTTCTTTTTATTCCCATCAACATTTCATCTAATATTTCTTGCCCATTCATCTAATTTACTGAGTCTCAAGAACAAGCTGTGAAAATTTTACACATCGATTGAACAATACCGGGTAAAATTTAATCTAGTGATGAGCTGCAGAACCAGAAAGGCAGGACATTTGATAGAGAGCCCATGAGTACACTGCTATCCTCTGCCATGATGGAAACCAAAGCCCACTCAGAGTTGTCTATCTTATTATTTTTGTTTGCTGTGGTGAGGGTCTTGCCTCTCCAAGACCACTTAAAGATTCTTCACTAGCTTTTAAAATAGCAAAAAACCCCAAATTCTGTCATCTGAAGCATCAGTATTTCTGTCATCTGAAGCATCAAAACATGGTTTTTTAGAAACCACTTTCTTTTTAAACCTGCCTTTAAGCAAACCAGCAAGGTGTTTCAGGCAGAGGTTTTCTTCAGATATATCTGAATTGTTACATTCTTGTTTGAAGGAAAACATTCACAAGAGCATAAGTACCACTTTTAGGATGTCTGAGTGTAAGTTAATGATATGCTTTTGAAAACTTAACCTCAATTATTTTAAAATGCTTTTCTCAACTGTAGCATTACTTAGACATATACATTTATATATATACACACTATATATTAGTTACACCTAAGAATGTATGAAATCACTGATGCAATTAAATCTAAAGTGTTTTTTAATCACCCTAGCAACTGATGTTTTACTCAAAAGTCTAAGCTACTCAGAAATATACTTAGTGACAGTACAATGAATTACAAAGATTTCAACTTCTACAGTTAAATAGCTAATAAAATTTCTTACTGACACTATAGTGACAGCAGTTTGTACATATATCTTGTTAATGTGAAAGTCTATCAGCAATGTAGGAGTAATAACTGATGCCTATTTCACATAAAACCTGATTAAATTCTCAGTCCATATACTATTTACCCCTTCCAATAGACTGCTTTTAATTCCTCTTTAAACTGCGAACTAACCAGGAGGTATTCCATCATACAAATGAGATATTTAAAAAAGAAGCAAACACCACCTCTGATGAGACCTGCATTTCCAAAAATGTTGGACATAAAAGTCCTGAAGACTGACATCATCCACCTCAGCATGGAACAAGTACAGTATGTGAGTAACATCTAGTTTGCTCATGTTACCACCACAACATGCCTCAAAACCAAAGCTGAACACTGACCCAGTAATAGTTTAGGTTTTGTCCACATATAGCTCTTCAATTAACTATCAGTTAACATGTTCCAAAACCAGAAAAAATCAGGCATGTAATAATCCTCAGACAGAAACAAATTAAAAATGGAAGACTAAATATTACACTATTAAATATCAAGTCAAGTTTAATATTGGCTTTAAAAGTAGTATTAAATCTATAAACTCTACCAATGTAAATATTAGATAAATAGTAGCATTTATATTATTACAACTAACTATCACGCTACTATCCTTATGTAACAAGCTTTTACATCATACTAAAAGTCAGGAATTCTGATTTTCTGGGGACAGAAAGAAACATCTCAGCAGGGAGTACACACAGTCGCTCGCTCAGATATGTAACTGAACATGTAAGCAAGCACACATATGACAGCTTTTGGGGCGAGAGGGAGAAACATGCTTTACTTACCCAAGTAAGAGCTTCCAAACAGTGTAATTGTGTTACTTAAATCCTCTGCTTTTACTGTGTATTTATCAGGTGAATGACCAAGCATGTAAAAAGTGAGGATGTAACAGCACTTTAATGGAAATACTGTTTCTAGTGACTAGAATTTCTAGTGGATTTTACCCAGTTGATGCTAACAGGCAGTGCCCTGTATCAGTAAGACTTCAGAACAGACACTACTAATCTGGTTGGTTACCACTCTGCCCTGAAAGAAGTACATAGATCTACTACCTCAAGCTTCTTGCAATATTCTGATTTTTTTTCCAGTAAGGCCTAGATTTACTCACTTCTGATTTATTACATCCACAAACTAAAGTCTTCCCTATGAGAAAGGCAGCTTCATGGCTCCATTACTACACAAGCTTTAAGTAACACAAAGTCAAAAGTGAAGACAGTCTCATGACTCGAGAATATTTTTTCTTGCTCTGTTAACATGATTTCTCCCAGCTTGCCTTACTGAGAAAACAAGATGAAATATCAGTTCAGGATTACTTTGAAAAGAGAGATTGTTGTGTAATTAAATACCATGGTCTTGTCAACATCACTTCTGGCTCAATGCCTTCATGCAATTACCTACCCTCTTCTACAGTCGAATCCAGCTGGGTAACTTTGACAGCAAGGCGATCAATTCTGTCTTGAAGGGAATTTGCTCTGATGTAGAAGCTGTTGGCCTCATTAAACAATTCACCAAATATGTCTTCAGCATGTTTGCCTGGGTAAGAAAATAGACAGGGAAATCCCTTTGCTAAGGGTTTACAAAAGACAAACGTCTTCGCTATCATAAAACACCGGATCTGTAGGATAACAGCACAAGTGAGTCATGCAGCAAAATTATGGCAACAGATTTGTATAAAAACATCTCAAAATATACCACAAATGCTGCCTGAAAGTCTGTTCTCCTGGACATCCTTAGTCTTCAATGTAAAAAAGGAGGGGGGGAGGAACTTTCAAACTGGCAATCCTTACACAGCTGAACTGCTGCCAACAATTGATCATTAATACTCAACTCTGCAATGCAAATGAAGGCCCAAAGTTACTACTGTCCACAAAGGCTTTTGAAGTAAATTCTGAAATCTAAAATCTAATTATAAGCATAAGAACAAGTTGATATGAAAATGAAGGCAAAGCAAAAGACAAAACCCAGGATCCTCATGCAAGGCAGGCCACTTACGTCTGCAGATACTCACTGCACAGACATCATTCTGTCACTAGCCATTGGTGAGACTAAGCCAGAACTGACCACATGTACCCAGGGACACCCACCCAACCTACAACTTTTTCAGCCTCCCTTTCAGCTGGTGTATTTACTCATTCACTGAGAGAGTGGTGTTTTGGGGTTGTGTGACAAGGTTTTGGTAGCATAGTAGGATGCAGGGGTGGCTTCCACACAAAGCTGCTAGAAGCTTCCACCGTGTCTGACAGAGCCAATGCCAGGCAGCTCCAAGATGGACCTACATCTGTTTCAGCCAAGGCCAAGCCCACCAGCAAATGGTGGTAGCATGAATGGGATAAGAGTAAAAGAGGAGAGAAGGAGCAGCAGTTTTTGCCACCAGAGAAAGCACTGAGATGAGATTATATGAGAAACACTGCATACACTAAAGTCAGTGAAGGAGGGAGAGCTGTTCCAAGTGTTGGAGCAGAGATTCCTCTGCAGAGAGTGGTAAAGACCATAGTAAAGCAGGGTGTGCCTCTGCAGTCCATGGAGGACCCCATGCTGGAGCAGATAGAGACAACCTGTGACCCCATGGGAAACCCATGCTGCAGCAGACTGCTGGCAGGACCTGTGGCTCCATGGAGAGAAAAGTCCACACTGGAGCAGATTTGCTGGCAGGACTTGCAACCCCGTGAGGGACCCATGCCAGAGCAGTCTGGTCCTGAAGGTCTGCAACCTGGGGAAGGAGCCTGTGCTGAGGTAGTTTGTGAAGAACTGCAGCCTGTGGGAAGGACTCATGTTAAAGAAAGTGGAGGACTGTCTCCCATGGGAGGGACCCCACGCTGGAGCAAGGGAGAAGTGGGAGGAGTCCTCCCCCTGAGGAGGAAGGAGCAGCAGAGACAGTGTGTGGTAAACTGACCCCAACCCCCATTCCCATCCCCCTGTGCCACTGGGGAGAGAAATTGGGAGTGAAGTTGCACCTGGGAAGAAGGGAGGGGTGGGAAAGGTATTTTAAGATTTGGTTTTACTTCTCATTATCCTATTCTGTTTTGATTAGGTAACACATAGGATTTATTTTTTTTTAATTGAGTCTGTTTTGCCTATGATTGCAATTGCTAAATGATCTCTCCCTGTCCTCATCTTGACTTGTGAGCCTTTTGTTGTATCTCCTCTCCCATGTCTAGTTGAGGAGGGGTAGCGATAGAGAGGCTTGGCAGGCAGCTGGCCTACAGCCAGGGC
The DNA here is from genome assembly GCA_022605575.1 of Laterallus jamaicensis coturniculus. NCBI lineage: Eukaryota > Metazoa > Chordata > Aves > Gruiformes > Rallidae > Laterallus > Laterallus jamaicensis. The sequence continues at coordinate 11,591,552 of JAKCOX010000012.1, forward strand.
CAGCCAACCACAAGTGGACAGTCCCCACTGATCACACTTCTGGTTTATGTTGTATAGAAAAAACTTTTGGTATCATTTCCATGTGGGTCAAATGAATTAGGTCAGTACAGATGGTTTCTACCCATGTAGGAAACAGACTTCCCTCTGATAGGTAGTGTCTGAACGAACAGAGAAGCCAAAGATACAAAAATACAACTTAAAGACTTGCAGAAAGGAAAGAAGAAACGATAATGTAACTTGAAACCATGAGCATGGTAATGCAGACTGCAAGCTAATTAGGAAAAGCTTAATAAAGTATCACATCTACGGCTTTTAGTATTTAGTTTTCAGTAACAGTCCTATGTAATCTGTTAGTTCTTCCCCGTATAGAAATATATGCAAACCTCAGGAACAGAACCATGGGGCAACACGTTCTGTTGCAGAGAGCAGCTTTCTTCATTGGCTGGTGTCCTGCAGCCGTAAGATCAAACTCCATTGCCAAAAGTAAGGAATCGTTTTGTTGAAGCTTTCTCTTCAATGCCCTTCCTCTGCAAGTGCATTTACTAGGTAAAGGAAGCATTATGGTCCTTACAGGTACAGGCTGCAAGTGCTCCCAGTACTCCTCCTGAGGGGAGGTGAATGCCCTAGTCAAGCTTCTGCCTTAAATAAAAGTGCAGAACGCTGCTCACTCTGCCTGTGCTCAAAGCCAACTGGCTGCAAACAAACTGAAATTTAAACACATAATAGAAAAAAAAAAAGCTCCACTGAGAGCACATTCCCCTTGGATAGGAACTTGTCCGTGTGTCCCCAAAAGAGCAGGGGCAGAAACAAGTCAAATTTGTATGCAACAGCATGGGCCTGCCAGTTTTCCAAATGCACACTGAACTCACAGTGCAGCATTAAAAAACAGTGTGACTGCAAGATAGACCTGTACTCGCTCGCTCTCTCTGTGTCAAGCTGTGGGAACACCAACGAGCTCTGATGCTGTCAGCAGGATGCACTACACTGCTCCAGCACAGAATTTTTCTATGATCATTTCCTTGCTCCCAGTTGGCTTGAAACACAGGCAAAACAAGCGCTGTCTGCAGAAAAAACCCTCTGCAAACATGACAGGTTTTAGACTGCAGACAAGCCTGGTGGCAGACTTCACTCATTAAACACCACATATTCATCTGTTAAAACAAAGGACTCATGGTTTATTTGCACAGATCGTTAACATGGCACTAATAAAGTACTTGAAGGCTACCTAAAGAGACTTCTCATGACCTGAGAAATCTGCTAAGGGATAATTGTAGGATATAGATTAAGTTGCCAGTTCCTCAGCATCACTCGTAAGAGCATCTGAATACACAACGTAACTGGCAGCTTCACCCCAAGACCAAATCTGGAGAAATAAAAGCTAGATGTTCCCAGCAAGTCAGACACATGAAAAGCATATTATCCACGCTTTGGCAATTGCTGTAAAATACCAAAATGAGGTCTTATCAGATATCCTTGAATGTAATTAGGAGACATTAACCATCCTTCTCAATTTTCTGAAACTTTAGGATGTCAATACTCAACAACTGCCTGAAACTCAATGACAATACCAACACAGATTAACTATGCGTAACATAGACACTAAATCAGCAGCTACTGCTCAAGAAATAACAGAGAAACACTTGGAAACTTCTCTGAAAATATCAACTCAATGTTTAGCAGTAAACAGAATCTTACAAATTCTTACAGAGCTAATGATAAAACAGAAAAATTGTGGTTTGATAATGGTCTGAAGTCCCCAATACTCCACCTTAAAAAGATCCAAGCAACACACTCTAACTTCAATACCCAAAGCAGAAATAACAATCACCAGAAATATAAAATACTATCAGAAAGAGCACGAACAAATCTGGACACTCCAACCTGGAAAAGATATCAACAGAAGAACAAATAAAGATTTAATAAAATCACAGATGATTACAGCACTATAGGAGATTAAATCATCTTTCATTATTTTTCATAACTCAAGAACCAGAAGGTATCAAAAGGAAGAAAGTGATGAACTTCTATTGTGGGACGTTCTGCCACAGGTCACTGGGCAAGAACACATCTAAGCAATGCCACAGATGATAGGTTTACAGGTGCTTGTTACACAGGATGATTCAGATGTATCTCAAGCTCAGAGAAATCCCTAAATCACTGACTAGTTGAAAGGGGAACACGCTGTGTTTCTTTTATTCTTTGCCTAAGCACAGGCTATTTCCTATCAACACAAATTGAAAACCAGACTTAGTGGGACCCATAATCTGAACTCCATAAACTCCTTACAAGCTTTCTTACAGTCTTAAACCATTTCCATTTACAAGAAGGAACTGATGAATCAGTAATTTCTTTTCTAGGACCAGAATTATTAACACAAGCAGCTGCTGCTGATTGTCAAACGCTCTCTGAAGAAATCTCTTTTCTCATTCATTAAGAAATATTATTCTTTTTGTGAGCACTCCAGGCATGCTTCTGAATTGTTAGCTGTGGCGTCAACTGACAGGTGTACTGAGTAGGCTACTCCGGATGGAGCTGACACTAGCTTGCCTCAATGGTCGCTTACAGGTTTGTTCAGCGAAAGCCATTCCTCTGATGCATGTGCTTAATTTCATTCATATGAATTGATCATACACAGATCAAGAAAAGGCTTAAGAAATATTAGCACACTGAGACATGCTGAAACTTCAAGTGTGTCATTTGATGCCAAGAGGGAGAAGAGTTTTCTGGCTTCATCTTGTACAACCTAGAGCCAAGAATAATTCAAGTGCTAGCCTCATTTCTCGCATAAAAGCAATGAATTTGCATTATATTATTATATTACGTAAGTGGCAATGCCCTGTATCATGATTTTGCTGTTGAAAACAAGCCATCTCAAAGCTTTTAGTTTATTCATTTTTTCCATCAGGAATCAAACTCTTGCAGGAAGTTACAGATACTTACTTAAGCTGCTTAGCTGGCGTATGATAGCAGCAAGGGTACTATTCGTTACACATTCCAGTTCACTGGTAATTCCCTCTGGCAGAGCTCCTCGGCAGAGATGCCGTGGTTCAATGTTCCTTTTAACCAAAGGCATGGCTCACAACCTGGAATTTACAGAAAAACACATGATACAATGAAAATAACAGCATTGAGAATCTGTGTAGCACGCATTCAGGTGTTGTTTGGGGCTTTTTCCTACAAAATATACTTCACGTTTATTTTTTTTAAGCACTTGCTTCAGCATTGCTGCTATAAGATGCTGTACAATGCCTACCAAGGCACTGAGGTCACACACTCACACCAGAGCATGACGAGCACAAATAAGCACAAAGGACAGTCCATGTAGACAACACGTGTCAAACCCAGGCAAAAAGTATAATATTGAGTGACTGCAGAGCCCTGTGCTCCAGCACCAGAATCACTGGACTGGAGCACACATTTGCATTTATAAAAACCTGGCATTCCCCAAAGGAGTGGCAAGAAAGATCAGTGTCTGGAGCAAGCTGGCTCTCTGCCTTGGCAAGCTGGCCACCAACAGGCTGCCCATGCATTACAGCCCTCTGACTACACCAGACTCTGACCTTCCCTTCCTTCGCCAGGTTTTCGGTATCTAGCAGGAAAGGGTAAGGGCCTCTCAGAAATAGGTTGGGTGAGAATAAGGAAGAAGCTGATTTTCCACAGGTGGTGCCGAATGACAATCTGAATGAGGTGATGAGCACGTATTGAATGGATTTTGGGAGCGTGCCAGAGGCAGGAAGACATTGATCTGAGAAAACAAAGGCTGTCAGAACTGGTTTTCTTGGAAAAATAGCAGATTCTAGGAGGGGGAAACAAAGACCAAAAAAATCTCAAAGCGTCACTGAAGGACACAGTGGCATAGAAAACACCATCCTGCATGGAACAGCTTTGAAAGCAAGGATGCCCAACTGGGACAGAATTCCCCCAAATGGGAAATAAAAGCATATAATATAAAAAGTTCTTAAATACATTTCTTTAAAATGTCATTAATATAATTATGCTTAGCTTTTTGAACACTTAACAATTCGCTGTCCATGCACTGCTTGTGGATAACACTCTGTTTGAAGAATCAAAGTTTCTGGGAATGAGAAATTACAGCGTTACCAAGGGCATAAATTCATTTGGAAAAGATTTAACAGAAAATTCCATTTTATTGCACTAAAGCAATTAAAGTATCCTTTCAGTTTCTCTAATTAAAATCACATTAGTAAATTAAAAACTCATTTTTGCTGTTCAAGTGCTGCATAGTGATTTTTGAAACTACTTCCTCCCACCAAGGTTTAAAAATTTTTTTAGAAAAGTTCCTGAGAAAAAAACCAACTTTTAAGTAATTAGCAAAAAGCAAATTATTTAACTATAAGGTGCTTTCAGAAGAGCCCAGGAAGAAATAAGATGACGGTTTCTAAGCAGTAGTCTTTAAATTGTATTTTATATCTTTTTAAGAGGGGATGGTTTATTTGAATACATCAGAATTTAAGGTGGGTTGAGTTTGATAAATTTTAAACATCAGAGGCAAGAAGACCAATTTTTATTTTATATCACAACAAAAAGCTTCTTGCTTCTGTTCTAGGTTTTTATGTTCCTCTACAAACATATTTTAAAATATAATATCCAATGCAGTCAGTTTTCTGAACTTGATCAAAAATACGTAAAACCTGGAAATCCCAGTAACATCACACTATAAACAGGCCAGTGCATTGCAACTGTGAAATAAAAGTCATTATGAGGAATTATTTCAGTGTTCAGAACCAGAATTAGTAAGATGTACCAATAAGCATAAGGAGCATAAATCAGCACTGAAGCAAAGAACTCCAAATCTTACTATTACTCCAACTCACAAGCTGCAATTTTTGGTTTTCCCTAATATTAACATCAATGTCATGCAAACTAAAGACGCCCTACAACTATGACAACAGAATATCTCAAAAATTGTCTTTCCTTGGAACCATTTGTTATGTGCAATTCATCAGTGAAACACTCTGGTGAACTAGGTGACCGTTCTACTGCCTTTGGGGTTTGTGGAGGTTGGTTGGTTTGTTTCTTTAAGAGAAATACTGGGAATAAAGAATCCTAGAATCACCTGGGTTGGAAGAGACACTTCAGATCAAGATAGCCTAACCCTGACTAGCCCACCTCTAGAGCAAGTCCTTAAGGACTTCGTCTACATGCCTTTCAAATACCTCCAGGAATGGTGACTCCAGCACCTCCCTGGGCAGCCTATTTCAGTGTTTGACAACCCTTTTTGCTACATGTGTATTTTAACCCACCGTACTTAAATTATACAAAAAGACCAGAAGACCAGCAGAATAAAGCCTGGCTTTCTAACACGGCTTCTCTGGCTGCTTCTTCTGACTAACATGGCTTCTCATGGCTTTCTGACTAACATTTTCAGAGCTGGCTCCTGTCTAACCTTTTGCAGGTTACTTGACTTTTCCTTACCACCCCACACAACATGCTGGGATCAGTCAGAAGCTGCATGCTGTGAGGCTAATTCCCTGCTACCTCCTGAAACACCTACCACACTGGGCATAATCAAAATGCCTTTCACCAGAAGCACAAATTCAAGTCTCTTCTCCACATCATGTTCTTCCACCACTGTAATAGCCTATTTGAAGAAAACACACAACTGCAGTTTGAGTACTTCATTTTCTCATCAGCTCTTTATGGAATGGTCCAATGTGCTCAAAAGCTGGTGGGAAGAGAGACTGACCCAAGTCATCCCATTTCCTCAAAGCACAGGCTAAAGCACCCAGCAGTGCTGAGAGTGTGGGGGGGGGGAAACAAGGTGCATTTGTGAATGTGTGATTTAAAATATTATGCATCCACTTCATTTCAGTGTGAAGTTTAATTCCGAAAGGTAAACTGAACTCTAATGAGTAAATATATTCAACAGATTAAGCAATGCATTAATTATTGCTGATCAGAGGGGGTGGTGGGGGGGGAAGTGCTTGCAATCGCAATTATCCATTTCTTCTACTTTAAAACTTTCAGCTGTTTGAATTAAACACAGAGCTATTCAGCCACTAACTCATTAGTAAGTAAAATGCTCTTATAATGACCACGTGCCCTTGCCACTAAAGCACTACTGCCCTTTCCTTCACAACACACGAGTTAGACAAACTCGGTATTTCTTAAAGAAAATTCATGAGAAGACTGTATTTTTTTTTCCAAAATCTATGTAAACAAGAGGTTAAACAGGAAATCAAGACAAAATAAGCGCCTCAATTACAGGGGTCTCATCAGGGGTAATATGCTACCAAGTGTGGGGAAAGAGTAGGCAATGGTTTTTCCATTGCCTTCCACATTTGACTTCCACCTGCTTTGAGTCACACTTCAGCCCCAGTTTATTACCAGGCATTGACTGTATAAACCACAATGACACTCGATAAATCACACTGTTTTACAGCACAAGCAGTGCTCCTCAGGGGTCAGTACTGGTACCAGCACTGTTTAACATCTTTGTTGGTGACCAAGTTTGCTGATGACACCAAGCTGTGTGGTGCAGTCCACATGCTGGAGGGAAGGGATGCCATCCAGAGGGACCTCAAGAGGCTTCAGAGACGGACCCATGTGAACTGCATGAAGTTCAACCAGGCCAAGTGCAAGGTCCTGCACATGAGTCAGGGCAATTCTAAGCACAACTACAGGCTGGATGTATAATGGACTGAGAGCAGCCCTCAGGAGAACTTGGGGGTGTTGGCGGATGAGAATCTCAACATGACCTGGCAATATGCACTTACAGCCCAGAAAGTCAACCTGGGCTGCACCAAAAGCAGCACAACTCTTCCCCTCTTTCAGAAGACCCCCACCTGCAGTAAGTACTGCACCCAGCTCTGGGGTCTCCAGTACAAGACAGACATGAACCCACTTGAGCAAGACCAGAGCAGAGCCACAAAGATGATCAGAGTGATGGAGTACCTCTCCTATGAAGACAGGCTGGAGAAGAGAAGGCTCCATGGAGACCTTATTGCAGCCTTCTATTACCTGCTACAGGAAAGCTAGGGAGGGGCTGTTTGTCAGGGGGTGTAGTGATAGGACAAGGGGCGATGGCTTTAAACTGAAAGGGAGATTTATATTAGATGTTAGGAAGAAATTCTTCCCTGTGAGGGCAGTGAGGACCTGGCACAGGCTGCCCAGAGAAGCTGTGGATGCCCTGTCCCTGGCAGTGTTCAAGGCCAGGTTGGATGGGGCTTTGGCAACCTGGGCTAGTGGAGGGTGTCCCTGCCCAGGGCAGGGGACTTGGAACTAGATGATCTTTGAGGTCCCTTCCAACACAAGCTATTCTGATTCTATAACACAGAGTTAAGCAAAAACTTCTCTTTGCTCCTATCCCCGAATAAACAGCAAACCTAAGGCAAAGACGTTTTTCTTTTTTAAAAATTTATCATTTCAGAAGATTTGTACCAATCATAGTCAATCATTTTCTTACATATTTTACCCTGGCTAAATACACAATACATCCATAAGCTTACAGCTAAGATAAATAAGTCTAACTCTGCTCCCAGTGTGGAGCCACCTATGCTCAACACAGCTGGCTTGAACCACCAGCTGCATCTGGCACAAGATCTAGGAAGATGCTACACTGTACACATGTAACTGGCGGCACTAGAAACGTATGAGACCCCAGACCAGAAAAATGGCAGCAAGAGTCAGAAGAAGAAAACTAAGAGGGTGAGATGTTGCTTTGTATCACACTCAATCTGTGCATGCCTCACTGGGCATGGATCAGACACAATATCTGGCTGGACTGAGCTCTGAGTGGAGACCATACAGACACTGCTCTCCAAATCCTACAGGCATCAGCAACTGCACAGCTACCCTAAGTCTCTTTTCCAAGGCCAGAATTAGATTACCCCATTAAAATTTCACATTAAGTGTGCTCCCTCAATATTCTCACCTCCCATTTTCTTCTTCTTCACCCCACCCTCAACTTGCATAACTGCTTTTTGCTTTAAAATTAGAAAGCACTTATCCCAGTAGTTATTGCTGTAGAAGCAAGCAGGGTACAGAAAGAGATAATCAAAGCATTTTTGCCTTCCTTTCCATGTTTTCCCTGCAGTTGTGGGAGTATTGCTCCAGGTCAGCTCAGACCACCTTCTTCTGGACAGCAGCTGCTAAAACTGCATATAATAAGTTTGACATTGCCTTAGCAAGACAGATTTTTTTAAAAAATCAAGTAGAAAGCAGATGTACAGTAACAAACATGAAAGATGACAAACACAATGTACAATCTTTCCAAACAACAGCGGAGCACAGCTATTATAAGAGACATGCTGGGTTTTCAAGTATTTGAACAACTGGCAAAAATTCAAAGCACCAGCTGTTCCCCAAACCTGCCTTTTGCCCTTTCACATCCCCAAAAAGACACTGTAATTTACACTAGCACTAAAAATACGTAGCTGAATTTCATGGTTCTTTAATATTGAAGCTCTTTATATATTCACTATTATCATGAAACAAATGCTAATTTATTATACAGCCCCCCTCTGCTCAACATTTCCTTATTACATTTTCTCAAGGACATTGTTCAATCCTTTTTTCAAACTCTTAATTAAAAGGTCTCTTCTTATATCCTCTAATAAGATATAACAAAGCTGAACATTTTGACCGTGAAAAAGAGTTTTCCATACATCCACCCTAAATTCTCCCTGAATATATTACATTACTTCCAGGGAGTTTTAAATTAATGAACCTCACAGACACCTATTAAAAAAAGCCAATGCCCCTCCCCTCAAACCCTACACCAAACAAAAAAAAGCCCAAAACCCCGTAAAAACCCAACCATAATTCTCTTTCTATGGAGGGGAAAAAAAACCCTAAGAGGTACATCAAGTATGTGGGTTGCGAGATAGAGGTTATGTACTGATTGGGATTCAATTAAAAATTAAACACCTAAATTTGTATGACTCCACATGCACAAGTTCAGTGTCTGTGTCCCTCTTGAGAGCTGAGCACAAACCTAGAAAGCAATGAAATAACTGCATATGAGAATGACACTGTGAGCTCAGGTACCTCATGTATACATCACTCTGCTACACACCCACCTAAATGTAGGTGTTGTTCTAGACTTGAATTCCACCTCCCAAAAACCAGAGAAATACTGTAGGTTTCCTCACCTGTAGCCCACAGTCAAATTACACTGCCTTGTACTTCGGTTGTCTCCACGCCTAGGATATTTCAACATTTCAAATGCTTGCAGATGGTTCAATGTTCCCATACCTCACATCCTAACAATTCAATATGCTAAATTTCCAACACCAAATGGCCCCCATCTGGTAATATTTTCCTAATCAAATTTATAACACTAGATACTCTGTAATCACCCCACCCTAAAGTTTATGTATTACATAGGAAGAGAAGGGAAAGGAGGATGATGGAAAGACCCCAAACACTAGTTTTGGAGACACTCTCCATCGTCATTTTCTTCCCATGGAGTCACTATTATCACAGATCTCCCTTTCCTCCATAGGCCCCACATCTTTCACTACAAGACACAAAGAAAGGGCTCCAGGGGTAGCAGACACTGCTATCTCTTATCTCAAGGGAAGGAAAGGAATCCACATGCCTCCATGTGTCTTTCTGGTTTTTCTTTGTAATAAATTATGACGCCTTGGGAACTTCTCCTACTTATCTGTGAACTTACTTCTTTATAAGTAATAGCAACTTACAAGTAAACTGGAATTAGCAGATAACTGGGAAATTATTATTTTAAGTTCATGATCCATGTAATGTTATTCTTTCATACTTTTTAAAGTTTGGTTTTTTTTAAAGACGCTTCATTCTACTAGTTTGAGCTGGTATTTTGTACACTGCAAGAGAACATAAAATATTCAGCCATCAATTACTGCATGTTACTCACTGCTCCAATGCCTCAGAAACATTTAATACCAAAAAGCATCTAAACAAGACTTTTTATAACATCTTCTGGTTATTTTATTAAGTGTGCAAGAAGTCTTGCAGCCAGGTTATTATGGAACAAGTATCAAAAAAGTAGGCTTTTTTGAATTTCACAGAATCACAGAATCACAGAATCTTAGGGGTTGGAAGGGACCTCAAGAGATCATCAGGTCCAACCCCCCTGCCAAAGCAGCTCCCTATCTCATATTACATAGATAGGCGTCCAGACGAGACTTGAATATCTCCAGAGAAGGAGACTCCACCACCTCCCTGGGCAGCCTGTCCCAGTGCTCCGTCACCCTCACTGTGAAAAAGTTCTTCCACATGTTGGTGCGGAACTTCCTGTGCTCCAGCTTACAGCCATTGCCCCTTGTCCTGTCCCCACAGACTACTGAAAAGGGGCTGGCCAATTCCCCCTGCAACCCATGCCTAAGATATTTATAAACACTAATTAGGTTCCCCCTAAGTCTTCTTTTCTCCAGGCTGAACAGACCCAGCTCACTCAGCCTTTCCTCATAGGGGAGATGTTCCAGACCCCTAATCATCTTTGTCGCCCTTCTCTGGACTCTCTCCAGAAGGTCTCTGTCTTTTATATACCAGGGAGCCCAGAACTGGACACACGCAGAGTAGAGGGGGAGGATCACCTCCCTTGACCTGCTGGACACACTCTTCCTGATACATCCCAGGATCCCATTGGCTCTCTTGGCCACCAGGGCACACTGCTGGCTCATAGCCAACCTGTCATCAACCAGGACCCCCAGGTCCTTCTCCACAGAGCTCTTTTCCAACAGGTCATTCCCCAGCCTGTACTGATACATGCGGTTATTCCTCCCCAGACGCAACACTTTACACTTGCACTTGTTGAATTTCATTAGATTTCTCCCTGCCCAGCTCTCCAGCCTGTCCAGGTCTCGCTGGATGGCAGCGCAGTGTTCCTGCGTGTCAGCCACCCCTCCCAGCTTTGTATCATCAGCGTACTTGCTGAGGGTGGATGCTGTTCCCTCATCAAGGTCGTCAATGAAGATATTAAACAGGACTGGACCCAACACCGAGCCCTGGGGAACACCACTAGTCACAGGCCTCCATTCAGATTCTACTCCACTGATCACAACCCTCTGAGCTCAGTCTGACAGCCAGAAATTTTAGTGTAATCGTGTTGTTTAAGTGCTTTACTTCAACTAGAGATAACCCAGTTTAAGGGGTAAACTCTGCATTTATTTTATTAGTTGGTATACAAGGGTTGTTTTCATGTTCTCCCTAATTTTTAATGCAACTCTTGATTTTGATTTGGGGTTTGATGAAGCAAGGGTAGCTGTCTGTTAGAAGCATGCCTACAGTCTAAACAGAATTATGTTCCTTAGGGAGAACTAAAAATCAAGAACAACTTTTTCTCATCTCCAGGAAACCACAACTTTCAACAAGACAATACAAATACAATGTAAAGTGGAAGAAAATGCTTGTCTCAAAAGACTAGCTAAAATTGAATATAGAGTCAACTCTTATGAATGTAATTTCCACAGATCTTCCTCCTGCTTGCCAGATCTATATGAAAGGCATGACAGTCAAGGCTGGGATGGAAACAAGGTTTATTTTCTTCTTATCATCAGACCACTTCTGACCTTCCTCTCACACCATACCAACCTGAGTATTAGCAATGATGAAATGGGCACAGAAATCCCTAAAGCAATTTTTTTCTTTAATAGAGAGCTCTTATTTTAATGTCTGATGCCACAAGCTATTTCTGAAGGTTCACCAAGTTAGAGAGTTGCTTTCTTTTTCTAATTTGGCTGGGGTTTTGTCTGTGCTCAGCTCTTCAGGGCAGATTTTATGGTCCAGTGATATTATGAAAGACATTAAGACATTAAGCAATGACAAGACAAAGGAAAACAGGGAAGGGGATATTTGATTTTGTTTATTTACAACCTAAATATATTTCATGGGCCTACATTTCCCCAGCCAACCCTCCACATGTCCAAAAACCCCACAAGAAGCATAAAAACTTTTGAGCAGTTACTTCTTACACTGTGAGCCTGCAACACAAAAGTTTACAGACCCATTAAAAGGTGAACATATTCATTCAGAAATTTCCTTTCATTAAAAAGTTAGGAGGGGAAAAAAAAGGAAATGGATCTCCACAGCACTTAACATTCACATTTGCAATTATCTTAAATTTAGTTCTCATCAGAATTTCACACTAACATTAACTCTAAAACAGCATATGCAAGATGTCATTCACTAATGCAGGGAAAGAAAGTCCCGAAAATTATTTAGGCAGAAATTAAGTAGCTATTCTTTCCATTCAAGTACAAACAATAAAAGTGCCTTTGAAATACTGTCAACAAAAGAGAAGACAAACCAGAAGTCTGCCTTATTATCTCTACAGCTTGCTGGACTATTTTATTCCCACCTCTGTTCTAAAACCCCATCTTTCAACTACCTGTTGGCTGTGGTTCAAGATATTTGTGCATCTGCCATGCTGCAAGTGTCACAGGACTCATCAACTTCCACTAAGTACTTCTGTCTATAGTTCACTGCTTAGCAAGCAAGCATGCCTCGATGAACAAGTCTGAGGGATTGCTTTAAAGAAGTTATTACTTCCTTTTTTTTCTTCCTAATATAAATTAAATACTCCAAACCCATAATCCTAATACCAACCTTTCTCCACCACAATTTTCCCCAGCAGTTTCCAGGGAAACAGAAATACCATTATGAAGTACAAATTATGCTAAAGTCTCACCTTCTGCTCCAAAATAAAGGATTGTATACATTTAACTCGACTAAATGGCTTCACTGTTGTTAAAGAAGAAATAAAGATATTACTTGCTCTCTGCTAATGAAACAATTGTACAATCAGGAGCATAAATGAAGTTGCTGCAATGGTTTATCTCTGAGTATACAATTTTTTTCAGACACAAAATATACCTAAGGAATTTCATTACTTTCCAGTAGTAAGTTTTCTCATTGTCCAAAGTGATGGATATTGCAATTTGTACTCACAGCATTTTGTCACACTGCCCAATATGCAAAAAACTTTGCTAGTAAATAAGTTTGAATTGTTTTTTACCCCGCCACTTAAATCTTTATACTTTCTAAAGATACATAAAGTATCTTCAGATGTACACACTAAATTTTTCATATTGAACCTTTTGGATTTTTTTTAAACAGTAATCTTTTATTTAATTTCATCACTGCATTTCTTCATGGGATAAACTTTATCCGGAGCATCAATTAATATCCCTCAGTTTCAACCTTTCTTCTTTTTCTCCTACTTATCTTCCTTCTGAAAGTTGAGATATTTGTTTGGTTACATCACCTTCTGCTGATTTACCTTCACTTACAGTAGCTTGCTGCTGTAGTTTCAAGGCTTTAAGCATCTCAAGTTCCAGTAGTTCTTGAATCTAACATCAGATTCCCATTCCTTAAAAAATATTTCCATTAAAAGAAACACAAAACAAGGGAAGAAAACACACTTGCTTTCTCCTTCAGTAACACATTTTAGTCTTCCATAGTACACTTAATGTTACTAAGATATGTATTTAAGAACAGATTTGCTTACCTGAAATCGAATACACGTTCACAGATTGCACAATACAATAGCTTGCTGCATTAAATCAAATCACTCTGCCAGCATCAGACCCACCCCCACTTCTACTCATCCTGCATCAGAATACAGATGATCCAGGACACCTTCACACATGACTAGAGTCTCATTTCTAGATCATAAGCCATTCTTTCTCTAACCAAAGTCTTGTTCATTAAGCCAAAATACTAATCACACTTCCTCTTAAAAGTAGTAAGGTACTAACGAAATCAAACCGATTAGAGGACACCCACACCTACTTGTTGCTGTAAAAAAAAAAAAACAGGCAAGTCTCACTCCCCACTCCACCCCCTCCAAAAAGAAAAAAACCAACCACACAGAGCAAAGAATAAAGTACATTAAGAGCAGGGACTGAAAAATTCCAGAAAAAAGACATATGAAGAAACTGTTACTAAACCCAATTGTTGTGACAATTTTGTGACAATATTTGTCTGACAAACTTAAATTTGATTTAACAGAACAAGATTACCTGACACCCTGCTTAAAGGCCAAAAGGTGGGGAGTCAGATCAATGTAGCATACTGAATAGGAAAATAAATTGATTTGTGCCTGCATGATTCCAAGTCCAGGCTGACCACTATTAAACTTATTAATTGTACTATACAAATTACATTTTCTCTTCTGTCTCCTTTCCACACCCATGTGGATAATATAACTACATGCCATGATTGAAAACTCATGTTGCTGCTTTCTGCTGAATGAACAGTGACCAGTTTAAAGTCTCAACAAAAGATGCCGACACGTTAATCTTGTTCTTAGCGTGAAGGCTGCTCATCCTGCTTGTAGTCCCTTCCAGATGGCTCAGTGTGAAAGGGATGGCAGGATAGGGAAGAAGGAATATTCCACACTGTTCTGAACATCTGTTCAACTGCCTCTATACATTGAAAAAAAAACACAACAAAAAACCTTACTGACACTACCAATATTACTATTTCAACCTAATGCCATTAGGCTAACACCAAACACACTGCCAATGTTCTGAACGAGAAGGGGACACGGCCTTTTTGAGTCACAGAAGAGCATTTGTTTAGGTTTTGCTATCTTAAGAATGGCCTTGTTTCAGTAAGCAAGTACTTATGCTGCACTAAAACCACAGTTTTCTTTCATAAGACCTTTCTTGAAATGTGTATTATACTCCAAGAATTTATTACAGTCCTTTCCCTTATCCAAGCAAACAGAACTGAGTCACCATTTGTTTCCTTCAAGTTTTATTTGTTTGTCTTTACTGAAAAGATACAAACTATGCATTTGTTAGAGCTTGTTTAAATTCTACTTGAATAGTTTTGCACAGCAACTCAACAATATTTTCCTGTGCATATTCAGAAATAGGGGTGGCTTTTGGGGGGTTGAAGCAGAGTTGAAGAAAAAGAAAAATACTGTACTAGAGTATACAGCTTACCTCTCAAATCACATTTACCCTTTAAAAATACCATCTCTTAAAAAGAGGCACTCAGCCAGAACTTGGAGCAGAGTTAGGAAAGGAAGCAGTGCTTTGTCCTACAGCACAGGAAAGAAGACTTAGATTGATCATCCACACACCCCCCCCACCCCTCCACACCCCCTTTTGTATCATCTTGACATGTGCGAGCCATACGGCTGCTGAATTATTCAGCTTTTTTCTACTTTGAATAACCAACGATTACATACATGGATATTCAAAAGTACTGAAAGGCTGATTGGGAAAATAGCATCCTGTATAAATCTAATTTTGTTTTAACCTTAGGACCAAAATGGTAACATTCAGTGAGGGGTATACACCCAATTAAGTCAAAAGCAGTAAAAAATAGATAAAAATAATAAAAATCACAAAGCAAAAGAGGGCTAGTTATAATGGCAAGCTAATTAGGTCAGGAACAGCTCTCCACTAGCAGGTCAAAATACTTCCAGATGTCATCAGGCTTGGATCTCACCAGCTTTGAGTAAAGACTTAGGTGTGCAGGCAGCGCCACACAGTTCTCACTCTCCACAGCCAAACTCAGCAGCCCAGATATCCAGGAAGATGCCTACATGCCACTCTTCCACCAACCAGCAGAAGCAATCCTATGAAATAGGTAAGATGAAACTAGCCTTACAGCAAATCACAATTTAAACTTAATCTTGCTCTGCCCTAGAAACACTAGTGATTCCTGCCTATCCAGTACCTCTGGATTTTTCTAGCATAGCAGTACCATAGGCCAATAAAATAAAAAACAACACACCCCAAGAGAGCAGCTATCTAACAAATACTACTACTTAGCTAACAGGCAACCATAGCAGGACATTTCCCACCTAAAGGAAGTTTCTTGCTTGTTCACCACCTGCCTATTCCGAGACTACAGTCCAAAAATCACCAGAAAGATTCCATACCACAGTATCCCTCTTCATCAGTCTGACAATTAAAGGAAGAGGGCACAGAGTGGCTTTTCATTTCCCTATTTACTATAAACTACTGAGAGGCTATATTAAGGGTGATTCTTCCAATATGGTCTCTTGAACGATGGCCTTGTACATCTTACTCACTTTACAATTTGGTTTGGATATTTAACAGACATTCTTCTACCAGTGTAGTCTGAGGTATGGAAACTCATGTTCTATCTACATTACAGAAATGGAGCAATTCTGTAATACAAGGATCATTACCACATGATTATTTTACACTACTCAAGACAACTGGACACTGGAACAATTTGTAACAGTATATTAAAGTCTGCAGCTACAAACAAGCCTTTTCTTATCATTTAGGCTACAATAATTCACAAACAGCTCTTTGGAGAACATTTTGAACTCATTTGTCCCAGCCTTCCTTCTTCACAAACGGTGTTACCACCAACAAAAGCCTTGACTCCTTAAAGAAAACCCCAGTTGCAGCTAGGCCTTGCTGACTTAGACTGATCCTATCTACCGGAGCCTTGCTGGGTTTCAAGTGCTCAAAATAACCGTCTGGGTCACAGCCCAGACAAAGGCAGCCCGGTGAGGCCTCAGGAGCCTGCCTGCAGCCAGAGCATGCCGTTCGGATCCTCAAATGACCTCAAGCTAAACCTGGAGCAAATTCAGTAATTTGTTTCTCAGAACTGCAATTAACCCTAAATTGGAGGGAAAAATACAAGAGTAATTAAGTGTCCACTTCATTCCAAATGTTCCTTATTTCCCTTACCTAATTTACCATTAAATTCCTCTCAGAACAGCATTTTTCAGGAAAAGAAAGTTTCTCCTCTTTTGCACAACAGTTGTTCTAAAATCTAAAATGTCACAGCAAAGCATGACATTTTCTTCCCAGTTCTTTTCCATACCAAACCCCCTCCAAAGCCTCAGATATACACAGTTTGTGTACATATATATTTGCTATATACACACAGACACACACATTTGTTATATGTGACACTCTGGGATGATGGAAGATACCAATAACACAGGTCAAACAGCAAAAGAAAAACACTTTGTACCATGACAATTCAGCATTAATCTTTGTCTGCCTCAACTCCTAATGTGCTTCCTCCACTCCCAGTTCTCACCAAGCAGCAGACTTCCACACTGGGAAACAACTCTAATGATGCTTTATCAGGCTACCACAGTATATCCTTACAATACCTTGCAGGTCAAGCAACTTCAGTGTCCACCTGAACAATCAGGTGCTTGAAGAGAGCAGAAGACATTTCCTAGCACATCTCCCCAGCACGCAGACAGCCCATGAAGACTCCAATTAATACAAAATAAATCAATATCCCTAAAATTGCTGAAGACAGAACTTCCCTCACATGCCATGGAATTCTAGCAAAAACCTCAGGATTTCTCTGATTTTCCCAATTATGATACTACCACAACACTTTGCTTTCCCTATATATCAGAATCCTGGAAATGGCAGCTAGCCTGTGCGTGTGGAAAAACAGATTTATTTTGGGTGCATTTTAAGGAAAAACTGAACAAAATATTTTGTGTTTGGATCCAACAGCTGAGTCTAAGTGAATTAATGTAAAAATTCCCAACTATTTTCATCCTGAGCCAAGCATGCCATCTGTTCCCATGAAGTCCATCTTCTGGTGGCTACTGTACTATAGCGCATCGCAAAAAGCCACAGATCTTGATTTACACACCAGTCCTTGAAAGACACAATGAGTTATACGAGTACAACAGACAGCAGCAAAAAAAATAATTATCTCCCCCACAAAAAATGAGCTGCCTGGTTAAGCCCTGGCATTAAGGCAGCCAGGTATTCTGTGGCTATTTTGCTTCGGTGCCTAACGAGGGCTGAGCTCTGATTAGTCATTTTCCCAGAGCAGAGACGCTTTTCCTGTCTTTCCTGCGTGTTACCTGCCAGCATTGGGTAGTTTGAGCACTAATTACCTGATTTCTGTCTGTTAGGTAACCAGCCTCTCTCTCTTCCACAGGGTTACCATCCTCAAGTTAATCACAAGAAACGTATCTATCTGATGCACAAGAAACGAGCAATTAATATTTTCTCAGTTCATAAAATACAAGAGTAACAGTTACAGATGGCACAGCAGAACATCCAGTACCCCTACTACTGAATCACAAGCAAGTAATACAGGGTCCAAGAGAAATGGAGATACCCCTTTTCCTGGCCTTATCGACACCAAGTTACATGGACAGACATCCATTTATACCTCTCACCAGGAACTGAATAACAAGTGAAATGAAGCTGCAGCAAAAAAAAAAAGGAATAATCTAAATACACTTGACATACCTAATATTTTATTAATATATAAAGCATATTAAGACTGAAAGCAGCGAAAAGGAAACATTATTTTCCCTTGGTCTTTCTGGCTCTTGTCCCTTTTACTAGCATCCCAAATTCAGATACCAAAGTTCTGCCCACCATTCGCTTCCTAATAATTCAATGTAAATTCTTTTCTCAGTTTTTTTTGTTTGTTTTGGGTATTTTGAAGGGGACAATGACTGGGGGGTGGGAGGCATGAGAATAAATAAAGTCTAAAATGAGTGTCAGGCATCAGTAAAAGTAACATGTTTTGATGCAGTAACGTTGGCTTACAAACCCTTGTTTGCAGCATTAAAGAGATTTCCTCATTACACATACAGTAACTACCATCATGAGACAAATAAACTACTATAAAACCATAATGTGCCTCAGACCAAATACAGCAGTTAGTCTTCTGTAAAAATCCCCTTTCAAGACTTGCAGCCTGAAAAGCTGTGTTCCATGAAATCTGGCATTGTACCAACAGATCTCCAAGGAGCTGGCAGGGTAAAAGTGCTCCAGAAACCAGCTTCAAGGAGAGACAAGAGGGAAGAAAAAAAAAAAAAGGAAAAAAGAAAGCACTCTTAAGAAAGTTAAGCAACTTTCTTTCCCCAGCTCAAATCATCAAGTCCTAGCTTAGATTACTGGGGATGTAGAGTTTACCAATAATAATAATCATTCCAAGTAATTTTAAGTCTTGTTTCTTCCAGCATTCCAAATAAGTGCATTTAAATGTCCTTTGTAGAACCTTTTGTAAACCCAAATCTTCCCATCCTCAAGACATATATATGCATACATCTTTACAAAGTAAGCACAGCTTTTTAAGAGTCAGACCCTAATTTCAGAACCTAATACTGAATGTTTGGAAGTATCACATTGCTTTATAGCTACCTCTTTAATTCTCTTTTAGGCAATGCCAAGTGTCGATGAATTGGAAGGGAAAATAGTCTAGCAGTATTACATAGTGTAATAACAGCAGAACTGAACATACTATCTGGGGTTCACAAGAAAGAGAGCTGCTTCATCCATCAGTGGTTTTCCATTTGTGGAGCCCTGGGGATGTTCAAAGACTTCAAAAGGAATTCAGAACAGTAGCTGAGATTAAAGCCTACATTAGGAAGTTGTGTGGTACCACAGGAGCAGACACACCTGCAGAGCTGAAACGCTGGTGCTGATGATCTTGGGTCCACCTTATATACAGAGGGTTTCTTTCAGTAGAGAAGCAGGAATATTTGTTCCAAATTAGCTCTTAAATCTCACGGTCCATTAGATGCTGAACAACATCAAGTATCTTTCTATAGGGCACCTTTTTGGTTTAGACTTATCAAATACAAGTCTCTTCCTTTCTGCTATCTAGGGAATCTGCATCATAAACATACTCCTGGATCCAAACCAAACCAGTAACATAGTGGACCCTGAAACACATGTTGTCTTGGCATGTTTTAACTCACTACGTAAAGGGTGAAGAACAACACCTTAATTTTTTTTTTTAATTGTATGAGGACATGGAGGAAGAGAGGCTAATACCAGCTGGAGGAAATCATCTTAAGGCTGCAAACCTGAGACACAGTATTTTTAAATTATGGCTCCCTCCAATATTTATGAATGAAGGCTCCATGGGAAAGGAGGGAATAAGACACTCTCTCAGCACAGCAGAGCTTCATCTATCCTCTCCCTGCAATGCACTCAAGATGCTCAACACTTGGGGAAGGACCTCATCTTCCACTAGCTGGCTCTCAACCACATACCAAATTACTGGCAACTCAGCCAAACTAAAACCCACAGGAGGGGAAATGGACTGCCTAAGCATAGCAAGGTTGTAACTGCAAAATAGCATCAGATATTCTACTACACTATGGTATTACTACAGTATCTGTACACCTAGACATTAAATTTACTCTCCAAGCTTGAGAAAAGCAAGAAGCACCATCTCAGTTACACAGCTGAGGCACAAAGCTCCTGAATGACACTGCCAGGCACACAAGGCCTGTAGGAGGAACAGAAATCAGACCTAGATCACACCAATACTTAGCAACAAATGCTGCATGCACAAGATAGTTATGGTTCCTTCTCAGAAGCAAAACCCAGTTATTGCTTTAGGATCCACCCCACTTGAAGTTGTGCTTTTTAAGACAGCTGTAAGCCAACCCCTCCTTGATTTAATTAAAAGGATTGTTTTCCCCATTCCCTGTTTTAACATTCCTGCTGCTATAGCTGCTGCTCCTGGCTGAGCTGCTTCCAGGGTTGGAATCAACCAGAAACATAATCTGGAAGAAAGAAGTCAAAAGCAGTTTATGCAATTCTGCTATTACAGCTCAGACCATGCAACTGGTAGTGAAGGCACTCAATCTGCTCCAGCAGAAAGGACAGATGAACAGCAATTCAAGCTGAGCCCTCATTTCACACTGGAAGAGGGCAGAGGCATCCAAAAGACCATTTACAACATTTAATAGCATAGGTAAATGGAAAGCTAATAATGAGTAATTAAATTGTGGTAAACAGACCTGACAGATTTGTAACTGCTCTCTATAACAAGTGGTGTGAATGCTGTCATAGAAAGAGACTTCAAGTCTGGTCATCTGAGCATATCCTGAGTTGGAAGGGACCCATGAAGAACATCAAGTCCAACTCCTGACATGTCATGCAGGGCAACCTAAAAGCTAGGCCAGATACACAAGAGAACTGTCCAAACACTTTGAACTCTGGGGCCACAACCACTTCCCTGCAGAGCACATTCCAGTGCTTGACCACCCTCTGAAAAGAGCTTTTTCCTGATACTCAATCTGAACTTCCACTGATGTAACTTTAAGTCATTCCCCCTTGTGCCCTGTCACCAGATGCCAGTGAGACAAGATCAGCACCTCCATCCACACGCCTCCATCATGAGGACTTTGCAGACAGCAGTGAGGTCACCCCTCAGTACCCTCTTCCTCAAGCTGAGCCAACCTAGTATCCTCTGCTGCTCCTCCTAACTCATGCCCTCTAGTCCTAGTCCAAGTCCACCTTACTCACAGGAATACAGACCTGTGACACTGAGAAGCTCAGAGTGGCCACAATGTTTTGTCATCCTCTGCTGCCACACTTCCCAAAATCATGTAAGAATCCCACCAAACTGAGAGAGCCATCAAAAATCTTACTGAAAAGAAGAAAATAGAAGGTTTGCAGAAGCAACTGTCATGTCACAAGGACTGTATTACATGACATCACAAATCTTGTTAGCCACATAAGTAGTTTATGCCTGCACTGTTTCCTTTTTTCCTAGAAAAAGTTGCTTTTGGTAAGTGCTAAAGCAGTATACATTGATTTCCACAATTCTTTCACAAAAAGAAAAAATATATCTATAAATATTTAAGATCAAATTAATTTTAAAACCATAAAGGATTATATATTTTTAATAAATATACAGTAATCATCAAAGGGGGCGGATGGAAGCTCAGGCAAATACTGGCATCCTCTTCTCAGGAAGGAGTCAGGAATCTGACAAAAGGTCATCTCAAGAAAAGCAGTTAATTTTAGCTCCTGGTAAATTGCGAAGGTCCCGAATTTCTTTTCCAATAGAGCAAGGTAAAATGAAGAACAAACTATTAAAAACAAGCAAAATTAAAAAAAAAAGGAACCTATTCACCACTTGTCCTGGATCTAAAGAGTCTTAGTTCTGACATTTCGTAGAAAATACTTCTTTCCTTGTTTCCCATTACTTTAGCCCCAAATTTCACAAAAGAACATACAAAGAGATTACACACTGAGCTGATCATATTCGTGTTGGGTTTTATACTGATCAGATGCCCTGCCCACACTTAAGAGCCATAGTCCAACCTTTCTGATCCATTAGGAACCCTATTGACAGTGCTTCCTCTTCTTCACTGCTAGCACCACTGCCTTTTGCACACTCTCTATCCAGCTGCAAACACAGCAAGGAAGGTGGTTGTGTCCTCCTTTGACTCTACAGCTCTCTTCCTCTACCAGAGAGTTCATGGCATGGACTCTGCCACATCCCATCTCCAGACTACCCGAGAAGTATTTAAGCTGGCCCAACAAGAGTCGGAGGCATTGATAACTAAGAGGAGAGGTATAAACTAAGGCTTACAACTACCCTGTCCACCACCACAATAGCTTTACACTCCAGTGTTTACCTACAAGGTCTGTTTGGTACAAAACCTCGTTCATAACATTTTTATTAGGACTGTTTAGAATCAGAGTGGTTATGGTTGGAAGACTCTCAAGATTACAGAGTCCAACCACCTATCCAGCCCTGCTAGGTCCAACACTAGATCATGTCAGCAAGTAAAACATCTACTCTTCTTTTAAACACCTCCAGGAATAGCGAGTCAATCGCCTCCCTAGCGGTAGATACTAGTCACAGACAGACTTTAAAGACTGATTCTTACTCTCAGAAGAGTCCAGTAACTAAAAGAATGGCATAGGATAGTTGCTTGTCCTTCTCTCCTACCCACTCCCTGCAGACTTCCCAAACGTCCCTCCCAGTGTCAGGGTAAAATCTCGTTCAAATACTGTATTTTTATTTGAACATGAAAACTCTTTAGACAGTGCCCATAACATATGTCAACTCTTTCCACAAAACTCTCAGGACAAGATGCAGCTTCTCCCTAAATCATGAGGAAAATGCACCTAACTAAAAACTGGCATGTTTCAGATCAAGTAGCTGTCTGCAAAGATTCTCAGTGTGCTTCTCTGTAAAGAAAAAAAAGTTTAAATATAGGTATTAATGGCTCCTTAGACTGCCTTAATACATAGCCAAGGCAGCTACATTAAGAAGCTACGTAGCTGCAACCAGAGAACAAAATATGAGGGCAAACTGCTTAATGCTATAAATATATCAATTGCACATAAAAATGAGGAAAGTTTATGAGTTAGTGTTTTATTTACAACAAAACACATAGGACTGCAATGAGTATAGCTAAAATGTGTTTTACATGTCTACAACTACCTGCAAGGCGGTTGCAGACATGTCAGGGTTGGTCTCTCCTCTCCGGTGACAAGTGATAGGATGAGAGGAAATGGCTTAAAATTGCATCAGGGGAGATTTAGGTCAGATATGAGGAAGAATTTATTTACTGAAAGGGCTGTCAGGCATTGGAACAGGCTGCACAAGGGAGGAGATGGAGCCACCATCCCTGGAAGTATTTAAAAGACTTCATTTGTGTGCCTTTAAGGACATGATCTAAAGGTGAATTAGTCAGGGTTTAGGCTGTGGTTGGACTCGATCTAAAGTCTCTCTTCCAACCCACATGATTCTATGATTCTATTTTATTCCTGAAGTTAAAGAGGAAGGGTAACCATCTACATCCTAATGATTCCTGCAGTCTCTTGTGAACTTAAAGAAAACAGTTTGAAATTAATTTCAACTTCTGTTTCCAAAAAAAGTTATAGTTTTCCCTATTCTAGTTCCACCCTGGTTTGTCCTGAAGTTTGCCATGAGTTTGCTTCAAAATATTTACATGTTGGACCAAAATACTTTTGATACTGAACTATCATTAAATTGTTTTGAACAAAACAAGTTTCCTAGAAGTAGATGATCAATTCTCAACACAAGTAAATTTGCTGAAAAAAATGGAAAAAACTGTATCTGTATTCAAGAACACTGATGCCCAGGATATTTGTCCAGTCCTGTTCAATATCTTCATTGACAACCTTGATGAGGCAATAGCATCCACCCTCAGCAAGTACCTGAGGATACAAAGCTAGGATATTTGTTTTTCTTTAAACAGAACCAAAGATGCAGAATTCTGAATTGAGCTTCCTGTAAATTTGCCTCCATCCCAGCACCACAGCTGCTGTTATCCTGGCAACAGAAACATTCTCCTGTGAAACACAATTACTAGCTTATATCCCATTGAGCTGATGAGATCCCACAATCCAAGAGAAATAGATTCCTTCACCATCGCTGCAGCCAGCTGGCTGCTGAGCAAAAAGAGGATTGTTACTGCCACCTCTGTGATGAGGCTCCAGGAGATGTTATTGCAGTTGCCAGCACCTTGCCTAAGGCTACTTGAGAATCACCAACTGAGCAAGACAAGTGCAACTGCATGGGAGGCCAATTTTGGTGGACTGACAAGGTAACACCAGACACAAACACACTAACTCTGATTCTCAAAGATTGTCATTTAGAGTTCTGTATGATTCCACAGATCTTACACATGCCCCAGTAAAGTACATAACAGATCCATTAATACTGACATTGCTAACTACACATTCAAATAGTCAATGTAATCTTCTGAGACTACAGGCTGCATATATGGCAGGAAAAAAAACCCAAGCCATTTGAGACTAATCTACACACAGTTCAAGAAGCAATTTAACTGCATCAGTTAAATTTAGAAACTGATTTAGTTAATCATTGCACAGGCAACCAAGATTTAAGCCTCATCTCTAAGCAGATCCCTATGCACTAACTGCATAATTCAGAAGGGAAGCTATGATGATGCCAATCACAGAAAAAGTTCAGAGAAGAGGCCAATGACAGCACTGAAAGAGCACTGACTTTCCCAAAGCATCAGTGATAACGAAGAGTATTTCCGTATCAGTTCACATCACCCTCTTGATGGGCATGCAAAGGTTCTCACTGTACAGACGCTGGTTTTACCAAATTACTCCTCCAAATACAAATTTGATGTATTAACATCAAATCCATTTGCCAGGTTGCAATTTAAAAACACCAAGTTCCTCAACACCAGAGTCAAGTTCAATAAACACACACTCAAGAGTTTAACAAGAATTGACCCCAAACATTCCGCCTCTTCTAATACAAAAATCAGGCAGACAACAAGAAAAGCTCATGAAAAATGCAAACATCTCTTAATTAAGATCAGTATCTGTGACTGGACTTGTCTATCATGCTTGTAGTCAATCTCTCCCAAAACCAGTTCCAACTCATTCTGGCTTTACCATTTGTAATGCAAGGATTCTGTAATGTTTTCAGGTCTCATACACCTTTTCTCTCCCCCGGAGACCATTTAAGAAACATTGTCCTACTTCTCCCCCCATCCCCTGCTATGTCATTAGCCATTAGTCAGGAAGGCCAGGACAGGCTGGAAGAGTAGAAGAACCTTATGAAGTTCAACAAGGACAGATGTCAGGTCTTACACCCAGGAAACATAACCCAGGAGTGCAGCACAGGCTGGGACCTACCCAGCTGGGGAACAGCTCTGTGGAAAGGGACCAGGGGTCCCAGTGGGCCACAAGAAGTGAACAGTGCACTGCTGCAGCAAAGCAAGCCAACAGGATGCCGGTTGCATCAAGGGCATCACCAGCAGAGATGAACTCATTATCCCACTCTGCTCAGCTCTTGTCAGACCACACCAGGAACACGGTGCAGTTTTGATCCCAGCTATGCAAAACAAAAAAGCTGTGGACAGGCTGGAGAGGTCCAGAAAAGGACCACAAAGATGATCAAAGGACTGGAAAGCCTGACACATACAGAAAGGCTGAGAAGACTAGGTTTGTTCAGCCTTGAGAAAAGAAGGTTTAAGTGACACCTCATCACCATGTTCCAGAAACGGGTGGCTACAAAAAAAGATGGAGTGCCCCTTTTATACATGGAGTCACAAGGAAGAGAGAGGGGCTAACAGGTGCAAGTTACTGCTAGTTAAGACACCAACTGGACTTTTTCAAGGTGAGAACAATCAGCCACTGGAATAATCTCTCCAGGGACAGGTGGATTCTCAAACACTGGGCACTTTTCAGATTTGGCTGGACAGGGTGCTGGGCCATCTTTTCTAGACAAAGTTTTTGCCAAGAAAGGTGGGACCAGATGATCCTTAAGGTCCCTTCCAACTTAAATTCTTACCACAGAATACCAAGTTACTAAATCATTCTGTGGTTTGCCAGCCTCAAAGGATACAGGTTATGTGACTGAAGACAGTACAGGCAAAAGTCCTTGTTAATAAATTAGGTTTAACCCTGACTAAAAGTATCCAAGTTTCTTTCACAATAGTATTATAAAGGCTGCTGTGTGAATAAGACTGTTCCAATCACAAATATATTTAACATCTTTCTTCCAAATGTGTATCCAAGTAGGCAACATTCTCCTACATCAAAATAACTATAAACATGTATTTTTCAGAATTGCTTATATGTGGTGACAATGGAGTTCTTCAGCTGGTGCAGTGAATTGACGTCTGGGGCTGGTAAACATCAGGGTCCTTTTGGTATTTCCTTCCAGACTACAAGCTCCCTAACTTTCCTTGTAGGAAGCTCTTGTGGTGCAGTACTGCAGGATTGCAATGGCAGCTCAGACAAGTCAGTACATGCTACCTCACACAGGATGGCATGTTAAGGAATCCACAGCTTTCAAAAGCATCTAACAGTTTTATTCTATTTAGAGCAACTTGACAATTTGGGGGGCATTTATATTAGCAGAACACACTAGAAAATCCAGAGAACCAAGAAAAGATAAGGCACATTTATAAACCAAGTGACAAAATCAATTCCTTTATTTAAAATAAAATGCTTTATTATGCATGCAACACAGGCAAGTTATGACATTTACACTCAATTAAACATTTAACTTTAATTCTTCAAAGCAAAGACTTAAGAAGAAAAATACTATCTTTCTGCAGAAATCAATCATTATTTTAAATACAAGCTTGTCATTTTACTGACCAGGTGGAGTTTCCAAATTGTGCATCCTATTACAACATTTGCATACATGAATGATCAATGTTCAACCAGTAATCAGAATTTATTATGTTTACTAAAATTAGTTTTTAATTTTTTTAGAAGTACAAGTTATTATTGTCAAGTACATTTAGCTTTCTGCCTTTTAATATCATTCAGCTACATTAAACTCCAGACTATCAAACACTAGAGACAACTGAATTAAATTCTACATGAAAGTAGTGCCTAACTGGCACAAAGAAATACAAAATATTTTGTAACACGGCACTGAATACAAACAATTCTCTAAAAATATTTTTTAAAGTTTTATGAATAAATACCACATAGATAACATTCCTAAACCTAGGTTCTTAGTCACATAACTAATCTTTACAACCTCTCTCTCAAAAAAAACAGTTTGAAAAAGAGCAATTACAGTCAACTGCATTTCATGCTGCATGGGAAATACAAGTGTTCTAACAATTGCTCAACTTAGTCTAACAAAGGAAAGACTGGAAGGGAAAATAAGAAAGCAGTGCCTTTTTTAATCCCAAGAGCAGGAAAAGAAGTCTGAAGACCAGCTACAAGAGACACCATGAGGGCCAGATGTGAGAGAGATCAGGGGTTTTAAAATTAGCTACTGGAGTGACCATAGGTATGGATTAGCTACTGAACTGACGTATGCACACATACGTGTGCAGACCTACGTGACAACAAGCACTACCTGTCATTTAGCCCCAGCCAACAATTAAGCACCACGCAGCCACTCGCTCACTCCCCCACCAGCAGGATGGGGAGAAAGAACTGAAGAGTGACAGAACTTGCAGGTTGAGATAAAAGCAGATTAAGAGGACACACACAAAAAAGGAAGGTAATATATACAGAGGTGATGAACAGCACAATTTCTCTCATCCTGAAGTTCATGCTGCATGAGAACCCCAGCTGCCATGCAAGAGAGCCCCAAACTGCCCAGCCTTTCAGTCCACAGGAACGGAGCAAAACAAGGAATTCATTCACCACCTCCCATCAGCAGGCAGGTATTCTGCCATCACCCCGAAGTCAGTGCTGTGCAAGACCGCCAGCTGTCACTCAGCCCCTCAACCCACCCGCTGTCATAAACTGACCACAGAACTGCATGGTATGGAATATTTCTTCGGCAAGTTGGGGTCACTGGTCCTGGCTGTGCCCCCTCCCAGCTTCTTGCTTCCCCCAACCTTCTCCTTAGCAGAATATAAGAAGCTGAAACGTTCAACTGCTTGGCAACAACTAAAACCATCAGTGCATTACCAACACTGTTCTCATCCTAAATCCAAAACAGCACTGTATCAGCTGGTAGAAAGAATTAACTCTACCCCTGCCAAAACCAGAACAATAATGTGAATACATATATTAGGATGAGTAAATCTCACTGTTTCATTAAAAAAGCAGTATGCTCATCCAATAATCTAGTGGTGAAACCTATTTTCAGTCTTTCACACATCTGTTTGGTTTACAACATTTTTTTGCAGATTACTTTCCCTGACATACATCTTCCATCTTTGACATTTACAGCAAGTCATCACATTTCTAAACAATTTCAGAATATAACCATCAAGTTACTTTACCATTTAAAGGGAATGACAGGTGAGGCAGAAGGGGAAAGAATGGGTTTTCTTTCCTCCTCCCTCAAAGTGTTTTGCCATACTTTACCCACTTCTGTGCGCACCATACTGCTTCCCCATCCCTTCATCTCTCACAGTAAGGTTTCTTAACTGCCACTGTGAATAAATATATACATAGCCAAGTCTTCCAGCACTCCTTTGAGTTTGCTGTTAACTCTAGGTACAATCTCTTTCAGAACATTTGAGATGCTTATCAGCATACCTATCAAACTCAAAATTAAAATAAACATGAATGAATTTCAGCTGAGGGGATAAAGCATGCTAAAGACTCACAGCCAGGGTCAGCTCTTGGACATAGGCAAAGTCAACAGTACCCTAAAGCACTGCTACACACTTTGCTTATTTTGGAGACCATGAAACAAAGTTGGCTGCTATTTCTGCCAAAGGCAACACTGCAACGTGCAATGCAGGAAGAAAGCAGTCTCTCCTGTGAGTAGCTAATACCGATTTTAACCTTCTCATCCTCTCAGAAGAACAAATCTGCTCTCTAGCTTCTTCTGCTGTTCAAAAGGTTTCTTTCCCACTGCACAAGAAGACAAGCTGCAGCCCCTTAAAAAAAACCCTTCACATGATTATAAACAGCTTTACTTATTCTAACAAAACTGTCTACACTTTGGCAGTAGTCCTTCATTAGCACCACGGAGTGAAGGAAGTGCTACACAGTGATTTCCATATTCTTCCCCAAACACAACAGATATTCCTCATCTGAAAGCATGCAGTAGGCATTGCAGCTGAGACAGACTAGGGGGCAGAGGGATTTTTCCCCACAAAGCTAGTTTAATATCAATAAATATAAATCTTTTATTATCCGTTGCACTTTGAGGCAAACAGTCAAACATTTAACCTCAGCAGATTTAGTTTAAATCTCTAAGACAACACATCAGCAAAGTACAGATTATACAGGGTAAAAGTAATTAACAGATGCAAATTTATAAATCCAGTATCTCATGAACATCCATGAGTAAATTTATTTCTGTTTCCTACACAATAAGATTAATGTTTAAATGATGCTAGTCTCCTGGGCTACCAGTGCTTTTGACATTTCTTTCAGGGCCTAATATAGTGTATCTTCAACACCAGAAAAACATAAACCTTCTTCCCAATGCTAACTTCAAAAACTTCATCACTGATTTGCAATTTAAGGATTCCCCACAGTTTTCAAAGCTATTTTTAACAGACTCAGATGAACGCAAAGTGGCAAGTGAATGTTCAAATAAGAGCTCCTTTGAACAACTTACCATTTACCAAAAGGAGCAGACAATATCCTTTCTGTTTACCTCTGAGGAGACAGCTGTCCTGTAACTTGCTAGCACACTCAGGTGGCTTTAACTGCAAAACAAAGACAAATTTCATCTCAGCTTTTCAATAACAAAATAACTAAATATATGCACTTAAAAACCAGGTTCAGTAATCAGTTAAAACAACTTGTCAAAATACATATATCTAGACACACTTTAAAGTGTTTTGAGCTAAACATTATTTCACATTAGAACAATGTTTTTTAAAGGAAGAGAAAATATCTTATGCTATTTAATCATCAATGGCCCTATAGCTGGAAATGCCTGCAGAGAAGGCAACAATTACCCACTTAGAATCTGTAGGGATCGAAAAACGTAAGACAATACACTACAGTAAAGCATATTAAGATACACCAAGTCCCTCCAAGATACTTCACAGTAAATATTAGTAAATAAACCACTAAACACACACACAAAAATGCAAACCTCTTGCAAAAATTAACTATTGAGATGCTTCCATTAAAATATTACAGTTCCTAGCATCAAGAGAATACTCAGACTTCAATATGAACACTCAGTCATACGCTACATTTCTACAAGTTAAGGCTTTGTGGTTAAGACACAGCTGCCCTATCTGCAAGAACTGTAACCCACTAATATTACAGCCATATTTGAAAAGGTTGCTGCTATACAGTCCTTGATGGAACTTGATTAGACATTTTAGACAATAAAAATTTACAAGAGAAAAAACTCCTTTATTTCAAGGACGCATCACACAGGGTTTATAACAAAGCCAAAGTGGCTAGAACAGCAAGACACCTTTAAAGTCCCCACGCACAGTTTCTCAAAGGCAAAGCATCAGTGTCCTAGACAACACCTCTTGCTCACTGCCACCACTCATGAGTTTCCTTCATTCTCCCTCATAAAAACAGAGTTTTAACAACGTGATGATCATCGGGGGCTTTTCCAACCTCAAGATTCTATGGTGTTCACACCTCAATTCCATCAAGCACCAAAGCAGTGGCCACCTATTCCAAACATAACAAGGCCCTCCAGTTACCTTGCTAACAAGATCTACCAGATTTACGTGCTTACTGAAGGACCTGTTCTGAAATCACACATTATAAAAGGCTCAGGTACACAAAGTTTGTCTGCACTCAAAAGGTTTTCCTATCATACCACCAGGATAGAGGGGGCAGAAGGTGCCTTCCAAATGCACTTCACAACCCTGACCACCATCATATCAGACAGGATCCTACTACCCTAAGTGATTTGAACCAACAGTGATTTAAGAACACCTGTGGTTCAAGAAACAGTAACTCTGCTTTAGACAATTGGCACCAGAGGGTCTGAGTTCTATATAAAGTTCCAGCACCCTGGCCTGGGCTAGTGCTCTACAACATCTGTTCTATAGTGGGCTTCAATCTATTATCAGGATAGCTGAGGATATATTTCCACATTACATTAGCCTTCGCAGAAAACAGACCATACGAGGTTCTTCTCAGTTCCCCACATTAGCTACTTGTTGCTGTCCAGGCACTGCAGTTCAACGCTTCCATCACAATGTCTGTAGTGCTGCACTACATTAACAGGATCACTGAAGCCATCCTGTGTTGGAGGAATTCCTGCCCTCGTGGCTAAGAGAGCCAATGTGATCCTGGGGTGCATCAGGAAGAGTGTGGCCAGTAGGTCTAAGGAGGTGATCCTCCCCCTCTACTCTGCCCTGGTCAGGCCCCACCTGGAGTATTGTGTCCAGTTCTGGGCTCCCTGGGATAAAAAAGGCAGGGATCTATCTCCTGGAGAGAGTGCAGAGAAGGGCTACAAAGATGATTAAGGGCCTGGAACATCTATCCTATGAGGAAAGGCTGAGAGAGCTGGGGCTGTTCAGCCTGAAGAAAAGAAGACTGAGGGGGAACCTTATTAATATTATTAAATATATTAAGTATGGGGTGCAGGGGGAATTGGCTTGCCCCTTTTCAGTGGTCTGTGGAGACAGGACATGGGGCAATGGCTGCAAGTTGGAGCACAGGAAGTTCCGCACCAACATGGGGAAGAACTTTTACCCAGTGAAGGTGACAGAGCCCTGGGACAGGCTGCCCAGGGGGACTGTGGAGTCTCCTTCTCTGGAGATATTCAAGACTCATCTGGATGCCTATCTGTGCAGTATGAGCTGGGGAGCTGCTTTGGCAGGGGGGTTGGACCCGATGATCTTTCGAGGTCCCTTCCAACCCCTATGATTCTACGAACTCTCCACTAAGGTCAGCAATATGCCTGACCTATACAGAGGTGGGGAGGAAGCCAAGAATTGCCAC
Organism: Laterallus jamaicensis coturniculus; assembly: GCA_022605575.1. Lineage (NCBI taxonomy): Eukaryota > Metazoa > Chordata > Aves > Gruiformes > Rallidae > Laterallus > Laterallus jamaicensis. The sequence goes on from JAKCOX010000012.1 coordinate 11,623,567, forward strand.
ATGAATGGTGAGGAAGAGATTCTTGCAGGGCTTTCACAGTGAAATGAGATTAACTATCCTGACATATATTCCAGGGGTTAATATAAATCCTTATGTGGTTAAAGACATGGCCAATGTCAAGCAGTTTTATATATTAAATAAAAAAACAAATAGAAAAGCCTCATTTAAGTGAAATATTAACACAAGACTAGGATGAGAAAAGAAATGCCAGACTCTTACCATATGTTCAACTTCAGATACATAGTTACAATGAAGAAAATAACACAGATGCATGCATCTTGAGATACAGAGAAGAAAACGTGTTTCAGTACACCACCAGCAGCCCAGCATGTCTACCTACTTGCATAACTGAACATACACATTCCTTTTTGTAGGGATTCTTTCTTTCCCATAAAGTCTTCAAAAGGAAAAAAGTCCCAACAAAAGTAATTATAAAATACTCTTAATCATTACTAAGCACCTCACAAACCCCTCTGCCAAGCACCCCATTTGACTCATACTTGCTGACTAAATTACAGAAAGTACTGAACAGTTTCAGCAGGACAGGATTTGAGATGCAGAATGTGCACAACTGACTTCTGGGTAGAAGTGTATATCCAGCTGAATTTTGTTTAAAATCAGTGTTTTAAAACTTTCTAAACAGAACTCCTAGAATTAAGGAGATTGTACGCAAGCAATCTGAAGAACAAGCTGTATGGCACACAGGATTACTTCAGAAATCCACAGGGGAAAACACATAAAGGATTTAACACAAAGACATAACTTTTATACAGATTGAGGATTACAAGTATCCAAATGATAGGCCATCAGCAAAATGGTGAAAAAATTACTTTTAATGTCTGCCTTCTGGGGTGAGGGGGAGGGATTTTAAAACATGGTTTCATATATGGAAATCCAAAGCTTACTACTGCAGGTTGAATTAAAAACTGTTTTATCAACACATACATAAAAAGGAAGCGGTTTGAATCTTCAATACTGATTTGCCTTAGCTTCCTGCACGTATTCGATCTTAAAAGCAGGCAGCACAGACAGGTTCTAGAGTCTTCAGAGAAGAGAATTAATTCATGGTTCCATCCCACGTGGTACTTCTGCAGGGGGGTGGAGGGCTGTTCTGTGAAAGACCCATGCAATCATTTCCTTAGAAACAAGGGGCCTCTCCGTGGTCTATCCTCAGCAGCTTCCACATGATCAAGACAGTTAGAAAGTTTATCTTTAAACTTGGCTTGATCAAGATCCCAGTCTTACGCTTGGGCATATAGCAGAGGCAAGTTTAAGCTCTTGGGAGTTTTTCTTTAAAGTACAGGCAAAGTAGAAGTATCATACCTGCTGTAGAGTACCTGCTATCTCATTCATTTTCACTCACTGGTTTATAGTATAAATATTCACTGCTTGATTGAGTATATTCGGTATTGGCCAGAAGAGACCTAGCTAAACTGGAGGCTGGCAAAAATCCTAAACATCTTGCAGAATTTATCTCTTGAGAGATTCTGCAATCTCAAAAGCACAGCCCACCAAGCCTATGAGCCAGCCAGTAACAGCACTGGCTTGTCAGACATTCTTGGTTGCTAAGCAGCTTGCTAGCACTGACCAGCCGCTACATGGCATCCCGTTAGTATCTTAGTAAGAAGTTTTCCCAGAACAATGCTCTTCCTTAACGACCAGCTCTGATTCTTTATTGCAAATTAAGTAGTAAAGAGAATGATACACCACAAATTACTAGTACCAACCACGACAAGCAGGAAGTCTTTCAATCTCTCCCCTTTGCTCTAAGGAAAGATTCTCCTGTCACTGACAAAAAGCAAGCCTCCTATCTCCAAGAGGAACAAATTTCAGCTAGTATGTCCATGTTAAAATGCCTTCAACAACTTTAAAAGGTTTGCTGGCAGTATTTACTGTCCCTAGATCTTCACAATCCTGATCTCCAGTACAAATCTTCCACACTATCAGTGTGCTCCTCCTCCCAATATAGGCTAGCACCCTTCTGCAGAAGTTGGGTGTATACATGTTCAGAGAAAGGCAAGGAGCTCCCTCCTAGCTCTGCTCCCAGGGCACAGAAATGTCTCCCTAATGCTCTGCTTAAAGGAATACAGCTGGCTTTACTCAAGTGGATCTCCACTTTGATGTAACAGTACTCAAGATGGACCTTCCTCAGCAGACAGAGCTGCTGTAAATTCAGTTGTTGCCCACCCATCCAGGGTGGGAATTATATAGCATAGTTTGCCAGTTAGTATTTAAGATCATGCTTCTTAGGATAAAAAAGTCTAATAAATTCTACTTTCTAGAGCATTCAAACTGTGGATAGCAGATACCACTACAAAGCATGAATATGTAGACAGACCTATATTAGATAAATAAGTACCCCAGAAGTAGTAAAACCTGTGGGCTCATTAAAGGGATTAGGCCAAGACTAGATGGGAAAGACAAAGGTAAAGGCTTTCAAGTTAAATGCTTCACTAAAAAAGGGATATGGTGACATGAACAACAAAAGCATTGTCAGATAGCCAACAGTCAGCATTCAAAGCAAAATGTGGACTTCCCCATGCCAAAGAAAACTTGGGATTTTCTTCAGCTCAACTCTCTCTATAACTTAGAGGACCTTGTAGTTTGTAGTCTACTGCTTCATAACGTGAGAGTGAAGTGGCAGAATAAAGGAAGCATGAACCAGCACAGGGCACAGAACCCCACTGATGAACGTTAGTAAAAAATACCACACATATACATCACTAAAATAGGCACCTAACCACTAAGATCAATAAATGAAATTTAGTAGGCTTTAAAATACCTAAGGAAAAAGGGAAATTAAACAGAAACAAATTATTTTTTAAAAAGGAAAAATATCACATCTATAAAGAAGTGGAACAGAAGAGGAGGCAGCACCAAGGTCATACTTAATCGTATCTTGCCCAGCACTGCCATAGCTGACAGCTAGCCTCAATTCCATGGAATCAGAATCATGCAGGCGGTCACAGGCTGGAGCAGGAAAGCAGCTGCTCTCCCCAGCACACCCCACCCAAGGGTAAGACATTTTTACATTTGGACCTAGCTGAAAGGAACCACTTACATCACTATGGCTCAGAAGAGAAATGGAAAAGCAGAAGAGTTCAGATTCAGTGTTTGGCGAATAGGAAGCACATCCTTGACCCTAGCAGACAGAATGATGCTTTGTAGTATAGACCTGGACTCAAAAAAAAAAAAAAATCTCATCTTCCCCATACTTCCCTATAATTGTGTTCCCCCCAGGCACCACGTCCTTTGCTTGAAAACTCATCTGAGAGATAGAATCACAGAATTGTTAAGGTTGGAAAAGACCACAAAGATCACATAGTCCAACCATCCCCTTACCACCTACATTATTTACCAAAACCATGTCTCTAAGTACCTCATCCAACCTTTCCTCAAACATCTCAAGGGGCAGTGACTCCACCTCCCCGGGAAGCTTGCTGCTTTTGTAAATTGCTCTAAGATCCCTTAAAAGACTTTTAAGTACATTCTCATTGGATGAATACTTGAAGATGGTCAGTTGACCAACAGGGATGAATAAAAAAACAGGTATTTAGTGTTTTTGTCTCAGTCTTTAATAATACTGATAGATCCTGGGTTGCCTGGTTCCCTGAGCCAGAGGACCATGAATGTAGGAAACTGTAAGGCACCAGCTGTATCAGTAGAATGTTCACAAGTCCATGGGACCTGATGGGATTAATCAGTTCTGAAGGTGCTGGCACATGTTACAGCAGGACCTCTCCTGATCATCTACCGAAGGTCTTGGGAGTCTGGGGAGGTCCCACTGACTGGAAGCTAGCCAACATTATTCCAATTTACTAGACAAGCATAAGGGAAGACCCAGGAATTTACAGACCTATTAATCTAATCTCAATGCCTAGAAAAGTTATGAAGGTTATACTGAGTGCTATTGAAAGACATTTAAAGAATAATGTCAACACGGGCTGACAAAAGGAAATCTGTGTATCACTAGTTTTATATCCTTTATGATAATGTACCCACCTAGTGGATGAGAGGAAAGCAGTATAAGTAATTTCAGAAGTGGATTTTAGTAAAGCTTTTGATACTGTCCCTCACAGCACCCTTCTGAACAAGTTGTGCAACTGAGGGATGAGCACATTTACAGTGCACTGTGTGAAGGGCCAGCTCAAAGGTAGAGCTCAGAGGGTTGGAGTGAATGGGGCTACACCTGGCTGCTGAGTGGTCACCAGTGGCGCTCCTCAGGGTTCAACTCTAGGGCCAGTTCTGATCAAGTCAGCAGTGTGTCCCTGGCAGCCAAGAAGGTAAACTGCATCCAGGGGTACATCAAACACATCAGGAGAAGTTATTATCCTGCTGCATTTGGCCTTCATGTAGCCTTACCTTGAGTACTGTGTGCAGCTCTGGGCCCCACACCTTAAGAAGAATGTGAAGGTCCTTGAACACATCCAGCTGGCAAAAGGTCTGGAAGGAATGCCCTGGGAGGAGCAGCTGAGGACCTTGGAGAAAAGGAGGCTGAGGGGCAACCTCAACCCTCTCTACAGCTTCCTGAGGAGGGGAAGTGGTGCAGGAGGTGCTGAGCTCCACTCCCTGGGATCCAGTGACAGGATACATAGAAAAGGTGCAAAGCTGTGTCAGGGAGCATTCAGACTTAATATGATGCAGCATTTCTTTACCAAGAGGTGAAACCCTGGAAGAGGGTTTCCTACCTCTCTTCCCAGAGAGGTGGTCAATGCCCCAAGCCTGCCAGTTTAAGAAGCATTTGGACAATGCCCTTAACATGTGTTAACTTTCAGTCAGCCCTGAAGTAGTCAGCCAGCTGGGCTAGATGGTCATTGTAGGTCCCTTCCAACTGAAATATTGTATTCTTATGAAGAGTTCTCTCTGATATGTACATACTTCTGTATGCATGGGGATATATCTATTATTGCAGTTTAGCTCTCAGTATTTATAGTCTTTCATACCTATGGATGCATATCTCTATATACAAAAAAAACCTTTATAAAGGCTCAGTAGGACCCAGACTGGAAGATATTTCTGAGGAGTGTGGGGTTTTCCCCAATTTGAAAGTCTTTAAACTGTTAAAGCATTTACATTGGATTTAGACAAATGTAAGTATCCTACAGATTAAGCAATAAAGAGTGACCATTTTTAAAGTGAAAACTCAGAATTAAGCAGTTAGTGACTCCCTACAGCTGGCTGTGGGGTTCAATTAAGGTTATTACTATGGAAAGAAAGAAAGAGGGTGAGAACAGAAGGAGAGAAATTAAACCATTTTTAACAGGTGAAACTTATGTATTTAATTATTCCATTTTACACTCCAGCTGGAGAGCTGTTCTTGAAAGAAATTAGCATACTCTAGCATTAACTTCATGGTTCAAGTTTATCCTGATTTCTCAAGGGTTTGGGCTTTTCCCCTCCTGTTTTTAAAGGGCCAGATGAAACAGGCAGTTTCATTTGCTTCTTTTAGGACTTTCTCTTATTAACATTTTTATTTACAAGTTACTTCAATCCAGTTGAAATAAAGCAAATCTCGTTCAGTGTAGAGAAGCTTAGCAGTTTAGGAAGATCAATCAAATCACAGAAATCCAGAAGTATGTGAAACAGCAAGTCCACTTTTTCTTTCAAAAAAAGAAGGTTGAAGTGGCTTAAAACCATCGTGCCTGCTGTTACCATAACATTTTTATGTTTTTAACTAAGACCTGCTTTCAGAAAAGGAATTCTAAAATTACTTCTACTTCACACTGTTGAATATGGATAAGGAAAAGCATGAACTTCATTATCGTAATCACATAACTAGTTCAGGTTATCTACTGCCTTACCATCAAATTCAACACCAAGGAGTTGACACTAACTCAAGAGATGATGTTTGCATGTCCTCATTAAAAAGTCCCATAAATTCAATAAATCCTATTCTTCAGGTGACTTCAGTATCACTTCCACAGCCATGTTTAGCATTTTCTATGGGGGAGAGTAGGGAAAGGGAGACAGTTGGCTGCCACAAATGTAGTATCTTCCAAAATTTCCATGAAGATATCTTGAAACAAATGAAAAATCCTGATCTGATAACCAAGTCTAAGAAAACTTAGATTTCTTAAGACATACAACACTGATCTCTCAATAGTTCATAAAACTGTGACTGCAGATATGCCATCCTATTCTCTATCAGTTTCTTGCCTGTGTCCCTTCCTCAGTCTTTCAACTGTAAGATATCCATTTCAACTACATCAACTCCTGCTTCATTTGCCTTCCTTTACTGAAGATTTTGAAAGCTACAAATAATGTAGATTTTCAAGATTAAATACAGATGGACATCATGTAAAACACAAAATATCTTGACTTTAGAAAACATCACACACACACACCTTAAACATTTTGAAACAGCAGCAACTAGCTGCCCAAAGGCAGTGGCCACCAAGATTTCCATGGTAGTTCTATTTTCAAAGAACAAAATCTATTTGCTTTTACATTGTGTCGACAGGAGTGGAGGCACAGAACATATCCCAAGGAAGCACGCTGTGTCCTAAGGCAATACCACGCCTGCCCATGCAACAGCTGACAGCTCCCAAGCTATGTGCTGCTCACACTTGGGAATAGAAGTAAACAGGTATTTTGGTTATTACTGACCACTGGGCTCTGGGATGGGAGGAGAGAGAAGGGACAGCAGGGAATCTGGCACAGCTTCAAACCCACCTCTTCCCACCTCCATACCGGAAAGCAGAAACCACACAATGCTTTGGGGCTCCATCTACACATCCCAGAGGACAAGGCCAGAGCCATGCCACTGTGACTCACTGCTTCCCCTTTCCTTCACCATTTCACAGCTGCTCAGTACTGGCAAAAGAGCAGTAGAGGAGATAACTATCAGCAAAAAAGGAGGTTCAATTAAACATCTGATAACTGGTAATATTCAGCATGTTAAGCCTACACAAGCACATGCACTGTAGATGTGTGGAAGCTAGCAAATAAAGCTACACCAGATTGAAAACCTGATGCCTTATCAAATCTCTACTCTCCCACCACAAGCTACTTTGGTTTCAAATGTGTCTCAGAGGTGACTTCGCAAACAAAATGTGGTGAGCAAGTGTAAGCACCACAATCATCTGACCTGCTTATGTCATTACAGGTTACAAAACTCCTGGCAAACTCTCCATCAAGTACAATGAACTAAAACAGACCATCCAAGAAACCATGGAACCAGGTTTGGGACTTTTGTTCTTGGGTCATCTTTTTTCCAGGAGAGGAAGGTTGTAAGGGTTTTGTTGTTTTATTTTTTTAAAGCCCCCTTTATGAAGAACCATGTAAAACATCACCTGATGCCACATAATACATTTTTTCTTTTAGCTCAGTACAGATGCATACTGGCTTTCTTATTTTAACAACTCTTGTTGTAGGTAACCACAGGAACCACATCTTTTTTTTTTTGTTTTACAAGAGGCTGCTGCCCCAACACCTTTAAGATCCTGTTTTCAACTTACTGGCTACAGAAATAATGGTATTTGCCATTAACTAGCACCAAAAACTTGCATTTCCATGAATTACTGGCAACATTTCCTGTCCCACCAATTTTATTCCTGCCATGCAGGTCTACCTTAGACAAATCAAAACATTTTGATACACACATGGCAAATCCAAGCTCAGATCTCAGAATTGTAGATGCTCAGTAAGTTTAACTTTCTTACCCTTACTGTTTGTGACAGTCACACCAATGGAAATGTACAACTGGTGTTTAAATATGCCTAAATTTCACTAGTTAACTAACTAAATCCTTGATTTTTTAAGTCAGACTTCCAGAAAGTGAGATTTAACCATGCTGCTGGCAAACAGAAGAAAATCAGAGGGAACAAAACCTCCCACCTAGCTCATTTTCAAGCATGACCGTAGTACAAAGATAAACCAAGCCCAGTAAACAAAGACTAACCTTCCCGAGTTCCTCCAGTTACAACACAGCTGAGAAGTATTTCTCTGCTACATTCTAGTTTTTATTAAATAGCACACACAAGAATAAAGTTTAACATGAAATCTTGTACCAGATGTACTTCTGAAGAAATAAGCAGCAAAACAAAAGGGATCAGCCAGAATTCAAACAAAACCACATGAGAACACACAAGAGGCATGCTTTGAAATTTCATGCCCCTCTGCAACTTACATTCCTTGCCACCTCTTTCTGGGGGAAACACCGACTTCATGGCCTGAAGTGATATAATGCTATCAACAGTAAATAGTTTTCTCTAAAGCCATTTATCTGTGCATTATGAACTAAAAGTAATAAAGAGTAGGTGAAAACTATTCCTAGAGCAGTCCAGTGATTTATAACGCCTCTTCTTGGCTACCAATAATCTTTTATGTCAGGGACACAGTATCACTGAATCACTGGGGTTGGAAGGTTGGAGATAATCTAGTCCAACCACCCACCAAGCAGGTTCACCTCAAGCATTTCACACAAGAACACATCCAGGTGAGTTTTGAAAGTCACCAGAGAAGGACACTACTCATAACTAAGGAAGAGAAGTTCACATTCTCCTAAACCTTTAGAGTATTAGTATCTGTTCCTGGGTAAGACAGCTGCAAATACTAATCTTACACTAAACAATTAACTAATATTCTTTGTTTTGAGGGGGAAGGGAAGGACAGGATACCTGCAGCTACTGCATCCTCATGGGCCAGTTGTTCCACAGGTCACATTCTTTTCACTATTCAGAATTAGCAAAAGTTATTTCAAGCCTACAGGGAAAAAAACAACGTAATACTCAAGCTTCCCATTTTGGCCAAGCTTACTCTTGTTTTTTAATACCCAATAAGGATTTGATTTAAATCAATAAGTCCTGCATGCTCTGAACCAGGAAAGATCAACATTTCATTATATACCTGCAGAAAACTAGCCAAAAAAGCATGGAAGGCATATTTTATAGAACACTAGTAATTTCATACATATTAATACACAGCAGAATTTAATTATTTCTACAGTCTTATCTTCTCTACAGTTACATTTCTTTAGTATTTTGCTCAAAATGGATTTAGAAGACTCAAAGTAGACAAAAGAACACTTGTCCTTCAAGCTTCGTATTTCAGACAAAGTTTTATTTCTCTATTTCTTCCATACATTTTATCTCTAAAATATCAGGTTGAACGTTGTATGGAGAATATAAAGACTTTCAATAACCCTCAATTAAATGCACTGGGTTTATTCCTCTAGATTCAAAACCCACGTTTCCTATCCTCCCAGTTTAATCTCCCAAATTCATGCTAAAGCACATGATTTTTCTCCATTCTTGTCCCATTCCTGTAATTGAATAGAAATAGACAAACTTATTTGGGTACCTAGGACTGTTCTATGGATATTTACTGTTCTCTATTGAGGCATAAAAAGAGTTGTCTTTGACCAGCAAGTCAAAGCTGTTCAGTGTTTACTGTCATCCCTTAGGTTCCCAAAGCTTACTTCAATGTATTTTCTAATGCTTCATATTCAAAGGCACTAACAGCCGTAATCCTACCAAGATGAAGAGTGGGGATACCCAAAATACGGATCTATAGCCCCGAGTGTTACAGTTACCATCAGCATAAAATGAGGTCCTATGTATCTATAGCTGAGCCTAACATTTAAGTTTAGCTTTGAAGAACTTCAAAAACTTATTACAGGCTGCCTGTGTGCTTCTCCAGAGCCCAGTAACTTGGCTGAGGAAAACTCTTGCCAAGCCATGATTAGCATTTAGCAGCTTAAGGGCTAACTGTGCTTGTTGTTCCAACCTTGACAACCAACTGTAAGGACACACCATTAAACTGAGGTTTCCAAAAGCATTTAACATTTGATTCTGCGGAAAATACAATTTTACTACATGTTTTGAAACTAGGAATCACTTTTTCCTCTTTTAGAAATCCATGATGATGCCAGGCATATGCCTGTTTTCCAAACAACAACTGTTTAAAAGAAAGAATACTCTTTTTTGATGTCCCTGCCAAAAACAACATTCTGTGGTTTAAAGAAATCTGATTGTAGGCAGTTCACTCAGCTGAGGGAAGAAGGGTTTACATTTCATGTCTTCTATCTACTTCCCTTCATTTGCCGTTTCTTTGGGGATGAATATGGCAGAGGGGAGGGGTTTTGTTGTGGTTTGTTGGGTTTTGGCTTTTTTACATCTCCAAGTATTTCACTCTCAAAATAAAAAGGGAGAGGCATCTGTGGCTTTTACCAGAAATTACACAAAGCAGAAGTTCATCATGTTGCATTTCTTACAGGGAATACTAGGATAGAAAAGAAAGGGAAGTAAAAGATGAGTTCAGAAGAAATGTATAGGAGAGCATCTGCAGCAGGAAGTGGAACTAAAAATCCAAATGAGGAAGTAGCACAAAAAGACTGCTGTTAAGACGTAGGGCAGGGAGAGAAGGAGATGGATTTGGGGTTTCAGCTGCTGTTATCACAGGGGCAAAGATACTATCTGTCCACTACAGGTGGTAATTTCGCTGCTTCCTTAGTAGTCTCAGATTAAGAGACAGAACCTGTAACAGAAACATGCAAATTGGATCATATACTGCATAAAACTACTATTTCCTTACATTTCAGAAAGTCAGCATTTCAGACAAGGGTTTGATCTGCTACAGTATTTGACTCAATCCTTCATTCATTTTATTAGACATAATTGAACCTCAAAGAAATAGTACCTGCACCTACTATAGCGATGCAAAAATATTTAATCAAAGCACCTAAGAGACCACAAATCTGGTCTTTTCCCCAATCATGGAATTTTAATTATCACTTACCAGTAGTTTTTGCAAAAAGTTACAAAACCCCATCAACAGAAGATGCCATTACTCTCCCAGATAGAGAAATTCCTAAAGGCTGCTACACCAGCTCAAACATCAAGCCAACTAGGCAGACAACAGTTCAGCCAGCTGAGTGACCAAGAATGTAATTTCCCAGATGGCAGCAAGCTGCAGATCCACACAAGCTTCGGGGCCTTCAGAATTGTTAGTATGGCAACCAGAATAGCATGTTTGCAGAGCATGTACCTTTTTCAGTAGAAGAGCAAATATTTTGGAAAAATAAAGTCGTAATCCCAATGATTTTACAGTAATAATTCAGATGCTGCTAATCCAGGCTAATAAAAATCTTTAAGATTAAAAATCCAAGCTATTGCTGTCATTAGGAGTGCAAATCCAGTCCAGAAATTCAGCAACTAGACACAAAGGTCTATCTTTACAGCATTATTAGCTTGAGCAACTAGGTGTTGCTCCTAATCTTACCAAGCATTTGTGCAGAATTACCCACCCTGATTCAAAGGATGCTTGAAATTTCAAGACAGCCTACAAGAGTATGAGAAGTGTTTGATGAGAGAAGCAAGTGTTAGAATAGCTACATTTCATTTTGGGGACATCTTCAGATGCTCCTCTCAAAGGCATTTGTACATCACGTCAACATTCAGGTATTTCACACTTCCACCCACTAGTTCTCCAGCTTTTTGCTGGCTATAAATACAAAGTGATTCCTACAGTGAAGATGTACAAGACTTGTAGAATCTGAAGAATGGAGAGCTTGAAGAGAAGCAAGCTGAGCAGAAGACAACAGGATGCCCTTCATCTAGAAAAAACCTGAAGTTGCTGAAGCACTACTTCCTGATTTTTTTCTGCAAAAAGGGTGGATAGAAACCATGTGGCTTGCACATCTGTTTGTCTAGCACAGCCTGAAAAATACCCTTCTACTACACAGTTAGATAACCTGGAAGTGTAACCTAATCACTTGTATAACTGTACCAAGACATCATCTTTAAACTGTAGCCGCACTCTTGACTCCTGAGTTGGTATGCAGAGGTTCAAAGGAATTGAAATATTCAAACTGTATTAAAAACTCAATAATACATACGAGAGCGTCTTCAAATTCAGCATAAAAATCAAATGTAGGCTTCATTTTAAGTGAAGTGTTATCTCCTTGATGTTTGCTGCTGTTTAAACATTCAAAGCAGCAGCCAAGCTATAAAATAAAAACAGGACTTTCCCAGGAAATAACTCTACAATAAACCTGTGCTGGTAACGAGTTCCAAAGAATTGCAACATTCTCTAGAAAACTCAGAAGCAAGCTCTGACTGCTGCACACAAAGTCACATTTTCACTAAAGCCCCCATTCTAATTCCTAAGTTCAAACTCTTCACATCTTCATTCACACTTAATGAGGGAGAAGGACATCTCAAAGAAGCGTTTCCAAAGGCTGTTTGATGTTTCAAAATAGAATACACTTCCCAGGCCTTGACTTGCAGCACACTAGTCCTCACAGCTGCCTGTTGCTCTATTAGGACAAAACAAAGTCCACAGCAGATGTTTTTTCTCAGCATTATGGAATACTGACCTTTTCCACTACAGGATTTCAAAACAAACATCCCTAAATCAATTCCAAGATTAGCTGGAATACTGTTAACATGTTTTGACGTATTATGCCTGTCACCCATTACATACACAATCTCTCCAACTATTACGTGTAACAGGCAAAGCGGGTACCACCGTGAAGGCACACAAGGAACCTGGGATGTATCAGGTTTAGAAACAAGGTCTCTGGTTATGAGGAAAATACATGTCCTAATGCCATTTAATTTTCTAAGTGATAGGAATGCAGAAATGAATCTGTTCACACCTTAGCCAACCTTTTTTTATTGAGTTATGGATCAAAAGGTTGTATGCTCACTTGCTCTAATGCAACAGTGACTCAAACATCATCATCCTTCATAAGTCATGAAGGAAGCACACTAATTTAAACCATAATATTACTGTATGATAAGATCCAACAGATTACCTAATAACCTAAAGAACAAGACATTGAGAAGAACAGACAAACATAACAAGCAGCAGAAAATAACATTAATTCAAAAAAAATACATAACATCTCAAGTCAAAGAAGCAAATTAAAGTTTTTCCTAAATGAGGAATCTCTAACATGTTAATAGCAGGGCAGTGGTAGAGCGTTCAGTATTAAGAGACATGCCCCTTACAAGACTGGGGCTTCCAGCAGAGGAATCCAAAGTAGCCTTTGAGTGTGGCCATCTAGAGAACTTAAGTCAACAAGATGCAGCAGCCTCTACACCTTACTAGCACAGCCCCAACACAAATAGAATCAAAGAATGGTTTGGGCTGGAAGGGACCTTAAAGATCATCTAGTTCCAAGCCCCCTGCCATGGGCAGAGTGTGGCCAGCAGGTCAAAGGAGGTGATCCTCCCCGTCTACTCTGCCCTGGTCAGGCCCCACCTGGAGTATTGTGTCCAGTTCTGAGCTCCCTGGGATAAAAAAGGCAGGGATCTCCTTGAGGGAGTCCAGAGAAGGGCTATGAAGATGATTAAGAGCCTGGAACCTCTATCCTATGAGGAAAGGTTGAGAGAGCTGGGGCTGTTCAGCCTCGAGAAAAGAAGACTGAGGGGGGACCTAATCAATATTTATAAGTATCTTAAGTATGGGATGCAGAGGGAAATAGCCAGCCCCTTTTCAGTGGTCTGTGGAGACAGGACAAGGGGCAATGGCTGTAAATTGGAGCACAGGAAGTTCCGCACCAACATGTGGAGGAACTTTTTCCCAGTGAGGGTGACAGAGCCCTGGCACAGGCTGCCCAGGGAGGTGGTGGAGTCTCCTTCTCTGGAGATATTCAAGACCCGTCTGGACGCCTATCTGTGCAGTATGAGCTAGGGAGCTGCTTTGGCAGGGGGGTTGGACCTGATGATCTCTTGAGGTCCCTTCCAACCCCTACAACTCTGTGATTCTGTGACCAGGCTACTCAAAGCCTCATCCAACCTGGCCTTGCACACCTCCAGGGTGGAGGCATACACCACTTCCCTGAACAACCTGTGCCTCACCACCCTCATAGTGAAGAGCTTCTGCTTCTGATGCAGCCCAGTATGGGATTGGCCTTGTGGGGTGTGAATGCACAAGGGCTTGCACTTTATTCAGTATCTTCTCAGGGTTTCTCTCCGAGGTTCTCGGGGATCTGGTAAGGCACCATCTCTTTCCATCTTTCTCTGTAACCTTCCTACATCCTGTGCAGTTTCTTTGATGTCTTAGAAGGATGTAAAAAGCTGCTTATGATGCAGCCTCAGTTTACTTCTAAAAGATACAGGAATCAGGAAATAAGTTGATAAGAAATCATTTGGCTGTGCAGTAAATAGCTTAAAAATACATGAAAGAGTTATATATACTAATTGATAAGACAAGCACCTGAAAACATTGCATTGCCTAAAAAAGGGTGAAGGAGACAAGCTGAAGAACATCTCCATAAAAAACAGTTAGAAAAGGCTGAAGGACAGTAGTGTATTTCAGTTTTCTTTAGCTACAGAATGTTATCAGGCTTACAGAAAAATCTCAAAATGTCTGAAGCTGTAGTCTCTACCAGTGCCTGCTATGAAGTTAAAAAAAATAAATTATCCATTTCATTTAGATCAGGCATTAAACAGCATTTTTACTATGTATTATTTAAACTTTCCTTCCCCAGTTTTGATCAGCAAACACAATGCTGACAGAGGACTTGAGAATCACTGTATTACAGAACTCTAAGGCAAGTGCATACCCAGTACCAACAAACAACCCCCAAAACACATTAAATTACAAACAAACTTTAACTAAGCTTTTAGACCAGCACAGAAGGAAACTTCTATTGGACTTGATGATCTTCAAAGGTCTTTTCCAACCTTATGATTCTGTGAAACAATCTGTGAAACATAAGCCTCCAAAAAGTCTGTCTCATTCTAAATTAATAGGAGAAATATTTCTCATTGATGTGAATTTATTTGTGCATACTGCTGTGTAAACGAACAAAGCTTGATAGTGTTTCACCACAATAAATTATTCTATAGTTCTATATCAGGTAGATTTCAACAACAGGGGTGTGCAATAAAAACTCATGCCAAATAAACAGTGAAATATAGTTTTGATTTATGGAAAACAAGCCAGACTGTAATTCTGTGTACAACATTTGAAAATCTCATTTTCTCTTGTCCTGAAGAAAAATGTATTTAAGTCAACCCCAAATTCTAGTTTTAACAGTTTAACAGAAGTTATGACTGCCTTAGCACAGGCTACCTCTATTTATAGCAATTATGATGACTGCAAAATAAGAACTTCTAACAGATTCAAGTTACCATTGATATACATACTTTGTCAATTACCAGCACTGTGAAAGTCGCATCATGTTCTGAACATCATAAAACCTAAGTACCTGCAGAATGCAAGGTTAATTCAAAAACGAAAGCAGTATCAGTTTGCCAGCCATGTCCAAGACACAACTGTAGTTACATTCACTAATGCTTAGCCAATTCTCTAACTCAGCACTCAATAGGCTGTGTCAGCTCTTTCTTATCAAAAGATTCTTGCAAGGAGTTCTGCAGTGATGAATGTTTAGAAGAAAGCCTACACATTAAGTACAAGCTGGTAGCACAGACATTTGGGAAAATATTTTGGGTTTTGTTTTGACTCACATCTATGTTTAAAACCTCTACAAACATCAAGCTCAACCTAGATAATGCTCAACTTTTCTGCTTCTAAAATATATACATTTTAGAATCCCAGAATGGCAGGGGTTGGAAGGGACCTCAAAAGATCATCTAGTTTGACCCCCTGCTAAAGCAGCATCACCTCAAGCAGGTCACACAGGATCATGTCCAGGCATGTCTCCAGAGAAGGAGACTCCACAACCTCTGGGCAGCCTGTCCCAGTGCTCTGTCACCCTCACAGTGAAGAAGTTTTTCCTTGTACTCAGGTGGAACTTCCTGTGTTCCAGTTTGTGCCCACTGCCCCTTGCCCCATCACTGGGGTCCACTGAGAAGAGTCCAGCCCCATGCTCTAGACACTCATCCTTTAGATATTTGTAAGCATTGATGAGATGCCCGCTCAGCCTTCTCTTCTCCAGGTGGAACAGCCCCAGCTCTCTCAGCCCTTCCTCATATTGGAGATGCTCCAATCCCCATACCACTCCATCTGACTGTCTCCAGCAGTTCTGTCTTGAACTAAGGAGCCCAGAACTGGATCCAGCACTCCACACATGGCCTCACCAGGGCAGAGCAGAGGGGGAGGAGAATCTCCCTTGACCTGCTGGACACACTTTTCTTGATAAACCCCAGGATGCCATTGGCCTTCTTGGTCATGAAGGCCATTGCCAGTTCATGGAAAGTTTGTTATCCACTGAGACTTCCCAGGTCCTTCACTGCAGAGCTGCTTCCCAGCAGGTCAACCCCTAACCCACACCGGTGCCTGGGGTTACTCCTTCCTACATGCAGGACCCTACGCTTGCTTTTGTTGAATTTCATTTGGTTCCTCTCTACCCAACTCTCCAGCCTGTTCAGGTCAAAAGATTAGTATCTTAGTTGAAGTATGCCTTCTCAAGTGATGTGTTTATAATACTCAAAAATATTAAATAAGTTTGGCATTAAGATGTTCTATGCTTAACAGAAAGACACATTGCCCCCTACCACTGTATTTGACTACCAGATCTCTATAATAGAAATGTATTCGTAACCCATGGGTAGGAAGGATCTTCAAGAATCCTGAAAAAGATTAACTAAAATTCTGCCAAATGGAGAGTTCTCAAAAAACAAAATCCCAAACACATATAGCAATCAATTCTAGACCCGTAAAACACCATTAGCTTAACACCAGAATACTTCAGTATGGAAAAGAAAAACTAATTTGCACTGTGTTGAAATTCAGAACACCTATTAATCCCCAACACATAAATTTGCATTTGTTTAAAAAAACCACCAAGCAAATCCAACAAATGCTTACCATATTAACAAGCCTGCAATAAAAATTCTCTAGCTATGTCACCTGCAAAAAAAAAAAGAAATCAAACAAGATAAGCTCCTAGTTACTGCCTAAATGAACACAAAGACTTCCGTTTTGATCTCCAGCTGTTTCTACACACAGATTTCTTAATTTCATCCCAAATGTTTTGTTTCCCCTTTTGGCAGAGAAAAAAGAAATGACATCTATCAGGAGCTAAGAATATTTCAGCTATCAGAGTTTTCAAAAGAAGAGTGAAAAACAGCGCTTTTCTAGTTAAAAAAACAACCCAGAGCAACATTCAACAGCTTTTACAAAAGGATGGCTTCTGAACAGTTAGATTGAATTAACAATAAGTGTGAAGGAAAGCACTCTCAGGTTCAAGTGGAACAAGTAAATCTGGTGTAACTTCAGGTCATTCTCATTATTACCTCTAAAGGCAGACTAACTTCTCAGGAGAGAACATAAGTGCAATAGCAGTTCTGAGCTAAGGCTCAAGATGCCTCCATTTAATTCTTAATCAGGTAACCGATTTTCTTACATCACAGCTATTCTGAATCCAAGCCTCCCATATGGAGATGCAGTTAATACTCAATACCTCTTTCTTTATCAGTTCTTTTAAGAGGATATACAGTTACAACCTGTGACTTGTACCATTCCTTGGACAAGGAAGCTTCTGAAGGCAACAGACAGTCATACAGAGCACTGGAAGACACTGATTTATAATTTGGCCTTATTAGCGATCTTCATACATTGAAGGGCTTTAGGATTAGAGACCTAAGTAGTAAGACTGAAAAACACCTTCTCCCCACTTTGTACTGCAACTGAGTATTTTTCTGCTGCTGAGGTAATTCACAAAATTTAGTATTAAAAACCACTGGATACACATAGCCAGGTTAGTAACACTCTGGCAGTGCAATCCACCTGATACACAGCCTGTAGCTCAATAGCAAGCAAAACCAAAATGAAGGCACTGTAACCATCTCAAGAAGTGCAAAAAAATTTATTGGAGCCCCACTTTAATCAGATACCAATACATCACCCTTGAATTAAAAAGCACTGTATTATACAACCTAGATTAGATTCAAGCTCAGTTACAAGACCATAACAAGTACACACCAACTAAAGGCAGGCCTGAAAGATCAGACTGCAGTTAACTGCAACATTTCTTGTTCATTCCTCACTGAGAGCAGTCAAGAGAGCTGTGGGAGACAGTGCTCTGGGAGGACTCAAAAGAACAAAGATAACTGCATATATTTCTCTTTTTACATCGTGAGTCCTCCATGCAGCTCTCTTGAGGCTCTTTCCTACTCCAGTTACTACAAGTAACACCAAGAGGCAACTGTCCATGCAAGAAATTTAATCAAAAAGGGAGAACTTGCAAAGGCATGAAAGCTAACTCACTGCGCCCAGGTGACACTGACATAATGACTTAAACACTCAGCTACCATCAGCTCCTCCAGAATTCTTCAAAGCAGCTGCTCTAGCCTGGCTTTTATAAATCCTGTCCTGCTAATCACTGTATAAAAGAAACTTCAAAAATAATATTCCTATCATCTGTTACATGACAGCTTTTCTTCCTCTTTCCTGCATACAGGAATATTGCCTGCAGACATTGTTATTCTTGTTTCAGAGAAATATATGGCATGTACCTTCCTAGCGAAGAATAAAGTAAATAAGCCTGAGACAAAGTAGTCACACCAAAGAGCAGCTAGTCTGTGAGAAGTTTATATTACTCCTCCTAAAATCACAATCCTTTGAGGCATGTTGTACAGACAAGGCATATACTGAAGAAACAATGCAGGTTTATGCTGCTATTAACTATGACATGTTACATGTGTTGAATCATATAAACCAAACATGAAGCTTCAATAACTTATTCCTGCTACAAAAGCCCCTCTTTAAATCACAAGCAGTTCTATTTCTGACATATAAAGTCATATTTTATTACTTCCATGGACAAATAGGAAGATTGGCAAAGACCATACAATTTCAGCAACTATTGTGTATAATCAAGACTATTGTTTCAGTATCTGATTAAAAATAAGTTCTATTTTTTCTTTATTTGATGAAAATATCCATGGAAAAGGAAATATATAATTGATCTAGTCTTCTTTCTTCTCATGTACAACAAAACCACCTAATAACTACATGCACACTGCCACTAGCAATACAAACACAAAACTAATCCTCCAGCGAACAATAAGAAAAGTTTACTTCACACAACTCATCCCCTGAATTCAGCTGGAAATAAATCAAGCTCAAGGGGAGTGTGGTCTGGTCCTGGTCTCAACTGAAGAGCTGCAGATAAAACATCTTTCTTACAGGACTTTGTGAAAGACACATTGTAAGAAAGACTTAGGTCTTTTGTTTTAGCATAGGCAGGTAATTCGGTTTCCACTTAGTGTATTTTCTTCTGATGAGAACTTAAAAGCAGAAGCAAGCTATAACTGAACATAACACCTAACAAAGCTCAGTTACACATCTCAAATACGTGTTTAACCTTGAATCTTTAAGTCCGCAAAAATCCTAACGTGTAACTTTAACATGTTTCCAACTTGGATATATTAGTCCACATAAATGAGTCTGTGCCATGTCAACCTCTGTATATTACAGGCCACACAACTTTGCATCTGAGCTACAGATCACTGTAGTGTGGGCGAGTACGCTGGAGAATAAGAACTGCAGCCTTACTCCATTACTTCATTCCCTTCTTCTAGCGCACACACACCATTAGCTAGTATGGAAAATATTGTATCAGGCGAAGTCAAAACAACAGTCTGTCTCCTGTAGACTTAATACTTTTTGATGCCCTAAGTACAGCTTGTGCCTTTTTTTTTTTCCTCCTTTTGAAAGCACCAGTCTTTCATAACACACGAGGCGAAACAATCTCCTGCCTCTCACCCTCAGATTTCAAGTCCCTCCAAGTTCCTGGCTGCTTTCACAGTTTGTGCCATCTTTTTCTAATAGGAACGCTTTCCCCTCACTCCCCATGGTTTACAGAAGAGGCACAAAGAACCGCAGCTAGACAGCTTTTTCCTATTTCTGCACGAACTAAGCCACCCGTGCTTTGAAGTGTTCCCTATCAAGGAATCTCACAACTGCATCCCATAACCCATCCCTCAAGTACTGGCCCCACTTCACAGATTGCTGCTCAGCCTAAAACCATCAGCCTTTCTCCTGTTAGTTATCTGCAGCGATTACTGAACCGCCTCGGAAATGAGAAGAGTAAATAAAGCATTTCTTAATCACTTTTCCGATAGCCTTAGACATTCGGCAGCTACAAGAGACCTCTGCCTCCGCCTGCCTGCACGCAGGCTCCCAGCTTCTTCTCAGGGACACGTTCACTGAAGAAATAAGTGGGAAAAACAATTAATCTGCACAAAATACGAGTAAGAGAAAAAGAAAGGGAGGGGGTGTTAAAAGTTCCTGAGCTGACAAGGGCTCCCAGTGCCCTGCAAAGCCAAAGACGAGTATTTTTAAGTACTTCAAGGCGGAGACCAGAAGAGACTTGCCGGTGTCACGCCGCGGGGGCCGCGAGTGGGAGGAACACGAGCGGGGAAGGGGCCGCTCCGAGCGGGCTGGGGACCGCACGGCGCCCAGCCCCGAGAACCGCAGGTCCGGGGCCTCCTCTCCCACCTTGCCCACGACGGGGGGATACGCAAGCCTCACACGAGACCCAGAGAGGGCAAAGGAACGCGCCCCGCCGTTCGGGGCTCCAGCGAGGGGCCGAGGCCGGTAGGAAGGCTCGAAACAAAGCTTCCCCCCTCCCACCGGCTGAGGCGGGAGGGCCCCGGGACGGACAGTTCAGCGCCGGCCAGAGAGAACGAACGGCGCCGGGGCGACCCGCCGCTGCCCTCATCGCAGCTGTGAGAGAGAAGGCTCCCACAGGGCAACGGCGGGATTATCCCCGCGAGCGGCAAGAGACCCTTGAAAAGCGGCAGCTCCCCCGCAGCGGTCTTCGCGGCGGCCGCCAGGTCCCTGGGGGAGAGCGGACACCCTGAGCACCGCCACTCTCCGCTCCCTCCCTCCGCCGCCGCCGCTGCTGGAGGCGGGAGCACGGCCCCGCACCCACCTGGCACCGCGCTCCATCCCATCCCGCGCCGCCGCCGCTCCAGCCGCCGCCGACCGCCTTCGCGGGCTAAGCCTCCGCGCCCCCCACCGCCGCCCCGCCCCGTCAGCCTCATGCTCCGCCCCCAGCCTCCCTCTTTTTCCGTGCCAGAAGGGGCGGGGCAAGACGCGCCAATGGAGGCCGCGGCTTCACCGTTCTCCTTGTTGATCGGCGTGAAACGTATCCAATGAAAGCGCCTGGAGGCCGGGCAGAGCTGTCAATCAGCTACCAATCAGCTACCAAACCTACCTGGGGTTCGCAAAAGGCCGGGTCGGGCGCGGGGGAGGGGAGGTTCCACCCGCTGACCGGCACCGCCGCCCTCCCCTCTGCCTCCCCCCTCCCTCCCCCGCAGCCCTGGGCCTGGCTCCCGCCTCTCGATGCGGCCGCCGACGGCCCGGCGATACGGTGGTTGCCGTGAGCTTCCCTCCTGCCGCCTGGCCGCCGGGAAACTGTCTCCTCCCCAACATCTGCGTGCCCCTCGAGAGCAGCCGCCTCGTTCCCTCGGCGCCGCCGGCTGCTTCCCCACCCGGCCCCGCGTCCTGCCCCAGCGCCGGGCCGGACTCACCCCCGCCCCCCAACAGGCGGCTCAGCATCCTGGCCCCGGTCCCGGCTCTGGAGCTGGGATCTCCGTTCTCTCGCGGCTGCTTTCCCGTCAGGCGTGGTGCGGGGGCTGCTGTGGCCCTGCCGCAAGTCTCCCTGCCCAGCCACGCTCTGGCCACCCCTTGGGCCGGCTTGGGCAGAGCCGTGCCCGGTCCCTGGCAGCGATGAGGGCAGTCTTCCGTTTCCCCCCGCGGGGCCTACTACCTCCTCCACCCGCCACCTCAGCCCCATTACTGCCTGCCGGAGGCCTCTGCCCTCATTCCCGACTGCCGCAGGCACCCGCCGCCCCGGCCCTTTGCCTGCCCTTGCGACCCAGTTCCTACTGAGCCCAACTTACGGCTGTCGGGGCCACAAGAAGCTTCACGTTCGCACCGACGCGCACCCGAACACTGCTGGGGCGGTGGGACTTGCTTCAGGGGCGGCAGCGGGGCCCTTTGCCCCGCTGGGCCGGGCGCATTGTGCGGGCTGCAGCTGCTGACCCAGCCCCAACAATGTGCCCTTTCCTGCTCGCTTGAGATTTCGTCCTTTGTGGTTACCCCTGTAACGGGCTTTTGTTGCTCGCTGCAAAGCCTTTAGAAAAAACAAGTCGGACTTTATCATGTGAATGAGATTTTGGGGGAGCGTGAGAGGGGCAGAACAATCACCAAGCGAACTGTAATGGGCCCGGGGCACTTCCATAAATAAGCACGGCAGAAAGCGGAGGTTATTGAATGCCATCTTGCGCCAGTCATCTTTGGCAACTGGAAGTTTGCTGAACTCAGGCCCGATTGTACCACTTCGGCTTTAGCTATCCATACTTGGCCTTACGGCAACGACGTGGACTCGGCGCGCTCCTCCTTTTCACAACAAGAAATAGGCAGAACTGCTATTAATTTGAGAAGAACTGTTTGTGTGTTAAGATACCAGCCATCGGTCAGGGAGAACCGCTGCTGTCATCACTCAAGGTTACGCAGCAAAAAGGGAGCAGGTCAGCTTTGAAGTACGGATGGTGACAGTTTTATGATCCTGGCAAAGCAAACAGAAGTCATCAGGTAATATAACCCTAAAAGAAAGAAACTGTGCTCTTTTTACCCAGTGTAAGGGCTCACTGAGACAAAAAAGTCTCTAGGTTTTGAGAAATACTCATTCTCTATTCAAAAGGAGAGTGTTTTCCTTAAAATACATATACAACAAGAAAGAGGAACCTCTTCAGAGATTGTAAAATAAAACAGAGGGAAAATGACCTGGCGTTGTTAAAACACAGCTCCATTCGTGCTTGTTCAGTGATGTATTTTTATGCTGAAAATGGGATCTTCAGGTTTGAAAAATATCAATTTCAAACAGACCTGTCACCACCAGTAATTCTTTTCCACTCCATCAAAGTAGCCTGTGTGATGCTCAGTATTAATGAACATTTATTTCATTCCAGCTGCTTTCCATGGTCTTGGATTCCTTCTCAGCTGTCATTTTTCTCCTCTGTATTCATAAGAATTTAAATTCTATTTTTAATAATATCTTCATCTTGTAAAAAAAGGAACTCAGGCAGAGCTTCATTACTAGATGTTTGACCTTGCCTTACAATTTGCAAATAAGGCAAACCTGCCAAACAATTTGCATTTAATCTGTACTGAGTTTTTGTTAAGAGACAAAAAAAAAAGGTGATTAAATTATCTGCAAGGAATAATTGAATTGGCTTTTGTCTGAACCATTATTGGTTTTAAGCAAAATCATGCTTTAGAACAGTCCTCTGAAGGCAATAGATACAGGTTTGGGCTGACACACCAGGAGATGTCCAGGATTGATCTTTCTCTTATTAATTTCACTTGAAGGCAGAATCAGGCTTTAGGGGGTAATGAAAAGGGAGGTTTATTGGAGGCTGAAGCCAAGATGACTTAGCAGGAGTGAGCATGACATTTTTTTAATATCTGCTTATAATATGACCAACTTGAATCAAATTTATAAGAACCTCCTTTTCTTGAATAGTTAACTTCACAGTAAAAAAAAAGTGCAAAATAAGAAGAAACCATATTTTGAAAATCTGTTATACCTCATGTTGCTCCCTGCTGAAGAGCATATTTCATGGTAGTGAAATCTTTTTGCCTTTCAGGAAACATGAAATTGGTGAATAATGTTAAAATAAATAGCGTTACACAAGTGATTTACAACACCACCGATAATCATTACAGCATCTCTGATTATTAATAGGACATTGATGGGCCCCAGAAGACTTTCTTGCTGAATCAGCTTTTGAAATAAATTGCTTCTCCTCCAGCCGCAGCCGCACCCCAGAGAAGGGGGAACCATGTCTTGGCTGAGGTAATTGATTTAGGATGGCTAGCAGATACATGCAATGCACAACATAAGATGCTTTATGAGTTACTACATCTCTGTTAATGGAGTTTATTTGCCACTAATGCAAAACTATTTAGCCTTGATAAGTCTGCAAGAGTATGCCTCAGACTCTTCATGTTTTCAAAATTATTGATACTCCCATACTATTTGTATTTTTCAGGAATATTTTCCTGAAAGCATTAACTGTTTTGCTTTTTTGTTGTTGCTGTCTTTTTACTATCCCTGGATCACTGGAATACTGAAAGTAGTTACAAGCAGCAGCACGTACCCTCTGAGAAGTAGCTCTGTTCCTCTAAGTCTCTCTACAGTGTAAGTATTTGTATTTTTTTACCTTGGGAGTCAGGTACAGCAGATGAGGGCACCTAGTTTTCCTTCATTTTGCTGTCAAGATATCATGCTTTGCATACCTTTGAGAGCAATATATTTTCCCTCTGGAGGAAACTTACAGTTTATGGTTGGACTTGATAATCTTAATGCTTTTTTCCAACCTAAATGATTTTGTGATTCAGTGACTAGCAAAGTGTATGGAATCGAGATGCAAGTAAGTCCTCAAAGGAAACATTCAATACAAGTTCAAAGAGGCACTGTGTAATCAATCTTGAGAAAAAAAATGCAGGCAAACAAGAACAAAAGGTAGCCTAATAACTTTTCAAGACAGCTACTTTCATCAACTAAACAAGAGTTGTAATTCTGCCAATTAATAGTAAGGTCCATTAAGTGTAAGTCATACAAACTGCTATGCAGAGAACTCATTTTTCTTTGCTGGCTCTGACACTCGGGTAGGGCAGTGTAGAGTAGGATATCCTACAAAGCAGGGACTGGTGATCTATTGTGGGAGTGGACATAGTCTCTCATAGTGGTTTTATGGCATTATCTGTTGAACAAGCTCCCTTTTAAAAATGGACACATGAAGGACACAATTCCAAGTTCCTAGGGAGGTTAAAAAATTATACACAGAAAGCTGTAACTAGTAATAGACTGTTGATGTAGCAGCCCTACAATGCAGGGCAGAGCTAGAACTGATGGCATGAAGCTGAGAAACAAGAACCACAGGGTGAATAGTCCGAAAGAAGAGAAGGGAAGGTCAGCTCACAAGGATAGTTGAGGTTCTGCAACAGGACTGTGTGAAATGTTTCAAAGTGTACTGTACCAAACACTTTTCTGTCAGCCAAGGATGAAAGAAAGAAATTTTATGTCTCCTGGCTGGATTCATTATAGATGTATGCTTTTTTTGCAGACCCAGCACTCCTTTCCTAAATATCTATGCCTTGTTGTATTATGGCCACCGATCATAACAAACATAATATCAAGGGGGTGGAGGGATGGAGTGTCACAGGAGAATCTCTTACTAGGTAAAAATAAGCTCTCCTGGATAAAAATAAAAGGGTAAGGAATAGTAACATGTTGCTCATTGACAGAGGATTTATGAGGCTGGGAAGTCCCTAGCTGCTTTCTCACTCTACCGAGCCCATAAACAGACATGGATATTGAAAGATTCATAATCACTCTGATTGCTTACAGCCTGATGTCCAATAGTTATTGGTAGTCTAACTCTTTCTGATATGTCTGTCTGTCTTGTAGTATCACAGGTAAAGATTACCAACACAGACTACATTTATCCACTTCCCAATGACTTCCAGCAAGAGGTTTCCATCTAGCTCTCATATATGCCTTTAGAAATCTCTCTTCTTATCTACAGAAACTCACAAAAGAGTCACTGCATCAGTCAGTGGCATACTTCACTAACTTCTTAGACTTTGTGGGACAGACACAATCAGAACATGAAGATAAGCTACTTGACCATCACATGGCTTCAGCTTATATTTGAACCTCTCTGACTTGCTTTAGATATGAAGATACTAGGACTGACATACGGATGTGCAAACTTTCAGACCCAAACCCAGCCTTGCCCAAGATCTTGGAATGTTCCCAGCAGGCATGCCACCTCTCTGAGTTCACTGTACCCTGGGATGTCAGGCAGACTGTGGGAAGAGCAATGAAGGGGACAGCTGTGATGAAAGGGTTAGTTATATTAAATGATTTCTCATCTTTTTCATACGTCTATAAGAATCATAGTGGCTGCCAATCAGAAAAGCTCACCTGGAACTGTTAGGAGGCATATTACATAGCAAACAAGCATGGAGATTACAGTCAAAAATTAATAAAAATATTTTAAGAAGGCAGTATTAAATAACATCCCAGTCTTCCAGCCAGACTAGTATGCATAACTCATCAGAATAAAACTGTCATGCAAACACCTTAATTACTGATCTCAGTGTCTGCTTCACAGGAGTAAAATTCTCTATAGTCACAGCCATTTATAACCCTGCTCTTAGAAGGCAGTCTTTTCATGGCAGAGACCAAATGTATATATAAGTTTGCACACCACCAGGCATGAAATGCTTCTGCAGTTTCCCTGGCCCAATGTATGAAGTCCTATGACAAGTGCACTGTTTTAGGCACTGTTGTATCCTGTTATATGGCAAGTGAGTGACACAAGGCCATTGAGACCTTGTCTCAGAGTGAGACCAGTGTCTTCTTTCTTCCCAGCACCTTGCTAAGGAACACATTTTCCAGTTGGGATGCAGACACAGCTGGATCAAAAGTCAGGTTTACCCAGTGGACTTGGCATCTGGTGTCCAGAAGCACATGAAGCTGACATGTAAAAGATTCAGGTATGGGAGTAAAGGTAGGGAGCACCAGAAGAAAATTAAATGTATGAATCTCATATAGTTTGGATAAAGTGAGACAGATTTTATTGAGATTACCCTTCAAAAACATATACAATTTAACTGCAAATAGAAAAGAATGTCAACTGTATTCTGGGCTGCATCAAAACCAGTGTGACCAACAGGTTGAGGGAGGTGATTCTGTCCCGCTACTCTGCTCTCATGAGACCCCACCTGCAGTACTGTGTCCTGCTCTCATGTCCCCAGTATAAGACAGACACAAAGCTGTTGGAGTGAGTCCAGAGGAGGGCCACAAAAATGATCAGAGGGCTGGAGCACCTCTGCTGGGAAGACAGGCTGAGAGAGTTGGGGTTATTCAGCATGAAGAGAAGGTTCTGGTGAACCTTAGAGCAGGCTTCCAGTACCAGAAGGGGCCTACAGGATAGCTGGAGAGGGGCTATTTGCAAGGGCATGGAGTGACAGGACAAGGGGTGATGGCTTTTAACTGAAAAGAGGGGAGATCAGATGTTAGGACAAAATTCTTCACCATGAAGGTGGTGAGGTCCTAGCACAGGCTGCCCAGAGAAGCTGTGACAGTGTTCAAGGCCAGGTTGGATGGGGCTTTGGGCAACCTGGGCTAGTGGAGAGTGTCCCTGCCCATGGCAGGAAGGTTGGAACTAGATCATCTTAAAGGTCACTTCCAACCCCACCATTCTAAGTTCACACTAAAAATAAATAGGGAAAGTATTGATATAAACACAGAAAATGGGGCAAAAATTGCATCAAGAGATCTCTTAGTCCACATCATGTGCCAAGGCTGGATAGATGAGAGAGATATGGTAACTGACTAGAATATGTTTGATTATTTTAAGGTATTTAATCTAAAGAGCAGAATTCCACAATCTTCTCCTGCCTTCTTGCCTAGTGTTTGCTGTCAGAAAGTTTTTACTAGTGTCTAATGCAACTCTTCCATGATGTAATTTTAGCAGTTTCTTTTCTCGTGCTGTCCGCAATGGACATGGAGAACGGATGTCAACCTGTGATTACTTGAAGGCTTCTCACAGCTCTCCAGTTATGCATTTGATAAATTAGCCCCCTAGCTCTTTCAGTCTTGCCTCACAGGATGTTTTCTAACTCCTTGCCCCTTTTACTTTCTTTCTTTCTTTCAGATTGTCTCCAGATCTGCTGAAGTTCACTGCACAGAACCAGACACCCAGCACTCAATAGAAATGCCACGTGTTTGCTTTTACTGTAACTGTATGACATTGTTGCTACATATTCCACTTGTGAGTCACTGTAACCTCAACATCTTTTTCAGCAAAACTTCTGCCTAGTCAGCTGTTTCCCATTCTGTGTTAATGCACTTGATTTTCCCAGATTAAGTGCATACCTTGCATTCTCCTTTTTGAAGTTCATCCAAGCAGTTAGACCAGCTGTCCCATTTGTCAAGATTATTTTGACTGCTACTCCACCAGGTTTGTGACATCTGCAGGTGTGTTACACATACTTCCTATTTCATCATCCAGGCCACTAAAGTAAATACAAAACCTTACCAAACTCGGGGCACAATCTCTGATTACTGCTTTTCAAACAACCTTTAGCTTCACAGAATGTCATTCAAACATGTTGCATAGCAATGTATTATACCTGGTATGAGAGGGGGGGACTTTGTCTAGTCTTCAAAGGATGCTTCAATACCCACCCTACCCCCTCAAACAGCTGTACTGCTCTAAATACACTTTTCCACCATAAACCCTTCAAAGGTTTTCTTCTTCAGCAGCTCCAGCCACTATAGACCAAGCTCCTCTTTTGAGCAGCCCTCTGGTGAAAAAAGATGCCTTCAATAAGGCAGAGCTGAATGAAGACTGGGATTAAAAGCGCAATTATTTCCTGCTTCAGAAGTACTAGTGATTGTGGCTTGATCAAAAAAAGCCACACAATATTAATTCTGAAAAATAACCAGAGCAAAAAGTTAGATCTTCATCAAAGTATTAAAAGAGTTGCAATGCTGTCAGTTTGAAAGACCATCTTGCTAAAAATAAATAGAGATGAGATGAGATGGGTATTTGAACACCAACCAACTTTTTTAACAAGGCAAAGCTTTATGCATAATTAATATGTCACTGGAGGATTTTTCTGCAAATAAATATAAAGCTAAACTGTTTAATTGTCAAGATAATTTCAGCAACTTATTACCACTTTGTCTGGTAGGATAGACTTCCCTAGTCATCTGGAATGTTACTCAAATTAGTAAAAGTTGAGATCCAGCTGACAGTTTAGAATGTAGATCTTGAAAACAGGAAAAAAGGTCTTACTGTCACAGACACACTTTTAATCTTCAAAACCACATTATTTCTTTGTAATGAAGTTTGGAAGTGCTACATTTATTGGATTTCTTTTGTGAAGTGTATTCTTTAATTGTTCTTAACAACATACCTTCAGCATGTGAATTCTGCTGCTTTTATTCTGCTTTCTGGATGAAGCTAATACCATTTAGCTCTGCTTTACAATCAAAAGCAAGGGAAATCAAAACACAATGCACATTTCATGACACAAAGTTGAAGAGCAATCACCAACTGTGTTAGGTCTCCATCTTGCACGTTGTATCCTAAGCCTCCTGTTGTCTCCAATTACACTTGTGTACCTACAAAGCATGAAGAATGAGTCTCTTCAGATATTGATTGTGAGTTCTACCCTTCTGACTGCAAAGCTCCCTTGCTCTCGGACCTTTTGGCCAAGCTGTGTGGGGGTTTGAAAGCTCCACCTGTATTTTCTGGGTCAGTACACTCATTTCTTTGTGGGATGAAACCTTATATTGGAAGAGCATGGCAAGTATCGTTTTCTGTGGGTCTTACCTCTGCCTGAGATATGCATGGATGCCTGCAGTCTTCAAGGCAGATGCCTACGGTCTCCATTCTCATATACAATTCTTACATAATCGTCCCAGTGCAAATCTTATCTGTGTGCATGCAAACTGGAGTGGGCAAGAGGCATTGCACTGCACTCTGAGTGCTCAGTCTGTCAAAATGAGCAGGAGTGCAAACTCCCGGCGGTAATTAAGCCGTGCTGGGAAATCGAGTATATGTCATATAGAATAGGCTGTCTCTTCTGTTTTCCTTCACTGCCTCCCCTCCTCCAATCCAGCCCCTTTTTCGGTCAAAAGGGATCAAAATATGGAATGAGGGGGAGATTTTTAAGTAAGTCTTAACAGCAGCTTTACAGCAGTAGGAAAATCTGTTCTTTGAATAACAGAATTAGAGGAGGAATTCTTAACTGACACAGGCGAGCAAGGAAAGCAACCACAGCAAGGCAGGACAAAACCCTGTCAGAATAAAGAAATCATAGTGAACCCACAGAAAGGGCGACTGGGAAACACTGAGAGAAAGAGAGTGGCAGAGCCCTTATGCAGTGCAGATGCTCAGGGGGGCAAGGCAGAAGGGAGAAATAGAGACTATGTGCTCATTCAGCTTTAGCTGGAACAGGAGACGGCTGTCTTTCCTACCATACATCAAACTGAGCTCCGGAACTCCGGAACAAAAACAGTTCAATACAGACTGTCTGCAGCTATGCCTTTTTGATTCTCCTTTTTCAACCAGTGCCTCATGGGAAACCTCCCCCATCTTAAAAAAAAAAAGAAGAAGAAAAAGAAGCCAGTTTAGAAACAACTGTCATTACATAGCATATTTTCCTCATTATAAGGCACTTAAAGAACAAGAAAAAGCCATCTGCTGTAACTTGGCTGCCCTTTCCATTTTAGGTTAATCCACATTTCTGGTTTTTTCATCATCATTCCCAATTAAACCTTCTCCAAAACAAATTTAGATGTTTTTACAATTTTTATTTAAACCTCATGATTCAATTGCAGTCCTTTTGGCAGAGTATCTGACAAAATCATCATGTCTTATATGAAACATTCCTGCCTACACTTTGTACATTAAACTGATTTTCCATTTTCAGACTGACCTGAGGAAACGGATGGCAAGCTCCCATGCGGCTAACAACACCAGCTTTGTGCTGGGTGCAGAAGTACAATGACATCGTCATATACCTTGAATTTTAAATGTTTCCTTGTATGGAGAACTTGCGTGGAGCTTTCTGTTCACTCCCACTTTACATTTCTAGGAGCCTACTAGAAGACAGTGTTGTATTGTGCTCTGTACAGTCAGAGAGTTGCACCATGTCCTGTCTCTTGGGGAGACGTTTCATTTTTGTTTCTGCTTGGTTCTATCTACTGTGCCTTAATCTAATACAGAAGTATCTGTGTGGAGAGCAGAATGACGGGAAATGCTTGCCCTGGAGTTCTAATGCTGTCTCTCCTATTTCAGTCTTGTTAATGAACAGCAAATCAAAACAACAAGCCAACAAGTCTGAGCTCCCCTTAGATATCACAGCAGGCATGTGGAATGGCTTCTCCCAGGCATACTGATCACTTTTACCACATTTACAGTACTCTAATAAACGCTTCTTGGAGCCGCTCCAGGCAACTGTAATTAATTCTCAGTGGGATGCTGGTAGTGGTCACCCCGGATCAGAAAGGTCAGGACACTGTCTGTGCCTTTACAACATCAGTAAAAATTAAATACCCACTTTCCCCAAAGGTCACCACCCGCCAAATACAAGAAGCGATCAATCTCAATCAGTTCCCCCGTTCCCTGCTGTTCCTCATTATTTCTGGCCTTACCCTAAAAAATTAAAGATAAACACGTAAACAAATCAAAGCAGAAGCTGGTTTGGCCTTGATCTAATCCTCCCTCCTGCGCAAGCAACTGATGAAGACCCAAGCAGAAGTGAGAGAGCCCCCCCCAAACACGTGGAGAGCCACTCACCTATGGGGGACCCTGGCTTTAATTAATCTCCCTGCCTTCTTAGGGTGGCTAAAAGAGGAAAATCCACCCTGGCAAACATCTGCTGCACCGCGCGGGCAGCAGTCACTCAAGGTGAAGGCCTGAGTAACCTGAAGGAAAACGCTTCCCCCCGCTGACGTCTCAAGCCTGGCGCTAATGGCTCCGCCGCCGCTCAGTACCATGGACAGGGCTCGGCCGGGCCGCTCCGCGCCGCCCCTCTCCGCTCCGCCCCGCACCGCCCCGGCAGTGCGGGACGGTACGGAGAGGAGCGGCCTGGCCGGCAGGAAGCGAGGGAACCATGCACGGCGACCCCGCGGAGGCCCGCGGGCCTGGCCGCCCGCTCCCAGGCCTGGTGGGGTTGCAGGCGTGGCGGCGGCACGGGTCGCCGCTTGCCGCAACTGGGGAGGTGTGGGGGTGTGTGTGTCTTTCTGTATTCTTCCTCCCTTCCCTTCCCTTCCCTTCCCTTCCCTTCCCTTCCCTTCCCTTCCCTTCCCTTCCCTTCCCTTCCCTTCCCTTCCCTTCCCTTCCCTTCCCTTCCCTTCCCTTCCCTTCCCTTCCCTTCCCTTCCCTTCCCAGCCCTTCCCTTCCCTTCCCAGCCCTGCCCCCCCTCCCCTTTCCCCCTTCCCCTCTCTCCTTCCCCTTCTCCTTCCCCTTCTCCTTCCCCTTCCCTTTCCCCTTCATTTTCCCTTTCCTTTTCCCTTTCCTTTTCCTTTCCCTTCCCTTTCCCCCTTCCCCCTTTCCTTTCCCCCTTTCCTTCTCCCTTTTTCCTTCCCTCTCCTCTCCTCTCCTCTCCTCTCCTCTCCTCTCCTCTCCTCTCCTCTCCTCTCCTCTCCTCTCCTCTCCTCTCCCTTTCCTTTCCTTTCCTTTTTTTTCACGTATCTTTGGAGCCTGGCAGTTCTTCAAGGGGGAGGGAGGGCACCTCAATATAAGTGAAATACAACAACAGAGGAGATACTACACTGTACACCCAGCCAAGAGAGGAAGCATCGGACAAAATCACATGCAAAATAAAGCCGATTATTGCCCATTCAAACCAGTTACTCAAAACTGATGTCTTCCTGAGAGGGACAACATAATCAATCTTTTCTCAGCTTTCTGTGTCATCGGTTTCTCTCTCCAGTGCCAGAGAAGTCAAATTTGACCCTGGTGATTTTATTAATAAAAGAAAAAAAAAAAAACCCACCAAAACAACATTGTTTTCCTCTGCTTTGTCTACTGCATTGTTCCTTTGTGTGACTAATATTAGTTTCTTTCACTGGCCTGGTGGTAACCCTGAACGTGATATTGCTCCTCTGAGGAACCACATAATTTTGTATGTAAATGTCAAGTCCCACTGTTCATCATGGGAAGTGCCAGCCTCGGGGCTGAGACAGTCAGGTAGCCTTAAACAAGCACGAGAAACAGTCTCCAAAGACTATTAGACACTGGGTATCATTACACTACTAATTTCCCTTGGGACACTCTCCGTCTCTGCTCGTAGGCCTCTCACAAACCTCTCCAAAGCCTTCGTTTCAGCCTCACACTCCTTAATCAGTCTCTGCCTCCCTCTCCTCTGCCCTATCATGTGAGTAACATCTCTCTCACTTTGGTTTTCTGTTTACTCATGGCACATCCCTATTAAGCCGGCCAAGGAACAGAAAATGTTCATTGCCTTTCTCTCACTGCCCCACTTTCCTCAAAAAGCCAAGAAGCCAAGCTAGGGTGGACACCATCACACCCAGCATGATGTTTCCAGGGGTCTCTCCCTTGTGTTTTACTTACTTTGACTGCAGCTCATTGGGCAGCCAAACTCTGAGCAGTACAATCTCAGTAGACCCGTGCATGCTGCTGAAGTTCAAATGAGAAGGAATTATCTGTCTTCAACTTGTACACAAGATAATTTCATTTTCCATCAAATAGTGCTCTTGTAAGAGATGCAGACAGATGATGGACTCTGGCTGGTGTCTATTACATGAAGTGCAACAACTCCTATGATACACCCCTCCCACACTGCTCTATCTATCTATTGATTCCCATCACATAATTAAATTGTGAACTCTGAAAGGGAAAGCCATCTTTCATTTCAAACACCGAGCAGCCTCTAGCCCACCAGGGCTCTGAGCCCTTATTAGATCTCTGGTAATACGGCAATGCAAATAGTAAGGGAGCTGCATCTGCCGGCTCGCTAGCCCCAAGACTCCACACTTGCCTAGTGCAAGGGATCTTATATATCCACTAACACAATAGCCAGAGTGACAGGTCATTACAGTGCTATTGTGCCAGAAGTGTTGTTATGAGTATAAAGGATTGAGCTGGTTATTAATCATCTCAAAGCGTTTTGCACAGGCACAAACATAAATCACAGCACTCCATACAGTTGGGTAATTACATTCTGCCACAATAAATTCCTTTTAAAATTTCTACCAATAACAATATTTTTCACTTCCAGTCCTAAACTTCGTGCTTTGTTGCTTTACACCACCAAATAACTGATGTATTTCTCTTCTGAGGTGATCAATTACCTTCTACAGAAATTCAGATGTAGACAGAGCTGCACTATATTCTTTATGTAGCCATCGTAGGGCTCTGGAAAGCCCTTTCTTCATATTAAATTATGTATAAACACACAATTTTCTTACTCTAAAGAAAACATGTTAATGACAGCAACAGACTTCTTGAGGCAGCCTTTTTGAATGCCCAAATAGTAAACATTGACTCCTAAACTGCATCTATCCCATGATGTCATCAAATCCAAAAGCAGCCAGGAAAGAGAGAAAATATTCTAATCTCCTCTTAATGCACCTTTCAGAAATCTCAGCACAACTCGGACAGTCCTGAATATAAAATAGCAATGTCATTTGCAACTGGCTATTTATTATTTAGCATACAGGGCTATATAGCTGTGCATTCCTTTATAATGCATGAAGGGAGCTTTCAATTAGTAAAGCAGGGAGGGTTTGGCCCTTCAGAGGACGTTTGAAAAGCCTTGCTGAAACACAGTTTCTGAAGACCTGTGCCACTATACATAGGTACCACTTAGGATTTGCTCCTCAGAGAGAACAATTCCCCCTAACCACACTGAAGCATTTCTGCCCAAATGGAAACAACATATTGGGGCATGCTGTGCCTGGTGGCAGTGCAGGTCGTTTCCTTTTATTAAACCCCCCAAAACCCAAAAATCACTCACCAGGTGCCTTACGTAAGCCCCAATGCACTCTTTAAATCAGTCTCCAAAGAGAGGATAAATGGATCTTCTTTTCAAAACAATGTCTTGAAATTATGTATAACACCTGATATCATCAGTTTTGCAGCTATCTTTGGAAGCTTCTCTGGTTTAGCAGCAAACTAAAGAGATAAGCAAATGCATACTAGGATCTGCATCGTTGCTTGGAAACAATCAGTTTGGGAATGGCATAATCCTATTAGACTAAAGAAGACCAAAATTTTAACAGACTTCATGCGATTCAGATGCAAACTCTTCCTCTTGAATCAAATTTTACTGCACATATTTAACAGCTTTCCTATTTTTTTTTTGTTCCTCTCTACTAAAGGGCATACATAAATTCCTCATGGCATCACAACAATGCATAATAATGTGCTAAACCTTTATTGATTTGCTTGGCATTCTCATAGACTCCCCAGTCCGAAAACATATGCATTGAATTATACACTCGTGTTTCCAGTATAAAAAAATACATTAGATGCAAAACAGAAGACTGATGTGTTTAAGAGACTGCTAAAAGGAATATAGAGGTCCGGATTGTTCAAGCTGGGTTTGTCACAAGAGCACATCTGGGAGCACTGGAGGGATGCTCACACCACAGTTTGAGGCAACTCAGTCAGCATGTCTGATTCAGAGCACTGAAACAAGCTGCCCAGAGGTGTTGTAGAGACTCTTTCTCTGGAGATACTCAAGACCTGTCTAGACACTTACCTGTGCAATATGAGCTAGGGAACCTGCTTTGGCAGGAGGTTGGACCCGATGATCTCTTCAGGTCCCTTCCAACACATATGATTCTGTGATTCTGTGATTAGAGTCCTGCTACTGTGAATGGAGAAACACCAGCATATCCTATAACTGAGCTGGAGCAGGGGGCTATGTTACTCTTCCTCTGTCAAGTACAGAAAGAGCCCAAATATGTAAAAAGATCTCTGAAGTTGAGCACAGCAGCCTCAGGCCTACTCTGATGTATCTTCAGCTTTCTCAGGAGTCCTGTTACCACGGTGGGGCTGCTGCAGTGTGGAGAAACCCTGTGATCACACTATGGCACCAGCCTGGAGAGGGCTGGAGCACAACTCAGTTCCTCAGCTCCAAAATGTGGATAGTTCTAGTGGAGACTTACAAAGAAAACTTTCCAAATTCAAAAGTGGTGCAGAGCATCAAGAGGATGAAGCCTGTACTCTCTCATGATTAGAATTCACACTGAAATGTGTCTTTATTCAGAGGAGCTCTCATTTACACACTGAACTACCATCCATTTCAGTGGACCAGAAACTTCACTGTAAAGTATACCATACACACAAGTGCTTTCCCAGGGAGAAAGCACAGATTCCTCCCTCCTTGTGGTCATAGCTCCTGTCTTCAACCCCGCCAAGAGCAATAGTCACGGATCTTAGTGTGTCAGTGTGAAATTAGTGTACTGGCCATGGGCAGCTCCTTCTGAACAAACACCAGGATTGGATGCTCTGCAATAACCAAGATCCATTTTATACATGGTCAGCAGCAAGGTGAAGGATAGGAACAGCCTTTTGAAGAGACCCACTTTTTTACCCCAAGACATTTCTCCTCGAGGCAGGGTTGGCACAGGCAGGGCACCTACTGATGTTGCCTGGTCTGAACTCCGTTCTCCCGGGCTGTTAAGCAAGCCTGCGCTATCAATGGGTACAGTATTCATATTAAAAGCCTGAATTGTAAAAGTACAAATGGGAGATGATTCTCAAAAGACATTTTTATAGCCAGCAGAAAGCTTCTTGCCAATTGCTTTAAAAGACTTTGAAAGTTTTCCAAGGCAGTACAACATGGGCCCAGATCACTCCTACCGGCTTCGCTTCATAATTGCTTTCCCTTTCAATATTTATTTTTGTCTTCAGCTGAGTGCTTCCCTCTCTGCTGCCCAAGTCCCCTCTCACTGCCAGCATCCCTCAGAAAGGGCTGAATAGAGCTTCCCTTTCCACCCCTCAGACGTGGCCCAGCTGTGCCACAGGCCGCCTTAGGCAGAAGCAAAAGGCACACTTGCCCGTCTGTGTCCAAAAATATTTCCAGCTTTCTCAGCATTAAATATTAGGGGAAAAGTCCAGCTTTTGGGCTCAGCACAGCCAACTGCCAACTCCTGACACCTGGAGCAATCCCACAGCGTTTGGCAATTTCTGCTTTGCCAACACAGCTTTCGTGTAGATTAACCTACTCTATCGCCAAGAATTACATGACCAGCTGAGAGGAGGAAATATTTGTGTGCTAGCCAGCCCCAGTGCACTGCATTTTACTGACACAGGTTGCCACAAGTTACTCAAATAAGAGATCGTACTCAAGGTCCTGGAGTTTCCCAGAAGCCTTTTTTTCACCTGCATAACATCTGTTCTCAGCCACTGCTGAAGGTCTCATGGATTTTTAAATGCTGTATTTGGATCAGAACTTTTCTAACCTCCTTTGCTGCCCCTTCTGTACACATTGCAGAAGAGCTAGGCTGACCTGAGCTCTCTGTGACTGTCCTAGAGACCTTCAGTTCTGTATTAACTGTACTGATGGTGTCCGCACCTCCTGGGCACTTGTATTTCCACTTCAAGACCTCCAGTGGTGCTGTGATCACTCCTACATCCAAGTGATGGGAAATTTTGGAGCTAACTGCTTCAGAACTGATTTTCAGAAATGCAAATCAGTGGATGAGACCTTTTCTCATTTGTTTTCCTGAACTACTTTATCTGTCAGTGAGAAATCTGCTTTTTTTCCCTTGTCTTTTCTACACCTTCAGCACTTGGATGATTGCTCTACTTCCTGACTCTTCCTCTTCAGATTTTTTGATGTATTGCTGATGTGTTTATATCCTAAAAAGATTTCCCATGTTCTTCTGTGTTTAACTATGACATTGTTCCTTATTAATATGTTATTGTTAGCTGGCTGCTATTATAGATATATAGATATAGGTGTGGGATACAGCTGTTTGTGACATAACTGGTCCTGGTGGTCAGCTTTTGCTGAGGAGAGGGAAACACAGCGTGAGAGGGATGACATCAGAGTAGCTCGATACCCGTTTTTATTTTCTCCTATGGGTTTTCATAAACAAAAGCTGCAAGGGCTTTTCTTCTCTGAAGTTGTAGCCCCCCCTCCTCCCAGTCCTCATCCCATGTATCTGCGCAGAGTAGTAGGGTCTTTCATCTCCCCATGTAATCTGAGCTCTTTTCTTGCTTGCCTCCTCCGAGGAGCCTGGGTTTGGGATGGACATGGATGCAGTCCACATGGAAATGTCTACAGTCATCACAGCACACATTTTGGGAAACCAGGGCCACCACAGGGATCAGAGGCTGACATCAGCAAGGAGACGGGGCTGAGCCAACAGCATGGAGCCCAGCTGCATGAAAAAGGGAACAGCCAAGGAAGTGAGCCTGATATTGGGCGAGGGGGGGAGGGGGCGGGAAGTGGCCTTTCCAGTAAGGTTGGAGGCTGCAGATTGTGGCAGAAAGCGAGTGCCCGCCTGCTGAGGAGTTAAGCACTTGCCTCTTTGCCACAAAGCACAATGAAGCCGAGGATGAAGAAGGAGGCACAAGCACTAAGCTTTCCTGAGAGGCTTAAGCATTTCAAAATAGCAGCACCCATAGCCCTGTAATTACAGCAGTGCTGCTGCTTGCAATGGGCTGTTAGTGTGGGGCTGAGTTTGCAAGGTCTCAGGACTGAACTGAGGCTCATCAGACTTGGGATTTTTTCCTGAACCTGTGTGAACCTTCCTAGAGCTTTGACTGAAGCCTGGTTATCTGCATCTGCGGGTTTTTTAACTGGGCGGTTACGCTTGGTTTATTTCTCTGTTGCTTTTTTTGCATGCTATAACCATCATGTTCGCATTGACAGTAGCAACAAATAGCTCTTCCCTGCAGAATGAAACCTTCACACCTAGCACAACGAGGTGGTGTAGAGGAAGATGGGCTGGGCTTGATAGCAGGGGCCTTGAGTGGGGGGACACAGGACATGGTGTACAGGCGTGGGGTGATAAGGAGAAGGGCAGAGGCTGACGTGGCAGGGCCCAGGGCTGTAAACAACTCGCCAGCAGTCAGTTAAAGAAACAATGACTGGGGAGCTGTAGAAAGGATGTTTTTGGGGGAAGCAAGCAGCAAAGAACAAGTATCTAACGTAAGTAAAAGGTACCAGATGTGTAAATGTGGTCCTGATGCTGAGAGGCAAATCAAGGCGTGAACTGAATTAGCAGACTTACAGAAATGATCCCAACTGGCTTCTACAGAGGAGTGAAGAAACCATCAACCTGGTGAGGGACTCAGGGCTGCTGACGCTTCCCCAATGCCCCCTGGTCCTAAGCCATCAATCTGAGCACCCAGAAGGGCAGTGGAAGGGGTTGCAAACACTGGAGGAAGAACAAGATGCTAGGACTGGATATAACAATTCTAGCTGCACTGTGATTATTGAAGCTTTTTCTATGGTGGTATTCTTTGCCTTTTTTTCTTTCTTTTCCTATAATAATTAGATCTGGATTAATAAGAATTCTTTGATTAGAACATTTCAATTTCACTTATGTTACCAGCAGATTCTTAGCTCTACACATGAAGCGTGTTTCCTTTTTGTCCATAACAAGATTTTGAGCTTATCACATTCAATAAATCCCTGATGCTTTGGGGACCAAGGCAATTTCTGATTCCTCTCTCTGTTAACAGCTATGCACACCAGACACCTGAAAGCACTAACACTCTCACCACTCTCCCAGAGCAATGTAAGAGCGGGAAAGAGATGCTCAGCAGTCACTGAGCATCCATTACAGCCACTCAGCCGGAGTAGCAGCTTCACTGAGGCCCTACATAACCCCCCTAGCATAGAGGATTTCTAATTCCTGTAAGAAACATTACTCCTTCACATAACTATGCAGTGCCTGGAGTTAATTCCCACCATCTCCTAGCACCTCTGTGCTATGTGTTTTAATGTGCTCTCTCCTCTTTTCTGAGTGTGAAAGAACAAGGTCCTGAAAAAACATGAGATCACCCCAGCATCTTCATCTCTGCACTGTGGCAAAGGGGATGCAACACACTGTTACGGCAGTCTTCAGCCAAGCATTGCAGAGCAGAAGAAAGCCCCAGCTGATACTGGTCATGTAGGATCCATTATACTGGTTTCCTGCCTGCCGAGGCAGTCAGCTCTTAACTATGCTGGCGTTATGGTTGTTATGCCTGAGGAGAGCAGTTTAAAGCAGGTGCAGCATCACCAAGAAATGAGGCCAGTGACCTGGAGTTTCAAAGGGATTTGAGCATCTAGATGGAAGTACAGCCTTGCTGAAACTACCTCACACTCCTTGGGATACTCCTCCCTCTGCTACTTTCCACTTGGACTTGCTTTTCCCCTGGTTATTTCAGCACTTCCAACATTTGCTCCAAAATTCTCCACTGAAATGGATGAATGTAGAAGATGAAACACCAGCATTTTCCTCCTATAATCATTGAGATAATCCACTGAATTTCCAAAGCTGCTACCTGCAAGTTTCATTCAATATCAGGTGCTCTGGAGGGAATTCAGTGACTCTGAAAGTCCAGCAAGGATTAAAAAAAAATAAAACCCCAGGCTGGAGAGGATATTAGTGAATGAAATGGAAGAATAAGACTCTGAGAGATGTGGTACCCCCCAGAGAAGAGGATGCCCAGTCTGGGCTGTATAGATTTTTTAGGTTGTTTTTGGAGAAAAGAAAAAAAAGTGCTATTATGAATAAATAAATAAAATTTTTTTAAGTGTTCATTGACAGGTTAGGGCTTAAATCCTTTGCAGAAGAAGTGAATTGAAGTGGAATTTGAGTGAGGGAAGGACAGCTATTGGGGACAGGAGAGCAATCTATTGCACACAGCACCTACACCCCTACACTGCACATGCAGTTTCCTTGCATTTCCCAACTCTCTCTCTCTGCCCTCTAATTCCAGGTTGCATGTTCCGATAGCAAATATCTCACAGCTGCAGAAAGGAAGCCCCACACAGCCTGTAATTTACTGCCAACCATCACTCAGAAGAAGTTTGCAATTTGTGATAATGGCATTGTTCCTTCCATTCTGTTCTCAGAGCTCATCCTTCATTACTCACAGGGCTTTACAAAGCCGCCTGTGTTTAGCAGCATTAGCCCCTCAAGCTAGAGATTACAGTAAGAATATTTAAAATTTTATTACTGCAGCTATTTTTTTAAGTCCCTGGTGGCAGTAAGTACAAGGTACGAGCGGGGAGTGCCAGGAAAAATCATTCTTGTTTGAATCAGACAACAAATAACCCCCCCATGTCTTATACAGTTTGACATAATAAGCCCTCGGTACAATTAGTCCTTAGATTAGTAATTTTATAATTCAGCTGTTCAGCAATGACTCAAGCCTGCTGTAAGCAATCTCCCAGGTCACAATACACACAGCATTAGGAAGCGAAACAGGGACCTGTGGTTTATTGTTTCAAAAGGTACTTTTCCACTCCAGATCGCCGAGGTTTTTTCTGGTATAACTGCCTGAAGATGACTGGGATTAAATGGATGGGCTTTACCCAAAGCAGTCTGAGGCTCAGCTAAGAGTATATAATCTGTGTCAGTGCTGAACGGAATGGGAAAGTGTTCCCTCACCCAACAATGGGCCATTTCTCTGCTGAAGAACCGGCACTTTACTGCTTTCCCAGGCAAGATAGGCATCATCTCTTGCCTCTGAGGAGGGATGGGGGCATGCACAGAGAGTCACCACACAGAATCACGCAGGCAGGATTCAGAGCTGACGGATTTGCTGTTTCTTTAGGCTAAAGGCTGAGGTCTGCTTCTAATTATGATACTGGTCAAAGCCTCGTAGGCTTCAGATTTGTGAAATCCAAGGGGTTTGTTTGGGTTTTTAAAATTTATTTTGATCTGTGATGCTGGTCTCATCAAATTTTCCCATCCATGACCTTCCAAAAGCATTATTTAGTGTCACCAAGGGCCTCCTGAGGAAGGGGGAGTGCTCAGCTCTGACGCAAAGCTAATATTCACAGACCACGTACAATTGCTCACTATCCGTGACACTATGTTTGGCTCCCAGATTATTCCTCTACTTCTGGATTGTATCAGTGCCCAGTGTGTCCCCTGGAGTGTTATATTTAAATGGTTAATCTTTTCCTCTTCTGTGTCCCAGTATGCTTGTTTCTTTTCCCCAGCTGGGATACACCTTTCCTCTAGAGAAATAATACTCAGTGCCTCAAAATTGTCTTGTGCTGTAGAAATACACTGCTTCCTTTTTAAAGAGTCTCTGGTTTACCCTCTGGGTTTATAAACTCACTTTATATTACAGCCCAAACTCCACTGTCTTATATCCCATGTCTTTCTTCTCATGTTACTATGATGGGAAAGAGGGAGCCATGTAGACAAGATGGCTCATCTACTTCATGGAGAACTGACCCAGAAGAATGCCAATAGCATCTTCACATGTAGCAGAAATATCATGGGCAGCAGGTCCAGGGAAGTGATTGTGTCCCTGTACTCAGCATTGGTGAGACTGCATCTTGAATACTGCATTCAGTTTTGGACCACTCACTACAAGAAAGATATCGAGGCGCTGGAGTGTGTCCAGAGAAGGGCAACCAGGCTGGGGAAGGGGCTGGAGAGCAAATCTCATGAGGAGTGGCTGAGGGAACTGGGGATGTTTAGCCTGGAGAAGAGGAGGCTGAGGGGAGACCTTATCATCACCTACAATTACCTGAAAGGAGATTGTAGAGAGGTGGGTGTTGTCTCTGCCCAAGTGACAGGTGATAGGATGAGGGGGAATGGACTCAAGCTGCTCCAGGGCAGGTTCAGATTAGACATTAGGAAAAAGTTCTTCACCCGAAGGGTTATCAGGCATTGGAACAGGCTGCCCAGGGAGGTGGTTGACTCACCAGCCCTGGATGTATTGAAAAGATGGGTAGACAAGGTGCTCAGAGATATGGTTTAGTAGAGGACAGGTATGGTTGGACTTGATGATCTCAAAGCTCTTTTCCAACCTAGTGATTCTGTGATTCAGTGACCCAATCTGGTGGCTAATAGAGTAGTACTCTTAAATGTGGCCTCTGTTCACCAGATATGTGGCCTCTGTTCACCAGATAAAAGTTTTTCTAACTCTGGTAATATATATCAAAAGGAACAGGACCCCTGGGAGACCAGCGTGGTAGATTCAGCTTCACATGGCAAAACAGAAACCCACATGCTCTACTTTTGTTGATACCAGCCATTAGCTGTATTTAATTGAACAGCAGGTCAGTAAAGGCTCGGGCTCTGATCACCTCTTTAAGTGGAATGCACTTGGACGAGATGGGCAAGTTGATAGGGCATTTCTGAATCTGGATTTATTTTTCAAGAACAATTTCGGCAAAGCTTTTTAAAGCTAAGGTGACCCTAATGATATTAACTATAGAGGTGCTATAATAAGACTGTAGTTCCTAGTTAATCTAAAATTCTTCAAATGCTTAGGTGGCTAGACCATCGTATATAGTTTTAAATAAAAATGCAAACAAAAGTAATTATCTGAATCTGAGTTTAAAAGCTATATTTTCAGAGCTATTCTTTGATGGATTTTTTTTTTCAAATGCATTGCCCTCTTGTTCTGCCAAGCTGAGAAGTTCAACAGCACAGATGAGAGAACCTGCTATAAGGCTGTGCTTTGTGAAAGTGCTTAAACAAATCCACTGGCAGAAAATGCTTGTTTTGCTTTGTGATTTCTTCTTAAAGAAACCTGTAGCCTCTGTCAGTAATTTTTCTGTGATCAGTCAGGAGTGAATCTAGCAGAGGTGTTACCCAGGCTCTGCAATATAACAGAAGTAAGATGTGTCTTCTCTGTGATTTTTTTTTCCTTTTTATTATTAATGATTACATCTTAAAGTAATTTCATAAATAGAATATGCTTTATTGTTCTTCTAACATATCCTAAAATAGACCTTCCACTTTGCTTTCTTCAGGGAATGTTGTCTGTATTTTTCAGGGACTTGTGGCACATGCAGTCATGGAGGTACGAGGCATCTTTGGACAGCAAGGTCAGTTTTGGCTGCCCTTATGTTCTGGTTGTTGCCCATTTTCCCTCAGTTAGGAAAGAGCTCCCTAGCAGCAGAGAACCCCAGAAGATGTCGTGGAACCTGCATGAACAACACATGCTGCAGAATAATTCCAAGCCTTTCATCTTTGTGTGAGCAGCTACACACAGTCTCCTCCTGGTGACTGATGAGCTGTGATCTCCATCTCCCATGTGAATGAAGGTGGCAGCTCCAGGATGCAACATGAGCTCTTGGTGAAAGACAGACTGACCCTCAGAACTGCGCAGTGCATGTTTCTGAGATTGGGCTACACTTGGGAGAGGTTTCAGAAGACCTTGCTTCACAGGGCTGCTGGCTTGTGGGAGCATGACTGAGACCATGGTTAGATAGGCTTCGTGATACCTTGGGTTTGCTGTTAATGAGGGGAGACATGGCAACTATTAGCCCAGAGGAGAGAACAGAGGTTGGGAAAGATGTTTCTTCTTACTGAGGACAGGTTTCCAGCAGAACTCAGCATTAAGAGATACCAGCCCTAAGAACAGACTTTTGCAAACATTTTGTGAGTCCTTAGGGACTACTCTGAGTAAAGGTCCCCGTACATCTCTCCTCTCTTTGTTGAGTGTTTGTGATATCTTCAGATTAGCACCTCGCCCTCAAGTCGCCAGACTCATCTGAGCCCACCTCAAGAATAAACACAAACAAAGCCTCCCTTACCCACCAAGAGATAAGGTCGGGTTTCTGTTAGAAGGCTGCAAACTAAAGCATAAATACAGTTTTAACTGGAGCCCTCCAACACAACGTGTCTAATTGCTGAGATGCTCCTACCTAGGACATATCTCCACCCTCAGAAGCAGGGCTGAAGGCACCATCCCACAGTAAGGGTGTCCTGCTCTGCCATCCAGAAACAGAGACCTCTTCCCAGCATGGAACTGGTTTATAGACTTCAGGACTGCAGTCAGAGGAGGGGAGTATTTAGTAGTCAGGCTGGAAATGAAAACCACCTCCCATACCTACAGATCATCCTTCCTCTCTGGAGGAGATAACATGATAGTTGCTGTTAAATACCTTGCCAGTAACTGATCACAGACAAAACCCCTGTGAAGCCCCCGTGACTTGCTGATTTCTTGCAGCTCAGATGCCCATTTAAGTGTTGCCTTATTTCTGTCCTCCCTCCAGCAAATGTCGCAATCAGCACAGCAGAGCTTCTGAAGGTATTGTTTTTCTCTGATAGCATGAAGCAGCCCAAACAATATCAATGGGCTGTGGCTGGAAAACATTGCAAGGGAGGAGAATTAACCCAGTTGAATAAACATGGGTCATCTTTGGCTGACACCTCAGGGGGAAATCTCTAGGTTACTTCAGCTGCAAATGATGATATGAAATGGGTCAGACATCCAGGCCTTGGCTGTGCCTGTTTTCTGGGCCCTAAAGTCAGTCTTTGCAGGCAAAGCAAGCAGGGAATGTTTTCTTGCTGACCCAGTGGGGCTGACAGGCTCTGAGAGGGCGCAG
Organism: Laterallus jamaicensis coturniculus; assembly: GCA_022605575.1. Taxonomy (NCBI): domain Eukaryota; kingdom Metazoa; phylum Chordata; class Aves; order Gruiformes; family Rallidae; genus Laterallus; species Laterallus jamaicensis. The sequence continues at coordinate 11,668,525 of JAKCOX010000012.1, forward strand.
GGGACTGCTGCAGAAGAGACGGATGGAGACAGCCATCCCCAGGGAGGATGGGACTGCAGAGATGAAGCAGAAAGGGAGCAGAGAGCTGTTGCAGTGACAGTGAGCTCCCGCAGCACCACCCGACTGCCCACAAGTTCTCTGCACAGTCAATACAGAGTAATAACAGTGTTTGAAAAGGCTGGTTTTAAAAGACACCATAAATTTCTTGACTGACCCCTCCCTGGTAAATGTGTGTAAAGTCCCTTGGGTAACACCCTCCTCAGAGAATTCCAGGCCTGGGTAAATTTCACTGCTTTGGTTTCGGTAGGCTGGATAAGGGCTGTGAAATTCCCTCCCATCTCTTAGGTTGAACATGATATCCGCTATTCAAAAGCATTCACCTCTTCAGGCCTCTGCTAGCCAAGGAAAGAGGTGACGCAGGCTGCACCCTAGGTTGTGCTCCTCCATGCAGCTACAGGGGTACCAGAAAGCCCTATCTGTCAGCAAGGCTGTAGAACCTAAGTGAATAAATACACAGAGTTTCTCAAGGAAAAAAAAGAAAAAGAAAAAAAGAAAAAGAAAAAGAAGAAAAGGCTTTGAGCACCAGGAAGAATGAGGTCCTAATTTTGCAAAGATATTATCAGCAGCCACTGCAGCATCCATTGTTTCTATTCATAAGCTCCTTCCTGTATCTTCTCCTCTTTTACTACATCAGTTTCAGGCTACTCAGAAATTCCTCAGTTCCCAAATCGTGCTCAAGCTACTGTAACCCCTGGATGCACTTGAAAGCAGCTGATTCTGATTTGGTTTTTGCTCTATTATCTCAAGTTTCCTCCCCTGACCTCTCGAAGAGATACCATTCAAGCGCTGTGAAAAGAAGCTCTGACTGGCTAGTTACATAAACTTTCAAACAAAAGGCATGAATAATTAGATCACCCAATTTTGTGCAGCAACAGAAGCCTTATTAGCACACGGCAACCCCAGGAAGACAGCTTTTTCTTACCCAAAGCAAAGCTGCCTTGCTCTGAGGCAGCAAGGGAAAGCTCACACAGTGCTTATCTACTGCAGTCTTATAAATGACATAATGCAGTTAATTAATGGAGTCCAGAGAGTCGTCTCGGTTCGCCTTTGTCTACAAGCACATTTAAATACAAACATTTCTATCACTGACCCAAACTGTCTTTTAGGGACCAGTTCTGCATTGCCTTTTCTATGGAGGCAGCCACCCTGCACATGCGTAGAGTGAAATAGGTGTATGGCAAAACTGCATCACCCAGGGTTGTGGGGAGTTCAGTCAGCAGAGTAACAACGCGGTGCTGCTGTACGTAGCGGTGGCGATACCTCACACGCCGGGCAACACGAGACATTACACCCACTGGCAAAACGTGAACCTGAATCTCAGACAATGATGGCAGTGGTCACGTGGTTGTTTGACAGCTGCTGATACAGCTGAACAAGTGAACACGAGCTCTGGGCTGCTCATGGCTCCTCCAGACATGACATTTGTTCAGTTAGTACAGAAGCCTTTGACCTGCTCCTCAGCATGGTGCTACCTTATTTACTGGGCTATGTGGCCATTACAGGTAGTGAACGGCATCTCTTGATGTTTCTCTGAGGACACAGAGGAGTTTCTATCTTTATGACTGTCCAAAGACACAACATCAAGACAAGCCATCCACAAGAGATGTAGATCTAGTTATTGTCTGACTCAGCCACAGTTTAATTTAGAGCAACATCCTCTCCCATGGGAAATGAAGATAACAGAGGAAGGGAGAGACATCCCTGAGAGCTCAGTTCATCTGGAAAGACTCCAGTTGTCACTTTGGAGGCTTTGAAGAGCATGCTTGTTTCTGATCTTGCATCCCTGCAGACATACAGACTTCTTCAGTGTGCTCTGTGTGAAAGCTGTGGGTGCACAAAAGGAGGCACAGCTGGGCCCCATGTGTGCAAGGGACACAGAGAGTGCTGGTGCGAGCAGAGCGATCTACGTGTGGGGCATCTGGCTGTTTCCCTGCAAGGATCCATCTGTGAGCAAGTGCCTGCTCAGCCTTGTACTCAAGGCAGTCTCTGGCTCTTGAGGACAATTTTACTACTCTTGAAGTAGACATTGAGCTTAGCTAGGCTGGATGCTTGGTAGTTGCAAGGATGTGTCTACGCTGTTGTTTTCATTTGGATAAGGAGTGAGCTTTTGAAGTGAAGCGCAGTGGAGCTTTCCATGATCTGAGAGGAGCCAAAATACTCCTCCCAGAATCCCCCTTGGTATTTTTGGGAGAGCTTCAGGCAATCAAACAACTGACACTTTCCAAAACCTGACTAAAGCAGCTATTTCACTCCCAGAGGAGGTACACTTTGTTCTTCCTGAGCAACAGCCCTGAAGTCGGATGAATGAAGTCTGGCCATGACAACAACCTTTTCACAGCCAGGTTGGATGGGGCCCTGGGCAACCTTGTGTAGATCCAGGCCTGAGGTTGGTGGCCCTGCCTGTGGCAGGGGTTGGAACACTGTGATCCTTGGGGTCCCTTCCAACCCAGACGATTCTATGATTCTGTGATTCTATGATTCTAGGAATAAGGGAGACCCTGGACCAAATTAATGGTGGCAGATAGGGTGAGGATGGATTTAAGCTCCTGTGCACTCCATGGGTGTCAAGAAAGTGTAGGTAGGGCTGGCTGTTTCCTCATACAGATGAGAAGTCTGGGGTCACCAGAGCCCTAGTCCAGTTGACAGACTATTAAGCTGCTCCCATCATTCCTTAACTGGGCCAAGGGCACAGCTGGGAAGGAGAATTCGATCTGAACACTACAGCTTGGTGGAAAAGTATTGACTTTTCATTCCCTTTTGTTTCTGGGCAGAAATGTGTCAACCCCGTATTTTTTTTGGAGGAGAAGAGATGGTTTCAGTGGATATTCCTCTGGAAGTTAAAATGAAAATATTTTCATGAAAAGAAAATTAATTTTTGGGGGCTCACTGGAAATTATCACTGGAAAATATCACAGCTGCTCAGAATATCAGTGTCAAAAGGCAATGGATGTTGAACATTAGATTTTTTTATCTATGTGGGTGTTGGGAGGGGCATCCTCCTTCTCCACCTTTGTGAGTGGGAGATGGTGCTGGGGCTTTACATGAGTGTTCTGCTTCCCTGCACAAAAGGGTCAGACACCCTCATTTCCTCCATCAAAACAAACAACCTCAGTGCAAAAAGACAAAGCACTGACTGAGTTAAGCAAGCTCTGTCACCTTGCTGCCCTAGAACAGTTCTCTCTGGGGTTTGGACCATTAATCCCATCTTGTCTGTGTGCACTGTAAAACAACACGTTTCTCCTGGACAGCCCATGCCACCGCCCACATCCTCCTGGCTCTTCAGGGAGCACCTTCCACCCATCCACGTGTTGTCCTTTCTCATGTACGCTGGCTGCAAGCACCTCAGCATAGGGACCAGCTCTATTTGATATTCTCACAGCATGTAACATGATGAAGTTTAGACTGGTTTGGTTGGTTTGGGTTTGGTTTGGGTTTTTTTTCAGAAGAGACCCTAGAAAGAAACACAGAAAGAAAGCAGAAGATGATGTTACATGCCCTCTGATACAAGCTGTTATTCTGTGGCATCATAATTAATTTGTTTTGCTGAATTAAAAAAAAAAAAAAGTTTGATTTTCTCAGGTGTCCATGGAAATGGGATACAAATGTGAAGTCAATATGATCTAGAGCTTTGTAACCTGACCCAGCCAAGTGATGGCTTGCCAAGATTTTTCTAGTCACCTAAATCAAGGAATTGTGTGAGCCATGGGACTAATAAATCCTGATGTCCCATGTCCTTCTTCTGCATAAAGTTTACTGTCTGTTGAGGGGACCGTTGCTAGTTTTGCCTTCCAGGAAGGAAGGAAATTCATTCAAACCACTTGAGACCACTTCATTTCTGGTTCCCAAGATAACTTGGGAGGGGCAGGACTTGTAATCTGCCCTAAAAGCTCCCTGGTAGAGCCAAGGGAAAGCCATTGCACAGGATACAGTAGTACTGGAGTTCCTCCAAGGAAGCCTGGAAATGCTGTTTGCAATGTGGGGCTTTTCCATTCTGTCTCTTTGCCTTGCCTAGAGGAACCAACAGCTCTTTGGAAATCAGTGATGCTTTTGTAAAGTGTCCAACATCAAGGAGTTCTGGCTTAGGCAGGTGCTCACCAGAGAAACAGGGTGATCCTACCTTTTGAGGAACTTTCTGGTACACTTTTGTCTAGTGAGATACTAGAAATGAAGCTGCCTTGGTGATGCTGGCTTTTAGCTCCAGAAGAGAAGTGATCACAGCTCTGACTTCCTGGACATAAAGGGAAGGGAAGTCCAGGTGTTTCCTTTCCTTATTTGCCCTGGTATGATGGAGCAGAAACTTCCCATAACCTCATGAGACTCCTGCAGGGAGATGGCAACCATTTGGAGGGCAACCTGGTGAACTTCACAGACAACCTGATGAACAGCACGTGATAAGATGCTTCTCTTTAAGTGCCTTCAAAGGATCTTGCCTAGAGTCCTAGAATCCCTCCCCACACACCCCACAACCCCCAAAGTATAGTTACAGTTCCCATTCCCTTGTCCTGCCTTGAGGAAGAGTCAGGGGAAAATACCAGCCATTCTCCTGCATTCCAGATGTCCCATCTGATGTCCTGCCTGGGGAGCAGCTGTTCCTGGAGCTTTCCTGAGCTGCTCAGTTCCTGCTGCTGCAGAAGCAAGGCAGATGGAGCAGCATTGGTGAACTGGTGCAGAAGTCTTCCTTGACTGATGAGTCACTGAGTATTGAACTACTTATCTTTCCCAAGGGGTCACCACTTGTGACAGCCAAAGAATTGAGGGAATACTTGTAGATGATGGATCTCTCAGGAGAGATTAGGCTCACTCTTACCTCAGGGAAAGAGAAAGATGAGGCCACACTGTCTCTGCTGGTTATTTCCATCTGTCCTGCTGCTCCAGTTCACCTCATTTGCTGTTTTCCCTCATTGTTCTTTTTTAAGTAACAGATGAGTTCTAAAGTTGTTGTGGGTGATGTCCTGGTGTTCCTGGCCTGCTGCCACTTCCATTATGTCATGTAGGAGCTGCAGGGTCATGTGAAGCCCCTGCAATAAATCTGTTTGTCTTCATTACCCCAAGCAAACGTCTAACTAGCCATGGTGCAGCAATCTCCACTTCGTGCTTTGATGTGATGCCCTCTGAGAACTGGCAGAAGAGATCCCTCCCTCTCCTGCCAGCTTGTGGTGTTGAACTGGAGGGCCATAACATTATCACTGCATCATCTTTCACTGCCCAGGACCTGCTGTGTGCTGCGACCGACTGATAAAAGTTTCCTCAGGACAGGAACATAGGGGGAGACCAAAGCTACTGGAGACCTGCTCTATCCCCTCCTCCTACTCCCACTCTCAAGTGCTTCCTGCTCACATCCCTCTTGCTGGAGGCCAGCCTGCAGGATTCAGCCAAGCAGGAGACTTTCTTGTTTGATACCTCATGCCTGCTCATTGACTTTCTCTAACATTGCTTGATTCCCCATTGCCCTTCTTCCTGCTGCCAGAGGCCTGGCAGCTCTCAACTCTTGCCTGGCAGAGATGCTGAGGGGTTTCCACTGTAGAATCACAGAATCACTAGGTTGGAAAAGAGCTTTGAGATCGAGTCCAACCATACCTGTCCTCTACTAAACCATAGCCCTGAGCACCTCATCTACCCATCTTTTAAATACAGCCAGGGATGGTGACCCAACCCCCTCCCTGGGCAGCCTGTTCCAGTGCCCAATAACTCTTTGGGTGAAGAACTTTTTCCTAATGTCCAATCTGAACCTGCCCTGGAGCAGCTTGAGTCCATTCCCCCTGTGTCCTATCACCTGTCACTTGGGCAAAGAGACCAACACCCACCTCTCTACAACCTCCTTTCAGGTAACTGTAGGTGATGATAAGGTCTGCCCTCAGCCTCCTCTTCTCCAGGCTGAACACTCCCTCAGCCACTCCTCATAAGGTTTGCTCTCCAGCCCCTTCCCCAGCCTGGTTGCCCTTCTCTGGGCACACTCCAGCACCCTCTTGTAGAGAGTGGCCCAAACAAGCCTGTGTGTAGCTGCTCTCCTGCCCTCTGCCCTGTCTCTCACACAGGAGAAGCAGTGCAGACCCTGCTGAGCCAAGCACGATACAAGGAGCTGGAGCAGGCTTTTTGTGGCTGCAGATATTCACACTGGGGTGCACAGTGAGGAGAGGTGGCTGCCCCGTGTTGGACACTTCAGTCTGTTCTCAGGCTGTCACAGAAACTTCTGAACTTGGCCAAGTTCAGGCCCTTTCCAGCTTCAAACAGCTTTGGCAAACACAATGCCTGCAGCTGGAGAGATTGATGTGGACTGGAAGGAAAAGGCAGCTGATGTAATTCTGCTCCCTAACCTCCTGAGACAAGGCTTGGGGAGAGAAGGAGAAGGAAAAAAAAGGTGTGATAAGAAGAGGAGGAGGAGGTGGGAAATAGCTCAGCACTTTAAAGAAGACTTTTCAAAATGTCTCACACCTTGTCCTGAATTCAAATCTCTTCCAGAAAGGAGCACTAAGGAGCATGGGGCCATTGTTCCAGACAGCCAGGGGTGAGAATTTTCTTCTTTTTTTTCCCTATAAGGTTGTTAGAAACTGGTTTTACCATTTAAAACAGTTTGGTTGGGAGTGATTGCAGGGGGTTTTTTTTTGTATGGGATTACTCTGGAATACCTGAAATTCTCCTTTGGGCACAGCAGCCTTTCCTAGACCCACTGACACCCTCCCAGCATAAAGCCATGGAAAGGTAGGACATCATGCTCCTGAGGTGAGGGCTCCTGAAACATCCCCTTCTTCTTTCCTCTGTGCCGTGGCCCACCTTTTCCACTGGCACCCACTGCTCGGGACAGGGCTAAAGGTCCCCCAGAAAATCCACAGGGAATCATCTCCCTCTTATGGTGCGATCCCGTACTACACTTGGGTGCTCCTTTCCGAGCTTCCCAGCCTTTGCTGCTCCATCCGGGGCAGGCAGAAAACATGCCAGCAACACCTTCCAAGAATGAAGGGGGTCTAAAACGGGGGCGGGCTGGAAATTAGAAGGGGGTGGAACCACTACCAGAGGAAATTTGGAGCCGGAAAGTGATGACGGGGTTGTTCAGTTTATGAGTGAAATCGGAGGAGGCAATAGCCTGTGGTTCCTGAGGACTGGAACCAGGCAGAGCTCCCAGACAGTCCTTTTCACACCCAAAAATAGTCCTTTTTCCCGGCAGCCGTGCTGGCCTTGGCCATGCTGGGCATGCAGTCCCTCCTCAGGGAGAAGGATGCCAGGGTGTGAGCAGCACAGGTCTGTTTGCCAATCAGACAGGCTGGTGGTGATGCCTCCATCACTTTTTCTAAACTCTTAAAAATTCCACACCATCTCTTCTTCAAGTAGCACGTGCTCTTACAGCAAGAGGGGGCTTCAGCTGGGGAGCAGGGAGGGCAAGAGCCAGGCAGGCTGCCCTGCATCAGTCCCAGCTTACAGCCTGGTTTCACCTCCTTTTGATCACTACAATAGATGTTATACATCTCCACCTGATGCTTGTTCAGGGAAGAAGTTGTCAACTAAACTTGACAAGCAGTCCTTAGAGCTGCAGGGACCTTACAGAACGCCGGGTCGGTGTTGGCCCAGTGGAGTGTGCCCGTGTCACCTTCATGGAGACCCAACTGGCTGGTGGGGCAGCGCTGTAGATCCCAGCTGGCTGGGGAAGAAGTTCTCCTCCTGCAGCACCCAGCTGGAAGGGAAGCCAGCGTGTGGCTGGGCCCTGTCAAGGGCCCCTTGCCCAAAAGACAGGGCTGCTGACGTGCTCTGGCGGTGCACGCCAAGAGCCTCCAGCAAGGAGCTGATCCCAGTGTTTATCATAAATGGGAAATGGAGCACTTTCTGTATGTCTGTGCATCAGTCTTGAGAGAGGAATGAAGGAGCTTCCCCATGCTCAGGTGACCACGGTGTTCGCAGAGCTCAGGGCACCTGGAGAGGCCTCACGTCATGATAAATATTCAGAGGGGAAAGCCAACCTGGATTAGCAAGAATTCACAGTGAAACTGGCCACATTAATTTAAATGACCAAGCAGTCCCCTTTTTGCTCTTCACACTTGGTGATTTTCATGAACCTCACAAGCTCTTGATGGATCATTTTTAAGCTAGGCTATTTGTGTCCAGTTAACACCAGCAGCATCCAAAGACATGATAGGGAGCAAAGCTCAGCAGCAGTCTGAGGGCACACACAGGTGCTGGGGTCTCACACAGACCAAGGTGCACCCCCCCGTTGCTGCTCACAGCAGAGATCCTGCCCCTCCACAGAATTTCTCCCTGCTTCCCACCTCCCAGCCACGTCTCCTGCAGTTCAGCTAACATGACAGCTGGTAAGATACACTAAAAGCCAGGCACTCATCCTTTGAGAGGGGACCCTGGAGTTACCCAGGGGTTGCTTCTGCTTCCAAACAGAGCCACTGGCTGGTGCCAGACTTCACTGCTCCCATACCCAGCCCTTTTTGTGAATTTTGCCCCCAGGTGAAATCACCTTGATGTGACCACAGTAAGGAGCAGTGAAGGGGAAATGCCAAACACGCTTGAATCCAGGATGGTATTTTGGCCATACTCCTCCCTCTGTGATCCCAACCTGAAGAGTGGCTGAGTGCTCCAGTGCCATTCATTTGGTTGGGTTACATCCTTGCAGTGAGAAGGCTCCTGACCTTGCTCAACAAATGAACGATAAACCTAATGCATTTCAAAGAATATCCCCTTATATGCGAGGTCATCGATTTACATGTTGCCCCTAACTACATCCCTTCTTGGGAAAATGTATGCTGCAGTGCTCACAGAATGGTATGAAGTTACAGGGTAGGAAAAGCTCTTGCCTCCCTAGCCTAGCTCCTGCCTCCCCACTGACACAGGGAACAGGCCAGCAACTACTCACTTCCAAACGGCCCAGGTGCCATCCCTGCAGTGCTGCCAGGAGAAGCTGCACATGGCTGGCCCTGCTGCACTGGGCCTGATGCTCTGTAGGTACAGCCAGGAGAAGATTCTCCTGAAGGTATAGTAGCATGGAAAGTACGGGGGCGGGGAGGGGGAAAGCTCAAAAGAAGAGCCAGAAGGATATTTACTGCTAGGGAGAGAATCAGAGAATCAGAGAATCTTTAGGGCTGGAAAAGACCTCTATGATCAAGCCCAACCATGTCAACTAAACTATGTCCTGGAGTGTCACATCTACACATTTTTTGAACACCTCCATGGATGGTGGCTCCACACCTTCCTGGACAGCCTGTTCCAATGCCTGGCCACTCTTTCAGTGAAGAAATTTTTCCTTATATACAATCTAACCCTCCCCTGCTGCAACTTGAGACCATTTCCTCTCATCCTGTCACCACACTAGAGAGGCAGGAGCAATATCTGTAAAGAGATTTGTGAAAATCACCAAGTATTTTGCTCACACTCAATGCCCTGTCCATGCTTCCAGTACACAGATGTTAGAGGAGGTCCCAGTCCTACCTGGAAGGAGCATTTGGACCATTAAGATGAAGAAAGCCCTGAAGCAGGTTTTTAATGGGCTGCAGTGGTGGGAGGCACTCATGGCACACGGGGAGCTGTCAGTGGCAAGCTGCCTCTCCCCGTGCCAGCTGCTTCGGGCCGGGGCAGCAACCATGTGGCATTGCTTCTGGTCACTGACTGCATGACATTTCGTTCAGTATAAATTACACACGTTACAAGCAAATGAACAGTCTGGAATTCATAGAGTCATAAATCGGGAGGCCAGGGGGGTCGTTACCATCAGCCGCTCCGACCTCCCGTGTCACGCCGGCTGTAAAAGCACAGGCGGGAACTCCTGCGCCCCGGCCAGCAATTTGTGCCCGAGCAGGAGTGGGAAAGACTCTGTCTTGATTAAACTCCTGATGTGTCGGAGGCTTCATATATCCTGGCTGAGATCTCCTAAAGGCTAATTACCCTCGCCGAATTCATTCCTTGTTCTCACTTTGGGTTTGCTCTTCACAGGGCTCCTTGCCCAAATAACTCACAAAGCTCCCCTGCAAAACCCAAACTGGACATTCCTTTGTACCCACTGGGGGCTGAATTCCTTAGAGACCATTGCCTTTTGGGGATGAGATTCACCCTGAGCAAAGAAGGGGCACGGGATCAGCTGCAGGTTTGGGAACTACCAAAATATTCAGGACATTCGCCAAAGACATTTTATACAAATGGTTGGCTGAGCTCTCATCTAAAAGGGGTTGGCAGGCACTTGGACCCCCAGTAAGGGCATACAGGGAATAGCCGGGAGGGGAGGGGGCAATGAGTGAGAGGATTCACCCAGAAGACCACTGGAAGCAGTGTTCCAAGCCTTGCCAGGAACTGAGGACTAGAAAACCACACACACACACCAAAAAAAGGCACATTTTAGGAAGTGCTAGTGCCACGGGAGTGCTGGTTCCTTTCTTCTAGAAAGATGAAGAAAAGGGGTTTGACTCCCACCTGTGCCAGGTGTGGGGCTGGACCGAGAGCAAGGGAGATGCTTTCAGCCATTGCTGCGGGTGGGCAGGCAGAGGCAGCTGCCAGCTACCAAGGCACCGGGGAGCAGCCGCACCAGCCTGGGAGGGCAGGGGACAGGCTAGTTTCTCCATGTTCACACCAGCGCAAAGCCTGACCTCCCATTCCCATGGCAACCCTAACCCGCTGCATCACACCGAGGCGGATGAAGGCTTAAATGTAATGGCAAAGCCCGTCAGCTCAGACCCTCGGCGCGAGCGATGCAGCTGAGTTCGGGTTGCTGGGGGAACCATAACTTTTTAATCATGCTGCATTAAGTGTTTTATTACTCTGCATATTTATAAGGGCTGGTTTATTCGGCTCTGTTGAGAGAGAGGGAAGGAGATTTGCCATTTTCACTGTGTCTTTCATATTACCCTGGGTTTTTCCCTCACTTTGTCATGCACCCACATGTGTGCAAGTGACCAGGTACCACTGCTGAGGGCAAACAGGGTACAAAATAGCCACAGCGTGTGCAAGCAAAATAGCAAACAGAGGTGCTAAGGAGAAATGCAAAGTATCTGAAGGAAGAAGACCATTGAGGCGGTAGAAGCTTGCTGCAATATTTAGCGTTCCTGTGGATTTTGAGTGAAAAGGCAGCTGGCATAGACATTAGGAGGGTGTTATACATAAATGGCAGCTACAGACTGCCATTTCAGCAACCAAGAAGAATGACAACCTAAGGGGAATAATTGCTCAGTGAGCTACTTTCTGGAAACACCAAGGAACAAATGCAGCCCAGAAGAGAAGTTTCCTGCTCTCCGGGCCCTTTGCGCACCCTTGTGATTTCCCCCTCATGGCCTGCTCAAAAACCTATTTGGAACTACAGCCTAACTCAAAAACCTATTTGGACAGCTTTTGGGAAAACTTAAACAGCAATCTCTGTTTGAATCAGCTGGAAAAAACATGTACTTTCCAAAACATTTGGAAAGGCACAAAAATGACCTAAAGAAACCCCTGGAGGTTGTTCCAGGCTCAGGGCTCAGACAGACTTACTCCTTTGGATTGAGCCGTGGCATTTTAGCACACACCCCTACCCCGTATTGTACATTTTCACTGCCCCAACTTGAGTGTATTTGGGCTTCCTCCTGAGCTGCTCAGCCCATTAGACTGGCTGGAATGGGAGGTGTGGGATGCCAGGGCCAGGTATCTCCTCCCTCAGCTCTGGAGAGGACCAAGCGAGGTGCTGGGAGGCTGTGCATGGGGTGAGCGACTTGGCTGCCCTTGCCAAACCTCACTAACAGATGAGCTCATTGCCAAGGCAAGTCCCATCTGAAAGTAGCAGGAAAAACAAAACCTGTCAGCTTTGTGCCATGTGTTTTGGAAAATCCCTCCCGGTGCTCCAGTCATCATGAGCTCCATTGCAGACAAGCTGAGTGTCTGGCTGTGCCTCAGCCCAGGCTTTCGATGCCAGCCCCATCTGTGGCAGTGACACATCAGAACAGAAACAAGACTTACAGCTTCCTTGGTATGACTTCCAGTACTGGCTGCTGGGTCATTGAGAGGGACGGGGGCACCAGGAGCACCTGGGCCTCCACAGGGGCTGGAAAGGGTTGGATTGTTTATTCCATTGAAATAAATACTGGGGAGAGAAGGAAGGAACAGGAGCTGGTGCCTCATGTACCACGGTGGGTTGCACAGGTCGGGGCGCTCCTGCTGCTCACCTTTGTCCTCTCCTCCATCTGCTCAGCCAACCCTTGCTACAGCTCCCTGGACCTTTCCTTTCCTAGTGCCTCCAGCCATGCCCACATGCTTGGTGGTGCTGGCAGCAGGAGCCATTGTAGGAGCAGCAGGTGCCCCAGGGGCTCTGGCAACTCTACCTCTCATCCTCTCCTCTAGCCCTGCCAGCAACACATCTCTTCTCACTCATTTTACTCCAGTGCTGATCTTTTCATTTTTGAAGATGTGGGGCTTTGGCCCTCAGGGCGATGAAGGGACTCTCACATTGACAGGCTCCCGCTGTGCTGGGTGAGCTGCTGCACTGCGGGACATGGTGGGGATGAGCACAGAGCTCTGTGTGTGGCTCTTCCAGGCTGCATGTTGTAGAGGAATGCTCACTGTTGGTCAGACAAAATGTCCATCTGATGCCATGTCTGGTCCCTACTGGCAGCAGACGCCATGGGAGGAGAGTGAGGACAGGGCAAACCCAGTGCAGCACCTCCCCAGCATCTCTTCCCCGCCTTTCAGGGTCCAAGGGACCCCCTGACCCTGAGTTAATGTCTCCAGAGGCAATAGCCTTTAAATTATTTTCTCTTCTTAAGTTGTTCCTGCCATGTTTCAAAACTATGGCTAGCACTGCCAGTCAGTAAAAGCATGCTGTGTGCAAGCATGCCACCTCCTGCTTTTGCTCCGTGCCTCCAAGGCATTTGGCTGGGAAGAGGCAGTGAGCAGTCATGGCCTATTTGCCATTCCTGGGCCACCTCTGTCACCTCTTCCTTCAGCTGGGCTGAAAATCCCTATCGTTTTTCCTGGCATTGCGACTGCTCTATACCTCCGATGACCCCTGTCCCCACCCCTGCCCCTTCTCCTTGCTGGGGGCAAGGGGGAACAGAGCAGCTTGTGGCAGCCCAGCTGCTGGCATGCTGCGCCTCTCTGTAGTGCTATGACTAGCACTGGGGATGAAAATCTCCCCCAAGGGGCTTCCCTGCAGTTTTGGTGTAGCACTGCAAACCCCAGCACTGAGCAAGCCAGAGGGGAGCGCCGGGCTGGAGATGCTTATGGATGTGCTGTGTGGCAACGCCCCTGAGCTGCTGGGTGCCCTCGAGTCAGTAGAGCAATGCAGCTCAGCGGCCTGGCCCACACTCGGCCTGAAGTAGGACACTATGGGTTTAAAATAATGTCATTCCATAAAGCTTTCTGGCTTTATGAGGCAGGCTGTCTCACTTGACAGTTGGTGCAGAGGCTGAGAGCCTGTACCTGGCCCAGGCTGGCACCTCCGGCTGCCTGCAGCAAGCCACTGGTGCCGGACTGCCGCACGGCCATGGCAGTCACCAGCACCAGGCTGGGGGCAACACCGACACCATGTCCCAAAGCCCTTGGCACAGCTGCTGTCAATGTTGTAATGCCTTTTCTTCATTCAGTGCCCTTTCCTTCTCTGTACAGCCAGTAAGGCTGTGTGTAAGAAGCACACAAGGTATTTTTAGACCTAAGTTTGAAGTGCTTCAGGTCTGCAATCGGGTGACTCAGCTGCCAGTGCTATTTACTTCAGTTTTACATTCAAACTGGGCAATTACATCCCTGAACAGCTATTTAGAGACCATATTTTCTTGTCATGCTGTCATACAGTTCGCTCACGGCACTGCCTGTAAAGAAACACTTTGCACACCGAGGTTTCTGTCTAAGGGCTTTCCAGAGCAGGTGGAGCCCTGGGCTGTCACACCTCTTCCTTCTGGCTGCTTGCAAACCCACCTCTCTGTGCCCTTCCTAACACTACCTTATTTTAAGATGGTCCAGCAGGTTCTGCCAGGGATGCTCCCCACGATGACAGCTCGGAAAGGATTGCTGCAGGATTTGGGTCACGGCCAGGGCATAAGGTGGCATTTTCTCCCTAATGAAAGTGTCTCTCACAGCTTTTTCCTTTCAGAGGAAGAAACCTCTGCAGCTCACAGAGCCATTTGTACCGGTTTAATGATGCTCAAGACATTTATCCTGGGGAAGGGTTCTGCCTGAGCTCCCTGTTTGCTTCAAGCCCGTTTATTTATAACATCTTTCCCTCCAGTTCTTGAATCCTTCACCTGCACGAACATCTCTTTTAGATCATCTTTATTGAATACAGTTAAGTGTAGCTCATGGGGTTATTGAATTACAGGCATGAACTTACCAAAATGAGATAAATCACTCACATATTAGCCTCTCTCTATTAAACACATTTCACCCTGAGGCACTTTTCCATAGAGCAGATACTACACATCAAGCGTTTGAATACTCCAAGTAGCTGACGCGGGCTTCTCCCAGCACGAAGGCGCGGCGGGAACGCAGCAGCCCTCTCTGAAGGCTTTACTGCCTAAAATATGTATTAGAAATAACATCCTCCGTGCGAGGGCTGAACGGTAAGCGCTTGAGATGGAGCTCGAGCTACATTAGCGTTACATTGGGTTCTCTGCCATGCACTGCAGAATGAAGCGGCAGTGTGTGCTGGCCCTCACGAGTCACCACACGACACCAGTCTCTGCCTGGTCCCCGGCACGGGCAGGCAATGCCCTCACTGGGGTCATTTGCCAACGTGCCCCTGCCAGGCACTAGCCTTGCCCCCACAAATCACCAGCTGTGAGATGCTTTTTTTCTTCCTGAGATACCTGATCTTAACTTGGGTGCAAGAGGGGTGCAGCACTGGGAAATGGTGACGTCATTTGGGATGTGAAGGGGACTCCACTGCATGCTCAGCCCCCAGCATGGTGGGGAGCAGCAGGTCCTAGTGCTGCCCAGCCCCACACCACGTCACCTCCTCACCTGCCCTGTGGCACCCTTGGGCTCATGCACCTCCAGAGCATCTCCAGACAACTGTTTTGCCTTCTTCTCTAGATACTTTTCACTCTAACACTCCTTTTGGCTTCTCTTACCATGGCCCCACGTTTGTATTTTCATAGTCCACATCATATCCACATTTCCTTCCCTGCCTTGGGCTTTGACAGGTTTTGGGTTTTCCATGGACTTCTTCCCTATTGTATCACCCTGTCCGAGTTGGAAGATGGAAGGGTTTCGGTGATGGTTTATTTGGGGGGATCCTGAATTCAAACTGCACCTGCTGACTCCAGACCACTGATGTTGTGTGGTCACTCGCTGAGCTTCAGCCCAAGGTCCGCGCGGTGAAGGCACAAAATCTCTTCGCTGGGAATATGCAGAATCTCTGCTGCAGGTGCTGGTCTTCTGCAGGGAAAGTGATGCCAAACCACCCCCCTGCATCTTTGTCCAGGTACAGAATGCAACAGGAACCATCAGCGACCTCTAGCAGCACTCTTGCAATTAGAGAAGAGGGCTGATGATGGCATTACTGTGCAGCCTGATGAAAAAAAACCCCAAATCTCTGCAGAAATCCTCTTTTGCTAAGCAGCCCTACTTTCTATTATTTTCAGTAGAGACAAACTTTGAATTATTTTCAGAGAAAAGATTCATCAAAATCTCAAGGGGGTGCAAATGCCCACATACACAGTAATCTGCCCTGGTACATCGCCACCAAGACTAGTAACCTTTCAGGAGCAGGCACATTGACTGGAGAACTGCTGGGTCCTTGCTCCTTATGCACAGGATTTTGTTCTGAATAGCTCTTGGATATTCACTTCTCCACTGTGAGGGCGGTGAGGCCCTGGCACAGGCTGCCCAGAGAAGCTTTGGCTGCCCCTCCCTGGCAGTGTTCAAGGCCAGGTTGGGTGGGGCCTTGAACAACCTGGTCTAGCGAGAGGTGCCCTTGCCCGTAGCAGGGGGTTGGAACTGGACAGACTCTGAGGTCCCTTCCCACCCTAACCATTCCATGATTCTATGATTCCAGCTGGGATTTTCCCCCTTCCTTTGAGGTACATGCATGCAGCTGGCTTACAGACACCACTTGGTGCAGCATGGGCTCCTTCATTGAAGGGACCTCTGTGATACCATTCCTTCTCGTTCTGAGTGAACTGGATTTCATACTTTTAAATTTTGGTTAAAAGTAACCCAAACAGACAAATGTGTCACGCAAACATTCATGTCTGTCTTTTATGTTGATCTGTTTTGTCTTCTTTTCTGGTGGAAGCTCAGATCACTTGAGAGCCATCTCCCACTCTGTAAGAATCGTCCATCCCATGCAAATGTGACCCAGTTCATGGTTTCTCAAAACCTGTGTCACTGGTTTCCCCAGTGACTGCCCCTCCCTGTACACACACTTGGGGTGCTGCACCCATCAGCATTTGCCAGGCTGGGGCATAGCAATGAATCCCTGTGGGGGCTGAGCAGAGGATGGCAGCACCCAGCGAGCATTTAACTTCAAGCAACAGGGTCCACCAGGTGCTTGTAAAGAAGCTGTACTCCATGGTGTCCTCTCCTCCTTTCCTCCCTATGTGGACCTTTCCTCCTACTGACCTGTGCCTCCTAGGGAATGTGACAACCTCACCTCTTCACCCTTGGAGCAAAGGCTGGGTGAGATCTGATGAAGCAGCTGCTCTCTGGCCCCAGGCACTGACTGCCAGTGGCTCCGGTGGCACAGGCTGCTCAGTGTTTTAAGTCCCAGAGGAGCTGTCCCACCAGAGCCCCCAAGGGAACTGGGGTGGGATTTCCAAACCAGCTGGTTTTGTCTGGCATGTGAATGAATTGTGTGGGTATCTTACACACCTGCATGGCTGGTGGTAGTGGAACATGTAGTAGGAGCTGATATAGGTGTTTCTAAATTCCTGGGCTGGGACATCGTATTCCTCTCATCTTTTCCTGATCTTCTGAAGGTAAGATGGGGCAGAGAGACAGGGCAAAGCCTGAAGCACAGTGGTGCCCAAGCACACCTCAAAGTACACCACAGTGACCATTCCTGGAACCCAAAGAAAGAAAAGAATCCTTCTCCAGGCTTGCTGGCTATCTCCATGTTCTGGTCTACAACAGCAGCACCTGGCTGAAGCTGATGTGGAACATTTCAAACTGTTGTATTGTCTTCCCTACCCAGCTAACGGGAAGACCTCACTAAGATGGAGTAGGAAGCCTTACAGGTCCCTGTGTACATTTAAGAAACATGAACAGTGAAAGAATTTTAATGTAAGAAGTTGGTTGGCAAGAACGGCACTATGCACACCCTGCCAGCACCTTGTGGGCAGACCAGTTGCTGGATGCTTAAGGCAACCCTGCATAAACTGGAAACACAAAGGTAAGACATGGTCAGGTTTTGGCACAGTGGCCTGCTGGAGAGAGAACAAGCTCCATTAAAGATAAGCATTATTTCAACCTCACAGGGTAAGACAATACCACTTCACCTTCTCATACAGTGCCTTTGGGAAAGGTGTAATGGTGCCTTCCACAAGCATCTGCTCAGGGCTTTCCTGCTCGCATCTCAGCACTCCTATAGCTGCTCTCCTTACACAAACTCCTACTTCATCTCCCTCCCTTCATCCAGCTGCTCATGGGGGCATGTAGCATTAGGGCGAGGGGTGATGGTTTTAAACTAGAAAAGGGGAGATTTAGGTTGGAGATTAGGAAAAAGGTCTTCAATATGAGGGTGGTAGATCACTGGAACAGGCTGCCCAGAGAGGCAGGGGAGGTCCTATCCCCGGAGATATTCAAGGTCAGGCTTGATGGGGCTCTGAGCGACCTCATCTAGTGTAGATGTCCCTGTGTACTGCAGGGCATAGGACTGCATGACCTCCAAAGGCCCCTTCCAACCGTACATATTCTATGATCTGTCAGCTGTCTGTGTTTTTACATAGCTGGGGGGGGCGAGGGGGGCGGAGAGGCTGCTGCTCCTCAGACACTGTGGGTAAAGTACTGCACAAAGCTCCAACAGGTACTGAGCAAGGGCTTGCTCAGAGCACATGACAGCTTCCCCACATCCCAGGCTGAGGAAACAGAAACGTTGCCTGAAAGTGGATGCTGTAAAGTCAGTCCTTGGTGCTTCTGTGGGCCTGGGGTTATGTGCCAAGACAGGCTGCGCTGCTTTAAATATCAAGTGCATCTTGCACTGGCCCTTTCTCCCCCTCTGGCTCAGGTGGATCCCCAGCCTACGTCTGTAGGACCAGAAATGCAAAGGGATAGTTCAGTTAAGTGTGCCAGCCAAGGAAAGGCCCTGATCCTGGCAGGCTGAAAAGTGCTTTCCAACATGTTGTGATGTAGGAGCTTTCAGAGCAGTGATGGAGCTTGACCAGACTCCCATGCTGGGTCAGAGCTGCTGTGCATCACCCCAAGGTAATGGCTTCCTTAACATTGGTGCTGGTGCTCTACAGCACAGGATCCCTTTAAATAAAGACAGTCCTCTGGAGATGGCCACCTCCTGTGGCACTGAAGCTAGCCAAGAGAAAGGCTGCTCAAAATCCTCGAGGAGAGGAACTTGGTCCAAGAGTCCTGGTGGAAGAAGCAGCTTTTTTTCTGCTTTTCTTTGAAAGGGTAAGCCCCTTTTTCTCTACTTCTCCTGCTGCTAGAGCACAGTTTGTACATCCCATCACTCAGGCATCTGACACGTTATTTCACAAAGTGTTCTTTATCTATAGCTGTGACAGGCAAATTACACTGAATTAAGCTCATCTACCTTGGTCTCCAGGGACGCTATTAAACTGTCTCAGAACTGGCATCCCAAAGCGCTGCCACCACTCAGCCTACAGCAAGATGCTGAGATGTTGCGCTACCCAGCACAAAAGAGCTGCTCTGCTCAGGGGTGTAACTAAAACTGCATGTACGGAGCACATTACTCAGTTCTCCTGCAGAAAACATGCTCAGCTTATACAGGCAACAACGTTTAGGCCAAATGGCAGGTCTGCAACTTCACCACTGGCTCCAAGGAAGAATCTGTGTCCTTCCATTCTGATGCACAACAACCAATATGAGATCCTGCAAGCTCCATCCCACTATCATTATCCCACTTGGTGGCAAACTGCCTATCCATGCCCATAAAATCATCAACAGCACTGCACGTGAAAAGGCAGAGATCACAGCTTGTCTTCTTGAGTGAAGCCAGGATGGGGCTGGGAGGAGATACAATAGGAGCTGCTTACTGTACAAAGAGCCATTTTAGAAAGAAATCAATGGACACCAGGGAGCAGCACAAGTAATTTCTTCACATAAAACCTTCACTTCCAACTAACTCCGACCCTTGATCTCACCAACTGCCACCTCTGCTGCGCTCTGAATGGGCAAGAGATGAACAAGAAGGTGAAAATTATAAGAACACCTTCCAAGATCCTTTTTGACAGAGCTTCAGGGCATTTCACACGCAGTGGCTAACCCCTGCGAGCATCACTCACGCTCCACTCGTGCTTTGATGTCTTCTTGTTTCAGTTAGCACATGAGAGCTGAATTGACACCACCTTCTATAAAACAACAGCCTAACGATCAGAAATGCTAATGTCCTACTTACCAGTCTCACTGAAGTGTCTTCATCCCTGTTGTGGACAAAGCTTTGTGCAAAGCTCCCATGGGCGTGGCAGCTGATGAGACACATGAGCTGCTGATGGCCTTCAGCAAGGAAACATGGAGGAACTTGCTCTTTGTATCTCAAGGGCCCCATCTTGCACAAATGAGACACCAAGGACTGTGACACCTCGAGTGGCCCATACCTGCCACCCACATGAAGGATCTCCCTGAGAAAGCCAAGCGGGGAAAAACAAATCCTGTAAAAACGGAGTGTCACACACACAGACAATAAAACAGAGCCTGGAGAGAGAGGTGTTTGCAGGCTCCTCTCCCACGCAGGCCTACTGCCCTCACTGCTTGAGGAGCTTGCCTCCTACAGATGGATTGCCCTAGACCCAGAAGAGACTCTGCCCAGCACTGGCTTCAGAATGAAGGAGAAAAGGGAGCTGAAAGAAAATCTGGACTAGCAGTGGTCAGCCCTCAGCTGGGCATCGCGTGGGCAATTGGGAGAGTATTTCCCAGTTTCTAGATATGCGGAGGAGAGGACAGAACTGGTCTCATTTCCTTCTGACTGCTCCTCCCCACCACTAATGTGGAATCAATAGAATCATAGACTGGTCTGGGTTGGAAGGGACCCCAAGGATCCTGTTTATATGTTCCCTTCAGGTACCAGAAGGCTGCAATGAGGTCCCCCCACAGCCCTCTCTTGTCTAGGCTGAACAAGCCCAGGTTCCTCAGCCTCTCTTCATAGGGGAGGTGCTTCAGCCCTCTAATCATCCCTGTGGCCCTCCTCTGAACCCTCTCCAACAGTTCTACATCTTTCTTGTATTGCAGGCCCCAGATCTGGACACAGTACTCCAGATGGGGCCTCATGAGGGCAGAGTAGGACAATGACCTCCCTGTCCCTGCTGGCCACCTCTCTTCTGATGGAGCCCAGCGTACCACTGGCCTTGCAAGCTGCAAGAGCACACTGCTGGCTCATGTTAAGTTTCTCGTCCACCAGAACCCCCAGGTCCTTCTCAGCAGGGCTACTCTCAAGGAGCGCTTCTCCCAGTCTGTATCTATGTCTGGGATTCCTCCAGCCCAAGTGCAACACCTGACACTTGGCAGTGTTGAACCTCATTAGGTTCGCCCGGACCCACCTTTCCAGCCTGTCAAGATCCCTCTGGATGGCTTCCTTTCCTTCTAGGGTGTCAAGCACACCACTCAGCTTGGTGTCATCTGAAAACTTGCTGAGGGTGCATCCCAATTCCATCACCAAACCCTCTTTAAAACAGGTAATTTATGTAAGGTTACTTAGTTCTTCTCAAAGAGGCCTGTTTCTTATCAGGTGCGATAAATTCAGAGCTGCCACAAGCTGGGCTCACTGGGAGCACCAAGGTGAACCTGCCCAGCAGAGTATTTATCCTCACCATCAAGTTAAGCCCGGTTTCTACATAAGCCTACTCTGGAGAAACAAATCTGCTCTTCAATCAGAGCAACAAAGCCAAGCTCCCAGGCTCCAGCTGTTTGAAATACTCCCAGATTGGTCCAGATAATTGTTGGCTAAATATGAAAAGCTTTGAAGTTCTTGAAGCTAGGAACAAGCGCCGAGGCAGGCGAGGAAGGAGGAAAGGCTCGCGCCGGCTGCCGCACGCCCAGCTGCCCGCTCCCTCCTGGG
Source organism: Laterallus jamaicensis coturniculus (assembly GCA_022605575.1). Classification (NCBI taxonomy): domain Eukaryota; kingdom Metazoa; phylum Chordata; class Aves; order Gruiformes; family Rallidae; genus Laterallus; species Laterallus jamaicensis. The sequence goes on from JAKCOX010000012.1 coordinate 11,689,709, forward strand.
AATCTGCAACTCTTCTATGAAACGTTCTCAAAGGAACTTTCTTCTTCCTCCCCTTTCCATAACCCCCACATAAAGAGCTCAACAAAAACCAGGACAGGATTATTATTTCTTTTGTTGTTATTAGTATTAAACAGTTCAGGGAAGTAATTTAGAGTCTTGCCCTCAGTACTCCTGAAACCTTAAAAGCTTCATTTGATGCAGGTAATTTATAAAAGTGGCAAGACTAACTTTATCTGCCAAAAAAAATAGAAATACAGCCCATGATCAGAGTTACCAAGCACTGAAACACCTCCTCTTCCTGCAGTTCTAGAGAAAGGAGCCTCGGACTCCCATCCAACCAGCTGCCTCAGACACCACAAGGCAAATATTAAGACTTGCCGATCCTGGGGGATCTGTTTGCTCAGGGAATCTGCAATACATCTACTAAAACTGGAGCAGAAGGAAGGGAATTTCTGCAAATGGAGCAGGGGGCTACTCAGAACTAAACATAGAGTATAATTCAGCTGTATTATAATTAGCGGCCAAACTGCCTCTTCATCTCAAATACCTTAATAGGAAAATTACATTCAAGCACAAACTAATGGCAAGAGCCCTTTTGTTAGCTGGGTCCATTTCCCTTTGTAAAACTGAAATGAAAGCCAGCCCGCTCCTTTTAAACCAAACACTGGAAACACCACAATATACTTGTACCAAATAAGGCTTGCACTAACATGAGTATTAACTAGAATGCATTAATATGATTATGCATTGATAAGAAAGCAAAAAATTCTAGCCCAGTGGTACTTCAGCCAAAGAAAAGCTATTCTTGTCACTGTTTCAGTACCTGGAGAAGAGTCTTGAGTTACTCAGCAAGCAAGTTCAAAGCCTGTATATTAACTATGGAAAACACAAGAAAAGGATTTTAATTAAAAAAAACCCAACAAAATTGAGGCATTCCCATCTACATAGTTTTATTCTAGAAACTGAGGAAAGCCAGATTTTGACAACACTTATGTCAAAACAAAGAGGGTATCAATGAGGGTATCACACAGCATTAGCGTTGCAGCATGAACTGTACTTGATGTTTTTATTTAAAGCCTCCTGAGTACTTAAACCTCTACTCCACTCAGGTAACTTTGTGCTTACCTCAAACATCGCTTGCATTTCGGGCTGGCCACCACTTTGGCTTTTCTTTCCCTCCCGTGAGCAGCTCAGTGCATTTGAATGGATCATGCTAGCTGATCCAGAAAAAAAGTGTCTTGCATGTATATGTCATAAAGTCACAGTGTGGTATCAGATATTGAGATGAGTTAGACCTTAGAGGAACTCTTCCGACTGGAAGGTCTCTGAGACTTTGTAGCTGAAAAGGAGCTGCCTGCCCCATGAAATGCAGGTAGCAAGAACCCCATCTTCAGCATATATCCAGCCCATCAGCTACACGTAGCAACTGGAGTAGTGATGTTTTATGAAGGCACTGTGATTTTTCTTCTCCTACTTAAAAATAATAGTAGTAAATCCTTTCACAGCAGTTAACAGAAGCCTGCCCACTTGCAAGAAAACCCCCCATCAGAAGCTGTTGCTCAGGACCCAACCTGACACAGATGCACAGGCGGGAGCGGGGTGCTGGTGCTGCTGGCAAAAAGGAATACAGGCAAAGGTCATATGCAGATTTATGAAAAATAAATTTATTACATAACACCTTGTTTTAACAATGTTTGATTCTTCTTTAATTCAGAATACTTGTGTCATTCATGTAAAATAGTTTGATACAGTACATTGTATGTAAGTTTTTCCTCATAAATTCTAAGGCTCTCCTAACACCTTGATCCTCTGCTGTAGGAATGGCACCCCTAAACGACGTGTGAACATTTAAAAAAGAAATAATAATAATAATAATAATAATTAACTGAACAAAATTTAAAATCCACTACACCAAGCTGGTTCTCAAAAATCATGACGAAATATCTGAACGGATGCCGCACCTTTTTAGGAAATATCACTCATGCTTCTTTAATGCCAAAGCATGCTCACAAATCATTAACACCAACAGGAAGGAAAAAAAAATAGAACACTGTCTATGACAATCATTTTCGTTCGTTCGCTGAACCAAACATGTTTATATCAATGACAACATACTTATTTTACTATCAAATAGCAGCTTTAATACCAGTCAAGTCATAGATTAGAAAAAATAAAACAAACCAAGAACTTATGTTGGAAATTAATCTTTGGGACGTTTGTAATTGCTGGGAAAAAAATACAAACGTTTCATGTTCTTAAAAAAAATCTCATCGTAGCAATCGTGACGGTCATAAAACATTGATCTAGGTGGAAAATGAACCAACCCACAAAAGTCACTAAAAAGAAACGTCTATCAAAATTTCTCAGAGTCACGGTTAGTTTGCTTTTTTTTTTTGCCATGGTTACATATACTGTATGTTTCAAGTACCAGTTCAAAGATGTCGTGTACTATCGGTCAGAGAAAGTTGTTACATCAAGAGAATTCACCACATACGACAACAAAAATGCTTGCCCCTAGCACATTTCACAGCTTCAACTGCTACAGACTGTCACTGAAAAAAATGCATCGGTCAGTCTGAACCATGTCAAGTAAACTATGGAAGTAGCATATCCACAACACAAACTGTGCTAGCACTTTCTGTTCAAGTCTAACCCCAAAAACAGGTACAATTTGGGAGCCACTACTCCACTCTGTGGAAGGGGGTGGATGGTGGCGATCGGACAGGTTGGAGGTGTGGTTGTACAGTACATTCTCGTGGCCCAAGCCGGGTTCCAGGCAGGCAGCTGCGCGGCCGGTCCTGCAGCATTAGCAACAGTGCATTGACGTTATTGGGAGGCAGCTCAGTACCGGTGTGTCTGATGCGAGTACTGTGGCGGCTGCTGGGAGGTAGTTGAATATCCCATGCTGCTCTGTGGCTGCGATGTGCTTGGTCCGGGGTTGGGGTAGGCAGCATGGGGGTTGGAACGCTGCAGAGGGGTAAGAGCAGAGGAAATGTGGTATTTCATAATAAGGAACAGTGCAAGGCAGTTTCACCTCCCCATTTACCTCCTAGAGGGGTACTGAACACAGTCTCAAAGCGGTTGCACTGTCAGACTTCTTTTCGCTTACTCCCATTACAGCACGGGCAGGCTTGAACCAGGTTAGAAAGCAACAGTCACCATCCTTCAGACTCCACCCTAATTACCTCTTGTGACCTACACCCACCATAGTCAAAACAGCCAGTCAGCTCTCCAAGATGGCTACAGGAACACCTGCATGCTCCACAAGGCTACCACAGCTCATGGCAGTGGTCTTTCACCACTCGGTCCCTTTCCTTCACTGAGAAGGTATGTTGGAGTGTAGGTCTTACTGCTCCTGAGCCACTCTGGATTATTTCAGAGATGTCCTTATACAAAGGATATGTTTGTGTGACTGAGGAGTAAAGGCTGAGAGACCTACGATTGTTTAAGCTAAGGCATCACCTTGCAGCAGCCTTGCTCTCCATCAAGTAGTTCTAAAAGATAATGGCTTCTCAGTGGAACCAGGTATGTCAAGGGCAAGCAACCACAGGCTGTGGCTCAGCTTCAGGTGAACAGTAGGGAAAAACACTCACTAAGAGGCTAGTACAGGACTAGAACTTGCCCAGAGGTACTCTGAAGTCTCTATCCATGTAGGGTTTGAAGACTCAGCTAAACAAAGCCATGGTTGACCCAATTTAGCATTAGCAACACTCCTGCTTCAAGTGGGAGACTGGGCTAGATGGTCTCCAGTGGCCCCATTCATTCAGCACTTCTACAGCTATTTACTGGGTGAAGTGTTCATTGCCATGAGAAGCTCTGCACACACCAGCAGCTGCCTGCTTCAATTCTGCCCTAGAAGTTGAAGCTGTTTACATATCATGCATCATGAAGGAAAAAATGGGCCGTGTGTGGTGTGGGATCTTCAGTCTATGCACGGGCCCCTTGGGAGCCTCTAACATTTCACTAAAACAGGTGAGTAACGTAATGAAGTTTGGCTGTGTTTGCGTTAAGGCTCACACACACACAGAGATGCTGCTGTTTTTACAAGGTGAAGCTTTAAATCCCAATTCTTGGTATGGCAAGATGCATTAGGACTGTCAGCTAAAACTGCTTCTAGTAAAGCTCTGGAACCTTCCTTAAAGTGAGTATTTCAGGACTAGGATATTGCTACCGAGTCCCAAATATGCAAAATGATGTTGAACCAACATCCTAAAAAAGTAAATTATTAAATTAGCTCTACAGATTTTAGAAAGTAAATTATAAACCAGTAAATAACTCCATTAATGTTCTCCTGCTGTTGTGCATTTAGAACCGAAGCTCTGATGGCAGAAGTCAAACTCCACTCGCTAATGAGCGCTGAGGGAAATTCTCCAGGGGCGGTCAGTGTGAAGGGGAAGAGGTGCCTCAACCCGCACTCAACGCCAGCAGGAACAAACCAGCGCTGCTGGGCTCTGCCCTTAGCACAGTGACTGCACTTCAGTGGCATTTCCCTTCACTCTTGAGACAGACCACATTGCTGGCCAAAACAAGTGCCACAGCTCTGGGTCACCCGTCTCCATGTGACAAATTCACTGACGACCTTGATGAGGGAATAGCATCCACCCTCAGCAAGTACCCGATGATACAAAGCTGGGAGGGGTGGCTGACACGCAGGAACACTGCGCTGCCATCCAGCGAGACCTGGACAGGCTGGAGAGCTGGGCTGGGAGAAACCTAATGAAGTTCAACAAAAGCAAGTGTAAAGTCTTGCACCTGGGGAGGAACAACCACATGTATCAGTACAGGCTGGGGGATGACCTGCTGGAGAAGAGCTCTGCGGAGAAGGACCTGGGGGTCCTGGTTGACAACAGGTTGGCTATGAGCCAGCAGTGTGCCCTGGTGGCTAAGAGAGCCAATGGGATCCTGGGGTGCATCAGGAGGAGTGTGGCCAGCAGGTCTCAGGAGGTGATCCTCCCCCTCTACTCTGCGTTGGTCAGGCCCCACCTGGAGTATTGTGTCCAGTTCTGGGCTCCCTGGTATAAAAAAGACAGGGATCTCCTGGAGAGAGTCCAGAGAAGGGCTACGAAGATGATTAAGGGCCTGGAACATCTATCCTATGAGGAAAGGCTGAGAGAGCTGGGACTGTTCAGCCTGGAGAAAAGACTGAGGGGGGACCTAATCAATGTCTATAAATACCTTAAGTATGCGGTGCAGGGGGAATTGGCCAGCCCTGCAGGGGGAATCAGCCAGCCCCTTTTCTTTGGTCTGTGGAGACAGGACAAGGGGCAATGGCTGCAAGTTGGAGCACAGGAAGTTCCACACCAACATGCGGAGGAACTTTTTCCCAGTGAGGGTGACAGAGCCCTGGGACAGGCTGCCCAGGGAGGTGGTGGAGTCTCCTTCCCTGGAGATATCCAAGACCCGTCTGGACGCCGACCTGTGCGGTATGAGCTAGGGAGCTGCTTTGGCAGGGGGGTTGGACCCGATGATCTCTTGAGGTCCCTTCCAACCCCTACAGCTCTGTGATTCTGTGAAATGCAGGCTGTATGTCACTGAGCAAAACCCCCGAATTCTCTTTTTGCCCAGGTGTAGCTCCTGCACGTAGGAAGCTACTGCAAGCTCAGCCATCAAAACCCGACCATTCATCTCAGTTGTGAACACTTTCTGACTTCTAAACCAGATCTTGTTTGAGGACAGAGACAATTAAAAGCCACCAGCTTCCTTCATGACACCCAGTACAACAGATGCCTTCTGTTTAAGGACAAATGTAAATACCTGACCCTTTCTAAGCACCATTAAGCACCCAGAGGGTTATCCCAGGCAGAAGCTCAGAGAAATGGAATCACTCCAGCCTGTCTGGTCACTTTGTTTTCACAAGTGTCACAGTGTAATTTAAGTGAGAGGGCAAGGAAGCCTGGGTGCCACATGGCTACTATTTTTACACGTGGCAGAAAAGGAAACAAGGTCGATTTGCTCTGCAGAGAATTATCTGACTTGCGAGTGGATGGAGAAACTGCCTTAGTGTGTCTTGCCCAGGAGATGGCAATCCTTCTTCACTAGCTTTGTATAGAGAAGTTGAGCAAATTAAAAGAAGAACAAAGGAACAGGTGTTTGATTAAAACAGAGGGCTGTATTGTAATATTTGTTTGCCATCTCCTCGAGTTGCAGGATCAGAAGGAAAAAATGTGAGGAATTTCTTTCAGGGAGATCTGAAAACCACCAATAAGCATCTCTTCTGTTCCAGCGCCAGCAAGTTTGGGTCTCCTCCCTTTGATTATCATGTTTTCCAGATACCTTCATCAGAACAAATCTACCCACTGTCTTCTTGCAAGATGGGAGATTTTTTTAAATTTTTTTTTTTTTTAGAGCCAGGTGTTTTGCCTCCTAAGAGACAGCAAAAAGATTTGTCAGGAGCTGTCAAGTTACCAGTAAGAGCTCCTGAGAGAGCAAAGTAGTAGTTATCACTATCAAGGCAAAAGTATCCTTAATCAGAGAATCACAGAATGGCAGGGGTTGGAAGGGACCTCCAAAGGTCATCCAGTCCAACCCCCCTGCCAGAGCAGGATCACCTAGATTAGGTGACACAAGAACACATCCCATCAGGTTTTGAATGTCTCCAGAGGAGAGTCCACAGCCTCTCTGGGCAGCCTGTTCCAGTGCTCTGTCGCCCTCACAGTGAAAAAGTTCCTCCTTATATTCACATGGAACTTCCTATGCTCCAGCTTGCACCCATTGCCCCTTGTCCTATCATTGGACATCACTAAGAAGTGACGGCTCTGCCCTCCTGACACTCACCCTTTACGTATTTATAGACATTGATGAGGCCACCCCTCAGTCTCTTCTTCTCCAGGATAAAGAGATCCAGCTCCCTCAGCCTGTCCTTATGAGAAAGATGTTCCACTCAATCATCTTTGTGGCCCTGCATTTGACTTTTGCAAGGAGTTCTACATCCTTCTGGAATAGAGAGGCCCAGAACTGAACACACTATTCCAGGTGTGATCTCACCAGGGCAGAGGGGGAGGAGAACCTCTCTTGACCTACTCACCACACCCCTCCTGATACACCCCAGGATGCCACTGGCCTTCTTGGTCACAAAGGCACATTGCTGGCTGATCTCACATTTGTTGACAAGGGCTGCCCCAGACACAGTCCTGGGATGGACATCTGAGAGTACAAAAGTTCTGATGAGCATGAACTGAAAACAAACCAATGTCAGTCCCTGAGGAAGCAATCTGAGTCTTCTGACATCTTGACTAGCAAACCCCAGCTCTTGCTCACAGAGGTAGAAGCCAAAATTTGTTCAAACTGCCAAGCTGCAATAGCATCATGAGGTGAAGAGCGTGTAAAGAGGACACTTAAACTGGGCTCCTTGGAACACTCCATGCAACCTCTCTATCAATCACCTTAGATATGTGGCTCAACTTGGGGGAAGATGAAGAGAGCGCTGCATTTGTCTTTGAAAAACACACACACACAAGTGGCAGAAAGAGCCAGGTAAAATTCCCAACCAGCGGTCAGCTTTGCAGCCTGCCAAATTGAATGGGATGAACCCCCCTGTGAAGGAGTGCTCTGTGATGCATAACCAAACTAAGAGGACAGTGTTTATACTTACAGGCACACCACGCTGTGGCACTGCAGCTAAGGCTGACCACAGCACTAAAACCCTTCATTGTTCAAGGAGAGAAACTCAAAAACCGTTATGCTATCAATCTACTGGGATTCTATCCAAGACTCTCTTCCAACTGGCCTCCTGCACTACACAGTCCATGTGAACCAGTATTTATCAGCTAACATTTTCACCAACATGCTTTCTCTTGAGATCTCTACTGCCCAGGCTTCCAAATTCTGCCATCTCTGCATATAATCTGAACAAGCTTTCCTTGCTCCTCTTTATTTCTTAGCTTGCATTAACTAAAGGTTCTGTCCTAAACTCCAATCTGTGGGAGTCATCTCATCCAAACCCACAAATTCAGGAATCAATGGGTGACTCTCACACATTCTCTTCTTCCAGACTCTTCTGATTTCCAAATGTCTGACCATGACCTCAAATGCAGGAAGGCTAGAAGACAGTTTTCAAGTTTTCCTCAAGCTTTTTTCCTACATTCCTCCTCCTCTCCATCACGCAGTGACTGGCATCACCTCACCTGTCTCTTCAGTTCTGTACTACTGGGCTTACTCAACCCAGACTCTCCCTTGGTCTTCCAAACAGAGGAAGGATTATAACAAGTCTTTCTGTCTTCTGATATACAACTTTCCCATTTATTTGCCCAACCAGTGCTCTTGTTTGAGTTCTTGTTTCACAGCTTTACTGCGAAATCCCTTGCCTACTAACATTACAGGCTTGTTCAAATAAAGAATGGTATCTGTAGGTGATACAAAGCGCAGTGTAACAGGTTCCTGGGCTGCAAGCTGCATTCCCTAATATGAAGGTAATAAATCAGTAGTTACAATAGCTTCTGATCCTAGTTTTATTGCAACTCCTAACTTAAAAAGCATCAGCATATCAACTCACAAGCAAACAGTCAACTAAGTACATCTGAAAACACATCTGGAAGATGCCAAAGCGCCCCACAGTTAAAACAACATTTACAGAATTACTTTTTCAGCTTAAAAAAACACTTGTAAACATGAGAACCAAACGCACAATATATGAATAAAACAAATACCTGATAGTCTGAGGTCATAATAAGTCCACCTGAGGTAGTGGTAGGAGGAACAACTCTCACTTTTTTCAGTGGGGGTCCCTGTGTGTGACTGTTGTCTTGGTTCCCTGGATGACCAGTTCCATTAGTATGGTTATTGCCCTGCTGCTGCTGCTGGTTCTTCTCAATTGTTTAAACACAAAGAAAAATTTCAACTCAAAAGCAGTACATGAAATAACATGAAAACAGGAAATAGTGTGAAAGCCAGTGAAGCATGATGATACTGTTCTTCTAGTACTTACTTTGTCTCCTTTATCATCTGGTTCTTCTTCTGTTAAAAATTCTCGTTTTGGGTAAGGGATTTGACAACCTGCAAAAACACTGCCCCCCAAAAAAGTCTATTTATCACTGTATTAGAACAGAAGGGTTAGACCTGTTAAGATTCATATTTCACCTACACTAGTGCCAAGTTGCCCAAGCCACAGCCTAATACCTGTAACTAATGGAGAAGTTTCCCCTGTCTGCCTTTCACCATATTCTGAACTTAGTAAATGTATTCACATTCATTTTTTTCATCTTCAATTGCCTCTTATACACTAAACTCCTAATAGTTTTCACAGTTTCTGGTAACTGGTGACTGAACTGGTGGCTGGAAAGGTGCATTGCCTGTTAGGTACCCGCAAGGGCACAAAGGGTGATCTTAATGCAGCTGTAATGCCAATTCACAGTCTCAAGAGTAACTAAAAATACACCTGGAAACTCCACTATTAAGAAAACCACCTGGAACATAGTTTAAAAGTAAATCAAAATTTCATCTGTCAATTCATACCTCATGGTCCACACGGATTTGCTACTGGAAGCTGCCCTTAATCAGCAGAATGTATTTATAATAAAGTCTCTGTACACCTTTTAGCATTACACATTGTGTATTCACACTGAGACACCAGCTTATGAGAAAGGGGTCAAACGCTGTCCCCTAAAAGCAGCTTCTGCAAAAGCAAACCACTCATGTGACAATATTAAGTCATAGAGACAGGACAAGAGCTGTTATACATAGCCCAGTAGGTTTTCGTGAAATAATGGTATTTTTCATTCACTGTTTATTAATTAATATATATACCATATTTTAATAAATTCTTCCCAAGGTAATGGTAGAAATCATACACACAATGGGCTATGAGTTTTCTGAAAAAGATGTGCAGTCCTGGTCCCTGACTACTGGGGGAGGGGTGTGTTAGGGCATGAACTAATTTTTAATGAACTAACTGTCCCTAAATTTTCTTCCTTTTGTAAATCTCCCCGTGCAAGAAGGGGGAAAAAAGAAAAAAAAAAAAAAAAAAAAAAGAAGGAAAAAAGAGTGTCTATGGAAAATGGATTTAAATTGTTAAGGATGACAGCAGAGACACAAAGTTGACTTCCCCCACCCACTGAATTTACAACAAAGGCTAAGACAGAAAAATGTAAACTAATTAGAGAGTGTCATCTGGCATTCTGGAGCTGAGAAGTGGACCTGCGGGCACTTAGCAGTTGTCTACAGAGATCTGTAGCATGCATAATCAACCTGTCAGTGAATAACAAGATTAGTGCTGCGACTAATAGGATCAAAGTTCCATAAAGCAAGAGATTAATAAGAATGCTACTTAATTTTAAAAACCACAAATGGCATTTAAGCAGTTATAGTTTGCTTTGGTTGTTAAAATAGTGTTCAGTTCAACATTCACAAACATGTTTCTAGCAGGGGGAACGCAGGCATTTCTAAAGCACCTCTGGATGTACCGATAGGTTAATAAACTGAGAACTTACTCAGCTGTGGGAAGAGGATCTTCTAAGAAATAGGGATCCTGCATAGCCTGTTCTGAGGTAATTCTCTTTATTGGATCCATAGTCAGCAATTTCTGAAGCTGCACAAAATAAAAGATGAAAAGCCCTGTGTTACCAAAGCTCACGTGCACATGGTTAGCCTCGTTTCTCCACTGCACTTAACAGGAAGCACCATCATGTATTTGAAATCAAACAATTCTTAGCAGTTAATAAGCTAAAGTGACTCCATGTCCATTATTACTCATTATTTAGTACTGTCATATTAGCACAGTATTTTTAAGATGTTAGATGAGGTCACTCCTTAGGATACCTTTATCCTCTGAAAGAAAGCAATGATGGACACATCTACAAAACCCACCTGGCCAGGTAACTTTGCATCACCCACTCCCGTCTGACACATACAGACTCACACACATCTGCATGCCACGTGCTGCTCAAAAGAGCAGTTGTGCAGAATCTTGAATTTTAGTTCATTTTTTGCACGACACAATGCAAAATACTTCAGGGAAGATGAATAAGCTGCCTCCCCTGTGCGTACATCAAGCCTGAGCACTGTTGCTGTAAGACCTCAGCCTTAATCATTGGTAACAACTGATGAATCGGGGATCAACTACACAAAACAACCCTTCCCAAACACTTGTGTTGGTTGTGGATGACCACAAAGTATGAATACACAGAAGACAAGGCAAAGTATAATATTTTTTAAAATAGTTCAACTCAGTTCAACTAAAAATCCAGTAAAGCCTTTACCCTTTCAGTAAGAATGTCATACTCTCACTGAGAAGTGTTAACAGAGGGGCCAAGAAGCACACTAGGTATTTCCCTAATGCCTGACTTAAAAAAACCCAACCAAAACCCCTCAAAATCAGCATGCAAGAAGTTTCAGTAACAGGCAAAAAATTCTAAGGTAATACACAAATGAAAATTTAATAAAACTGACTTAACCAAACTAAAGTGAAAAATTTTCATGTGTGTATATAAATCTATATAGTTAGGGGCAGGGGGGGTGGGGAGGGGAAGTTACAAACATTGCTGCTTACAAGTACATGCTGTAAGAAATGCTTTGGATACATAGCCAGAAAGTCATCTTGAGTAACTTCAGATACCAATAACAGACATGAAGTCTAATTTCAGCCTGAAATTGCATTGAATAAAGACTGCCAGGTAACTCTCAAAGCTGGGTTTACTGTTTGTCCCAATGTTCCTCTCACTCTCACTTTGCACCTACACAAACATTTTGGAAGCCAGCTGGACTTTATACATTTGTCACTGGAGCATCTCACATGATTTTCCAGTAAAACACACATTAAAAACACCATGCTCACTCCATGTGTGAAGATTTTAGCAAACCAAAGTGATTTTATTTAACTCTAGCACTGAAATCGCACTAATGCAGTCTAAAAGTAGATGTTTCTTGTTCAAAAGGTTTGGTGTATGTGCATCTTTCTTCCCATCCAGCCAGCGTTTATTTTGTGGGATACAGCTGTGCTGAAAGAGCAATGCATACAGGTAGAAGGAGCATCCAAGGCAAAACTGCACCCTGATGTACAGTGATCTGTAAAAGAAACACACCTCCAACCTATAGATTTGTGGGGTTTTTTTAAAATCACGTATCTAATAAGCTATGCAGAAGCTACACGTGCAAGTAATATTAACTTCATGTTTGCTATTCATACTTCTCATGGAATAAAAGTCACCTTTTTCTAAAGATCCAGTGCCATGTTCTACCTCTGAACCGGTCATCCCCGTTCGCTAGCTATTAAGTGAGCATACACAACCACACCGCAGACCTCTGTGCTGCAGATGTACTTTCTTAACTTCAGCTATTTCCTCCCTTCAGCCTTCAGTTTTGATGGCATGGTTAAGAACATAATAAATATGTATTACCACCATCAATCCAGTTGTGTTTTTCACATCATCAACAGACTCACAATAAGTCATTTCAGCTCTCCCAGTCTGCGTGTAGTCTTTTAAAATATCAGTTTGAACAGAACAATTCTTGTTCTCTCAAAAGCTCAAAAAGCAGTCCCAGGAGCCAGGAAAGAAGGGAGGGGAAAAAAAAAAAAAAAAAGAGGAAGATTTGCCAACATGCTGAAAAACATCACAATCAAAAACCTTGGCAAAATTCGGGTGCCATTTCTGGCAATTAGGTTATACAGCTGTCCCTCACACGCTGACATGATGTGAACAAACATCATAATCAGCAGCAGAAAACAGAAGCCATAAGCAAAGTTTAATGACTGCACAACCATTATCACACAGGGGATCAAAAACTCTTATTTTGCCCCCTTGCTCAGGCACCAGCACAGAAATTATTCTTCCACTTATCACAGCAAATATTTTCTGTTTTAAAAACTGTTCAATGAAAAGACCACCTGGCTGAATGACATAGTGACAATGTGGTAAACTTTGTAACACCCATGACTTAACAGGACAATCACTACAGTTGATATGGACCGAAGTAACCAAAAGTAATCAAATGGAAGATGAAGCATCGCTCAATGAACCAGGAGCAGCAGCTGCACACCCATTTTCTAGGGCATAAACAATTAAATGGAAATAAAAATAACCAGGGAAGTGGAAAAAAATCTAAGTTACAAAAGCAGGAAGGAGCCAGAGTTGTCTTGTGTAACACATCAGTTCTGCATGTAAAAAGAGACCATGTGCATGACTGTCAGTACAGAAAGAAAAAAATTGGTTGGGAAATCAAAACATTTCCTTTTGGCAATGACAATCTCTGGATTTACTAGTCCTGGAAATACTAGTTCTGGCATATTTTTACAGTAGTAGACGTAAACAGGTTTTCTATCTGTTCTGATGCAGAGAGTAAAGGGGCTGTCAGACAGCTTGCAGAAGAGTAAGATCTTGGAGTATCTCTGGAAGAACTGGTACCAGGAGATTTGCTGAAGTTGTTTGGGCTGTAGTGGAGGGGCCCAAGGCATTTGTCCAGAGTGCAGTCTAGTCTCAAACAAATCTGAGATGCCTTCTGATTTTGACAGCCCCTGAACATGGTTTTAAGATGTTACTTCTGAAAGACCTGGGTTCTAAATGGAGTGTGATTTCCATTAATTGTTCTGACCCACAGCAGTTCAAAGAAAATGGAGAGGATCTTATTAAGAGCTAATTAACAATAAACTTGACAGTACTTAGCTCACAATCTCTATTTATGGGAGGTACAAAAGAACATGGCTATGTCTACACTACTAAATACTCTGCTTTTTAGCTTGTGCGAACACTGACACCATCCAAATTGCACAACACTCTTGCTAACAGTTTTGTTGAGTGGAAGGAGGGTAGAGGTCCCAACAAGAGCAGCGTGTTCAGTCAGGGTCCACGCTCAAACTCACCTCCTGGTCATCTTGTTTGGTACCAACAGATACACCAAGGATGGAGGGGTAGTAGTGGCCTGGAAAAGGACCGTTCCTTGCTTTTGCATTTTTGTGTTAACCACTGCTTTTTGGTATTAATACAAACATATGAACAAAAAAGCTGAGTGTATTCAGTTATCACCCTGTCGTGATACCGCAGGGAGAACAGAAAATGCCTATGTTTTAAGCTATCCTCACACTATTCATTTGTGGCTCATTTTGTTCTATTGAAACAATTTTTGAACTTGCAAGACTGGGAGAGCAGATGAAAAATTTCAGGTTGGTTTGGCCAGAGCCCTCAGAGCTTGTAAGAGAAGCCACTTCACTCACAGTCTTTTTGCAAACCACCAAGATGTACAGGAAAACCTGAACTACTCACTTTTACCTGAGCTTGGTGTTAAGCCAGCAGCGTGGGGAGAGAAAAATGCTTGAGTAATTGAGGAAGGGAGAAAGCACTACATCACCTGAAGATGTAGTCACCACCATGTTGCATCTAAAAGGTTTTTACCTCAGATGCCGAGGTAGGATACAAGCATCTAATGTGACTGATTTTCATAGGCAGAATCAACTTTTCTCAGCTATTTGCCACTAGTGATAATTAGTGTCTTTCAGCTTTTGGTACAGCAACATAAACTTAATTTTGAGAGTTTTAGATTCCAAATACGTCACAAGTAAGATGCGTAGAGGATAAGCAGCATGCTCTTGAAGAAGATGAGGTCAGAAGAGGTAAGTACTAAAGCACACAGTTGCATAATTTAATGGAACACCTGCCTGGAGTGACTGATGAGAAAGATCTGCAAATTCATTCAACCTGCTTCACTTAAGAGTCCGAGGATGAGTCCAAACCCCATCCTACCCAAAAATTCATATTCAACAGATACTTCACTGGTTTTACTTGTTGAATTACTTAACGTAATTGCAGTCCATTAAGGCAACCATGTCCCGGGCTGCATCAAAACCAATGTGACCAGCAGGTCAAAGGAGGTCATTCTGCTCCTCTGCTCTGGTGAGACGCCACCTGCAGCACTGTGTCCAGCTCTGGGGTCCCCAGTATAAGACAGACGTGGACCTGCTGGAGCAGTCCAGGGAAGGCCCACAAAGACGATGAGAGGGCTGGAACACCTCTCCGATGAAGACAGGCTGAGAGAGTTGTGCTTGTTCAGCCTGCAGAAGAGAAGGCTCCGTGGAGAACTTATTGCAGCCTTCCAGCACCTGAAGGAAGGGGCCTACCTGAAAGGTGGAGAGGGGCTGTAGTAATAAGACAAGGGGCAATGGCTTTAAACTGTAAGATTTAGATAAGGTGTAAGAATGAAATTCTTCCCTGTGAGGGTGGTGAGTCCCTGGCACAGGTCACCCAGAGAAGCTATGGCTTCCCCCTCCCTGGCAGTGTTCAAGACCAGGCCAGATGGGGCTTTGGGCAACCTGGTCCAGTGAAGAGTGTCTCTGCCCATGGCAGGAAGGTTGGAACTGGATGGGCTCTGAGGTCCCTTCCAACACAAGCCATTCTGTGATTCTAAAACAGGCAGGTAATTTCTTGCAGTGATTACTTGTTTCAGATGGTCCTAGTTTTGGTTTTAATCTGACCCTTGCATATACATTCCATTTTAGACTGCTGACAGTGCAATTTATCTGCTTGGAAACATCCATTCAAAAAGCTGATGCAGTGTACCACAAGAAAAATATTGCCCCAGCGCTGCACTGACTTTAGAATAAATCCAAAATTTATATGGAGGAAAAAGTTCAGAATAGAAAAGAGATGGCTCCTTCAAAGCCCTTGGGTCTGACCATCAGAGAAGGTACAGCTTCCAACTACATGAACAACAGACACATACCCTCTGACACTCAAGCCTCAACTATCTTCCCTTTTCTCCAATTTATTCCTCTCTTCTCCAAGATTAAAAAACTTATGATTTTCTTCCCTCCCTCCTGTCCCACAAATAACATATATACCTTATACTTCCAGCCTGAAAACGTTTAATCTAAGTTGGAAACATCAAAATAAGGAGAATGTTCATTCAGTGAGGCTAGATATACTTAAATTCTTTCTTCTCCACAGACATATATATATATATATATATATATAAAGTTTATTTTAGAGACTTGAATGCTCTTAAAAGCACAGAAGAAAAAGCCCAACATAGTAATTTCTGAAACGACCTATCACAGGCGTTTCCAGGGCTGAGCAAGAGTATAATTTTAATGGGAGTCTTCATTTTAAAGTTTTATCTTATAGAGGGAAAAACAACTGTTTCAAGAGCACTAGGAAGTCTTAATAAGAAAGCTACAAAGGATTCATGCACCAGAAAGACATACTAAAATTTGCTAAACTACATGTTCAAGTCTCACGTTCCTTTTCATTTTGTTTGAAGTCTGTAAGCTTAATGTTTGTGTAGAAGAAAGTGGCATTTAGGATTTTTTTAAAAATAAAAAAAAAAAGGGCTATTAACAGCATGCAAAGCAGCAAAACATCTGAGAGTTGCAGCAACACTGCAAATGTAATGACATACTAACCAAAGCGTGAAAGCTTCTGGCACACTCGAAACAGAACCCAATCCAGTGAATGAGTGACAGAATCTTCTTATCAATGTGTGGAGATAAAGTGGTTCTGCCTTTCTCAGATTGCAGAGTATCAGTTATTCCTAACTGTGTTTATAAAAAAAGGTGTAATATTTCTAAAATAAAGTTAATCACGGTGCTCTCCACACCAGCTCAACTCTCAGACAGAACTGTAACTTACATGAGGTTTGATTTATTTATTTGTTTAAATGCATGCAGGAACTTACCAAGTGGAATGCCTTACTATCTGGTTTAACTTTATGTTTTTCCATATATTTGATAAGGCTGCAGTTGGTATACCTAGAAAAGGGGGAAAAATGGGACATTTCTAATACACAAATCACTGATACTGCAAAGCTTTCTTCATAGCCACAAAAGGTATTCATGAGAGCATTATAGTCTCCATTGCTAATCCACTAAGCAGAGAAAAAAACCCCACAACCATGAACACCTGAGATTGCTTGTAAATCAGGCAGACACCAGAGAAATGCATCTCTCCCTCACATGCTTGTAAAAAACACATCACATCCCCACAAAAAGCACACCTTTAACCTGCACACAGGCAGTAAGCTATCACTTGGATTTAAACTGCCTTTTAGCAATTTTACTACTATACCGTTTTATTCTATATATTTCTAATGTCAGTAAACACGGAGCTAAGTAAACCCATCTTAGCACTCTCCTGCAATGTACAGGTCGCTATAAGACCATGAATTCATTTATTTTCAAGAGGAGCTCAGAAATAAGATTTCTAAATGGTTACAAAAACATGCAGGTGCAAGAATATATATATATAAAAAAAATAAAGGCAGAGCCACATATCCTGCAGCATGGAAACAAGGCAATAGGGAAGGGTCTTAAGTGCAGGTATTAGACCCTGGCAAGGTGACAGCAAAACTGAAAGGTATTCTTTTCTTTAGCCTTCATAAGCTACTCTAAACAGCAAACCTGATAATTACACCCACTGTTTGCTGGCAACAGTAAAAGGTTACCAGATCCCTTTTATGCAGCTATCACTGAAAAATCCTTCCCAGTGCCACAGATTTGGAAGCAGCTGTGACACACTAGGCTTTGTGATCTATAGAGCGGTGTAGGGTCTTACTGGCATTGCTCGTTTCACACCCATCACCTTATAATTCACAGGCTACTTTTTCAATTCCCACCACCTCAACAAGCTGGGTCCCCCATTAGAAAACAACCTCCCCCCCAGTTTAAATCATAACCATTTCCTAGTCCTTCTTTGGCAGCTACACCAAACCCCATGGGAGCTACACAGAAAAAATAGGTAGGAGGGAGAATTAAAACTCAACTCAAAGCAGACTTACGTGTTTCTCCGGAAATCTTTCATTAAAGTTGAATGTTCAGGCATCTTTTTTATGTCTTCCCAATCTTTATCTGTAAAATCAATATTTATTAATAATTTTTTTTCTTCCCCCACCCCCAGGTAAAAGAAGAAGGCTTTCCAAGTATCTCCATATCTCCCTGACTGCTTTTTGAAGTCTGCTTCTCCAACCCTGCAGTTACTTATTTCTTTGTACTCCTTGGCTCATATTCCTTCATCACCTCTTCACAATAAGTCGTCACAATGCCAACACCTAAGAGGTTCCAGTTGTGTGCTAATTAACTCAAGAACTTTTGAAAAAACCCCAGCTGCCAGCTACAGTGAAGATCACCATATGCCCAACAGACAACACAGAAGAAAAACACATCAGCCATCGTGCTTGCAGCCTTCAGGACTGACTTAATTTATTTAGGCACAGTCACGATCCCAGGACAGGAGTACGTAAGACTCCCACAGACGCTGCCTCCTTCTAAGGGATTTTCTGACAGCACTGCCAGGAAAATGCCCAGAAGTGCTGCACAGAAATCGTGCTGTCTCAAGCTAAAAGAAATACCACTAGCCAACAAAAGGTTCAGAAAAACAAAACGTTGGCACACTCAAATTTATAAATATTTAACTTCAACTTCTCTGTGTAGACAAAGCCTGAAATGGATTTTGAAATAAACCAAAAAAACCCTTCAGCCTCACAAGCATTACACACTAACTCCCAAAAAGGCTTGCTGTGCAGGTAGTGGGATTCAAGCCAAATCTTTACTAAAGTCTTATCACACTTGCAGAACACTGGAAAGCTTAAAAATAATAAGCGAATAAACCAGAGATTGATCGTTTCATTATTATTTAAAGAAGAGAACCTCCTCATTCTTTATCCCCTATCCTAAAGGCACGTGAAACTGTTTCAAATATGGCAAGTGTCAATTAAAGAGCAAAAAAAAAATAATCCTGAAATTGAAAGAAAAAACAGTATTTCTTGGCAAAAACCAAAGACCTTAAAAAAATTAATCAAATGCAGACCACTAGAAAGGATTACTTAAACCCATGGAAAATCAGGGATAGTATAATCTATTTATGTACATAAGCTACACAAAGACAATGTAAAACCCAAATGTATCAATAAAAGCATAAGAAAAGGGTAACATTTCTAGGCCCAAAGCAGATAAGGACAGTATTGCTTAAAGAAGCAAAATTAAGGGGGATTTTCAAGAAAATAAAAATACTCAATGTGCAAAGGCAATGCTTCCAGGAATCTCCCACAGCAGTACAGAAGCAATGAAGTACACCCAGGACAGAAAAAAAAGTCAAAGGGAAAAATAAGAGCAAATTTAATAATGAAATTCTAGAACCACAGTAACATGAAGACCACAAAATTCACATGATAGAAAGAATAAAGCTCACCAGAACAGTAAAGAAAAAGATTAGTAAGTGAATGGACAACAGCAGGGAACACAAATAGTGACGAGAAAATCACCAAAAAGTAAGAGCCAGACCCTTGTTATTTCAACATCTGCAATCACATGAACACTAGAAGACAAGGTATTAACTGAAGAGATGTAAGGCAGCCTGTAAGAAAGCAATGTATGACCAACACTGACAAGAAAATGCAACAAGTGATATCCACATTGCAATTTGTTTTGGTTCATGTAACCGGTACTTTGTTCTGCTTTGGAATTAAGACATTTCTCCAATACCACAAGCTTTCTACTGGAGGGGAAGAAGAAATAATATGAAATGCCCTTGCCTAATTTCAAATCCTATGTTTAATCTTACATGAGTTAAACTTCTGCATAATATTCATTAAAAGTATAGAACTTTTCCCCCCAGATTTCATACAATCACCAGTTGCTTTCCAAATCTATAATCAATACCAAAGAAACATAAAAATATTCCTTCTGATTTTTAATTACACACCATTAGACACGATCCTTTAAAATTATAAACCATTGGTACCTGCATACACAAAGCTAATCTTATCATTAATGATAGGGAAAATATCTAATATAACCATTAGAGTCTAGATTTATAACTCATGAAATAAAGATTGTGTTTGAACAGCTTTATTGCTTTGATCAGTTGCCACCTTCATATGCAAAGAAAGCAACAGAGATATCTTTCTTTGAACAGCAGTGATTAAAAAAACCCAGTAGGTACCTGCAGGAAATCCCATTACATTGAATATTCTGTCCAGCTGGTCATGGTGATAAGGATTACTAGTTTTGATATCTTCTTGTCGACAATGGAATATTGGCTCCGATGTCAGCAGCTCTGCAAATATACACCCTATGGCCCAAATATCTTTAACAAAAGGAGAACAAAAAAATCAAATTAATTTTTTCCAAAAGCATCTTGGTACAGTAGAATGTTAGTTAGTAGCTCATCAGAGATAAGGTCCCTACATTGACATTTCAAATTTCTGTTGTAAAGGTCCAACACTTGCTTGACTTTTCCTTCTAGCTACAGATGCACACACAATTCAGTAATGACCTGAGAGAATACCCTACAAGTTTTTGTGGGGTTTTAGAAGTGTAGTTATCATTTATTGCTATCCACACATGAAACACAACTGAAGGAAAGGCAGTGTCTTGCCCTTTCCCTGCCATACCATCCCTTGCCAAGAAACGTGCGCTCCCTGATCCCTGGGTTTAGTACGTATTAAATGACCCAAAAATTTACAAGTTGAAAGGCAATGGTATTGGAATAAGCCAAATGCCATCTATAAAACCCTGCAGAAAGAGAGCAACAAGACAGTTGCTCCATGCCCATGTACCTCACTCCTTTTTTTCAGTAACATTTATTTTTAAACAACCCCCAAACCCCTTTCCATTTTAACTGCTGTAAAAAACCCCACCCCAAACCCTGTTTTAATTTCTGTCTCAGTCTGCAAAGCCTGAATATTCACAGTTGTTTTCTCCTTTCTTTCCCCCAGTATATATAAATGCAATTTTAAACTTACATAAAGTAATGCTACACTGAACCTTGAATGAACAAGAAAAGGTCATGAACAAGGACAAAAGCAAATGATGCAGAGAGCGTAACCCCATTACTCAGTGTTTTTTTACAGTCAGTTTTTATCTATGCTGAAAAAAATTATGTACTAAAGGCTGTGACCTCCATGCAGTTTCACATGCTGTAAGCAGAAGAAAATGCCAATGAAGTGAAGGAACATGCAAATACAACCCCAAAAAAAATCACTTTAAAGAAACTTAGAGATTAAACGCATTTCTTTATATGAGAAATACAGTATTAAATGAAAATACATTTACTTTTCTGTTAAGTCAAATGTTAGAATTTCTATGCCACAGTCTTACAAAAAATAAAATGGCTAAGGTCTGAGGAAAGAATTTCAGGCTACAGAAACAACATACTGTGCTGAAATACAACCTTTGTCTTTGTGCAAAGTTGAGTACTGCAGATGGTTCCCCAAAAATGGTTACCAGGCTTTAATGTATCTTTTAAACCAGCTAGCAAGATAAAAATTTCCCAGCCTTTTTCCCTATAGTCTCTCCCCATTCCATGGCAAAGCTGCTAATGTCCAGAGAAGGTGAACCTCCCTCTGGCCTGCTGCTGGGCTACCTGCCCTCTCCCATGGCCACAGCACACGACAGCTCCTGCTGTCAGTGATCCCTGACCCCCAAAAACTGGCAAAAGCGGACACTGGCAGAAAAGTCAACTGTGTTAGGCCAGATCTCTTAAAATTCAGATTATGGATGCCCCCTGCCCAGCAGAGTTCAAGGCCTGGCCTAGTGGAGTGTGTCCCTGCCCATGGCAGGGGGCTGGGAACTGGATGATCTTTGGGGTCCCTTCCAACACAAACCAGTCTGTGACTCTATGAATTACAGGGGTGAGTGAGGAGGATGTAGCATTAAGATGAGGTAACTAATGCCATCCCCACAGCACCTGCATTCTGTGAGGTTTGTTTTTTTCTGGAAATGCCTGTTACGTGACTCTGACCACATCTCTCTCCTTAAAGCAATTTCTGTTCACACTCGAGCTTTGAAAAAGACACAGAGGCACTAAAACGCAGCTTATTTTTACAGTTTAGTTTCAGTGCAGCCAATATATTCTTCATTCTGTACATTCCTTATTCCATTAATGTATTATACTAGGTTAAAACCTCGGCAATAAAATTAATGCACTGTGCTTCATCATACTATGGATTGTGCTATCCAAGTTTATTATTTTAGGACATCAATAACGTACCCTTAACTCAGCTACTGTCCTTTGGACTATTTATCAATGCTTTGGTGTTTGGGTACACTTTGCATAAACAACAAAAAAAGGGGAGTTACTTACCAATAGCTTTGGTATAATGCCTTGCTCCGAGAAGCAATTCTGGAGCTCGATACCAGAACGTCACAACTACAGGATCCAAGTCTGCTAAAGGCTTCAGAGGTGAATTAAATAACCGGGCAAAGCCCATGTCAGCTGCAAAATTCAAAGAGAGAGGCTTTAAAATTTAAAGGGAAACTACCAGTTTATTTATTTATTTAAAACCGAACTGATTGAGTTTAACTTGTTAGCGCTACCATCACTGTGCTAAATAGAACACCAACGCAGGCTGTAGCGGCTATGAATTCTGTGAGCAGACTTTCTTAAAGCTTTTGTAGAAGTTACTGGATGTCACGACCTATAAAGTATATCATTATAAATCATTACTAACATGAGCCATTTAGAGCAACGAATTAACCATTGTTCTGGAAAAGTGCACCAACTCACTTTTCTCAGGACTCTGGTAAGTCCTGACTCATTTTACCCAATGTTCTCTGGTAAAATAATCTGTTACTACAAGATGGTCTTTCAAGAAGCAGCATTTTAAATGTGAGCAAAATGCAGGTTCTGCAAAGGTTAGAATGATTTATAATACATACGTGCACATCACAAAAGCTCCCTCCTCATGAAGCTAGCTTTAGCAAGGTTTCCTTCACACCAAACCACCGCCTAAGCCTAGAGCATCTGCCTCCCTGATACTCTGCTGTCAAGATGTATTTCCAGTATCAAGGTACCAGTACTAAACACCATTTAGGCTATGATTTTAAAAGTCTGTTTGGGGGCATTATGTAATTAAAACCTGATTTTTTTAGAATTGCCTAGAAAGCTGTCTGAACTACCAAATAGAAGTGATGCAGGAAAAAAATGGGCAGACTAAAATATGCACCATCTCCCACCAAACTGCTTTCCCAACCCACCCATCCCCAAATCCCAAGACAGAGGGACTCTGTGGTGCAGGGATATATATACGCATGCTGAGAAAGACTTGAATGAAATGAGATGAGTAGCCATTCTGAGGGAAAAGGACCTACACACTGTAACTCACTGGCTGAGGGAAAACTGCAGCGTTCTCAATATGGCTAACTTGACTACACAGTATTTTATTTTCATATGCATTCCTATTTATGATTGGTTTAATGCATTTAAGAAGAGAAACATTTTACAGTTTTCTACATTAAAATATCAATTGCTCAAGATACGATCAAGTCACTAATAACTATGAAATATAAGGAAAATTATTGCAGAAGGTGAATTTAAGACTGAAAATGACACAAAATGCCTGTAAAATTATTTTAAGTTAAATACCAGTTATGTGTTTTTTAGAAAAATTAGTTACACTGGAAAAGTGGAAGCCCTTGGTAAGGGTATAATTTCTGCACTCTCTTCCTGGTGTAGTATTATCTTAAGAAAATAAGGAGAGGAAAAAGAAAAAAAACCCTACATTTTGATAACACACTTTGAAACCCAGGGTCCCCCTCCCTCTTTCCCTGCTGGGAATGGATGGCTCAGAGGACTGGTGGTCCGATACAGAATCTTTCACCTGTCCATTAACACTCTCTGACTAAATTTAGTTGTGCTCCAAGTTATTCCCAAATGAATTGAAAACTAACAATTAAGAAATAAATGGGTGGTCTATTGGAAATTACTAGCAAACAGTCGTGTACAGCAAACATCACCACCACAGTTGAAAGTGAACATGTCCAAAGGATGACCTACATTCTCAATTTTGGAAGCAACTGCCCCGTGAAGAATAAGGTAATGGGAAGAAATTTTCCCTTCCAATGTCCATGCTGTACCTGTTTTCTATGGAGAAGACCTCAATGTCTACTGTCAACCTTGTAAGGGCGTTAAAAACTTTCAGGGTAGGGTCTGCAGAAGCATTCAGCCCTGGCCTATCTGCTCTTTGGATTTCAAAAGGGCAAGGGAAGGACTAGAGCAGCACTGAGCACTCCAAGAAACCTCTACCCCAAATCACTAGGCTAGTGACTGACAATATAGTTCAGATAAGCAAAACAGTAAGAGTACAGAGCAACAATGCAGAATAATCTCTTAAAAGAAAGCCAGAAGGAAGTGAAAAAGATGAACTAGCTTTAAAAAAACATACAAAAAACAAAACCCTTTCCAAAGTGGGCTGCATTACAGTAAGAAATACAAGCAGGCTGTGCATTAGCAGTCTGCTATCAAAGCGCTGCCATGCTAATGCACAGCCTGCTATAGCTTATTACTGTTAGACTACAGTTAATTTTTATTTATTTACTTACTTTAATTTAAAGCAATTGAAGTTCTAGAAATTATCCTCTCACTGTGAACAGCAACTCCCACTGGAAAATGTTAAAACAGTGGGAAAAGCGTTGAGTCCTTCTACCCTGGTACAGCCCAGGGTGAGTGTTTAGCAGTAGCTCTCCCTAAGCATTTTGGCTGAATTACTGTGTTTTCTGGACATTTAGTGTCCCTTGCATTTATCTCCAAGGGACCTGTCTACTCTTTCAAGAACATTTTTTGTAGGCTAAATGCCACCTTTGATTCAATTACAAAATTTAAGGTTTGTAGTAATGAGTACTTCCCTATTTAAGATTTTATAAGCGTCAGCAAGATAATGTCATGGCATTACAGGGGTAAATGGAGGACGTTTTAAAACCCCAGTTCTTCCTCCTCCTTTCCCCCTAGAGCTAGCTGTCATCTTGATTCCCATATCAAACCTCCCCCACCCCACACAAACAAAATATAATGACATTTTCCACTTTTTACTGGTGAGGCTACAGCATTTCATCGTCAGTACTGGTGCACGGGGCTAATATCAAGAAGCCAGTCACTCCAAAACCAGCATTTAGGCAACGTGCC
Organism: Laterallus jamaicensis coturniculus; assembly: GCA_022605575.1. Taxonomy (NCBI): domain Eukaryota; kingdom Metazoa; phylum Chordata; class Aves; order Gruiformes; family Rallidae; genus Laterallus; species Laterallus jamaicensis. The sequence goes on from JAKCOX010000012.1 coordinate 11,714,521, forward strand.
CGAGCACATCACTAGCATTACAGTGACTACTTTAGGTGGTACAACCGCACCTTCAGAACATTCTAACTTAAATGCTACACTGGGACTTATCAAAGATATAAACATACCAATTTTTACTCTTCCTCGCTCAGGACCTTCACCCATAACTAAAATATTAGCAGGTTTCTGTGGAAAAAAAATAAATATACAATACATATACCACGATAAACCTAAACATTAGTCTCTGAAAAATTAGTTAAGCTTTGTTTTGCCCATTTTAAACCAACTTTGTTTTTGATAAAAACGACATGTTTCTCTGTCACAGTAAAGCTGTGCAAGGACCCAGACAGAGGCTCGCCCTGACTGCATCTTCCTCGCGTTTTGTGTCAGCGTTTCTGTGCTCTGGCACCCTCACTGACACCCTGGTGTCTGTCCTCAACCCTCATGAGCTGGCAATCGCAGAGCTGCTGAGACCTCTACCAAAATGGCCCTAGATCCTTTCGGCAGGAGGCAGTCCCGTTGCTGCCCACCACCTCTCCCAGCACAGCAGGGATGGGAAGCCAGCTCTAGAACATGTTTTATCCAGGGTCATTAGGGCATTATTTGCAGATACATTTTACATAGAATATATGACTGAGATACAGATTAAACATTACCAGATCACTTTAATTTGGAGAGAAAAATAATCTAAATTATTCCTATTTACAAGCACATAGCAATTCGGACAGCTGCAAAACTGGAAAGCATTGCCTTTACCTTATTTTTCTCTCCATCTTCCCTTTCTTTTACTAAGGAGGCAAGTTAAAGAACCGAGCTAGAGTTCAAGCTGGTTAGAAATGTAACCACTCCCTTTAGGCCTACATTTTCTGTCGTCTTGTTTTTCATAATCCAGTCTCAGCATCTGCAGTCAGAAGATTCCTCAAATGCTAACACTGCTAATATAAATCAAACCTGCAGTGCTAATTTTGAGGGGGAAAAAAAAGAAGTCAGGAAACCCGCAACTAAAGCTGAAAACGTACGCTAGACTTACTTTGAAATGGAGTGTTTTAGATACCTGTTCACACTGTGAATTCTGGACAAAATAGGGAATCCTATTCAGTTGTGAATTTAAGGCTGAGTTACAGTTCGTGCTTTGCTTTCCCAGTTTAAATTGAGCTGAAGAAAAATTACCCCAGCAGGATGGTTTAGGCTACCTAAAAGTTAATATAATGAATCCTTAAACCTCAGTGTGATTTACCAAACACGTATTCTATGAAATTCTCAGGTCTTCCTGAATCTGTCAGGCTCTGGTGCAAAGATGTTCAAAGACACAGAAGATCACAATTTGATATTGATTTGGAAGTGACTCAGATTGTGTAAAACAAGGTGCAAAAAAAAATTACTAACCCAGAAAAATTGTTCCTTGTGAAGTTGATTTACTACTGCTTATGAAAGGCTCCAAACACGGATTTCTGAAGCTGTACAATCCACGTACAAAATACAGGGAAGGAATTTGAGAGGTTGCATCTCTTCTGAGAGCAATTTAAAGACGGAAGGAAATGTTGTAACTTGACTATGAGTAAAAAGGTAAGATATATTCCATTACCTTCCCAACAGCAATAACAACAGATCCAACTTGGGCTGCAATAGAAGAATTTGTCTCCCACACTACCACCACTTTTTCTTTTTTTTTTTTTTTTAATATTCAGTTTTTTATAAAGGCATATACTCCAGGTAAGTACTGCTTCAGTAAAAAAGAAATGCAGTATGTGGGCACACAACTCACAAAGCATTCAATTTTGATTGCTTCTAGAAAAGTCCTAGAAATAAACAAGCAGCATAATTCTTTGAATTCAGAGTTAATGTTGAAGTTTAAAGAAATTCAAACTGCTAGGTAGGAAAACACATAATTTCACCATAAACCATTATATTACTATGCTGTGGCTCAAAGAGAAAATACGTGTATCTTTTACAAAAGTTGCTTCAATATATTTGGGGCGTTAACAAGCTACATGCCTAATTAATATTTTTTTTATCAGAGTTAATGATACATTACACAGGCACCAAAATTCTTGAGATAAGTAATACATTGACTTAAAGCATAATTTCCCCCCCTGCATTTTCACAGGTTGGAAATAAAAGCATTTTTGTAGAGTAACATCTTTATGATGCTTTTGCCTTCAAATATTTGACTTTTGGTATTTTGATAGGGACAGTTAGCCATATTCACACAAAGACTCCATTATGCCAGATAACTAATCAGCACAGCACCGGGCAACAATTCCTGCCCCACAGATCTTCTACCTTAAGTTCAATGTAGGTACAGATGAGAAGAGAAAGCACCAAGAGATTGAGACAGTAATGGTCAGCAAAATAAACAGCAACATCTTGATTCACATTCAAGATTTTTTTTTTTCTTCTCAGGAGTTACAGAAAGTGTTTGAAAATACAGATAATTTAGAAATATGTGTAGGAGTCTTCAAAAGCTGCTAAATAAAAAACAAAAACAAAACCCCAAAACCCAACCCTCAGCCAAATCCGGAATGACCACTCACAGAAGTTCACCTCTAAGCCCTCCACCGAAACAGCTGTTTGAAACAGAAGATTCTTACTACAAACAACAGTATTTATATAGTCATATCACTGTGAAGAGATACAACATCACAGTTAAAAGATTAAAAAAAAAAGAAATTTAAAAGCAGAGGTCTCATTCTGAAGGTTCCCATTCCTATAATCATTAGTGCATCAATAGCCTGGAAAATGTTGTTAGTTAAAACAATTTCCCAAATAAGACCTTTAGTCAGTACTTAAATTCGACAGGGGAATACCTATCAGAAAGTATTATAGGGTCAATATCGATGTCTCCAAAACACAAACATTTTGAGGACTCCTTGAAAAACATTCAAGCCCACTAGGAAAAGTCAAAACATGGGTCAAAGATTCTTGTTGGATATCTTTAACTCATCTGGAGAAAAAACCCCACAACTCAACTTGTCCCTTTGGGGAACTGCTTACATATTAGAAATTTACTTGCAAAGAAAAAAAGCATTTGTTAGAAACAGAAGGGAGAAATCTGGACAAACTTCAGTTTAATTATCCAGAGAAAATGTTTGAAGTGCTTATTCAACCACTTGGGCTGACCAAGCGCAGAAAAATCTACCAGCAATTTTGATACTGTGTTCTGAAAACACACTACTATAACACAGCTACCATTTTCTTGGAACCACAAATGATCAACTTCTGAAATTCACTCATTTCTGTTCTATTAGAGGTATATTTACTTTTGTCTTCAAGTAAAAAATGTACTCATGCCAGATAAATACAAAAAGCTGGCAAGGTCCTAAATCGAACATGGAGAGCTGTGCAGCTGAGTACTTCAGAGACCAGCAAAACAACTTTCTGACAGCCCCACAGAACAGCATTTAAGAAAAATCAGCAGCAGCAGGGGAGTAATTCATTCCTGTGGAAGAATGTCCTTGTAACATGGCACAGCACTACATCTTATCTTGTCCCAGATCTGGCTTTGTAGGACTCCTTGTGACACTTAAATCCTAATCTTGTACATTAATACTACTGAAGAGAACACAGAAATCCGCACTGAAATATTTTTAGGTCCTTCTAATTCAATCATTCTTCCTGTTTGCACTTTGCAAATAACAATAATTTCAAATAAAGGAGCTGAAAACCTAGAGGCTGTACCAACAGGTTCATGGATCTGTGAAGAACCTCAGGCAGTCACCTTCATCCATTTGCCTGACCTGACACGATACCGTGCTCTGTTCACCCTGATCTTCAAATCTCTGATGATGAAGGCTCCCAGGCAATCTACTCTTTCACTCTTTATTGCATTGTTTTTCCTTTCCTCCTAACACAACAAATGAAGTTACTCCCATTGCCTCGTCTCTTATCCATCAGCAGAAGGATTAGACAACCACTCCAGTAGTCCTTCACTGCAAGGACTTCTTACACCTCTGAAGATACATGTCTCTCTCCAGTCCTACCACTGGATCAAAAGAACTCTCTTCTGCTCAGTGTTCCCTAGTAGGTTATTTCTTCTGAATGTATGATAATTCCTGTTGCTTCCCTCTGGTTGTTCTGCCTTGGGCCAACCGCTTCATTTGAACCCAAGTGCTCCAAATTACATTCTGCTCCTGCCTAGGCTTCACTAATACTAAACAGAGCAGAGGGATGCCTTGCACAGCATCTTCCACTGCCTACAATCCCCGCACGGCATCAGGGGTTGCCTTGCTGTGTAAGGCTGTTGAGCCACCTTAAGGTTACAAGTCATACATTTTCTTCCTACCTTTTCTGCAGAACTGCTACTTTTTTCTTTTTAAAACATTGCAGTCACATACTGCCTCTTACCATACACTGAAAGTGTTTGTGTTCATGCAGAGAGGAAACTCAGACTTTAGAACTTATTTGGTTTTCTATTTTGAAGATAAAAAATGCAAATAACATGAAAATTATACCAATCTATGCCTTGATGAGATGTGATCATATCCAAACCAGACAGCATTCCTATTGCTCACAGCAAGTTATTCATAGGAGCCGGAGGTGATTACTAATTTTATGCCAGCATACTAGATGTTTAGAAATCACAGGACATTTTCTTGTGCTCCAGGAAAGGTTTTCTGCTGTCAGGTCCTTCTTCCACTAAGTTTTACTCATCAGTGAGGAAAAACCCCAGCATTTTTGGACAGTTCGGCCACTGTGACCTTTGGTATTTACTACTTCTAGCATCAAACCAGGTCTGCAGGATCAATATATTACTCCACATATTTTTTTGCTGTTTCTGAACTTGTTAGCTTTCAAAGGTTCACTGTACTCATACCTATTTATCAATGAGCAAGCAAAATCCCTTTGAATTATCTATGGCATTATAGCGTAGATGAACCTTTCCCCATGTCCTGGTTCCGGCCAGGCCAGAGGTAGCTTCCCCAAGCAGCTAGCACAGGGAGCTGAGCCGAGGCAGCCCGGGCTGTTTCCAGGCCACCTGACATTGCTCCCCCACAAAGGGGGCTGGTTGGGGAGGGGTGCTCCTGGGGTGTGCAGCTGGTGGCCCTCACATCCCTATAGTACTGTGTGTGATCACCAGGTTGGTAGGGTACTCTGTGTTATTACTGGGTGTGAGTGTAATTTGGGACAGGCTGTTACTGTTCCTCTTCAATGGCGCTTTTGTCAGTGAACTGTCCTTATCCCAACCCACGGAGGCTTTTGTCTGTTTCTCCTTTGGGAGCAGGAGAGGGCCATGAGGTGCTCAGCCACTGCTTGGGGCTGAACCACCACACCCTGTTTGCAGCAGTCCCATGTGTATCTATGAACAGACTCACCCTGTTTATACCTCCATTTTAATGCGTCTTTTAAGACTGTTTTCATATCATCCTAACTAACCAACCTTTGGACAACTTTGCATTTATAAGTTTGGCTAGTAAAATATTACTCAGTAGCGAGCTCACAGCAATGGGGCAAGTCATACTGGTGACTTTATCTGTGCATCATTATGACCATCCCACCCATTTCTACCTGTGTGAGCCAAAGCAATTGAAAAAAGTTTAATACAGTTTTTAACTTAAAAAAAAAAAACAACACCCAAAACAAACAGTTAAACTTAAGGACAATACTAGGCAAAGTGCTTTTATTCCTAGATTATGTTGCTTTTGCAATCATGGCCTCCGTGGTTCTAATGAATGACTTAATTTTTTAGCCTTCAGAGTATTGTATTAAACAATACAGGAACAGATTCAAATGCAAAACCAGCCCCACAATCATACCCAAAAATCAATTTCAGCTGTTTGTGAGCAAGTGCCTGAGAAGCTTGAAGCATGAGTTAAAACTGTCTTGCTGTGAAGTTTGTTATTCAATGGCATGAAAAAAATTAAACAAAAAAGGTTTTGAAAGACAACTGCAGGGGCTTACTAAGTTGTAGCCTACTAGAAAGAGCACTTTTGTGACACAGGGTAGAAAAAAAAAATTACTGACGTGGTTTGTCACTTCTCAGATCCTGTGACAAGTGAAACTGCGCAGCAAAAACCTGCTGGCCTTCGGCTAGCCATGCAAAGTTCACACCCTGTCTCAGGGCCTGTGACCCACAAAACATTCGTGTTCTTAAAGCTAATTTGTCTTAACAACCTTGTTGATCTTCAGGTAATCCATAACACACACCAAACCCTTTCCTTATTACCAAACTGGGATGCACACCGTCTGCATTCTTAGGGCTGGAACAGATTTTTTAAAAAAGTTTTTTTTTTTGTGGGTAGAGAGGGGAAGGAGGGGGAAAAGATACACAGACAGGCAGTTTATGGTTAGAGAACATAATCCTCTTTCCACTTTAAACAAATCTGAATACTGTAATGCTAAATAGTACTCTAGCACAATGAAAGTGCCAAAAAAACCATATTCAAATTACAGTATCAGTATTTTTCTGGCATTAATTTCATGGAATTCAAAGATGTACATTCTCAATGAGAATAATTAATTTCGGTCACATCTATTAACTGATTTGGAGATTTAAAATAAATTATCATTAAAATACCACCACGAACACTGGTGGAAACAATGGCTCCATAGAACTCAATGTGTATTAAATTTAAACATTAAAGATGCCTTTTTAATTAAAAAATATATGAAATGTGAAAAGCACTGGGATTCTTTAAAAATTTATTTTAATACTTCCAGTTAATTATCTTCTTACAAAGACCATCTGAGATCTATTAAAAAAAAAAAAAATCAAGCATCTAAATAAGTTCTCATTAAAATCAGGAGCCATTAAGATTCCCATAACAGCCAAACAAAAAACAAACCCCAAAATTATCAAAGCACACATGCTTAAAAATTTTCAAAGTACAGAAAGTATTTGGATAGGATAAAAGATAGAGGGATGCCACATCTCTGCCAGGAAAGCCTTCTGCTAGTTACCATCGCCATATTTTATCTCTGTTTCGGCCTGATGAAAGCTCTTGGCCTCACTAATACATTTTTATGCTCTGAACACACTCCAAGAATTTCTTTCAGTTGCTGTCAACTCTGTTACTGCCAACGTGGGGCAATGTAACTTATGAAAGCACAGCCCAGCACACAGGCATTTATTTCTATTACTTCACTGGAACTGGATTAAAGAGGGTTTTTAAAAAAAGGTCTAGTTGCACTTTTCAGGCCAACCATCCCACTCCCTAAAAATGTGCATCAGGACAAGCCCCAGGGTGTGACTTTCTGTACTAAGTCCCAGGAAGGAAAGGTAGATATCATATGGGAAAGTATTCTAGCAGCTTTGCAGGGCAGTCTGCTATCACCTCAAGTGCCATTAACATGTCATTCGAAAGTGTGGCAACAAACACAGAATTGAAACAAATAGACTTGTAGAAATATAATTCCTGAGTGTTCTACTATATGAGCTATTACTCTTCAGGATGACGCTGGATGCTGTGGACACAGCACAATGGGTTCAAATGCAAGAAGAGAGCGGGCCTTGAACCTGGCTTTTAGGTGCTATGTTATTCTAGATATAATTCCATATTCCAAGTCCTTTTTAGAGTTCTGCCTCAAAAGTGAGGATTTTGAATGGGTTATAAAAACAATAGGTAACCATTTCACTCACTCATTTTGTTGGAGAGGCTTCCACAGGTTGACAGGCATTCAGCAGTACTGTAAACCCAGACTTCTAGGTATTTTCATGCAAAGGAGGAAACCTGTCTTATTTGCTCTTCGGTTTGCATGGAGTTATGGTACCCCATGCCACTTTCCTTAACACCCCGTTTTATTCTTGTTTTTCATTCAACCAGTACTCTCACCACTTCCATAGATCCCCCTTGCTTGTCCTGACTAATAAATAATTCCTCCTGCACTAAATGAATTGAAAATAAAAAGGTGAAAAGCCTATGCCATTTATTACTCTGCGCTTGCCATCTGGGCTTTGCTCTTGCTTTCTTGTTAAAGCACCTTTGTGCACAGAACACACACAGTATTTCAACCAACACCCCAAAGATTAAGTTCTGTGTCACTTGCAATGACAGCAAGCTGGATGAAGTTGGGAGTTTACACAGAGCAAATTTTTATATGGGATAAATGTGTATAGGGTGAATTTTTCTACTTTGAAGCTGTTCAGATTTAGGGTTACTCAAAAGACTGTTTCCTTGTCACTGTCAACTCTTAAGTTTTGAGTACAGATCATTCACTGTGATCCTGGCATTTTCCTCCTAGAGCAGACGCAGACAAAACACTGTTTAAGGCTATTTCCTGTGCTTTGGACAATTTACATTCCTATCTTCCAGAGCATTTTATGCAGTGCTAACTCTGCCACAATCTTAACAAGGTATTTAATGCTAAAATACCCAACAGAACTAAACTCTGTTTCTAAAACCATGCCCCAGGGTTTTTACTGAATGCTCCTGCAGGGTTTTTATTGACTAAGCTTAACCTCAAATGTACATTAGTGATCAAGGAGCTTCTGCTTCTCCACAACTCTCATGCCAGAACCGCAAGTTATGCTGATACACTAGTCAGAAAAAGTATCTCATTGCCTTTATAACAGAGTGACTAGAAATTAGATATTACGTTTCTATAATGCCCTTCCTCTGCAAACTCTTGCCTCTGTATTTATATATCTGGATATAAGAGCGATTTCAGTCACTTTACCTACCACCACTGTGCAACAACACACTGCTAGACCAGCCAGCCTTCTCTCTGTGAAGGATTACTCACATTACTCTCCTTCCAGCACCATAATCAAGTATCTGGCCACCTTGGAAAGCTGGCACATTAAAAATGAGACCAGTTACAAAAGAACAAATTTAAAGCTATAGACAAGAAAGCAATATCACAGTACGGTCTTCCCATCAGTTACTGTATTTGCATCCCCAAAATTTCAACTAATTCAGGAAGAACCTTTGCCATTAAAAAGATAAAACCAGATTCAAACTACTTCAAAAATCCCTCATATAGATATACATGCACACACATAATTAGATATATAAATTACCTATATATCCTATATCCATATCCAAACGACATCCCTCAAGATATTACCTATATCACACCCATGTAATTCTCATGACATCATTTCACTTCAGTTGTCAGACTAGATATATGTCCTGGAGTGAAACAAGTCAGACTCTTTCTAAACTTGAAAAAAAGTAATAGCAAAAATATTTTACCAAATCCAAATTTGACAAAATGGCACCTGAAGGAATAAGCCCCCTGTACTTAAAGAATGCTGCATCCTGCAACATGGGCACCCTGCTTTCTGAAAAGGGCACAGTGTATATAGTAATTGTACTTGCTAGGAAGAGACCTCCTTTGCAGTGTTTAAAAAACTTCAGCTAGTTAAACTAGAAGAAAGCAGAATATTTTCTAAAATTTCAATTTAAAAAAGAAAATAGTTGTGCCACAGAGAAAACCTCAAAATCATTGGGTTTGTTATTTTAACAGAACAGAAGTCTTCAAGAGCTGGAAAGAGTAGGGTCATCTGATCCTCTTCCCATACATCCAAACAGCTACATCCTGCTGCTGTTCCTCCTCCTCCTCCAGCTTTTTGTCCTACATGACAGAATGAAGTCAGTACAGGAGTAAACCTTACAGAGAAGCCCGGAGAGATCAGAAGCTGGGCAGTCACCAACAGCATGAAATTTAACAAGGACAAGTGCCAGATTCTGTACCTGGGAAGGGGCAGCCCTGGCTACACATGGAGACTGGGGGGTCAGATGCTGGAGGCCAGCCATGCTGAGAGGGATCTGGGGTCTGGGTCAACAGCAAGGTAAACACAAGCCAGCAGTGTGCCCAGGCAGCCAGGAGGGCCAACCGTATCCTGAGGTGCATCAAGCACAGCATGGACAGCTGGTCCAGGGAGGTGTTTGTCCCCCTCCACACTGTGCTGGTGCAGCCTCACCTCGAGGGCTGTGTGCAGGTTTGGGCACCACAGTACAAGAGGTTCATAAAAATATTGGAGACTGTCCAGAGGAGGGCAGTGAGGATGGGGAAGGGTCCGTCTGGAGGGGAAGTCTTATGAGGAGAGGCTGAAGTCCCTCGGTTTGTACAGCCTGGAGAAAAGGAGACTGAGGGGACATCTCATCAGAGTCTGTGGCTTCCTGACAAGAGGGAGTGAAAGGTCAGGCACTTATCTCCTCTCTTTGGTGACCAGTGACAGAGCCCAAGGGAATGGCATGAAGCTGAGATGGGGGAGGTGTAGGCTGGATATTAGGAAGAGGCTCTTTACTGAGAGGGTGGTCAGGCACTGGAACAGGCTTCCCAGGGAAGCGGTCACAGCACCAAGCCGGACTGAGGTCAAGAAGCATCTGGATGATGCCCTCAGTCCCATGCTCTGACTTGGCTGGCCCTGTGTGGAGCCAGGAGTTGGACTCGATGATCCTTATGGGTCCCTTCCAACTCAGGAGATTCTATATGAAGTGATGGTCAAACAGATTTGGATAGCTGACTGAAGAGTTTCACAACACGACTTCAGAACATTTTCTTGTGAAAGTCACTTAATAAAAGAACCACAAATAGAAACTTTGAGCCTTTTGGACAGCTAAACAAGGAACCTAACTTTCACAAGGAACTCCTACAACTTCACAATAACATACTTGAGTAACCCTTTCAAAATCTCTCCAATTTTCCTCAAGTTGTTAGAAATAACAAAGCACCATATATACGAATATGAAATGTAACTTAAAACTTGTCAAATGACCTTGTAGCTTGCTTATTAGGTCTGAGGTTAATGATGATCAACCTGAAAACAGCTATGCAAGATTATATTAATATTCAAGAATTGCTTGAATAGAGGTGGCCTATGAATTAAAAAAACCAACCAAACAAAAACTGTTCTCTATCTGTAAAGATTGCCAATTTACAAAGTCTTGCAGTGAAGACCCAAATACAACTGGAGAAGTAGACTGAATATTGTACTTTATTTATCTTTTCCCTTTGATTATTCCTGCCCTTAGCACAACAGCAACAGTATTCCAGCTCAGAATAAAGACACTGGATTAATCCAAGAGAGGTCAAAACTTATGACTAGCACTTTAATCCTACAGAATTGACAATTTTTTTTTTATTTCCCAAGACTCAGGTATCTCTTTTTACAGATACTGCAGTTACAGAAGTGTTTCACACCCAAAGTTGGTTACAATCTGATGATCCCTAACTTTCATCTTGTGACCACACAGCTTCCAAAAATACTTTTAGGAATACATCATCTTTTTTCATCAGAAGAAAAGGGTACCATGTTCTCCCTCTCATCATGCTGCAGTCAAGATACATCACAATAAATGTCCTCCTTGACTGTAAAGGTTTTGTATTTCTCTGTCTTCTTCCACATTGTTCCTTACCCCATATGAGCTACTTCATCAATCAGTCTCCCTACATCTGCTCCCACTTCAACCTCCCAGCTTCTCTTCTATTGATTTGTCATGAGATGGATTTTTGGATGTACAAAAAACAATAATTTTTTTTTCAGACAGATCAAATGCTGGAGATACAACACATTCATAGAAAGGCTGAGGTTGAAAGAAACCTCCAGAAATCATCTGCCAATTTGTTGAAGGTGTGGTCTGTCCTGCTGTCCAGGTCATTAATGACAACATTAAACAGCATGAACCCAGTATCAGCCTGTGGGACACATCACTAATAACTGGTGGCCAGCTCAAGTTCGTAGCACTGAGCCCAACCCTCTCAGTCCATCAGCTCAGTCAGTTTTCAATCCACATCACTTCACTGTGCACTTACCTCATCTGTACTTCATTAGTCTGTCTACAAGGATGTTATGGGATAGAGTGCTGAGAACCTTACTAAAGGTGAGGTAAGCAACATCCACTGCTCTTCCCCCATCCATCAAGCTAGTCACTGAAGACTTACAGGTTGGCTAAGCATGAGTTCCACTTTATAAATCCCTGCTGACTAATCCAAATCACCTTCATGTCTTTCAAATGTTTGGAAATGGCTTCCAGGAGGATTTGATCCATCACCTTCCCAGTGATCGAGGCAAGAGCCAGCGACATGCAATTTCCCAGATCCTCCTTTTTGCCCTTCTTGGGAGACTGGAGTGACATTTGTGTTTTCCCCTTCAGGAACCTCTCCTGACTGCTGTGACCTTTTAAAAAGAGTGGATTCACGGAGATTTGCTAATATGAAGCAACCATTTTATATATCTCTATAGGCCTCTCCATGGTGAATTCAAAGACCTCTAAGCAGCATGCCTTCTGCTGTCCTGGTGGGAAGGCCAGGAGCATTGCAGCAACAAACTCTGTACAAATGCATATTTGAAGCTAGAAATACAAAGCTGGCAGACATTACTCAATGGAGACCTTGACCTAACAGGCCATTACCAACAACATCCAAGAAGAAAGCAGGCCAAAAATAGTCTCATTTGCACAGCAGTTTCCTAATAGGGGAAAAAAAAAAAAAGTCTGTTTATTTGGGGTTTTTTTGAGGGTTGAGGGTTTTGGTGCTTTGGGTTTTTTAAAAAAAGTCACTGGCATAAACATTGGCTGCTTAGTTTTGCAGTCCCTTCTGATCTTCTCTACACTTGAATAACTAGTGTGAAAGTCTAATCTAATACATAAAGAAACTGCTCAGGAAGGCAGAGGAGGGAGTAGTCAGGTTCCCTGCATAGAGCAGCATTAAGAAACACTAGATAATGATATTTTAACTACAGAATATTTGGAATTACAGTAACTCACTCACAGGAAAGCATGTTATTACAGCCCATGCAAGAAAGCAAGGTTCTGCAATCTCCTGAAAGCACACACATAATGAAACAAAAGTCTTGGGAAATGCTGACAAGGAAAACAGGGATTGTGTTTGGGTTAGTTTGGGGTTTATTCTCCTTTGAAAGCAAATCACCAATGAGTCATTACACCACCTTTTGGGAAATAATGCCTGTTATCTGTTTATATACTTAAACAAGGTAGAAGACAAGCCTGCTTTTATAAGCTGCTAACTTCTTTCAGGGAACTGCACAGCTTTTTCTACTATTTACTTTTAAGCATTTAGGTTTATTCCTTCAAAGGACCTCAGCTTTGGAAACACTGGTGCACAACCAAAGAGCATCCCTGTATTTCTTAAGTCATCCCTGAGTATTGATGATGGAGACATCCTTGGATACAAGAGCTCTAATGTGGAAAATGGTAAATCAGCAGGGTAAGAGTTCCATATATTGAACTTCGCCTAAAGCACGTACTAAAATGATTCACAGCCAGAGCCTGGGAAGTGACTAAGATGTTGTCTACAAAAAACACCCTGGCAGTGACTTCTCCTTTATTGTTAAAAGAACATCTTTAATGTTCCCACTAGTCCCAAACCTGGCAGCAGGTGTCCTTGGGAAGAGTCCAGGTCCCAAAAAGCTACGTTCCAACGGTATTAAAGCTCATCCACCTGAAAGCTTATTAAGAAGCGGTGCTCACCCCACAGCAGCGGATCGCTGAGCTGCAGCACGCTAGGAGCACATTAAATAGGCTGCAGTATCCTGTGCTAGCGCTAGTTTGCAAACAGTCACATTCACCGCCACACAAACACAAACTAAGCAAGCACAGATGTTAGGGACAAAGGCTAGGAGATTCTCATTCCTTCAGCAAGACATAGGGGAGGGGAATGGGAAGCAGGAGCCCAGCACCGTTACCCACCTCCATACCTCACTTGCCAAGGGGCAATTCATCTGTTCAGCACCCACTCACACCACTCACAAAGAAAGAGCCCAGAGAATTTATTATAAAAATTTGGGAACAAAAAAGGTTTCATCATCATCTCTCAGCTGCAGTACTACAAGTAAGAGCTGAAAGACTTCCTGTGGGGTTTTTTGTCTGGGGTGGTTTTGGGTAGTGGTATGTTTTTCAGCATTGCTGCACCACATGAGCACTTAATAAGAGACTTTGCATTGAAACGATTTAAATTTAATATTTAGCTGATATAATACTAACTTGCAAACTAATCTTACTGTCACCACACAAAACTAGTGGAGGGGAGCTCGTCTCTTAGCTGAGATCTTGTCTGTTTGGACAGGCCTACTAGACACTAATTTTGAAGGAAGAAAAAAAAAGAACCAAACTAAACCCCACTTTTAAATGTTAATAGGCACAACATAGAAATTGCCTAATAAAAATGCACTTTTAAATGTTAACAGGCATGGGATATAAATTGCCATACCAGGCAAAGGGACCTCTATTTAGAGCCCATTACTTGAAGAAATCTTCCGAGCACACTGCTAAGTCCATCCTCTTTCCTCCTGCTTTTGAGAAAGCAGATTGATGAAAACAGATACACAGCCAGTCTTCTGCTTGTGCTTATTTTTAGTATAGAATAAGCACTTTGAGTACAGGAAGAAGTCCAATAGCTGGATATGATAAAGTGGAAAAAAATACTAGGAAAAGAAGTCAGCAAAATGCAGTATGTTTCAAGTATGCTTGATAACTAAATTCAAAATATTATTAAAACTATAATTGATGCACTTTGTGGTAATTACATGGAGTGTTCTTATTTCCTTCCTGCTACAGTCAGAGCATGAATAAACAATCTGCTTTGAATTGCTTTCAGTCATGAAATTAAAAAAAGCTGAAGGATATGCAAGTCGAATACGAAGTTTTAAAAGGACTGACATTTATTTGTTGAAAAATTTTACTGGTATTTTTCAAAGACTTACAGAAAAGCTAACTACTCAAGCACAGCACTATTCAAAGAAAACAAATACAATCAACATCTCCCTTGCTGATGGAAATGGTGAATTGGCTTTCCTGTAACTACTGAAGGGAAAAACCAAAACAGCAGAGTTAACTACTTAAACAGTCATGTTATTGCTAAGATTTCTATGCATTTCCTTTGGAAAAGATGAAACAGAACTTGGAAAAACACAATAGATAATTATTGTCTTCCAACAGTTTTTGCTGTTTCACACAGAATATAATTTATACCAATCTTACATGAATTGAGAGTCTTTGATTCCACCATTACAAATTTCAGTCTACGTTCCTGTGGGTTTAATAGCCATTAAGTTTTCCTGGCTGGTTTGTGGAAGCTAGCAAGAAAGGAATTGCTTCATTTGACTTCTGTGATCAGAAACAAAGATCTCAAACAACCCCCAGAACATTACCTGTCTGAAAATTTTGTTAGGACATCTTAGAAAAAAAGAAAACTCAGAAATTTCCCTTAGATGGGGGATAATTACTTTCCCAAGAGATGAGTTTTCATACCCTTTAAAAACATCCTTATCCTATGAGCGAGAGATGTGGCAAAGAACAGTTTTGTCTGCCCAGGTACTACATTTTTCAGCTTCCTACCACCCCCAAAGCACCACCACTCTTTACAATAGATGCTATATGAAATGAAAGCAAGCATGTTGCTTATGCAACTTTGTGTGTAACCACACACATCTAAATCTAGGGAAACATAATACATTCAGAAACTCCAGCAAAACCTTTCATTTTAGTGTTACAGTAGGAGAAACACAACAAATCTGTCCAACCATCCAATCAGGACTTAACACTAATGATTTAACACTGACATTCCTGAAAGTTGATACTGTGGCTACATCCTGGAACAGAAATCCACATCTAAGAACAAGCATTAACATCAGCTGTTTTGCTTTGGATCAGAACATTACGTGTGTTATTGAAGTCCCAGTTTGGAAGCTGAACTTTGCACCAATACGCCCCTGTCTTGCTAAGACAATACACTAGGTAGAGCCCCTTCTGTTGCTCAGGCTATTCCCAGGGCCCCTGATAAAGGAAGAAAGCAACTGACAGATACAAGTCCATCTTTTCTCCTGCAAGAAACATGTGCCTTCTAAATCCAGCTCAAATTGAACTGTTTTAAAACAACAAACCCAAAGGTTTCCAAGGACGAGACAGCACAGGCAGCCCCTGCACAGCTCTTCCAGGGTTCTTCACCAACACGGCTTGACCAGGTTCCAGTGGGAAGACCTCTCAGACTCTGCCTCAAGCTTTTGGTCTCTTCCTCAGATTATCAAAAAACAGCCAATTGTGATGGTGGTTTTTCTGCCGGAAGAAAACTTCATGCTGGACTGAGACCACCAACTCATTTCACATAGGTCAGAAAATGAGGTGGTAATAGTTTTTTGCCACTGCCAACTTAAACTGTTTGAGCTACAGACCTAGATGTGAAAGGCTCTGTCATAAATTACCAATCTCCTGAGCCATCCAGTTAACAACATGCATGGTTTTCTTTTTAAACTCAATTATGCAAGTTTGTTAAGGTTCCTGAAACTGTAGAAAGTAAAACATTGGAAAAATTTAGATTCTTGGTGACAGGTCATTTGTTTTCTGTATGCTTCTTAAAAATAGAATGAAGAGCACCATCACAGGCAGAACACTAGAGTAAGGCATTACAGTTTTGCTTTAAAACAAAGTGTGTCTAAGTAGCAGCATGCACTATATATTTCTACACGATGTACTGCTCCACTATTCCATGAGTCACGACACAGCCACCACAAGCTTTCTGACTTTTCCCACTCAGTGCTGCAGCTTTTGTTCCATTTCTAAAACGGGCAGCAAATTCAAAACACTTATCCATACCACTATTTTAATAAAGCAAAGCTTCCTTGTATTTCAGTTCTGAAAACATTATTTATAAAAGACAAATCTCCTCCCATCAGTTTAAACAGACTGGCACTCTGTGAAAGCATATACGGGGCATGAAAATAGAAGACAAATAACTAGTCATTGATTACATTTCCAGGGATGCTATTAAAGTTATTTCAAAGAGAAAATGTGACTCTGGAAGAGTAATAAGAAAGCCAGACTTACTGCACCAAGCAGATAGTAGCACTGGCAATACTGACTTACAGGAATGAAATGTCAAACTAAAGGTACTCTCACATGCTAATGAAATTTCAGTAATTAGAAGCATTGTATATAGATAACATCATACTTTGATGGCATTTTTTTCAATTTGCTCTGGCTCTTATTCTTAAAAGACAACAGGGTCAGGAAAGCTACCCAATTTGAAAACAACAGACAGAACCAGCCAAGCCAGCTATGGGCATATTTCAAAGGCAAATATAAAAGAATTTGTGAGATTCACCAACTTAAAACATTTAATAGGATTTGCTGGTTAAGAAACACTAACCCGGGTTCACAACGCTTTGCTTCATCTGTAGTTTGGATAAAGATTAGTTTATTTGCAGAAGTCTTCAAAATTTGGTGTGGCTGTATTTTTTATAATATATAATGGCCTTCAAAAGTTACCTTTGTAAGTGAAACTGGTAATTTTAGGGAGGTTTCTTTCCACACACCCCCCCCCAGCAGTTCTTACAGTCAATCATCCTCTCCCCCACCTACACATATGCCATATTTAGTTATTTATCTTGCCTGCAGTGATACTACCAGAGGCATTTTCTGTACCTTAACATGCCTGTTATTTAAATGAACACTTTTAAAAATAATTTAGAAAAATCAAAACAGGAAAACAGCCATCTGATATACTTTGCTGTCATAAGCCTATATATCATATCATAGCTGGCTTTTAAAATTCACTCTACTAATCAAGGCTGTCTGACTGCAGCATAAAAATATATGTTTATTAGTACCTGCCCTTAGCATAATGGTTTTTGCTTCCCAGTGGTTTGCATTAAAAACAATCCTTACTCTCAATCATCATCCCAGTGCTAAAACCCATTGCGGATCCACTTACCAAATCCCTGTGTAACACCCAGTTAGCATGCAGGTAGTGAATACCGTCTAGGATCTGATATAACAGTGACTTCACCATTCCCCGAGGTAACTGAACTGGTTTCTTGTTTGCTTTAGAAGCCCTGTGAAACTTGATTATATGCTGTAAAGGGGGAAAAAAAAAAGAAATAAAAATAAAAAGGTGTAATATTTTAATCTATAGCATTGCACAAAAAAGATTGCCAACAGTTCCTTAGACTTCTCAGGCTTGGTTCATTCAGCCTTCCATCATTCATTTGCAAAACTACAGACATGTACCTTAAAGACTAGAAAATTAATACCATACCCCATAATGTGGTCGCTGTCCCAAGGAAATCTCTCAAGAATGAAATCAGTTGTTGCGGCGCTTTAACCCTGGCAGGTTGCTGAGTCCCACACAATCACTCGCTCACTCTCCCACAGTGGGATGAAGAATACAAAACCAATACAACTCTCAAAGCCAATTCCCTTGCAGATCACTGATCTCTTAACAGTTTGGAGGGTTTAGGGTTGTTTTTTTGTTGCACCTCCACCAACCCATTTAAGGGTTCTTGTTGTTAAGACAGGCTGACACCTTGTATATTACACCACAGAATTAAAGGTGCATCATTGAAGTCGTATTTTACTCTCAGGTAATACAGTAATAGTGATACCTAATGCTGGACAAAAATGCCTGTAAGCTGTACTGGGAGCTTTACATGTTTAAATTAGAAGCCCAAATGTACTGATTTTTTTATTTACTGTACCCTTAAAGCACAACACTCTCAAAACAGCAGCTGTTGACAGAGCAAAGCTATAAATCTGTCTGTCTGAAAGTCAGTTACCAAGCCAGACACTGAAAAAAATCTTTACTGATCTTTAACAATTATAAATGTATACAGAGGCAGTGATGTCTGTCAACAATGAGGAGTCCAAAAGGACTTGTTGTCTTAGCACTTGAGCGCCAGGTGCCAGTAACTTCAATAGCATGAGGTGTGCCACAGCCATGGTAACCATTTCCCTGTTTGTCTCTTTTGAGAAAGGTCATTTCTAGAACAAACTTTTTCATGCCTTCACTCTTTTCTCTAACAGCTCAGACTTGTGTGGTCATCAAAGCAGCCCTGATCCTGTCCATCCAAAAGCTGGCACCAAACTTCTAAACTGTGTTCTTCCTATGTTCCTGAGCTTCCACATTCCAGGTGACAATCAGGTGCCCAACTACTCATGTCCCTTTGGGAAATGGCCTTTCCTCTCTCACTGCAGCCCAGCTCCATACAGCTTCCCCTCCTTTGCATCAGGCATCAAGCTTGGCTCTCCTGGGAGGAAGAGGTAAAAATGGAGCTGCACAGAGGAGAGAAGTGCTGCTGAAAAAGGGACCGTCCTTATCCAGTCAGCCAAGCACGATGTGCCTGAGCATCCCTAAGACTGAGCTACCTCTTGCCTTCTCCTTCCACTGACACCAAAACAAACACTGTTCTTCATGCAGTGGCCAGAGAGAAGTGAATCTTCATAGGCAGGCAGAGGGCTCTCCTGGACCTTTTTGCTCCTGCTCTAATATATGCTATGACCTTTTCCCAGCCTTGTTTGAGACCTGCTGTGTTAGATCTGCTCAGCACTGGAGGTTTTGGTCCATAGCCAAGCCGGAGCCAGTCCAGTCACGGCAGCTACGTCTCCTGCATCCAGATACAGCAAACAAACAGGAACTGGTAGAGCTGGGGGTAGGGTGGGGTGTGAATTCTGGAGTTTATACTGGTATGTGCATGTGAACATAAAGGTCAAAACTGAGGGTCATTCCTAAGTTACTGATACTCAAACCAGTGTCAATAGAGATGCTTCTGTAGTGATTTTGCCTAAGGATTAAGCAATGCAGAAATGTATACACAAAGACAGGTCACATTAGTCACAATCCTCCAAATACACAGCCCTTGCAGACATTTTGATATAAAAAACCCTCACACGTTCCTAAACTTCTGCAGCTTAACAGATCAGAAATACTTTTTTCACTGATGCTGCCATAAGTTACGTGCTTTTTTTTTCCCCACTCTTGAAAAAAGCTTTACTCCATCTCCTCAAGACTTTGTGTTGCACATCTGCCTGAAGAATGTCTCAACATTTCAGCTGGTTGGGGTTTTTTGGCAATGAAATCTCAATGCCAACTATCAGAACTTCAAAGACATTGAACTGGGTGAAAGTATCTTTGATTCAGCATAGTTGAAGGAAAACTGACACACAAGTTTGTAGACAAATACCACTGAATTATTCCCAACTGCAAGGAACACCATTTTCAAAAGAATTAAGTTTGAATTTCATTTGTACCTCTTAGCTGTCTAAAGTGCATGCAGAGGAAAAAAACAACTCATGATTCATACTTAAGCCTTACATGAAAATCTCCGTATCATTCCAAATTACACCTGTTGTACCCTTTTATATCAATCATCTTAATATCTTTTAAGGTTAGTATTACAATACTTGTTCCATTGAGGGCAATGCTCAGAATGTATGCCAGATTTAATTCAAGGCAATTCAAGGAAGTCAAGGTTGCATGGGGCTTTGGATTCTGTACAAGGCTACTTTATTTTTAAAAGCATTCCAAATGGTTATTGAGGTTGCAGATTCTAAGATTAGAGATAAAACAAACGCAGTTTGCCTTCAATTTGTTCGTATTTTAAAGCTGTATCTTGTAATTAGGAATAAACAGCCTTCCCCCCTAATATATGACATTTCAGCAGACGAGTTGAGTAAAAAGCTCTTCCCACTGAAACATGAATTACATTTCAATTATATGCAGTGGCATTACTCCCACTTCAGGTATTTGCGGATGACACATAAGGTAACTGAAACTCCAAACTGCTCTATTCAGTCAAAAAGTGAGTAATTTTTCAAAGGGAATCCACCTGCATAATCAATTACATTTTCCTCTACCCTACTTTGGCAGTAAGGAGGGTTGTATTTGCATTTGTTTAACTAGATTTCTAGCTACTGAAAGCTGAACAAAGATGGTTATCTTCTTAAAGGGTCACAGATTAACTGTGTAGCATGCTTACTCAACATTTTCCATTGCTTTTCCTTTAGTACTCAAAAAATTTCCATTCAACATGACCGAAAAGGCTGTACATTGTTTTTAAACCAAAGCATCTCCCCTGACCTTGTCCCTTTTTTGCAACTAAAACTCTAAGCCTGGTACCTACAAATAATTCACCTTACCCAGAGGTCATGCTCAGCGTAGTCAAAGAGAAGCCACACTTTCCTGTCAGCATGAGAAAGAAACACCTTTTGCAGAGAAATGACATTTGGATGCTTGAGCTCCCGCAGCAACTGCAAAATAAAGAAAAGTCCACAACAGTTATATCCACACATCCAAAGTTGTGAAAGGGCTGGAAAGATGAAAACTTTAATATTCTTTGCTACATATTCCACAGTACAAACAAGAAAAGTTGAAATCTGCAAGTCACGGAACACAGCATGTATTTTTTTAATGAAAGAACCAGTGATTAGTTTGAAACCAAAACTGAAAATGGGTCATAACGCCCTTAGGGCATTCACTTCCTAGAAACTGAAGCCCATGGAAGTTTCACTATTATCCAGGATAAAGACAACCCTGCAACCAGTCAGCTGTGGCATCTGCCCTTTCCCATAGGCTGTAATCTTTGATAGAGCCATTTGGGGTATCCATTTTTCTCCTGACTCCCAATTATCTGAAAACCCTGTGTTTTGGTTGCAGTCATTCAAGGCTGAATGGGATGACTCATTCAGAGCCTGTCAAGGCAGACAGCTAAAAGCAAGATGTGGTTTGTAAAATGAATTCAGCTAATCTACAAGGTCACCACAACCTACAGAAGGACCAACTCCCTCCCACAACATCTATTAAGTTAGCCACCTTCAGAAGCCATCCACTAAACAGGTCCCAGTTCAGGAGAAAACTATCCCTGACACACAAAGGCAATGACTTTCTGCTGAGTTCCTGAGGTGAAATGACTCACGGCACTAACAGCAGACCCAACACTAGTGAAGGGACAGAGCTAGGAGCAAGAACTTCACTCATCAGAGGTGAGCCATTTAACCAGCTCAGCTGCTTTAACCCCCACTGAAAGGAAAACAGCTGAGAGAGAGAGAGCACACAAAATGTGAATGCAGACAGCATCAGTCCACCTGAGCTGATGTTATAATTATACCCTACTCACTGACCACTCTTCAGTGTGGCATTTCTTGAGCAAGAGGATCTGGCCCACTGAGCTTTTATGTCACATATGAGATCAGAGGACTGAGGAGGCAATGCAACGCTCCAAATCAACACAGAAGGTGGTAGGTAGTGAGGCACTGGGACAGATTGCAGAAACCCCATCCTTGGAGGCATTTAAGGTCAGACTGGATGAGGCTTTGGGCAACCTGGTTTAGTGAGGGTGTCCCTGCCCATGGCAGGGGGCTGGAACAATGATCTCCGAGGTCTCTTCCAACCCAAACCATTCTGTGATCCTATAGTTTCTGCATGTTAAACCTCTTAAGATTTGTAAAATTATTACATAGGGGAATTTTAAGGCAGGATCTGCAAGAGCTACAGAATTCTGTAAATACCTGCAATTCCTACAAAGCATACGATCAGCATGGGGAAAACCGTGCAATGCTTACTGGTAGGTTTTTATCAATTACAGGTGGGAACCATCTGTAGTAAGTTGACCCCAGCCAGCAGCAAAGCCCCACACAGCCACTTGCTTGCCCTCCTTAGTCAGATGAGAGGAAGAGCAAAAAAACCCAACAGTACCTGTGGGGGAGGATAAGACTTTAATATATAGAGGAAAGAAGAATTAGAAAAAACCAAAAAGCTAACACAAGTGATGCAAAGGCAATCACTCACCATTTCCCACAAGCAGATGGATGCCTAGCCAGTCTCTGAGCAAAGGCTACCTCCCCAAAGGGAGCAGGGGCAGAGTGGGAAAGAGCAATCCTGGACACTGTGCTAACACGGCTCAGCAACAGTCAAAACACCACTGGGCTATCAACGCTGCTTTAGGGGTAAATCCAAAACAGGACACCAGGTTACCTGATTGTCATGGTTTTGCCCCAGGCAGCAGGTGAGCATCAGGCAGTTGCTCACTCGCTTCCCCCTTCACAGGGGGAGAAATAAAAGAGACAGGCAAACCTCTCAGCTTGGGATAAGGACAGTTTACTGGGACAGCAAAGGGAGGGAGAATAACAACAGGATTATAGCAAAATATACAAAACTGGTGATACACAATGCAGTTTCTTACCAAACTGCACAGCTCTGACTGTACAGCGCAGAGCCATCCCGAAGGAGATTACATGACAGTTCAGCAGCTATGTGTCTGTTAAAATTTTATCAGAGTTCCTGTGGCCAGATGACATAGCTGTAACCAGACAATAGACTATTCTTCTATGAAAGAGGCAGGTACTAGTCAGGGGTTTAGAAAATCATGTCATTTTCCCCTTCAACCCCTTCCTGTCCCATTTTAAGTTTCTCCTACTCCTTGTTTCCCAGGTAGAAGCTATCACCCACTTAAAAAACCCAATCTCTTCACATCATGTATGATCCACCTCTGAGGAGAAACCAAAACCCATCACCAAAGCTGGTCCAAAACAGGACAGAAAGATGAGAAGCCGAGTAATGCAGCATTAGGGCTCCCTGTCTATATAGGGAGGAAGCATGGACACAATCCTCCTTTGTTCATTCTAGGGGTCATCAATCCTGTGGTCTTTGAGATTCACAGCATTCCTCATGTTCTGCTAGATGACAGGCAGCTGCTCTTTCCCATTTCCAAATCCTGCCAGTAGCAAGCAAGGCACAAGTAATTGAGCGTGCAGCTCCTGCAGGCACACACAAAGCTCTGCCCACACACGGTACAGACGTGACCAGCCACACAGTGACAACAGAAGCAGAACAGCATCTTCTTTGCAGGCATCCACACAAAACTAACACCACAACTGCCCTGGAGCCTGTTTCTCTACTCTGGGTAATCAGGCTTAGAGTTTGCATACATGCACACACATTTGCAGGTCCCTCAGACTCAAGTGCAGGCCCTACCTCTGCTCAGTATCCAAGCTCAGCCACTGTACCGTTTCATCCAGGTTCCAACTCTGACATCAAGTCTCTCCAGATTTCAGTCTCCTCCTGGCTTGCTAATTCTGCATGCTTGAAGTTACTAGCAGATCACAGCCAAAACAACTCTCACAGCTCTGCCAGACAGCTCATCTTCTTCCCTTCTTACCTTTCACCCTTCCTCCAAACACCCCATGGTAAGTTTTACACAGTCCCAGCAGCCCTTCAAATACCAAATAAACCTCTAACCTCCTGTATGACCCATAGTAATCTGCTTTCCCTTCTAATCTGCCACAAAGCCCTGACTGAATCAGAGAATGGCATGGATTGGAGGGGACCCCAAGGATCATAGAGCTCCAATCCCCCTGCCACAGGCAGGGCCACCAACCTCAGGCCTGGATGCAACCTGGCCTTGAACACTTCCAAAGCTGGGGCATCCACCACTTCTCTGGGCAGCCTGTTCCAACCCCTCACCACTCTCTCCGTAAAAAACTTTCCCTTAATATCCAATGAAACCTTCCTTCCTTTAGTTTTAATCCATCCCCCCTTGTCCTGCCATTGTCTACCCTTTCAAAACGTTGATTCCCCTCCTGTTTGTATGCTCCCTTCAGGTACTGGCAGGCTGCAATGAGGTCCCCCCGCAGCCTTCTCTTCTCCAGGCTGAACAAGCCCAGCTTCTTCATAGGGGAGGTGCTCCCAGCCTCTCTTCATAGGGGAGGTGCTCCAGCCCCCTAATCATCTTTGTGGCCCTCCTCTGAACCCTCTCCAACAGGTCCACATCTTTCTTGTACTGGGGGGCCCAGATCTGGACACAGTACTCCAGGTGGGGCCTCACGAGGGCAGAGTAGAGAGGGACAATCACCTCCCTGTCCCTGCTGGCCACCCCTCTTCTGATGGAGCCCAGCGTACCACTGGCCTTGTGAGCTGCAAGAGCACACTGCTGGCTCATGTTAAGTTGCTCATCCACCATGACACCCAGGTCCTTCTCAGCAGGGCTACTCTCAAGGAGCTCTTCTCCCAGTCTGTATCTATGTCTGGGATTCCTCTGGCCCAAGTGCAACACCTGACACTTGGCAGTGTTGAACCTCATTAGGTTCACCCGGGCCCACCTTTCCAGCCTGTCAAGATCCCTCTGGATGGCTTCCTTTCCTTCTGTTGTATCAACCACACCACTCAGCTTGGTGTCATCTGCAAGCTTGCTGAGGGTGCACTCAATTCCATCATCGATGTCATTGATAAAGACGTTAAAGAGAACCGGTCCCAAGACAGACCACTGGGGGACACCGCTTGTCACCGGCCTCCACCTGGACACAGACCCATTGACCACCACCCTTTGGCTACGTTCTGTCAACCCATCAAATCCACATCTCTCCACTTTGGAGATAAGGTTGTGGTGGGGGAGTGTGTCAAAGGCCTTGCACAAGTCCAGGTAGATGACATTGGTCGCCTTCCCTTTATCTACTGATGCTGTCACTCTATCACAGAAGGTCACCAGACTGGTGAGGCACGACCTTCCCTTGGTGAAGCCGTGCTGGATGTCCTGGATCACACGCTCATCCCTCATGTGCTCCAACATGTCACCCAGGAGGATCTGTTCCATGATCTTCCAGGCACAGATGTGAGGCTCACTGGCCTGTAATTCCTTGGGTTTTCCTTGCTCTCTTTCTTATAAATGGGAGTGATGTGACGTTTCTTCCAGTCCCCAGGGACCTCTCCTGACAGCCACGACTTTTCAAATATGATGGAGAGCGGCTCAGCAAATACATCAGCCAGCTCCTTCAGGACCCTGGGATGCATGTCATCCGGCCCCATAGACTTGTAGAAATTCAGTCTCATGAGGCGGTCTCGGACTGGCTCTGCCTTTACAGTCAGAGGGGATTTACTCCCAGTTCCCACCTAGAGGTCCAGGGATGTAAGGTTCTGGGTCTTGAGAATTATGAGAATCCCGACTGCTAGAGAAGACTGAGGCAAAGAACTCATTCAGTACCTCAGCCTTCTCCACATCAGTTGCAGACAATTCTCCATTCCCATTTACCAAAGGGGGTACGCTCTCTTTGGCCTGTCTCTTCTGGCCAATGTACCTGTAAAATCCCTTTTTGTTTTTAACATCCCTTGCCAAGTTCAGCTCCATCTGCGCCTTTACTTTCCTGATCCCATCTCTGAATCTCTCTGGGGATACACCACAACAGGTTCTTTTTGTGGCCCATCATGAGCGGTTTAAGGGTTCTGGTCTTTGCTGCTGTCTCCGACAGCAGCTGTTATGGTTTGTGCATCCATGTGCTTAGTTTATCACCCTTGCTGGTATTTTGCCTTGTATGCCAAATAGCCATCAGCTATGTACAGTTTCAGTCTGCATAAAAAAATCTGATGGGTTTGGTCAAAGCTAGACAGCCACAAGCACCCCAGTGAACAGGATGGCTAATATACATCAGCAAAGCCATCAGAATACGGAACCGATTGCTGCAGTGGTGACAGATGATCCCTGAATCACTGTCTTGGAAAGGCTGAAATGCTCAGAACAGTCATAATGCAGAGTGATAAATGCAGACACTGTCTGAAGGACAGGAAGAGCTCATGCAGATGATATCACATGGGATGTAAAGAGCATTTCCAGCAACCTCACCCTCCACAAACCAGGCCTCTCTAGCCTATATGCCACATGCCTTTCCTACCAGATGACTTGCCTTGAGATCAGCAGCTGACAGAGTTCACTGAAGACAAAAGCAGACTGCAAGAAACACAGTTTCACCGTCAGTATGATGCCTGTTAATGATAAAGGCCATTTCTTGACCTAGTGATCCTGATACCTAATTGCTTCTGTTTATCCTAGTTCAGCTCTATAGAACACAAAGAAAAACTATGCATTTGGTTCTCAATGAGTTATCTTTGTTTTCACATCACATGATGTTTTAAATTCATTTCTACAACCAAAAAGGTTTCCCTTAAATTAGTTGGTCTAGCTGTCCCTTATAAAGAAGGAAGATCCCATGGATCTTCAAAGAAACAGAAATCAACAAAGAATGAAGATGGTGATACATCTGTATTGACCTGAGTGTTGCAACCCCACGTTGTCCCTGGCTGGTCTTGCCCTTGCTTTCATAAATCTCATTCAAGACACAGGAAGGGAAACAGCATCCCTATGTGCACGTCCCAGGCTCACAGAAAGGTCACTCAGTCTCCCTCTTCAAATGCAGAAATAGTCATCCCCACAGCCATGGGGCAGCTGAGAGGCAGTAAATGAAAGTGTCCTAATGATGCATAAAATCGTTAAATTGCTTCATAAAGAAGAGCAAAGCGGGGTAAGACAGGACATTATTAAATAATCAACAGCTGCATTAAGGCAGGCTGGCAAACTGCTGCATGACTAAGGCAAATCTTCTCTTGCTCAGGGACACTAACAATAATTACCTTTGCAACCAAGTGTGAGCTGAACTCAGCACAAGTCTTGATGAACATGATCTCCCTTCCACCGGTGCTATTCCCACATTTCCCATACAGCTTTCCACCACAACAGACCTTTCATGAGCCAAGACATTGCACTTGTTGCATACACAAGGGTTTCCAGCTTTACCCCCAGTGCCATCCCATCACCACTCTGAAGCTTGCTGCTGTCCGCAGGGACTATAACCAGCTACATACACGCTGGCGACACTCCCACGTCTACTTCTTGAACTCATTTGCTAGAGGAACTGGCCAGATGACCTGGCCCAGAAGGAACTTCTCCAACATTGTGTTTCAGGACAGTAGCTCTTTTGGAAAAGGCAACTCTGTGTTGTTCTTATGAGCCCTGTGAGTTTCTCCCCAAGCTTAGGATACTGGGAAATCTGGCTAGACACAAAGCTGTTGGCAGTACCAAGCAAAACATTCCTTTAAGCAAAAATCACTATTGTGTCATCTTGCTAGCATGATGGTGTGAATTCAAAATCTAATCATTGTCTTGTGCTTCAACAAGGCTTACATCAATTCCACCAAGTGATCCAGCAACAAGCAAATCATGTATTGATTGTCATGAACAGAAAGTAGATTGCTGTTGATGCTGAAGGGAAAAAAAAGGGCAATTTCAAACCAGAAGACTGACAAAGGTTTAGTCGCCCTGTAACAGAAAAGATACTAGTGGAAGTGTGGCTACAACTGATGAGCACAGGCAGTAACCAGACATGACCTGAAACACCCTGCACAATTCAGGGAAGGTTAACTCCACCTGCCAGAGGGCAAAGAAAAGCCAAGCCTACATGCAGGGGAAGGGAGAGCTTACAGCCTACTGGGAAGCCAGCAAACCAAGCCAGCATCCTTGGAACCTGACAAAAAGCCAGAGAAAGAAACAGCCTATGAAAGAAAGAAAGAGGTATGCTAACTAAATGACAATGCTATCATAAGTACAAACTAGTCATGATTAATTTTGGCTTAAAGGCTGAAAAATGTTGAAGTCATCACTAGGATGAGACCCAAGAACTGCCTTCGGAGGTTGTTTTTTTCCCTTGCAAGTTTAACTTGTAGTTTGCCGATTGTTTGGTGGTGCAACTGCGTTTTGCTGCAATCAAACTGTTCATGAAGATGAACTTCCTCATCCTGCAGCCACACTATCATCAGATCCAACACAGAAAATATCACTTTTTCTGATGACAGCCTACATTTGTTATAACAGGAAACCACAAAATCCTAGGAATGCTCAAATGTCTCCAAGGCAGACCTAAAGAGTAGAAAAGGTTAGAGAAGCCACCTGCTTCTTGTTCTGCAGTTTTCTGTCCCAGCCCTGGCAGGCTCAAGGCTGTTCTAGCTTGCACAAGCTGGATATGGTGCTTGAAGGACACCATGCAGACAGGAGATGGGCAGAGAAAGGCATCACTCACCCCAGACCTGTTTTGTCCTATTAAGCATTTCCATCACAGAGTTTCTGCACCATACCTAGCAGTTCCTCCCCAGAGCCAAATCAAAAAACAATGCTATCATGAAAAACACTACGTGGTACTTTTACATATGCACAAGCTTTTCAGGGATGTTTCTGTGAAGCAAAATCAGGCACCAGAAAAAAACAAAGGCAAGTGAAAGTACTGCAAAAAATTAAAAAAAAAAAAAAAAGCAAAACAAACTAAAAAACCCCAACCCAAGCAACTTCTCACTAGCCAAGGGAAGCACAGTCAAGGGACGTACTTGCAAACCTGCTAAAGCTCAACGAAAACCGCTAATCAACAGGAAAAATAAAGTCAGAAGGTAATTTGATTACTTAAAAATCCTGCATAGGAAACTGCCAACTGAAAATGCTGAAGCTCTACTTGAAAGCTGGCTAACTACTCCAGCTTCCTACAGCCTTGAAGAACTCTCCTGCTTTGCGATCTGTGAAATAGCATTTGCCGCACTATTCCAGGTGGATAGGCTTTAACGACCTTCTTCTCTGCGATTAAATCACAAGATGAATAACCACGTGTTTGGGCTTGTGTGTTCTGTGTATTTTTTATACAAATCTTCTCACCATTCTATCCCTGTGCTCTCCCATCTAATACAAATCCATCTCCTGGTATAATGAGCGGCTTAAATCCTCAGAAGTGAAAGTGCAGGTCACAAAAAAGATACCCAGAATCGCAGGCAGTACACACACCTGCAGAGAACGAGAGATGAGCAGCCAAACGTTAAGGTTCTGGAAGAGGCAGGATTCACAATTGCTTACCGTGGCGGGGGAAAGACAAGGAAGAATATGTAAACACTACAGCTATCTTGATATTAAAGAATCAATTAGCATAATTGGCACAATAACCGTTAATTCTACCAGTTAAACAATGGATTTACATAAAATCATGGGGGAAAAAATCTCTTTCTTAAACAGAGCAAGAGACCAAATAGATTCTTGAACATTAGGTTCTTGCGCTGCAGGAAGTACTGAAATGTAGGAAGTCTTTCATATACATACACAGGGTGAGCTCATCCAGTAACTCCTGTCCCAACACAGGTGTCTGGCCTAGCTCAAATCTTTCCCTCTTAATTGATACGTTTCAATACTTAATTTTGTGAAGATCTGACTCTGTTCTTCAGCTCAGGTCTCTGCATGAAACAGATGTCTTAGAATATTGGGCTACTGGCATTTTTAAACATCTAAGTTACTCAATAACACAAAACTCAAGTTAGTCATCAAAAAAAAGACAAAAGTCACTGTAGTGTTGTAAAAACAAGGGAGAGTTTCCCTGGGACTTGTATCAAGCTCCACTCCTCCCAGTCACAGAGTAAAATATAAAAGCTTCAGCTCTTCAGAGAAACTGAAATAGATACAACTCATGCAAACCAAGTCTTCCCAGTTCCTCTTCGTATCACTGTGCTTGTAAAACACATTAATTGGGGCAGGCCAGAACACAGTGTAACCATGTCTGGCATTCAGCCTTGACTTTTATATATGACAACAGATGATTTTATTAGGTAGATGTACAGATTACATTTGAGAGTACAACATCGCTGACTAACTCAGTAGCATTTTCATATATACATTACACATACTCACATAATCAGTATAAACACTATGGCTTTTATCCTTAATTTGATCCAGCTCCATATGAAGTTCCTCTTTTCCCTTTTACAATATTGACAGAAAAGGGAAGAGAAGATTCTATTTAAGAGAATTAAAACGAACACCACATTTTGGGAAAAATTCCTCCCATTAACTCTAAACAGCAACATCAAAAGAACAGTAAGGAAGAGAGACTCAAACCCTAGAAGTCCATGGTGAATTATTAATTAAGCTGCAGGAAAATTCAACCACAGTATCAGCAGTTGCAAGCCTAGAAGCATAACTGGCATCAAAGTCAACAGCAGCTCAATAAATGCTGCTTCAAGTTACTCTTTCTACCCCTACGCCTGCTTTTGGGCTCCACTCCTCTCACTGCTCTCAATGCCTGCTTTCTGGGCATCTTTGGTGTCTTCAGTGCATTCTCCATTTCCTCCCACTAACCCCATTCTCCACGTGGGTCCTGCAGTGTACCGCTGTTCTCTTCAAAGGGCATGTGCTGCAGGAGCTCAGAGCAAGGAGAAAGCTTCCCTGCCTCTTGCTCGTCTTCCATCACTACCAGGGACCCTGCTGACCACAACATACAACTACACAAGATTCCTCATGCCATGCAATGAGGGCAAGTCTTCCCTGACTATCAGCCAAGCTAGTGATTCTCTTCTAATAGACAGAAATTAAGTTAGGATCATATCTAGAGACACCTCCCTAACACCAGCCAAGCTTCTCCTGCCAAATTCAAATTCCCAGCCCCAATGCACTGGGCAGCCTGGGAGCAACAGGATTGGCAGGACCCACCTTGATTGACCTGGAGTGTGGCTGCAGCATCCTACTCCTTCCAGGCTGTGAGGCATCCCCTGAGCCCCCATCTCCTCTGCAGGGGCACGTAGGCACCAAGTACTAGGAGAGGCTGAAGGACCCCTCCTCCTCCCTTGCCCCAGTTTAGCACCTTCCCTCTGTGGACCCACAGTTAGCATCAGCTTAGTCTTCTGCATCCTCACAGCCCCCACCAGCTGGAAACGCATCAAGAGTCACATCACCCAGCTGTCACCTGCAGCATCTCTGCGCAGGGTTTAGCCAGACACTTTCTTATGGGATAGTGTGACACACTTATTTATCTCTTCCTTTCTTACAATGTGTTTTCTGGAGGGTCATGGGCTGTGGTGGGCGTGCTGGGATTTACATCTAGAGCCCATGAGCTGGGATGCTCCTTGCCTAAATTTGCATTTGATTTTTTTCACCTCACTCAGTTCAAGTACTCTGTGCTTGCATTGGAAATCACAATGCCAGCGGAAGCTGACAAAGTAGGAAAGCCTGGTAACTCACTTCCATCAATAAAAGTGAAATTTGGGTCTTCATTTGTGAGGAACAGGGACTGAATATAAACTATCCATACTGCCCTTACCCCCTCTACATACCATTACACATGTTTCTTTCTAGTAAGCAATTTCATTGAACCATTTCAAGACAAGTGAACCCAAGCAGCTGTGTTACTTGGACATATGGACATATGACAGTTAAACATCAGCAAACCATTTTTAGCAGTATTTCTTTGGAAGCATGTGACAAACCATAACCAGGCCATATTAATCACCAGTTTCTAAGGACACAGAACATACAACTACAAACCTGAATAACCTAAAAAAAATGTTTGAATGATGTTCATGAGCATATTACAGCCTCCCAGGCAACAACGTCAGTTTAGTTTGAAGTCTTCACTTGAAGAGAACCTAACATGTTTTCATCACCATGAGTCAATGAGAACTAAACTCTTCAGGAAAATAAGTACTAATGGAAAAGTCAGATCAAATATGTAATTTAAGCCACTGACTGTAATGATTTTTTTAAGTGCTGCATTTAAAGTTAATCTGCCCCGAGGCAGGCAGTAAATTATAATTCAAAACCACTGTCATTTTTAGACAGCAGACATAGCAGGTGCACAAAATCTTTCATGACATTTGTATTTATTTTATATCTCTATGACAAAAATATAGCACCCACAGCAGAATAACATGATTCAGCAAACCAAAGCCAGCATGCACTCAAATCAATACTTTTAATAAGTCTGTTTGCTAGTAGAAAGAACTAATGTTACTTACTGCTATTTCTCTGCATGCAGACATAGAAATTCCAGTACCTTCTATTTGCTTTAAAGCATAATCTTTATCATCTTTCCTGTGAAAGAAGAAAAGAAGTTTTTTTAAAAAATATTGCACCATGAATTCAAAGTGAGCTCTTCACCACCATTCAGAGGACAGTATCTACTTCGTACAAATTCTGCACCTTATATTCTTTTCATGCCCAACTGAACCATAAATT
The DNA here is from genome assembly GCA_022605575.1 of Laterallus jamaicensis coturniculus. Lineage (NCBI taxonomy): Eukaryota > Metazoa > Chordata > Aves > Gruiformes > Rallidae > Laterallus > Laterallus jamaicensis. The sequence continues at coordinate 11,746,964 of JAKCOX010000012.1, forward strand.
AATCACAGCACCCTGTTAAAGCTAAAACATACATTTCCTCTCACTACATACATTGGGATATTTTTCAAAAGTCTTTTTTTAAATACAGTTTTTTATATTTCTTTTATCCTTCTCTTATGAAGAAGAAAACAAAGCAAACCTTTAGTACCTACTAGAAAGAAGTCTAGCCAAGGTTACCTACATCTCCCATGAATGTATTACTCTGGGAGACAGTAAGTCTTCCCCGTATTTTAATGAATTCTTGAGTAGCTCAGAAGCAATATCACAGTAATATCTTTTCTTTCCTCTAGGTCACAAGAAGTGCCCTAAATTTTTGTCCACACCAAGCTAATAAAAACTACCAAGATTAATAAAAAACTCCAGAAGGTACCTGTGTGATCTGAAGAATCCAGAGAAATATTTGTTCAGCTTTAGTGTAACACTTAACAGCACAATCACCACCTCATTTAACCAGCACATCCCTTACAGTCATTTATTTAAAACACAAACCTACTAGTAACTCCAGTTACAGAAAGCAAAATGAAAGGGAGGTACACTGCAGCAAAAGATGACATTGAACTCTTGTCCATCCTCAACCTCAAACTTTTAAGAGATGATGTGCCTCTCCTTCCCACTTGTGGGCTGGCATCCACAGCCCTCCTGGGGGAAGTAGCACTTAACAGTATTGCCTTCAATATCTGGAGCACTCCTACAGCCCCAAATCTCCGGCTTACATAAGAATCCTTATTAATTTTTAATGAACCTGGCTTTCAGAGCTGTGAAGAGCCACCATGGAAAAAAAAAAGAGCAACTCAAATATCCTAAAGGCAAATAAAACAAAATTGTAGTTAAGCATTTAAAATGTATACACTTGTGTCCTCCAGCTCTCGTTAAATATTTGCAAGGCTTTGAATTGCTGTATTCCTACCTGAAGCACACATTTTCCCCTATTCATCACTACCTATTTAATCCCTCAAATTACCAGGTCCCATCCAAGAGCTTGTTCATGGGGTTCAAAGACAACCCACTGTTGGTAATAACCTTTCAAAACAGAGGAGAGAGAGAAAGAGTGAGAGATTAATGGACAGAATCTGAACTCAGTTAATGAGGATGAAGAATGAAACAGCGAGTGGGCGAGAGTGGATTTCAGTAAAAGGGCAATTACATGGATTCAGCAAGACAGAAGAGGGGAAAAGATACAGGATCTGACACAAACAGAAAAAAAAAACGGTAGGGAGGACAATGACAGAATGCACTAAAAAGCTTCCATATAATAAACCCCCCAAACTCCCCCAGCCAGTGCTGAGCACAAACCCATACATGGCCAAAACAAGGTGTGAGCAGGAAACAAATCCCTATTTCTCACTTTACAGGAAAACAAATTGCATGAAGCCTGAAAACAAGAAATCATTATTAAACTGTGCAGCTCATGAAGACAGAATATCACAAGGATCAAAAGTCTAAACAGATTTCAAGTCAAATTACAGAAATTGATGGTGGACTGGGGTGTTACAGACCACTTTGTGAGCTGCTACTGAACATAACCCCAATCTGCTTTCCAGCACAGAGATTTCCCTAAACTGCAGACTGAAAAAGATACAGAGAAATTCTCAACTAAGAATCATTTTACCCTCTATCTGCCTTATCTAGTGATGGCTCACAGTCATTACCAGATACAAACATGAAGCTAAACGGATTGGACTGGAGGTTATTCTCGTTGCCCTACGTACTCATCTGCTTAGTTTTTTTCACGCTGCTTGGAGAGGCCCCAATTTCATGAGAAGTGCTATCACACATCCGTGGCTGTCACAGCAGTACCACCAACAGAATATGGAGAAAATGGGTCAGACAGAATTGCCCTGTTGCTCATCTGTCAGACTTCAAAGTATTTTGGAGGGGAACTCTGCGTAACAAGAAGCGCTACCGTACAACTGGCATTATTACAAGCATTTCTTGGGAGCACTGTCTTCAGTGAAGCCTGCCTTACATTTAAGAATTGTACAACTATTTTAATTAGGCAATTTTTTGCCAAATTAGGTCTGGATTAAAACTTTTCCAAACCAGATGGCAGACTTTCTCTGGAAAATTTTAGAAAAAATATAAATACTTCATCTGTTTCCTAGATCAAAACTGGAAGAGCACACTTTTACAATCTTTTACTCTTTCACAATCACTGCTTTAATGCTGAAATTTGACAGAGTGGTTTAAAAACATGCCATTTGGACTCCTTCAAACAACAGATGAAATAAAGAGTCTTTGGAAAATTCATCTCCTCACACTAAAAAGCAGTTAAAGACCTGACATTCAGAAAGCCCGTACCTAACACCTTGCTTTGCCCTTGCAGCAGCCCAGGGCTATGGGCAATTAACCACCCGCTTGTGTGCTTTACATGGGTACAACACACAGGAATCAGCCCCTGCTGGGTCCTCACCCTACCCAAGCAGGCCAGAGGAAACATAAGCACGGTACAAAGAAGGAAAAAGGTTATGCACAGAATACATTTTTAGCACCACATTATACTCTCCTCCAGAAACTGAGAAAAATAACAAGAGACTTAGAAGATTTAAATTGTCCAAATTGCACACACCCAGTTGAGATACAAAGTAATAAAACAACTCTTAACCCTCCCTAATATCTGCTCTACATTGGGGCTGGTAACATGCCAGGGTTGCCCATTACGAAGTAGAAAAATCCTACTGTCACCTTCAACACATGTGAGATTTTCTTTATAAAACTTAAGATAACTCCATGGGAACCAGAAGAACAGGGGGAGAAAGTTTCTAAAGGAAGTGATAAGAGTTTACAAAAGCCTTTATGAAGCCAAACAAAAGACCAGACTGATCCAGCTTATTTTATCCAACTTCCAAAAATATTTTGCCTGGAGTCTGTTTACATGATAACACATGCCAAAGGGCCTCTGCACAGCTTTGGACTTCCTTTTTTGATGATAAAGAGATTTTTTCAATGACCAAAGGAAAAGGCGAAAAATAAGATGAAAAAAATGAAAAAGAAATGGGTTTAAAACATCTTCCATACCTAAATAAGCAATAACATTGACTACTTAGCTTGGAGTTTAATGGTACAGTAAGCCTCAAAGCATAATTCAAGTTAAGAGCAGCCCTGCAGAGAAGGCCTTAGGGATAGTAACGGATGAGAAGCTTGACATGAGCTGTCAAGGAACACTTGCAGGCCCAGAAGGACGACCCTATCTTTGGCTGCATCAAAGGAGCTTGGCCAGCAGGTCAAGGAGGGTGATTCTGCCCTTCTACTTTGCTTTTGTGAGCACCCACCTGGAGTCCTGTGTCCAGTTCTGGACTCCCCAACGTAAGGAGGACATTGAACTGTTGGAACAGTGGAGAGTCATGGGGATGATCAGAGGGCTGGAGCACATCTCCTGTGAAGTCAGGCTGAGAGAGTCAGGCTTGTTCAGCCTGGAGAAGAGAAGGCTCCAAGGGAACCTTATAGCAGCCTTCCAGCACCAGAAGGGGCCTACAAGAAAGCTGATGAGGGACTTTTTAGAAGCGCATGTGGTGATAGGAAAAGAGGGAGAATGGTTTTAAATTGGAAGGGGTAGATTTAGATTGGAAATTAGGAAGAAATTCTTCACTGTGAGGATGATGAGGCCCTGGTACAGGTTGCCCGGGGAGGTGGTGGCTGCCCTCTCCCTGAAGGTGTTTCAAGGCCGGATTGGATGGGGCCTTGAGTAGTGAGAGGTGTCTCTGCCCATGGTGAGGGTGCTGGAATTTGATGATCTTTGAGGTCCCTTCCAGCCCCAACCACTCTGTGATTCTACAATTCATGATTCTATGATTCTGAATTTACCCTTCTAACAGAGAGATCCTGTTGGGAAAACCCGTCCACTTTCTCTGCCGCCTGGGAACAGGACATTAAGTAACTCCAACAGACCATCCTCTGCAAATTAATTTTCATACTAATATATTCCTATTTTCCTGCACTGAAGCAGGCCAGCATCTTCACCACAGTAACACTCCCCAATAGGAACCAGCAGTTGCAAAAGCTGTGAGAAAACAACTCGCTTTGTCCTCAGCTGCTGGAAATAGCAGCGCTTACTGTAGCCACGTGCAAACCGCGTAACCTTGGGTAAAGATGTTCTTTTCTCAGAGGGACAACATTAACATTTTCAACTTGAAAAAACGGGTTGCTGAACATCACTTCCAGCAGACTTTAATGACAAGAACAAATATACCTGAAATACCACCATAAAAGAGCATAACTCTCTTTGTTCTTACAACCTGAGTGAACTACATCTGAAAATGTCATCTTTAAGAGAATTAAGCTAGTATTATAGTATTGTTTCCATATAGATATATATTTTTAAAAAAAGTTCTACTGAATTTAGAAATGCAGCAGCATTTAGTTTAACTGAAAAAAGGAACAGATGCCTGCTGGATATGAGCATGCTGCAAAGCTTTTTAGTATTAAACTGCCTGGCATTTCTACCCTTTATTTAGAAGGATACTTTAAGCATAAATACGTTCAGCAAGTGGGAGAAAATATCCTACACAGGGATAAAAAGGAGGCTTATTACATAAAAGTCAGTTTAGAAAAAGAAAAATCAGTTCTCCTGTTACTCTTCTGACATACACACTTTGTTGAAATGTACTAGCTAAACATTTTAACGTGTTCTTTACTCAGATGAGTTTAAAATTCAACGGAGGAATAAAAACAGCAGAATAAAGTAGCAAAGCCTTAAAAACGGCGGTTGTAATTTTAAAACTACATCACAGTTAGTCTCACATTCAAAGCTGACTGCTCAGAGAATTCAGGAATAGCTTTGTCTTTATAAGCAAGCAAATGTAAAACTTGACTGTGGTTCAACACCTGAGGCCAGCAGGCTCCAGTCTCACAACCACCACAGGCAACTGTAAATGAAACATCCCTTCTACAGAACTCTAATTGTTTATTGTTCTTATTCCCTAAAGAACACAAAAATCCTGATAATTAAAAGATAAGCCTACCAATAAAACACATGGGTTTTTCTTTTCATTCTACCCCTGAGAATTCCCTTAACATCAACGGTAGTAACACGCCCTGCACCAGTACAACTGTCGTGGAGTGATTCACCCTCAGCAGTAGTAACTCAAAATTCACTAAATGCATTAAAGAGGTCACCAGCTGAAAATGAATGTGTGCTGTGGAACATCATAGCTTTGAAGAACTCACCTACATGAAGCCCTGATCTGTACAAGCAGTAGCACATCTTATTGATTTTAAGCACATCTTAATGCTGTTGATTAACATTAACAATGGCAAAATATGGGCAGAAGCTCTTGTACGTGCTGCAGAGCCAGGTAAGGCAAAAAATATCAAGTCTTTATTACCTATCAGAACATCAAGCAAGGGTGAAGATGAATCAGAGGTTTTATTATAGCTCACTTAAAAGTATCATTCAATGCAAAGATCTAAACTACAAAGGAAGAGAAAGATAACATGGAATTGAACTAGCATTCCAGTTAGTTCTTTTTGTCTCTCCTCCCCTGTGTGCTTTACTGAATTTAAATAACAAATACACAGACTTACTCCAGATTTGAGATAACAAAACATACAGCTAGAATATGAAAACAGAACACCTATCTCTGCAAATGATAACATTTAGCAGCCTTGGAATTTTCACCTTGAGGCATCGCCCTCACGAGGAAAGGCTGAAGGAACTGGAGCTGTTCGGCCCTGAGAAAAATGACTGAGAGGGGATCTGATTAATGTTTATAAATATCTGAAGTGTGGGACACAGGGGGAAATGGCCAGCCTCTTCTCAGTTGTCTGTGGAGACAGGACAAGGGGCAATGGCTTCAAGTCGGAGCACAGGAAGTTCCGCAACAATAAGTGGAAGAATTTATTCACAGTGAGGGTGACAGAGCCCTGGGACAGGCTGCCCAGGGGGGTTGTGGAGTCTCCACCTCTGAAGACATTCAAGACCTGTCTAGGGATGACTTCAACAAACCCACAGAGAAGTCCATGTGACCAAGCAGGCTGTATTCAAGGGTGCTTAACGGAGCTGGCAAATGTCATCGCAAAGCAAATCTATCATCTGTGAAAGGTCATGGTGATCATGGCAGGCTCATGACGATTAGGAAAGGGCAAATATCAGGATCTTCTTTGAGAAGGGCAAAAAGGTTCAATGATATCATAGGCCAGTCAGCTTAACCTCAGTCCTTGAAAAGGTTATGCAGCAAACCCCCATGGGAAGCTATTTTCAGGCCCACGAAGGAAAAGAAATGACTGGGAACAGCTGGCAAGAATTTTCCAAGGATGAGTTGTACCTTATCAACCTGACTATGCTATACAAGAGAACTAGCTCTGTGGAGTGTTGAAAAAGCACTGGGTGTAACCTTGACTTTAGCAAAGCTTGCGACTTGATCACATAGAATACTCAGTGAAATTCAACAGTGAGCTTGGACAGCTGAACTACAAAACATGAAAAACTGATTGGACTGACAGACTTACATGGTTGTAATCAATGGCACAAGTCCCACAGACTGCCAGTTACTAGTGCATCACTTGGGGGTCAGATACAACATTTTCATTAACAAATGGATGACGAGATGGAAGGTGTTCTCACCAAATCCACAGATGACTCTAAACTGGGGGCAGAAGTTGATGCATCGAAGAACTGAGACGCTGTTTGGATGGACCTCAACTGACAGGAAAAATGGACAGACAAGAACCTCAGAAAGTTCAAAGACAAGTTCAAAGACCTGTCTCTAGTTTGGAATAACCACACAGAACTGGACATGCTGCCAAGTGGGTGAGAAGCAGCTTTACAGAGCAAGACCTGCAAGTATGGATGGGCAAGTTGAACATGACACAGCAACACCCCATGAAGCATAGGCAGCCAGCAAAATACTGTACTAGCAAAAGTGTACTCAGCAGGTAGAAGGAAGTCGTTATTCCTCTATATTCAACACTCGTGAAACTACAACTGGAAGCTCTGTGTTCAGTTTAAGGCTTTCCAGTACAAGACAGACACCAAACATGCTCAACAAGTCCAACAGAGCACCACATGGAGTCTGAAGAACATGACAGGTAAGGAGACACCAAGCAGGCCAGAGCTTATTCAGCTCAGGAGGGACCCTACTGCTGCCTTCAGTGAGTTCATGGGGCAGGATGGCATACCGGGAAGGAGTCAGGGTCTTCCTGAATGTGCCCAGCAAACAAGTGAGATGCAGCAGTCAAGTGCCAGAAAGAGAAATTCCAATTAGAATGAAAAAAAAACAAACCACATCATGGTAAGATTTTAGCTAGAATTCTCCACACTCGGAGTGATTTAAAACTCAGCTGGATAAGAACCTACACAGCCTGAGCTGAATTAAAAGTTGGTCCTGCTCTGAGTGGAGGTTTAGTCGAGTGCCTTCTAGAGATCACATCCAACCTGCAGTATTCTATGTGGGACTGTAAGGTAGATAACTATTTTATTGAGGATTCACCTGAAACTGTAAGCAGTTTCACAGCTGTGTAGTGCATTTATTATGCATTCACAAGACACACAGCTAATTCCTAACACTGTTTTCCAAGTCTGACAACTTTTCTAAAACCTAGCTAGAAAAAGACACTGAGCTACTCTGCACACACACAAATAATTTTGAGGACCATTTACTACAGAGAGATTTAAAACTTTCCACCTTTTCAATATAATTCAAATTTGCACGAGAAGGCCACTTTGAATTTTGTCTCTTATTAGAACAGTTTGTTCTAGTATTTATGATACCTGCAAATGTAATTTTCTCTTTAAGAAGTCATTCAATGGCTTGGTGTAAAACTGAAGCAATGCACAGAAGGTGCTACTTGATATCCTAAAAAATAAACCCAAAGGTTATTTTTTTGGTGAACAAGAATAAGCCTTTAGAACGATACTTGTCATTCATAGTACAAGTTCAGCAGTAAGGAAACCTCCAAATCTTAATATAGCCTGAAGATCACTTCTATGGATGCCACCCAAATCAAGCACAAATTCTTCCTACCCACTAGATTTCATCAGCTTCCACACAGAATCCACAAACCTACCCACGTGCTTTGACCTTACAGAGAAACATGGAGATGTAATAAAACCCTTTCAGCCCTAAAGTTGACTTTGTCCCCAGACTGCTGCACCCTGACAAGATCACTGTATTCTAGAAGTGGAGTCAGTACAGCACTATGCTGGTTTTGGCTGGGGTGGAGGTTAATTTTTTTCATAGCAGCTCCTGTAGGACTATGTTCTGGATTTGCAAGCAAAACAACACTGGTAACACCCACATTTTAGTTACTGGTGAGCTTCTGCTTCTCACGCCACCCCACCAGTGACTATGCTGGGGGTGCAGAAGAAGTTGTAAGGGAGAACAGTTGGGACACCTGACCCCAAATGACCTAAAGGATATTCCACACCATATGACACTATGCTCAGCAATAAAAGCTGCAGGTAGAAGGAGGAAGAATAGGCATTGGGAGTTATGGCTTTGTCTTCCCAATAACCATGATGTGAGATGGAGCCCTGCTTTCCTGGAGATGCCCTGCTGATAGGGCGCAGTGAACAAACCCTTTATTCTGCTTCACCTGTATGTGTGGCTCTTGCTCTACCTATTAAACTGTCTTTATCTCAACCCATGAGTTCTTGCACTTTTACCCTTCCATTCTCTCCCCAACCCCACTGCAGTGAGTGAGCAGCAGTGTGGGGCTGAGCTGCCTACCAGCCTTAAACCTCACAAAGCACATCCAGGAGACGCCTCCACGAGAGCTGGAGAATGCACCAAAGCATGAAGTTTACTCAGGCACACAGTGACAGTCCAACTGGCTGAGACTCAAAAAAGGTTCACCTTGTAAAGCATTTAAACATACCAAACCCGGTGGTTATCACTGCACACGTTTACATGGACCAAGCTGGACAGGTTTACCCACACAGAGTAAGATGTGAGGATAAAGGGTAACAACCAAACGGCAAAGATGATGTGCATCAGCAGAAGATAAATGGTATAGGGAAAAAAATGGTACTAACAACATGGTACAAAGGCTGAGAAATTGCATTATAAGCACTTGACTTCCCAGAAAGCACATTTTAAGTCAAAATTTTTGTCAAACTAATAAGCACACACAGTAAGTCTGGTCACTGATCTTGGACCTTCAGGTAAACCTAAAAGAGCAAAATCTTAAAAATCATTCTCAAAAATGAAAAGAGCTAACAGCAATGTAATGAAAACCACTTCATCTTTTGCTAGCTCCATTTTTACAAAACCTGCTGGGTTTCATACATTCAAACAGCATACAATTACGTGGATAAAAATAACAAAAAACTAACTGTAAAGTTTACCACAGCAGTTTGCTTTAAGTCAGTGGTTTCCTGCTGAAAGAACTGCATCTTCATCCCCACACATGCTCCCGTTCCTCTGCATAGAGCCCAGACAGAGATGGGTTTATTCAGAGAGTGGAAAAGTAATTCCCATTTTGTTTGTTACTCTTCTTGCGATGAGTGCGATGGAGCACCCTGCTGAATGCTCAGATGAGCACTGGAGGAGCAGACACAGAGGCACAGCAGTTTCTGACCACCTTTGGATGAAGTTCCACCTCCTAATACTTTGTTTCCCTATCAGCCTGAGACAGTACACCCACGTTGGCCAGAAAGCTGCAGCTGAGCACTACAGCCACTGCAGAAATAATTCTATTCACTAGAGAGCTCTCCACAGCTGAAACAGTAGATTTTTTCAAAATATGGGAATATGAACTAGAATCGTGTCATTCAGTTACAGCTGTCTGAGGGTCGTTAAACTTTAGATATAAATGCATAGAGCAGCAGTAAATCGTTTCCAAAATGAGATTATTCTAAAAATACTTACTTTTCCAAGGAATACTTGTTGTGGGAGGGCTGGTTTTTTGTTTGTTTTGAGAACAAACACCCCATCCCTGGAAGTGTTCAAAGCCAGGTTGGATGGGGCTCTAGGCAACCTTGTGTAGATACAGGCCTGAGGTTGGGGGCCCTGCCTGTGGCGGGGGGGGGTGGAGCTCTATGATCCTTGGGGTCTCTTCCAACCCATGCCATTCTATGATTCCAGTTACATTAGCTACAAGAAGTTGGATGAAGCAGCAACAGAAGATGAACTTTAGCTCAAATTATTGCTACTTCATTTGACTGAATTTTAAACATTTTGGAAAATGGAGTAGCCCTATAACATGCATTAAACCTACAGAAAATAGGTTAAAATTATCTTTCTGTTATACACTGTATGGTACACAACCAAAGCATGACTATTTTTAAAAGTTCAGCTTTATTTGAGCCCAGAGTATTTAAATGTATTTACAAGCAGCTTAAAAGTTTATCCCATCACAGATTCTAGCTTGTTCCTTTCACAGAAGAAATCTGCCAAAAAAAAAATAAATAAAATCAGATAAACCCCCAGATTCTATCATGAAAGCCTCTTATGCATAAATAAATGAGAAAGGATCACACTAATGCAACCCAGCCAGAAAAGCTGAGAGTCCAAGCTACTTTGCTGAGGATTTCAGCCTGCAAGAGTAGTTCATGACTGTTCCCCTCTCCAAGAACAGGTGAGGAGAGTAAGTTCACGACTTTCCAGGAGCAGGTGAAGAGAAGAAAGATGAGCTGACACTAATCAATCTGCAGACAAGGATAAATACAGTTCATGAAGTAGCAGGACTTCTTGCATGGTTTTGCTTGCCACTACAAGCAGTGCCTCACACCCAGCACCACCAGCTGCCCTGGCCCAGCCCCGCACGGTAGCAGTGCAATCTATGAGAAGCCACCATCTTCAACAATGGGTACAATTTCCATGGGCACAGCCTCATTTTTGTAGGTGTTACTGATGTTCAGGGTTGGATCTGAATCTCTGGATCTCTTAAAGTCCCTTCCAACCCCTATGATGCTGTGATTCTGTGACTCTCAAATTGTATTGGTACGTAACTATAATCAGGAGGACAAGCTACATCTTGCCTGGTTTCAGAAACAATATGACAGACTAAAATAGAACAAAATTGGTGTAATAAGAAAAAAAAGCAGCATCAAATCCTAAGGTTCCTTTTCCTTTGTTTCTAAGGAATGCAAGAACAACTACAACACCACAAAAATCCAGGACCCTCAAATCCCATTTCACTGCACGACAGCAATTCTGGATACCAGATGAAGCAGAAACATATTAGCAAGAAAGCACCACTACTTCCTCGCCCATCTTACTCTACTTGCTAAAGATCTGCTCAAGTTAACTGTCAAAGAGAGCTAGACAGACCTTTCCCATAATCCAGAGCAAGTACTCCTATTCATCAATACAGCCCATAATTTTATGAAGCCATGCCATCAATTACAACTACATCGATCCAAGTCTCAGTGCACATGCTGTATGATCACAGCAAACTCTGGTGAGCCGTAGGAAGTGTTTGCATAATCCCATCATTAAATACATTGCACAACTCAAAGAAGCTGACAGAAACTTCATATTTATTTACCCTGCTATTCTCTCCTATTCCTCTTTTTCTTCCAGAGACCTAACAAAACCATAATACTATCTTAATGCTAGGCAGGGATTAGCTTCAAGTTTGTCCAATAATTTCCAGCTGAATTAAATTTTAACTTGGAGAAAGACTAATAGAAAAATCAAATTTAAATGTAAATACTAAACAACCCAACAGAAGAGGAAAAAAAAATAGAGACTTCTCTCTAATGTAACAAATTTGCATGGTTAGGGTTTTTCCCCTTTGTCGTGGTTTAACCCAGTAAGCTGCTAAAACAATCACACAGCCCTTCCTTCACTCCCCCTCCTGCAGTGGGATGGGGGAAAAAAAACAAAAAGGAAAAGGTAAGACTAGGACAAAAGAGGAAGAAACTATAATAATAATATACAAACCAAGTGATGCACAGCACAATTACCTTCAGGGACCAATACGCAGGTACTTCCTGAGCTGCACCACTTCCCAGCCCACCCCCCAGTTATACATGGAGCATGACATCACATGGTATAGAATATCCCTTTGGCCAGTCTGGGTCAGCTGTCCTGTCTGTCCCCCCTCCTGGCTTCTCCTGCACCCCTTCTCAGTGTGAGAAGCTGAAAAGTCCTTGGCTGCTTGGCAACAACTAAAACATCAGTGTGCTATCAACAGAGTTCTCATCCGAAATCCAAACCACAGCACTGCACCAGCTGCTAGGAAGAAAAGTATCTCACCAAAAGCAGGACCCGCTTTTAGAGATACACGTGTGGTGCACAAAAAGGCAAACAGGTAAAAGCATAGTCCAAGGCAGGAAAAACCAGCCTATTTGTGCTCTTTTATTTTCCTTTTAGCCCCCCTCCTCAGAAACATACACTTTGTCCCACACGAAAAGTAATGCTCTAGACTGGCTCAGTCTTGCTAACACTTTAGTATGCAATTTTTACATACTGTGTACTTTAAGACAACTACACACACAAAAAAAAACCCCAAACCTATACAAAAGGATGGAAGAGTATAAGGAAAGGCTGTTTGTGACTGAAGCACCTTTAACGGTCTTGGATCTAAATTTACAAGATATCATGTGAAAATAAAAAGGCCTATTACCCCAATGCTAACACAAAGAAATTACTGCAGGGAAAGATGCTCTAACAAAACTGAATTTATTAAGGGTCTAACTCAGGCATTCAGTCTGTTTCCATCACCAAAATACTTAGAGGACATAGCAAGATTGCTGTGCCAGAAGAGCATCAGATAGAAAGGCTTATGCTGAGAATATTTTCCACTTCAAAACAAATCCTTCAGTAATCAGACCTTTTTGGTGGTAAAGAAAAGGTCATTTCCCACAGCTGGAGAAAAACCATCAACAGCAAACCAATAAACACTAGGGCTTCTAAGACAGCTGATACTAAGTGCTGAATGGCAATTACTGATTCACTTTATTCCTTTTGTTCTTTGATTTATTTGTTTTAAATTAACACCTTTCACCACAACATGTAGTTTGGCATGAAGTACAAAGTAAGCAAGTAAATTCAGTGATACACTGTACTGGTGGTTAGTTGGATTGAAGAAATTTGCTGCTATAAAAGAAAAGCCTTTTCTTGACATCTCTGCCTCCTGCTCAGAGTCAGATCAGAGCTGGTGTACGGGGAAGGTTCTCTGTGCCACACTACTCTGTGACACGATTCACCTCCTGCACCCAGCAATGAGTTATGCATTTTTTTTCTCCTGGGTTAACAGATCCTGTCAGTCTGCACTGGGGTACGAGGCGTATCAAAACCAGCACCAAAGCGTGCAGCAAGAGCACAAGACAAGGGGATGGGTAGAGGAGAGACAGAGATGAAGGAGAAAAAGGAAGATGCCTCTCACTTAACTCCCTATTTTAAGGTGGTATATAGCCAACCACAGGGAGTGTGGCTTGCTATTATTAAATTAAAAAAAAAATATTAAAATTAAAGTAAATCAACCCCCAGGCACCCACCTAGCCCTGCAATTAACTCCAGCAGCATAAGAGTTCCACAGAAGCAAGAAACCCTGGGATTCTGTTAAACACCTTCCCCTCTCTTTTCCCTCAAAATGGTCATTTGACAGCCAGCCTAAAAATGTAATTTTAAAACCATACAATTGTGAGTATCATTCCTATGAGAAGAGTAGATACCAACAGGGGCAGTTTAAGAAATTCTTCGTTGATGAGCAGCAGTTCTTCACTCCAGACTCAAAGCTCCGTGCAGTCATACCAGTGCTTTTCATAAAGCAATACATGAGGTGCTGATGCCAATTCTCTATAAAGGAAAAAAATATTGTAGCTTTCTTCTTTTAAACTGCTCTTAAATCAACCTCATTATTCACACCACTTTAGAAACTAGAAGTTGCATAAAGACAGCAAATTTCAAAGCACCTGTTCTGAAAAACCAACTAAAGCATTGGTCTGAACTTCAGGAAACTGTAATTTCATAGGGTATTTTTGGTAATTTGTTCTTCAGAAATCAAATCTGTGAAATTATTTGGTTTACATAGATGAAACAGTACATTTGCTGCTTTAAAAAAAACCTTTTATGATGGCTTTTTAAGCCACCAAATTTGTGCTGACAGTCGCAGACACACCACTGCAGGAGCTACAAGTTCACAGATCATCTTTTCTTATTTAACAGATTCCTCTCTCATAAATTTACCCAGTAGTTGAACAACTGTTTCCTATCCTCTCAACTGCACTCAGGATTTTAGAGACTCTCTCCCTGTCCCTTGCCCTCAGAGACAGAAGAGTCCTTGTCTATGGGCACAACTGACATTTTCATACTGACACCGCTCCATGTTTCTGAGTATCCTTGATGGCCTGCCTTAGCTCTGTTCTACCCTGTCTGGGATGAAGGGATTAGAAGTGCCTACAATACTGAAAATAGGATTTACAGCAACAATGGCATTGTGTTTTGTGCTCCACTCCATTGATAGGAAGCCCTGTGATCCTCTCTGCCTTTTAGCAATTACTTGCACTGAGCTGGCGCTTTCACAAAACTATCATTATAAACCCCAAAATCTCCCTTTTAAATAACAGCTTCAGAGGCTACTGTTGGGAGAGTACGCATCACTTCACACCAATAAGGATGATATATTATTGGAGAAGGATTTTGTGATATTGAAGGCCAAGCCTTCACAATCAGCCCCTTGCCCTCACTACCCCCTTCAAGTCCCTTAGTAGCAAAGCAGTTTCCAAAGATTTCCAAGCAGAACTTCTGAGCAGCACAGATTCCCAGAGATATCACTAATGACCTCTCACCATTCATTCACATCTCTATCCAGAGAAAGGCAATCTCTACTTTCAGCTGAAGTCTTTGGTAGGGGACACCACAGAACCTTTTGGAAATCTAGAATGATTACATAAACTAGCATTGCCTTAGCCTGTGTGCCGACTCAGGTCAAAGGAGTTTCATAAACTTTAGAGGTGTTGATTGTGTTTTAAAAGCCTGTTGTCTCTTCACCTCAGTACCTTTCATGTGTCTGCTACCTCTGCTCTTGCTTCAGCAAACCAGTTTCCACTCTTCCCAAAAAGCCCTTTTAAAAACCGATCTCACTAACTGATCCCTTCCATCTTCTATGGCTGGGACAGCTCAAAGCATTGGGTGATCTTTTCTGGCAAGTAATTTGCCTATTTCACTCCTAACTCTGTCAGAGGTGTGAAGGAGACTTACCAACTGACCACCCTTCATGTCAATTTGTCCAAAGAGCCCCATGCCCAAACACTGCAGTTTGAGGTAGGTCCCCCAACATATTCCTTCACCTCCAGTTCTTTAAGTTCTTTCTTAAGGTATCAGCAAAATCAAAGCTTTGCTCTTGCTGCCATTTCACCTTTCCTAAACACCCTTCTTATAGGTCCTTTATTTAACTATTGCACCATAACAGATTTTTTAATTGATGGTTTTACAGTGCATCTTGAGTGATACACACTCACTGAGAGCCCAGCAAAGCTTCAAAAGTGGTTCCCAAGACACCTGCAACATTTCACTTCTTGGCTCCCTTTTAGCTTTAAGAAGCCCACTCCTCCCATCACCACCCACTACCCCACTTTATTTAACTGAGGTTGAGCATTAAGTCGAGCAGATTGCTTATCCTTGTATAGATTCAGCATCCCTCCAGAAGCAAAGAACAAACCATGATCAATCACCACATACAGCCCTCAGCAGTAAATCTTTATCTGCCCTTTCATCTTACCATAAGCCAAGTCCCAAGACAACTCTCCCATAGCAAGTGCCCTGACTAGCTCTTTCAGTGAGTAGCTACTTGCTGTCCCAAAGTTTTATCTCTGCATCCATGACAGAGCATCCACCCAACCAAAATGAGGCTAACAAGCCATTCAGTGCTCCATTTTCTGCTTTGTAGACTCTCTGATCTCACACAGAATAAGCAAACTAGTCAAGCAGATGGAAGCACAGCCCTAATGCTGTTTTCCCCCATGGAATTCTACCCATAGAGCTTTCAGTGCTGCAACAGCTACTCCCTTTTTGAGTCTTTCAGTACCTGACACTCATCTGGCAGAGTCATATAAGCTTCCAGTTGAGCTTTCATACAACTGAACTAACGCTAACAGTGAATGGCACTGGTGGCACATTTACTTGTGAGGGGTTGTTTTGTTCAGCCCTGCTTAAACAGGATTGACATTCACCCAAAAAGAAAAGAATCTGAATGCCAAGCAGTTCAAGTACAGAAAGTCAGAAAAGATTCAAATTACACTCAGGGACAACTTTGCTGCCTCGTTGTGCTGAAGTCCACCCAGGTAGAGCTTGCTCCAGTTGCTTTTCTTATGCTCCGTTCCTTGCACAGTACTTGCGTGAGAACAAGGGACTTGATGAAACCTGACTTTCCAAGGCTGCTTTGTGCAATTATCCAGTGCCTGAAAGAAAACTAATTGAAAGCACACCTGTAGCTAGGGCTCCCCCTCACAGGATAAGGCTGAGCCTCCCCCAGAAAACAAACCCTGGACAGAAACACAAGGTGGAATCTGGCATTTGCTGCTGATTGGGATCCTTTTGTATTCCAAGTTCTCAGTCGCATGTATTATTCACACAGACAGTAATGAATTGAGTCTTAGTTTTTTGTGCAACTCTCAAGTGTCCTTTATTCAAATGTCAACATCTTGTACGCAAGGTGTTACAAGCACACAGCATGGAGCTTTCCCAGAAAAACAGGCAGATTGTTTCAGTGACCTTTACTTGTGTTCTTTCCCATTCGCATAACATGTGCATTTTTTCAAGACTAATTTTAATGTTGGATGTTTAGGCTATCATCTGTAGTTGAGAAAAATCACTATGTTTTCTTGAACATTTTGTCCTTTAAAGGAACTATCTGCAGCTTTATTCCTGGCTTACAGTTATTTTCCTGCAAATTTGGAGCTGACTGCACAATATTTTGCCATGCTACCACTTCACACTAGAGGTAGTTAAGACGCAGTTGAACAGCAACTTTTGCCTCAACAGCAGTATCTTTTTGCTCAAGTATTGCCAAAAATTTTTAAAGGACTGTTTGGTACCCTGATCTTCATGTGCTTAAAAGTCAGTCCTTTACTAAGATGCAGAAAACAGGCAATAAGGCAACATCAGTAGAATTCTGTATAAAAACCCAGAGTATTAAATTGTCTGTCCAGTACCTTTCCTACATAAGCTACTAAGGACTTTGTATGCTTCTACAAAAAAGTTCAACACATTTATTCAAATAGTTATTTCTCAGATGGGAAGCATACATATATTAAATTGTCTGTCCAGTACCTTTCCTACATAAGCTACTAAGGACTTCGTATGCTTCTACAAAAAAGTTCAATACATTTATTCAAATAGTTATTTCTCAGATGGGAAGCACACAACACACAAAAGTTAGCAACCAGTTCACAAGCAGCCTTGTACCTAACAAAAAATTGTAGCTATGAACAAAGCTCTGCTGTAATCCCAAATGTGCTATTATGGGGGCTTGACAAGGTCTCAGAAACCATTTGTTGAGGCTTGGAGGAGACAAGAGAGAACAGCAGGCCAGCCGGCCAGAACACAAAACCCTCCTGAATGGTTATCAGCCTGCACGTAGCAGGAACACACAGCATTACTTACCACTCTTGCAAAGAAAAGATGGGGGGTAGTGGGGGAAGAGGAGCCTGAGAGTTAAGAGCATGGACAGGGTGAAGCCTGAAACTGAAACTTCCTTTCCACCCATTCATGCAAGACGGGTGTCTCTACTCTCAGGGCTGCTTTACAGTAGGATGCCAGAAAGAACTAGCAGCAAAATTAAGCATCTTGATGCTCCTGCCTCAGCTTCCTTACCTTACTCAAACTTAGATAAACGTTATCTGTACTGAACGTTAAAGGGCATTTCCAGGACTGAAATTAACAGAGGAGAGGGAACTGAATACCATCACCTACATCATGTCAGAATCCACAGTTCTGAGTCTTCTTGTAGCATTACAAAACTGCTGGTTTACTTTGCAATGAGCATAAAAGAGACAGCCAGTTACACAGTCTTCACCAGCCTACTCGGTTTCAAAATGAGAATTTTTTCAAGAATTATTTGACATCCCTTTAGCACAGTCCCTTTTGTGGTATTACAGATGTTGAAGATCTAGCAGCTCCTCTTCCCCCAACACAGGCCCAGAATGCGTGGTTTTTTACCTCAAACCATTTGACCTGATCACATCTAAGATTCTTGATGGCAGCAAGTTGGCATGCAGGTTATTACCTCTGCACAACATGTTATTTACCTCACCCTAGGAGACAGCCACAGCTACATGTATATTTCCAATGCAAATTTGCATTTAGACAGAGGGGAATTCCAAAACAAAAGCGAAGAACCTTGGGGAGGTGAAAATATAAATCAGGTTTTATAAATGCCACAACTCACACAACTATTGTGCGAGCTACAAAAAGCTGCAACCAGAACTAGTGCAACCTGTGTGACCAAGGCAGCGATGCTGCAAGTCCATCTTCAATCTCCCTGTACCTCAGAGGCTCAAAGTACCTCCCATCTCTCTACTCAAGTGCTCTGGACAGCCACGGAATTCTTTGTTTTCAGTTTCACAAATCCAGAGGGTATCAGTATGTGTGGCTATACAAGTAACACTTTTTTCTCCCTTAAGGTGGAGACATTTCTGATGATGTTGCAGGTATTTGAAAGCTGTATTTTCTACTGAACAGTCATCACATGCAGAGACAGCAAACACCACTGTTTAAAATCACCACACAGGTTAAGACATACAGCTGGATATTCAGCCACCACAGGTTATTCTTTTCCAATCTGCAAAGGCCAGACAAGTCCTGCAGAAGCAGAAATGTGTTAGAGCCTCACCACATTCAGCCTGCAACAGGAGACACCACCCGTGACACATTCACCCTTGAACAGGAGACACCAGTCTTGACATTCCATTCCAGAGTCAAATCATTTCGTTTCTACCTTTTTCATGTTCAGGTACATACTGGCTTAATGTGTACAAAACCTAGGATGGCATTAGACTTGACACTGGAAATAAGGAGGGTTCTTATGTTACGTAGGAGTTGAGAGGGAAAAGGACTATTTGGGAAACTTCAATTCTCTGCCTGTTACCAATGCAAGTTTTTGTTTAAAAACATTAACCAATTTTTGCACTTTCCAAACAGAACACACTACCAGACCATTCAGTTATTTATGTCCCCCCTCTCTACTCCCTTCCCCCCCGCCAAATTAGCGTATTTTATATGAGTTTCACTGCAAGAAATAATTACTACTGCTTCCAAGGCAGCCGTAAGAAGCAGCTCAAGTCACCCTCCTGTCACTCATCCTACAGGCTCTTTAGGAAAATTCAGATTAACATCACACTTCAAGACCAAAGGATTATCCTCCAGAATTAAGAACCTGAGCCAAGTCTGAAAGACAGACCGTATGGCAAAAATATAGAGAAGGGAAACATTTTACTCTAAGAGACAGCCACATGCCAAGCAAATGGTAAAGCCTGAAGGCTGCACTTGTTTTGCCAGCACGGAACAAAGGAGATCCCATGAATGGCATGAGATGTCTCCTTCTGGGCTCTAGCCCAGCTCTTCAGCATTTTTTTTTCTAAAAACTAAAAAGATATTGCTTGCCAGTTGTGAGAACCAATACTCATGATCCTGCTTTCCAGTTCTTACTAAAACAAATTCATCTTTAAATCCAAATAAAATGTGAAAGGAGACAGCACCCTTATGGAACTGGAGCTGCACAGTCATGGTATGAGCCACAGTAGAGGTGGGAAGACAGTCCACACCAGCAGCCTATGCACTGCCTCCCAGCTAGGTTCATCTGACTACAGCTGCGGGCCCAGACTCCAACCCATGTAATCACAACCCCATAACGATAAGGATCCACAGCACAAAGACAGAATCTTCTTCCCAAGAAAGCTGTTGGGTGGGGATGGGGGGGGGGGGGAAACAAAAGAAAAAAGTAAAAGTAGCATTTTGTTTAGAAGATGCTACTACTGATGTCCTGCTTCTCACAGAAACATTTTGGTTGGGAAAGGCCTCAATATTATCAAGCACAACCATTAACACTGCACTGCCAAGGCCACCACTAAACCATGTCCTTAAGCACCACATTTACAAGTCTAAATACCTCCAGGTATGGGGACTCAACTACTTCCCTGGAGAGCCTGTTCCAGTGATTGACAACCCTTTCAGTGAAAGAATTTTCCCTAATGTCCAGTCTTAACCTTGCCGTTTCCTCTTGTCCTATCACTTGTTATTTGGGTAAAAGACCAACCCCCACCGGGCTACAACCTCCTTTCAGGGAGTTGTAGAAACCCCTCAGCCTCCTCCAGCCTAAACCCAGTTCCCTCTGCTGCTCCTCCTAAGACTTGTGCTCCAGACCCTTCACCAGCTTCACTGCCCTATAGAAAATGATTCTAGTGGAAGACGTAAGCATCTCGTTATTGATCGGCTATTCAGATTGATCGATCTGCTGCCATTGCTCCTTCTGGCTGCTGTTGCACAGGGTTGGACTACAACTTCAAACACACATCCAAGCCAACCGTACCTTCATTATGTTTCCACTCTACTGTCCAAATTTCAGTATCAGTAAAAGAATCTGGTCTTTAGAAGTGAGATTTTTTCCCAGTTTCTGCTACAGCAGTCAGCAAATTATACAGCTCTTTAGAGGCCAATGCTAATAAAGGCCACGTTCCTTGTTTTGTGGTGAGTTTTGTTTTGGGTTTGTATGTTTAAAAAAAAACACCAAACCCACAACAAACTTCTACAAGACTTGAAAATAGAAGAACCAAAGAATATCCAAGAGTCAGAGCAAACAACCCCCCCAATCATTTGGCAGAAAGCAGCAGTCTGATGACACGCAACATCTCTACAATCACTACTCAAAAACTATTCCCTCATGAGAAGTCAAGCAAGCAGTACAAGCTCCCATTATTTGCAGGTATTATTCCAATTTATAAATCCAAAATAAAACCAGATACAGATCTCTGGTGTGTTGCAACACTGTTCTCACACACTCATCTTCACACTTCTCAAAGGCTTTGGGTGCATGAAACACTAACTCCAGGCTATGCCAGCTCCACCTTGGCTGGAGGCTACAGCCAATATAAATCAACCTATCTGGGACAAGATAAGATCACACCAAGTAAAATCCAAGGGCCACAGAAGAGCTCTCAAGACCATGACTTTAAAAACCTATAGGGCTTGGAGCCACCTGACCATGTGAGGAGGGAAGGAAGCAAATGGGAAGAACAATTATGTGAGTGGTTTACCTGAAAAATTAAAGAGCACAAGGCTTCATGCAATACCTCATGCATACCTCATTATGTAGACACAGTTTAATTAGGAACTTTCTAACTATTACAGTAGTGGATCCAAAAGAGACTCGGGGCATATATTTTAACAAGATAATACCACATATTACAGACACATATAAAGCCTGTGGCATTTAGGAATTCCAGGCTATTGTTCACAGGAGCCAGAAGCCAAAGGCTTCCTAACTGCCTCTCAGCAGCTCTCACCAACCGCCTGTAATCTGCTCCAACTGCTTCGGTGAGACATGGTCAGAATCAGCACAGGCCAACATTCAACTGAAAAAACCCCACCATGCCTACTAAAGTGAGAGATGATGAAACGTGTTTGGGAGTTTACAGTGAAAACTAACAGCATGAACTTAGACTCATGGAATGGTTTGGGTTGGAAAGGACCTTAAAAATCATCAAGTTCCAACTCCCCTGCCTTGGGCAGAGACACCCAGGCTGCCCAAAGCCCCATCCAGCCCGGCCTTGAACACCTCCAGGGAGGGGGCAGCCACAGCTTCCCTAGGCAACCTGTGCCAGGGCCTTACCACCCTCCTAGTGAAGAATTTCTTCCTAATATCCAACCTGAATCTATCCCCTTCCAATTTAAAACCATTGCCCCTCCTATCACTACGTGCCCTTCTTATGTTGGGGAGCCCAGAGCTGGATGCAGTACAGGAGTAGAGGGAGAAAATCACCTCCCTTGACCTGCTGGCCACGCTCCTTTTGATGCAGCCCAGGATACGTTTGGCCTTTTGGGCTATGAGCACGCACTGCCTGCTCACATCAAGCTTAACAACTTCATGCTGCAACTCCTGCAAAGGCTTGGTACAGAAAGAATCAAGAAATTTTAAGTGCAGATCTTTGTTTCATTCCTTGCCAAGTGAAATTTCCCACTGGACTCATTAGCTCTATCTGTGGGACTCCCAAACTCAATTTACCTCTCGCTGAAAATCAGTTTGATATAAACATTGATCAAATAAGCAATCTATGATCTGAAGTAATCCAATCAATATGTACCCATAACACAGAAAAGCTGGAACTACTCTGGTGTCAGCTTTATGAACCTTATGCAGTGTTTAAATAAAAAAAGAAACCCAAATTCCTGAAGTAAACAGAGGTGGGGTATTCCGCATACACTACAGAGCTTGGTCTGATATCTTAACTGAGCAGCCCAACTTATAGAGCATGAGAGCATTTGACTTTTTACTGAGGTGAGTCAGAAGTGACTCTTATCAGTAACTTACAGAACAGACACAGAACTCCACTTCTCTCATTCTTCTGACAACAGGTTCTGCAGTTTATCTACATTCCATATAAATATTATTTTTAAAAATTCCATGCCCCTCTTCAAATATGAAGAAACAAGAACAGCACAGACATCTTTTACACCACCCAAGCTATTCTTTATTTTATCTACCTTAAACACATTTTGCCTTCTCTTTTTTTCTGAAGGGAAAAAGGGTGTTTTCTTTACACAGAAGTTTGAGAGAATCACCATCATTCTTGCAATATCATTTTACCAGTTAGTAGAAACTGTCAACTACCATACTGGATATTAAGCAACAGGAGCAGTTTACCAGACATCTACTGTTGCCATTCTGTTTCTTATAAAAATCATAGAAGCCCTCAATTAAAAAAGTGGATATAGATTTGATTATTTGGGATGATGAAAATACATTTGTGTGCTGGACTTCTTCCATCATTCAATTACAGCGTCTCAGTACATACAAATGAATGTCCCTCCATCTACAGCAATACTTCCAACACAGAACTGCAATAGCAGAGATAGAATTTTTTAAAAAATGAAAAAACTCCAACTGCACTTGTGTTTGGGACCTGCAACACGCCTCTCAATTTCTGAGAGTGACGAGGAGAGCACTGGCTTGCTTACTGTTGGTTCCCCACCAACACAATCTCACCACCTAAGTCTCTTTCCAAGAGACTAAGAAAAGCTTCCAATAAAGCACCAAGGGATGTTACTGTAATTCCAGATATTTGATTATATGTTGTAATTAAAAAGTTAAATACTGTTTAACAGCAACATTCAATAGTTTCTTACTCTCATCTGATAAACAGGAGAAATTAACATTTGGAAACATTCCAGGCTGCCACTGTTGCAGCAGCAAGGCAGCCTTGCTCCACAGAGTAAGCTTCTCTCCCATTTCTGACCGTGGTTGGACCATAAAAACAGAAGGGAGGGGAAAGTGAACAGAACAAAGCAGCACAAGATCAGTCCCACTGGAAGTAGGTACCACTTCAGTACTAGCACATGCTGCCAGCACAGAAACCCGGCCTGGCAGCTCCAGGACCAGGCTTGTACGTCCTGCTACCTGTGTGCCCATACCTGGTGCTCGGCTCCTCAGCTGCTTTGAAGGAAGGGGTCTGATCCAGTCAATTCAAATAATGAAACACACACCAAACCAGAAAAAATCTGCACATTAGTCCAACAAACTAAAACCCGCTGGCTTATTTTCCAAGCCTAGTACAAGTCAAAAAGGCAGGTTTAATGTTTGGGTTGAGCAACATTCCTGAGGGAGCACCCAAACGGCACACAAAGAGGCTTTTATGCAGGACATAACTTACGCTTTCTGGACACAGAAAAATTCAGCTATCCTACTACCACTCGAGACAAGCAACAGTTCATCTGAAGACTGATGTTCAACTCCTGTGTTCCCTTCCTGGTGTCCGTCGTTAAGTGTCGACTGCCGTCCTGTACCCCTTTCTGCCTGAAAATAAACCCCATCAATTCACGTAGTTTGTTCTAAGCTCCAGAGCCCACTACAGGTACTGCACTGACAGAACCCAGCACCGTTCAATAAAAAGTCAGGAAGATCTTTTTCAATCAGACACACCACAAACTTGAAAATAAGAGGGATTAAAATACAAATTTGAGTACAGAATGCAGCTTTGTCACAGGCAATAGACTAGGTACTGCTCAGCTGCAATGCCTGACATCATTCCTCAGCTGATCTGATGTTTGGCTGGGTCAAGTTTGGTAGCAAATACGTAAGAAACCCTCTGTGGAGCCATACCTGGTGATCCACTCAGAAGGACCAGTCGTGTGTCCAAGACTCACCTTGCGTCAACAGGCAGCGTGGGACTGGACCTGTGTGTTGGCTGGAGCAGGGCAAAACACCCAGGTTACACCTGGGTTACAGGAAAGTACATGCTGTACAACAGCTTGGTCACTCTCTAGAAGGAGTCTTACTCTCTCAAGATTCCTGTAAGATAGTCTTCCAAAATGTTCCCATGTAGATTTAATGGTATACAATTAACTCCCTACAACTCTACAATCAGGACACGCAGCTGCACCCAGCTCCGAATCACCAGACTGCGCCTCAGAGGCGGCAGGAAGAACCATCAAGGGAAGAAAAAGAAAGGTGAAGACTGTAGCACACTAAAGACACAAGCTCCTACTACTCCTAAACTGGATTTTTATCACAAAGAGCTTCTGAACATACATTTGCATGAACGGAATTATTCCAGTTCTGTTCTTTTCTCTGCTTCTTCTACTCATTAGATGTTGATACACAGATGTCATTTAAGAGCTGCCCCAATAGTCTTAAAATAATATTTGCAGTCCTGCAGCCTATTCTTCAAAGTATTGTAAAAATAATGATGCATATTCATAGACTTGAAAGATTTGTGCTATTTGAAATGAGAATTAGAAGCACGTACAAAATTTGCTTTAAACTTAGAACTTCAAGGGGGGGAATAATGATAATTAACTAAAAGATAGCAGACAACTTCATACATCATGAAAGTTCAAGCTGTAGAAATACTCCGAGCAACTGCAGAAGCAGATTATCCACCCGTGGGTATGTACCATCTGGGGACTACTGAAACAATATCAGACTATTTCTTACAGTATTTGCATGTAACAGTATACAAACACTGAACTCTGTTTCATACACTCCCCACTGCAAGATGTAGCATCCATCTATACATTACCATAGCTGCTGTGAAACATAATGTTGTTACATGTTTGCTTCTGCAATTTAATTGAATCCTTTGGATACAGGAATATAAGCAGAGCCTTTTAACTTCAACCCCAATTCCATACATATAATTTAAGATCACATATGTACAAGTATACTATAAGCTATAAGCACATCTACGGATGTTTCTATTTATGTACTTTAGTGTTTTTTCCAAAGGCATTTACACAGCTTATTTAAAAAGAGAGTTTTCTGAAATCTGGAAGGGAAATGGGAGGGAAAGGAGACATTAAATGAACAGTAAGGCAAAGAAAAAGGAGGCAGTGTACATTGCTCACCCTTTTTTTGTACTGTCTAGTCAAATACCATGCCTTATTTCCCCCAAACACTAAGAAGGGAGGATTTAAAATCATACACTCTCAAGAACAAAGAGGAAATTTGACTGTAAAGCCACCTTTGAGCAACCAGCTTTTTTTTAAAGCCCATCATTCCAGTCATTCTGTAATTCCTCCCAGTGATACTACCACCAGCAATTCTGAACACATTCTCCCCAACAACACTGGAGCAGACTGATGATTTCACCAAAACTATGTCTGAATATATGCTCCAGCAGGATCACATGCTGAATTCCCTGCACGCTGCTGCAGCCCAACACGCTGAACAGCTGCGAAGAGGAGCCCAGCACAGCCTTAGAGATGTAGTCCTATCTTTCAGTACCTCAATCTGTCTGTCATATTACAGGTCTCCTTATCGGTGCTGGAACTGATGGAAATTTAGCACTTGCATGTAAGAAGGCTTGAGGAAACAGCTTATCACACTCACTACAGTTCATTCCCCTCTCACTCCCAAAATAAGGAGGGATTCAGTCAAGATAAGACTTTCTCCTATGAACAATTTTTAAGGCTCCAAATGTCAAATCTGAGAAGTAGTTACCTGACTCCTACCAGCAAGCTAAATTCACGCTGAGGTAACCGTGCTGCAATTAATACTGGCACGTTTAAGACAGGGGCGAGATGAGGTGCAGCGTGTCCCACTACAGCCGCTCAGTCAGGAATGACTAAAGCATTTCCAGAATGAGAGCTTATGTAAACACGCAGCCGGGTCGTATCGCACCCACAACTGCCCACAGCCTGCTCTGAAACTTGGGGAGGGGGGGTGTGCGCGCGCATTACTTATCAAGCATTAAAACAATACCCAGACTTTTAAAATGCACCTTACTCAAACAACAGCAAACCGAGCCCCACCGTGCCGAGCCCGTACCAGAAAGGACGGCTGGAATTCAGCATTTAGGGCCGGTTGGGAGAACGAGACGCGGCTCTCCCACTACTTCTGCTCCCTACTTCCCATTGTTCTGCTCTTCGGCAAGTGATGCCATGTCACGGGCGAGGGAAACCTAGGTGACAGTCTGCTAGATCTTTCCTTAAAGCCCTGTAGCCCAGACATTCGTGTACTCGGGTCTGGACCCAGCACCACTCGCACAGAAACCTCTTTTAAGGCATCCTGGAGCCCCGAAAGCGCTGTCTGACTTCGGGCTCCCGGAGCTGCACCAAGAACACCCAAAATGGTGACTGCAAGTAATAAATCAGACGAAATAACGTTATTTAAAAATGGAAATGCACCGGCCGCGGTTCTCCGGAGGCGAAGCCCCGGCCGGACACGCCAGCGGCTGCTCGCTCGCCACGAGCGGCCGGTAAGCGAAGCCTTCGCCTTAACTACGGGTTTTGTTCTCCGAAACCGGCCGGTACCGACGCCGGGCTCGACACACACCGGGGGGACGGGACCACCTGCGGGGACCCAACCGCGGTGCCGCCGGCGGAACGCGGGGTTTAACCAGGCGCCGGCAGAAGCCGCGGTCGCAGCGAGAGCACGGAGGTACGGCAGGGCAGGGCGGGGGAAAGGGCGGCAGTAACGCGGGGGGACGCGGGCGCGGGGGGCGGCGCGGGCAGGAGGGGCCGGGCAGGCGGGCGCGGACGGGCCGGGGACCGCGAGGGGACACACGCGCGCCGAGCAGGGAGCGCCCGCGGCGGGGAAGCCCCGCTCCTCACTCACCCGTCCTTCCGCTTGGCTTTGTAGACGTGCCCGTAGGTGCCCCTGCCCACCTTGCAGCCCTCGTACTCGAAGAGGTCCTCCACTCGCTCGCGTTCCCCGGTCAGCTTCACCTTGAAGTCATAGTCCATCTTCAGCGCCCGCCGCGCCGCGCCGCCCCGAGCCCCGCCGCCCCGAGCCGCGCCGCGCCGAGCCGCCCCCGACCAGCCGCGCGCCCCGCCGCGCCCCGCCCCGCCGCCACCGGGCAGCAGCAGCAGCAGCAGGAGGAGGAGACCCCGGAGCCGCCCCGCGGACCATCCAGGGGCGGGCGGGCGGGCGGCAGGGCTGGTCCCTTCCCTCCCGAGCCCCGTCCCCCGGCTGCTCCCTCCCCTCCCCGCCCCGCCAGCTAGCGGCACAACAGCCGGTCTCCCCCCGGCGGAATACGGCGATCGCGCCCGGCCGCACTGCCGCAAAGAAACGTCGCAAACCGCGGGGCACCTCCCCGGCCCCGGGCGCGGCGGGCAGCACACCACGTGGAAGGGCGACGGGCGGCGACCTCCGCCGGAGCCCCGCCCCTCCCTTTTCCCGTCCCGGCATGCCTTGCGGGAGCGGGGGCGGAGCCGCAGCACGCTGGGAGCTGTAGTCCAGAGGACGAAGGCGGAAGGGCGCGGCGGGGTGTACGCCGAGACTACAGCTCCCGGCATGCACCGCGCCGCGCGCCCAGGCACCCGCCCCTGGGCAGGGTACGTGTTAGGGCCCCTCGCTCGCTCCGGACTGGCGGGGGTCGGTACGGATCGCTCCTTAACGTCGTAGTAATGGTGGGGCGGCAGGTTGGCTGTGATCCAGCAGCGTGCCCAGCCAGGGCAAGAAGGCCAGTGGGATCCTGGGGTGCATCAGGAGGAGTGCGGCCAGCAGGTCAAAGGAGGTGATCCTCCCCCTCTACTCTGCCCTGGTCAGGCCCCACCTGGAGTATTGTGTCCAGTTCTGGGCTCCCTGGGATAAAAAGGACAGGGATCTCCTGGAGAGAGTCCAGAGAAGGGCTACGAAGATGATGAAGGGCCTGGAACATCCTATGAGGAGAGGCTGAGAGAGCTGGGGCTGTTCAGTCTGGAGAAAAGAAGACTGAGGGGGGATCTGATTAATGGTCATAAATATCTGAAGTCTGGGGGACAGGGGGAAATAGCCAGCCTCTTTTCAGGGGTCTGTGGGGCCATGGCTTCAAGTTGGAGTACAGGAAGTTCCGCACCAACGTGCAGATGAACTTTTTCCCAGTGAGGATGACAGAGCCCTGGGACAGGCTGCCCAGGGGGCTTGTGAAGTCTCCATCTCTGGAGATATTCAAGACTTGTCTCGACGTCTACCTGTGTGATATGTCCTAAGGAACCTGCTTTGGCAGGGGGGTTGGACTCGCTTGAGGTTTCTTTCAACCCCTACAATTCTGTAAATAAAGAATTCTGTTATTTTGATGATCCCCCAACCTTGGGAGCAGATGCAGGCACTGCAGTGCTGACCAGCCTTCTGCACACAGCTGCAGAGACAACAGCATTGCTGCACTCCACATTTAATGCAAGAGAACTGTGTTTTACAAAGCCCTCATGCATGACCAGGGACTGGGCACTTTCCAGTTCCTCTCCTGGGCCAACAAGAGCCATAGTTACCAACCCAGCCCGAAGCCAGCAGGTAGAATAGAGAGCTCATAACTCCAGCCACAGCAGTTTTTCTAATTACAGCCTGGCTTTTGGTATTTTTAGTTACCATGCACATACGCTTCATGTTTCAGCTCAGGAACCCGAGGTAAGTGGGCACTTAAATCCCTAACGTGGGCACAAAATACCACGCAATGCGGGGGCTTCTGAAAGAACCAACATTTTCTGGAACATTCTGAGATGACCTTGGTTTTCGTTTACAAATCTCCAGTTTCGTTTACACATTAACGTTGATTCCTGAAAACCAGGGATTTTCAGGACTCAATCAGACTGATGTCAGATGCCTGCAGCTTGACCTCACTACAGCTTGTTGCTATGTAATTGTTAGAGATATTAGATAAAGCTATTAAGTGGGTGTTTGGAAAAATACCTGTCATTGGTAGAAGCAGCAAAACTAAGTTTTATTTGCCCAGAAACCCAACTAAATCATACAAAAATCCCCCCTGGCAACTCACTACACCAATCAACTAGAAACAGCTCAGGCAGCCCAGCAGCCTGTAAAGATTAAACAGTTTGGAAGAGGCCACCTCCTAAAATTCACCCACCTCAGCCTGGAGTGGAGCAACAACACTCTGCCTTTGGGGACACCTGGCTCGGGGACTTCAGGGACTGCAGGTTGCATGGCTAAACCCACCATGTCCAGCACCTCCTGCCTCCAAGAACCCTCAGTCCTGACAGCAAGGAGGGGGGGGAGTAGAAAAAAACACTCTTCTGTAACTGGTCTCTTCTTTACATTATTAATCACTCTTTTGTGGAGGCAATGAGTACCTAAAGTTTTTCACACAGATCCAATTGTTGCATGGTAATTAATGGTTGAGTTTAGTCTGTCCTGACCTAAAACACTGCAGGGTGTGGAGGAAGAACAAGGTCTGCTTGGAAAGAAAAGAGGGCACAAAGGCAAACAAGAACACAGAATCCGGACTTGTTCTCTGAGGACCTGAGCTATGTTTGCATAAACTGCTCGGAAAGAGTTCTCTACTTTGACAAACAAACTCTGGGAAATCAAAACCACAACAGAAATAACTTCTCTTTCAGGTTCAGATCCCTTTGTAAGAATCTTGGCCAGTCTGTTTTTCTGCAAATGTTTCTTTTCTTAGCTTTGTGTAATGTTTGGATTACAGGCCTTGTGGATCGAGTGTGGCTGTATATTCCCTGCTTCTTCACTCGGTTTTCACTTCAGGGACTTGTTACCAGTTCAGTCCCCAGATCATTAGACATTTGAAACAGAAATCACACCTTGATTCTTTTAATGATGAGAAGTGAATAGTGACATTTCAAGGTCAACCTTTAATCCTGTTTCACAGAAATGTGAATAGGTTTTGTGCTGTATTTTAAAAACTATCACAGTATAATTTCAAGAAAAGTTTAGTTATGGGGCCCATTCTTAAAAAGACAAAACTGGGCCATGATCTGCTGCTCTTGACTCTCAGGTCCCCACAGTGGCCTTTTTAATTGGTAGGATTGCTTATCTCACTGCTTGATTTGTATTCCCTCCTTTCATGCTGTCTCAGAAATCAGTTTAAAAATATTTGCTTACCACATCCTGCTGAGTTTGGCTCTTTGGAGCTTTCCTCTTTCTCTTTTTGTCCTCTAACATTCATGACTCACTAATCCCAGTTTCTGTAATACCCAGTGCTTCCTGTACACGCACACTTCTGTCACTGCTGAGTGAGACCACCACACCTGTAACGAAAATCCAAGTTCCCCATAGGAAAGCGACTGTTACCGTGTTAGCACCGATAAATGTGCAGAGGGGTGGAGACAGTTATTAAAGCGAGTGCTGTTCCAAGAGGAAAGTAATCAAGAAAGCTTCACATCATTAACCATCTCTGAATGCAGGGAACTCCATTCTGGGTGAAAGCCCTGTGCTGTCTGGGACCTGGTGGGGTCATGGTAATAAGCAGACGCTGTCTGTTGAGGTCTGGCACCAGATAAAGCTAGTTCTGTACCTGAGCTAGAGCAGCAGTGTGGAAAACAGCTTAGTTTCATGATATCATACTGGCAGCCACAGTGTAGGTGCTAGATTTGAGGTTTGTGAAGCAAAAGTTAGAGCTGGAGAGTGTACAACAAGCTACTTGCTCTGTGCTTTGCCATCTTTGTAAATAGAGAAGAAAAAATACAGAGAAGTGTATCTTTCTGGTTTTGCTTTCATAGAATCATAG
The DNA here is from genome assembly GCA_022605575.1 of Laterallus jamaicensis coturniculus. Classification (NCBI taxonomy): domain Eukaryota; kingdom Metazoa; phylum Chordata; class Aves; order Gruiformes; family Rallidae; genus Laterallus; species Laterallus jamaicensis. Next base: position 11,777,961 of record JAKCOX010000012.1, read on the forward strand.
AATCACAGACTGGTTTGGGTTGGAAGGGAACTCAAAGACCATCTAGTCCCACCCCCCTGCCATGGGCAGGGACACCCTCCACTAGACCAAGTTGCCCAAAGCCCCATCCAACCTGGCGTTAAATGCCTCCGGGGATGGGGCTTCCATAACCCCTCTGGGCAACTTGTGCCAGTGCCTCACCACCCTCAGAGTAAAGAATTTCTTCCTAATGTCTAACCTAAACCTACCCTCTTCCAGCCTGAAGCTGTTGCCCCTTGTCCTTATCTCACACTCCCTCTCCCACTTTCCTGTAGGACCCCTTTAAATATTTGTAGGCTGCTATTTGGTCACCCTGGAGCCTTCTCTTCTTCAGACTGAACAACCTGTTTTCATAGGAGAGGTGCTCCAGCCCCTTGATTATTTTCGTGGCCCTCCTCTTGACTCTCTCCAACAGCTCCATTTCTTTCCTGTACTGGGGACCCCAGAACTGGGTGCAGGGCTCCAGGTGGGATCTCACAAGAGCAGAGCAGAGGGGCAGAATCACCTCCCTGGACTTGCTGGCCACACTGTTCTTGATGCAGCCCAGGACACGGTTCTCATCTTTGTAAGTGGATAACCTACGACACTCATTCACATCCCTGCACCATTAGGATGTCCATTCACTACATTTCCTAATTTGCCAGATTTGAACATACTTTGAGAGCATGTTTGCTTTTCAGAGAACTTTTCATGTCAGAGTAGCTACCTGCTGAAAGTCCTCCCTGTCCCCAAAGGGACATTCTTAATGGTATGACCAAGGTGTTCCCAGCTTGGTGTTGAGTGAAAAAGGACCGGTCCTGCTAAGTGCTGTACATCTTCCACTTCTGTGTAGGGAAAGCTGAAAGCAAGGGAATGATGTGGGGTTTTTTCTTACTCTGTGTGTAAAGAAAATATAGTCATTGAGTATTTTCCAGAAACTTCACCTTTGTTAATGCACAGATGAGTTAATTAGGTGAATACTGGCAGCATTTAAGAATATTGATTACTCAAAGCAGGTAAGTAGAGTGTAGTCTTTACAAATAACAAAGCAGTGGGGTTTTTTTTTTAAATTTTGCACTTAACTGTACTATAAGTTGAACAACTATGATCTATATGACTTCGTGATGGACTGGGCAGCGTTAGATTTGCGGTTGGATTTGGTGATCTGAAAAGCCTTTTCCAACCTATACGATTCTGTGATTCTATAAAGTTGATCAGACTAGTGATGTGCTTGATCTAATGGCAGGACAAGGGGGAATGGTTTAAAGCTGAAGGAGGGAAGGTTTAGATTGGATATTAGGGGGAAGTTCTTTACAGAGAGAGCGGTGAGGGGCTGGGACAGGCTGCCCAGAGAAGTAGTGGATGCCCCGTCCCTGGAAGTGTTCAAGGCCAGGTTGGATGGGGCCCTGGGCAACCTTGTGTAGATCCAGGCCTGAGGTTGGTGGCCCTGCCTGTGGCAGGGGGGTTGGAGCTCTATGATCCTTGGGATCCCTTCCAACCCTTGCCATTCTATGATTCTATGATCTAACAAGGCGTTCTAGATTCTGGGGCGAGCGCAAGTTATTGACAGAAATCAGTCAGTTCTTTGGGTGCAGGTCCTGTGTAAAAGTCGTGGCTGCATTCAGTGAAACGTCTGCAGGACCGTCTGCGGCAGCTGTCAGCCTGGATGTTTTGTGCTCCCAAAGGAGCCAGGAAATCAGTTTTAAAGAGACTTTGGAAGTTCAGCCTATGACTTTTGTAACCCAAAAGGACCCTACCTGAGGGGAAATAAACCCAAGTACTATGTTATTGGTTTATATTATTTCAATAAACAAAAATCATGGAAATATTCCAGGTGAGCCTCCAGAGGCCCTTGGGGGTTATCCAGTTCAATGCCTCACTCAAAGCAGGGGCACTGTTGCACTCAGGTTGCTTGAGGCATTGTCCACTTGAAAACCTCTGTGGAGGGAGATTCCACAGCCTCTCCAGACCTGACTGACCCCAGGGCGAAATTTGTTGTCCTTGTATCTACTTGGAATCTCCCTTCTTTCAAATTTACAGCCACTGTCTCTCTTCCTGCTCCTGTCTTCTTCTCAGTAACTCCCTTGTCTGTACTAGCCCGTGGTCATCTTGATGCTCTCTGCTGAACTCACTCCAGTTTATCATCAATTTTTCGTATCAGTATCGTTCCAGTGGAGCCCCACAAACCAGGCATCATATTCCACAGAAGCCCCACAAACCAGGCATCATATTCCACAGAAGCCCCACAAACCAGGCATCATATTCCACATGCAGGCAAAGAGCCACATAAAGGGAGAGAATCACCTCCCAATTGCTTCAGGGTAATCTGTTGTCCATGTTCCTTTGTACAGCCACCATAGCTGGCAGGGTGCACTCTTGGCTCCCATTTCTTTCCAGCAGAGACAGTCAGTAAGCACCCATTCAGTGTTTTCCTAGGGGCTGGTCACCCCTAGACGGAGGTCTTTGCATTTGTCTTTGTTGAACTTCATGCAGTTCCTGATGGCCCATTCCTCCAGCCTGTCCAGTCATCACTTAGGTGTCTTCTGCTCCTACTAAGATCCAGTTTAAAAAAAAATGATTATAAGGCTCCACCTAACTTTTACAATCTCGACTAATGAGGTATAATAAACTTACTTTCTGAAGAACTGAAATGACTGAACAATCAACTAGACTTTGCAATTGCCTGAGGTTTGCTGCCCTCCACCGGCTATTTTTATTACAGCGCCAAGGACAGTATGTTAATTGCTGAAAGCATTGCTGGTACAGTGCAATAACAGTATCTCAGGAAAGATCTACTACTGATACTTTGTATTAACACCACAGCATAAAATAAACGAAGACTGTGCTGAGTTATATGCTGTACTGTCGGAAATGGACACAAAATCCTGCACTGGAGGCCCGGCCAGTGAAAAAGTAATTTGCTATAAGGTTTTCAGTATGAAAATATGGGTTTAATTATCTATCTAAAATGTTATCTTCTTCTGGGTGAGCAGCCCATACGTGGGCTTGATACCAGAGAAGATGTTATGTTTGACTGTGGAATAATGGAAAACAGGCTGTGAGGGGAAAAGATTTCAAGAACAGGACAAAAATAATGGTGGGAAGAAACTGACCTTTCAAGGGATCCAGACACTACTTTATAAACTCTGAAAGTAAAACTCATCTTAGGAGGGGCATATTCTGTTTAGTCAAGGCCAAGGAAATCAATACAATACTAGTTAATCATAGTGTGGCAAGGAAACTGAGTAATGACAAGGGTTCCAGTTTTTAGAGGTAGTGATCAGGAAGGAGTAGCCCAGCCCCCAGCATGGCCTCAGTGGTGAGCATCAGTGTCAGGTACCGGCACAACGCAGCATAAACAAGAAACCTAAATGTAATACTTGTGTAAACTCTTTTTCTGAGCCAGAATAAAAAAATCCTGGGCTGTACAGTTGAAGTGGGGAGTGGAGGTACTTTCCCAGATACCGACCCGAATCGTTAGTGAGGGTTTGCCTTTGCACTGAGACCAGTTGCACAAAACCCACCCAAACTTACTTTATTTCTGTAAGCAAGATTGAACCGAATTGAGTGCTTGGGATATTCTAGGAATTAGGTGCTCTTACATAGTTAAAGCCTCCTTCTCGCGAAATCCTCTCATTTTGCTGATCCAAATAGTTTATGTAAGATGTGAAACACACTCCTGTCACAGCCTGCCAGCTTCCGCCACGTGCTGAAACAATCTGCAGAAGCAACTCAGAAAAGCATGTTTGTGGATGCTGTGAGTGGATAGCATATGGGAAATTTCACAGAATCACAGAATCACAGAATCTTAGGGGTTGGAAGGGACCTCAAGAGATCATCGGGTCCAACCCCCCTGCCAAAGCAGGCTCCCTATCTCATATTACATAGATAGGCGTCCAGACGAGACTTGAATATCTCCAGAGAAGGAGACTCCACCACCTCCCTGGGCAGCCTATTCCACTGCTCTGTCACCCTCACTGTGAAAAAGTTCTTCCGCATGTTGGTGCGGAACTTCCTGTGCTCCAGCTTACAGCCATTGCCCCTAGTCCTGTCCCCACTGACCACTGAAAAGGGGCTGGCCAATTCCCCCTGCCACCCATGTCTAAGATACTTGTAAACACTAATTAGGTCCCCCCTAAGTCTTCTTTTTTCCAAGCTGAACAGACCCAGCTCACTCAGCCTTTCCTCACAGGGGAGATGTTCCAGACCCCTAATCATCTTTGTCGCCCCCTAATCAATTTGTGACAGGGTGCGTACCTTGTGTGAAAAACTTCAAAGGGTCTGCAAACTCAAATGGCTAAAATCAGAGCTTGAAATCCAACAGTTTCTGTGAGGGCACTGAGCAGGGAAAGTAAATAGGAACGAAGGAAGAGAGGCAGAGTCATGGAAAATGTGTGAAGCCTCCCATCCAAAAATGCAGACCTGAGAGAGGAGGAAAAAATATATAGTCTTATTCTTTACATTATTACAAATTATAATATTACATACTATAAATTACCAAATGAATAACTGAAGCTGCAGTCTCATGCTGATTTGCTGAAGCACAACAATGGTCATTGGTATAATGAGGTTAAAGATGTTGAGGCCATTCTACAGTTGAGAGGTGATGCATTGTGAAATCCTCTTTGGGGAAGTTAGGGGCTCACACCCCCCAGGACAGGCACAACTGTGTGAGTTTTGACCAACTACAGGTTTGCTAATGAAATGCTGTACCTGAAACAACTTCCTTTGTGTGTTTCAAGAGAAGGGCTGCAGAGAATGGCAAGTTAGGCAAAACAACACACACCCCCTCCTCCCAGAAATAAAAATCCCAACGCTTCAGTGAGAACATACAAAGGGAGAGCCCGCTCAGCATGGCAGGGACCCCATGGGCTCCCTGGAAACCATAGCAGCACCATCTGAGGCTGGCAGCTGCACTGGGCAGAATAGGGCTGAGGCAGATGCAGACAGGCCAGGCCAGGCCGGGCTGCTGCCAGTGCTGTTTCCCTCGAGGTGTCAGTTCACCCACAGTGGCTTCACAGACCCGGGGTGCCACCTGCAGCTCTTGGTGCAAGGCCGAGTGACCCTGGCTGGCATGCAGGCAGTACCTGTTCACCAGGGTGTGTGGTGACAGGACAAGGGGTAAAGGCTTCAGGGTGAAAAAGGGGAGATTTAGGTTAGGTATTAGGAAGGAATTCTTCCCTGTCAGGGTGTTGAGGCCCTGGCACAGGCTGCCCAGAGAAGCTGTGGCTGCCCCTCCCTGGCAGTGTTCAAGGCCAGGCTGGGTGGGGCTTTGGGCAGCCTGGGCTAGTGGAGGGTGTCCCTGCCCAGGGCAGGGGGCTGGAGCTAGCTGGGCTCTGAGGTCCCTTCCGACCCAAACCAGCCCGGGGTTCTGTGACCCTGTGTGCCGTGATGGGGCTGAGACCGGACGCCGCGGCCGCCTCCGCTCGGCCTGGCAGGGGGCGTCCCACGCGCACCCCCGACCCTGCACGCGCCGCGGCCGCCGATCACCAAACGCACCGCTTAACGGCCGGCCGCGCCGCGGCTGCGCGCATGCGCGGGGGGCGGGGCTTGCCGCCGGGGCTGCCCTCGCGCGCTCGGAACCTGCGCCGGCGGTTGCCGGCAGCCGCCCGGACCGCAATCGGGGCTGGAGCGCGCCGCTCGCACACCCAGGGGTCGGTGTCGTTCCGGCGTAGGCGGGCGCTGCTTCTGCCTCTGGGAGGGAAGGGGAGCGCGGAGCGGGGCTGAGCCGAGCCGCGCCGCGCTGCCGGGGTCGGTGCCGCGGACAGCAGGCAGGGACGGGCTCTCGTGTCTCCCCGGCTGCGCTCTCAGCAGACTCCCCCGGGGCAGGCGCGGCATGGACGCCTTCCCGGTTTGTCGCAGCGGGTGATGCCGCTCCCCGGCGGGCGGGGGAGACGGGGGTGCGGGCGGCGCTGGAGCGAGTCGATCCGACCGGTGGCGGTTAGTGGCGGGGCCCGAGCGGGGAGCCGGGGCAGGAGAGAAGCGCGAGGACATGGGCTTCCCTGCCCTGTTGTGATTGGTCGGTGGCCGCGAGCCGGCCGGGTGATTGGGCGGGAGCCGTGTCACTTACTCCCCTCGTTCTCCCCTCCCCCAGGCGTCTGGCAACAGGCGCTGTCTGGGGCGGCGGGGGCGGCCGGGCCGGGGCTCCTTGGTCCCGCCGGGGTTCCCCGTGGCTCCCCGACCCCGTGGGCGCAGAACCCGGCCCGTGGCCTCTCTTGGGGAAGAGCCGGGGAGCGTGAGCACGGCGTGGGGCTGGGATCTGCAGGCCCCGCTGCCGGGTCGGGAGGGGGCGGGCGGCCCCAGGCCCCGGGCTTGGATCGCTTTGGGTGTCCTGCGGCCTGCTTCTTAATCCCGCCTTCTGATTCTTCCTTTGCCTCTCTCCCCCACCTCCCCTTCCCCAGGTCCTGCGGGGTTTTCTAGGGTTGGACGGGGGAGGGCAGAGGTGTCTTTTTTTTTTTTTTTTTTTTTTTTTTCTAATTCGGTGAGATCATCTCGCCTGGAGGCTGCAGTGCGAGAGAAATGCTAAACAGCCCCGTGGCTCAGGGAGGTTACTTCATCTAAACTCCATAGTCGACTTGCTTGTAATCAGGTAGTAGTCTTTCAGAAAATTAATTCTTCATTGAATTGGGGTAGTAATTCATGGGTGGAGGCCAAAGCCTAAAAGCATGAGGTATACATCACTTAGATAAAATTAATGTGAATCTTTGAGCATGGGCTGGAGTAACTATGAATAACTAAAGGAGTTAGTCTTGGGCAGAAAACTCTTAAGAGATGCATATAAACTGTTGGCATGTGGCACCTGTTTCTTTGCAAAGGAAATGTCATCCTGAGTCATAACTGGATTTCACTTTCAGTTTTTTTACGTCTTGCTAGTTAATACCCTTCAAATTTTCAATACCTGCAGTATTTGATATGCCAAAGTACTTCAGTTTGATAGAGTTAATACCCTTCAACTTCACTACTTTGAAACATTTTAAGTGCCAAAGTACTCAGTTTTCATGGCACTTGATAAATACGGATCATAGTTGTCATCCATGCAGTTAAACAGATGGGACAACTGAACACTTCACACTTCTTACTGTTTCTAAGTGAGTCATTTAAAGAGTGTGACTAATCATCCTACCATAGAGTTGTCAACAAAACAGTAATTTTTTTTCTACCGCCCACAAAATCTGAAGAAGAGATTTCCAGCTTTTCTGTGGATTAGAACTGAAAAGTCAAGGACCTCTCTTTTGAACGACAGTTTAAATTTAGACTGAGGGGGACTACGTGTGATGGACTTCTAATCTTGAGAATTTATATGTAATTTTGTGCAGCAATATGTAGCCACAAAGTTGGTTAACTTATGGTGGTCCCCGTTGGAAACTAATACATTGGTTGTTTTAAGGCTTTTGTCTAAATGGCAACCTTATGTGAAATGGAATTAATTTTATCTGTCCTCTTTCCCCTCCTTGTTTCACCCATATCAAGTTGTAAGTCATTTGGGATAGAGGCACTTTAATATTCAGTGCAGGTATGGACTGGGTGTTTTTATGATAATAACTGAGATGGGTGTCATCAGTGTGATAACAGTGCAACTGTGTGCTGAGGGGGGACGAATTGTGTTGATTTTGAGGAAACCAGGGTAGTAAGACAAAGACCTGCCTGAGAAATCTGTGTTTAGACATGTGACAGGACAAGTGACCTGATCTGAACATAGCCCTTGTTGGAAATGGAAGTCAGTGATTGTCTACAGCTTGTGTGGCTGAGACAAGAGGGTGATAGTAACTTCAACACACACCCAACACCCTGCCCCCAGATATTACGGGACTAGAAAACATCTTGAAGACGAGGTATTCAGAGTTGATTCTTTTCTGTTGAGTGACTTAAAGAGCTGGGAGGGAAATGTTATATATATATTGAAATGCAGTATTGGACACAGGAGGGGAGATGAGTGAGAAGATTGGGAAGGGCTGTGTAGAAGCACAGTTGCCTATGGGGGAGGAAGAAGTAGCATATGGGGTGGAAAATGAGGAGACCAAGGATGCATCAGAATGGATCCCACAAACATCGCAAGAAAGGTACATGAAATGTATGCCAGCTTCCGCTGTTGGCAAATACATTTTCTGATTGTTCATATCTGTTGGCAGCATTGACAAAGATTTACTGTGTATTGAATGTATGTCTAATAGTTAGTTGGTTTGGTGTGTTTGTCTTTTCACCTTTCTTGTGAAGACTAATTAGCGATGGGGAGTGTGTGGAGAAAACTGTTCTGTGTTTTCCTGGTAATTAATACTTGAAGTGGCTTTATGCTGGTGAATTTACAGAAAGAAACAAAGAGTATTTACCCAATAACTTTATTTCCACACATAAGCAGAATGGTGCCATACGGTTGGGGTTTTTGGCCTGATGATGTCTTTAGAGAAGCGATCTCTTCAGTCAGGTGTCTGCCCTCAGCAGGTTTTACAGATGGCTTTTGGTAAATGGGACGCCCCATTGAAAGGGTGATGCTTTGCTTTCTCTTCTTTCACACTGAATGTTGAAGAGCAGGGTATATTTTAGGAAATAAAGTTGGGGAGTGGTCTGAAAGGCTATTCACATCTTCTAATAGTGCAGTCCCACTGGATGTGTATTTGGGAAGTATTGAAGAACTGTGGGTAAAGTATAGCCCTTCCTCTTGTACACCAGATCCTGGAGATGGTATCCTTTTCTTAGCTAATCCCTGGATTATAGATCACAAAGAGAATATACCAGTAATGCTCGAATGTCAAAAGAGTCTGTTCTGCCAAAAATATATTTGTAGGTTTTGTGCTTTGTGAGGGGAGGTACTGACTGAAATCCTAATGTAGCCTTACGTCCTTATCAGGAAACGTTTTGAGTGGGAGATAGTATTCTGTAAAGCAGTAGCTGCTGTTGTCACAAGTCTCTGCTGGGTGATACAGTCTAGTAATGAGAGAACAGTGGTTTTAGTGGTGGTTTGGGTTTTAAAATGCTCCATGTTGCTGTTCTGTTTTACTTGGGGAAAGGGAATTAGATTTTTGTTACCCTTTAAATTTCTGGAATATCCATATGTAGCTTCAAAAAAAACCCCACACTTTTAAAAACTTTCATTTTAAAGTTGCTCTACCACCTGGTATGTCTCTGAGTGAGCAAAGGGGACGTTGTAGCCTTTTTTGAGCAAGCCAGAAGCAAAATACTTGCATAATAAACTACACTGTTGACTTGGCAAAGAACATGGAGCCTGGTTCATCTCAGTCATCTTTAGCTATTAATAAAAGAATTTTAAATGCTGAGGACTTTTTACTGTGAATTAGGTAAGTTGTTACTATAGTGGCTGTATAGTCTGACCTCCTGGTTTTGTTTAGGACAGCCTGGCATTGTCATTATGGATCACTCTCGACACCGTGCAGGGCATGGCAATGAGCAGGCATCTTCACAAGAGCACAGCCATGGTGAAGATGAGAGACAACGACAGCTGGAGCGCCTCAGCAGGGAGGAGGCCTATTACCAGTTCATTAATGAACTCAATGAAGAAGACTACAGGTTAATGAGGGACCGCAACCTGCTTGGCACTCCTGGTAAGATGCAGATACCTTCAGTAGAAAAGATGTAATTGTAACATGAGGTAACACTTGTGCTGTCAGGTATCCAGGCATCTCATGAGGCTTTTTTGACTCAAAGCCAGGAATATTGGGCTACTTGTAGAAAGGAAAAGCCCCTCAATTTCCCTTAAGAATGTGTGGCATGCAGTCAAAATTAACAACTTCGCTTTTTATTCTAACTTCAGTATCTATTTAAATTGCAACAGCTCCATATATTGGTAATATCCAAACCCAAATAATTAACATCTGATACAGTAAAGTGTATCTATTGGTATGTGGCAGTTTTGGGGACCTCTGTGCTGTTACTGGAAGTTGGCATGCTCTTGACACACACTCAGCATCTTTTTTCCTGCACCTGCTTCCTCTGTTACCTGTGTTGCTATCTCCCACTAGTGCTGTTTTCTTTTTGGTTTCATTAATTTTACCTTATTTCCGAAGACATTCCTTCAAGATAAAATAAAATGTTATTTCTGCATGGCTGCGTTGAGCCAATAATAATATCTAACAGCATTCGCCACATGTCAATGGTTTCAGGGGAAATAACAGCAGAAGAGTTGCAGCAGCGTTTGTTGGGGGCTAAGGAGCGGCTGGCATCACAGACTGATCTGGAGAACAGTGAAGGTGAAGGTAGAACTGTTGGAGGTATACACTCTTCATTCGTACATACATAGAGATGCGCCCGGTATGTGATGCATAAGTATTGTGCTGTATAAGTATTTAAGAGAAATGCTGATGAATTTCAGTACCAGCCACTTCAAGTTGTTCTTTTCCCTCTTCTTTCACTGTGCCTCTGGATTGTTTTAAAAGCAAGATTTCCTAATGATCTGAAAAAAACCTTATGAAACTGATTCATGTCAGCCACAAACTATGTTTTAATCTTTCCCTGATTTCCTTTTGCAAGTAAACTTAATAGCACAAAGATAATTTTCATTCTTCTAATTCTTAAAAGGCTTTTTCAGGTGTTAGAGAAGTTGGAACAGAAGTTAGTTTGGAAGCAGTTTAACCTCATCATTGTTTCAGTGGTTTTGCTGTTTCATTTTCATTTGTTTTAATCGAGTGAGGCTTGTATTATGTGCACTGTCTGCTCTCACTTCCCCAGCAGTATTGGCTTCCTCATTTGGCTGATTCTAGTCATATTTAGGAGAGGAACAGGCAACTCACACCAAGATACCAAAGTTCTTGCAGGTTTCACAAAAGCAGGGAGGTGATGGAGTAGAGAGAGCTTAATCTGATCCCTGCAAGGGAAAGCCTTCTCTGTGGTGGTGGAGCATTGGCTGCTTTGTACAGATCGCGCTAACCACAGCGATTGTGTCGGTTGATAGTTGGAAGCGATTTGGGAATGGACCTGTGGATGTTGCAGTAGTAGTAGAATATATTCACACAAAAGAACAAATTTGTCAAAACCATGCATCACCCATTCTACTGCATATAGAAAATGTTTTTTTTTAAAGTGCTTTCCAAATAAGACAACAATCTGTCATACTTGCCCTGCTTTATGAAAATTAGTTGACAAGGATACCTTTAAATTTATAGCTGAAGCAAGGGTCAGATAATGAACAAATACAGGTAACTTTGGACTACCTAAATCTGCACTTTCTCAGAAGAGGCCACCCGGGCATACTAATTTCTCTCTATCTGCTGGTGAGACAAAATTCTAGGTTCAACTAATGAGTTCTGCTGATCTTGTTACACGCAGCATATTTGCAGCAGCATTACATTGGCATAGCAAGGTAGCTGTCCTGCTACTGTAACATTTCTGAAGTGGGGGCCCAGCAAGCATGGAGGACTTGGAGTGCATCGTAGTGTGCTGAGCGTGCAATTGTGTGAATGTTTGCAATTCTTTGTTTCTCTCAGATCCTGATGTTCTTGGAGAAAACTCAAATGGTGACTCCTTGCTTGAATGGCTGAACACGTTTCGTCGCACAGGAAATGCCACTCGCAGCGGACAGAGTGGGAACCAAACCTGGAGAGCTGTGAGTCGAACAAATCCAAACAGTGGGGAGTTTCGATTTAGCCTTGAAATCAATATAAACCACGAGCATAACAGTTTTGAAACAGCTAGTGAGGAGTATGTGGGTGTAGATGGTAGCAGAATGTATTTAGAAAGAAGACATCAAAGACCTGTCAGTCCAGTAGCCCCACGAGCAAGGAGCAGGACTGCAAGAGAGGCAAACAGTGAGGCATCAAGCACTGCAAGGACCAGGTCTGTAAGAAGATCTGTGGCACAAAGCTCTGAAGCAGCCTCTAATCCCATCTCAAGGAGGCTCAGGAGTAGTACAAGGGAGTTGACAGGCCTTTCCCGAACAAATACTACACGTAATAATTCTGCAGCTACTGGTGAACACCAAGAAGTGCCAGAAAGAGGCACTTCTACAGGAGTCACAAGAGGTAGGGCTAGAAATAATGTTCGGATGAATACAAACCAAAGACTAGAAATTCTGCGGCTGAGGTCTACTTTAAGTAGTCGAAGCCGCTCTCCAGTGCAAAGGCAAAGTGACACTGCTCGTTCTGAGGAACGTGGGCAGAGGCAAGACACAAACGCACAGCAAGTCAATAGAAATAGAAGACAAACAGCTCAGCCTGCTCCACAGCTTGCTGAAGGACAAGCAAGAGGTAGCACTCAGACTGCTCAAGTTTCCAGTGTAGCCCCATCCTTGGGAATAACTGTGGAAGAGGAGGAATCTAGTAGGCCAGTAGCCGCTGTTAGAAGGCATCCAACAATTACATTAGATCTTCAGGTGAGAAGAATTCGTCCTGGAGAAAACAGAGATCGGGACAGTATTGCCAGCAGAACTCGTTCTAGAGTAGGAATGGCAGAAAACACAGTTACCTTTGAAAGTGACAGTGGGGGATTTCGGCGTACGATATCCCGGTCAGAACGCGCGGGTATCCGAACCTACGTTAGCACTATACGGATACCTCTCCGCCGGATTTCAGAAACCGGGCTGGGGGAGCCGTCATCGGTGGCCCTGCGGTCGATCCTCAGACAGATTATGACCGGCTTTGGAGAACTCAGTTCTTTAATGGAAACCGAATCTAACTCGGAAGTGCAAAGAGGTGGCCATCGCTTGCCAGATGCACAGTCAGAGCAGAACAGCGCAAGTTCAGCAAACCATAGCGGTGACCCAAGTGAGGTTCCATCTAGAAATGGGCATGCAGCAGAAGGCAGCAGGGAGACATATGGACAGAGCGGTGATGCTCAACGCCATGGTCGCAGTAATGAAAACCAAGACAACAGGCAGTCTCAAGATGCGAACAACCTGGTGGAAAATGGAACGCTGCCTATACTTCGACTTGCCCATTTCTTCTTGCTGAATGAAGATGACGATGATGATCGGCTAAGAGGTTTAACCAAAGAGCAGATTGACAATCTTTCTACCCGGAACTATGGGGATATTCACACTGAAAGTGAAATAAGCAAAACGTGCAGTGTTTGCATTAATGAATATGTAACAGGGAATAAGCTAAGGCAGTTACCCTGTATGCACGAGTTTCATATTCATTGTATCGATCGCTGGCTTTCCGAAAACTCCACTTGCCCAATTTGTCGGCAGCCTGTACTGGGGTCTAACGCCACAGACAATGGCTAGGATTATTAATACTGCTCAGTTCCAAACTACTTACGATGAGCCAGATGGAATGAATCGACTTATATAGGGGTCCATTTGTGTGGGGAATTTTGTTAATTTTCTTTAAAAACAATAGGGAACTTGTCTAAATCTAGCAATGTAAATACTATTTTTCTCCACGTACTGATCTAGGAGTACACATAGAACCAAATGATATCGGTAAAGTTTATATTTTTTTAGGTAATTTTGTTATGCTAAGCACTTTTGTAAATACAGAAATGCAATAGTTAATCAGTCCTGCTTAATGTATGTTTGTTTTTTGGTTTTTTTTTAACAGTGTAATGGACTCACTTTATTTAGATTACAAATTGTTTCACACGGACCCACCACTGTGTTGAAAAATTAGTGTCTAAATAGCCATTTGTTAGCTTTTTGTTCTAAGAACAATTTCTTTTTCGAAGAGTCTCTTGTTGGATATGTTTGCTAAAGATATTTATGTTACTTGAAGTGCTCATTTTAATAGACAGTATATTTTTTTTAATATCCTTTCCAAAAACTTGCCAATTTGGTTCTATTTGAGAAAAAACCATGGCAACTTTTGCATGGGGTTTTACACAATGCTTAACACAGATGAGGTCATATTCAGAAGCGGAATGGTTAGTGACACTGTAAAATGTACAAAAGGAAATGCTGTCTCTGACAGTTGCCATCTTTTCAGTGCAGACAGGAACCAAACCAGTGGTAATTCCAAGAGAGCGTGTCTTACTCGACATGGTGTTTGCTCAAAGCAGAAATGAGCACTGAGGAAGCCTTTTTACTCTCCCAAATTACTCAAGTGATATTCATGGGGTTTTAACTGCCTTAGTTTAAAGAGGGAAATATTTCCTTGAGCGTTACTTGTCTACAATATGCATGGTTTGTGCATCCTACTCGAAAAAACAAAACAAAGCCTTGAAGTGTTTTTTGTACAGAAATTTAAGGTACACATATCTGTCCTCTTAAAACATGTCTGAGGACTAAATGGCAAAAGACACTATCAAGGACAAAGTAAGCTTCCCTTAAAGTCCCCAGGTGACTGTATAATTAGATATTAAACTTTATACCAATAACTTACAAAGAAATAAAGTTGCAAACTAAATAACGGAGGCTTTGTGTGAGTTACTGTTGAGCCAGGTCCTGTAGCTTGGTGTTTTGTTGTTCCTGACGTTCAGTCTCTGTTTGTACTCTATCCTTTCCCCAGCTGTGTGGCTTTTTCCTTCCAGCCCCTGCTGTTCTGGGATTCTGTGATCTTCTGGCTTTGCTTTTGATTGCTGCTCAGCAGAGCTGTTACCTTAACTTGTTTTGCAAAAAGATTTCACGGTCCCCTCCTATAATGTTAATTGCTAATTTAGAACCAATTATTGCATGCCTTTTTTTCCCCTGTGTACTATTGTGTACATTTTTTTTCTCTTGCATTATTTTCTATGTTGTGGAAATCAAATTTTCTCTGCCCTTTTATCATCCTGCGCAGCCTGCCTCTGATTTGTCTTTGCTTCTAATACCCCAGGAATTCTGCACTGCTTGCAGATTTTATCACTTGTTATTTATTTCTTTTTCTGATCATTTATGTCATGTAGCACAGGTATTTCGCTAGCAATGCCTTCTAAATCGAAGCTTAACCATTTATTTCTAGGCATTTCATCAGTAAAGACTTTGAGAAAAATACCATTACTGTCCTTAAGCAGATACTTGTTGAGAACTTGAAATCCAAGTGAAACGCTGACAAAATGAAGCTTATTAATTAATCATAGGATCTCCTGAGTTGGAAGGGACCTCTTAAAATTTCAGTGTGATCTACATTGTCACATGGATATTTTAATTTAATTTACCTGACTTTAAGCTCCCAGGCAGAAGGTTCCCCCCAGTGAAGTTCTCAGCTTGTCCTGACAGCTCCCACTAAGCACATTGTTCCCCCTTTTCAACGTAACGCTTCGGTGGAACTGTGTGTCACCCGTGCTGAGCTACCCTCCCAAACGTGTCTTAGCTCCCTTCAGGACCCGCCACACTTAGCCAGGAGCAAAGTGCTTCTCAGCTGGGTTTCTGTGCCGTGGGGGCACCGGAGTGGTGATGCTGTGCCATCTTAACACCGTACTCTGTACAGGAAGCCTCACAAACAAGTTGCGTTCTCAGGTGTTTGTGTTGATGTGTCTAATGCTGAAGCTGTGACCTCATGTGTGTTGACAGGTCGCTCATTTTCCTTGCACCACTGCCAGCATCAGCTGTTGCATGGGAGGGTCACCTGTCAGGCTGATTCTGTACTTCCCAGGATTAGGACCTGAAGTGTGCCTGATGATTCGGTCCTTCCTGCTTGTCACCTGATGGGAAGTTAGCTCTCACCACTGCAGAAATGGGCACGGAAATCTGCGTTGCTAGGGATTTGTTTACCTGTGCTGCTTCCAGGTGGCCCAGCCTGGATCTGGCCTCCAGCTCCTACCAGTTAACATGAAGAGATGTGTGTCGGCAGCAGGAGCTGCAGCAGTGTGGAGGTGCCAGCTCCTGGCAGGGGAGAGGGTGCAAGGAGACATTAACTGGTGGTGCTGGCAGCTGCCGATCTAGTCAAAGTGACACATCCTCTGCGGTGTGTGCTTGCTTGTTGGGTCACAGGCTTCCTGTGGAGCAAGTCTGGAGCTTTTGTGTCTTGTAGCCATCAAAGGGAAGGTGCACCCATTCTGTGGGCAGAGTTTTCTGCGGGCTGTTGGATTTACCTTATTGTGGAGGTTTAAATACAGGGGAGATCTCATAACAGACTAAATGAATTACATTAACTGGTTAGAAAAGATGAGGTGGTATAGTTCATGATAGTCAAGGGAACAGGGTGGCCTCGGGTTGGGGTAATGAACCTCATCTAACAAAGGCAGGCTTCCCCCTCCCTGATGCGCCACATCAGCGGAAGCCAAACATTACTGTGGTTGGGAAGTTGAGTATGAGAGCTGGGAAACCTGAGAAGGAAGGTTGCCTATGGCACCTGAGGTCAGCTTTCTAGTGGCTCTCCATGCCAGGGCTCTCTGTCCCTGGAAACCTGGGTCAGGTTTACTTGCTGAGCTCCAGCACATCTTTCCTTGTCCTTTGGTACAGGCCTTGGAGGATTTTTGCTTCACACTTTTAAATCCCTGTCTTTAAGGGAAGTAAGTATCTTCTACTATCCGAGTTAATTTATGGCCAGCTGTATTCTGAGCTGCATCAGGAACAGTGTGACCAGCAGGCCCAGGGAGGTGAGTCTGCCCTTCTGCTCTGCTCTCATGAGACTCCACCTGGAATATTGTGCCCAGTTCTGGGGTCCCCAGGAAAAGACAGACATAGAGGTGTTGGAGGGAGTCCAGAGAAGGGACATGATGATGATCAGAGGGCTGAAGCACCTCTCCTATGAAGACAGGCAACTGAATTGTGGCATACCAATACTTAAAGGGGTCCTACAGGAAAGTGGGAGAGAGACTGTTCATCAGGGAGCGTAGTGATAGGACAAGGGGCAACGGCTCCAAACTGAAAGAGGGTAGGTTTAGATGAGATGTGAAGAAGAAATTCTTTGCTCTGAGGGTGGTGAGGCACTGGCACAGGCTGCCCAGAGATGTTGTGGAAGCCCCATCCTTGGAGATGTTCAAGGCCAGGTTGTATGGGGCTTTGGGCAACCTGGTCAGTCTTGTGAGGGTGTCCCTGCCCATGGCAGGGGGTTGGAACTGGATGATCTTTGAGGTCCCTTCTGACCCAAAGCATTCTGTGATGCCTGTTGTTGATTATAACTTTTTCAATGCTTTTGTAAGAGAAAGATCTGCTTTGTACCCTAGGAATTCTGCTTACCTATCTTATTTTTTTCATTATTCTTTTTTTTTTAATTTTTAAAATGAACATCTATGTCTCCATCTGACTCTTTTCTATTCAGGTATTTAATGGGACATAATAGCTTACATAAACATAATCATATGGCCCGGAACAAAGCTAATACAGAAATGTTACAAGATGAACAGCATTACATCCTCCAGCCAGAGGATACGTCCTATAAGCTGTCAATGGTTGGTCACCGTTGGTGATCTGCTGCAGGGCACACAGCGCTTGGGACTGGCATCCGGCCATCAGGATGTGACAGGAGTGACATGTTAAATGGCTTCTACTGGTGACATTAAGAAAAGCAATTTATTTCTATGGTAATAAATAGAAAAAAAAAAGTGGGTAGAAGTTTTAAAAGTAACAATTTATTTCAATTGAAATAGGAAATTTGGTTCAGGTGGCAGCACTAACAGAGCCTTTCTAGAAAACCTTAATGCCATGAATGACCCAGAGAGCTGAATTGGAGAGGGCCCTTGGAAAGCTAGAGGGGCTCATCAGGCTGAGTTAATAGTTTTTTCCATTTCTTACTTGTGTGATGCTATCAGTGACTTCCTAGCTGATGTTGTGGCCTTCTGCCTCGCTAATGGCCTCTTCTTCAATAATATATAGGGCAGAAATGGGTTCCTGTGCTACAAATAACTGCAAACTGGGCAGAAGTGTTTTAACTTTATCCTGTTGCTCAGACTCTTTCCAAGTTCCTTTTCCTTCCTTTCTGTATTCACTAGACTTCTTTGTACAACTGTAACCATTCCCAAGCAATTTTTCACTCTTTGAGGAATAGACTGTTTCCACAAAGTACTTTCCCCTGGCACTGCTGAAAAATTCATGTGAGTCATGTACAGGTCTAGAAACAGGGCGAGATTTGGGATAATAGGGGCGTCACCTCTGGGTTTCATAGTCTCACCATTAAAGCTTATTAAACACTAAGTGTCCCAGAATTGCTCTGGAACTAACACAAGGAGCTGGGATTCTTTAGTCCAGAGAAAAGGAGGCTGAATGGAGGCCTCATCGCCCTCTAAAACTACCTAAAGGTGGCTGTAGTGAGGTGGGGGTGGGTCTCTTCTCCCTGGTGACAGGACAAGGGGAAATGGTCTAAAATTGCATCAGGGGAAGTTTAGAATCAGAATGGTCTGGGTTGGAGGGGACCCCAAGGATCACAGAGTTCCAACCCCCCTGCCACAGGCAGGGCCACCAACCTCCAAGCCTGGATCTACACAAGGTTGCCCAGTTGAACACTTCCAGGGATGGGGCATCCACCACCTCTCTGGGCAGCCTGTTCCAGCCCCTCACCACTCTTCCTGTAAAACACTTCCCCCTAACACCTAATGTAAACCTTCCCTCCTTTAGCTTTAGTTAGTTTAGGTCGGATGTTAGGAAACATTTCTTTACTGAGAGGGTTGTCAATCACTGGAACAAGCTGCCCAGGGAGGTGATTGACTCACCATCCCTGGAGGTGTTTAAAAGAAGAGTAGATGTTGTACTTGGTGACATAGTCTAGTGTTGGACCTAGTAGGGCTGGATAGATGGTTTGACTCTATGATCTTCAACGTGATCTTGATGGTCTTTTGCAACTGTAACCGTTCTATGATCATATTGGCTTGGGGATGTATATGTACCCTAACAGCAATACTTGCTTTATATTGCACCAGAGACCAGAAAAGCAACACCAGAGAACTGTGAAGCAAGATGCGCAGCATGTTTGTAGTGCTGTGACCTGAGAGGTTTGTCAGAAGCAAATCTAATAATGACTTAACCAAAATCATGCAAGAAGTTATGGTTTGTGCAGTGGCGTTGCCATGATGGGTTACACAGCCTCTCTTGGCTTCCCTGAGTGTCGAGTCATCACTCTGTTCACAGAATCATTTAGGTTGGAAAAGACCTTTAAGATCATCAGGTCCAATTGTTAGCACTGCACTGCCAGGTCCACCACTAAACCATGTCCCTGAGCACCACATCTACAGGGCTTTTAAACACCTCCAGGGATGGTGACTCAGCCGCTTCCCCAGGCAGCCTGTTCCAGGGACTGACAACACTTTTGATGAAGGAATTTTTTTCTTATGTCCAATCTAAACCTCCCCTGACACAACTTGAGGCTGTTTCTTCTTGTTTTACTGCTTGTTACTGGGGAGAAGAGACCAACCCCAAGTTGGCTACAACCTCCTTTCAAGGAGTTGTAGAGAGGGAGAAGGTCTTCCCTCAGCTTCCTCTCCCAGGTGCAACATCCCCAGTTCCCTCAGCTGCTTCTTATATGACACTGCCCTTCTTTAGACATACACCAGCACCTCAATGTCTTTCATGTTTTTAGATCTTTAGAAACAGAAGGACAGTAGTTTATTAGGTGTGGTGTTGTCTGATACACACTTGAATTATAAATGTAGCCTTTTCATCTAAAAACAATAGCTAAATGGAGAATGGAACATGAAATATGATAGCCTGAGTGGAACATACAGGCCAGGTTGTCAGGCTGGTCTTGGCAGCAAGGTTCTTGCAAACCACAGGTATATGGTGTTAATATAAATATGACATTAAGGTTTGGTGTACATCTGGCATGAGTATGCCTGAATTTGTATACTTAACCAGAGTTGCCCAGCCTAATTCTATTCATATAAGGCTGACTGTTAATTAGTAAGAAAAATAAGTATATAAGTACTTAAAGAAAGGAGTCAGAGGTGTGTGTGAGAAGGGAGTTTTCTGGAGGCATTGACACGACAATTAGCTACGTGCAAATGTGGAAGGATGGAAGGAGATGGGAAGTTGGAGCAGGTTTTGTCCTGCCACTTCCCGCTTTTGCCTTGATGGGAAATAACTGTTCTGTTTTTAAAAGCAGACTCTGCTTCCCCGTGCCCCAGCTCCTGCTGAAGCAAGCCTGTGCAGTCTTGTAACTACCAAGCCCAACTGACCTGGCGAGGAAACCAACCTGACCACCAGCCCAATGAGGAACGATGGGATGACAGCCCATAGCCAAGTGAGGAAGTGGTGGATCAGGTTGAGCAGCAGAGTATGCAGGGTGATATGGACAGGAGAAACCTTTTAAATTACAGAAGTGGGTTGAAGTGTGGTCACTTAAGGAGTGTGCACAAAAATAAGGAGGGCTCACAGGCAGCACGGTGAGGGCAGCTGTCGTACCTTCTCTGGGAAATGAGCAACTTGAACACCTGTAGACCAGTGCCCACAGCATAGGGAACAAGTAGGAGGAATTAGAGGTCTGTGCAGTTACAGGGCTGTGATCTCATCAGGGTGATGGGACATGGTGAGACAGCTCATAGATGGAGTGCTGCAGTGGGTGGATACAGGCCCTTCAGGAAGGGCAGGCCAGGATGGTGATGGGGAGAAGCTGCCCTCCATGTGCAAGAGCAGCAGGAATGTATGAACTCTGGCTTGCCACAGATGGGGGGCCATCTGAGAGTCTACAGGACAGGACTAGTGGGCAGACCAACCTCGATGATACTGTAGTAGGTGAGGTGTCTGCTATAGACCACCCGATCGGGAAAAAGTAGATGGGAGCTTCTTTCGGGAACTCTCTCCTGGTGGGAGACCTTAGCCACTGATACCTGCTGGAAGAGCCATTCAGCAGGGCATGAACAGTTCCAGATTTCTGGATTATCATTTCGCAAATGATAGCAAGTATTCTTGCTTGTTTCCTCATCCCACCAAAATTTAAGGGCTGTTTCTTTCCATATACACCCCTAGGAGACCCATTAAGTGGATTGAGGGGCTGTAGGATTTTGAAGTTTGTGAAGAGGCTGAACTCAGCCTGCACACAGCAACCACCACCAGCAGATGAGTACCTGGCATCCTGGAGCCTCCCCTCAGCGTGCTCATGGTTACAGCAGGGATGGAGTTAGCCCTCCTGTTGGGGACACAAGGTACCTCAAAGCACAATTTCTCCAGTTTCCCTTCTTTCCCTGGGCTTACACTGGACTTTGACCAATCTAAATGAGACCTGGAGCAGGTTCACCAGATACCAGCCTCGTGCAAGTTGCTCCTCAGCATTCGCGGTTCTTCCAGAAGGTGTTTATCCCACCACTATATTTATCTTGAGTGCAATGTAAACTGCCTGAAGTGCAGGAATGACATGTGTGCACAGTAAAAGAAAACAAATGCAGCTTTCATTTTCCTTCCACAACTTGAACAGCTACAATGGGATATGTGGGATCACTTTGTACCACTATTTTAAGCAGCCCTTTAGAAAGGCCTAACTTCAAGCATTTATAATACTCACTTGGGGTTGTCCTGAGTAAAGTGAGATAGATATGGTGTATTGCTTACTCCTACTTCCAAGGAAGAACTTTAATTTTTATCCTGAACTTTTCTGTGTCATCTTTAGAATTAAGCCTTGTATCTAGGCCGGTTCCATGATAATGTATTTCCTCACACAACATTACTCCTACTGTGCTGTACATGGGATGTACTTTATGCAGCCTGTAAGGTATTTTTGCAGTTCACATGGGTTTGAGCCACACGAATAATTATAGAATCACAGAATGCTTTGGGTTGGAAGGGACCTCAAAGATCACCCAGTTCCAATCCCCTGCCATGGGCAGGGACACTCTCCGCTAGACCAGGCTGCCCAAAACCCCATCCAACCCAGCCTTAAAGTGCCTCTAAGGATGGGGCTTTGTCCCAGTTTTGTGTAGCTGGGTGCTGGGAGACAATGGGAAGGCTGCAGAAATGGCTGTTGTAAGAAGCAGCTAGGAGCTCTCTGCAGGCCTCAGAGAGTAAATACTGGCCGATTCAAGGCCAGAGTTGCTGCCAGTCGGTGATAGGAGAAAAGAACCTGGAAGCAGCTGCATTTTGGCACCAGTGAAGGGAGTGAGAAGATGTAATGAGCTGTGCAGACACCAAGGGCGGGGAGGGGGGAAAAAGGCGCCCCAGGTGCCGGAGAGAGAGATGCCCCTACAGCCCGTGGAGAAACCCATGGTGGAGCGGGTGTCCCCTTGCAGCCCATCGAAATGGCTGAGACCCCAGTGGCAGCCTGTGGAGTGGCCCCATACCAGAGGAGGTGGAGACATACAGGAGATGCTGTGACCCACGTTGGAGCAAGCCCCTGCAGCCTGTGGACAGAGACACAGAGGTGAGCAAGGCAGAGATTGTGCTGGATAAGGTTTCCTAGGGGGAGGATTGTGACCCCGCGGAGGACTGGGAATGAGAGACATTGTGATTCATTGCTGCCTGCCATAGCAGTGACCCACGGCGGGGCAGCTGGTGAAGAGCTGAAGTCCTGTGGGAAAAGACTTAAGTTGGAGAAGTTCATGAAGGACTGTTTCCCATGGGTGGGACCCCACGGTGCAGCAGGGGAAGGGGGTGCAGAATGAATGCCCCCTGACCAAGAAGGAAACCAGCTTGCAAGGAACTGACTGAAACCCCCACTCCCCCAGTCCCTGCCCCTCCCTGTGCCACAATGGGAGGGAAGAAGGGAGCAAAATCATGAGTAAAGTGAAGTCTGCTAAGAAGGGGGGGCTGGGGGGAGGTGCTTTAAGATCTGGTCACACTTCTCATTACCCGACTCTGGCGTCACTGGCTGTGCAGTGCAGTGTCATAACTTAGTTTTCTTTCCTTTATTGAGTCTGTTTTGCCCGTGGTGCTGATTATGGGATGATCTCTCCCTGTCCTTGTCTTGACTCTTGAGCCTCTCAATATCTATTTTCTCCCCTGTCCAACTGAAAAGGGGGGTGAAAGGCCAACTTTGGTGGGCGTCTGGCCTCCAGCCAGGGCTAAACCACCACAGGCTTCCACAGCCTCCCTGGGCAGCCTGTGCCAGTGCCCAGCACGCTCTCGGTAAAGAGCCTATCCCTCTGCCTGCCTGGATTTGCTTAATTAACACCAAACCATCTTCCGAGATGAAAACGTGTGTCACAGCAGAAGAGGGCGCCAGACAACAAGGAGCATGATGCACAGACCTCCCCCAAAAGGGGAAGGTGACCCGGGGCACTGAGGGGGTGCGGGGGGAGACACCCTGCTTCTTCCTCCGAACCGCAGGTCGGAGACTGGGGGGACTGGGGCGGGGGGGGTGGGGGTGGGTGCAGTGTGTGTAAGTTTCTCCCCCTGCTGTGCTGACCGCGCCCTGCCGTGCGGCGGGAGGGAGGGAGGACGGGCGTTACGCGGGCATTGCACAGCGCCCTTTGTTTCCCTGGGCGCCGGAACTGGACAAGCAGCACCTTGTGACCGCTCCTTCTGAAGTGAGCCTACGGCCAGGCAGCCCCGTTCCTTGCGGACAGGTCACCGGCGCGGCGGTCAGGCTGGTGCGCGGCTCCCCGCGCCCTCCAGCGCGCGGGGCCCGCACCCTCGCGCACCGATGACAGCCCGCGAAACGAAGCAGAGCCCCGCCGGCCTGCGCCTCCGAGCCGCACGCGTGAGCGGGGACACGGCCCCGGCGCGGCCCCCACGGCGGGAGGAGGCGGCCGGCGCGGCGCGGAGCCAGCCCGGCCCGCCCCCGGGGAGCTCTCCGAGGTGCTGGAGCTTCGCCGGCGCTCGCCCGCCGCTGCCCGAGCCCGCCGCCGCCGCCTCTGCCTGCAAGGCGCTCCCCGCGGCAGAGACGCCCAGTGCGGAGGACATCTGGGTCCCCGTTAGGGCTTCGTTTTTCCAGATAGCCAAGAGAAGGCACCGCCTCTCTGCCTCCCCTGCCCCGGGAGACGGGCATGCCCGTATCACCTCTCCCTAACTGCTTGGAGACCTGTCCAAGCAGCAGCATTCCAGCCTGCGGAAAGGGCTCTGGGCAATGGCAGTCACCTCCGTTTGCCGGGCGGGAGCCGGATGGCTCCTGAGGAGCGGGATGGCAGAGTGCAGCACATCCTTTACCCGAGCCAGCCAAAACACTGCCAACAAGTGCCGTTCCTTGACTCCTTGATCCCGGAGTCCACAACACGCCTCTCCGTATCTTACCAGCGGGTTTAACGTTACTTTTTACTTGTTCTGTGTTGCCCTTGACATTTTGATTTCCCTGGTATCTACATACTTTAAATAACGTGAAGTCACAGATATGTCACACTTGACATTTTAATTTTTCTGCTCTCTATAAACTTTAAATAACATGTAAAGTCCCAGGCATGCTATATGCTGAACTCTACTTCCCATAGGATCAGCGGATCTTGATGGGTCCCTTCCAACTCGGGATATTCTGTGGTCCTGTGAATGATGGCTTGGCCATAACAGCTGGCTCCAAACCTATTTTGGAACATTTACATGCTGCTGCAGAGCGTGTCTTCATCTTAACACGTGTGTCAGTTCTCTCAAGCTTCTTTTCAGTCTTTTTCTGAACACAGCTGATTGGGAACAGCTTTTGGTTTTCTGCAGTTCTTTACAACAGCACAAATCAGTGTGGCAGAGCTACACACACCCCTTGGTTTCCCTTTGCACCAGCCTCACTGGTAACAAAGCCAGAAAATACGTGGCTCACATCAGCCAACAGCTCAGCTGTGTCGGGGAAGACAGCAGGCCTGCCGGCGGCCTAGCTCTCTTCTCCCAAGACATAGGCCCTGACAATATTCTTCTGTTCCCATGAGAAAGGAAAAGTTACTCACGCTGAGAGGATCCTAATAATCACATTCTCAAAACACAGCAGCCTTGCTGATAGGGGAACAGGCTACCCTAAAGCAAGAAGCAGTTATGGGAAGGTATTTGGGAGTAACAGAACATGTTGGGAACCAACCATAACAAGAGGGTCAAAACAGCAGGTGTGCGGATGCTTTTGGGTATTAAAGCTAAACTAAGGATGTTTAGCTATAAGATAGGTTTATCAGAACTCATTATAGTTACTAACCAATCAATCAATATGGTGTGAACAGTGTGTGTAACCATTAGCAGTTTTTTAGCTTGCCACGTTTGCAGTAAGAAAGGTATATAATCTGTGTGATTTCACCTAATAAAATGGCTGGCTTCCTGGCTTCCTGGCTTCATGGCTTCACCTACAATTCATATATTGAATTATGTGTTGCTCCCTGCTGGATGCCACACAGCTGTGGGACAGGGAGCTCAGTGAAAATAATGGAAGCAGACCACATGCATTTGGAGAACTATGTACATTCTGGAAATTAATCTCAACTAAAACTTTTATTCATTAAGTTTTCAATTTCTTCAGTATTATTCTTCTTTGCTTAAGAAAACAATGTTTTCCTTCATTCCTAGTTAATTAACTTTCCTTGGTATAAGCTGAGGGAATGCCTAAACTATGGGCTACTGAACCGCTTGTCCTCTCTGTGCAAAGCCTTTGTAAAGGTTGTTCCACACATGAATTCACATCAGTTGCCAGCCACAGAATTCTTTATGTGGACACCATCACCACAGAACAAAAATGGCTTGCTTTAGTTTAGCTGACAGTATTTTGGACGCACAAACTTGGAATTATCCTGGTAAAGTCCTAACACTGACCTTTGTTTCCTGACTGGACCTGCGAGTATGAAGAAGCCCCAACAGTTGTTAAAATAAGCATTTAAGTAGTGAGTATACTAGGGGAAAAACTAACATTGTTTTTCTTTATTTAGTTCCACTGGGTTTGTTAGTGTTCATATAGAAAGGACTGAACATTTTTCAGGTATTTGGTATTTTTCAGGCAAATCACAGACCACCTCCTCTTACAAAATGAGTACCAGTTTCAGTTGCCAGCACATCAATGGGATTATTCTACTCCCTGGAATTTGTGCCCAGTGCTTAAAGAGAGAGAAAAGTTCCACCAGAAAGAAGAGGAAAGAATTGTAGAGCCTTGAACGAGCTTTTAGTGGGACTCGGAAAATGAAGAATGTGACATTTCCAAACCGTTGACCTTTTTTTCTCACCACTGCACTGACAGGTAATGGCTTTCCCTTCCTCCACCCCACCACCCTTCTCCCACACACCCACTGCACATGCAATTCATCAGAATTTTTTAACACCTTCAAGTTAATCACAGAATCCCAGAACAGCAGGGGTTGGAAGGGACCTCTGGAGATCATCTCGTCCAACCCCCTCAGGACCACCTTGAGCAGGCTGCATAGGATCACATCCAGGTGGGTTTTGAATGTCTCCAGAGACTGAAACTCCACAACCTCTCTGGGCAACATGTCCCAGTGCTCTGCCACTGTGAAGAAGTGGCACAGTGAAGAAGTTCCTCCTCATGTTTAGGACTCCTCATGTAAGAGCAGTGTACTGTTGAGTGGAGCCCCTTCTGCACTAGGAAGTGTAGGAGACTGCCTTGAAGAGCTTACAGGTAGGCCAAGCGTGCATTAATGCACACTCATGTGTTAATGGCCATGTCCCATATCTGTCTAGAGATATGTCTCTGCATACAAGATCCATAAATTACTTCATATCTTTTCTGAAGCTGAGTGATGCACACTTTCAAGATCTGGAAGTAGCTTCCTTTATGAACCTAGGAATCACAAGCACTGGCTTTATGACTTCTTAAAAAATGTCATGATGAGTGACAGATACCTCCCATGTACCTCAGCATAAAATCTGCATCATGCCAATTTTGATCCTGTGCATGTAAGCAAAGGCAAAGCACCATGGCACAGAGATTTGTTTTGAGGCCAAGACAGTGGGTTTTGTTTAGGGGTTTTTTTATGATGCACAGAACCTGCATGTCGTTACTCCAGTCCTGTAGCCTGGAGTAGGAGGCCACTGCTGGTAGGAGGCCACAGGCTTTGTACTGCTGTTGAAAGGCCTCAGGACTGAGCCTTGCTATATCTGAGCTTTTCTTGACACGTCTGTGGCTTTCTTTTCACTTTCTTTAGCTGAAACAGGAGTATCTTTAATGAGCAGGTGTCTGTTCCACTTAACTTTGTACAGTAGGGTAGCTTTTGTATGGATAGTCACAAGAAGTTACACTGTGTAGAATGATTGCTAACATGGTGATGTCACGTAGAGGAATACAGGTCTGGTATGACATCAGAGTTCCCTGAAAATAGAGTCACAGGACACCACACAGGAGGCACAGGATTTGAAAAAGGTGCCCAGCCTCAGCACTGGGGAACTCGGGGCTTTGAAGAGCTCTCCAGCAGTGAGCTAAAGCCACGTTCACCTCAGAGCTGGGCACAAAGCTGGTTTAGGGATAACAAAAAGAACAAAGTAGCACATGTAAACTGCATCACTTAAAGTAAACTCCGATGTCATCCGAAGCTGTAGACAAATGAAGAAAAAGCAAGGTGTCAGATCAAGGTTTTTATGTTAAAAAACACCTAAAAATGGCTTCATAACAGTTCTGTGCTTTTCTCAGCAAAGAACTTGTTGGAAGACACTGATGACCAGCTGCAACCCCAGCACTACTGGCTGAGGAAGGCTGGCACTATCAACCCTAGGTCCCAGGGGGCCAGCAGAAGGGTAAGCACAGCACCAAACCCAGGCCAGACAGGAAGAGTGTTTCTACAAAAAAAGAACTATAATATTATTTCTACATTTCTTTTGTAGTAGCATTCTGTTATTTTTTATTTTTCTGTAATAATTAGCTCTCACCTAATAGACCCTTGATTGGACTGTTAAATTTCCCACTAATAATAGCAACCTAATAATGTGGATAATAACTAAAAATGTGGGTTTGGGTTTTTTACCCCAGAACCAAACTCTGTGCATAACATTATTAACTGGTGCAAAGGATGCATCTTTTGGAAATTGGGCCTTAACAATCTCTCCAAGGTCCCAGACAGTATCTGGCACAGTCAGAAACAGACTGAAGAGATCCTGTCTCCCAGCCTGGCACATTAACCACAGGTCCATTCTTCCTGCCTTTGCTTTATTTATTACATTGAAATAATTATTATGCATACTGAGCTCTTAGAAAGTACACTGCTATAAATACTAGAAAAGTGATCACATCGTAATCTGAAACACACCAACTCCTGTCTTTTGGTACGTCATTCAGAGCGTGGAGCCATTATGACAGACCTCAGGGAATCACCCTGCCGTGACTCATGCTCTGGTAATACACAATTTAGGGCACATCAGCACTAGGACACAGACAGATGTTTTGTAACAAAATGACAAAGATGAGTCCTGCACAGCTGAACAATCTCTTTCCAAAACTCATGGCTTAACTGCTACTTGCCAGCTGGTTACTGACAAACGTGAGCTTCCAGAAACTCAACCGACTCATGTTCACCTCTGGACTGCTCACTCAGCTTTCCTGTGGGTCCTACTCTCAAGCCTGCTGAGCAGGACTCAGGGCCTTCCTCACTTACGGAGATTATCCTGCACTCTCGGTTTCCTTAGACACTTGTACAGCCTGCTTTCTCACCTCCACTACCTGTTAGACTGCAGTGTACTGTTATATCAACTCGTGACTGTAGACAGATACTGCAGGCATCTGCGATGCTCACAGCCTATGCAGGGGCAAAGATGTTCGTTTCTTTCTCCCTTCCATGCCATTAAGCATCCCTGAAATGCCTGGTTGCTAATGCTCAGGGATCTGCCTTCCACAGGGACGCATCTCAGGCTTGTTGAGGTAAGTGTGGGTTGGGTAATTAGATCTCTTGAGGAGCTCGAGTAGTCAAGTTTACGTGACTGAGTAGCCCTGCATAGATGCAAGCTGGATGGCGTGTTAGCTGGAGCACTCTTGGAGAACACTGAGGGCACAGGGGTGAAAGCAAGGGCAGCGCGTGAGAGGAAAGAGTGCATTTAGCTGCTGCTTGCACTCACAGGCTGGCAGGGCTGAAGGCTTCCAGTTGACAATACTTCTAGCATACTGTAAACACAGTTCACCTGAGGGTTAGTTTCCAAAGAAAAAATAACTATGAATCCAGGAGCTGCCATTCTTTCTTGGTCCTGTCTTGCAGCACTTCTCTTGACTTTGGTTTGACAGCTTGAACCCGAAGTGAACTTCACTTTGTTTACTAGCTAACAACATATGTAAATTGATTTTTGTTCTCCAGGCAGTTCCTACTGGTACAAAAACACTGACCACAACAGAAAGTAATTTATGGAGAGGCAAAAGAGTAAGTTGATGTGGAAATTCGTGGTCATAAAAATAACCAGCTCCATATCATGGGCTGAAAATGCTAAAGGTGTGCAGGAATGCCAGCATGCAGCATTGCCTGGATGATTTAATTTGCAAAAGCCCTTGGGCCAGCCTTCTTTCAGAGTGATAAAATCCGTAAGAGTTAAAGCTTCTCAAGAAATATGTGCCAGCAGCAGTCCTGTCCCAAAGCAAACGTCTCCAGGTGGCCTATGATGCTTTCAGTGAAGTCAGTGTTGAATGCTGCAGTTCTGTACTGCTTTGCATTTGTGAAGTGCAAAGTGACATGTCAGCAAAATTTATATTTGCAACTTTTTGTGAAGTTGTAGCTGGAAAGTATCAATTTCCATATTATATGTGAGGACACCGTAGTACAGCAAGATTCAATGTCTTAGCATCATTTATGATCTTTGAAATAACACCCAAATTCCACATCTTGTATGCCAGCCAAGTCCATATGGTAGAGTGCTTTAGATGCAGATTTAGGGCCATTCATTTTTCACAGACCTTCAAGGTACTGAAGACCATTTTTTATGTAGTAGGTCTTCCATAAGCTCAATATATCCTCATCCCAGGGGAACTTCTGTCTCATTTAAACCATCCTGCCTTGAAGCTCACCTAGTAGAGAAGGCAACCCCTTTTAGATGTGGCAACCGCTGCTAGCTCTGCCAGATTGTGAGCATCTTTAAAGATCCAGAGGCTTCTTTTTACTTCATTTTTTGCCCTTCTATTTCATTCCTTGCCTGTGCTGGGTAGGTAAATTCTCGTGGTTGCAAATGTTTTGCACAGAAAAGTGATGCTCTGTAAGATTTAAGTGGCATATTGATTAATCTTTCTTCCATTTCTTTTTCTATCCTTGACTTACCAGACACGTTAAGTTGAGAAGGACCGATACCTTTAGTGACCAGGCTGGCAGCACGCCACAGTGCTCCAAGATGCCCTTGGAACCCAAACAGGGAAGCTCGGTTAAGGATCCCGGTTCCAGTGGGGGATTTGCTGGGATACTTTATGTGCCTAAAATGTCAGTGAAATGCTAGTTTCAGGCAGACGCCTCAATAACCACCCCCAGGCCCTGAGTTTTCTGCACCTTATGTAATGACTCACAGCGGGTAAGCGGAGTTGCGCGAGGCTGTGTTACCAGAGGAGTAGCGCTTTGCTGAGGTACAGATGGCTGCGGGATGTGAGGCACTGGGGAACCAGAGCGACTCAAACGGGACAGCGGCGCCGGCCGGGCCCGGGCCGCTCCTTGCGCCCGCGGGAAGCCGTAAGCGGCGGTGAGGACCCGGCTTGGCACCGCGCCTTGTCCCCGCTGGCGTCAGCGGAGGCGCCCGGAGCCCAAGGGCCGCGGCGGCCCCTCGAGGCCGGTGTCCCCCGGGACGTGGGGTCAGCGGGGGTTGCGGCGGGGCCTGCGGCGGCGAGCCGCGGGCCCGCGCCGGGACCGTCCCTCCCCCGTGCCGGGCGGGGAAGGAGAGGCAGCCTCCGCTACCGGAGGGGGTGCCTTTGGCCCCGGCCTCGAGGCGAGGGGTGGCAGAGGACGCGGTCACCGCCGCGGCGCCGAACGCCCTCCTCGGGAGGGCATCTCCCCGGCGGGGAGCCGAGCCCGGCAGGAGCTTAGCGCCTCTCCCGCCCCCGCAGCCAGGCCGCGCCGGTGCCAGCGGCCGCCGCCGCACCGCGGCGTCTGCGTGAGGGGGAGCCCATGGCCAGCCCGCCGCCGCCCTAGCCGGCCGCGGGCTTCGCCTGCCGCCCCGGCCGCAGCATGCCGAACAGGGCCGGCTTGGACACGGCGCTGAGGATGTCCCTGCAGCGGAAATCCTCCAAGATCCACTCCGCGGCTGGTGAGGAAGCGGCGAGGCCGGAAGGAGGGAGGGAGGAAGCGAGCGGCGGGGGGAGGAGGCGCCGCGGCGGAGGAAGGACGCGAGGGGAAAGGCGACGGCGCCTCCATGGCCCGCCCGGCCGGCCCCGCCGCCGCACCGCCCGCGCCCCCTCCTCCGCCGCCCTCGCCGGGGTGTTTCAGCGGCCGTAGCGGCGGGAAGCCCGCAGTGCCGCCCCCGCTCTCGGGGTGCTGCGGACCCCAGGGCTCGCTGGGCCGTGGCGGGGCAGGGCTCCGCTGCCCGCTTGGCCTCCGCGCCCCACGGGCACTGGCTACCGTGACCCGCCTCCCCCTCCGGCCGCAGCATCGCACTCCGTGGGACCTCCCACCCCCAGGCACCCCGATCACTGCAGCCCTCAGGGCCCTTACATCCCACTGAGCACCCACGCCACGGGCCCCCAGCCCCCTGCACCCCGATCACTGCAGCCCTCAGGGCCCTTACATCCCACTGAGCACCCACGCCACGGGCCCCCAGCCCCCTGCACCCACACCCCACAAGCCCCCTGGCTGACAGGGTCCCGCACAGCACAGGCCAGGCTGCTTCGGCTGCCCTGACACATTGCTGCCAGGGCCTTGCTAGCCCTTTCCCTGAGCCACTGGAGCCGGGGCAGCCTGCGTGCTGCCTTCTCTTGATAGCATCTCTGAGGGGGCAAGGTGTTGTCCTCCTTCTTTCTCTTGTTTCTGATAGGTTTTGGGAGGAAAATTCCTTCATGCATACCTAGTCACAGGTTTAATACTGTTGGCAGAGAGTATGGGAGGCAGGGGTGCCTGGCACCCCAGTGGGTGGGTTGGGGTCCTCTGACCAGTGGTCAGGAGGGGTGAGAGCACCAGGCGCTGCACTGAGATTGTAGAGGTAAATTATAAGGCTTCTCAAGAGGTTCATTTAGGAAAAATGTTTTCCAAGTAGTTAATGAGAAATTAGACAAAGAATGAATACTTTTGAAGTGTAACTCTGGTCCCAGAGGACTTCTAGTGACTTCTGTTGGACCAAGATGTCTTCAGAATTCTTTGTTGTATCTGTTTTACTTGGGGATAGATGAAGCGTCAGTGACACTGTGACTTAGAAACAGTTACAGTAAAAGGCTGACACCCATTCCTGTGCCAAATATGTAGGTGCCTGGTTCAGTCTCTGCGGTGAGTAGGGGGGCAGTATAATGCTCCTTCAGCACTTTTTGTGTGAATAAGGAATGTGCTTTTGAAGCATTATTTCCTGATCAGCTCTACTTTGGGTTAAATCTGAGAGCACCTTGGAGAGCATTTGCCGGACTCCTTTGGATGACACTGAACTGGAAGATGTCCTCCAGCCACTCATGGCTGTTCAGCCCATGGAACCAGGCTAGAGCTAGCTTGAAGGAGAAGCCATCTTCCTTTTGACTCTTCTGCACAACCTGGTCACTCTTGTAATATTCCCATTTGGCCTCACTGCCAGCTAGTAAGGACAGAGAACCTCTGAGACTTCTGCACTGCTGCTGAAGTAGGCAGGATGCTAGGCAAGGAGGTGTGTAATGCTAGCTCATAAGAAATGGTAAGGTTTCAGAGTAGGATTTAGCACATTACCAGCTTTACTTATCTTCAGC
This sequence comes from Laterallus jamaicensis coturniculus, assembly GCA_022605575.1. NCBI lineage: Eukaryota > Metazoa > Chordata > Aves > Gruiformes > Rallidae > Laterallus > Laterallus jamaicensis. Next base: position 11,810,336 of record JAKCOX010000012.1, read on the forward strand.
ATAAGCCATTCAGATGAAACAGTCGCAGTTAAGCAGATTCCACTCTGCAGTGCTTGGGGTTGTGTCCAGTTCTGCAGTCTGATCTGAAATCCTGTCCTGGGGCAGGGAGGTGGATTTCCCTGAGCTGCAGTTCAGCAGATAGGTTTGTGACCTAATATTTGAAATCTAAACCTAGGTGCCCTAACTTGTAACCAGACCTTCAGATGCTGAATGCTTGGGACTCAGGGAATGTGTAGCTCAATCATGGGATACATAAAGAGTTTAAACTTCAGCTTTTGTAAATCACTGAATCACAGCCTGGTTTGGGTTGGAAGGGACTGAAAAGATTATTCAGTTCCAACCCCCTGCCATGGGCAGGGACACCCTCCACTAGACCAGGTTGCCCAAAGCCCCATCTAACCTGGCCTTGAACACTGCCAGAGAGGAGGCAGCCACAGCTCCTCTGGGCAGCCTGTGCCAGGGACTCACCACCCTCACAGGGAAGAATGTCTTCCTAATATAAATCTCCTCTCTTTTAAGTTTAAAGCCCTCACCCCTTGCTTGTCCTGTCACTCAATGCCCTTGCAAACAGCCCCTCTCCAGCTTTCCTGTACTCTCCTTCAGGTAATGGAAGGCTGCAATAAGGTCTCCCTGGAGCCTTCTCTTCTCCCAATTCTCTCAGCCTGTCTTCATAGCAGAGATGCTCCAGCCCTCTGATGATCTTTGTGGCCCTCCTCTGGACTCGCTCCAACAGGTCCATGTTTTTCTTGTACTGGAGACCCCAGACCTGGTCCCAGTACTCCTGGCGGGGTCTCAGTGGAGCTGAACAGATGGGCAGAATCCCTTCCCTCGATCTGCTGGTCGTGCTGGTTTTGATGCAGCCCACGACACGGTTGGCTTTCTGGGCTACAAGTACACATTGCTGGGTGTCCTGGTTTCAGCCAGGATAGAGTTACTTTCTTTCTAGCAGTTGGTGTGATGGTGTTTGGGAGTCAGGATGAGAGCAGTGCTGATAACACCCTGATGTTTTCAGTTGTTGCCGAGCAGTCAAGGACTTTTCAGTTGTTCCTGTTACCCTGCTAACTGGGTGGGGGGGGAGGTGGGAGGCGACGAGGAAGCTGGGAGAGGACACAGCTGGGACAGGTGACCCAAACTGGCTAAAGAGGGTATTCCATACCAATTATGTCATACTCAGCATAAAGGGGGGCTGGTGAGGGAGGAGTGCTTAGCTCTAGGACGCACAGTTTTTAGGGACAGTCCAGCTTGGGGGGCAGCTCTGAGCTGTATGTCCTGAGTTGTGCAGTTTGGTGAGAAACTGCAATGTGTAGTACCAGTTTCATATGTTTTTTGCTATAAAAGTCCTATTATTGTTATTTCTTGCTCTGCTGTCCTAGTAAACTCTCCTTATCCCAACCCACAAGGTTTGCCTTTGGTTTCTTTTCTCTTTTCCCCCTCCCCATGAGTGGCTGCATGGTGTTCAGCTCCCAGCTGGGGGCAGAACCATGACACTGGGTCATGTTTAACTTTACATCAGCCAACACTCCAAGTCCTCCTCAGGGAGAGCTGCCCTCAATCCATTCTTTGCCCAGGTCCCTCTGGACGTCATCCCTTCCCTCCAGCATGCCAACCACACCACATAGCTTGGGGTTGTCAGCTAACCTGCTGAGGGTGCACTTGATGGTACTTGTAGATTTAGGTGTTTAAGTTGCACCTCGGTCATGGTCTGGGTGCCTAAAGCACCAGAATATTTAGCATATTTTTCTGAAGCATAGCAAGAGTAATATCTAATGCAGGAATGTAATAATGTCTATAAAATTACATAACAGAGGTTTGCGTGACTTAAGATTTAGGCTTGTTAAAGGTTATGATTGTTGTTGGTTTAGGGCATCAGAGCCAGCTCTGGGGGGTTAGGACAACTAGAGCCAATCTCTTTGCCACTGAGAGAGAAGATCCTTCCTTCCCTCTTCCTGCACATTCCCATTGCCTTGCTTGCATCAACACCAGCTGTCAGATGGTTACGTGGTCACCTGGCTCAGTGCTGAAGTGGCTCACAGATAGCCTATATGATCTCAGATGGCAGTAGGGAACAGACACAGAAAGGCAGGAACACTTTCTCAGAGCATGCTGTGGCTTGGTGTGCAGTCCTGCTGTCTGCATGGACCAAACAGGTTCTTACTAGGGGCTCTGGGCTGTGTGAACCCAACTGTAAAAGCACACTTGGAGAGCCACAATCAGCTGACAGTTCAGATATGGTTGTGTGTGGTGGCATTGCAAAATCTGAAGACTTTACCTTAGCTGAACTGTGTGGAGGAGGTCACCCCTTTGTCATCCTTAGGGTCGGGTAACCCAGTCTTCATCCACTTCTTGGTGCCTATATGTCAGAATATTCTACCATCTTTCATTTTTATAAGAGTTTTCCTGCTTTAAATACTCACAGTTTCTTTGCTAGTCCTGTTTACTTTTGAGGGTGTTTTGGTAATCTTCAAGTATTAGCTTTTAGTTGGGGTCCCAGACTTTTCATATCGTGTGAAGTATTTCAGTACCTTGCAGATGTTCTGTAGTCGAGAAGACCAGTACCTCTGTGATGGTCTAACGGTGTCTTTTCACATCAGATCCAACTGTGGTTTTCTACCCTCTTGCATTTTGTAGTGTGGCTTCCACGTGTGCTAACAGAGTATAAAATGTAATTGGTATTTCAGGTAGAGTTTTAAACCTTCCTTGCTCTGGTACAAAGGACTTCACAGAAGAGCTGATGATGTGAAAAGGAGAATTTAGAGATGACGAGTCACCTTCAGCCACTCAAATGATCAGCCCTCTTCTTTTTTATGCATTTGCTCATTAATCGATTTTTTTTTTTGCTTTGTACAACCAAGTCTTTTTATTGCTGTAATGTTGTACCAGCTGAGCTAAATTGATTAGATTTAAATTATTCTCAAAGAAGTTTCCAGCTCTTTACTTTTGGAACCACAGACATCAAAGACTAACCTGTTCTTTTCCTTCCTGTCTCCTTAAAGTCACTAAAAATAAGCAACTGTCAATAACACATTGGATGATTACACAATAACATTATTATTTTTAGGGCAAAAAGATTTGAATTCCAATTTTAGAGTGGATTAAAAGTACAAATGATTTTGATGTCATTTACTGTGGCCTTTTTCAACTGCTCAGTGGTGCATATCAGCAAGAAGAAGTATTTTTAGTGTAAAGGTAATGACAGAATCTTCTCCCAGGACATGAGGAGTTGAAATATAAACATCATTTCATGGTATGAAACCATACTCCTTTTATATCTTTTTACATCTACATTTCACCTGCAATATTTGCCTGTGTTTTTCGCTGTGTATTTGGTCTTAAGAACAGCAATTGCCTCTTAGGAGACTTACCGCCTTCTGATTGCTGAGCATCTGCCTTTTTCTTTGTCAGAGGCATGGCTGTGTAGGAACTTCTTTGGGCTAGATCCTATTTTTGTTCAGAGAACACATTACCATGACTGTGACTGTTGGGAAGTGTCATACAGAGCAGTTACAGTGGCACACAGGCACCAGCATTTTGCTCGCTGCTTTCACCTGTGGTCACTTGCAGGGTGGATGTAATTCCTGCAGAGAAATGTAAAATGCACAGGAGCTGTGGGTGTAGTAGGCAGCTTTGTGCTGGTTACATGTCGCTGTTGCTGCTTTAAGGAAGGTGCCTTCTGGCAGTATAGAATCACAGAATCACAGAATGTGTAGGGTTGGAAGGGACCATTAAAGGTCACCTAGTCCAACCCTCCTGCAGTACGCAGGGACATCTTCACTAGATCAGGTTGCTCAGAGCCCCATCAAGCCTGACCTTGAATATCTCCAGGGATGGGTCTCCACTACCTCTCTGGGCAGCCTGTCCCAGTGACCCACCACCCACATATTGAAGAACTTTTTCCTAATATCCAACATAAATCTCCCCTTTTCAAGTTTAAAACTATTATCCCTTGTCCTATTGCTACGTGCCCTTGTGAGCTTTTTAATAGGCACCTTTCAGGTACTGGAAGGCCGCTATAAGGTCCCACCAGAACCTTCTCCTCTCCAAGCTGCACAAGCCCAACTCTCTCAGCCTGTCTTCACTGCTCCAAAGAGCTGCTCCAGCACTTTGATCATTTTTGTGTCCCTCCTCTGGACATGCTGCAACAGGTCCATGTGCTTCTTGTGTTGAGGGCTCCAAAACTGGACACAGTACTCCAGGTGAGGTCTCACCAGAGCAGAGCAGAGGGGCAGAATCACTTCTCTCAATCTGCTGGCCACACTTCTTTTGACGCAGCCCAGGATGCAGTTGTGCCTCTGGGCTGCAGACGCACACTGGTGGCTCATGTCCAGCTTCTCATCTATGAGTACCCCCAAGTCCTTTTCCTCAGGGCTGCTGTATTGCAGAGGTCAGGTTCAGACAGTGTAAGTAGTAGAGCGAAAGCTAAAGCTTTCCTGGTGCAGTTCACTTGAGTCACCTGTACTCACGGGGTATCTTGGCAGGCAGATCAGCAGTTGTCCTGAATGCATTTTTAAGCAAACAAAACCCTATGAAAGGGGCCAGCACAGTGCTGAACTAACAGGTTCCTGAAGCATTGAAATGTTTAACTAAGAGCAGAAGCCGTATTCTGCTGTGAGAAACACATCTGGCAGGTGCCGTGACAGTGGGCACTAAGCAGAGGGGTGTCTGTACTTCTTCAGCAAATGCATTTACTGCCCATTAACATTTCTGAGACTAACAGAAACACTTAGCAAGACAAGTGCAAACACAGTGCTGACACACAGCAATTCTGCCCTATGATGAGCAGTTTTTCCAGGTGAACACTGCAGTATGTGTGTGTTTATGCACACACTCAAACTGTGTGGTGGTAATTATGTGGCAGTGTTAATGAACCTCTTGTTTCTTTTCATCCATGTTTAACTGCACATAGTGTAGTATAATGTGCAGCTTATTCAGTCACATCAAAGGCCTGACCCCATTTCCATAAACACCAGTGACAATTACGCCTTTTCTGCAAGGCCTCATCACAATAAACCCTATGTTTGCTGTTACTGTGTTTTGATAGTAGCACAAAGTGGAGTCTTCTCAAGTAGTGTGAGAACTTGCTCAGCTGTAGAGTGAGGTGGTGACAGTGATGGGGCTAACTGGAGGCCATCGTGGTAACTCCCTTCAAGCTTAGCTGGCTGTGAGAACTAGTTTGCATCCGGATAGGAGGGATGTAAAATACCTCTGCTTACGACACTGAATTAGAAAAAAGATGTTGTGTGCACAGTAACTGTGGAACAATTTCATATGTAAACAAGGTCCTAAGCAACATGACAGAAGAAATGCTTTTTTGCTTTACTGGTATGGGGGAGGTGAGACCATGAGTAAATCCACTAAAGATCAAACCACAGTTATTTAGGAGTTAGTTGAAGAGATTTAACTAACCTTCAGATTTTAAGATTAAATGAAATTAAATGTATTTAATAAAAAAAAAAATCTACCCCACTGTACGGCCAAAACAGGAACTCTCTCCTGTTGTGTTATTTTGTATTCATAATTCCACTGAAAAAAGACACATGTACTGTCCATTTACAGGAACTATTTTATTCCTTCATTTCGCCACCTTCTCTCCACAGGACTTTTGTTTCAGATTTTAGTTCCCTATCTGCTTTTAGTGTACTCCCCTGTACTAGGTGATTCAGTATCCTCCTTATTTTCTGGGTAGATCTAAAAGTACTGCCCTGCTACTGTGATTTGGCAGTAATGCTGTTGTAACTCTGTGTAGGGCTAAAACACCTGATGGTAAAATGGTTGCAAGGAAACCTGCCTGTCTGTCCAGGGTCCTGGTCCTGCAAAATAAAAAATGTAGTATTAGTATTAAAAACTTCTTATTAGAACAGTTATTCCAGTATTTGTTGGGAAAGCTTTCAGATTTTTGATTAGCTTTTTTGCCACTGTTTTCATAAGGAATCCTGTCTACTAGAAAAGTTCCTGGGCAGTTTCTTTCCAGCCTAAAGAATGAATAGCTGCCTGCCTGTTCGGAAGCTCCTGACCGCTGGCTGAGACCCACGTCTTACCATGGCAGTAAATCTTGATTCTGGACACTTAATATGAATACTGGAAACTAGAATGGAGCAAACCCACTTGAAAACAAACAACCCTGTTTTGTCTTTCAAGCCAAGGCATGAGAAGGCAAAGCAGACATGATACAGATTTTAATGAGTGACCCAATCAAACCACCTATTGGCCTTCAGAGCAGTGACATAGTCTGTACAGATGGAATATGACATGCAGGTACATGACATTCAGCAGACATTTTAGACAGCTGGAGGTGTTTCTTAACTATATACTTGTCCTTGCAGTAGGCACTAAAACCAGTTTAAATTAGAAAGAACATGAAGTGTCATTAAATTAGTCTCAATACCTTCACATTGTGATGAAGAATCACAAGACATACTGTAGGCTTTTTAATACATTTCCACTGCTTTCCAACCTCATGTAGGATATTTTTGTTATTAGTTCTAATTAACAACTTGGAAATTGTTGCACAGGAGCATCAGTGCAAAGTGCAAGCAAATGAGAACTTGTCTTCCACTTGACTAAAATGGAAGAGCCAGGACTGGGTCAGACTTGTAATTCATAACAGATCCAACATGGTATGTCAGTTTGTTTTAGCACAGAGTTTGCACTGATGAACCTTTCTTCTTTCAGAGCATTGTAAATTGGTACTAACACAACTGATAGGTCCTGCTAGGGAGAGAAGGCAGCCTTTCATCTTGTTTAAAACTGTCTGAAAGGTCTTGATTTTTAATTCCTAATCTCTCAAATGCAGATGAGAGATTTATTTGATTTCATTAAATAGACAGGTAGTTGTAAAGAGTGAAAGCAAAAGTGTTTATCTCCTTACAGTAACACCACCCTGACTCATTTGCCACTTTGAATAGAAGGAGGGCTCAGGTGTTATCTCCTGCTGACCCAGCGCTGTTCTGCCTATTCACCCGAAGCAGCTGAAGGCAATCTGACATCCCCTGCCTCTGAGACCTGGGAACGTTGCACCGTGGTTATAAAAAGGATGGATGAAACAAATACCCCAGGCTTTTCTGTGCCTCTAAATATGCTAAGCAAACATTGCCTTAACTTAACAGATGTAGTTTATTTGTAAATGTGGGACAAAAGGTGCTGAAAGAACAGGTGCAATGTCAACAGCAGCCATCATAACTCTGAAACAGAGGCTACATCTGCATTTGTCATATCAGTTGCACAGATGGGAATCAGCACTTAACCTGGAAGCTTTTAACTGAAAGCCAGTTGTCATTTACTCAACGTTCTGCATCGCTGGGAAGCAAGGCTTAGCATCGTTCCTGCTTCAGTGGTCCCGTGGCTACTGAACTGAAATACATTGACCTCAATCCTGGTGGCTTGTTTTGAAGAGGGACAGAAAGACAAGGGAATTAAGGTACGCGGGGGAGGACCTGTCCTGCTTTACAGATTAACAGTCAAATCTTGTTCCCAGAGTTTCACTAACACAAATCTGTGCCTGGAACCCATCCTTGTGCCAGTTGTGTGCTTCACTGTTGGGAGAAAAAAAGAGCTTATGGAAGAGCTTACCACAAGACAAGCGGGGAGAATGCTCCTCCCTCCCTGCCCCCAGTCAAACTCATCCTAATCCTGCACAGCCTGAATAGTTGGGACCATTCACTCTGCACTCCTCAACTAAAATGCTGACCCTTGCTCAAGTTTTTCCACAGTCTTCAGGAAGTAAAAAGGTCCTTACCCTTCGTTCCTGATGAAAATAATTTATTGATAAATCTGAAATTTGCTTATCTGATCTTCCAAAAGATATTAAACCCTCCAAATCTTCATGAGGGTACCAAAAGGAGGTGATCGGTCTTCAGAAAGAGAAAGGAATGGCTAAAATGATCTGAAATATTTGAGGAGAAAGAGTGGATTCCTTAGAGGAAAAAGGAAAAAGATTTTGGGGGTTGGGGTCCCAAATTAAGACAGTTCAGGAAAGTGCAATTGCTGGTAAATTTATTAATATGCAAATGTACAATGGAAATAATTACTTCAAAGTTATTTTAGGTATGTTCCATCTTGAGAAACTGGAGCTGGCCATCATTTCAGGTCTTTATAGAGAGCATTGAGCCCATATAGTAGGAAGAATTAGAAACACATTTTATGGAGAGGTTTGGAGCACTGTAATCTGGTAACATACTACATAGATGCACATTACTGATGAGGCCACTACAGTTGATGTTTTGATTGTGAGGAAGCTGTTCAGGACAGAATATGTCATTTCAGTTTGGCCAACACTTCTGTCTCAATTGTGAGCTTCACCACATTTTGGTATCTTACTTACCAGCTACAAAATGCAGCCAGCCCAGCTACCATCTAAACAACAAAGTGTCTGTACATATAGTTAAGAGAGAGAAAAATTATTTCAACTACAGGATAGTCCCAGTGTGAGAACAGGCTTTCACAGACATTTAATCTGAGAGTAATAAGCATATTGCTAAAGATCAGACAACTGTTCAGAATAGCTTTCCAGAAGGAGTGATGGGAAAGAAATCTAGCTTGATCTCATGACTGGATTTGATTGGTATATGTAGAGGACTGTAAGTACAGGGAATAGGTGGATCTGAACTTTAAAACAGGCTGCAAGTTCTAAATTGGTGTTTTGAAACAGGATCAGGAACTTCATGGGCAGAAAATAAACTGCATGCACTGATCTTTCCAGGAGCAAGTTGTAAAATAGCACCTGGACTTAATACCTGATTTTGAACAGTGACGATAATCAAGCATAGTATATTCCAGTGCTTCCATTTTCCCATGCTAGGACTGGGGTGGTCTTTGATCTCTGCTATCATTTGAGTTTCAGGTTATTTTCTTACTCAGAAGTTATCAGTAACAGCAAAACCCAGCAAAAAAGTGCATAAAGGCAGTAACGTGAGAACGGTACAATAATGGAAGAGCATGGTGGCAGAAGGGGAAGGAGGAAGTCACCATCCCTAACTCTCCTGCTAACAGGAACAAAATAAATAGACTTCTCTGGAAGTCAGAGGAATGAAGTCACTACAAGCAGCGTAACCATGACTGTCTGAGGGAGCAGTCTGAGCTTATAAAGCACATATGTCTCCACAAACCATACATAAGCAGAGAGCCTCTGCGTTTTGATTTCTTTAGCATGACTGTGTACAGAAAGAGATAAAAACTCTGAGTTTCCTGGTGCTTGGACTATGTTTTCTGCTGTCCTGAATTGCAGTCAGTGCATTCTTTTTGGCTCTGGAATATGAACAGCCTTTGGATACAGCTGGTGATAAAAGCACAAGAGGGCATTATACATTACCTACTCAGGTGGTAGGACAGCACATGTCTCCAAACCTTCCTAATGCCAGTTTATCAAGAGATTCCTACTGTGAGTTGTAATGTATGTTGCCATGTGTCATCTGAAAACTGCGCTGTAACACAGATGATGCTTCCCTCAGTGCAGGGGTCTCTGTCAGCTGGAATTACGTACACAGCATCTTAGTATCATAGAATCACAGAATGGTTTGGGTTTGGAAGGGACCTTAAAGATGATCAAGTTCCAGCCCCCTGCCATGGGCAGAGACACCTCTCACTAGACCAGGCTGCTCAAGGCCACATCCAACCTGAACCCTGCCAGGGAGGGAGCTTCCACCCCTCCCTGGGCAAGCCGTGCCAGGGCCTCACCACCCTCATAGGGAAGAATTTTTTCCTAATATCCATTCTAAATCTGTCCCCTTCCAATTTAAAATCATTCCCTCTTTTTCTATCACTACATGTCCTTCTAAAATGTCCCTTCCCATGGCCCCGCTCTGGACCCGTTCCAACAGTTCCATGTTCTTCTTATGCTGGAGACTCGAGAACTGGACACAGTACTCCAGGTAGGGCTCATGAGACAGAGTAGAGGGGCAAAATCACCTCCATCGATCTGCTGGCCACACTCCTTTTGATGCAGTCCAGGATATGATTGGCCTTCTGGGCTGTGAACACGCATTGTCTGCTCCTGTCGAGCTTCTCATCCACCAGCACCCTCAAGTCCTCTGCAGAGCTGTGATTATAGTCCTCTACATATACCCACCTCCATATGCAGGATCTCCCCAGTACCATTCTCTCTCTTCTGACAGAGTATCCTGTAGATCTTCAAACATCTAGATCCTGCAATAGATCCAAGAAGGTCTCTAGTTCCAGGATCTCCACTGGAAGTAGGTGACGAGCTACAAGATTAAGGGCCTGGAGCATCTCCCCTATGAGGAAAGGCTGAGTGAGCTGGGACTGTTCAGCCTTGAGAAAAGAAGACTGAGGGGGGACCTTATTAATATTTATAAATATCTTAAGTATGGGACACAGGGGGAAATGGCCTGCCCCTTTTCAGTGGTCTGTGGAGACAGGACAAGGGGCAATGGCTGCAAATTGGAGCATAGGAAGTTCCGCACCAACATGCGGAAGAACTTTTTCCCAGTGAGGGTGACAGAGCCCTGGGACAGGCTGCCCAGGGAGGTGGTGGAGTCTCCTTCTCTGGAGATATTCAAGACCCGTCTGGATGCCTATCTGTGCAGTATGAGATAGGGAGCTGCTTTGGCAGGGGGGTTGGACCTGATGATCTCTGGAGGTCCCTTCCAACCCCTATGATTGTATGATGAGGAAGTCTGTTTTCTCACAGTAGACACACTTGCCGTTTCAACCTTTCTCCATTTCCATCACTCACTCCGTGCCATCTCCCTCGAGTGTGCTCACCCACATTGGTTCTGGTAGGAGCTGGAGTTCGAGGAAAAGGATGGCCTGGGAGAAAGCAGGATGTGTTCCACGCCTGAACTGCAGGATTGACCTCAACAATCCTAAACCACCAAGGCTTGTTCATCCAGGGCTCTAAAGAAGATTCTGCGGTCCTCAACACTGGATGGTTTGGTGAAATCTTGGCCTGCCTGCAGATTACCTGAACTGTTTTCTTTGAGGGTTTTTTGCCAAAGCCCCAAAGAGAGAAAAATAGGAATTAAATAACTGCAATAATAGGTCTGATATGATATCATCAAGAAAGTGCAATTTTGTGTGAGTGCTAAATAGCATGGAGCTAAATAATTTAATACTCTTTTGGGTACTTTTTGTTTCAATAGAGAGACAAGTTTCCAGGCTCTGCGCACTGGCTATTCCTGCTGCTGCTGGCTGTTGTTTAAAAGGACATTAATCTCTTTTTTCAGGCCAGCAGTGCCATCTCCTATGTAGAGATGTTGACAACCAGAAGCAAGAGTTAATCATTCTTCCTACAGGAACCCTCTCTTTGTTTTTTTTCAAGTGCCTTGTAAGACAGGCAGCACTTTACATGCAAACACCTCACTGAATTTCTGCTTCATTCTGTTACAGGCTACAAATAAATCAGGACATCAGTTTTGTCCGCTGATGAGATGCTAGGATTTATATTTCTATGGCCCAGTTCATGTCTAGACAGGCAGATGGTACTGTTGGAGTGTACACTGACATTAATTTGGGGCTCAGTGACTGTAAACAACCATATTTTTAATTTTAATCAGAATTAGAACATGAACTAGCATTCAGTAATAAAAAATTAGTACTCTGAGCAGAAGTCACTAAATTTACTGAGGTGGGGAAGGACAACAGTGATGTGGTGGCTTCTGTCTTCACAGGGAGCTAAAACTCACTTCAGTTTCAACTATTTTATCATCTGTAACAAGAGGGCAGTTTTAGTTATCTACGTCACAGGGTGAGTATGAAGATTACAAGCAGCCACCCAGTATCTGTACGCTGCTAGGAAATCGAAGAGGATATACACAAAATTTTTGTTAGATTAAGTTTCCAGCCATTAGACATATTTTTTTCAGAGCTGCCATCTGGCTTTGGTGGTGTCAGACATCAAGAAGGCAAGTCCATGTGCATATTCTGGGAAAAAAAAAGACCATGACCTTGTATTTAATCCTTTATTTCTTGCAAAGGTTTATTTTTATAAGGCATTTTATAAGCTATATTTATGTAGTGGGGTTTTTTTTTTCCTTATTTCTTGTTGATTAAATAGGTTATTAAGAATGATTCTATCCCTACATAAACAATTCCAATAAGAAAGTAGATACATCAGGTTTTATAAGCTAAAATTTGAGGAGAGCGATTAACAACCTGAGGAAGGGGGAAGGGAAGTCCTACATTAAGAAGATTGGCAGAGCTTCAACTAGAAGACTATGCTGTGACTGAGACTACAGCCAAAAATAGAATTGGATTAACAGAAGAAAAGCAAGTAGCTAAAACTAAGGTCAAAGCAGAAATAGATGCTTTAGAATTGTCTAGATGCTTAGAATTGTACACCAAAAGATGGAAAAAGATATTTGAGGAATTTTCTTACTATATACACCTGTAACAAGGAAAATCAGTTCACACCAGGAACTGTGAAATAAGACTCCATAAGTAAACTAAGAGATCAAGATCTAGGCTTTAAAATTTGAGGAAAAGACCCCATAAACCCAAACAAGAATATTTTCTAGTTGTTTATATAGTTTTTAACATGTAAATTATTAAGGAAAAAAATAAGATGTGAAAGACTGCTGTAGTAATACCAACACTAGGAAAATGAAAAAGGTGAAAATAAATAGTCTGAAAACTCATTCAGCATAGCAGGGACAACATAACTGCTACTGAAACTGAACAGGCTGTACTGTAACTGCTCACTAGAAAGTGGATTTAACTAGCTGCAAGTTCTACCTGATGCCAGTTAGTACAGCTGTGCTGACACTAATGAGCCCCAGCCCCCTAATTTGTGGGTGAGAGAAGCTAATGCACACAGAGAAGACTTTAAAAGAAGAAAATGGCAGCAGAGGGGCATGTTTGTTGTGGTAGGAGGCTTGTCTTTTTTGTGAGATTTGGAGGTAAGTTTGAGGGGATTTTTACTTGCTTTAAATAAAAAAGTGTTTGTTTTATTTTTTTAATGTGTTTAATAGCTTTTTAACTGTAGTACACTGGGGTAGAGGCTTTCTTCACTTGAAGTGTTTTCTTCACTTTTCTGTGTGGAAAAGCTGGAAGGCTGCTCTCCTGGTAGGGAGGTTTATGCAGAAGTACAGCAGTCTTGTAGTAAGCAAAATCTGTGTCTGCTCTTGCTGTAATCATAGAATGGCAAAGGTTGGAAGGGACCCCAAGGATCATAGAGCTCCAACCCCCCTGCCACAGGCAGGGCCACCAACCTCAGGCCTGGATCTACACAAGGTTGCCCAGGGCCCCACCCAACCTGGCCTTGAACACTTCCAGAGATGGGGCATCCACCGCCTCTCTGGGCAGCCTGTTCCAGGACCTCACCACTCTTTCTGTAAAACTTCCCCCTAATATCCAACCTAAACCTTCCCTTCTTCAGCTTTAAACCATTCCCCCTTGTCCTGCCATTATCTGCCCTTTTAAAAAGTTGATTCCCCTCCTGTTTGTATGCTCCCTTCAGGTAATGGTTTTATTCTTTTATTTCTGGTTATATGCTGCTTGGTAAAAGTATAGCTAAGACTTAAACCTTGAGAACAAGCATTTATAACTCTAGATCAGAATAGTTCTTTACTGTGGGTAATTCTGTGTTCACGTTGGTACAGCCATCTGCGCTTAACTCAGTCTCACAGGCTCAATAGCTCCATAGCTGGAGTTACATTGGAGATAAAAGGTATACCTGATGTGAGAGGCTCCTCCATATTTATTAGGGTGTAAAGCTAACTAGGGGTGAAGATCTGTTGTTTTATCAATGAGCTTGATAATTAAGGTAGTAAGTGAATGGAAGGTATTTCTCTCCATTGAGTGCTTTTGCTATTCACAGCAAAGCAGAATGGCTCTCTGGAAGCAATGTAGTAGTATTTCTGAGGACCCCGAAATGTGGGATAGCAAAGTGTTACCAGTCAGGGATTTCTGTTCATATATGAGCAAATAGCTTTTGTTATAGTTTGTGGAGGGAAAGGAAAGCAGGATTTTGGGCTTTCAGAGGAAACTGCTGTATGGAATTTGTTCCCAGCAGTTATCTGAGAAAACTAGCCACTTGCTTTTGTTTTCTATTAAAGAAAAATAGGTGAAGCTTATACTGGGGGTGGGAACGTCTATTCCTCTTTCACAAGGTGTGTCTTCCTCCTTCATGAAGGAATTAGAAACTTCAGCAAGCTGTATCTAGTCTCAGAATGATGGCTGAAACTCTGTTCTGAAGCATTTAGAACCATTTTTGATTCTTAGACTATTCCCTGTATTAAACAGAAGGAAAAAGAAGAGTAACTCAAGTCTAGCTGATAAGACTTTCTTAGGAATCAAACAGCACCTGACTTGCTGGATGTGCTGCTGTTGGAAATGAAGCCAACTAGGTGGTGGTGTTCAGCTTTCAGCTGGGGGTGGGTGGCTTGGGCTTTTTTCCCCTTTTCCCTGAAGGCTACTTAGTTAGGAAAAACTCCTTCAGCACTAGCATATGAGTCATAAGCATAATTTCCTCTAAATCCACAGCAGCCTGTGCAATAGTAGATAATTAAATATTGAAAAGGTCTGTGATTCTTGTCTTTGCCTGTTCTGGTAGCAGTTCTACTAATGAAACTCTGCTTATTGCAGACAGGTACCGGAATGTCTCGAAAATGAGATGGATCCAGTACAGATATATTTAATCCTCAGTAATGATGGAATAGACCGAGCTGAATCCTCATCTGAAAGAAAATAGCTATTAATGTTTTGGCAGTGACAGGCCTTGCATGGACCCAAGCAGGAGACCTAGATGGTCCCAGCTGGTGCAGTCATAACTCTGCCTAAATCAAATTCACTGTCACCAGCAGTTCAGGGTCTCATCCATAGCCTTCCCAGAAAAAATATGTAGGCAGACCATAAGGGATCTTTTAGAGATCAGAGTGTCTCTGAGACTAAGTGTCTGTATTTGCTGGGGTGAGAAAGAGGTTTTACTTTTAAAACTCCTGTAGTACAGATGCTGCAGACAAGATTTGAGGAAGAAAAGCTAGTGTAAGATTTATTATATTGCTGCTTTTCTAATACAAATACTTTATTGGGAAAATATCTCCAGTTACAGGACTTCAGCCTAACATCATCAGGTGGATAAATACTACTCATTACCCCAGCATTAAAGTAACTGGTGACTGTATATTTTTATATAATATGCTTGAAAAGGAAAGATCCACATGAGGTTCTAGTTCACTAAGCGTTCTTCTCATCCCTGATCTGATCTTCTGACTGAGGCTGCAGAGCAGAGCTAAGACTGGCTGATACTGCAGAACCCGTAAGCCTCTCTCTGCTGTCAGTACTGCTCTCTTCCTGCAGAAGACAGGCAGAGGTGTGTGATGCCAGCTCTTCTCTTGGCCTTGGTTAAACATAGAACTGCTGTTGAATTTTCTGGTTTGGAAGCCTGTCTTGTCCCTCCATTAAACTAAAAATAAACTTGACCTACACTGAAGATTTCCATTAAGTTTACAAGTCTGTCCTGAGCTCTGTGCAGATGTATGTCTTCATTAAGCTGCCTTTAACGTTATTATCTGTGTTCTGGTTTTGTTAGTCCTTGGTGATGGAGAGCAATGCAAGAGGTTCAGCACTGGATTCTTCATCTGGTGCTCAAGGTTGGGAATACAGGAACTATTCTTCTGGGTCCAGATACAGGAAACCTGAAATGCAGACCCCCTGCTCCTTCAATCCTTTCCTGTAACTCTTTCCCTGGGGAGGTGTTGGTTTCAGTCTAGCCTCCCAAGTCCTCTAGAACCTGGTAGATGGTGGGGAGAGCAGTTGCTTCTCGCATCAGCATAGATATTCCTGTTTTAAAGTGCCTTAAAAAGAACAAAATGTCTGTTAGTGCCAGAAAATTGTGAGGAATGTGCTACTTCTCTGCAGGCTGCATCTGTGTTGTGATGGTGATCCAGGTTAACAGTCACTCTGCTATGTATCTGAGCTCTAAAATAGTTAGCCTGAGGTTTAGTTCTTCTTTTGACTGCTAATGGTCAATTCAGCCAGCACTGTTCACTTTGCACCAGGGATGGCATTTCTTGTTTCTCCTGTTGGAGCAGGGTGATGTGTCTGCATGGGTTATGCTTGTAGCTCTGGGATTCAGCACAGTCCTGTGTATGCATGTGGAGTGTCCCCCCACCATGCTAGGGGTGCTGAGCAGGCCTTGCTCTGAAGGTAAGGACTAAACTGTTCTGTATAGTTAACAAGACAGTCTTAATCTTGTTCCTGCATTATGCCAGACTTCAAATAGGTTAGCAGGAATTACATTAGGAAAAAATAGTATAAGTAAGAGCATGAGAGCCTAACTTTATTAGTTTGCATCTGCCTAGTGTAATAAGATGCTGCTCTCAGCAAGTCATTTAGCTGCTGCTTAAGAGAGCTGAAAGTTTACTGCAATTAGTGAGAATGAATTGGTTGCCAATTTCCTCTCTTGAATGGTTCCATTAACAGTCCCACTAACAGTTGTAGTGAGCCTTTAATGAATACAATAAGCCACATAACCCACACAAGCTTGTGTGGCTTGGTACATGGTGTGTTCTGCAATGGTACCATGCAGACAGGCTTTCCATCTGATTTAGCAAGTGCTTCAACACCAGCTTGGTATGAATTTTATTTTAAAATAAAAAATAGACTATTTAAGAAAAAAGGCCTTAGTCTGGCTTTATTTTTCCCTGTGATTTCTTTCATGTCTATTTCTTCCATGTTAAACACACTCCAAGAAAGGTAAAATAGCAGAGTGGTAAGGATACAGAGAGTTAATAATGTGGTGTTCTTAGTTTAATACATAACCATCAGAAGCTGTGGTATGTTACTGAGGTACGTTCTTGGGTAGGATCAGTGTCTTACAGAAGCATTTTGATGGCTTGCACAAGCAGCCTTGGGAATTACCCTTGAGTGTAGAGGGAGCCCTGCTGTGCTCAAAGCTGGTTCTGCTTTGTGCAGGGCTGTCCCCTTGCTGTGCCACCCCTCAGGTCAGTGCTTAAGATGTGGCTTTGTCTCAGCTGTCAGTAGCACCAGTAGTAGGGCTTAGTGGGACATGGCTGGCTTGCTGCTGGTTGAGCACTTTGCAGTGACAGTGGTGAGATGAAGACATAGTGTTGGATTTGTGCTTTTGTAATAGGATCTGTCACAAGATGCAGACACCTGCTCAGGTTTGGTTTGGTTGGCACTAGGGCTGCAGTCTGTTTTGTTCTGGACTGTTAAAATTCACCCTGATACAGGTAGCACTTGTGTCTCATGAGGTTAAGATGTATCCCTGTGTCTGCGTAACAGATCAGAAGCTTTGAAGAAGTGCTTTCCTACTGTGTGTTCTGCTGAGCTCTTCCACAAAACCTGTACTCACATGTGTGCATACATGAGAGCACCAAACCTGAGCTCCTGAACTAATTGCTGTTTTCCCAGTGCTCTTAAAATTTAATAAAGTGTCAGGCTTGTCCTTGTAATCTGATTGCTGTTGGCTGATGGGAGGTCAGCAATTCTGGTATCATGCCCATTGCTTTTAGCTACAAGAATCCACATGTCACCCAGTGTCTCAGCTGCTGCAGAGAGCTGCCTGGTGAGAGAAGGGCTGGGCTGAGCTGGCTCTGACAAATCCAGGGAATTATCTGCAGCCTAGTTCACTAACCAAGTCAGAACAGTGGTCATGTGCCATTAGTTCTGCTAGTGGTGTACCCTGTGTGCTGTCATCTTCACCACATTGTGCCTCTTGGTCAGTATGTAGGTTATGAGTTATCTGCTAACACCCTGTGTGGCTAGGGCAAGTGTGCTGTGTCAATAAGAGTTTATGTGTTTAGAACAAGTCTAGTTATGCTTCATGAGGGAAAGTGAAGTTGAATGATGCTAGAAGATAGGGATTTTCATTTAACTGTAGGATGGTTTGGTTTGGAAGGGACCCCAAAGCCCATCTAGTTCCCACCCACTCTGCTGTGGGCAGGGACACCCTCCACTAGCCAAGGCTGACCAAAGCCCCGTCCAGACTGGCCTTGAACACTGCCAGGGAGGGGGGAGGCACAGCTTCTCTGGGAAGCCTGTGCTTCACCACCCTCACAGGGAAGAATTTCTTACTAATGTCAAATCTGTATCTACCCTCTTTAAAGCCCTTGTAAACAGTCCTTCTTGAGTTCTGGAGCCTTCTCTTCTCCAGGCTGACAAAGCCCAACTCTCTCAGCCTGTCCATATAGCAGAGGTGCTCCAGCCTCCTTGCTTTCCATGTGCCTGAGCACAGTATCCAGGAGAATTGTAGCATGGTTTGGGTTGGAAGGGACCATAAAAATCATCATGTTCCAAACGCCCTGCCATGGGCAGGGACACCCCCAACTAGACCAGGCTGCTCAAGGCCCCATCCAACCTGGCCTTGAACACTGCCAGGGAGGGGGCATCTACCGCCTCCCAAGTCTGCTCCATGATCTTGCCAGGCACAGAGGTGAGTCTGACCAGGCCGTATTTTCCTGACTTCCTCCTTTCTACCCCCAGTATAAGTCTGGGTTTTGTTACAGCTATTCCAGATCTGCCCTGTGGTAGCTGAAGACAGCTCTCCCCAAGCCTTGGTCAGACTATCTGCTGTAGCCAGACAGAGTGGCCCCCCCCACCTTACAGCCTGTCAGCCTGCTGTGGATTCCTTTGGTTATTTTTTAAGCTATTGTTTTGATGTTCTTAAGGGGGTTTCTATGGATCCACTAATCATTAAAATTTCTTTTGAGACAAGTCTCAGGACTGCACTAAATCTGTTTGAGAGCCTGTGGGGAACAGGCTGTGCTTGTAACTATAGTGCATCATCTTTGAATCCTTAACTTCTCAGGTTTGGCCAAATGCTGTAAGTTAGGCCACAAGGCTTTGTTAGCCAAAAACTGGGAAGTGATGCAGTTACCTTCTGGATAGGTGCATGTGTGGCCTTTAGTTTTAAAAGGCATTTTGGTACAGTGTTCCAGCTGGTAAATGAGATTTCTTCTGTCTTGTTAAGAGACAGCAGTCTGGGGTGTAGGCCAAGTGCTGCTGCCACAGGGCAGGAGTAGGAGTGCAGTTCTCTGTGTTACCCTCTAAGAAGATTTAGTTAGATTTTTTTTTTCTTTTTACTGCAGCCTAGGATTCTTGCCTCTGGAAATAAAAAATGAACTAAATCAACTGTAGCATTGATAATGCTGGGGTAATAGAGGTGCAAATAAATGCAGGAACCTGGAGTGGCTTTGGGCTTCTTAGAGCAAACTAGAATTAACTTAACATAGTGAATACTTGGCTTCTGCTGTTTACTCCAGAGAATATTAAAAGGATGGAAGAAAAATGCACGGTCTTTTTGAATGGATAGTATTTAATTTTTTGCCAGTACCTAATCCTCTGTATCCACACCAATATTTGTTTTCTAAAGAAGAAAGTCTATTTAATAGGGAAGCCAGTGTATTGATAACATACAAACAAAAGTGTTGATAACTGGATCATAAGGATTAGCTCTTCATAGCCGTGCTGCTTTGGTTTACATTTTGGTGGCCCAAGCTAGCAGGAGAGCACAAACTGGGTGTCAGGGTAGTAATTCACAAAAACTGAAAGTAGTTCACTAACTATTCACTGTTACTGTCAGGTAATAGAGGTGTGTATTGCTTCTGTTCATGTGCAAGTTCAGTTTCTGTGCGTTGGTTCTATGTTAACTGGAGGGTCTTGCTGTACAAGTACGAAAGCAGCTTTGGGGGTGCAGCTGGCTCCTGCATGTTGTCATATGTTGGCAGTGCTGCAGATATGGACAGCTTTATGGTGAGACTAGATGTGATTCTGCATCTCTTCAGTTTCAGGACTGGAAGATTGCTGTGGATTACTCAGAGAACAGAGGTTTACTCTGTAATAACTGTGAATGTCTGCCTCTGAGCTTTTCCAGCCACTAGTATAGAAATAGGAGTCACTGTTAGCCTCTCTGTTTTCCCTCAAGGATAAAATGATAGCTTGTGCTTAAATTTTGACTACTGTCCTTGATGAATAATTCTTTCTAGGAAGGAAAGCACTCTGTAAACATCAAGGGTGCTCACAGACAGGTAGTACCAACCTAAGATAGGGAGCAGTGTAGCTTTACAAAGTGTGTTCTCTCTTTTTCTGCCTGCCAGATGTTTTTCCTAAGACCAGGTTGCCCAAAGCCCCATTCAACTATAGAAACCACTTCTTTATCATAATCAAAAGCTATAGCTATCAGACTTGTCAGGCTCTTCACTGACCTAAACAAAGCAGTCATAGTAGCTGAAGGGCAAACATATGGAAAGATGAGCTGAAATGAGGGAAGACTGTGGTGTAAAACTACAGAAAGTATTATGAACTGTGAGACAATCCTCCTAGCTGGAACTTGCAGCTGAGTTGCAACCAGAATTCTTGCTCTTACCAGGACAAAAGCAGCATATAGAAAAGGTGAGGCTTAAAGGTGACTCTAAAAAGTATAGCTGGTTGTGTCTTTTAGTAAAGAGGCTCTTCTGATAAGGGAGGTCATTTCTATTGTGCCTGTTTATTTTAAACCCCTTTATTTCCAGAGGCTGTGATACTATGTTTTGTGATAACTTTGAATAAACCATTTTACAAGCATCTTTATCCTGTAGGCTGCAGTTGAAATGGTTGCAGGAACAGAGAAGATGAGTTCTGGTCAGGTCTGCTGTAAGACAGTCCTGAAAAAGGTGGTTAGCAGACAGAATCAAGTACTTTAATGCTAGTAGAGGAATGCCTCACAGAACAGGAGTTAGCTCAACCTGGTTGTCTTTTAAACCTCTGACTTTGCACTGGAAAAAAACACTTATGATCCAATTTGCCATATATCTCTTCAAAAGGAAGAAATATTTGAAGTTTTTGCAGGAGAGATTTTCTGCAGAGAAGGGAAATAGAGGAAGGCTGCCTTTGGAGGACTACTGATAAATCTCATGCTTACTGGTTTTAATATATTTATTCAAACATACAATGTTAACAGTAGTCTTCTATCCATGTTGTAGGAATATGGGCTTTGGTGCACAACTATGGAATCCAAGTTGTTATGCTCTTTCCCAGTCAGGTTTCATAAGCATGAATTGACTGACTCATCACTGGAGACCTTCATCTTATTCTGTGCTCTAATCTTATTTGAGTAAGAGGGTGGAAATAGTTGGGTTTTTCCGTTCTTTGGTGCTGCACATGTCTGCATGTGCTTACTGTTGCCTACCTCTGAGGCAGGCTCTCAGCAGCTTGGGGATGGTCTGATAACAATGATCTGGAAACTGAAACCTCTTACTAATTATTAGAGGTTACCCTATGGCTTCCCTAGCTGCTGAGTGGCTCTGAGAATTAATTCCCTTCCCAGTCTATGGCCGAGAATATGAATCTTTGATTATACAAGCCAGGGAGTTACATTTGAAAGAGAAACTACAGCTGCTGTTTCATTATTAACGAATGTCTGTTAGAAGAATTGTCTTCCTGACCCTGCAGGCAGTTCTACACACATCTGTCAATGTTTGCCATCATGAAAACATTAGCACTTGCATCAAGCACCAGTTTTATCTCGGGAGTCTTCTGAACAGGTTCTTCATATGAATCTTGAAGGGTGAAATCCTGGGCCAGAGTCAAGAGCAGGCTTCTGAATCTGAGCAACATGGAGCAGAGACGACAGGAACGGAATCGGTTATGTCTCAACTTCTGGCTGGAAAAGAATTGAAAAAGCAAGTGGCTGTAGCAGTTACTATCCTGCTTGTTACCTGCATTCATGATTGTGGAAACTGAACTTGCGCTAGTGAGGTTTGATATTCTACTAAAATGAGCCCCAGTCACTGCCAGAGTGCTTGCCACACAGCACCAACAGTACAAGAGCCCCGTGTTCAATGATCAACCAGTCTGTTTTCTGAACAACAGCCTCAGGGAGAATGGATTAAATCTTTTAATTAGATGCAGCCCCCACCAATCTGCTTTGTTTTCAGTCAATATGCTAACGCTTTTTAACCATGTAGAATGAAATAGCAGGTAAGATAATGTTGGCTGGGACAGTGGAGTGCAATAGGTGGAAAACATATCCACCTATTCCACAGAATTCCCACAAAGCTCTGGGAATTCCACAGAAACTCCCACGAGCTTCAGTGATACTGAACATATCTTGAAGTTACTCTAACATAGGTTTTCTAACTTAATGTTTAAACAAAATGTCTTATTTCTGGCTTAAGATAGTAAGAATCCAAACTGTTGTATAACAAATGCAATTTATGTCTAAATATAGTCCTTTGCAGCCATATTCAAGACTTCAGAAATCGTTAGCTACTGCAAGGCTTGAGTAGCTGCTAATTGGTGTGGTTTGTGGCCAGGACTCCTGAAGTCACCAGAGCAGGAACAAATGCACTTAAAGCCAGTTGTGGTATTTGGTTTCTGGTTTTATGTCCTCATAGGCCAGGTCTCTGGCAAGCAAACGTATTTACTGGCTTTCCACAGTGAAGTCCAAACAATGAAGAGATTTGCTGTATTGCTAATTATTAATTTGGTGGTGCTCTTAACTCTGAACACTGCAAGCTGTTAAATTGTGCTTGTGGCTGTGGGTGCTGTGCTGGCTTCCAGTGCTATGCTGTTTCCCTTGGCCTGTCCCATGAACTGTGTGAAGGGAAGGTGTCTTGCTGGCCACCAGCTGCTAGATACACGTTTAAGTAGTAACTGTGTGTGGAATGAAGGTGCTACGGCACACAGCGAAGGGTCTTGTATTTGAGGGCATAGGCACGGGAGTGGCTTAAAATCTGAACTTGAATAGTGTTAAGCACTTTAAATGCCTCTAGTAGAGGGTTCTTCCTTGGGGAAGTGCTCCAGGAGCACTTGCATTTTGCAAATAAAAATGAAAGCATGAAGGTGTGATAAAATACCTTTAAGAAAACTTGCCATCCTGATGTTCAGCCTGTGTCTTCAGCTCTGTATCTGTAGCCATCAGTCCTTAGATACACTCTGAACTTTTAGTCCTGGACTTTAACTTCATTAGTTGCTAAGAAAAAAACTTTGACTTTAATCTTAGTGAAACTGCATTATATTAATGGTTAATGAAAATATTTGGTGGTTGAAGGATATGCTCTGAAAGATGCTTGCTTAAAACTAACTTGAAACAGTTCTGTTCAGCTGTGGCCTGTGCCCTTGGTAGATTTGTGAGGACCTGTCAGAACTCAGGAGATTAAGGCCTAAGACTTACCTTTAAACTGAAGATTTTCCACAGTGTTTAACTCAAAATCATTTATCCCAGTTCAGGATAAGTATGCTGGGAAGGGCTAGCGCTCATACTAGGGCAGGGGTATCCTGTCTAGAAGAGACCCTAGTCTAGGGCACCCTTGACTAACAGCCTAATTTTTGCTGGTTTGCACTTGCTTTTTTTTTTTTACTTTGTTTCTTGAATTAATTTTTGTTTCTTTTGGAGACTTGGAGCTGGGGGACAAAAGTAGGTGTGGACTTAAATCCCCAGTGTATGGAAGACTGACAGAAATAACGTTTAACTTCAAATTGGTTTATAATAAGGGCAGTTACAAAGCTCTGCAAATCATTCTGCTCAGTGCTGTTGGTAAGTCTGATCTCTGGTAGTCTGCACTTCTAACATGACCTCACATCACACAGAAATGTACAGTGACTAATAACTGTGCAGTGATGTTGGCAGATGGAGCTGTGCTTACTGCTTCATGGTTCTAACGGTGTTGGCTCTCAGCACAGCTGGATGAGTGAAAGTTGGACTATGGAGCTAGAGGCAGCAGTACCACAAGCTCCAAAAAGCCTACCTTGATAAGCACAGTCTGTGAGGTAGAGAATGGGGAGGGTGAAAAGACTTGTGTTATGCCTGATTAAGAATTGCCCTTGAAGAGTTGATCTGTTCTGGTCCATAATCTAACAGTAAAAGATGCACTGAAGTGTATCTCCAAAGGGTATAGAGTAAGTGCTAAGGCAGACAGCTGGGTTTGTAGGGAACAGAGGCCAGCAAAGGATTAAGACTTGCATGAGTACTTGGAGCACGGCTCCTGAGAACCCAGATAGTTAAGAAAACTCTTAAGTGCCATTGGTGAAATCTGTTACCTAAAGGCCCATTCAGTAATGAAATGCTGAATGGTGTCTGTGACTTGAATTGGCTCTGTTTTGTGGATGGTACGTTCTTGGCGCCCCTTTTGGTGATGTACTGATCCCAGAGGCAGGAATGCTGGAAATGAGAGGGATGGGCCTGGTCCCTGTTACGTGAAGTTCTCCTGTGCTGCCCAAGTGCTGTGCAACTCTCTTTGCCATCTGTGTCCCATTCCTGAGCTGGAGAAAAGGAAATCTTTGACGTTGGCTGCATGTGCTGAGACCGGATGAACATGACTGAATTAGGTGATTACAGATTTCCTTGTGATGGGTTTATGTTGGTGACTAGCAAAAAACATTTGCTGTTAACCTGGTGTTTTAGTAAATCATCTAGCTGTGCATTTCTGGTATATCCTAGCATGTAGTTCTGAGACTCATAAAAGTCACAAGGTGAATTTAGGAGCAGATACAAGTGTGTATAGTACTACGACTGGTCTGGTACTTAGTCACTCTCTGCAATTTTTGGTAAGCTTGTTCAAGTGTGAATAGTTTCCCTGGGGAAGGAATGGGGTAAGGAATTGCCTGTCTTCCTGCTCTGTTAGTAAGGTTGTGTTTTTAATCAAGTCCTGATTGTTTTGTTTTTTATATATACACTAAGTGGGATAGTCTGTGGATACTAAACTGTTAGGAAGTGTACACAAAAATTGGAAACTTTCTTTCAAGTCTGCTGTTGTACCAGAGTAAACACTGGACTCAAAATGGCTTGTATTTCAAATGTTCTCACTAAACTTGATGCAGAAACATCTATTACATCAGGGCTTAACTTTCAATTTCAGCCATTGAGTGAATTCCAAGGACTTCAGCAAGGCTTTTGATACTGTCTCTCATGACGTCCTGATAGAAAAGCTGAGAGAGCATGGGATAGATGAGTGGACAGTGAGGTGGGTTGAGAACTGGCTGTCGGACTGAGCTCAGAGGGTTGTGATCAGTGGAGCAGAACCTGAATGGAGGCCTGTGACTAGCGGTGTTCCCCAGGGCTCAGTGTTGGGTCCAGTCCTGTTCAATATCTTCACTCATGATCTTGATGAGGGAACAGCATCCACCCTCAGCAAGTACCCGATGATACAAAGCTGGGAGGGGTGGCTGACACGCAGGAACACTGCGCTGCCATCCAGCGAGACCTGGACAGGCTGGAGAGCTGGGCAGGGAGAAACCTAATGAAGTTCAACAAAAGCAAGTGTAAAGTCTTGCACCTGGGGAGGAATAACCACATGTATCAGTACAGGCTGGGGGATGACCTGTTGGGAGAGAGCTCAGTGGAGAAGCACCTGGGGGTCCTGGTGGATGACAGGTTGGCTATGAGCCAGCAGTGTGCCCTGGTGGCTAAGAGAGCCAATGGGATCCTGGGGTGCATCAGGAAGAGTGTGTCCAGCAGGTCTAAGGAGGTGATCCTCCCCCTCTACTCTGCCCTGGTCAGGCCCCACCTGGAGTATTGTGTCCAGTTCTGGGCTCCCTGGTATAAAAAAGACAGGGATCTCCTGGAGAGAGTCCAGAGAAGGCTACAAAGATGATTAAGGGCCTGGAACATCTATCCTATGAGGAAAGGCTGAGTGAGCTGGGACTGTTCAGCCTTGAGAAAAGAAAACTGAGGGGGGACCTAATCAATGTTTATAAATACCTTAAGTATGGGATGCAGAGGGAATTGGCCAGCCCCTTTTCTTTGGTCTGTGGGGACAGGACAAGGGGCAATGGCTGCAAATTGGAGCACAGGAAGTTCTGCACCAACATGCGGAAGAACTTTTTCCCAGTGAGGGTGACAGAGCCCTGGGACAGGCTGCCCAGGGAGGTGGTGGAGTCTCCTTCCCTGGAGATATCCAAGACCCATCTGGACACCTATCTGTGCAGTATGAGCTGGGGAGCTGCTCTGGCAGGGGGGTTGGACCCGATGATCTCTGGAGGTCCCTTCCAACCCTGACAACTCTGTGATTCTGTGACTTCCAGGTTTCATGGCACTCTTGATCCGCCTTATGGTGAGTCTCCAGCTCACTGTGAAAGTATCATGTGGGAGATGAACCTGCATTGCAGAACAATCAAGCTGGGACTGCAGGCAAACCTGAAAGTGTGATGTGTACCTACTATAAAGGGTCAGGGGTGAGAAGATCAATTATTGTTTTAAAGAACTGTCCTGGTTCTGGCCAGGCCAGACCTCCACAATCAGCCAATACAAGTTAGCTGAGTCAGCCCAGGTGAGCTGAGTTAGCTGGAGCTGCTTTCCACACCACCTGACATCACTTGCCCATAAAAGCAGCTGGTTGGGGGAGGATGGGTCCTGTTCTTCATCTCCAGGACAGTTGGAGTGTGGCCAGGACATCAGGTCAGTTGGTTCTTACTGTGGGCAGCCCTCTGTAATTGTTGGGTCAGTAAGGTACTCTGTTAGCACTGGGTGTCTGTGTAACTAGATATTATTGTTCTGTATTCACTTTGATATTTGGCAGTAAACTGTCCTTATCCGAGCCCATGGTGGCTCTGCCTGTTTCTCCTCTGGGAGTGAGCAAGCAGCTTGGTGGGCATTTGGCCTCCAGCCAGGGCAAAACCACCATAAGAACAAAACCAAGTCCCAAATGCCAAGGCTGTAAACATAGTGATGGTTTTGTAGTGCTTTGATATCTGACTCATTGTTTCAGTGCCTGGAGCTATGAGTCCTGAGTTGCTGATACTCAGAATTATGGATGGATGGATTGCCAATAATAAAAAGCAGAACCTCTTCACTGTGAGGGTGACAGGCTGCTGAGAGAGATTGTGGAGTCTTCTCTGGAGAGAGTCAAAACCTGCCTGGATGTGATCCAGTGTGACCTGCTTGAGGTGATGCTGCTTTATGGGGGGGGGCTGGACCAGATGATCTCCAGAGGTCCCTTTCAACCCCTGCCATTCTGGGATTCAGTGAATACAGTACACAGTTGATGGTAAACAGGCCAACAGTACTGGCCTAAAATGCCTTCTCTTAGTTCTTGAGTGTATTGTGAACATGTCTTATGTAAGTTCTACTTGCTCTGAGAAATGCTCAGAGGGGTCTGCACAAGCTGCTGAAGGATGTATGAAGCTGCAGGGACCATGCAATCTGGGTAGAAGAACATGAGTTTTACCTTGTACAGTTTTGGAAGACTCATGAAAACCTTGGAGGTTAATGCTAAATACCTGTTGTGAGATAATATTGTTTTATTGGTATTTTTTATAAGTAATGCGTAACAAATTCATATTTGGCTTCAGGGTAACAAAGTAAAGCTTGAAAATGTAGAGAATGTCATGATAGCATAGGTAAGTGTCCTGGCCAGGACAGGGTTAACTTCCCAAGCAGCCAGCACAAGTGAGCTGAGCTGGCTAAGGGTGTTTTCCACACCATGTAATGTCATCGGCTGTAAAAAGGGCTGGTTGGGGTGGAGTGTGTCTTGGTGGCTCTAGGATAGTCCAAGTGGGGTCAAGCACTGGGTCAGGTCTGTGTCTTCTGCCTCAGGCTCCCTTGCTGTTCCCCTTTCACAGAATCACTAGGTTGGAAAAGACCCTTGAGATTGAGTCCAACCATACCTGTTCTTTACTAAACCATATCCCTGAGCACATCATCTACCTGTCTTTTAAACACATCCAGGGCTGGTGACCCAACCCCCTCCCTGGGCAGCCTGTTCCAGTGCACAATAACCCTTTTGGCAAAGAACTTTTTCCTAATGTCTAATCTGAACCTGCCCTGGAGCAGCTTGAGTCCATTCCCCCTGTGTCCTATCACCTGTCACTTGGGTTAAGAGACCAACATCCACCTCTCTACAACCTCCTTTCAGTTAATTGTAGGTGGTGATAAGGTCTCCCCTCAGCCTCCTCTTCTCCAGGGTAAACAACAGCAGTTCCCTCACCTGCTCCTCACAAGACTTGCCTTCCAGCCCCTTCCCCAGCCTGTTTGCCCTTCTCTGGACACACTCTAGAACCTTGATGTCTGTCTTGTGGTGAGTGGCCCAAAACTGAACACAGCATTCAAGGTGTGGCCTCAAGACTGTACTTTCACAGTGCTGTCAGTAACAGTCTGTACCCCAACCTATGGGGCTGTGTCTGCCCTCCTATGGGAGGGGTGAGCTTAGCTGCTGCCTGGGGCTGAACCGTGACAGTAGGTCAATCTCTTTACCTCCTCCACTGAATATACTTATGTCTGTTACACCTGTGAAAGAAAAAATGACTTTGAAAAAGTAGTAGTGCAGTGTAAGAGTTCAGCTGAGGCTTTGTGTATTTGAAAATAAATACCAAAGTTGAGTGATCTGCTTGTATGCTGGTATGTCCCTTGTTTTGTTAAAGGACTCTGTAGCAGATTTCTGTCCCAAATGCAGCTCAGGCTTAATGATGCAAGGGTGGGCTTCTTGCCTGCTGCAAGTATAAGCTGCCAAGTTTGGAAAGATGTGAGGGGGGGCTTTATTAAGGAGTGTGCAATACAAGGCTTTATGTAAAAAGTAGTGTGCCTAACTTGTGCTTTCATCTAGAATGATGTCACCAAGACCTTATACTTCAGCAGCAGCTAAACCTTTGACATAAGGTAAATTCAAGGGGGCAATGATGGTAGTGATGAGGCCAGAGAAAGTAGAGCTTAGGACAGAAAGCAGTAGGCACTTTAACAGAGTGATTCTCACCTCTAGATGCAGTCAATACTGGTGCCTCTGCTGTCAGATCTTGCTGGCTTGGAGGTGAGGTAAGCAGCTGTGGTTCAAGAAAAGGGTCATTCTTACACCCTACAATAGTCAGCTGTTGAGTTTTATTGAGCTTTAGTAGGGAAAAGGTATGTTCCATGCAGGGGACAAATGGATACAATTCTGTCTGCTCATGGATTCATCTGTGTAGAGAATAGATAATGTTCTCAAACATTGTTCTCAGATGTTTTCCTCATGCATTATGCAGCATGCTTCCCTAATGAAAGCTGGATAAGAGCTACTGAAACTTCGAGTTACCTTCCTCTCCTGAGGAAAAAAGCACTTAGTTGTAGCTAACAGTGTCTTCCGTGCTTCCTGTCGTTGTCTTGCTCATAAATACTTGATACCATTTATGTGATTATCTCTTACCAGCTTTAGTTGTGCCCATGTCCAGGTGATGTTCTCACTTGCTTCTTCATCCAGTGCCCAGTCCATGGTAAGAGATGGGCTTGATGCACCCCTCACATTTGGAGCCTGGCTTTGAGTGTGGGCACAGGCAGAACTAAGCCCTGAAGCTGGTGGTGTGATATTAGTGTGCTGGTAGCTTCAGAGGGACTGAACTGACCAGGCTGTGGTCGGTGGCTAACAGCCAGTGCTGGTTCTTGCCCTTTCTCCCTGTGGTCTGGCTTTCCCAGAGCACATGGCTCTGCTAGCGCTTGGGCGCTCCCTCAGCAAAAATGGCCAGTGTATTGCTGAAGTGGGGCCTGACAGCCCCAGGGAGATGTTTTGGAGATCCAGTCCTTCAATGGAATGGTATCTTAAGATAGAGGCTAAAAAGCCAAATCCTTGCTGTCTTCTGAGCCTTTAAGGATGCTGCTGATGCTTTCTCTTCCCCATCAGAAAAGGAAGTCAACAGTCTAGAGGGGGCAATGGGAGGGAGGGGAGACAAGAGTGCCAGGGAGGAAGGACTCTGAAAAGCTGCTGTGAGGGTCACATGAGTAGATGTGACTCTAAAATGAGGCTCATGGTCATAGAGTGACTACAGGTGAAAAGGCAAACCACTCTTTCTTTTCTTAAAGGAGAGGTATTTTAATTAGCTAAAGTGAAAGCTGAATTAATTTTTAACTTTTTCATTTGAGACCCCAAATACTTTGCTGTTACCTGTGTTGAGAGGCAAGGAAAAGTAAGTTTTCAGATAAAAAGAATTATTTTTCAAGATGAATGGATCGCGTGACCTGCATGGGATCACAGAGAACATCTCTGGGGGGAGCAGAACTTGAGGTCTACTGTGTCTGTCTTAGGATTTCACTTGAAAAATTGTGCTTTGAAACCTGGCATGGGGGGGTCAGAGTCCAGGAGTTGGGCAGGTGGTGGTTTGAAGTCCTGAAATACAGGGCAATGCTGGATGCTGGTCTTTTTGCTGGAATGCATTAGAATGTTCCAGGGAAAGCCATAGCTGTCTCTGCGCATGGGTGCACTTGGGCACCTACTGCACACTTTCCTTCTGCAAATCCAACACAGAGTGGTTTGAAAGTGTGAAACATATATTTCACAGATTACCATGAGGATCACTTTAATCAGCTTTGAGACCTGCTAATGCTGTAGAGATCTTTGAAGGACTACTGCTGTTCATCTTCATGCAGCCAGTGCAAGAAGGAATGAGCATGTCTCTGTGCCATCGCTGGAAGAGATGCTTCTCTCTAGGTAACTGTACAATGGGCAGATGCTTTTCTTACACGTTATACTGAACTGTGGGTGGACAGAATAAACAAGAGCAGCTTTGGGAGCACTTTAGAGCAAAAGGTCAGTATGTATTCGGGAAATCTTTCTAATCTAGTGTTGGCTAGAAGCCAGTGTTAGAGGTCTCTGGGCTTTTAGTAGAAGAAAATGGATAGCTTTACATCATGAGCATACAAATGGGAAAACATTTCTTTTTTTCTTGTTTAAATTGTTCTCTTGGAAATCAAGATCAGCTGTGCTTGCAGCTGATCTGCTTAAAGCTGTTAGTAAATTGTTATAGGAACAGATGCATTGTAGAAATGAAGAAATAAAAAAAGCACTTGTGTGCCAGAATATGAATAGAGTTGTGATGTGCCAAAGATATTTTTAGCTTTAACCAGTATTAGTACAGGGGAAGAAAGGCTCAAAGGTGGGAGGAGGAAAGGCTGTAAGTATGCTGTTCAGTGGATTAGCTTTGACTGTCAGTTATGCTAACAAGATTTCTGATGGCTGTTGTTAAAATATTCCACTAATCATGTAATGGATCCGCCGTGCTTGATAGTTATATACATGCCCCACAGACTGGATAGCTGTGACTAATCCTAGGTGTGTGTATCTGAAGTGCTAGAATTCAAGGGTCATCCTTGAGTGGTGGCATTATTCAGAGGAGAGGTGCTTATTCTTCTTTGAAGTGGAAGAATCCAGTTTAGCTGTAACTTCTGCCACCTCATGTTTACTTGTGAAAATTGCTTTAACAATCCAATTTCTGATAAATTCAAGGGACTGCAAATAATGCTCGAGGAGGGGAGCATTTGACAATGCACAACGACAATTCTACTATGGTTCCAGGGCTAAACTGAGTCTGGAGTGTGGGAAGACTTCTTGAGCTGCACATTCAAAAGAGATTTCTTAGTAAAGCACTGTTTCAGTGAGGCTCACTGCATGCAGAATGGGCACAGTCATGTTTCCATGTGTTTACAGTGAAATCTGCACTTGCAATGTTGCCTTGTATGTAAAATGCTGGTCTGCTGGCCAGTCTCCTTGACATGGTCTCAAATAACAAAGACTTTAGTGCTTCCTAATATGTGCAGATGTGTTTTGAGCTTGACTGACATACAGCTGGAGAGCCATGCTAATCCATGAGTTTAAAAAAGAAGTGAAGAAGCAGAGAAATGTTTCATCACCAGTAGTTTCACAACTCTGTAATCCCAACCAGGGAACACTAGTGCCTGGTGTATGAGGTTCTCACAGAATCAAGGCCTCCATTGCCATCTCCAAAGCTGCCTTGCTGCTGCTTATAGGGCTCCAAGTTACGTACTGCTAGCTGGAAAAAACTGATGACCCTGCTTGTAGGGTAAGTGCCTTTGTAGTGTTTGGTAAGGGGTGTGTATGGGACTCGTGCAAAGTTTTCAGAGTTGGACCTGAGTTTGAGAAACAGTTTGAACCAGCTCTTAGTAAACCCTTTGTATGTGAAGTATTTGGATTTTGGTGTTTCAGGGACATCTTGGGAGACTCCTGGGGCTTATTGGAGCTTATTTAAAATTCTGGTGTTGAACAGCAGCTGCTGAAGCTGAGTGTTCACCATTGTGTCAAGCCGTTAGATCTAATTTATCTGTTGCCTGATAGTTATTTTTTCTCAGGCCCCGGATAGATCTTTGATTCTCATAAATCAGACACAACATTCTATACCAGAAAAAAACCTACTTGAAGTCCAGGTTATGGTGACAAGCTGCTAGCAAATAGACAAGTGAGTCTGGAGAACAACTAAGGAAAGAGTGGAATAGGAATGAAGCTTCTAGAAAGGCCCTTTTCCTACACTGCACTATGGGAACTTAATGACAAGCCATTGTTTTAACTGGTGTCAATTACTGGTTCACCTCATGTTTCTGTAAACTCAGTCTGGAAGCTGGAAAGAGGAAGGGACTAACTTACTGATGGATACAGGTTCAGCCTTGGGATTTAGCTGACAGTTGTGGCTGTAAAGCATGAGACAGAATAAGAATAGATAATGTTTGTCTCAGGCAGCTTTATTAGCTTAGCATTATCAGCAGAAGCTGCTTGTTTTTGACACTAAGTGAGCAGGTACAAAATTACTTGGGAGATGGAGAAGAGCTATTTTGGGCAAAGTGCTATTCCTCTTGTGGTCTCACCAAGGCAGCATGGGGATTATTAGAGGGAATAGAAACATCAGGTCTTTATTTTGCCATTCAAAGAAGGAAAAAATGCATTAAGGAGACCTGAACTCAGACCACAGGCAACCTTAGTCACCTCTGCTCTTCCTTACCCAAGTATTCAGTTTACTCATATTTACTTTGAATAATGTGGCTGCCCACTGCTCATACAGTGGGGAGTGCATATTATTGGGAGGGTCTGCTTC
This sequence comes from Laterallus jamaicensis coturniculus, assembly GCA_022605575.1. Classification (NCBI taxonomy): domain Eukaryota; kingdom Metazoa; phylum Chordata; class Aves; order Gruiformes; family Rallidae; genus Laterallus; species Laterallus jamaicensis. Next base: position 11,843,006 of record JAKCOX010000012.1, read on the forward strand.
TTATCCCTGGCCTTCTTGGTAAGAGTTCTGCTGTGTCTCCTGAAGTACACAGCCCTTGTGCAGGATTGTGCACCTGCATCATCTCGCATATAGTTTCTGCTAAACCATATTTCACTCCTGCAGCAGCATAATCCTGGCTGCTGCTTTTTAGTTCTCTGAAGTGTGCCTAGCATTCTGCTAGGGATCTGTTCTGATTGTTAGTGGCAACATTTAGCTGCTTCATGGAAATGATTTTGGGCGTGTGCATCAAAATCCAGGCTCCAGTGTCTGCAGCATGCAATTACATTAACAATTTGAGTCTGCTCTTCAAAACAAGATGTTTTATGCCTTGAACTTCTTGGAGTTAAGAACTTTAGAGTTGGTAATTTAAGATTATCTACACCTTTTTCAGTATTGTCAAATTGAGTTTAAATCAGGGATTAAAAGCAAGAAATTAATTACTACAAGTCACACACCCTTCCTGATCAGGTTTATGTTACCAGGGCTATGCAAATTAACCTGAACAGATGCTTTTGTATAAGTTGAGGCTACAAGAAGTTTTTCACAAATACCTGCAGTTCCAGTTACCTACTGTGAGGGCTACTGATCCTGTGTATCTATTAATGTGAGATTATCATCTCTTTAACTACTGATCCACCTTCACTGTGAGTATCTTTGCATCTATCATAACGCTGCCGTGTTTCTGTAGCAATCCCTCACTGGCAAATGAGTCCTCCTTGGATTTACCAGTGTATCCAAGACTTTCTTTTGGCTTAGCTGAGCCCCCTGAAACACACTGTTAGGTGTTTGCACTCTAGGATTTTTAACTCCTAGGTATTCCTGAAGGCTGGATTAATACATCTCTTAGACTGATGTGTTTAAGGTATATGTAGCTCTCTGGTGCTAAAAGCAGGCAAGCCCAGCCCAAGCTATTGGCTATTCACTTATCTTCTGGTTTTGACTGATTAAATGAAATTATCACCACAGTTGGTCTTGAGGAGGTTGACAAGTGATATCATTCCAACATGAAAGGCTCTTTCCTAGGGAAAAGCTTAATAAACTCTTCCTGCATGGCAGCTTCTTTTGCAGAATGCTTCACTGTCTGCTCTTACAAGCAACTACTCTTGTGTTTTAAGCAACTTGTGAAATCCCTGAGCATGATCACATTGCCTAATGTTCTTGCCCAACAATACCCTTCTTAATCTTGTTAACTTGGATAATCTATATACATATTGCATAGCTCTGAAGAGAAAGTTACAGACCTGTGTCTGTTTAATTTCCTTTGCAGTATCTGGGTTAGCTTGATCGATGACAACTTTCTCTTTTTATCTTGGGAGTTCAGCAAATAAGCTTCCTTTGCTCAGTCTTCTGTCATGCTACTGAAGCTTTATTTACTCCTGATATCCTCTTGGGGGCTGCTGTTTTTGCCAGAGCCTCAATTTCTCTATTGGGCTGCATCTAGCACAGGAAAAAAATCATATCTTCAAATCTGACTTTTCTGCTGTGCATAAGATAGCTTTTCTTCCTTCCTGTCCCTCCTAAAAGATCTCCTACAAAGGTATGGGTATCTTTGTGTTGTAACTTAAACAGGAGAGTGATCTGGGAGCTTTAAGTCCCCCTATTCCAAGTTTGACTTGCAGTGTGACTCTTTCATAGCAATCCTCAAGTTGCTTGACCTGAACAAAAGGTTTTTCCAGTGTTATCTGTTGACAAACATAAATTCAGGTTAACTTTTAAGAATAAGAACTCTAATCTGATGGAAGTCACTTGGCTCAGTCAGTATCCTGATAGTTCTGCTGGAACCTGTAACTCCTTTTAAAATAGTAAAAACCATGGTGCTGTTTATGGAACTTAAAAACAACTTGAAGTAAAACAGACCTCCTAAATATATATATTCTATGGATATATATACCTTTAAAGAGCTTCTCTTCTTGATGCAACCTTACTCTTAAAATAGAAGGTAAATGTCACCTGAGCAGGAATGCTGTACTATGTGTGCTTCTCATTTAGCAAATGCAAGAGCTGTTACATCTTCAGGCAGAGCAGCTCTTGCACATTTCTTGAGGGAAGCAAGAGGTGTTTTGTGTCTTAGTGTTAACTTCAAGGCTGTGGCTATTATGAACCCTGGGTGATCCAAGAACATCTTACTTGGAAGACAGATATCTACAAAGAAAGCAAGCATGTTTAGAATTGCTTGTGATAATATAAGAAAACAAAAGCTCTGTAGTGAATTATTCAAGAACTTTTGTTCTTCAGACTTGAGTATGTCAGGACACTTGCCTATAATCTTGCACTGGTTAAACACTGTAGAAGTCATCTTAATTCTAAAAAAGACATCTTTAATGCTGTTCAAGTTTTCACATAACTCAAATTTAAGGTAAGCAGTTTATCCCAGCCCTGATGGGAACAAAGCTTTCCTGGAGGGCTTGGTAGCAGAGTTCATGCCCTGCATGTCCTGTAAAAGCATGCTGTGCTCTGCCTGTTTCCACTCCTACCTGTATATGCGTCTAGATTCACTTTCAAGTTGGCTTTCAAACAGTAAGGCAGCTAAAGAAATAGTGCAGGAAATAGGGTATTTTGGGTACAAACTTAGCTGGGCTTCAAAGACGCTGTTTATTTATGAACTTGTTGGCAATTCTCAACTGCAGAACTTCTCATTTGGTGTCATCTTTGATATTCAGTTTGTGAAGATAATCCTGCAAAAAGGATGTTATCCCAAGAAAACTGATGTTGAATCACTGAATCTGCTCTTAGCAACCCACCCCAAACCTGTATTTCAGTGCAGGCCAAAGCCCAACCTTGTCTGTCACCTCTCTAAATCATGGGTCTCAGCAAACTGAACGTCTGAGAAGTTAACATCTTTTCTTGAGGCTAAGCCTGTAACAATAACACCATGTGTTCTGTAAATGAGAGAGTTTGGAGGCTTTGGGGGAGGATCTTTCACTCTGACAGAAGTGGTCTCAAACTTTTCTTAAATGAAAACTGCCACTGAATGCAGTTGGGGAAACACGAGGAACTCTGTCTACTTAAAGCTTTGATTTGGGACTATTTAAACTTAAAAGCAATATAGTTGCTGTTAGAAAGGACTTTTGGAGGCTAATTCATTTCTACTCAAGTGTGATCAGCTTCTTTTAACTTAATGTCCTTTCTTCTACTAGGTCCTAGTCCTGCAGATGGTGTTACATGCTTGGTAGAATGATTCCTGGCTATGACCCTTAATATTACCTGAGGTTCTAAACTTGATATGAAGCCTGTCTGAACTTTGTGACAAACCTGCTGTTTCTCATAACCTGTGGTTCTGCTGTCTGGTGAGGTGCTTAATTGCTCCATCATCACTTGCTCTTAAGTGGCACACATGTTAGAGCAATCAAGCACCTCCCCAAGACAGAAGTAGTAACTAGCTGGCTGCTGATCTATTTAAAAGTGATACAGTTTCAGTAAGAGTTCTTCTGTGACTTCTGACAGTTGGCAAGCATTCCAAGTGACTCATCTTTAAAAACACTACAGAATTCACAACACTTTATTTACTCAATCACAGAGAAGCTATAATTATTACTGAGCAGACATTAAGGAGACAGATACACATGGAAAATGCCATCTTTGCAGGCCCAGTGAAGTAAGAGTATTAAGCTGTAATTCATTGCTTTTCAAGTGATAACAAATGCAATGTGAATTTGTCAGGGCATCAAGCCTGGTTTCTCTTAATGATGAGAGAAAGCTATAAAATCTCTTGATATTTTTGTCAAGCTTTAATCCTTTTTCTAAAAGAAAATGAAGTTGTTAAAGGGTGTGAAGTAAGAGCTTTGAATAAACGAATGGGTTGACTCATGGAACAGTTGGGAAACAGTGTTAGACTCCTGCAGTAAGTGCCTCATGCCTCAGAGTTGAAGCCTGATGTATTGGACTGTTTAAATTCCATAAGGATCTAAGTTCCTTTGGACTAAGAGTAGGTGGTGACACTGGTGGTAGACTTTCATTCAAGTGGGGAGGCAGAAATACTAGGAAGAGGTCTTGGAAAAACTAATAGCAGAGCTCAGGACATACAAGCCAAGCTTAATGATATCTTTGGCAAGTGAACAGAGCTGCCTTACTAGCACACCAAAACCATGTGGGCTACTCCTGTAGAATCTGTCTCCTTTTTCCAAGTCGTCTTGACTTCTGAACATCACACAACAAACTTAGATAAATCTATGTACAGGGTGTAGGTGTGAGATGATTCAGATTTCAGATTGGTGCAGTTTTGAAGATCCAAAAGCTGGTCATAGAATTCTAGAATCAAGGTTGGAAAAGATCTCAAGTCCAACATACAAAATGAACAGGCTATGAGGTACAATGGTCTCTACTATTAATGCAGTATTAATATGCTGAACCATGAATAGGCTATTGGAAATAAATTGCATAGCAATGTTGCGAGTCCTTGGGCAAATAAGAGAAGATGCAGGTCTTCTGGGAGTCAAACCTTCCCAGAGTGAAAAGTTGGTCTGCCCTAAAGTGAAGTCAAGGAGTCTGCCTTTGGATGCTGCTGAATAAGTGTTGCTCAGAGTTCAGTTTTAAGTTCAGGTTTGTACTGTTTTTACCCATAACCTTACTCAAACAAGGAGCAGAGGTGAAGTTATGTAGCTGAAGCAATGGTCTGCATGTGATCAGGTCTTATCAAGGGAGATGCCTTCTGAAGGTGGCAGAGCCTCTGGGACTGCTGCTGACCAGGAGTCCCTCAGAAGCTCAGGGTGCACTAATGTTTCTGCATGTGAGGAAAGAGAACATCTACAGCCAGTAGCATAGGTCATAGCATCTGCAGACTTCTGGGTGTGATCTGCTTAGTAATGGGGGAGGGTTGTGGAAGGCATTCCTGATGGGCAGGATTACTGGATAATCTTCCAAAATGAAGCTTATTCCACTAAGAGTTGAAGCAGATGACTTGAGCCACTTTGAAAAATGAAAATCTTCTTAGTAGAGCTGTTTCTACATTCTCACAACTCTGCTTTGAAAATACTTCAGTGCATGTGAAGAGAGAGCAAGTGCTGTTGTCCTTGGGGCACCTATCGTGGAGAGAGCAGCTAAGGGCTTACGTAGTGCATTAAGTAAACCTGCATTAATACCTCTGAATTTTATCACCTATGTTGACTCAGTTAAAGTTGTGGGACAGCTTCATGATAGCTGGTGTTGAAGAGTAAGCAGGAAGACTTGAAGCATTGGTCAGGAAAAAATGAAACAAGAAAAAGCCTTTAAAAAAACCCCCAGCAGTGTTTGCAGCATGTTTGTTCTAGAAAAATTGCATTTCTGTTCTGGAGCTTGACTAGGAAAACAGATGAAAGCTGCTTCCTTGTACTTAATGCTCTTAAGAGTACTGTTGTTTGATCTCCTTTGCCGTTACACAACATGAAATCAATGAGTGAGAACAGCAAGTATCCAGTAGTGCTCTTAGCTCTGTTTTTCTGAAGGGGAAAATACCCACTCAGCAAGGTTGAGTGGTCCTCAATGTTGTAGCAAGCTTCTTCAGGCTGAGTAACCCAATATAGTATTATAATGGAATAGTATTGCATAACACATTGTCTTACATATTTCACATCCTCAATTTATGTCCTTTTTCACAAATACTTGCAAGTTGGCACATCTCTGCTGTCTGAATCAGCATCAACTGAAATGCAACCAAATCAATTAATTAGCCTCACATGAGTTCAGCCTGATGTCTCCAAAGTATGAGTTCAGTGTTCAGTACTTGCCTTGGGCAAGAGACAGTGCTGTGGCAAGTGAGGTTTGGGTGGATTTTTTCTTTATCAATTAGCTTTATTGGCCAGCCTTGTGCAGCTTTTTTTGGCTCCTGGAATATATTGTAAGATGAATGGGTAATGTTGCCCTCCTGTGGCTAACATCTAGAGGACGTTTGCACTAGCAGTAACGAATCAATCATTCAGAAAGTCTGGGGTTTAAGAGTAGGATGTTAGCTTAACCCTAGAGTCTATTTAAATAAAGACAAGTACTGGGGATGTGTGAGAACTTAAGTGTTCGATATATTAAGGTTGTATTAGGACTGAAGCTTTTCCCTCGAGCTATAGTTAAGGATGATAGAATGTCAGGGGCCTCTCCTCGTTCTAAGAGTCCTTTTGAGCCACAGAATGATCAGAGCGGCTTGCAGCATGATCTTTAGCTTTATACAGAAATCAAAGTAGTTCCTGGACTTGGCTTTACACTAGTTGCTTCTCAATGCTATCTTTTAAGGGACTCTTCAAATAACCCTTTTGGAAGCTCCTTTTGAAACAAGTCGCTTCAGTCTTGTCTAGAAGCACCTGTCCTGCCTTGCACGTCCATGGGTTAGTCCATAAACCAGTGTTCTTTCCTGAAGTACTTCCAGCTCAAGTGATGTAAAGCAGCATCTCCGGGGCTCAAAGGAAGGGGAAAGCAGTGAATCTGTCTCAGACCACTCGGGTAATAGGCTGAGGTTTGACAGGAGGAATGGCTAGTGTCCTTCCCTTCAGTGCTGGCGTTCTGTCGGTGCAAAGCTCGGCAGTGCTTCATAGGACCCAAGTCACTCCAGACCTGCTGGACTTGGAAGCAGTTTTCATCTTTGAAGCTGCAGGTGTTAGGAAGTTTCTTGCTCCCCGCAGCCCAAAGCCGAGTCCCTGAGGATAAACCCTGCAGGCAGCCCCCGCCGCAGCTGTACGGGGCGCCCGGCGGAAGGCAGCGTGCGGAGCGGACACGGATGCGAGGGGCCGTGCCCGTGGGGCCTGGGTGAGGCCAGGCAGCAGCGATGCGTCGCTCCGTGCGTGTGGGTTTCGGCAGGGCCGTACGGGACACGGCGCCTGCGGGCAGGTGGCACGCAGGAACCTAACGGTCCCGGGGCCTCGCGGCGCAGCGGGGGCTGCTGGAGCCGCTGGCTGCCCGCGATGCCCCTTCATCGTATGGGTACGGCTTCGAGGCGGGCAGCGCCGGCCCCTCGTTCCTCCCAGCCGGCTCTCGGCCGGAGCGGTTACGTGCCGGTGCCGACCGACCCGGAGCAAGCGTTGGCGGCGCTCCGGGGGCGGTGCGACAGCTGCGCCCCTCCCCGCGGCCCTGGGGCGGGGCGGGGGGCGCGGACCCCGGCGCTCTCCTCGGTGCCAGCTGGCTTCGGCCTGGCTCCGCCGCCCCCTCCCTGGCCGCCCTTTATTTATCCACCTCCGCGGCGGTAAACACCGGGGAGGGAGGGTGTGCCCGCCTGCAGTCGCCGTTCGCCGCCCGCCCCCGGTCCTTCCCCGCGGCGCGGCCCCGCCGGGAACTGCCGCGGGCCCGGGGCCGGCCCGGCAGGTGCGGCCCCTCGCTGACCGCCTTCCCTTTGCGCTCTCCTCGCAGGGCCTGTCTGTTCCCCCTCGGGCTATAAGAAGGCGGATGATGAGATGTCCGGAGCCACGTCCTCGGCGGATCTGGACGAGGCACCAGCCCGCACCATTTACTTGAACCAGCCCCAGCAGAGCAAGTTCCGCGACAACTGCGTCAGGTACGGAGCAATCCCCGCTGCTCTCCTTCCAGGCGGCAGCCCGCACGCCCCGCAGCAGCGGCTAGGGAGGGCTCTGGCCCCTCTCCCGACCTCCTGTCCCTGCTCAGATCGGGTTCAACGCAGTAAGTTGTACATCCGCCGAGGCAGCCGGGTTTGGCTGAAGAGGCATAGTAGGGCTGGGGGAAGGGGGGGGTCCAGCAGCAGCAAGGAGTAAGCTGCTTGTACCAACAGTAGTGAGAGCAGGGAGCTTGTAGGGCTGCGTGGGTAAGATGCATGAAAAGATTTTTGGTTCAGTAGGGCTCCCTGCTCAGTAAGGCTGCTGAATTTTGGAATAACAGGACCAGAGCCTGGAATCCCAGACACACAGTTAATCTATGAAAACTTAGTGTGAGATTTGAATTGAATCCATTGGGTAAACTCCATGGAGTGTTGCCTTAAAAAGTAGCATCCGATTGTGAGACTAGGTACAGGCAAGTATAAAAGTAAAGAATAGGAAGGCAGAAATAAAACAAGTCTAACAAGAATAGCTATAGATACTACAAACTCTCACCCCCCCTGCTTACGAGACTGTGGTCCACTTGTGGTCTTTAATTGGAAGACTACAGGGAGTTTGCTTCAGCATACAAAGCTTTTCATTGTAGGGATGTGTGTGTATGTTAAGATTTCTGTTGATATGATTGTTACTATAGCTGGGAAGCACAAAAAATGCTCACTGAAACATGGAGTATGAGGATGTGTAACATAAGCAAGTTGTAGCAGTACTAACTAGGTGAACAGATGTCTCCTGTCATGACTAAGGAGGAGCGTTATGTAGCACACTTCTGTTCAGTAATGCAGATGTTTGGGTTATTGTTCAAAGAATGGTTCCCACAATAAGTGCTTTTATGAAAAGAGAGGAGCTTTATATTCTGCTGAACTGATGCTTTCTGTTAGCTGGCTTATTGTGTGTATTATTAAGGGATAATTCTGTCTACCAGAATGGTGCTAGCGTGTCAGGTAGTGTAGCAGCTTAGTTACATGAGATTTTCTCATCAACTTGTACTTGCCTAGGAAGGTCTGTGGCTTAAGAGCACTTCAAATTACATATATTTATTAGTTTGTTGGTTTTCCTGTGTAGGCAGTGACATTGGATGTTTTCTCAGTTAATATTTGTTTTCCTGGGCTACATATGACCTGAGTTTAGCTGTTTTCTGTGGCTGGTCTACTTGTGCTTTTCCCACTCTACAAAAAGAAATTATTGGAATAGGAGGTTGGCAAAATCTGTAATTTAGGTTTTCTTGAAGGGATTCTGCTCTGGCTAAACTGTATGGGGGAAAAATAGTGACTCTACTATGAAGAACTTGTTCCTGATAGCCCTGTTACCAACACCTGAAGAAACAGTCGTGCCCAACTCGTGGTCTGGAAGCCATCTCTTGGTGGTAGCTGTAGATAGCTTTTCAATTGCTTGTTGCAGCTTTGCCTCTGGGCAAGGGCAGCCTGAGTCAGGAGGATTATTGGTGTAAGGGATAGGACAAAATGCAGGTAGTGTAGTAGGAAACTGCTTAGAGATCTTGGCTACTTAGCATAGTTTAGAAATGAAGTTCACTTTTTATAAAAATGTGCTTCTGCTTACAAAGACAACTTTTTTAAAGGGTGGCAGGCTTTGGCTGTGCTCTCTCCATTCTCTGGATGAGCTTACTTCCCTTACCTACTCAGAAGGGATTCAGAGGTGACTAGAGCTGGTAGTATCTGGATAAGGATGGTGTCTGTGGGGTATGAGTGACAGCTTATTAATTCATTTATATATACTGGATTTTCTCTTGAGGAATTTGAGTTCTGTGTTGCCCCTGGGCTCTCCCTGTCTTCAGCTTCTGGATTTCTCAGTGTCACTGGATTTGGAGATGTATTGCTTCCATGGGAGGCATCAGTGAACAACAGTGCAAGGCACTGCGTAAGCAGATAAGCGTCTGTACACAGGGCTTATGGAAAGTGAAGCTGAAAGAGATGAAGTTTGTTGTAAATTGTGTGACTTCTGCCTGTCACCTTTTGAGAGTCATCAAGGAGCCTCTGAACATCAGTGGGATTTTCTGAAATAAACATAGGAAGCTTTTTTCCAAATTAAGGGGGAGGGTGTGGAATAGCTTACTCAAAGTTGAGCGAAATACAGCAAGAAGTGGAGGCAGAGGGTGGAGGAAGGTAGGTTCCTGGTGTGGTATTTCATCTAGGATGTTCTAAGCATATTGAACTTAGCTTTTACAATAGCACTATATGTTACTTAGAAGTAGTACTAGTGAATTATTTTAACTAGTCCAAAAAAAAGCCCTGCCCCAAACCACATTGGTACTTACTACTTTTGCTTCCACAAACATAGACTTCCCTTTCATCAGCACCTTTCATCAAAAAAGCTAAGTGGATGGAAAACACTTCCAAAAGTCTTTATAGTGGAGGGATGTAGAAGCAAGAATGGTTCTTCCTTCCCCAGGCTTTCTGGTAAAGAAATCTGAGTAGCCATTGCTCTACAAATTCTCAAACTTGTTCATGCTCTTCAAACTCTGGCACAAACCACCTCAAAGCCTAATGTGGTAAAACTTTGTAGGCTGGATTTAGTGTTGTTTTTTACAAGCATGTGTATCACAGAATTAGGTATATATGGCTGTCACTGTTCTTGGTTACGCTGCAGCAGCAGTCATTTCTCTGTAGGAACATTTGTATACCTGCATTAGAAGTTATTTTCACCCCTCCTGTGTTCAGTTTAAAAAACTCTGTACATGTAACTCTCTGGCCCTTTTAATAAAAGGTAAATGATCTTCTGAAAACAGAGGAAGTGTTTTAGAAGCTTTGAAATGTATTTAAAAAACCCACCCAAGAACACACATAATTACTGTGTCCAATACAGCTGTAGTTGTGATGTTAAATACATTTGCTTTTATGAAAACAAACTAGTACCTGTTTTGACTTGTTCAATATAGTTTAAATATGTGTCTGTTTAATAGGGGCACTTCTGTACTTGAAACTCAGTAAGGAATGGAACACTTATGTCCTGAAAACTGCCAGCCACTCTGCACACAGCTCCATGCCACTTAAAGGCAATAACCATAATCTGTGCAGGCATTCTGCGTTTGAGGATTGAAGTCTGCTAACAGCCATCATAAATGGAAGACATCCCTGGCTACAGGCAGTGTGAGATAGTAGCCATGCTGCTTCAGAGACCCTAGCCAGCACTTTTTTCCCTTCTTTCCAGGGTGCTGGAGGAAAAGGCTTTCTTTGTACTTCTTGAAAATACTGGCTTTTACTTCTGACTTGGGTGTGGAAACACAAAATGATAGTGGATCATGGTTTCCAACCTCTAACTCTCCTGCTGTTGGCTTGATTCAGCATGAATAATGACAGTAGCTTGTATACTCATTATGTTGGATCATCAGCACAGCATGAAAATAACTGTGTAGCAGTTGGCTGGTGGTTTTGACTTAAAATGTTTATTGCTGCCTGAGTTTGCCTGCTTGCTCAAACTGTGTTTCCTTATTATCAAGTTGGGTTTATGATTACATAAGAGGAGATGCCTTGGAAGTTGTTATTTTATAGGTTGAAAGCAAATTTGCCCGTTGCCTTGTAGAAGCACAGGCATACAGTTGGGGTGTAATGATGGAGGCTTGAATGCTGTCAGTACTTCTGAGATCACTAAACTGGCAAGAATACTTTTCCAGATATTCACTCAATGAAGACTGTCTTACTTTGCTTCACATGAGAATGTTCTACAGATCTGGTTTTCATGTAAATAGGATTGCTTGGTGGTCCTTAGGAATACAGGAATCTACTCTGACATCAGTGACTCATACTGGCTGGATAACAGGACTATACTGAAACTCTTTTCCAGCACGTGTAGTAAAAATTGCCAGTTAAGCGATTTGAGTCCTTCACTTGCAGTGTGTTAATGTCAATGCCAAAGTAGAGGGAACTTCAGGGGTTTTTAAATCCAGGAAACACACAAATGCTGAAATTAACTTAACATTTCTAATTGTCTTCAAATTTTTGAAGTACATAGAAATTGCTGTTGTAACTTTTGGTTTATTTAATTCTTATATTCAAGTCTGTTAAGTGCGTCCTGGTGCAAATCTGACATGAGGCAGGACTTCCAGGTTCAGTGGCTTGAGTGGAAGATTGGGGCACAATAGCAGGCAGGAAAGGCAAGATTCTACTCATATGCTCTGAGTGGATCTTTGAATCCAGAAGTCTTGTTGAAAAAGCTTTTCATCAGAACAGAATTGATAGCTTGATCTATTAGGAAAATCCCCTAAGAGGCACTCTACTGATCAGAAACTTTAGTCTGGGGAGTTGTCTTCCCATAGAGGAAAAAGGTAAATTTTCTAGCAGAACATAAAGAGCAAAAAGCCTTCATTCTTCACTTTTAAACTGTGCAGGGTCTTAAATCTCAAGCTGGCAAGAGAAAAAAATACTTGTTCATAAGTCAAATATTCTTTTGTGCTAAATTCCTAATGGTGGTGCAAAAGGTTTCTAATGGCACTGCAAGTCCTGTGTTAAACAGGCTGGTTTTTATTGTAGTCCTAGGCTGTCCTGTAAGTCTCTGCAGGATGCTTGCTGGTGCTGAGAATTCAGACTGTCCCTACAATTTTTAGTTTCAGCTCTGTCACATTAAATGCAACAAAAGACACTTCTGTCTTTGCTTGGTACTGTCGAGGCCATTTGCAATTTAGAGGTATTGGTGCTTTTTGAACGTGTGTGGAGATTCTCATCTGTGAGCACTGTGGTGCTTAATGAGTCCCTGGTGCTGAAATAGGAGTTGCTGGTATCACTAGCCAATTAGTGTTGACCCTTGTCACATGAATATCCCAAGGAGTGCTTGCTATGATCTGCAGCTGAAGATGTGAATGGTTGTCTGCTGTGTGCAAGTGCATTTATCTGCACTTCATACTGTGGACAGGTTGTCCTGCTTTTGGCTGGGCATGGTGCTGTGTTTGGGAGTTAGGATGAGAGCGGTGCTGATAACACACTGTTGTTTGTAGTTGCTGCCAAGCAGTCAGGGACTTTGGGTTGTTTGTATTGCGCTGCTAAAGGAGAAGGTGGGTGGCACCCAAGAAGCCGGGAGGGGACACAGCTGTAACAGGTGACCCAAACTGGCCAAAGAAGGTGTTCAACGCTGTGGATGATGGCATGCTTAGTATACCTGAGGGGTGGGCAAGGAGGCAGTTTGGCTTGGGCAAGCTGAGTGTTGGCTTTGGTTGATGAGCTGTACATCACTTCTGTATATAACTGTGTTATTTTATTCCACTTCTGTCCTATTGGACTGTCTCTATCTCAACCCATGATTCTTCCCTCTTTCCTCTTCAATTCTCTTCCCCATCCCACTGAGTGAGCAGACCTCTGTGCAGTTTTTCTACCTGCCAGACAGGTTAAACCATCACACCAGCGTTTTCCTTGCACTAAAGTGTACTTTTGCTCTTCAGGTAAAGCTGCTGCTACTTGTGTCTAACTTATTCTTGGTAGAGTTCAGACACTGTCTCCACTTGTACTAGTATTTGTATTGCCTTTGGAAATCTCTTCTGTTGTCATGTGAACAGATCACTTGTCTGACTGCAGAAAAGCATTTTGGGATTCTTCAGAGAAGGGCTGTATTATTATATCCTGAATGGTAGAAGTGTAACCATGTATTAAACTAATCCTCTGCTAACTCTTCAGTTTTAGGTAGACACTGTTCTTAACTGAAAAGAAATACTCAGTGTTAGGTATTTCTTGTAAATCACAAAATAACTTTTGTGCAGCTGTTGCTGGTATAATCTGTCACAGGGAAGAAGGCTTGGGTACAGCTACAGAGGGATTTTCAGCTATTAAAACTTAATAAAGCTGGTGTCATATGCCTGGTGTTGACAGGTTCCACACTGTGCCAGTGGATCTGTAGCTGCTGCAGCTTTGATCTTGGTGGGCTGCTCCTGGGGCCAGAGCCCCTGGATGGTTAATATGTTGAATGTAGTCTAAATGAAATGTTTGGATAAAAAAATGTGAGAGTTGTAGTGCCCTTCCACCTGCTGCATGGCTGAGCTTTCTGATATCCTGATGCTGATGATTTTTTTGGTGTGTTATGATGAATTTAATACATCAGTAATAGCAACACAGGAGGGGAAATCATCTGAAAAGGGGGAAAAGACCCAGTTCAAGTCACTATTGTAGTGACTTTGAGGCACTGAAGTTTAAATGCGCTCTGACTTCATGCAAACGAAGCAGTTGAATAAATATTGGCCAGTGGTGAGGTGTGTATTCCCTTGTGACTGCATTTCTACTTACTCCTCAAATCGTGGTGAGCTCTGTCGAGAGAAATATGTGAAGAGACTAAATGCTTTTCAGTGATTGTGTAGTTTGAGTGAGGATGGAGACCAAAGTAGGTGTCTCTCAGGACTTGGAGGTGGCATGTACAATAAATCGCCATTCCTCATGTCTCCTGATGTTCTCAGGGGTGTGCAGCTGCCTGCTCAGTACTACAGGCTGTACTACAGGCCTTGCTGTCTGATGGCTGGTGGTGGCCTGTAGAGGAAAGTAGAAGAGTGTGAAATTCTCTCAAGTTAACCAAAGTAGATCTTAAAAACTGTTAACTGCTTTCCATGTAGCTTCTGTGGGCTGAAAATATTTGCTTAGTTTTGAGAGAAACGTGGGTATGAATTTCTTCTACCAGCCCCTTGCTTGTCACTAGAACAACAGCTGCTGACATAGTGGTGACAACTGGAATGTAATAATGGCTTTAAAACTGAAGCTAGCTCTCTGGCTTTTAGAGTGCTAGCTAACTTAGGTCACTTGCTATGATTTATTTTTTGGGTATTTTCCAATTAGCTTCATATCAGTGCTATGCTTCCTGTGAAGCTTGTGTTGGGTTTGCACAGTGTGGTACTACACTTTTATTCGGTGGTAGTGTTTCTAAGTTAACTGTTCCAGTCCATTTCATTTTACTGAGTTATATTTGCCAGGAGGGCTACTGAAAAGCAAGGGTGTATTTCTGTAGTGATGACCTGACAATATCAGAGTGTGCTGGAACAGTGTTGTGCCTACAGAGCTTTTAGTGCTGTTTCTAAACAGTCTTTGTCTAATGTATTTGTTACTGAAAAATAGCCAGGAGTCTGTTCCTTTTTCTGTAGGGATTGCATGAATAGAGAACAAATGGAGATGGCTTTTCTGTTTGCATGCTTTAGGAGAAGCCTCCAGGGTACAGGATTTGGAAGCAGAAATGCTATCACTTCTATTAAATATGCCCATGAGGTCTTGTTTTTAGGTTAAACTGCACATAAGTGGTTCTGCTAATGCCTATTCTGTATTAAGATGGCTGTGAGCACTACTGTAGGACACCTTCCTAGTGGAAGTAATACTTGCTTTGGCAATGTGAGTTATGCTGTTTTGTGCAGTTTCACTAGCTCTGATATGATACTGGGGTAGTTTGGCACAAGATACTGTAGGTTAAGAATTCTAAAAAACATTGCTTAAGAGTTGATCTTGCTGAATTTGAGAGTAGTAAGACATTCATGCTCAGTGGACAACAAATCATCATCCTTTTCGTAGAGTTCTGTCTTAAAAATGGTCTGTGCAAAGATAACCAAAATGAAGCACTCTGAAACTGCACTAGCAGCAAGCTTGTCAGCAGAAGTGCAGACAGTTCAGCCAAGTTGGGTGCGTCAGCTCCTAAAGCAGAACTCGTGCATTAGTGTAGGTAACAACACTTTGCCAGCAGAAAGCAGTGATAATCAATGAATATTGCACTCATTACCCTGCCTTCTTATTAGGCTTTGGTGTGGGACACAACACGAATGATGCACATTACTGTAAAATAATGACCTAAGAATACTTTTGATATGTCTGTGCTAATTTGTGTTTCCTTGTGTAAAGTGCTGGTAAACCTCAGTGGCTGGCTGTCTAGCTGTCAGCTTGTCTGCTTTTTTTATTTCCAGTTAAATGAATACCTCAAACTATTTTTCAGAACTTCACTAATTAGAGCAGACCTAAGCTGTTCTGGCCCACAGAAGTTAAGTTCTTGTAGAACCTGGCTTGTGGGAGTTGATGGGCTGGCTTGATGCATTCTGACTCTTAAACCTGTCTAAACCAATTTTCTCCCCAAATCATAGGATTGGAGAGGACTCAGAAATTAAGATGTGATCAGTTCCTCATGGATAAAAAAAGGAGGAGAAGAACAAGTCTTCCAAGCATGTAGTGGTGCCTTTAGTTCCTTCTGGAAACAGCCTGATCTGTAAATGAAGGAATCATTGCACTGAGGGAGATGATGGGAGGTGATGAGACCCTTGGGGTAACTCTCCCACTGGTAGGAGTTTCACTAGTTACTGAGCACTGCAATTGGAAGCTGCTAAAAGTGGGTTTTGGATGCTGCCAAAGTTCAGATGGATTAATACATCTAAATATTCAGTTAGCTTCACTGTCTGAGCAGGTAACTGAAGACAACAGACATAGCATTTTTTGGTATTGCAACAGCTTTGTGGGAGAAATCTTTTGGGGGTTGACCCTTCAGTGCCTAGGCAGAAGAATGTACTTTAAACAAAGTTATGACTTCTTTTATGTTTTGACAACATATGAACTTGTATGTGCAAGAGCTGTAGGGGGTGTACAGGAAAAGATGGAGATAAAAACAGGTATTTGGACCGTGGACAGCTCGGGGGTTGGCTGACAGATATCCTAATGTGATTGCTATTGGTTCTCTGTTCTGGTCAGGCATTTCAGCTTTGAGCAATAATACAGTGTAGGATTCAGATCATCCACTTAGAGCACAAGAGCAGGTCTAGCTCCTTTTGCACTCCTGTTTTGATCTGAGCTGAGTCCATCTCACTGGAGTATTTAGGTATCACATGCCCTTTTCTTAGCTGATGGAACCTACAGGCTGTATAAAGAGCACTGAAACCCTTTAGTGGCTAAGGTTTTTCCCCTGCAGGAACTATAGTGTCAAGGATTCATCGCAGAGCAGAGATTGTTGATCAGACTGGGGGCTGTCCTGGTTCAGGCAAACTCCTGCCTGGTGAAAGAAACCAACTTTGGTTGCTTATTGCTTGATGGAAAGCTAGGTCCTAATTACTCCATGGGCACATAAGTAATTGCTCCTTAAACACTCTTGTACTGTGTTCCTTGGGGTATGTGTAAACAGTTGATTTTAGTGTTTCCTTAGCAAGCATCTCAATCAAAATACACTGTCTTCCATGTGTTCTAAGGAGGTAGGTGATCATCTGGTGTCGAAAGCATGCAGCTGCCAAAACACTTGTGACACCTGGATTTATAATGACCCAGTTAATAATATTCTGCATGGCAGTGTGGTGAGATGCTATGAATGAGCTTTCTCTGCTCTGTGTAATAACTGCCTGCTGGGTATTGTGTTATTTCAAGTGTATTGAACTACACTATGTGGAGTTTGCTGCTGTGCCTCCTGGATGACGGTCTGAGGTAGCCTGTTTTCACTCTGCTTCTGTACTCAGGAGGTACTGCAGAACCTCTAAAGCTGATGTCAGCCTTGCCATTAAGAGAAGTGTCACGTGCCTGTGGAACCTTACTAAACACATGCATTTTCAGTGATGACAGTATTTCAGCACTTAATTCAAGCAGATCTTGGGGGGTTTTTATAACTTCCCTGCTACAGGGCACCTGTTCTATTGTGCATATTGATGGTAACAAAGCCTCCTTAATGAAAGAAGAGCTGAAGTCTGTAACACTTTCTTTACCCAGCCCCTCCACTGTGGTTCAGGTGTCTGTGCCTGGCTTGGTTACTAGTTGTTCCTGTGATTTGATGTGTATTTAAAAGCACTAATATAAAGCAGTGATAAGTACTTCAGCTCTGGGATTTGAGACTATTTCAAGTGTGTGAGCTGTGGGTGAATGCTGCCTAGGAAAGGACGGGTTGTTGTATTGTCCTATTTACTGTGATGAGTCTAATGGTGAAATTTGGCTCAGTTGTCAGCCTGACTCTCAAGGAAGTAATGGCTGACTGGGGCAATGTAGAGCTATATTAGGCTGCATGTTGCCAGCACATGCTTGCTTCTCAAGGAAGTAACCTCTGTCTCTGATACTGGCAGCCTTTGCCTCTTGAAGGATGATACAGTAAAGCCTGACTTTTAAAAGTTTTTAGGGAATGGGAAATGGAAACTGTAGGAGTTGCCATGCAAAAAATCCATGTTAAAAGGAAGAACTGTACTGGAAAACTACTGCTGAGTTTCTTAGTGCTCTGGTAGCTACTTCTCATTTGAGTGTTCCCAGAATAACTCATCCTTGGTGTGTTAGTGACATGGTAGCAAGGTAAGGTATGTGAATACCACAAACTTTTCTCAAATGATAGTGCTTGATTTCTAGCAAGATCTCTGCACTGCCCTTGAGCAGTGTTCAGTGTATCCTAACTCATTTAATAGGGATTGGTGGTGTTCCTTCTAACTGACAGGAGTGTAACATCAAACATGACTGTTTTGGTTTTGCTAGTGGGGAGGTTACAGGGTTGGCTTCTGCAAGACATTGCTAAAAGCTTCCCCTTGGTCTATCAGGGGTCAGACCAAGGCTGAGCCTATTGGTGATGGTGCCCTTGAGATAATATTTTAAAAGGGGGCAGCTTTTTGCAGCTAGAGAGGTGTGAGAAACTGCAGACACCCTGGTCAGTGAAGGAGGGAGAGAAGGGGATCCAGGTGCTGGAGCAGAGGTTCCTCTGGAGCCTGCGGGGAAGATCATGGTAAGGCAGGATGTCCCCCTGCACCTCATGGAAGATGATGGGGAGTAGAGATTCCACCTGTGGCCCATGGAGGACCCCATGCTGAAGCACATGGAGACTGTTGTGGTTTTGTGTGGCAAGGTTCTGGTGGAGAAGAGGGGGCTTCAGGGGTGGCTTCTGCAAGAAGCAGCCAGAAGCTCTTTGCAGGCCCAAGAGAGTAAACACCAGCTCTTTCAAGGCTCGAGTTGTTGAGCAAGGCCGAGCCCATCAGCAATGGTCACAGCGCCTCTGGGAATCACATTTAGGAGGAAAAAACCACAAGCATCTGCTTTTTGCCACCAGAGAATGGAGTGAGAAGATGTAAGAAACTCCAAGACCCCAAGGCAAATGAAGAAGGGGGGAGGAGGTGTTCTAGGAGCTGTAGAGAAAAAATCGCTTGCAGTCTGTGGAGAAGACCATGGTGGAACAGGTGTCCCCCTGCAGCCCATGGAAGTGAATGGGGACCAGAGACCTCACCTGCAGCCTGTGGAGAAGCCACATGCTGGAGTGGGTGGAGACATATAGAAGATGCTGTGACCTCTGTTGGAGCAAGCCTCTGCCAGCACTTGCAGCCTGTGGAGAGAGATGGAGACTGAGATGAGAGCGAGATCTGTGCTGGAGCAGGCTTGCTGGGGGGAGGCTTGTGACTCTGTAGGGGACCAGGCTGGAGCAGTCTTGGCTTGAGAGACAGACATTCTATGATTTATGACTGCACCCCATAGCAGTGACCCATGCTGGGGCAGCAGGTGAAGAGCTGAAGCCCTGTGGGAAAGGACTCAAGTTGGAGAAGTTCATGGAGAGCTGGCTCCTGTGGGTGGAACCCCATGGTGGAGCAGGGCAACGGTGTGAGGAATCCACCCCTCCCTTCCCCTCCCCAGTGAAGAAGGAAAACATCGAGTGAGGAACTGGCCAAAACTCCCTGTTCCCTGCCCCTCCCTGTGCCACAATGAGGGGGAAGAAGAGAGCAAAATCCCTACTAAAGTGAAGTCTGCTAAGAAGGGAGGGGTGGGGGGAGGTGCTTTAAGATCTGGTCACACTTCTCATTACCCAACTCTGGTGTCACTGGGTGTGCAGTGCAGTGTCATAACTTAGAGAGTTTTCTTTACACTGTGAGTCTGTTTTGCCAGTGACAGTCATTGCAGAACGATCTCTCCCTGTCCTTATCTATTTTCTCCCTTGTCCAGCTGAAAGGGGGAGTGGTAATGTTGGGCACCTGGCCTCCAGCCAGGACCAAACCACTGCAAGATACCTGAAGGAGGATGTGGCCCTGTAGGAAGCCTGTGCTGCAGCAATCTCCTGACAGGACCTGTGGCTCCATGGAGAGAGGAGCCCATGTCTGGGCAAGTTTTCTGTCAGGACTTGTGACCTTGTGGGGGACCCATGCTGGAGCAGTCTGTCCTGAAGGTCTGCATCCTATGGAAGGCACCCACACAGAGGCAGTTTGAAGAACTGCAGACTTTGGGAAGGACTCAGGTTGCAGAAGCTGGTGGAGAACTATCTCCTGTGGCAGGAATCCCATGCTGGAGCAAGGGAGAAGTGTGAGGAGTCCTTCCCTTGAGGAGAGATGAGCAGCAGAGACAATACGGGATCAACTGACCACAAACCCTATTCCCCATCCCCTGTGTTCCTGAGTGAGGAGGAAGGGGAGAAATCAGGAATAAAGTTGAGGCCTGGAAGTAGGGAAGGGTGGGGGGAGGTGTGTTAAGATTTGTTTCATTGCTTGAACCTGTTTTGGGTAATAAGTGAATTAAGTTGCAGATGTAGATCTCTGAGTGTTTAGTCAGCTGTTTAAACATCAGACTTGTCAGCTAGGTTTGCATAGCTAACAGCTGTTGCTTTAGGAAAAAATGTTTGGTTTTTTAATATATGCATCTCTCTCCCCCCTGCTACAGCCTAGTCTGTGAGCTGCCGATCTAGTGTTCTTGGAGTTGGGTACCAGGTACTTCTCTGGAGATGATGGCTCCAATCTGGGCTAGACTTCGTGGGTGTTCATCTTTAGTGACCAAAATTGTGCTATAAATAAGCTGCCTGACTTTTTTGCCTATTCTCCTGTAGTCTTTAACTTCAGGATAATCAAAGCTCAGAAGTCATCTGCAGTGCATCTACTGGGAGGGAGCATGAGGCTTTTTTATTGCTAAGTATAGTGCTTGTCCTTTAGAGCTGCTCTTCAGAGCCAGATTAATCAAATACTCCTGCCTAGCGTAGAGTAGTAGTTAGCTTTCCATAAGAAGCTCTTTGAACAGCATACACCTACTGTACGTAAAGGTGACTGTTCTGAGTCTGTGTGGTAACTCCTGAACGGGCCCCTCTGATTGGAGAGACACCTGTTTTCTGTAGGCATCTGATGTGCATCTGATGGTGTGACTTTATATGTATTAAGCCCACTCAAAATAGCCTTACTGTGGTGGTATTAATGCAGTTGTTAGAGTAAGAATGTTGTCTGGGCCAGTTAGCTGTGAAGTTGGTATGTGGTAGAATGTTTCATGACTGTTTCAGCTCGATTGCCATTAGACAACTTCTTGCTCTAATACAGTCACAGCAATGTGGACACTGTGGTATCCAAGGAATACTGTTCTGATACAAAAATCTGCCATCTCCTGATTTCTAATTAGTGTTGTCTGGAGAACTCACTTGTTAGGTTAAGTCTACACTGTTACTTTGATTATCCTGTGTTTTAAAGTCACCAGGTACCTCCTGAGCTGTGTATCTTTAATTATTCTGTGTTATCAGAAGGTTATTACATCTGGGACCAAGTAAATGGGGCTCTAAACAAAAAAAACCTTAGCTGCAAGAAGCAGCCTTTCAAGGAAAGAGTTTCTCTTCATTTATACAATAAGTGCACTGCATTACATGCTGTAAACCTGGATATGTGTCTTCACTCATTGGGCTGGGGTGGTGTAGTTTATGTTGAAGTGTGACCACCTGTGACTTCTGTAGAATATCACACTGAGTACTTCACTCCATGATTCTGCTGAGCAGCAGTACCAGTAGGAAGTCTGTTGGCTGCAGTGCTAGGAACGTTGTCATGTTGCCTTTTTGGAAATCCAGTTTAACAACTGTGTTGTATGAAAAGCAGTGGGGGTTCATAATTGCTTGAATAGAAAACTAAGCAAAATTGAAGTAGAACTTCCACAGTCTAATAAGATAGAATGATCAGTTAAAGATATTAAGATACTAAGTTCTCCACTGATTGTACGCTGGTGTCCAAAGTAGCTTCATAAACAAATGGTGCCATGTTGTTCCTTCTTTCTGCTTTCTGGAGGCTGTGGCAGCATACCATTGGATGGGGAAGTGTGGCTTAACCTGTCTGGCTGCTAAAACAACCACACAAACGTTTGCTCACTCCTTCCCCCACCTGGAATGGGGGAGAGAACTGGGGAAAAAAGGTAAAAAATGATGGGTTGGGATAAAGACAGTTTAAGACAGAAAAAGAAGAAAATAATGCTAACAGTGACACACAGCGAAATTTCTTACCTCCTGTGACTGTGCCCAGCTAGTTCCTGAGATGTGCTGCCCCCCAGCCAACTCCCCCAGTTAGTAATGAGCATGACATCCCACAGTATGGAATATCCTTTCTACCAGTTTGGGTCAGCTGTCCTGACTGTGGCCCCTCCTGGTTTCTTGGTGCCTTACCTCTTGTTAGCGGGCCAGTATGAGAAGCTGAGAAGTCTGTGACTGCTTGGCAACAGCTAAAACTGTTGGGGTGTTATCAACATTGTTCTCATCCTAATTCCAAGGCACAGCACTACACAAGCTGCTAGGAATAAAATTGCTTCTAGCCCTGCTGAAACCAGGGCAAGAAGAAAAGAGGGAAGAAAATTGTTAAAGTAAATAAGTGGTCATGGATAATGGGAGTTCTCTAATGTTGCCCATACAAAGCTAAGAGAACTATGCTGAATTTAACTGCCTGTGGGTCAAGGGTCTGTTTTATGCATAGCCAAATGTGAAAGGCAGATGATAGAATCAGGGCTTTGGGTTGGAAGTGACCTTTAAGATGAGCCATTTCTAACCCCCTGCTGTGGGCAGGGACACCTTCTAGTAGCCCAGGTTGCCCAAAGCCCCATCCAGCCTGGCCTTGAACACTGCCAGGGAGGGGGCAGCCACAGCTTCTCCGGGCAGCCTGTGCCAGGGCCTCACCACCCTCACAGGGAAGAGTTTTTCGTTCCTAGTATCTGATCTAAATCTACCCCTTTACAGTTTAAAGCCATTGCCACTTGTCCTGTCATTACGTGCTCTTGGTCCAGGAAGCAGACTGTTTACCTGAAGGGGCTTAAAGGAAAGCTGAAGGCTGCTCTAAGATCTCCCAAAAGCCTTCTCTTCTCCAGACTGAGCAAGCCCAACTCTCTTAGCCTGTCTTCATAGCAGAGGTGCTCCAACCTTCTGATCATCTTCACAGCCGCCTTCTGGACTTGTTCCCATAGGTCCATGTTTGTCTATCCTGGGGACCCCAGAGCTGGACACAGTACTGCAGGTGGGGTTTCACCAGAGCCGGGGGTGCAGGCAGAATCACCTCTCTCAATATTTTGGTCACCCTGGTTTTGATGCAGCCCAGGACATGGTTGGCTTTTTGGGCTGCAAGTGTTCATTGGTCTGACATGAGCTTTACATCACCAACACCCTGAAGTCGTTTTCCTCAGGACTGTTCTTCATCTGCTCCCCACCCAGCCTAGGTTATGCTTGGGATTTCCCTGACCAATGTGCAGGATCTTGTACTTGTTGAGTTTGATGCAGTTCGCATAGCCCCACCTCTCAAGCCTGTCCATGCCCCTCCGGATGGCATCCCTTCCCTCCAGTATGTTGACTACCACACAGCTCGCTGGTGTCAGCAAACTTGCTGAGGATGCACTTGATCTAGTGTCCATGTTGCCATGATTATACTAGTCCTTCATAATTTCTAAATAATAATGCTATGGACTTCAGTTGATCTAGGTTTGTTGGTGGGGCAGAACAAGAAAAGCTTTTTGTAGAGGTTCAGGCTTCACAGGTGATCTTGATGCTTCTAGAAGACTTGGGTAAAATAGCATCTTGCCTGTGTTTGAGGAGTTGTGCTTCAGGAAAGCAGTTTTCCTTATTGAAAGGACTACCTTAGGGCTCACAGTTTCTTGGAAATATAAGGTGCCTTAAATATATATCTAGATGATATCCCAAAACACAAACTCCATCCCAGGTTGTCTGGCTTATGCAGAGCTTACATTTGGCATCTGAGGGAAGACACTTGAACTGTAGCTGCCAGCGCTTGGTTCTAGAAGCTCCAGCTCACACTGCCCTGTAGTTAACAGTGGGGGAAGGTAAGGCAGACTTACTGCTCTTGCTCTAATATTTTTTCACTTTACAATGGAACACTATGTGACACTAGAGAGATTTACTCTCCCATATGGCTCAAACTACTGCAGACCTCCTTGTACGAAGGCATGTAGGTGATTGTTCCAGGTAACGTGTTCAGAGAGCACGGACTTGCACAAACAGTCTTGGTCTCCTTCATGGTTGTGGTAACTTGACAGCATGGGTGTGGTGCTTAGAACTAACACAAGAGCTGAATAGTTGTGTTTTCTTAGATTCTTGGACCCTTTTTTCTGAGGCTGTACTCATGCAGATCATGGGTTTGATATGAACAAGACAGTTACATGGCTTGTTGAGACTTGTTTGTACAGTATGCTTCTGTTTTAAGGTAGAAGAAATAGTGGCTTAACTACTTGGGGAAAGTAACCAGGAAAGCTTAATTATTATTGTTTTGGAGTATCTGTGACTGAGTATCCAGTGGTTCTGAACTGGGAAACATGGCATCTTTAAAATTGCACTACAGAATTTCTAGTTTATCCTGTGTTAAATTCTGCCTTCCCCCCCCCCCAGCACTGAAACTGATGTTTCAAGAAGGGCCAAGTACTTGATCAGGTGCTTGGGACTGAGGTAGAACGCTGGCTGTTCACGGTGCTGAAGTTTGGACAGATGGTAAATGATGTGGTGGCTTAACCAATAACAAAGGTAGCAGTGACTCAAGTGGCACTGCCTGGCTTCTGGGTGCACGTGATACCTCTGTTGGGTTGTGTAGCTCTTCTTTGTAGTTCAGGCAGCCTCTACCATACTCTGAATTTGTCTGTCCTGTGTGATCTTTCTAACCCTGACTTTTAGAAGCCTACTTGAAACTTTTTGGTCAGAACCCATATACACTTTTTCCTATTGAAATACTAAACCAGAATTTTTCTAACTTGCAGCACAGCCAAGTACAGTGTGGTGACATTTCTACCTCGATTCCTGTACGAGCAGATAAGAAAAGCTGCAAATGCATTCTTCCTCTTCATTGCCTTACTGCAGGTACTGTTTTACTAGTTGACCTTGATCATAAAACGAGATCTGTTTGTTATGCTTAACTGCAAAGAATTGCTGAGGTGTATTTTAATAGCAGTACCAGTGAGGTATTTTTGTATTATTGAGAATAGAAGAATTAGTAATGTAGAACGTGGAGCTGTTTATTGTCCATACTGAGAAAAGTATGTGTGGATTCTTGTGAAAGCACTGACTGTTTAGATAGTTCACACTATCATTGTTTCCATTTGAATGATATAACTTGAACATGGTTTTTTCTTGTCAAGAGAGAAGTACAATAAAAGGCATGTACAGCAACTTTATTGTAACTTATGGTAGTAAATTCTTCAAATCTACTGAGAGCTTAGGTTAGTTTGCCAGCTGAAATTTCATGTCAGTCATGCACAAATCAGAAAGCTCTGTGCTCTCCCTTTTGAGAACTTTGAATAAAGCTCTGAATCTGCTAGAAACCAATTGTAAATCCAAATATAAGCTGGGTATCTCCTCTCCCTCTATTCACAGCAAATTCCAGATGTCTCTCCAACAGGAAGATATACCACCTTGGTGCCATTGCTATTTATTTTAACAGTTGCTGGCATCAAAGAAATCATAGAAGACTATGTGAGTATGATTATGGGTATAGCTGTGTTGAAGACAGTGTTTCAAAAGAGCCCTAGAGGTGTGTGTCTCTGAAGCCTATTGAATCAGGGCTGAACAGTGGTGAAATACCCTTTTGCATTTAAATGCTCTGAGCTTGACTAGACCTTCAGTAGCACACTGGCTTTCATTTCTAGATGGTCAGCAAGGAAATAGTGGAAGTCAGAATGTTTATTTCTTCCTCTTCAAACTTGTTTATGCATGCTCTTACTCAGCAGGCCTGGCTAGAAAGAAAATGTTTTGGGGAAAGTCTGCACTACCTTCTTTGGTAGCTGTTTATAATAGATATTTCTGCTTCACAGAATGCTGATGAAGAAAATAATTTAAAAGCTAGACTAAACAAACAGCACACAGAATGCATAGTGCAATTTTCATCTAAATATACTCTTGTTTCTCCCAAAGCCCAGTCAGTAGTCTTGGTATCTTGCTGTTTGAGCCAGGCTTGAGACTGGTCTTGACTTCCAACACAGTGCTCTCACTTTAAATTATTTTCTTTTGCAAGCTATTTGGGTTTAGATAATATGTGGCTTTAAAAAAAACACAAACAACCAACCAAAAACCCTGCTGAACACCCCATGCCAGAACCCATAAAGGCATAAATGGCCCAATGCATTATCTTGTAGTTTGTCGTGCTTCTAGCTCTGATGGTTTTGGAATTTGCAATGAAGTGTAATGAGGTGTAATGCAATGTTGTTTCCTTGCAGAAAAGGCATAAGGCAGACAGTGCAGTGAATAAGAAGAAAACAGTAGGTAAGGATAAACAGTCTTGAAATACTTGAAGTGCAAATTGTGAATGTGAGAACGCTGACTCTTGGACACTTGTATTGCTTAAGCAGTCACGGCAATGGGGAACGCATGCCTCTTGGGGTTTGCTCTACCACCTGTCTCAGATTGATAGTGTGACATTTGAGGGTGATGATAGTGTGACATTTGATGGTGAAGCATGGGAAGAAGGGGGCTCATTAGAACCACCAGAGATTGTGGTGGCTTAGCCCCAGCTGGGAGCTGAGCCCCACACAGTCACTTACTCTTTTAACAAAAAGAAGGAGGGGAAGGGGGTGAAGTTGGGGGGCGGGGGGGGAGGAAAGGGAAATGTAAAGAGGCGGGGGGGGGGGAAACCAAACCAAAACCTAGAAAGCCAAAACCCTTAGGTTGGGATAAGGATAGTTTCCTAAAATAGCAAATAAGAGGAAAAAAAACCGTACAACAATGATTACTTTAGAGCACAAAATACATGAAACTGGTGATACACAATGCAGTCTCACACCCAACCACACAACTTAGGCCGTACAGCCCAGAGCCTTCCTGGAACCTGACCATCCCACTTGAAATTATAGAGGTATACAGTTCTTCCTTCTCCAAGAAAACCAAGTGACTCTCTCCTGTCAAACTGTCTTGATTATTCTTAAACAAATCAAAATCCTCAAAAACCCCCAAAACAAGAAAAAACACCCTGCAAAACACACTCTTCTTTCTTTAAAAAACCCAAAAGAACAACCCCCCCTAGCAAACCTGTGAAAAACAACGTTGGTGTCAAAGGAATTTTAAGTTATTTTTGTAAATTCTGCTTTTAAAATATAGGAAGAGCTCTTGGGATTTTGTGGATTTGCTTTCCTGAAGTGTCACTGAAATAATTTAACGTTGGTATCTTGCAGATGCTTACATGTATCCCTAATGTATTCATACATCTTGGCACCTAAGGCATCACTTTGGTTTTCATCTCCCTTAACTCAAAACCTGTGCAGAAAGTAGGAAGAGGTTGTTGCTGACTACCCTATGGTGAGCCTGTGCTGCAGTCCTGGGATCTCTGTGACCCTGTGTTCAGCAGCTCCTTCACTGTTTCTCTGCAGGGATCTGCAGATGAAATGGAAAACACAGGGATTTGACCTCTGATTAGAGCCCCTTCCTCTCAAACATGGAATCACAGAATGTGTTAGTCTGGGAGGGACCTTTTTAAAAGGCCATCTAGCCCAAACCCCCTAGTTTAACTAGACCTTTAACTAGATCAGGCTAGCTTCAGTGTCAAGAAGCTACAGAAACACTTGAAGGAGCATGGGGAACTGAACGATCTTCTGTCTCCACGCTTCAGGCAAAGTGTTTGCAGGTACTTCCAGTGAGTTGTTACTCCTTTGTGCTCGGAAAGTTGATTCTTGAGACTGAATATTAATGAACATCAAAAAGCATTGCTTTACCAGTTCTTATAGGTAACTTTTTAGAGTCTGGCAGGATGTTTCAAGTGCAAGAACATTTCATGAGCTGTGAGGAGTCAGCAGCGTAGCGTAACAGGCCTTGTTAAAGGTAGTATGAAAGACTGCTCTTTCAAAGGTCATGCAAGCAGGTTTGTAGTTAGGTGATCTCTGCTAACAAACACTTCAGGAGAAGCTTATTGGTTAATTCTGGAGAGACAGCCTTAAAGAGCAGAAGGTATTCTTAGGGAGTTAAGTGGAATTTAGCACTTTTTAAAGTATAGTTCAAGCTTTATTTTTTTATATTTGAATACTCTAAATGTTAACTGTCACTTTAAAAACTGTATCACATTTCCAAAGAGGAAGGCTCAGGAGGCTCATTCTTGAGACTTGTATTATGACAATGAAAAGCTAATTTAAGTTCAGGATTGAATTAAGACTAATCAAATTTAGGTTCTGTATGAGCCTTAGGCTCCACTTGCAGCTGAGTGAGGTCTCATCAGTGTAAGCAGTACTCAGAAGCAGACATATGCTGGCTGCAGTGGCCAGATGCTTGCTTCATTAATGTGCATGTAGGCTTTGTGTTTATGCTCATACAGTTTCTGAGCAGTAGCCTATCTTCAAAGTGTTTCATGTATTATGTTTGCAAAGCAAACCAATGTTTTCAATGGTAGAGTTGCTTTGGCATGTAGGGATTAAATTCCATTTAGAAGAAACTAAATTGGAAGCTCTGCTCCAGGTGAGCATTGTGCATCTCCTGGAATGTGTTAGGCTCTGAGCCAGTTGGTTGCCTAGGACAGCTTCACATGGTGCATATGGAGATGACATTGAATGTAGGGCTCAGACTAGAGTAATCCCAGGTGAAGCCCCTAATGAGCATGTAGAGGATGTAGAGAGCTTGGTAATAATTGTTCTGAAGTATTGATCCTCTCATTGCAATGTTACAGAATAAGCCATGAGTATTTAATACTGAATGGGATGCCCTTCAGTTGTAGACATGCACAGGGCTAGCAAACCATCACAAATAGATGGGAAATAGTTTCCTTTTAGGAGCAGCACTTCAGATGGTCCTTCACACCTAGGTGTTAGTGACAGCATTAGATCCTAGATCTAGAACACCAGTACATGGGTTTCAGTCTTAAAAACACCTTGGAGAAGCTTTACACTAAAACTGTCTTTGAGTAGAAGCAGTCTTTTTTAGGTATTCATTCTTTCCTACATCAATGTAATATCTTTTGACAGTGAATAATTAATTTTATTCTCCTGCAAATATTTTCTAGAAGATAGTCTGTTCTGTCCTTTGGAGTACTTCTATAAACCAGGGTAAGCAGAGTAGAAGGTGCGGAATTGCAGCCCTGAGATTTCTGCACGGTTAGGACTAATGGGTGATTTCTCTTCAGATTGTGGTCTTTCAAAAAAACCTCACATAGTTGCTTCAGTAATTTGCTTGACAAATTAATAGCTAAATTGGTTTCAGTAAGCAAGAAAGTTGAATTATTGTCTTAAATAAATTGTCTACAAGACCAAGTTCCTGGCACTTGAAGCTATGAAATATCCTCATTGCATTACAGTTTAAAACATTTCCAAAGTTTCCTGGTGGAGCAGGGAACTCTTCAAAGTGAGGCCTGGGAGAAGCTGGGTGTTGCAGTTTCTCTCTGGGGGTTTGGGGTTTGAGTCAAGGCTGCAGGTATGTAGCTTTTTCACTTGAGATTCTGGACTTGGGCCTTCTGAATGCTGAACTAAGCAGAGCTCAATTCAAGCACAGATTAAAAGGAAGGAAAGGGGTGTAAGAAAACTGTTGCTGTCCTAAGCTGCATTTACTTGTTTGGGTGGAAGCTCAGCAGTTTGGATTCATCACTAGCAGTGCTTCTGTTGCTGCCCACCCATTTTTTGTTAAATAGTTTACTTCACTGTGATCCACCCAGTATAGTATCAGAACCCAGTGCTCTGAAGTGTGTGGCGTAGGGACAGGACTTGAAAGGTGGGTTTCTTGCACTTCACCTGATCTGATGAATCTTGTGTTGCTGTTGGGGGAGTGCCTGAACCTCAGTATGATGGCTGAGGCTGTGTTCAGCACACCTGTATCTTCTGGGCATTTGGTGGGGTTTTCAAATGAGCAGTGTGTATGAATTGCATAGAACTTGAAAATGTATTTCACATACGAGGCTGGCCTCTTCAACTTCCAGCTGCTGCACATGTTTCTTTTGAATGTCTCTCCAAATCCAGCCACAACTGCTTTCAGCAAAGGTCTTATGCTTGTTTAGGTGTTCTTGATGTGCTCAGGCCTGGCCTGGATTTGTTTCCTCAGCAATGGTTAGGTATAAATTTTTGACCTTGCTGTTTAGGCTAGGGTGGCATTAAGTATGTGTAGAAGCACCTAGAGGAACTACCTGGGTGGAAAAGCATGTTCCAGAGTAGGTGACCAGTGAGTGTGTTAAGACAGCAGTGTAGGACTTGGGCACAATGGAAACCAAGGCATATTTCATACCTGGTTTTCTTTATGTTTCAATGTGAGGTTTGGCATTTAGGGTTCTCCTTCTGCTGAAGCTCATCTTAGCTGCCAGGCAAGTTCAAAGTTCTACTGAAAAGCGGAGTCCAGCCCTAGAAGGGCAGTTTACGTGCTAGGGAGGTCAGATGTGTTGGAATCATAGAATTGTAGGGATTGGAAGGGACCTCAAGAGATTGAGTCCAACCCCCTTGCCAAAGCAAAGAATCAAATAATAGTGAATAAAATATAAGGAAAAAAGGGAGAAGTAGAAATCCTGTGGCTGTCATATATAAAGGTGCTTCCTGGTATTGATGAGAAGTGGGCAATAATGCCCTCTGTTTTAAGGAAGGTCACTTCCCAAACAAGTGCTAACAGCACTACCCATCTGCATGTTAGTATGAAATGATGCCAAGAAGAAATCAGGCCACCAACTGTTGTCTAGCAGGTGATCAGAATGACACAGGGTGAATGCTGAGGGCAGATTCTCTTTGTGAACACACATGCCTACAGCTGTGGACAAAAGTGTGGTCCTAGCTTCTGAAAAGTACTTCTCCAATGTATGTGTTAGTTCCTCTTCTGGTCGGTGTTCATTACAGCTGATGTAGTTGTGTTGAAATCTGTCTACATCTTGAGTATTTATTCTAATCTAACTCTACACTTTCTTTCCAGTTCTAAGAAATGGGATGTGGCAGAACATAATATGGAAAGAGGTAAATCTAATTGGGGATGGGGGGGGGAATGGGAGATGTTCAGGAATTACTTTCACTGGAATAAACTCTGTGCCCTAGAGCTAATGCACACTGTGACAATTCCCCGTGACTTGGGGTGGGAAGGATCCTTTCTGTTGCAGTAGTGAAAACTGCCCTAAACAAGGCACATGAGTACCCATCTTTAAATCGTAGTGCTGTGTTTCTGTCAAATGCTAATGAACTGTTAGAAGGGCCCTTGCTTGGCGAGGTAATGTGCTCTAGGGTATAAACAGTTTTTCTTCAGTTGGCATCTGGAAGAGTAACTTTCACTGCAATGTTGTACCTATCCTGAAAGTCAAACAGACTGACTTTGCTACTAAAAAGCTCGTAGGCTTTGAGGCTGATTAGGAAGCTGTTTGCTCAAGTATCGATGACAAGCCCTGCTGCTATCTCAGGCACTTGGGACCCATGTTCTGGGAAGCCCTGTACCAAGACTTGGTGAGCTTTATTTCTAGAACTTGCTGAAATCCCCGTGGATCTATTGCTCTAACCGTGACTCTTAATGCCTTTTTAAGGACAAAGTTAGCCCTGTCAACTAATAAATACAGAAGAAGTACATCCTTCTAAAATGTACTTCCCTTGACTTAAAAGCAATCCTGCAGAAGCATCAGGCTTATAGTAGGAGCTACAGATTGTCAGGGATTCTGCTGGCTAATGCTGATGCCTGTTTATGCTGTTCCATGCCCTATTTGTAGTGAGGACACTGAATTGAAAGATATTTAAAGCTGAGCCTGTAATCTGGTTTTTCTTACACCCTTAAGCACTACTTCAATTGGTCCCTGTCTGCACCTGCATATTGTTCAGGCTTGCAGATACTGTTGGGGAGTAAGTGGTGTAGTGCCCACCTTGTTGACATGAAGGCAAACTTCCCTCATTTTTTTGTGTTGAAATTGGTAGGGAATTTTTCAGTGGCATCATAGTAAAGCTAATGAATCTACCTGTTCAAACATGCCATCTGTATCTTTATGCATGAATGTGTTTAAAATATTTTAAGCCCATTTCAGGCCACTGTAGGTCAGCCCCAGGTGACAGCTCAGCACCACACAGCTGCTCACTTGCCCTTCCCTCCCAAGGGGATGGGGAAGAGAATGAAAAAAGTCCCCTAAAATCTCACCTAGTGCATGGAGACCAGGATGGTTTACTAGTGATGGCTTGCTGAGTGTCTGCTTCTGAGCAGAGATACTGCTTCCTGGCTAGCTTCCCCAGCTCTGTAGGGAATATGCAGTTACATGGCAGGGGATATCCCTTTGGCCAGCCTGGGTCAGCTCTTCTGGCTGTGCTCTCCCAGCTCCTTGAACTCCTAGCAGAGCCAGAGAAGCTGAAAAGTTCTTGACTTAACATGGACACTCCAACTACCTAGCAACAACTGAAAGCATTGGTGTGTTACCAACAGTATTCTCATACTAAAATCCAAAACACAGCACTGCACCAGCCTCTAGGAAGAAAGCCAACTATCTCAGCTGAAACCAGGATAGACTCTGAAGAGTGTGGTGGTGCTGAGCAGTTGGATACTGTTTTGAGAATCCTGCTTGGTCCTTCTGGAATAAGTCTCATGCACATGTGATTGCCATTGAAAGTGCTGGTAACTCTTAGGTCTTCAGTATTCCAGAAATGAGGGGTTTGTACATCTGAAGGTCAGAAAAGAAAAGGTAGGTGTTATTTATCTATACAGCCAATACTCTTTGCTAGTGCAAGCAGTGCATCAAAGCAGCACAGAGGGAAATGGTAGTGGTAACTGGGTAGGTGAGTAGTACAGAGAAGGAATAGGAGAAACTCTTGGTACTTGCTGAAGGTGTGAAGTTTAACGATCTTTTTAGTAGGAAAAAAATCTTTCTGTAAGCTAAAATTAAAGGAAAAAAATAGCTCAAACCTGTGTAACAGCAGAATTATAGAAAAAAGTATTTTCATTAAATAGAAGCCATAGAAGCTCATGCTTTCCAATTGAGTATAGCTATTTTTTCTATAGATAATTGCTTTGTGTTCAGATAAAGGAAGACTTTTATACTTCCTAACTTGCAGTGAAAAGTACTGTGACTTTGAGAAGCACTGTCTCTAGCTGTGCTGTGCATGATGCTGTTCTTTTGCCTGGGTGAAAGAAAATAACAAACTAACATCTCAGACAAGCGAACTGTTTGTTTTTCTCTTCCATGCTACTGTACTCCTGCCCCTGACTCAACAGGTAGCAGTAGGAGATATTGTGAAGGTCACCAATGGGCAACATCTTCCAGCAGACATGATCATTATATCTTCCAGGTATCCTGAATGGGTGTGGAAATGATGTGTCTGATGAGCTGGGGTGCAGAGGACTCTAAACTCTGTATTTTCTAGTAATAAAACCCAACATCAGATAGCACTAATTCTACTCCACATCTAAATTTCAACAGTGTCAAAAGAGTGTTTTGCTAAGCAATGATTTGTGTTTTGTTGCAGGTAGGGGCTGAAGAAGGAAGGCTTCTTTAAGAGTAGATATTATGTACCTATAACTACCAAAGTGTATCACTCCAGGTCTGGTGTACAAGCACCATGTGATCACTTGCTCTCTGGCCTTCTGAGGATTCCTCTGTTTCATTAAGGAAGCTCAATTGTTTTTCCAATTAATTCCACTGATTTTTCCAGCCTATTTTCCTGCGTATTAGGGAAGACTTCTCTTTCAAAAGAGATTTCTTTTCTCATTGCAGCCACAGTAAACTGAATCATGCTTATTTCACTTTGAGCAACATGGGACGACTTCTTTATACCAGTGTACTGGTGATCAAAGCTTGGTTGCTGGTTCCTAAAAGCATTTGAGTGGGACTTGGCTGTTCATCTAGATCCTGACTCTGTGGAATAACTTGTAGGTCAAATAAAGATCACTGTTCATGTAAATGAGATTTAAACAAGAGAAACAGTTCAGTCCCTGTTCTTGAACATTGCAATTGGTATGGAATATTCTCAGGGCTAACATAGCCTGCTGCTGGGCTGAACCCAGGACAAACATACAGGGTGAGGTTTTTTCTTTCCCCAGTAGTCAAACCTTATGACACCTGGGTCTCCTCCATAATTTCCTTTTGCCTGTATGCTTTTCAACAGACTGCAGGTTGATGTCCAGGTTAGTTTATAGGTGATACTGCTTCTAAAGGAACTTTTGTTTTCTAAGCTGCTGCACTTTTTGCTCAATCCTTCTTGTCTCTGTAGAAGTCTGGCTTCTTGCAAGCTGTATGGGGAAGCTCAGTCTTGTTGAGCTGTCACCTGATCAAGAGTAGAGGTGTCTTCTCTCCATGGTATATACAATGTTGTGTATTTTAAAAGAACCCCCAAATTTCAAATAAGGAGTTTTCAACCTTAATATAAGTTAAACTACATTTGGACATCAGGAACTTGCTGTTCCAGTGTTGAGGAATATTTGTGCTACTTGAGAACTTGTCTGATGTATTATACTAAAACCTTCAGACTTCTTAACTTGCATGGGGCAGCTTTTTGTTCCACACTATTCTACTAACCTGCTGTCATTGAGAATCATATAACTAGAGAATTTAACCCAAAGTATGTTGATGTGGGAGAAGCTTTGCTTGAATATGTAGTGATTTCTGTGGCAGCTCTGCTTTATAATTGGAGTTATTCCCATGATTCTTGTAAATGACAATACTGAGTGTCCTCAGTTCACCAGGAGCCTTTGCATGCTCTGAAGGAGTGGGGTCTTGGCTTGTATGTGTTAATTTTCTGAGCTGATTGTCAGAGGTGGAATAAACTTTTGTTGTTGTCCTGACATTTCTTCCCCCTGTGTAAGTTAAATGACTTTTACATAGGGAATAAACTTTACATAAAGGAAAATTTGAATCCAAACACAGCTTGGTATGGAAACATTTCCATGTTTCTGTGGAAATGAGAGGAATTGTCTTACAAAAAGCCTCCCTCCTGAGTTAATCACTTCAGTTTCAGTAGATAGAGCATGTGACAGAAGTAAAATAATCAAGCTAGACTTAGTCTGTGGCTTGCTTGGGTTCAGATTCAGGTTGCCTCTATGGGAAGAGGTGAAGAACAGACGCTGAACCTTTTTAAGGAATAAATCCCTGGAGAGAAAAGTCTAGCTTTTTACTTTGTTATAAATGTACCTGTCTGGTTCATAACCATTTTTGTCCTAAGGAGCCTTTTTTACTGGGGCTTCTGATGAAGCATGCTTGCTGCTAAAGCAATTGGTTACTTTGGAAAAGAAACAGCAACATCTCAAGGGTATGAAAAGTGATAAGCTGAAAAGCACATGCTTAGGTTCAGATGGGAAACTGATTTTCTTCAGCAGTCTGAGAAGACAGTTGGATAAACCGTTGTGGTGAGGCCCTGTGGAGGTTTCAAATCTTAAGGGGCATGTCAGGAAAGCTCCATTGTCGAAGTAACCTTCCTTATCACAGGGACTACCTATGCAGGGCTCTTCCATGTTAGATCTAGGTAAGAGTTTGCCTAAAGTCGTCTTCTTTGAGGAACTCAAAGGTTGCCCTTATTGGTAAGGGCAGAAACATCCCTGGAGGGTGCAGATCACAGCCCTCAGTTTCCATCTTGATCTAGCTTTTTCTGATTCTCAAAAAAAACCCACCAGCCCAGCAACCCACCTGATTAGCAGTGACTTTGTACCTCTCCAAGTCCCTCAACTTTAAGGTGAGAGCGCCCTACACCCTCTTCATCCAAGCACATCCTGTTTTTGCATGTTATGTGCTTAATATTTTATCTGTAGTTTCTGCAATCTGGATCAATGTATTGGATTGCAATGTAAAGTAGTCCATGCATCTAAGTTTACCATGACTTGTTAAATTCATATTAGCTTTCTGATGTAGACTTCTCTTTGTAAGTTGAGGGGGTGGGGTGTGAAGTGTGTGTGTTCAAAGATGTCTCTGTAAAATGTGTACTTTGAACTGGCTCTTTCATGGTTATATACCACCAATACAGATTTCTTTCTTCTGCAGTGTATTAAAGACCATTTCAATACACTGC
Source organism: Laterallus jamaicensis coturniculus (assembly GCA_022605575.1). Taxonomy (NCBI): domain Eukaryota; kingdom Metazoa; phylum Chordata; class Aves; order Gruiformes; family Rallidae; genus Laterallus; species Laterallus jamaicensis. The sequence goes on from JAKCOX010000012.1 coordinate 11,878,500, forward strand.
AGTACACAGTATTGTGGACCATTTTAGTGCAAAAGTGTTATACAAAAAGTACTGAGGCTTAATATTGAAAGCTGTATCCTCCTTACAGTGAACCACAAGCCATGTGCTACATTGAAACCGCCAATCTCGATGGGGAGACGAATCTTAAAATTCGACAGGTAAAGTAAACTTAATTTCATTCCTTTTCCATTTAGGTGTCTAATATTAGCTACCTGAGTCTGACTTGCATGACAACAATGCAAGGTCTCTCTTTAAAAAAAAAAAAAAGCATCTCTTTCAGGTGGCTATAGCCTTATTTTCAACGGATACAAGCCTTGTATACACTTATATACACTTATATAAACTTGTACATAATGATGTACAAGTGTAAGGAACTCAACTGGAGGAAGTAATATAAGCCCATAAAGCAAATCTAGTAAGTGTTGGCTGTGTTTTGCTGAAGGTCCTGCAAGTGGAACTGAAGTGCTGTATTAAAAAGTAGCTGCATTTGTGAAGAGACCTGCTGTTTCTGCTGTCACAAGTGCCAGTCTCTGCTTTTGCCTCTGGAGTGCTCAAAGAGACCTTTCATATGTTAGTTTTTTCTCTGTGGTAAATAGTAGAATGTAGTTGGATACTTCTAGTTTTCTTAAAGAAATCCTGTTGATCCTGGTGTTTAGAAATAGCTCAGAATCTTTGCCTTCTTTCATAATGAAGAATTGGGATTATGATTTTTGAAATGCAGGTTATTTTAAGGAAGCTGTACAGTTGCTACTTGGTTACTGCCTTTGAAGAAATGTGATTTCCAGTTCTGGATCAGTCCAGTAGACCAGATCCTGAGTTCCTGTCAGATTGTTTGCTTTGCAACACATGCTGAAAATAGAAAACTGAGGTTGTAGGGGTCTTCTCAGGCCTTATTTTGGCTTGCAGTGCTGCAGTCAGAATCTGGCAAAAGAAATGCTAAATGAATCACCCTTCATCAAGTGGGGGTGTTCATGGAGAGACGAAAAGCAGTGGAGTGCTGTGTGTGCTCCCTGAGATGAAGTAGCAATACATTAGGTTACAGTTGTTTGATAATTAACCTTGAGGAACATAGGAGATCAACCTTGTGGTGACCCAAGAGAGACTATGCTTAGGTGTTACTGCTGCTAAATATAGTCACTCATCAGTGGAGCTATACTCTCAGAGAAAAGCCAGGACTGCTTATTCGACTTGTCTCCTACATCCTCCTGCCTGTGTGCAGCATTGTGTGTTACGGATGGGACTTTTGCCTTCATTACAAAGAGGTCATGCAGGTAGTTAACCTCACTGAGTGGAGAGATCTAAACCAGTCTTACATTCTATGTGTCTGTAATGAATCTCCACTGGAGAAAGGAGTTATTGAATACCCTTTGTAAAACCAAACAGCCCTGACAGAGAACCTCCATGCATGCAATTACACGTGATATCTTGGATGGTGAAAGAAAGCACCATTTTCATAGATGGCCTTCTAATAATGGGTTTTTGACAAGAATCTCTGACTTGGTCTTTGCAGGGATTATCTCAAACAGCTAGTCTCCAGTCAAGAGAAGAACTGATGAAAGTATCAGGAAGGATAGAATGTGAAGGGCCCAACCGTCATCTTTATGACTTCACTGGAAACTTGCGCTTGGATGGTCAAAGGTATTGACTTGATAATGGAGCTATAAACTTGTTTGGCTGGGGGAAAGGCTTCCTGTGTGCTTCTAGGAGGGTAGTTAACAGTTTCCTTCAGAGCATCTGCCAGTATAAGATAAGATAGTTTTGCCTTCTGTTGAAATCACAGATTGATAGGGTTCTGGGGCTCCAAACCCCTGGCCACAGCAGGATCACCTAAAGGAGGCTGCACAAGACAGCATCCAGGTGGGTTAGGAACATCTCCAGAGAAGGAGACTGTACAGCCTGTTTTTGTAGTCTTGTTATGGGAGAGTTGGTTTCTTTAGAACCATACAGAGAATTTTAACAAAATTAACATCTAAGTGGTCCTGCTCTGGTAGGGGCTTTGCACTAGATGGTCTCCAGAGGTTCTTTCTAACCCCTATCATTCTGTGATCTAAAGAGAGGGAAGAGTGGGTTTTTAGGGACTTCTTGTTACAGGAGTTCTGCAGAAAAATGGGAGATGTTTCCCTTCCAACTAGAGCCACAGGCTGCACCAGAATCTCAGAATGTTTGTATCAGTGTGACTTTGATCTGTTTAAATCTTCTTCCAAGAGTTTAATTTTAGTACTTGAATTCATAGAATTTAGAAAGTCAGTAGGAACATACAGGCTTTATCTTGTTTTCCTGTACAAAACCTGTTTTCCTTGGGTGACTTAGCTGACAGATGCAAGAATAGATCACCACCTCCATCCCACTTGAAAATCAGATGGGTAATACAGTTTTCCCAGCGTGTTTGTTTAGTAGTGTATGTGATGTTATAGTGTTCTTGGAATGGATGGATGGTCTGTGTGTGATGTGTGTCAGTCATTCGTGTGAGGAAACACCCTGGCCCAGGGGAAGGGCAGAGGAGGCTTATGGTTGCGGCAACTTCTGAAGTTGTGCGTAACGAGAACAGCTGCCTTTATCCTACCATGCTTTAGCAGGGATTAGACTTAGACAGGTTTCAGTGCTCTCTGGAGATGTATGGATAACGTTAGGTCATTATATTTTCGTCCTTTTGTGCTTGGTTTGGTTTTTGGGGGGCTTTTTTGAGGGGACTTTTTTTGAGGGCCTGGTAAGGCTGAAAGGAGAATCACTTTCCTAAAGTGCTGTCAAGATTGGAAAGATATATGTGCTTTTTGCTTTGCAGCCCAGCTCCAGTTGGTCCAGACCAGATCTTGCTAAGAGGTGCACAGCTGAGAAACACCCAGTGGGTCTTGGGTATTGTTGTGTACACGGGACACGATACAAAGCTCATGCAGGTAAGCTTTTAAGGAGATATAGAGCATATTCTGATGGAAGTGTTTCTGTGTTCTACTTGCTTTTTGTTCTTAAGTTTTAGAAATGGTTTGATTGGTTATAGCTGTTCAGAACCTGGAGGCTTAGAGGAATATGAGGTACCAATACACTACATTGTACTTGGGGCTGCATGTACACATGTGTAAGCACTTACTGAGGTATTTGTCTCAACACTTGAATATGTAAGCAAAACTAACTGTGGTTTATCTTAATTGATCTGGTAGCTGGACAGCACTTAAAATGCAAGATAAATAGCTGAGGAGATGGTGATGACCACCTATGATTTTAACACTTGAAGATAATTAGATTAAGACTATAGCCTCTGCCTTGGTGGCAGGGAGTGCCTGGAGAGGCCAGAAACGTGTGTATTGCTCACCTCTGCTGATCATCAGTGGGATGGACAGATAGGACATGGGCATACTAGGTCTTCAAAACTGAATGGTTCTCTTGACTCCAAAACTGACAGGAGATTACTAGGCTTCTTGACTCCTGTCACTGCCTGGTTGAGCTTTGCACACAATGTTGAGCTTAATACAGTTGAAGTAGCAAGTTTTGTAATGGACTCCAAAAATACTGAGTTTGCCTCTGCAGCTTTCTCTTGTGTAAGCCAGACATTTTTCACTGTTTTCTTCTTCTGTTCAGAATTCAACCAAAGCACCTCTGAAGAGATCAAATGTGGAGAAAGTGACCAACATGCAGATCCTGGTTTTGTTCTGTATTCTTCTGGTGATGGCCCTTGTGAGTTCTGTAGGTGCCTTATTATGGAACAGAACACATGGTGAAGTTGTCTGGTACCTTGGCTCCAACAGTGAGTATACAGGCAGGGTGCTAGGGGTGTATCAGGCTGTGGGGCTGGACAGGATTTCAGCTTTATTAAGTGAATGCATAAAATAAGGAAGAAAACCCAAAACATGAGAGGGGGGGAAAAAAAAAGTTGTTTTTAACTCTTGATGGCCCAGTAGTACTTTTTTTGAGAGTAGTTTGACATAAGTTGACTGGCTAGTGAGGCTGTGGTTAATAAAACCTTCTAAAGGTTAGGTAAATAACACTGGGCTACCATGCAGGGAGTAGGGAAGAAGGAAGGGCAGTAGTTGTTCTTGGATATTTGGTGTTCGAGTTCTTGGAGCTCTGGAGATGCCATGCACAGATCTGCTTTCAGAAAAGGTCATGCTGCCTTACCTATGTCTGACTGACACTGAGGTGGCAGGTATCAGTCTGGTGACACTGACTTCAACTTGATGCTTATGTACAGAAGAAAAGGCTTTCTCAAGCCCTTTTTCAGTCAGAAATGCTGATCTGCTCTTGTTTTCAAGAGAACTGTTAAATGGTAAACGTTATGGGTTTGTAGTTAATGACTGTTTCAGTTGTTTGGCTTCTGACTTCTGTTATTTTGCAATGAGAAAATGGATCTCTTACACTGCTTATTCAAGGGTTTTATTTCATTCATACTCCTTGAATTTGTTAGTTCAGATGTTGAAGATGGCCCATATGCAAACACTTAAAGATGAAATACATTGCTCTGCAGTAGACTTCTGACTTGATGAGGGTTATATTAGCTAACTATAAAATCTGTTGCAAGCATCTTGAGATGCTGATCTGAACACAATTCTCAAACTGCAAATGGTCTTTCTGCTGGTGATGGCAAAGCAGATGGCAAAGGGTGTCTTCTACAGTTTAAAATCTGCAGTTTGGTGCTCTTCCTACGTAAATCTCTTTCATTAACATCACGAGTGTCTCATATTTGACACTGTGCACTGTGCTTGGTAGTTGTGATGTCTTCCAGTAGCAGTATTGGCAACTTTCTCCAGTCTGTTCTCCACCCTCCCCTCTGCTTTTTAATGAGGCACTTAAATTTGTGCCTTCTCATGACGAAGGGAACTCTGGAAGAGATGGATGGAACAAACTCTTGAGCTTGTGCTAATATAACTCCCGGGCAACCTGTAATAGAGTGGGATGGAGGTAGCCCCTATAGATGCTTTTTTGTAAGCTTAACACATGGTTTCTATGACTTCTGAGAGTGCCACATGTGGGAAAGGCACTTTTTTGGGCTAAGTAGGTAGATGTTTCATTTCTGCTTAACATATAATTTTTATGAAGATTGTAGTGGAAAAAGCCTTTCCCATCAGATGTGTTTCTACTCTTTCTGTCAGTGGATCAAGGATACAGAATTAATATGTGCTGACACTTGGAGGTGCCTGGGTACAAACTGCCAGGTCCTGCTCTGATCTTCATTAGGTTTCAGCAGCTTTCTCTGGCTTTTATCTACTGGCTCCCCTACTATAGAAAACCCCTTAATTGTGGGCTCTAACCCCTTTGTGCTGGGTGCTTTACTCTCTGGCTGATGTGCCTCCTAAGCTTCAAAGGAAAGCAAAGGACAGAGGAAGGCAGAGACTATGGGTATAAAGAGAGGCTGTGGGCAGCACCATGAACAGGAGCCTTCATCCTGGGTCTCTGCTGAGCCATCCTTTCCAGCCCAATGTCTGTAAATGCCTCCCCTTCCCTTTAGGACCAGTTGTGTTGGCACTTGTTTGGGCAACTTGCCCAACGCTGTCACCATTAGTAATGGCTCTCCTGCTTAAAAGCAGTATGCCTTAGTTCATTTGCTAGCTGTTTAATAGTCTACTTAGGTTTTTTTTAGATTTCTTTAGTGTAACTTCTCAATTTTACCAATGGTGGCAGCTTTTAAAACCAATTTTAGGTGTTGTTCTTTTGCTCCTAACTGCTGAGACACGTAGGCACTTTCTGAAAGGTAAAGTTATGTTATTAGTGATATTGGTGGCTCTTAATTGGAGCAGTTCACACATCTCTAAATTTGAGTTGGTGTGGAATATCATACTTCTTACCATCTGTTTAGCAAAAATTGTTCAGAAAGTGTTCTGTTCTCCAATATATAGCCTCACCAATTTTGCCCTTCACCTGGCATAATACGCTCTGTATCCAGGCATGTGTTCTGTGGGTGTTTTATATGTATTAGTGAAATCAATACTAAAGCTCTTAGACTAGGCCTCAACACACTTGCTGATTATTTTCAGCAGGATAAAATCTGATCAGGTCAGCTGTAGAAAGATGAGTGCCCCTATACTGCACCACTCAGACTTCTGCCTTCTGTCTGATGTCTCACGTCTTCTGGTCCACAGAAATGCTGTCTGTCAACTTTGGATACAATCTGCTGACGTTTATCATCTTGTACAACAACCTTATTCCAATCAGTCTTCTGGTGACACTGGAAGTTGTCAAGTTTACTCAGGCGCTTTTTATAAATTGGGTAAGTAATGAGAATAAATGTATTGTCATCAGTTTGGGAAAGTAACATTAAAAAGTCCCACACTGAAGTCTTTACCAGACTTTCAGATGGCTTTTTGATGCACCTTCTGGGAAAGGCAGGGAGAAGTTCAGAGGGTTTATTCTGTATTAGTTCTGTGTTCCACAGGAAATTAAGATTGAGTTGCATGAAGATCCCCAATGCAAATGGTCACTGTGCGTGTTAGGCATTCAGGAGGCTCGGCTCTTTCGGTTGAAGGAGGTCTCTTAGCTGCCTCATGTTAAGTAAATATCTTAAACTCACAGAATCATAGGGGTTGGAAGGGACCTCCAGAGATCATCGGGCCCAACCCCCCTGCCAAAGCAGCTCCCTAGGACATGTCACTCGGATAGGCGTCCAGATGGGTCTTGAATATCTCCAGAGAAGGAGACTCCACCACCTCCCTGGGCAGCCTGTCCCAGGGCTCAGTCACCCTCACTGTGAAAAAGTTCCTCCGCATGTTGGTGCGGAACTTCCTGTGCTCCAGCTTGCAGCCATTGCCCCTTCTCTCAGCCACAGTGGAGGGAGAGAGACTAGACAGGTTTAGAGATGTGTGGCAGCGTTTTGGGGTGTTTTGCTGGTGTTCTTGTTTTTTAAATCTTGAGCCTGGCCCCAAGGCCACCTCTGGTATGAATCATCACATCTCTGTAAGGCGATGAGTTGGTGGTGCCTTATGCAACAAAACAGTCTGTTCAGGCAAGCTTTGACTTCCAAGTGTGTTTCTCTTCAGTTGTGGAGCAAAACTAATGTAGTGGTATCTCAAGGTGAACAAAAGCAAGAAGAATACCTTGTCTTGGTGTGTATCAGTACTTGGACTGTCAGTGAAGTTGTAGTGCTTCCTCTAAAATAGGAGTAAATAAGGTCTAATGAGTGTGTTCCAAGCTGCTTGTAACATGTTAGAGATGCTTGATGAGCTTATCTGAGAAACTGCTTTGGTTAATATAGCACCGGTTTTGTTTACCCTCCCAATTAAATGTAGTAACAGGAATTGGTTTCAGGGTCACTTAAACTGTCTCTTCACTTGTGGAGGTGGCTTGAGTAAATTGCATTTCTGTAACTAAAGACCTGTGGTTGACATCACTAATGTTTCTTAGAACTTCCTACTGTAAGAAATTCTCAGACTAGAGGTGCAGTGGTTACCTGCCATCAGATCTGGCTTCCCTCCTGTACACATAGTATGGAGCTGGTCTTTGGAAAGGAGGCACCCCTGTTCAGCCTGGGATGCTGTTTGTATTTCAGGCCTTCAGAACCTTCTCTGATGGAGTTAAGTCAGTCAAGTCAAGCTAGAGCTGACTAAAAGACCAGAGATGTCAGTTTTTCATAGCATCGGTCAATTTTGCTCTCATTTCAGGACATTGATATGTATTATCCTGAAACAGATACACCTGCAATGGCCAGAACCTCAAACCTTAATGAGGAACTTGGGCAGGTAAGACAGCATTTTCTGAAGTGTATTCTTGTGATGTGTTCTGGGAAGATAGGGCATCAGGGCATGCTGCATGGATCTGCTTTGTTCTGTTGCTCTGTGGCTCAGATTAATGGGACATCTTTACTTTCATTAGTCCAGGTCTTACAAGTAAAATAATGAGATCTCATAGGATTAAATTTGTGGTCGTGTGGGCAGTCTTAAGCTTGGGAATTGCATTTTTATTTCCTGTGTTTGCTGTAAGCTGAGTTTTTCCTCAGGGATGTTGAAGAGATGCTCTGTGGTTGTGACTGTCTATACCAGGACAGGATGTTCAGGGCTAAGCGTGGCTGAAGAGCAGGCTGATGGCCTCAGACTGTTCTCAGTTCTTTGTGTTTCTGACCACCTCGCATGACATCTAATTAAAAAAAATGCAGATCTGTTCCTATGTTAGGTTGTGCTCCTTCAAGCACTTCAGCTTTCCTTTCAGATCAAGGTAACTGTATATTAACTTGTACTTTTGGTAAGAAGTTTGGTATGAATTCTGCAAATGAGATTTTTCAGAATGGAAGAGCTTCTCAAACGAGGTTACTGGAAAACACAACTTTGCCATTAAAGTTTTGTAGTACCACCAAGAGAGAACCTAGCTTTCTTCCATCACCACCAAAGTCGTAGGTGTGTAACTGAATGGCATAAGCCTCAAAATTCATATGAATTTAATGTTGGAGGCAGTGTTTATATAAAACAAATAACAATTGTCCACCGCTCAGCGGGGTGGTAGTCAGTATTAATCCTCCTTAATCCAGTTGGCCTTTTCTTTTAGGCTTGTTACAGTCTGATCTGTGTTTAGGTTAGATTGCTTTGATGTGAAGCTATCCCCCTTGACACCACAGTGTTTTGTCTGTAAACAATATGATGTGGCATCGTGTGTCATGGTGGGCTTACAGTGACTCCATGGAACGAGACTAAATCTCAGTTAATGAATCTGAAGAGGTTCACAGGTTGGAAAAAATGAAAAACTTCATTATATGCTGGAATTGTTAACAGCACAAAGTTCCCCAGAGGTTTAGGTGCCTACTTGGGAAATGGAGCTTGCCCAGGTTATGGGACAGCACACTGCCGTGCTGGTTACGTGACCCTTTACCTTCCCAATACAGCGCTGACTTCTGAGGTGTGAATATTGAAGAAAAGGGTTTTGCAACTCTAGGCAAAATAGTTTGGTGCTGACATGGGACTTAACCCATTTAAAGACATCACTTTCTGCCTGTTGTTGGCATAAAACCTTACCTGGTACAGAAGTAAAATGGTGTGTCATTTGGTTTGCGTTTAATTTTGGTCTGAGACCTCATGAAGGTGGGAATTTTGAGTCTGCTAATGCTCTTAAGAAATCATGTTGGTGTTGTCTCCAAATTCTAGCTGAAAGTCACTGTTTCCTGTGACTATTAGCTTGGGCAGAGCTGACTGTGGCTGGGCCTTGGACTTCAGGACTGCTCAAGAAAGGGCAGCAGAAAAAGCAACTTCTGTTTGTCTGTGGAATACCACTTGGGCTTACTTTAGGATATTACTTGTGCAGCACTGCTTATGGGGGACAGTAAGCAAATTTTTGGGGACTTTTGGAAGGCAGACTTTCTTCAGTGATCTAAATGCTAATAGTTCTTCAACAGCCTTAAGAATCTTTGCTTTAATTTTCAACCTTGCCATTAGTACAGTTGAAAGATTGTCAGTTAGCACAAGCCACTACATCTCTATTGACCCCACTGGAGCCTTGGCACCTGACTCCTGCCTTGCTGTGTTTAGAGACAAAGAAGAAATTACACCATTAAATAACTTTCCTGATAATTTGTAATGCATTTGTAATAAGCCTGCATTGGCCAATACTGTGACATTTGAACAGTACATCTTCTAGATTTTTCCTGATACTTAATCTGGTTTTTACTTTGTGTTACTGTGCAAATTGAAAATTAGATTTTTTTTACCTTCCAGGTGAAATACTTGTTTTCTGATAAAACTGGTACTCTAACATGCAATATCATGAACTTCAAGAAATGTAGTATTGCTGGAGTGACTTATGGGTAGGTATTTTTAGGAACTCTGTAGCCTAATATGTGCTTATTAATGGCACATAACTTTTATAGCTTTGATTCTTCCTGTCCTGCAACACAAATCATGAAATGCAAACCCAGGGAAGTGCTTCCTAACTTACTTGGTCAGGATTCAAACTAAACCAGAAGCACTAAATAACCTCTGGCCTTGCCATACGTTTCTGTGACTTATTCAGAAGACCCAGGATTTCATTAAACCATATAGCTGTAACTGTGATGAGAAGTTAAATGTTCCCTGCATGGGAGGGATACTGACTTGCTGGTGGTGTTGTGTACCTGTCAAAAGGATCCCTTTAAGTCATGTCAGCATTTCTCAAAGTGAATCTTTGACTTGACTTTGCCTTAAATGGCTGGCCTGAAGATCTCTGCAAGCTTCACTTTTGAGCTTCATGGTTGCTATATTAGATACCTCAAACCCCAGAAAAAAACGCTTCGAGTTTATGAACAGCTGAACCCATGGTTCCAGCATATGTTTGCATGTGTGATGACTCACTGATCTTCACCTTCTTTTTTTCTGGTTTGCAAAGTGGAATAAATGTTCTTTTTTTCCTCTAATCCCCCCACCCAGTCACTTTCCTGAGCTGGAAAGAGAACGTTCATCAGAAGATTTCAGGTAAACACTCCAAGATGTTTGTGTTCTGTATAGCAGAGTGGGGATGATCTACATAAAGACTGGTTTCCAATTTGGGACTGGAAGAAGCCCAAGGGAGTGATGTGTTTGAGTAAAATGCTCTTCCAGCAGGAGCCTAATGCAGAGCTGGTGGGTGGTGATGGATCTTCTCTTCTGCATGGAGAGATGGTGGGTGAAGGAGTGAGGGATAGGCAGTAGCTGGGACTGCTTGGATGCATGCTAATGCGGTGCTTATTTATAATAGCAGGCAACCAAGTTGCAAGCTAAGAGTAACCTTCTTCACAGTAACCTTACCTCTAGCTAAGGCTATTACTCCTTGGAATCAATAACTTCAAACCTGACAAGAAGAGAAACGTCTTTACTGAAGTGTTATGTTTTAGTAATTAAACTGAGAAAGAGCTTGATATGGAGGTGTCTCAAGGCAAGAGCCACTCCTCTTTATTTCAACATTGATTAATAGATGTGATGGGTCTGTCCCATTGTACAGAAAGGAATGAAAAACCTGCAAGCATTACACAGGTATCACCTGTGGCATGTTCAGATTGACAGGAATGGGGGGGAAGAGCCAGAGGGCTGATGTGGCTTTCACTAATACAGGTAAGAAGTGACAAGAAACAGGTAGATATTTTCTGATGAACTAAGTTAGGCTTCTCTGTTGGTTCATCTCATTTTTATATTATGACCTTTTAGAAGGGTGATATAAGGTGGTATGTTACTACTTTGGCTGAGATTTCATTTCTATGGATGCCTCTCTTCCAATATGTTGCTCTTTGCTTTATTGTGAACTTATCTGTCCTTGCACTCTTCTAGTTACTCCTGTGCAAGAATTTCTTCCAGGTATTAATTTGGGGTAGTCAAGCTTGAAATCTTTTAGGGATCAACTCAAGCAGAACTCTCACTGACTAGAGAGGTAGCTTAGGGATATTAATCTTTAACCAATGTTAAAAGCAAATCACCTTGAAATCCATGTATTTCAAGTAAACCTAAAAGCTGTTTCTGCTACATCTGCCCTAGGAAGTGTGACACTTGAATTTTCTCAAATACCCTTTCAGGCATAATAATTTTGGATTTCATGCTAGTGTTCTGAAGGAGTTACTGTTCGTTTTCAGCATTTTGTGCATTACTCATACAAACTTTTCATAATTTTGTTTTTTCTTCACTTCCTGACAAAATAGATGAAGTAGTAAGATTGGAAATGTTGTTACTCTTATGTTTGAAAATGCTTGTCTTGTTCTGCAGCCAACTACCTCCTCCTACCAGTGAGTCGTGTGAATTTGATGACCCAAGGCTGCTGCAAAACATTGAGAATGACCATGTAAGTGTACTTGTTGAATACTGTCTCTTAAACACCCTGTTCTAGGCCTCTCCAGAGCTGAATACTGAATAAATGTGCCTGTGTGATCAAGTCTGTGCTACAGGTGTGTCACACAAGGGCAGAGTTGGGAGAAGGAAACAAAACAGCTCCCCCAACCCCTTTCTGTTCACTTGTCTTACTGTTGAATTAAAGGAACATATGACATGAATATGGGTACCAGCTAGCTATAAACCAGCTCCATGTATGGAGGATAGTGTCTTCTGGCAAATGATGGTAGAAATTGTAGATAAGAAACTACTTGGGGTGTTCAAACATCCATACTGTTAAAATACCATTTTTAACAGTAATCCAGACTGTTGCAAGGAGGCTCTGGCTTGTTTTAAAAACTGCAAAAGTTTTTTTGATTCCAGTTGTGTAAAGGATATAAGAAATGGGAATTCATTGCAAGCTTAATCTTAGCTTGGAATTTAGTGATTAGTAATCTTAGCCTAACTGGTTCTGTCCTGAAGGAGCAGAGTCCCTAGAGTGACAGTTCACTGCCTACTCAGAAACCATACAGCTGTGAAGTGCCGGACTGGACACCAGGCAATTGAAGTAACTTGTGAAAAACATGACCCTTCAGAGGCTCTCCTGCAGTGTCTGGGACCTGGGCACTGGCAAATGCAAACTCAAGTGACAAACTGAATTTGCAGATTGCTCTCCTTTTAGGCAGTGTAACTGCTGTCACTGGTCTGGCTTAGTGTGAGCATCTAAAACGTAGTTCCAGTGTACTGTTTGTGTGCAGCGAAGCTTTGCTTTCTGTTGTGCTTTATAGTACTGAAGTGTAGCTGCAGCATGGTGTGAATGCCTGAAGGAATATTTAATGACTTTCTCTGCCACTATATATTCTGTGGGGTGAAGCCTGAAGATGGCTCCTGTGCTCCAACCTTCCGCATGGCGGCCCTGTCAGGGCAGTGTGCTGGTTTCCTGTATGGCTTTGGCAGTCATCTGCACTGGAAGGAGTTTCCACTGCACATCACTTGTAGTCAAGCCTTGCTTTTCCTCCTGCTCTTGTGTGTTCTGTTGGTTTATACATCATGGCATTTATGGCTTATGGCACTTTCTGACTTGATACTTGTTCTGCATGGAAAGCTACTGGTTTAAGTGCAGGCTACAGATGTTTGAGATCTTCCTTACTGTTTGAGCTCTTCCTTACTCCATCTTCTATATAGATGCCTAAAGCAACAGCCAGTACTTGGGTACATTTCAATAGACTCATTAGAAGGCTTGTATATCAAATGGGCTGTGAGGTGCAGCTTTCTTCTAGCACTGCAGTGGCCTAACTCTGGGATATTTTTCATTCTTTATGGGGTAGAGTTTCTGCAAAAAAAGATTTTTTGCAGTTGTAGCAGGAAAAGGATTTTGATAGCTTCCTTAAGTGTCAGTCTAGACAGCTCAGAAGTCTTTGTTCTTTACATGCTGAACCTTATATGTCAAGTTTCCTTCTGACTGTCAACCTGAGCAGGTAGATGCTGTTGTCATTGCACAGCTGACTGGACTATACACACTGTGAACTCAACCCTTGTACAATCAGAGGAGGAAACTTCTGGCTCATCAGACTTAGTGTACAGTGCATGGGCCAGATGTCTTCTGGAGCCTGACTGTACTGGAGGGATGGTGCCACCCACTGAGAAGTGGTGATTTAGCACAGAGCACGAGAATGCAGGGACTACTCAGAATCATAGAAAGGCTTAAGTTGGAAGGGACCTCAAAGACCATCTAGTTTCAGTCCCCCTGTTGTGGGTGAACCCTCACTAAACCATGTTGCCCAAAGCCCCATCCAGCCTGGTCTTGAACACTGCTAGGGAGGGGGCAGCCACAGCCTCTCTGGGCCACCTGTGCCAGTGCCTCACAGGGAAGAATTTCTTCCTGATGTCCAACCTAAACCTACCTTCTTTCAGTTTAAAGCCATTGCCCCTTGTCCTTTCACTACATTCCCTAGTGAACAGTCCATCTCCCACTTTCCTGTAGGACCCCTTTAAGTACTGGTATGCTGCAATTAGGTCACCTCGCAGCCTTATCTTGTCCAAACTGAAAAGCCCAACTCCCTCACAGTCTGTCTTCACAAGAATGGTGCTCCAGCCCTCTGATCATCTTCATGGCCCTCCTCTGGACTCACACTAACAGCTCCATGCTCTTCTTGTCCTGGGGACCCCAAAGCTGGATGAGGTACTCAGTCTCGTGAAAGCAGAGCAAAAGGGGCAGAATCATTGCCCTGGACCTTCTGGCCATGCTGTTCATGCAGCCCAGGACATGGTTGGCCTTCTGAGCTGCTAGCACACACAGCTGGCTCAGTGACAGTTTGCTTATTACCTGTGACAGTTTGCTTAAGGAGTTCAGATCCATTTGTTATAACCAGCAATTGCAGCACTCCAGTCATGTGAATTATCCCACCGTGTTTCTGTGATGGCAGTCACATCGTAGTCTCCTTTACTTACAAGGGCTTCTAATTCCTCTTGTTTGTTTGCTGCCTGCATTGGTATAGATGCACTTCAGCTGGTCTGTTGATCTTGTTACGCTCCTAAGGGAAGCCTTGCTTCCCAAGTGGCAACTGGTTAAGTTACCTAGCCCATCAGTAGTAGTTACATCTCTGCTCTGAAGTAGCAGACCATCCCCCTGGTTAACTAGGGTGGCTGACTGTAGGTCGTTGCCAGCACACCGTCCCTCAGTAGCTCGACCACCATGAGATGGTGGTCCTTCTGCCTAAAACCCCTTAGTGTCTGTCTTTTCATAGTTGGTAGATAGCTGCAAATGCCACTTCCAGATATCTTGACAACCTCTACTCATTTAGTGAACTGAGGGGTGTTTAGCATAATCTGCCTTGTAGGGTCAGATGGTGCTGGGCTGAACTGGGCAACAAATTCCTTTTAAACATTTGTCCTTCTGCAGCTGAGGCTCAGTGTGCTGCTTCTCTTGGACACTTGAGTGCTCACTGCACTGGTTGAAAAGATTTTTATTTTTTTTTCTTCAAATCCAGTCGTTAGGCTAGAGCTATCTCAGTGCCAAGTAACTTTCTTTCCAGGTTGAAAATAAAAAAAAAGTACTTGTCCTCATGAGACTGTCTTCCATCTGTTTAGGAAGATTTTTAGCATCCTGCATTGCCTCTAAATTTCATAGCTCTTCTGGGCCTCTGGTGCGTATGGACTGACTCGTGGCCAAGTCCACCCTTCAGTAACAGGCAAAGAATTATTGCCCTGCAGGAAGTGTTCCAAGGGGAAAAAAAAACCTTGTCTTGAAAACGTGGAGCCAACATCTCTTTGCTTCTCTGGGATTTTAATAAGGAAGAAAGTCCCAGGTTTGTCTGTCTGTGGTTTTTCTTTGTAACAGCTTCTGTATGAACTGCACAGCAGTGCCAACTATGATGCTGACTTGTTTCTATGGGGAAACGGTGTAAACTCTTACTAGAATAAGAAAAGATCAGTTATTTAAAACCAGGAAAAGGAAGTTTGAGTATGCTAGATGGCCTTTACCTTGGTGCTTGAGTTGCATGTGCCCTGGGAATAAAATCGTAGTGGATTCAAACCTGTTTGGTGTGGGGTTTTTCACCCTGATGATGAGAGTGCGGGGAAGGAGGTCAAGAAGTAAAAGAACTAATAAACTTGGATCTCATCCTAGACTTCTCTATCTCCCTGGATTCTCTCTGAACTTCCTCTACTAATTCCAGTCTGCATATAAACTTTTCTGTGGCTTGCAAATTACCACCTGTGTTAGAAGCCACGAGCATGTTGTATAGCTGCAGATGTGAGAATTGAGTGAGTTTGTGTGATGAGAGTTAAGCAGCTGGCCAGGCAGAAGAGATAACTGTTGTGCTTGTGTTGAACCTTTACCTTGGTTTAAGTGTTTGTTTTGGTCTCCAACATGTCTGCTTATTTTCATGAAGTGTGTGGGAATGGAGGCTCTTATCCCATCATGTTGTGTTGAAATGACCTTTATTTTCAGCTGCTTCTTAACTCCTTAAGAAGCAGAACAGGAAAAGCATATTGCTGCTGCTATGAGAAACTGGAATTTAAAATACAGTAGGGGGAAAATACCTTCAAGTGGTGAGAACCTCTGGGAGGCTTTAGTTCAGAAAGTAACTTGCTGTTTGACAGCTGACAGATTGTTACACGGCTTGGTGAGAACTGCTTTTCAGTCTTTTGCCCTTGCTGTGAATGTGACTTTGGTGCTTTAGCTAAAGCACAAGGCAGCATCTTTATATGTAATATTACAGGGGGTCTCAAAGGGTAAACTTGAATAGCAACAGAATTAAATGCAAATCATAGGATCATAGACTATCCTGAGTTGGAAGGGACCCATATGGGTCTTCAAGTCCAACTGTCAGGCCAATGCAGAGGGTGTGGATCCTTTCTGCTTGTTAATGTGTTCTTTTCTAGGACTGAAATATTCTGATCTTCCAGCTTTACCAGCTTCACTGTTTGGGAGGTACCCAATGTGGCTGCATCCTCAGTGTTCTCTAGATAGTTTAATGAACAAAACAATAGGAAGTTCACATTCCTAAGATGAGGAATCATAATTCTCCCTATTAACAAACTTAAGTATTTTACTAGCTGTCCTCAGCAGAAATTGTCATGCTTAGGCAAAGTAGTAAGCTCAAGTGTTGCTGTCCCTTAGTATCCTGTGGCCACTTCCTCCAAAACCTGCCAGTCCTGCTCTCTTGGAAGTCAGGAATGGAGGCACTGATCTGGTACTGCTACAGGTAAAAAGAAAGATTAATAAGTATCTTTGAACTTCATGTGCAACTTCCTTGTAATTTTATTAGCCTGTGAAAAATGATATCATCAGGCTGGAATAACGCAGTCTCCCCTTTATCTGAGGGCACCCAGATAAAGACATGTATGACACATGTGCACGTACTTACTTCTGCAGAGTGCATCTTGTTCCCCAGAAGGAGTTTTCACTCTTTGTCCCCTCTGAATAGGGGAGAACATAACATGTTACAGGGATAAAAACTTGTGATACAGCTTCCTGACCGGGGTGTGTGCCCTGCTTGATGCTGGGTGTTGCCCTGCCTTTTAGGTAGAGAAACTTTGCTTTCAGCAGAGACACTGCCATGTAGATAACAAATTGGACAGCATGTCTCAGTGTGTTTCTAGTTCTCAGCATGCAGTGGCAGCATGCAAACTAAGTTTTGCTGGTGCATTATATCACTGGTGTAGATGGCTGTACACCAGTTGTTCTCTGGATCTTTGGAGAAGACAAAGAAGCTGTAGCTTTTATTTGGAGCTCTTGAGACACAGGGAAAAATGGGGCCGGAGAAGGCATTTAGATTAAGCACTACCTATAGACAGGTGAACAAGAGACTTAAATATGCATATCTTGTTCCTGCTATGGACATTAGAGGAGAGGAAATTGGTGTGGTAAGAAACAGAGACCCTCCTTGCTTGCCCTTTTAAGTTCAGCTCTGAGTCAGTCAGTAAGAATTTGAGTACTAAAATGGCAGAGACTTGGTTCAGTAGCAGAAATCAAATGATAAAGCAGGACCAGTTAACCTGTGGGACTGCTGGCTCGTTCTGGGTTTAGGCTTTGACGTGATATAAGAAATGTATTGCCACAGAAGCCATTAATGAATTTTCTGTTCACAGCTCTGAAGTAGGAATTTGAATTCTCTATCCTTATTGATGCTGGTGCAATAAATACTGTGTCAGTGCTAGAACAATATAGGAAGGAAACAAATGACAGCTGTGTGGAGGAGCTGATGTGATAAGCTGGGCCGCTGATCTCTTGCAGTAGAACTGGAAGATTGCCACATAATCCATTGCGAGCTGTGAAAATACCAAGACAGCAACAAATGACATTGTTGGCTTGAAAGCAGAAATCCATGTGTAGGAAGCATTAAAATCTGTGACATTACCAGAGACAGGCTGTTTCCAGCTGATAGAACTCACTATGAAAGCATGTAAGGGACTAGGTGATAAATGTGTAAGGAGGATGTCAGAAGTCTGTAGCAGAGGGTGCTGAAGTGAGAATTTGGCAGGCTGTGCATTGTCAGGTAGAGGTAGAACTTCCATTGCTGGAAATAATGGAGCAGCAGTAACCTCCTGACCAGTAACTTGGTGTGGACTTAAAATTTCACACACTTTCTGATCATATTTCTTCTGTTCTCTTGAACACAACCTCTGCACACCAGCATGTCAAAAGCTGCAGCTATTGCTGTGTTAGTGGCATGTAACCATACAGCTTGGAAGTGTCAATATGCAAAGACAAGTCCTGTGTGGAACAATTACTTTCAAAATATTAATGACAAAGCACTTGAAGTAAAGCAAGAATCTAAGTATTGCATCTGCAGTCATGTTAAAATACTTTTTTCTGATATGCATACTCGTTGTTTACACATGTTAACACAATGTTTTCTATCTGACACTATTTTGTGGCATTCACAGTAATTTACTTTCTACTAATTACTATATTAAGTAATTAGTAGTAATTAAATTCATCTTTATGGTGTACAAGTATGTAGGCCTACATGCACCATAGTGAAGAAAAAACTCAGCAGTTTTTCCTTGTTCTTGGCCTTATCCCTGAGGTGGAACAAAACTTTGTGATTTGATAGAACAACGTAGCTTAGCTTGGGGGGAGAAGCAATAACAGGTGTGAGCACCAGTTGTGAATGTTGCTGGCCTAGTTGTGAGAGGTGGTGTTTTGAGTGCCTCTTGAAGTGGGAAATGGAGGACTCTTTAATGTCTCACTAGTTCTGTGTGATTTAAGTGTTATAAAATACTCTGGTGTATCTCAGGTAGTACTGCATGTATTCTTAGACAAAAATACATGTGAGTCACATTAGAGGATTTCTGGTGACATGTAGCTCTCACTTGAAAAAGTTTCATTTGAACTTCGTAGCCTTTACTGTTGTGAAAGACTCTGGTGTACGAAATTCATTGTGTAGAAGCAGTTCTTCATTGTTAAAAAAACCCCAGTTTGTTCCCTGTTTTACTAGTGTCTTGTAGGATTCTTGTCCATCTGATCTTAGTTTTAGTATTACAGTAACAGGGTTTTGGCCCAACTCTATTCTAACAACTCTTGTAATGCTCTTGGTTTTGTAGTGGCTCTGTTAAGACAGAGCATACATAAAATATGCTGTGCTAATGGAAACTTCAGAAACGAGATGATTTTTTTTCATATGCAAAATTTCTGTGAGGTTGTGAAGTCAACTACAGCTTTCTGCAAAGATAGAACTGCCAAGTTCACTTCTGACTCAGTCACTGAGCAAGCGGCTGCTGTGACAGAAGATTTTGTGATGCTACCAACTGTGGGTGTTCTGGATGTAGCAGGGTTGGTGAAGGGCAACGTGTTTGTTGCAACTGTTTCAGCCCAGCATCTTGAAGATATCTCTGAACTGTGCATGCAGTTGGTGTGGCATGTTGTGAGCTGGGCAGCAGAGTACTATTCCTGACTGCCATGAGTCTGGAAGTGCTGTGCCAAAAGCAGGGGTGGAAAGGGGGGAAGAATGGAGTGGGGGATTGAGTTTTGAGTCGCTATAGCCATCAATTTGCTGATAAGAGGTCTGGGACTTAAATGCTGTAGTATCTTTGCCGAGTCTGTAAGTGCTCTGGGGTGGCTGCTGACTGTGCAGTCTGTGAATAACGGTTTATATTTCGTGTTCTTGTGATGCTGAATGTGTGAGGACCATTGGTCAGAGTTCTGCTTGGCTGACTGATGTGTTCCTGTGGAAGAGCACGTGGTGTTGCCTTCTATTGGCTATTCAGTAGCCGTCAGCTCTGGATGTTCATCACTAGAGGTGCAGTTGCAATGAGTTTAATTCTGGTGTGGCTACTGTCAATCTGTTGGAACTGCTGCAGAAGCTACCCAGTTAGTATTTCCTGTTGCCTGATTATCATCAGGCATCATCTTTGCCTATATGAAGCTTGTGTGCTACAAAACTACTGTTTTCATATTTGGGAGAGTGGAGGAATCTTCTGGCTTTGCAGCTCTCTGCAACTTGAAGTCTCTATCATTAGCCATCACTTTGTCATTGCTGGCCCTTAACTCTGCTATAATTGATATTCTGGGACCAAGTTGACTACTATAAATAGACAACAGGATTTTTGTTGTTGTTTTTGGTACCCAAGAGGTCTTCTCAGGTTACTGAATGGCCTGTGTGCTCCTTGTGGTTGTGTATGTAATACTAAATGTGATTCTCCTGATCTAGCCCACAGCTGTGCACATACAGGAGTTCCTCACTCTGCTGGCTGTGTGTCATACTGTTGTTCCTGAGAGACAAGGAAATACGATAATCTACCAGGCCTCCTCTCCAGGTTGGTTGTTGCTGTCTTTTTTTTGGGAGGGAAGGAGTAAAAGTAGATGAATGGGGGGTGAAAGTGTTGAAGTTTATAAAGAGGTGATAGATTTTGAAAGCAACGTCTTGTATGATGCTACTAGTTAGATCTGGCATCTTCAGTCACCAGTGCACACTACTTCTGAATGCCTCATGCAAAACTGTTAAGTCCATGATGTTTATGTAGAGCTAGGCTTATGATCCCTTCTGCTCTCATGAGGTCTACTCTGGCCTCTTTCTGCAGGGGTCAGATCAAAAGTAAAGCTTTCAGTGACTTGTCTTCTATACATAGAGCTGACCTATACATAGAGCTGACCTACGATTTGTTTCTACATGAACAATTAATTGCTGTGTTTGGCATGAGTGCAAACTCTTGGACTTGATCTAGTAGGTTCCTGCGTTGCCTTGTGCAGATTAGACAGGCTTATAGTTGACACAGTACAACCAAAAGCAGAGACTTGGCTGTATTTAGCCTGCTATTCATCCATTTTTACCTTCCGTCAACACAGTGGTACTGAAGGAAGTAGGCAGAGCCAAAATGCCAAACAATAGGGCCCTTCTTTCCACCAAATTTCACTTCCTTTCAGAGTTTCTAGAATTGTTACTGTGATGTATTGACAGATAACGCAGCAGCACTTCTGTTTCTCTTAACAGTGTTTGAAGGGTTGGGTGAACAGCCCATGTAAGGCAGCTCTAGTCACAATGTTGATGAACCACGAGGAGACCAAGGAAGCTGTATAGCCATTAGGACTGCTTGAGCTGGGTGCTAAATTTGCCTGTATGGTGGTTGTGCTTAATGCCTCTTGTTCCTCAACAAGATTGTATAGATACGTGCTGGGGAGAGAGGTGTTGGCTCTGGCTTCAGCTCTCTTATGAGCCGTTAACCACACTGCCTCCAGAAGATGATGCTGTGCTTATTTCTAGAGCACCTGTACTTAATGCCTTTACAACAGAAAATGGATTAAGTGTGTGTAGGAGTTAAGAGTAATGCAGCTTTGAACTTGCTTTCTAACAGGTATTTTCCCCATTTCATGTAGGAAAGGAAGTTGGACTCCTCTGCAGCAATGGGGTTTAATGCATCAGTAGTTACAGGATTATAGAATGGTTTAGGCTGAAAGGGATCTTAAAGATCATTAAGTTCCAGCCCCCTGCTGTGGGCAGGGACACCTCTCACTAGACCAGGCTGCTCAAGGCCCTATCCAACCTGGCCTTGAACACCTCCGGGGAGAGGGCCTCCACAGCTTCTTTGGGCAGCCTGTGCCAGGGCCTCAATATCCTCATGGTGAAGAACTTCTTCCTAATATCCAGTCTAAATTTACCCCCTTCCAATTTAAAACCATTCCTCCTTGTCCTGTCACTACCTGTTTTTCTAAAAAGCCCCTCCCTGGCATCTTGTTAGGCCCCTTTAGGTACTGGAAGGCTACAATAAGGCCTCTCCAGAAGCTACTGTCCAAGCTGAACAACCCCAAGTCTTAGCCTGTCTTCATAGGAGAGGTGCTCCAGCCCTTTGGTCCTCTTTGTGACCCTTCTCTGGACCTGTTCCAACAGTTCCATACCCTTCTTATGTTGGGGACTCCAGAACTGGACACAGTACTCCAGGTGGGGTCTCATAAGAGCAGAGTAGAGGATGTTTTAGAGTGATTGAGGATGAAGTTTGTGTGGTTGATATTACATGGCTTTTGTAGGATTAAAACGTGAACATTGTGGAAGTGTGTGGAAGCTCCTTGCAGCCCTACAGATGGGGGAGAACGTGGGGAAAGGGGCCTTCTGTGTTTAGCAGTGTGGTATTTAAGTAGGGGATTTGTGTATTCTATATTCTAGGTAAATGTAAGCTTTTCTTGTATTGGCAGATGAAGGGGCCTTAGTGAAAGGAGCAAAAAAGCTTGGTTATGTCTTCACAGGACGGACTCCCCATTCCGTGATCATCGATGCGGTAAGTAGGTGTGTGCAGGGCTGACTGCCAAGCTCATGCAGAACACAAATGTCTCCTGTGTGGTCCTTGTGTTCCCTTTTGCAGGGCCTTTAGGGCACTATACATTAAAAATAAAGGAAGACAACTTTTTCCAGTCTACAAAAGACTTTTTGCACAAAGTCCTCTGCCCTGTGTGGCATGGGCAGTAGCTTATATGGGAAATGACAGCAGTTGCACCTGAAGAGCACTTCCCATGTCTGGGAAGCACAGATGAGAACACTGACATGAAAAGGAAATTTATGTATCTGGGAGACTTAGACTATTAGATTTGATGGTTACTGTACTCTTCTCGTTACTGAAATACGTTTTAATACATCTTCTGTAGAAGATGCATCAACCCTCTGTGGAGGGGTGTGTAGTTACAGACTAGTTGACACCTGCAGTCTTAAACTCATGGGGCCACCTTCTGAGTTAAGTTGCAGTCTAAGCTCAAGTGTCTCCAGACTTATCCAGGTGCAGCTAGAAGGGTGCTTAATAAGAATAACTGATGTCTTTCTGTCCTTCCTCTCAGGTGCATTCACTTTCAAGCTTCTTGGTACACTGCCAAGCTAAGCACTTAAAACATCTATCTTCCTAGGACTTGCCATAATGCTTTTACAACTACCCCATAAACTAGGCAGCAGTTCTGAGAATAGCTTACCATGAGCAGTGTCATCCAGAGTTCTCTAGGCTCTACTTTTGGGGGTTGGACTCAGTGATCTCTTGAGGTCCCTTCCAACCCCTACAGTTCTGTGATTCTCTGCAGGAAGATCCAGGCCCAACTGACCTAGCTTTATACTCCTTTTAGCAAGCTGAGAACATGGTCAATCTATAGCCAGCAAAAGAAGTTGTCACACCCAGAGGTTCCTGTCTTTGCTCATTGCCCACATCAGTCAGTGGCAGTACATGTGATGTATTGGAGGTGGCTTTTGGTCTCTGGGATATTGCTGAATTGTACACGCCTCTGTACTGCAGTTAGATTTTGCTACAGCCCTTTCTTTAACCACGTGCTGTGAGTATTGCGAAAGTTTGGAGACTCCAGTAACTCCTGCTGCTTCTACCATCTGTTATACAACAGGAATGGCAAAGATAATTTGGTTGTGAGTATTTTTCCTTCCTCAGGTTGTTAATGCTCAACCCCAGGAAACAGCTGCTGGAGAAAGCAGGAGTTACTCCTCAGTTAATCGTTTATTTCACAAATAAAATAAGTAATATAAATGCAAGTCAAAGGGACTTTAAAGTGGTTCAGGCAAAGGAAGGTGACTAATACCAAATCTGGATGGCACTTTGATTTTTAACTTGACATAATGGTCATAGTCTGTAATATGTCTTAAGAATCCCTTAAGAAGTAAATATGCATGCTTATTATTGAGATATTAGTTCATTGAAATGATGTAAAAAATAGTAAATGGAGGATGCCACATATTAATGTTCAGTTAAGATTAGAATGCCTTCGTTAAACAGTGCTCTACGTCACTTGTACCGGGAGAGGGAGCTGTCGCCACACTTTATACTGCGATGTGTAAATAAAAGTGTTTAACCAACTCGCATGTTTACACGTGTAAGGATATCCTGCGAATTATACTTAGAACAGTGTCTGCTTTCTTTTGTAGCTGGGAAAAGAAAAAACCTTTGAAATTCTCAATGTACTGGAGTTTTCTAGGTAAGTTTTCCTCTAACATACTGAATGCAGGGTATTAAGAAAGCCATTTTGTGTCTCTATTGTTGAGAATACAAAGATTCAACTGATGCAGTAGAAAAGCTGAACTTGCTTAGTTTTGTCCTGCCCTTTCATCCTCTCTTTCCAGTACTGGACTGATACAGAGCTTCTTAAACTGGCAGCTGTTAGCACATGAGCATGAAGGTCTCCCCTGCTACTCCAGCTCTCTTGGCTTTTTGTGAAGTTGCTGCCCTGAAAGTGTCATTGTATGCCTCACTGATTTCCTGACTCACTTCAGGAATGTGCTTTGAGACTGCACTTTTACAGTGCTTCTCTAAAGCACTTGGGTTTCAGTAGGTGGAACCTACAACTAGAAGGCTTTTTGATGACTCTTTCAAAGAACTACTCCAGCTATGAAAAAACTAAACCTTGCGAGCACTCCTAACTTGCTAGTTAGGATAGGCACTGCCTGGGTAGCAGGAAGCTTTGTGTGATGAATTGGGCCCCCTAAATTGCTGGAGATAAAAGATGCTTTCTTTTTGTCAGTTGGTAAAGTTTTGTTGGTTTGGATGATGCAGTCACAGGCTTCCCCACTGCTTTTTCGACTCCTCCTGTGGCTTCTTACCATGTCTTAAAGCCTTGAAGTCTGCCTTTCTGCTGTCTGAGTTAGCTGGTTCCGCTCTAAAGGCGTGTGTAAAAGTCATGAAAGATTTGAGTGGGCAGCTTTTATTGTGTCATGGCTTGCTTTGAAAATTACTCTTGAACTACTTGACTACTCTTCCCTTTTCATTCAGAATGCAGCTACATATCCTGCCTGTGGGAAATTGTGAGAAGGCATTAGAAGATTCCTTAAGGGTTTGATAAGTTGACCAGTACCCTGGTGTCTGTAGAAAGGGGTAATTACGGCCTGAATGCAACAGGAAAGAGCTGCTTAGCTCTACCTTGCCTAGCAACTTCCCACTTGCCCAGTCAGGGGCTTCCTATAATTACATTTGAAAGCATATGGAAGTTTCCCAGTGTATTATCTTACTGTAGAAATTCTGTTCTCCCAGACTTTCTTTAGAAAGTCTGAGAAAGTATTGTGTTGTCTTGCCATACGTGGTAAAAGCTTGCTTTCTTAAGCATGGCTCCTGAGCCCTGAGAAGGGGTGAGATCTCCCAGAGCAACTTCAGGGGAGGAGAAAGGTTGCTCTGCACTCTGACCTGTTTCTGCACATTTGCAAGAAGGGAGTGATAGAGGAGGATATTTCTCAGTTCTCACTTCACTAAGAAAAAGAATTACAGATACCTGGAACTTTTGAATGTGATACCACATGTTGTTAGGGTTCTTTTGATGAGACTTGTTTTGCTTGCCTCTGACCTCTTAGAAGTTGCTTTTATTTTTTCAGTGGCTCTTCTTTCAAGCAGAGATTAAGTGAAATGCCAAAATTGGTCTCTTAAATACATATATCCTTGCCCATCTTCCTTTGTTTATCATCTATGTACAGTATGCTACTGTTTGGGATACTTTTTAAAAATAAAGGTAAATTTGACTGTCCTGATATGCAGCCTGGCTCAGAGTCTGACAGACTTGTACATAATCCCAACTACGTAGGTCTGATAAGACCAGTATAAAGAAACTATAGGGAGACCCAGCGCTAGTCTATATCATGATTCCTTTCTATGACTTTGCTGTGTTCCTTTGAGATAGAAAGCTAAATAACTACCCTTGTCAGTGGATAGGTGTTTCATGCCTATAGTGGTTATTATGTCATATGGTTATTATATGCCTGTAATAACTATGCATGCAGCTGTAATGATTCCACTTCTAACATGAGTCCCTCAAAACAATTTTGCTTGAACCTTAAGGAAAAGCTGAGAATAAATGTTACTCCTCTTCTTTAGAGAGGGTTCCTGTGCAACCTTGCTCTTTCCAAGGTTTTGCTCATATTTAGGTGCAAATCTGTGTTTTGGCTGAGTGCTTGCTGATTGGAGCCGTTGGGCTGGAACTGGAATTGGGCAGTTTAGTGTTACTCCTTGTTGTGACAGATCGTGGAGTCTTAAGTTATTAGTTCCATCTCACCTGATCTCACTAAAAACATCTGAGAAAATTCCCTGGTTAAAACAGGATTTGCTCTTCATCCCAAGAACTAATGAAAGCAAATATTTTTCTCTGATAGCAACAGGAAGAGAATGTCAGTGATCGTTCGAACTCCAGCAGGACAGCTACGTCTCTACTGCAAAGGGGCTGTGAGTATGCGACCTCCTGGAGGACTAACACTGCCAGTTATTGTTTCGACAGCTGTGGCCAATCCTGGCATTCCATGTCTCCTACATAATACCTGTTGGCTTTTGGTTTAGGGCCAAGTGATTTAAGAGAAATATCATTCTTGCTCTGACTCTTTCTGCAGGCAGGAAGATTGCTAGGCTTTCTGCTACCCAGCTGAAATCCTGAAACTAATGGGAGCAGTACCCTTTACTTAAGCTAAGGCAGGATTTCACCCAGCTGTGCAGAAGCAATTCAGCAGTTAGGTTAAGTGCTTTTACCTAAATCTGTAATACAAAAACCTGTTCTCAAGTGGTTGGCTTTTGATCTGGCTCTCCCATCACTGCACCTGCTGTTATTTGTCATAATGACTTGCACCATGTTGTGCTTCTGTCTTCACTGATGAGCAATAAGTTACCAAAATACAAAGGCTGCAAAACCAGCACTGGCCACAGCCAGAGAGTGGTTCTGATTTCAATGGAAAACCATGGAGGTGGCTTTTTGCCACAGCGAAAGCGATTTCTGTCTTCTGCAAGGGTCTGGTTTCCTTGAATTCGTCCTGACACTCAGGTCTGGGTGCACTGCTCTGTTGCTTCAGTTTAAGTCCCCTGACTTGGTAAAGATGTGCTGGCTTCATGCTGGTGTGATGGGACTGAACAAAGCCTGCTTTCTTTGTGTGGTATTTCCAAGCTGTGTGCCTAGTAAGACTGTGCATATCTGCAACTGCCTGTTGCTTACACCATGCCTGAGTTGATGCCGTTTCTTGGAGTGTGGCACTGGAAGATGTGGAGAACAGGCAAGTTAGTAGTAAAAAAGGTCATGCTGTCTTCCACAGGGGCAGGATGAGATGTTGAACAGAGCAAAAGGGTTGTAGTAGTTAGTCTCATCTGGTGTTTTGTCTTCTATGTTCTGCTGCATCCACTTGTCTAAGCTGTGAGTTAACTGCCTGTGTACATGAGCTCTTCCATGTTCTGGTACTTGTCTCCTGTCCTGTGACTTACAATGGAATCACTTGTTTTCTGTGCCTGTCTCTGATCAATGATGTAGGCTTGTTAACTTAGCTTAAGAGTACGTGTCTGAGCAAAAGTAGTGTTTCCTTGTTTTACAGGTGTGTAGCAACTTGCTCTGGTGGTTACAGAATAAAATCCGGACTCTGGTTGTGTCAGTGATGGTGTTCTTTTCTGATTGCCACTGTTATTTGGGCCTCTTCAGTTACCCTTTGATTTAGTGATGGAGAAAGTTGCTGCAGGAGAGAGGTTATTTCAGAAACAATGTTGTGGTAGAACCTGTTCAGTGTTTCTCTTACATAGTTAAACATCAGTGGGAATCTTTTTGTTAGATAGGATTGCAGGAAGCTCTTTTGCATGGGACTACAATGTGTACTGAATAAGACCAGACAAGGTTTCTGAAAAAAAAATCAGCTAGGTACTTCAGAAAGGAGCCTTCTGTAATCTCCTGTGATGAAAACCCTATTATGGAAAGAGATCAGGAAGGCAGAGTGCACTTCTGTCCCCAGTATTTAAAGTGGATGCAGTATCTTTGCCATTGGGCACAATCTGGACTACTTGGAATCTCTAAAACACAAATGTTTTTCTTGTAAATACAGCCTTGGGTTCTGATATTAGTAAGTCCACTCAGGTTACCTCACTTGAGGTTATAAATACACAAATGGAAACTTCATGCATAGACTTACTCTGTTGTAATGAATTTTGTTTTAATAGGATAATGTGATTTTTGAGAGGCTTTCGAAAGATTCCCAGTACATGGAGCAAACCCTGTGCCATCTTGAATACTTTGCAACAGAAGGTAAGAGAAACAGCATGTCATAAGAATTTAGTCTAGCAAATTACTCCCAGCATATTCTGCATTGTCTAAGCTTTGCAGTGCCAAATAAGATGGTTATGCATATAATTTAAGTATTGCGTAGTCATAACTCTAGGATGACCTTAAGATTAGCAAGCTTGTGCCTTGCTTTTGTAAGATTTTAGTAGACTAGTGGAATTTGGAAGGAAAAGCTGAGGTTCTGCGTGCTTGTGATGAAGGGGGAAGCTCATGAGTTGTTTCATCCAGAATACCTTAGTTCCATTTGAGTTAGAGGTGTTTTTACCAGATTGAAAGTCAGATGTAAAAGTCCTTGGTTTTGTGAAGCAGAGTGATAACCTGAATGTGATGAGGACTCAGGAAGACCAAGACACTAATGATGATCTTAAGTGGTCTCTCATCAGCCTTTGACAGTAACAGCTCTGTTCACAGGGAAGTACTTGGCTTTGTTCCATCTTCTGCAGTAACATAAGGTATTTCCATTATAGTAAAACCATGAACCGAGGGTTTTCTCCCAGAATCTGGAAACATTATTCAGCTTTTTTAAAAAAAAAGATTTTTGTCTCATGTTGCCAGTAACAAAACTCTGTGTTTAGTCACATGCTCTCTTCTGCTTGACTCACGGTGGAAAAAAAATCATTACTTCTGTATGTTAATTTTTCAGTGGTGCATTAACATGGTTTTCAGACTTCATGGGCCCTATTCTCTTTATGCATGTCTATCTTCCATTAATTGTGTGGGTTACAAGCATACACTGAAGGGGTGAAGCTTTGGCCAGCCTGGTCTAGTGGAGGGTGTCTGCCCACGGTGGGGTGGTTGGAACTTGATGATTTTTAAGGTACTTTCCAAGCATTCTGTAAAATAATGGGCTGTGCAGTATGTTTGATCTCCAGTCACAGTATGTACCCAGTTCTTTAACTAAACCTTAAAAATATGTGAAAGCCAAGCTTCTTTTGGTACTTAGAGATGACACTTACTGCTCCAGTATGTCCAGCTTGCAATATTGAAAACTATGGATAACCCAAATGCTTAAAAAAGGTACAGTTCAACAGTATGCCTTAAAACCTGCTGTTATTCTAATGAGAGGGATAGAATTTAGGATTCATAGAGCATTAATGATTTGATGATACTCAGTGTGTGATTAGTGTGTAATAGCTGTCTTCTGTTTTGTAGGTCTGAGGACTTTGTGCATTGCATACGCAGATCTGTCGGAAAATGCTTACAGAGAGTGGTTGAATGTCTACAACGAAACCAGTACGGTCCTGAAAGACAGAACTCAGAAGCTGGAGGAATGCTATGAGATCATTGAAAAGGTAAGGCCTGTACTTTCTTGAGATACAGATACCCTTACATGCTTTTTTCCCCCGTGGAACTTGGGGACCATAGAGTAAACCAAAATGTTTATCTCCTTCATGAGAAATTGAAAAGGTATTTTTAGATGGCAACATGTTCAGTCTTTAGAACTCTGAAGTTTTAGCTCATAAATCTGAGATAAGCATGTAAAAAAGGTCATTGTTACTTATGAACTGTTTTCACGCATTCTTTTCATCTTGCTATCTTGGTTAAGGATGACAGAACTTGGAAAAGATAACTTAAAATAGTTGTGTTGCATCACATTGCCATGTACTGGTACATGTTCTGCTCCTTTCACAGAGCAGTCATAGCTCAGGTTTTCCGGAGGCTGTTGTAGACACTGCAGACAAAGCCAGTGCTCCCCAAGGCCTGTAGTCACAGGGACTCCATGCATGAACTCTATAATTTTGAAAGGGGAAAGTAGGTACCAGAACCAGTTAGAAACTGAAGCCCCACAGTGAATGAAATGTTAAAATGTCAGCGCTAGGGGCCAGTGTTTCTTTGATATTTGTTGGTCGTGCTGCTTTCTGAAATGCTGGTTGTCAATTCTCACCTATACTTGTTCATGCTCTTCCCCTTGCTCCCGCTATTTCACTCTTGTCTTTAGTGGTTTCTTTACAACACTTCGAGCTTCAAATTCTCTTTTAATATTAAAAAATGCAACTTCCAGACCAATCCAGACCGTGACTTAAGGGACTTCAGAGATCATCTGGTTCCAGCTCTCCGCCATGGGCGGGGTCACCCTCTGCTAGCCCAGGTTGCCTGAGGCCTGATCCAGCCTGGCCTTGAACACTGCCAGGGAGGGGGCAGCCACAGCTTCTCTGGGCAGCCTGTGTCAGGGCCTCACTGCCTTCATTGTTTTTAAAAAATAGGTAAAATAGTTGTCAGCCCAATTTAAATTTACCCTCTCAGTTTAAAACTGTTGACTCTTGTCCTGCTACTGCAGGTCTTGGTAAACAATTTTTCTCAATCTTTCTTATAAGCCCCCTTTATAAAGGCCAACAATAAAGTCTCTCTGGAACCTTGCCTTCTCCAGGCTGAACAGCGACAACTTTCCTGTTCACTTCATTGGTTTTCACTTACTTTCCAGAACTGTAGTCCCTACAAAGGACAGAATCACAGAATCTTAGGGGTTGGAAGGGACCTCAAGAGATCTTCGGGTCCAACCCCCCTGCCAAAGCAGGCTCCCTATCTCATATTACATAGATAGGCGTCCAGATGAGACTTGAATATCTCCAGAGAAGGAGACTCCACCACCTCCCT
Source organism: Laterallus jamaicensis coturniculus (assembly GCA_022605575.1). Lineage (NCBI taxonomy): Eukaryota > Metazoa > Chordata > Aves > Gruiformes > Rallidae > Laterallus > Laterallus jamaicensis. The sequence goes on from JAKCOX010000012.1 coordinate 11,908,788, forward strand.
GGGCAGCCTGTCCCAGGGCTCCGTCACCCTCACTGTGAAAAAGTTCTTCCGCATGTTGGTGCGGAACTTCCTGTGCTCCAGCTTACAGCCATTGCCCCTAGTCCTGTCTCCACAGACCACTGAAAAGGGGCTGGCCAATTCCCCCTGCCACCCATGTCTAAGATACTTGTAAACACTAATTAGGTCCCCCCCAAGTCTTCTTTTCTCCAGGCTGAACAGACCCAGCTCACTCAGCCTTTCCTCATAGGGGAGATGTTCCAGACCCCTAATCAACTTTGTCGCCCTTCTCTGGACTCTCTCCAGAAGGTCCCTGTCTTTTCTATACCAGGGAGCCCAGAACTGGACACAGTATTCCAGGTGGGGCCTGACCAACGCAGAATTGGTCACTTCTGTTCTCTGCAGTTCCTGGAATTGATACAGTATAAGGAAACACACTTTGTATCAGTTTGTTTTAGATGGAACATCTTTACATGTCTAAAGAATCATTAAAATGCTTTAAAAGTTAAAATCTGCTGAGTCGATTGTGCCTTTTGTCAAGGTGGTTTTTTTTCCTTGGGATTTTTGTCTGCCTGACTTTTTTCTGCTGTAACATGGCCAAATCTCTTCAAGCAATTGCTTTACAATTGCATAAGAATATGGCTAACTCTGTAGTATTAAATTTATTGAATGAGACATGTTTTTCTGGCAGACATTTGTACATAGACTAAAGATACTCAGATTGATTAATGTTCATACCACTTGTATTACATAAATGTAGTTATTATAGCCATAAATAGTTGCAATAATTTTTGCTTTGAGTGATTGTATCCAGTCTGCATGTATGTTTTATGGGAGGGAAATTAGTTTAAATGATGTGATGCCAGGTGACTTTTGTGAGCTTGAATATATAAACTGTGATCACGCATTGTGTTGCTATGGTGTTTAGCAAATACTCTAGTATATATGTTCATCTGTAGGTTGGCTTTAGATTCGAATAACCTTAATTAATTGCTCTTGAAACATTGCCATCTTTCTGAACAGAAACACTTGGTTCCATTTTGTACCTCTTGAAATGTGAATTGTATGTTGAGGAAATGGACTAGCCACACCACAAACTTACTGTGGCGTATATTGCTAGTCAGGATGCTGCATTAGCAATGAGGCACAACGTGCTGTCTTCAATTCCTTTTTGAGTGTGTTCCAAACAGAGGTTTATCTTAAGAAAACAATCCCTCAAATTCTGTTTTCCAGGATTTACTGCTGCTTGGAGCTACAGCCATTGAAGACCGCCTGCAAGCAGGTGTTCCAGAGACAATAGCCACACTAATAAAGGCAGAAATTAAGATCTGGATTCTGACAGGGGACAAACAGGAAACAGCTCTCAATATAGGTATCCATCTCTCTGTTTGCTCTGAATCTGGTTGATAAGCAGCAGGTTATGTATTAGATCTGCTGCATGGGGTCTCCACAGAACCAGGCCTGCTTTTTGTAGACTAGTTCCTTGGTAGTGGACAGGCATGTGGTAGCCTACACTATGGAGAAAGAGAGGGGTGAGTGTAAAGTGTAGTCTTTGCTCTGAGTGTCAGGCTGTAATAAGTTTTTTTTTAAAGCAAAAGGGATTCTTCTGTACTTGGTTAAGTGCACTTCTTGTATGGAGTGCCTAGGTAACTTCTGTGCTCTGATGGAAACTGTAGAGCTCAACCAGACGAGCATTTCAGTTGCGCTGTGCACTATATCAAGCTGGCTTACTCCTCTCTCCTCTTACTGACTGCCTTTTCTAGACTTTAATGGAATTTGATATGATGAGAAATATGGTAATACAAAGTGTACAGCTTCATGCAAACCTTGCCTTTGAAAGTATGGGGTGCTTGAATAACTACTTCTGTCACCTCATGACACATCTGTTAGTCAAATACATTGCAATTGTTAGTGGAAATGTGTTGCTGCTATTGAGTATAAGGGTAGAGTTTAATGTGGATTGTTTTATCAAGGCACAATGTGGATATCTTTGTCTCAGACTTGTTGATGCTTCTTAACCTGCAAACGGTGTCCTTTGTAATGCAAATGACCCCACCACCTTGCAATGATGTGAACAAACAGTGCAAATTAAGTATTTATCAGGCAGGGCTGCTTGTGTATTCATGTAATAGAATAGTAACCTACTTAAGATAAACACTCATGTTTTATTGCCTGGTTTTGCAGTGTAAACTAGAGAGATTTTAGCATTGTGAGTTTAGCTTTGTTACTGAAATAGTCTGTAAACATTAGGTTCCTATTATCTGATAAAGTTAGTATATACCCTTTGCCTTTACTACTTGTAATTTGTTAAAAATAATTATCTAAGACTGGGCTGAACTAGAGGTACACACTGTGATTTCCATTTTAGAGCAATTGGATGTGCTCTGTAGCACTCCTGCCACTGTGCTAGACTTGAGTTGGATATGCCACATGAGTAGGTCTAGCAAGGACTCACAGCCTTCAGCCTTTTTCTTGCTGTGGATGGGTGTGAGGTAGGATGTGTTCTAACTTGGCAGGCAGGTAAAACAATCATAAACAACCACCATAAACCTGTTTTCTCACTCCTTGGCAGGTTGTGGGACAGGGGAGAGACTATAAAAGTAGAACTTGTGGGCTGTGAAAAAGACAGTTACTATGACAGAAAAGAAAGAATATTAATAACAAGAGAATACACAAAGCAAGTGATGTACACCACAGTGGTGCTGACCATCTGCAGACCACTGATGCTTGGTCAGTTCCCAAGCTTGTGGTACAAACCTCTGGCCAGCTTCCCCCAGTTATATACAGAGCATGATACCATCTGGTATGGAATATCCCTTTGGATAGTTTGGGTCAGCTGTCCTGGCTGTGCCCTCTCCCAACTTCTTGTGTGCCCCCAGCCTACTCACTGTCAGGGGAGAGATGGGGCATTGTGGGAAGCAGGAGAGTTCTTGACTCTGTGTAAGTGCTGCCTAGCAACAAGCAGAAGTTGGTGAGCTACTGACATTGCTTTCATCCAAAATCCAAACCACAGTGCTGTACAAGGTGCTAGGAAGAAAACTAACTCTATCCCTGTCGAAACCAGGGCCATGGGCCAGATAGGTAGCTTGCTATTTTGGTGGAAGTGTGGATTTGTGAGCTACATCTATGCTACCATTGTGCCATAGCCCTTCACACTAGTAGCTTCCTAGGAGAAGGGATATACAGGTCTTAATTGAGTAGTGAAGACTTACATCAGGATCTGTTCCTTTACTAAGCAAACACGCGCACCCTGACATCACACACCTCCCAAATATAGCATCCCTGGCAGTATCTCACAGAACTGAGCCTTTTTAAGTCTGGAACAGTTTGCTTATCCCCACTGTCTCTAGTGTGCCTATGTTAAGTTCCACCCACGATTGCTTTCAGATTTACAGATTAGTCTGTTTAGATGTACAGGTGTAGGTTAAGAGGAGCCTTAACAGCACAGGCTGCCTTCCCTTCAAGGATCTGTTTCTTTAGCCTTCTCAAGCTCATGCTGATTTAGAGATTCTCTAACTATATGAAGACACTGACCAGTGAAGCTTTTTTATATATAGAACCATATGTACATAGGTCTGAGTGTTCCAGGCTCCTCCTGGCAGAACTGTGGTGCTCTGTAACTCAGTTTATACTACCTTTAGCAAAACTCTGAGCATTTGCTGTTTATTCTGTTCTCTCTCCATGCTTTGGTTGATTTAGTGGAATTTCAGGACGTAGTCACCTTACCTAACTCGAACATTTACCTACCAAAACTGAATCAAATGTCAGGCATCTTTGTCAAAGCTGGTGTCAAGAGAACTTGCTTAACTGATACTACAGGGGTAGAAATAAGGTAGGTGTCTTGCTCAGGCAGTTCATTTAAATGCTAGTTATCTGGCTTGATAGAAGTAGGGAACTTCAGAGGAGGGGAAGCATCTTTTGGCTTTAAAAAAAAGCTACAGATTTTGGTATAAATACCTAAAATAATTCGATATGTTAATTGGCAGAATCTAGGCTGAACACAGGCAGATGAGCTTTACAGCAATTGCCTGCTCTGAAGGAGACCTGACTTCTAGCCTTGGTCTCAAACTGTTTGAGGTAGTAACTTGAAAAGAACAAGCATCTCCTTTAAGCCTTGTAAATTATCACTTTGTTTACTGTACAACATGGTAGTAAAACCTGGGAACTTAATGTTAAGTTTGGCTTGAAAGTACAGATAGGTGGCACCCTTCCAGTTTGTCTATGAAACCCATTAAAGCTGCAGTAAACATTAAATTTAACCTAATCCACGTGTACACTTTTATACTTCAGATGTAAATCAGGGCTGTGAAGATGATCGGGGGGTTAAAGCCACCTCTCCTATGAAGGCAGGTTGTGAGAGAGTTGGGCTTGTTCATTCTGGACAAGAGAGGGCTCCAGGGGGACCTTACAGCAGCCTTCCAGTACCTGAAGGGACTACAGGACACCTGGAGAGGGGCTGTTTGACAGGGAGCATAGTGATACGATGAGGGGCAATGGCTCCAAACTGGAAGGTTTAGATTAGATATTAGTAAGAAGTTCTTCACTACAAGGGTGGTGAGTCCCTGGCACAGGCTGCCCAGAGAGGTTGTGGAAGCCCCCTCCCTGGCAGTCTTCAAGGCCAGGTTGGATGGGGCTTTGGGCAACCTGGGCTAGTGAAGGATGTCTCTGCCCATCGCAGGGGGTTGGAACTAGATGGTCCTTGAGGTCTCTTCCAACCCAAAGCATTCTGTGATTCTGAGTATGCTACCTTCACTTTCTCATTGTGTGTGAAGGTTGTGTTTTTAGATCTGAATATATATTGAGGGATACTTGAGCTCTTGGCAGCTGCATCAATAAGTGGGAATAATTTGTTCTACCTTTCTCTTGATTCTTTGGCCTTCAGAATTTGAGTGTGTCTGCCTCTTGCATTCTTAACTTCTGAAGAGACTGAACATGCTTTGGGGTGGTTCTATGCCGTCCACTCAGCCATGTGCCAGCCAATACCCTGTAGGTGAGAAGTGTGTTGCTGATAAGCTTTAATACTGGTCAAGCATTTGAACTCTCAACTTACAAGAGTTCCAGGTGTGGTAACATCTTTGAGCATGACATGGTTCATTTACTTTCTATCAGCTAAAACTGTCCTTAGCCAGTGTCTGCAAAAAAACCTCTAGAAGACTGGAGTGTTCTTGTAGCTTCATTCTGCTCTTAAAATAATCAGTAGACTCTGGATCTCTCTTGCCTTTCAGTAAGGCAAAACACCCTTTGGCAGACTTGTGTACCACTGTCCTGGTGCTCAGCAGGCTTCTGAAAATTGGAGCTGATGTATTTCCTTCCAGTCAGTAACTTCCTTAGTAACAGATTGTTTTCTGAGAACAAGAATGAAGTGTTTATTGAACTGCGTCCCTCCCTTGGACAAGGAATTGATCCCTACAGTTGAGCTAAGTGCTCTTACCTTGGGCATGCATTTGTAACTGCAAATGCCTTACAATCATACAGTAGTTTGGGTTGGAAGGGGCTATTGGAACATCTAGTCTAAACCTTCTGCCGTGGGCAGGAACATCTTTCATTAGATCAGGTTGCTCAAAGCCTCATCCAGCCTGGCCTTCAACATTTCCCATGATGAGGCATCTGCAGCTTATGTGGGCAACCTGTTCCAGTGCCTCTTGCCACCCTCATTATAAACAGATTGTGTCCTTGTGTTTAGTCTAAAGCTGCCCTTTTTTGGTTTAAAGCCACTGCCCCTTGGCCTGCCACTACAGTCCTCAGTAAAGAGTCTTTCTCAGTCTTTAAAATCCCCTTCCATATTTTGAAAGGTCACCCTGGAGCCTCCTCTTCACCAGGTTGAACAACACCCCAGGTCTCTCAGCCTTTTTTCATTGAGGAAGTGCTCCAGTGTTCTAACTGCTTTTGTGGCCCTTCTTTGGACGTGCTCTAGAGCAGGTTCATGTCTGTCTTGTGCTGGGCCCCCAGAGCTGGGTGCGGTGCTCCAGGTGTAGTCTTGCATCTAACTTTTCATCCACCGGTATACCCAGGTACTTCTGAGAGGGCTGCTCACAATCTGTTCATCCCCTAGGAAGTACTGATTGATACTTTGGGTTATTGCAATCCAGGTGCAGGACCGTGCACTTGGCCTTGCTGAACTTCATGAGGTTCCCTTATATTTGCTTCTCAAGGCTGTCAAGGTCCTTCTGGATGGCATCCCTTCCCTCCAGCATATTCACGTTCAGCTTGGTGTTGTCCACAGGCTTACTGCGAGTGCAGTCAATCTCACTGTATGTCACTGAAGATACTAAATGATACCGACTCTTGAAGCACACTACTCATTACCAGCACCCACTTGTACATTGTACTGTAAACCTTTGGATGTGGCCACCTGGTCAGGTTAAGAAAACTGTTATGGCAAACCATAATTTCTCAGTTGAGGGAATGGAAGCAATGGCAGCATGCTTGCCTGTATCCCTCTGCAGAGTTTGAGCAGGGCATATGTGACCTCTCTATGCACAGAGGATAATCCTTGCCTCAGATGCTGGATTATGTCTGCCTGAAGTACAAATGTGCCTGTGGGCTATGTTCCCAGGGTACTTGGAGGAAAGAAAGTCCCAAAAGTACCGGATTCATCTGCTTCATGGACTTTAGTCTTTTAAACTAAACTTTTTAAACTAGAAGACCTAGAGATTAATTTACAGGTGTGGATTGACATTTTACACCTGCTTTGAACCACCAGTTGGTCTTGCTCTACTTAGAAGGACTGATGAAAATATTCCATGCTCTTAGTGTATTTCTGCTTGCTGTCTTAGTGCTTACGTTATAAAACTATTAAATAAGACTAGAAATGTCCCTTATAACCCTCCAGTTGCTGTTACTTTGCTTTATACTAGTGCTAGACTTTAACATCGTCATAGTCCTGAAATAGTATGTAATGTATAAATCTCCTATAAGCCATTATTAGGCTTGACATCCATCCTCCTATTCCAGTCTTCCCTGTTTAATGTGATGAGATGATGTAAAATGCCCTCAGTTGCAGGATTAGCTCTTCTGACTCCGTGGCTTCCATGATATGCAGTGCTCTTCTCCACAGGCTTTTTTTTTTTTTAGCTCCACTTGTTGAGTGGCATCTTGCTCTTTTTGAAAGAGGTAAAATGAAACAGGGAGCAGCAGTTGAGAAATTGCAGCTTGCTGTTGCAGCTGCTGTTCCAATCAAATGCTACTACAAGATCCTTTTTGAAACAATTACAGTGAATTTCTAACAGCATAAGGTGCAAGGCTGTTTCCATTTCCCTGGGAAAGAATAACCTTGATGCAGAGGGAAGTGCTGAACTTAATAATACACTCTTTTTCTCAGTAAAAAGGAGTTCTTCAACCTGGGCATAACTTTTAAAACTGCAAACTGACTTCTTTTTTTCCCCCCCTCAAGTCAGTGTTTCGACTATTCTGGCTGAAGCTTTGTTACTCAGTTCTGTACTCCCACCTAACACTTGTTGACAGGCAGAACAAGAGGCTATCTGCAAAGCCTTCATGTTGTGGGCTGCACTTGGTTAGAACCTTTCATTCTTCTCTCAACAGTTGTGAGTTCAGTGTCATTCTGTGCTGTTCTCTAAAGCAAGAAGTAAACCTTGTTAATGCAAGATGAAAACGTGTCTGTGAGGTTGCACCTGATGTTCGTGTTCCATGTGGCTGTGCAAATGGAAGAGAAACTAAACCTCATGCAGGTCATCAAACCTGCTGCTGCCTCAAAGTGCCTGACTCTGTGATGCAAGCATCCCTTTGACAGAAAGATGAGGGATTTGGCAGAAACTGTTCATGCAGGCTGGTTAACCCTGGATTGTACCTACAAAACTAGCCCAATTATAAAGCTTCTGTACCCTGAGGAAATGATTTGCATTGCAATTGATGAGCCAGTGTGGCTTTCCTAAGGAGCCAGGAATCCCACAGAAAATGAGTTCATGTCTCAGTTGTTTTCTTGCTGCTGTGAGATGCAGACACACACAATCTGTTCACGCTGACTGTGCTGCTCTGCTGTTGGACCTGTTGGCCTTGTGGTGGTTTGTCACTGGGATGTTGCTTTCATACATAGTCTCCAGTCTGCATTTAAGAAAAGTAGAAGACTTCCTGAGACCTCATTTTATGACAGCAATTTCTTAAACTTGCTGTGATTCATTTCTATATGAAGGCTCAGTAGAAATACAAAGTAATCCTATTGTTTCCTTTTCCTGTGTAATGTAGAGCAGCAATAAAAGGCATGTGCTTCAAATAAACATTCTCTGCTGTTTTATGAAGCTGCACATACCTGTCCCAAGAGAACATGCAAGGGCTTTTAGGATAATGCAGCAGGGTCAGTCTGCAAGTTTGCGTTTGTATCTTGCCATTAATATGAGATGGAGCTCAACTTTATTCTGTAAATGCCAGCTGTATCTATGCTGGGTATCTCTCTCTCTCATGTCAGTGATGGTCGTGTGGCAGAGGAACTGCTTCTTGAGTGGTACTGTGGTCACTGACTTTTAAAAGAGGCACTTTTGAATTTTGATGGCTTGGTACAGAAGCTTGGTACAATACAGAACTGCTTGCTGAGCACTGCTCCACACTGTGGCAACACTCTTGTTCTTTCATGCCCCAGTGCTATACCAGGAACAATCTAGTACAATTACCTGGTGTCTCTAAGAATTGGTAGGGACTCTGTGCATGTCACTGATGGGTAGGTTTTGATGAAGCTCAGGACCTTCCACACTCCTGGTAGTAAAAAGTGCTTGTATAACCCAAGCGTGGGCCAAGGGGACTGGGTAGCACCAACTGACTCAATGTGTGTGCTTTCAGTCATGTGGCATAGCCACAGCTGCATGTTCAGATCTGTTCCTGTAAGGTGTTGAAGGCAATTCTGCCTTCATGCAGATTAAAAAAACACCAAAACTATAGGTACAGACATACCTAACTTTGTAGGGATATAACCTGTGTTTACTGCACCTATTTAATACTGTGTTTTCTTTGGTTAAAACAACTCAAATGATATATTCAGAAATGTGGATAAAATGCAGCCCTTGCCAGTAAAGTTGTCATGTTGGAGTGTGTGTCTTGTACACTAGCACTTCAGTAACCTGCCTGATGGGAGTAACTGCTCAAAGAAAATGGGAATCTGAGCTGTAGATGTTCCTCTTCAGGTTTAACTAAGCCTTAAATATTTGTACAAAAAAGTTAAGTCTCTTTTGTGTGTGTGTTTTTTTTGCAGGGTACTCTTGCAGACTCATTTCACAGAGTATGTCTCTTATCCTGGTCAATGAGGATTCGCTAGACGTAAGTAACCAAATTGGTGTAATTCTTGACAAGTGGTTGTTGCTAATAAAAGGGAAAGCTGTTTAGTTTTCTTGTTTTGTTTTGGTTGCTTGCCTTTAGGGGTAGCAAGATAAACCATGTGAAAAGGGGTGGGTGGTACAAAATGTACTCCTGAGGTCTCCGATCACAAGCTGCACAAATCAAACTGAAGTCTCAGAACAAGAAACTAACTGGGTCCGTGGGCTTGATGCTGCTGCAGACTGGTGAAACCTGCAGTATGGCATCAAGAATATAGTTAGACTTAAGGTATAGGATATAGGAGTAGCATGTCAGAAGAAAGAAAAAAGACAACCCCCAAGCTAAAAGACTCATTTTGACATAAGAAGCTGTCTTCAGATTTGGCTACAGCTATTTCATGCAGTGCTTGAGCAAACTGCATTGTGAGCTTGCCTATCTACAGCTTTGGAGACCTAAAATTTAGATTAAAAATTGCTTGCAAATGGTCACTGTGCTCCTCAGATGTGTGTGAAAACTGACTAAAAAAAATCATTCCCTTGTACATGAATCTTCCCAGATCTTTTTTCCAGTTGTCTGTTTCAGCATTTGATACCATGTAAGTATCTGATGGCCGTTTCAGGTATTTGTAGGACAGATGAGAAGTTATGTAACAGACAGCATCTGGTACTTGTCTTGGAGGTGGCAATACATTCTGCTTGACTGGATGGGAGATGCAAAGCCAGTACCTTTTGATACCTGGAAATCTGGTGGAAGAGGAAAGTCCTGTTGTGGTGAAGTTATTGCTGATAACTGTTATTTCCCTGTTGTGTCCATATGGTCTAGTTAGCAGCAGCCCTGACAGTATCTTCAGCTCAGACTCGAGTTTTTTCTGAGGTTGCAGCCTCTGAAGGTCTAGGGTTCTTGCTCACTGGAGCTCAGTAGGTCCAGCTGACTCCAAGGGGGGATTATCTGCCTCCAGAGGCTGTACTGCTACTTTTCATGCAGCATAATGCACCCTGATGGGACCTGTCTCGTTTGAGCTAGAGCAATGAAGACTCTGTTAGTTCTCTTGCAGAAGTTGTGTTTCTGTATAGAGTTAGAGACATTTTTCATGTTAATTCTAGTAGGATAAGAGGACTTCTTTTTTTTTTTTTATTGTTTCAAATTAACTGCATTAAGTGTTTGTGTAGACTAGACTACAGAAATTGTTTCAAGCAAATATCTAAATGCCTTACTGAAGATTCCCAGTTGCTCCGTCTGCCTTCACCCATTTTTCAGCTTCATGGTTTCTTTTTAAGGGAATTCTTTCCGTTTTGTGGAATCAAAATACCATGCTTCTGACTGGATCTCTTAACCTGAAGAAAGGTTCAGAACCTTAGCAGAAAGCAGCTGGTGGTCTTTGTTTCTTGAAGCAGGAAGATTATTTGGTTAGAATTACAGGGATAAAACTTTGGTTTGTTTTTGTTGTTCTGGATATCTTGTGATCTCAACCCAGAAGGAGGAAAATGGTTGTGCTTTAGTTTTATTTTTAAAAGCACCCACATTTTGAAGCACTGAAGTTGTTTTACCCTTTGAGTAAGGCTCTTTTTTCTATTTGAAAGTAGTTCCTCTAGATTTGCAGAAACAATCCCTATGCCTTGTGATGTCTCTTCAGAAATATTGAGTCTTAAAGATTGCACCATTTGCTGTAGCCATAGACAAACTGAAGACTCTTGCTCTACTAAGATCTAAGATCAGAGGAAGGAAATGGAGCTAACATTGCTTGGTATTTAGAAACATCTAGAAGTTGGACAAGAGATTCCTCAAGCTGCATTCACTTAACTTTCATATCATTTCTGGTTTTGATACATTGATACAGTGAGAGAAAGTGTTTTGGGTACCTCTGTGGTGAATACAATAAAGAAGGTGCTGAGTACTGTCTAAAAGCTTCAGCACCTGCCCTTAAATTGTGACTTAAGTGGCTGCACAAACAGTGGAGGAGCAGGATAAATAACGACATGGCTTACTGTGTATGCCCTAATGGTGAGTGCTTCAACCATGGGGTTTTCCTTTAAATGTCTAGTAGACATCTAGGTAAAAATTCACTGACTTCCAGTAAGAAGCAAAAACTAACTTGCCTATTCTGGGATTGAAAGGTTTGACTAGAGTATTAAGAAGTGAGCGAGATGTGCGTAGACGTCAATTCCCCACCACCACCTGCCTTCCCACCTTCAGCAGGAGGAGCAGCCTGGCCCTTGCCTATGTGCACAGCAAGCGTGGTGTGATTGCTGTGACTGCAGTCCTGTCTTGTTTAGCAAACTGCTGTAGGCTTACTGAAATGCATATCATATGGCTGTACAAAGCAGTACACTTACATACGTTGTTGTAGGATGTTTAGACTCCAAAAAGGCTTGTGTGTGTCTTTTAAACTTGGTATGTTTTTCATTGTTTTAAGAAAGTAGGGAGTTTAGCTGACTTCATCTATGCACTTGACATTCTTGAGTCCTATTAGAGCCTTCTGATTTTTAGACAGGTCTTTGATTCTTCTCTTGAAATGTGAGAAAATGGAGGCCTATGGCAGCTGGTTTTGATCCAGTAGATCTGATGTGATGTTAGAAGTGCTGCTTTTAGCAAGAAGTCATTGAGACCATGGACTGGGTATTTGGGCTTCAGGGAAGGCATGCTGACAGTCTCCTTAGCCCCCTTTTGAGTGCCTTTCAGAGGGTCAGCTGCTTATTTGACAGCTTCAGTTGATAACCCCTGCCTCAGCATATACACTAAATGCCAAACTAATTGTAGCAAAGTGAAGCCTGTCTGTATCTTAGCATAGATCTACCGAAGTGAAAAAGGCTACCAGAGGGAAAATGAAACTGAAGAGAGGAGAGCTAAAGAATATAGGATACAGAAAATGCTGAAAAATAGGAACTAGTGTGCTTCAAGAAAGCAAGGAGGGAACTTTTAAAATATCTGAAGGTTTCTTTTAATGCCTTTCTTCACTTTGAGATTATCTTCTTCAACTTTTTCTCAAGCTTTAACCAAGAGGTATGAAGGAAATGTCATGTGGGAACTGAACTGGGAGAAAATGTTGACCAAAGCATCTCTTCTCACTTACCCACGTGCCAACTTTGCAAATACCATGGAGTGCCAAAACTTCACTTGCAGTGATAGACAGGACCCCAGTGGAAAGAAACTCATTAAATAAGTTAGAAGAGGCTAAATCCTCCTTTACCCATTGAAGGGAAGGTATGAGAGGGAAAAGGTGACAAATCAACTTGCCAACTTTCTGAGTCTTAAATTCATGCCCAGTTTCAGATTGAAGTCTTCTGAGGCAGTAGAGGGAGGAGATTAATGAGTAGTCATCTCTGCTGTTTAGGAGATGATTAGACTCAAGTGAGAAACAGTAGGACAAGCAATGAGTTGCATGGTTTCTTAAGCTTTCTCGTAAGTAAACGTGATGCTCCTGTTTTGAGGCATTAACTACCTGAGAAGCAGAAGCTGCAAGTCAGGAAAAACAAATACAGAAATACGTATTTTTGTAGTAATACTCAAAATAAAAGGTGATCTCTGGGTCTTAACTTCAAAGAGTTAACTTGTAGAGAAACTAGACTTAAACAGCTGTACTACAAATGAGAAAAAAGATACAGATTAAAAAAATCAGGGTAATAAACCAGGAAGCTGGATGCATTGAACTGTGTAGGAAGATTTGAGGTTATATGAGTCTCTGTGATATGGGTTAAGGTAAATTATAAGAAGTTCTAACAGTTTTTATTGACAATCTGTCCTCCTATGAAGTGTTGGTAGACTAATCAGTCTCCCTTGTGAACACCAATCAAAGGTATATTGACAAGCCCCATGATGGTAGAAGCATCATTGGTCACATGTAAAATGTGAAAATATTATTGGAGTCCCTACTGCCTCAGTGCTGGAAAGGGCTTTGGTTGGGTAGAACCGGGTGTGGAACCTGTGTCAAGGGTCTTGAGGGCCTCTGTTTAAGTTTAAAGAGTGTGTGTGGGATGGGAGTCTTTCTGACCCTACAGAATACTGGCCACTAAGATGGATCTGTTCCTCAAATGAGAACAATTAGTCATATTTATAAAGCATGAGAGGTCAAGGATGACCTCATCAGTAATGTGAGCAGTTTCGTATGCATCTTGTGTAAGGGCACACTAGAATGAGAAGCCCTAATCAAACATGGGTTGACACACTAGAATGATATCCCTCTTCTTGCCTGACCTCTGCCAGCATAGGAAAGAGATAAGTGGTCAACTTTTGTCATGTATACTTTAAAATCCCTGGATCAAAAAGGAAACCCTATCATCATCTTTTCCCACCTGCTATCTCCAGTGATGTAGCTGAAGGATGAGTTCTGAGGAATACAGAGAGCACAGCAGCTGCTCCTTATTTTTTAGGTTGGATTGTTGCAGTGATGGCTTGTTGAATCTGAACCCTTACACCTGGATTTTGATCAGTAGTCCCACAGTGCACTCAAGGATTCACGCTTGCAAATAGCCAGAGGTAATTTGCAGAACTCAATGCAAAACATTTGGTGAGCTAAGGTTAGTTAGTGCTTGGGTGCATGTGATAAGGCTGTAGTAGGAGAGTGGTAAGAAACTATAGAGAGTTTCCACCTGTGCATAGCAATATATCTTCCACACTTTCTAACCTTAGCTGATTCTTTCTGGCTTCCCTTTTGGGAGGTAAAAATGTGTACCAATGCCCTACGTTCTAAAAAATGGGAAAGATGTCTTTATTTTCCATACTCTTAATTTGTGTAGTCTTATGACGTTGAAATAAGGTCACCTAAATTTTGTAGTTAAAAAAGCTGAGAATACATCTGTTCTGGTTCTGTTACTTTGGGTAAGCTGGAATGGGAGGTGACAGTCTCAGTGGTTCGTGTCTCTGAGCGAGCTGCTAGAAACGGGGTCGTGGCTGCTGTTGGGGTGACTTAGTTGTTAAACAACATCCCCTGTGCATAGGTGAGATTGACTTCAGACATAGTGCGAGTCAGAGTTCTTGAAGCATGGCAGTGTGAAGAGCAGATTTTCTACTTCAGATAGGCTGTAAAACATAATCATGATTGATTGATATAAATTAATGCAGAATCCTTAACAAACCACTAAAAAGGATTTAGCAAAAGCAGCAAATAAAATAGTATCTAGGCTTGTTCAAGTATTTTGGCTTGTTCAAGTTCTAGTTAAACCTGTGTGCACTTCAAAAAAAGCTCCATGGAAAGTGAATGTTGCATGTTCTAATTTTCCTCTGCTGTCCCTTCATCTAGTAGATGTTACAGTAATTTCATGCATGGAAGGCTTTGGTTGCAGAATCCAGCTGTAAACTAAATACAACAGTATGAAAGGTTTTTCAGTAAACATAAAACTAATGGAGGCTTTCAGAATATTAAACAAGAAACCAGATGAAATGGAGAACCGTGGCAGATGAACAAAAACCCCTCATTGATATATAGTTGCTGGTTTTTTAAGTGAAGAAAATGGGTGATTACATGGTACATCATGAAGACATAGCTAATAGTGAAGATGACTCTGATGCTTTGGCTCAGAGAATACATGATTTTTTCCAAAACAGGAGCACAAACTCATGGAGCTTCTGAAGTGATACATCAAAAATGCTTTGTATTCCATCAGTCCTGTTTTCAAACAGAAGCAATGCTGTGTTTACTTGGTTTCTTTGTTCAAGTACACATATCACCGTTTTTAATGCAGAATTGAATATAGAACATAAGCCTAATAGTAAAGCTTTTATGTGTTTCAAAATAATTGCCACTATCTTTTTAATTCTGAGGTACTAGTTTTTATTGCCAGTTTTTCAGTGTTGGGTCTCCATAGTAATACTTACTTTGTATGTTGCAGCTGTAACAGCAGTATCACTTCTGTCTAACTTAGCCTAAAATCTATCAATAGAAGATTCTCACACTGAAATTCTGTGGTATTATATTTAATATATTCCACCTCTGAAATCCATTAATGCTAAAAATGAATTTTTACAAGATCCAAGTTGAGCTTGGAGCTTTTAAATATTGATAGGCTTTCCCCTTTGTGCGGTCCCTGGGTGACTTTTTCTCCCCCTTCTGCTCCTTGGCATGCAGCAGCAGGTGAGTTGCGATCGAACGACTGTCTTGGCTTGTTTTTGAGAGCTAATTTTTTTCTAAATCTTGCACTTGAGGGGGAAAAAAATCAATCATTTCTGTTCTCTTCAGAGAGCTGCTGGGAATAGGAAAGACTAATCCTTAGCTTGATTCATCTGAGTTCTAGAAACTTAGCATAATAGTCTGCAAGTGTTTATCCCTTCCAGATAACTACATGCATACGTATGCTTGCTTAATTTTTTCCTTTTTTTCTAACAACTTTTTCAAATGAAAATGTTTTGAGGACAAGATTTACTTTGAGTGTAATGCTTGAATTCAGTTGCTGTTTAATTAAATTGGAAACTACCATAAAATCTTACCATGCAGCTCTTAACATGGGCAAATTTCTTTCACTGGCATCTGAGTTGAGAGGGCACCTAGAGGGGAAGATGAAGAGGAGGAGTGGGATCATCTAGGGAGGCCCAAGAAAGCCTGAGGTGAGAGTAGTGGTGTTGGAGGCCCGATGCTCACCAAAGCAGCTCTGTTAGTGCCCTCTGACAGTGCTGGGCAGGAGAGAGAAGATGAAACGAAAGTCTCACAGATCGAGATAAGGGTAGGGAGAGATCAGTCACCAGTTGATGTCGTGGGCAAAACAGACTCAACAGGGAATAAAGTACATCTAACTTACTACCCAGTCAAAATAAAGTAGGATAATGAGAAATAAAAACAATTGTGAAAGGACCTTCCTGCCACCCAGGGTTCAACTTTATTACCTTCCATGGGGTGCAGATCTTCAGGAACTGACTGCTCCTGCATGGTCCACAACAGTCACAAGTCTTGCCAGTGAACTTGCTCTGGTGTGGGCTTCTCTCTCCATGGGCTGCAGGTCCTGCCAGGAACTTGCCACAGCACAGGCTTTCCATTGGGTTACAGCCTCCTTCAGCCATCTCATCCTGCTGTACTGTGGGGTCCCCCACAGGCTGCACGTTGAATCTCTACTTGCCATCATCTTCCATGGGCTGCAGGGGGACAGCCTGCCTCACCCCAGTCTTCTCCATGGGCTGCAGGGGAATCTTTGCTCTGGCACCTGGAACCCCTTTTCTCCCACTCTGGTGTCTGTGGAGTTTCTCACAACTTCTCACCCTTCTCTTTGGCTGCAAAATACCCCAAACCCTGTTGCTCTGTGTTTTTCCTTCTTAACCATGTTATCACAGAGGCACTTCCACCGTTGGTAGTGGGCTCAGCTTTGGCCAGTGGTGTATTTGTCTTGGAGCTGACTGGTACTGTCTCTGTCAGACCCAGGGGAAACTTCTTGCAGAAGCCATCCCTGTAGCCCCTCCTCATCCATCCTCCAAATTTTGCCATGCAAACCCCAAAACAAGTGGATATTACAGCGGAGTAATGCTGGGGATGGTGTGGTCGTCCCCCCCCCGCCCTAGCTGCTGTAGGAAGGAGAGCTGGGATCAGTTGGTTTTCACACTGGGCTGTATTTCACAGTAGTGGAAGGGCAAAATTGGAGTGGGACAGTTCTGAACCTGTGGATCATCTTTTCCTGTAAAGTACTTCTGACATGAATGGAGCTACACAGTGAATGTGCCCTCCAGAACTCACATGGGTGGACTGGCAGTTGTCATCCTGCGTTCTACAGAGATGGAGGAGCAGCAACAAACTGAAAGTCCAGTATAAAACCCCTCAGGACCAGTGTCTGTTGATGCCAATTGACTAAAATGATAACCATAGAAGTGGAAGCTGGCCTCTTATGTTTCCACTTGCTCAGCTGTATCTTTTGCATCCTTCACCATTTGGATGAGCTGTTGAACCTGAGCATGGGTAAAGCCATGCTGCTGTGGCGTTATGTAGAGCTCTGAAATAACAGACCAGACCTCACACTGTAATTTGTTGTCTGTGGTCAGTGTTTTGATTTCACAATCTGGGCCTTAATATCTACAGGGAAGCTTACCATGCAGTTGTGTTCTGTATTCTCATGGTGAACAGCTGAGGACCTGGAAAACTTGATTAGTTTCTGGCTTACTTTGTCTTACTTCTGTCTTACTCTGTAGAGTAGCATTACTACAAAAGTTTTATAACCTGTAAGGAAAGATCCTGAAGCATGAGAATATCACTGGATCACAGTGACTTTCATGACCTTCATTCTTAGGAGCATGCTTCCTTCCCACACTTAGAATATATATATTAAAAAAATCTGTTAAGATGATATTGTGCTTAAAGACCCAGGTGCTTGTTTACCAGCTGGGGCTAATCAGGCACCATTATTTATTGTATGTAAGCGCCCATAGCTCTCCAGATCTGGGATTACCTGGCAATCATGCATCTGGTCTCCTCTGTTTCTCTTCAGTAGATCTCTACTCTGCTCACTGGATTTACCCATCTGCTAAAGGAAGTGGGTCTTAACTGGGTTGCTGCTTAAAACTTTGTCAGATAACCACTGGGAAAGCTCAGAATGTCTGTGGAAAGGAGGAAAACCGTGGGGAGTGAGTCATTAAAAATAAATTGTCTATCAGCATGTCTGTCTTGGAACAAAGAATATGGCTCCACTAGTAGGTTTTTTTCTGTACTATCCTTATGAGGACGCAGATCTAGTGTTATGGTTTCCACAGGAAAGGTATTAGCTTCAGCACTGGAATTTCTGTAGCATTTGCAGTGTGGGGGTTGTTTTATAGGAATCTGTATTTCGAATTCTTGAGCACAACTTACAGGAGGCAGTGCCTATCAAGTTTCTTGAACTTTGAAGGTGTTGCTTCTTGGATCCTGATACTTCTGGGAGAAGGACGTCTGTGTCTTGTCAGTGATGCTGTGTCATGTTGGTTACTCCCAAAGAATCAGGTCAAGTTACTGTCAGTTTTTCAGACTAAACCCAAATTTGTCTGTTCCTGGGAGCTCCGAAGCTTTGGTATCTTAAGTACTTCAGTCCTCCTAAAAGGAGATGTACAGGTAATTGCTGGGAGGATGAGAATGAGTCCTCTACTGCTAATGCCTTGTAGATGCTTTGAAGATTGCATCTTGTGGGTTGCACGAAAGAGGAAACTGGGATTTTTCTTTTCTTCCCTGCTGTTACCTGCCCAGATCTTTCAGACAGTGTTCTGGAAAACCGATCGATGTGGACAGGCTTAGTTTTTAGCTGACCATCAGCTCTTCTTCAGAGAGGCATCTGGGATTCTGCTGTGGTGTCTTGTGGCTAGTAAGTTACTTGAATTACTGGTCAGTCCGGAATTGTAATCAGCTCTTCTGTGTAGCACTGGGAATTAGCAAAGGAAGCTAATTAGTAAAACTAGGGAAAGAATAAGTTTCTCTATCATAACTAATTCTTTCTGCTGCTCAAATTTCTGTTCTTGGTCTAGAAACAGGCATTAAGCTATTAATTAGTTACACAAGGATCAGGGTCTACATCAGATAAAATCTCAAAATCAGATAAATACTCAAAAATAGTAGGTAGAAGAAGCTTTATGGCTTTTTTCTTGTTTGGTTTTGAGAAACAATTCCAGGTATTTGCCAATCTGCATAAGCAGTTATGTGGATGGTGAAAACACACAGCTCTGTGTGAACAGCCACTTTGAGTGTACTGTGTAGAATTGCAAATGATAGAATATAGGTGGTACCTGGTTTAAGTACACACAGGACTGTGTGACTTAAGTCTTGGATTACCAGTTTTCCAGGAAGTAATGCTTACAGGCTTGAGCTGTGAGTGGTGAATGAGCTGGGCTGGTATTTTTGTTTCATCCTGCTTTCCCTTTTAAGTGTTCACTGACTGTTTTCCCTTACCTGTGGTGCTGTTTTTTTCTGTTAGTTTTCTGGGACTGTGTTAGTTGGTTTGGATCAAGTGGGGCATTGGAACTTAAAGGAATGCAAGGACCTGTAGGAGGTTGAAGACCAGGTTTCTAAATGATTCTTCTTTACATGGCTGGAAGTTGGGGAGGGCTGAGGAGGGCAATGTAAAAAAAAAAAACAACCCCAAACCAAAAAAAAACCCCAAACACTTTCTAAGTTCTCTGAATTTCTTGAGTTCTAATAGTGACTGTGTTTGACAAGACCCAGAAAAGGTCTTCCAAGTTCAGATTGTGGGTATTTTAACAGCTGGGGGCTCATCCTGCTAATGCCTTGTCTATGCTATAGGGCAGAATTGGATCATATTACATCAAAGTGGAAAGGAAGAGCATGTTCCCCAAATTCCTCCTGAAAGTCACTCGTTTGTCTCCAGTCATTTTCTTCTAACATATGAGCACTCTTACAAACACTTTCTCTCTTAACTGCTAATGATCTTCACATATGTGAAGGTTTATCTCTGAGTAGATGACCCCTGAGTGTTACCCAGATCTATGTTCTGTTGCATAAATAACAATATAATAACAGCTTCAGCTGGATGGTGATGGGAGTATCTGCTTACTTTGAAGATGGGATTCTTTGCAGCATACTGATAATGCTTTCTAATAAGCACAAGAGACCATGGAAGCATAGGATGCATAATGAAGTGAAGCAGAACTTGGTTAAATGAGAAGCTACCCCTGAAATGCAGTTTTTGCTTATGTTAGAGTGTGATGGCATGTTTTTTTAGGGGACTAAGACTAAGCGAGTGTCTGATCTGTAGGTAAATGAGTTGTGGATACTGACCCTCTTGATTGACATGGTTAATACTAGATATCTGTAAAAATAATTCAGATTTGTCTTCTGTATTGCAAGGTAAGAATTGCATAACCTTTTCTTAACTCAGGATGCTTATTTTCATATTTTCTTTCACTGAAGAGGAGGGGGAGCCCTTGCTTGTGCAAGTTTGTGTGGGCTTTTTAAACATAAGTAGTCTGTCTTTCTTGGTATGGGACCAGCCTAAAGCCACAGCATTGATTCAACTGCACCATTAATGAAGGTAGTGCAGTGCTACTAGTTCAGTGGGAAGAATTAGCAGTTGTCTTAATCACACCCTCACAAAATGAAAATGGAGAGGTAGAGGTATCTGTGGTTTTACTTTTGTGGTTGCCATAATACTGACTTAGTACTTTGTGAAGCCCTTTAGTGAAGGTTAATTCCTTTTTTTTTATTTTTAAAGAACGTGAGTGTTGCTCTTGTGGCTGAGGCTTTATTACTGCCAGCCTGATTGTCCATTGCATAAGGAAATACATTTCCTTTACGTGTGAAGAAAGATTTGGTTGAAGTTAGAATAAGACCTACAGAATTTTTCTGGGCAGTTTGTCAGAAACTAGAATTAAGCCATTTTCCTGCTGTTTGAAGTCAATACCTACCTGCATATGTGTTCCTTCTGCCTCTTAACCTTCTGTGTAAATCAGAGAAATCTTCTAGAAACTTCTAGGGGTTTTATGTGCATTTGCCACAATGATGTATGCTTATTTTTTACAGAGAAATGTGTAAAGATGGGTTTTCATATGTGTAACACCAATCACTTGACTCTCAGGTAGTGATGCTGAGGATCAGCTTTGCTTGGTTTTGTATTTAGGAAGTGCTTTGCTAGGGAAAAGCTGATTGAAGTGAGTTTGTTAGTGCAATCTCTCCTCCAGGTTTCAAGACAGAACTGATTTGGATATCTTGCCTTTTCAGATAATGCCAAAGTCTGAAAATTGTTGTAACTGGTTCTAAGCAGGCCTGAAATCACAGTTCTGAAATGTCACAACTGGATGCTTTTTTGGAGAGCTTTAGGAGTGGATGTTAATCAGACAGAGCTGATGTGATTCCATTGGCCTCTTGAAGCTCTATTGTGCTGGGTTGTGGTGGTACATACACTTGGCACAAACTCTTTTTCAAGCTAGCCAGGCAAGATCAGGGTGCACTTGTGAAGGTTTGGACACCCCTGATGGACACATGGGCTGTGGTGGTAAGACTTCTAGAGACAGATTGCTTCATGAGCTTTGAATTGGTGTAACTTCTTTAGTTCTTGCAAGCTTGAATCTTATGCTCCTCTTGGATAGTCCTTTTTCCTTCTACCTAGAATAGGCTAATTAAGGAAGAAAAACAGAATGCACGGAAAACTTCATTATTCATTTACACTGCTGTGTAAGTGTACACTCCTACCCCACCATGATAAAAGTAGATAGTCTCTGAGTTGAGCAATGGTAACGTGGTCTATAAGCACGTTTCTTGGTAGGCTGTATTTCATGGCACACCTCACTTGAGTAAAATGTATGCCACAAAATAAATTTGGCTTAGTCACTGAAGCTTGCTCCTCCAGCTGTGGCAAAGCCTCCTGTTCAGCTGTGAGATGTGCATATCCTGGGCATACTTCATGATTTTTTCTTCTGTATCAGAGCTTTTTTGCTGGTGTTCTTTGAAGTACAGCTTTATAAACAATGTGTGACAGATTTTGTGGCAAACATAATTGATTTTTTTTTTTCCTGAATTGGTAGCTTTCCAACCTTTTCACTTTCCTTCCCACCCTGTCCATAAAGCTCAAATGTGTGTGTATATGGGAGCTGTCGTAGAGTTTAGACTTGGATTTGACAGAAAAGTGTGTTCTTGCAGAAGCAGAGTGTTTCCATATGTCAAGGCAACTCTCATGCACCATTGCTGTTTGCTCAAATAAGCAACATAAGGTAATCCTGGTTTTTTTCACCCTGTTAGTCTTACAGGAGCAGGGTTAAACACTTTGAACCTGGTTAAACTTTAAAACAAAAAAGCGATGGTACAGTCTGGCAGATGTTGTCACAACATATGGCAGAGAAGACCACCTGCATTATCCTTTGAGGAATGTATTGCTGCTTGTTGTGAGCAAACTGTGTCATTGGGAGAAATCTATTTTGAATAGGCTTTCCTTAAAAAAAAGACTTCTCCAGTTTGTTTATAGATAGAACATATTGCATAAATAACTTTTAGTTCTTATAGTTTGCTGCTGATTAAATAAAAAAAAAGTTACCAGCTTGCAGAGTTCTGTGGGTGTTTTGCTCTTGACCTAAGTACAACCACAGTAAGGTCCATAAATGAGGTGACAAGCGAGCTCCCTTCAAGTGGGCCTGCTGTAAGCTGTGCCTGTGCTAGTACTTGTGGGGTGCCTGGGTACAGGATCTGACTGCGAGCAACTGAGAAGCCTGAAGGAAAATGTGATGTATAGTAACTATTGTCCTTACAGTGACATCTCTTGGAAGTACAGTGACCCACAGAGAACCCATGCTGCACAGTCTGTCATGTCAGTTTGGTACTGCATCTTGGTAGTTGGGAGTGAAGCTGTCAATTATAAGCTCAGATGGCCTTTGCTCATAGAATGGCATGGGTTGGAAGGGACCCCAAGGATCATAGAGCTCCACCCCCCCTGCCACAGACAGGGCCACCAGCCTCAGGCCTGGATCTACGCAAGGTTGCCCAGGGCCTCATCCAACCTGGCCTTGAACACCTCAAGGGATGGGGCATCTACCACCTCTCTGGGCAGCCTGTTCTCTGTAAAAAAACTTCCCCCTAATATCTAAACCTTCCCTCCTTTAACTTCAATCCATTCCCCCTTGTCCTGCCATGATCTGCCCTATGATGTGGGTAAATAAGGTGCTGTCATGATGGACAGCAGCTCTTCACTTCAGGACTTGAAAGTGCACCAGGTTTTCCTGCTGTTTACTCCGGGATCGTGCTGTTGAAGTGATGGGGAGTTCAGATGCAGCCCTGAATTACTGAATTATTATTCTTGAAATTGCTCAAACCTTGCTCTCTTCCCAGTATGGTGCTGACACTAGATACGGGGACAGTTTTTGTTCACATGGTAACGTATGTGCCGACCTCCTAAAGGATTCTCATTTCCGGTCACTGTAACTGCTAACCCTTGATAGCTTCTGGCTGAAGTGAGGAATGGGAAGTTCCTCTGGCATGGACACTCACTCACCCTATGCATTCCTGTTCCACTGGAGATTAACTTGATGTGAGACTCTTGTCTTTCTTGAAAACCTGTTTTGGGAAGCAGCTCTGCCAAAATGGCTGTAAAGCTTTGGTTTAGCCTGCCCTTTATGCCTGACTTAGTCTTTACTTTTTATCTCCAAAGTTCCCAATTTATGGCAGCGTCACTGAGATTCAAACTTTGGTTTAGAATTGCAGTTCCGTATCCAGTAAACTGGATTTAAATAAATACTTGCTAGTGAATAACTATTGTTTAGGATCACTGTGTGCACTTCAAGTCTGAGTTTTGTTTTCAAGTTACAATATTAGAGCGAAGAAGGGGGCAAGTGCATGGAATAGCTAGCTGAGTGTCTGCCTAGTTGTATCCACAGAGGTTCTGAAATAACTACACCAGAGTTATTTTCTAGGTGCTGTAGGCTTTAGGCCTTTTATTAAGGAAGCTGCCTTTTTTGTGATGCAGGGCTTCGTAACAAGTACCTTTTGTCAGTTTCTCACCTTAAACTGAACCTCTCAACTATAGCATTCATCTGTTTAAGGGATTTACTTTTTTAGAGTGGTTATGCTGTAACTTCATTGTTTAGTATGCTCTTCCGTGTGGAACTATTTGTTGGTCTGGTATGAAGGGATGCTTCTTAGATGAAAAGCTGTGTGCAAAATTATTTTTAAGTGATCCAGGATGACAATTTTTGTAACAAAGCCCTCAAATGCCACAGGTGAAAGCCTGGTTATCTAGTCCATCAGCATCTTTTGATGCTCCTTTCTGGTCAGGTAAGGACAGTTGTTCAATACAAGATGGCTTTACTTCTTAATTATTTTTAATGTTTCAAGTCTGTAGCTTCATCCCAGACACTGGTTCGGTCTGCCTGCTCATCCCTCTTGTTCAAAGTATGGCCACAGGGCAGTGACCTCCCTTAAATAAATCCTTGGGAACAAATCTTGTCTCAGAGGTGAGAACTGTTCAGCTGTGGAAAACTTGTATTTGTGGCTTCTGATGGCTCATGTAACAGTGGCTGTAGGATACAAATAAACACTCGTGCAGGCCTTCGATTCAAGCACTTGCTGCCTCTGTAGACTAACACACACAGCCTGTGTTCAGTATTCAACTCTGAGGGGCTGTGGTTCTCCAGAAAAGAGAAAGTGACCCCTGAGACAGCTAAAGGCTGAAAACGTTCTTCAGCCTGGGATCATATGGGTAATGGATTGACAGTATCCCAGTTGCAGTAAAACACTGAGAGATGATGGTGAGTCCTTAGTGGAAAGCTGCATGAGAGATCTGTGTCCATTTTCTGTGTCCAGTAAAATTGTCACATCACAAGGAAGCTTTCCTCTTCTTTAAAAAAGTGGAGGAATTTGGTATCTGTTACTAATTCAGGTTCCTGTAACTGAAGTGTAGAACTCACTGAAATAACTTAAGATACAGCTAGCCATAGGAAGACAAGGTATCAAAATCTACAGTACAGCTGGGGAGCATTCATGTGGCTAATGGTGACTGAAGTTGCCTGGCTTCGTGAATTCTGTCTTCTTGGTGGGGAAAGAGATCGGCAGAGTGTGTGCTTTTGGCTGTGGAGGTTAGTCTGTAGGAGTCTGGGAAAAAGTGGATGAATAAAACAGCTAATAGTTAAGAGGTTCTATATGACCTAGCTTGGTATTGTACTATTTATGTCTTCAGTGTAGAATTAATATTTCCCACTTTAGAAGGAAAAGGGGGATGGGTTCCAAAATTTAGTTGATATTTTGAAACTACTTTCTTTTCAAGTTATTAAAGCTTAATTGCTCTGTTTATATTAGGTTTAATATTATCAGGTTCTCTGGGGAATTTATAGTTTTATTCAGAGTTTGACAGGCAAACTCTACAATTCAGTAGACAGAGTTAATAGATTTAGTAAATATTAATAAAATAAATCTATTGTACATCTAAATCTTTAGGGAAATTACTCTAGTGGTTTAATTTAAAAAAAGAAACATGATCTTGATGACTTTGTGGAGTTTTATTATTAAAATTATTTTTAGTAATTGAGGTGGGTATCATATTTATTAGATAAACTTTAATAAAAACTTCAGATGTACACATGGGGTAAACTGATAGGGAACTAAGTGGTGTGTTTTTAAAACTCTGGAAAAAAGGTCTTTGGAAGTTAGTGTTCACCTCAGGGAATGGTGTTTATTTGACTAGAAAAGAGAAGTTTGCCTGGGGCTTTCTTACATAGCACCTTTATATTCTTGGCTTAAAAATAAGTAAGAATTGAGGAAACCATCTGGATGAAAGCAGAATGGGGTGGTGTGTCCGGCTTCTCGGTTGAGTGGGCACCAGTGACTCTGCTGGCCAACAGCTACGCAGTGTCAATAAGAGTTTTATTTTCTCTCCTCAGTTTCTTTTGAGGATGAAACAAAAGCAGAGAGGATGTGGGAGCCAGTGCAGCAGCAGAGCTACTCCTGCCTCCTGAGCTACCTGTGGATGTCAGGGAAATGTCACTTTGTATGTGGGAATAGAGCACTGGAGTTGTGAGGACTGGGATCAGCAGTGGTTAAACATTGCTGACTGTGGATGCAGAGAGGCTTCTGTGCTTATCTGAAATGCGGTTGGAAATCACTAGTTTATAGTGCTTTATAGAAGAAAGGCAGACAAGAACAGCAGCTACATAAAGGCTGCTGTCCGACCTCTCTATGCATTATGCAATGTAGTCATTCCGAGCAGTGCAGTTGCCAACAAATACAGGCCAATTTGAATGTGTTCCATTGCTTCTGACTCTGCAAGGAATGGACAAACAACTCTGCAGTAGAGGAAGGGGATAGAACCGGTTATTTGCCACTCTGGCAACTTCTGTGGGTCATTACCTGGCATTAGTAGTTTTATTGGAATGTGTGTTGTAGGCAGACAGGTTTTTTGAGAAGTCAAAGGAGGACAGTGGAAAATTCCACAACGCTTGTTTTGGAGAGAGAGAGGGCAGGAGATGGCTGTGCAGGGGGCATTTCTGTGCTGGAAGTATGTGAAGCTGAGAAACAGAAAAGATTTAGCTACTTGAGGGTGTAAATAAAATAGGCCTTGTGACAGATTGACTAATAATTTGTCCAGTACCCAGGAGCCATGTGGATTTTGAATAAGGAAATCTGCAAGTCAGAGAGATTATTCTGTGTCCTGGTTCTGCCAGGCCAGAATCAACCTCCCCAAGCAGCCAGCCAGAGTGAACTGAGTCAACCCAGGCTGTTTTCCGTACCACCTGAGATGACTCCCCCATAAAAGGGGCTGGTTGGGGAGGGGTGCTCCAGGTGCCTCTAGGGCAGTCTGAATGTGGCTGGGGTGTGGGTCAGTCCTTCCGTTGTGCAGTACTCTGTTATTGTCAGGTGAGTAAGGTACTCTCTGTGTTATCACAGTGTAACTGAAGTTTACAGTGAGCTGTTGTTACTCTCTTTTCAAGGTGCTTTTGTCCGTAAGCTGTCCTGATCCCAACCCACAGAGGCTCTGTCTGTTTCTCCTCTGGGAGTGAGTGAGAGGGTGTGGTGCTCAGCCACATTCTGGAAAAAAAAAATTAGGATGTTTGCCAAGAGTTCCTAGTATACTAACAACTAGGAGAGTGCTGTGCTCAAGGAAATCAAGTTGTTGATGTGATGGTTGTACAGAAGCGAGTAGAACTACAAATCTCCCAAGAGCAATGTGGATCTTGAATATAGCTTTTTGTGGTGATCATCTACCAGCAGGAAATTCTCAAACTAAACATTATTCAAAATGCATTTTAAAATGAGTGGTAGTCCCATAGGGCCAATGTGTGCTTCTAGCACATCTTACCCTTACTGATGGAAGTACCTTTTCTCATACTGCCTTAATCTCTGCACTGGGCACTTCAGTCGCTGGACAGGCAGGGTAACCGCTGTGTGTTACCTGCTTGGTGAACACAGTCCTGAAGTGTGTCTACTTGTCTGTCATAACAGCATCTACCAAAACATGGCCTGCTTCCCTATTGGGATTTTAGGCTATTAGTATGCTTACTGGCATGATAGTACTCTAGCATTGTTTTTTGAGGGAAGCTTGTTACATGCGTGTGCCTCACAGAAGCCTGGTCTTAATATGGAATAAAGTAGATTCCCTGTTCAAGGGATTGAATAGGCTAAATAACATGGACTAAAATAGGAAAAAAAAATCCTTTTTTTCCATTAAGATATTGAACAAAACACATTCTGCTGGAAAAATCGCTAGTGTATTTTTAAAATCTCATCTGCTGCCTCATAAATACAGTTTCAGTAGTCCTGATTTTGGGTTCACATATACAGATGGCTGGTTACAATATTCTTTTCCATTAAGCTTTTTTGGAACACATGATGTTTTATGAGCAAAGGTTAACTAGGGCCTGAAGGAAGCTCGGAGCAGGAAAGGACAGATGTATTTGTAGCAATGAAGACCACTGGCCAGCCTCAAAATTATTACTGCTGTCTGTTATTTAAAAGGAGACTGTCTCTTTCTCAAGTCTGCCAGTGTCTTCTGAAAGATGGTTTTCTGCCCTACCTAATTTCAATTACCAAAGTGACTGCTGCTGAATCCCTAATTCCCACTTGATAGGATTTCACTTCACGTAGTCAGGATAATAGAGCCTGTGTGATACTAGAGAGAGTATATTTTCTTTTGTTTATAATTAGTTACCTTAACTGTGTTTTACTCTGCATTGGAACTAGAGCTCTGAAAATAGTGCCTCTTGTTGCAGTTGTGCATTTGTACAGAATTTTTCTAGAAGGTGAACATAATTGTCAGCTAGGGGAATGAGCTTTGGGGGCATGCAGTACCTTGGGAGGCTGAGATAAATGAGGACTCAGTGTTCATGTGAGTTACAGGGGTGTCTCATACAGTCTGAAAAGCTGCTGTAATAGACTTCATTATTTTGGGTGTTTCTGATTGTCAGGTAAAGCATTTATCTTCTTCAGTTGGGAGAAGGCCTTTTGTGGATTTTGTTTTAGATCTGAAGCATTAAATTGCTGAAACTGGCTGTAACATGTTAATTATATGAAATTTTAGTACTGTTGCAGTGAGTGATTATCTGTTTGGGAGCTCTCAATACATTCGCATCAAAACTGGAACTTTAAGGCTACTAAAATAGTTGTCTGAAGCCATTTGGAATGTTAGGGTCTGGCATCAGGACAGATCTTAGAAAATAGTCCTTGGACAAACTATTCACTGACTGAAACAGCAAATCTCTCACCTCTGTCCCCCTCAAACATGCTGTCTGGGATTGTTGTCTGTTGTGTAGCTGTGACACTATGAAGGCATTAAATTGTCAGCTGAACTCAAGTAATGTTTCAGATTTGCTGTTTGTCTGAAATACCATTGCTGACTGCATGCATGGCTGGTAAAGAAACTGCTTATCCATTGTATGATATGATGGCAAGTGCAAATTTTAATGTCTTCCTTAATGCCATCTTACGTAGTATTGAATAGGACTGTTCAGCAAAGGCTGTTCCATTCCTGTGTAGCTTGGAGGTGCTTAGAATGCTGAAGACTAATTTGTTTTTTAAAACTAGTCTTTGTTAACAATACAGCTAGGAGGGGTGTGTAGGGAGGAGCTGGCTGGAGGCAACTCATCTCCTTTCATCAGCAAGGAGGCCAGTGGCCAAGCTGTCATTGTTCCCGCTGCTTGTATCCTTCTGCACAGCTGTCTAAGGATGTTGCAAGGCCAGACTATCCCCAGGCAGTGCCTCTCTGAAGCTGGTGGCAGGACACTGGTACTTGTTTGTGCATATTACCCTTCCCCAAAGATATAGCCCGAGCCAAGTAGGTAATGCTACTTACATGAAGTCATGTAAGATAGTGTTGAGCTGGTCACTGATATTCAGGAAAATCTTGGAGTTCTGTATCATCTTCTATAAACCCTAAACTTTTATGTTCTTGTCTCAAAACTTCCTGGATGGCTTTAAGCTCCCTAGGAGCCTTCAGCCATGCACTTTTATCATTGAGATAGTCTCTTCTGGGCAGTTAAAACTGTGGTGTAGTAGCAATCTCTTTTAAAAATATGCATGAAAATTAATGGAATTTGACTTAAATGAAGTAAAAATCAGCAGACACAGGGACAATTTTACTGCAACTTCTGGACTAGCAGTGGTGGTGGCTTCTGGTCCCTATGCCCAGGCCCCACTTGTAAGATAGGGGAGCCTTAGGCAGTGAGCAGTGGCTGGACCCTGTCGCTGGCTCTTCATGTGCCATGTGGCGAGGGATGGGCCGGAGGAACTGGCTGCTTTGTGTCTGGTTTCAAGACTGGAAATGGGGAGGCAGAAGAGGGGATTTGGATCTCTGATGCTTCTTGCTTGCTGTTGCTCACACATGTGCTGCCAGTTGAACATCAGTCTCTCCAAGAAAGCTTGCTTGTATTTGCTTTTCTGGAGCTTTCTATTTTTCTTCCTTTCTTGTTTGTTTATCTGTTGTACTTGAATTGCCAGACAAAAGGTTTGCATTTGTTCCGGTACTCTCAAGATAACTCACACTCAAAACTGTTTTTTATCTTAGTATTTCTATTAGAAAAATCTACTCCTCAGGCTTCCTCTGGCAAAAAGTGTTAAAGCTGGACAACCTTAAGGTATTTACCTGATGTTATTGCTGGGCAGAACTAATTTTGTAATCGTATTGTGGCAGAGGATTTGGCATATTGACCAAATCTTACTAGAGCAAAAAGGCTGGCTTGCATAAAAGCAGTTAGATAATTTTGCCTGCCTTTTTCAATTTCACGATGTAATGCCCTGCAGGTAGTTCAGCTACGTGTCCTGTATCACCTCCAGCAGCATATAGCTGTCTGGATTTCTGGTGTGTGCCTAACGCTAACTTCTTCAGGAACCTTTTTACAAAAGTTGAGCCATGGAGCTCTTGCTTTTAGTTTGGGGCATGAGGGAAAAATCCAGTTTCCCATGCCTTTGCTGTTCCAGCTTTCCCGTTTCCACTTCTCTAGTAGCTTTCTCTGTTTTCCAGGTGCGGGAGTGTCCAGACTCTTGTCCTTCAGGGCATGCTTAGGCTTTTCTTTGCTCAGGGTTTTCCTCAACCTTCACTTGCCCTTGTGGCACCCCTCAAAGCAGTTTGGGCTCTCTTGACTTGAACACAGGTGTTTTCAGGCTTGAGTCACCTTTCTAGTTGTTGGCTGAAGGGGCTACCTCAGGCAGGAGAAGGCTGTCTTGCTGTCTGCTTGCTGCACTGTTTTATTGCGAGTCCTGGGAGGGCTCAGATGGGACCAAGGCCAGGAACAAAGTGGTCAGAGCAGCCTCTTGCACCCTGCATACTCCCTTGGGCAGCTGCTGAAGGGCAGGAAACTGAAACTAATTCTTTAATGAGTCAAAGTGATGTTCTGGGATTGTAAATGAGCTCAGGAGCCCTTACAGCAATCCTGGTAGGATGGGAACAGTCAATGAACAGGCGTGTTCCCCATTTCCAAAAGGCTTTTGGGAAAGTGGTAAGGTCATGAGGGTACAGCCTGTATGAGATCCTTCTGAAAACACTTTTGTGTGTTGCTTCATTGCCTAGGCAGCCGTGGTACAAAGGAGAAATAAATAGTCCAAGGAGCATGAGTAACTTCTGATGCTTGTCATGCCTTAAAGGTAGAAGCAAAGTCTCAGAGGGTATTTCAGGAACTGTAAGTTCTCTCATATTTCTGTTCAATACCTGTATTGTGCCTAAATCAAAACCAGGGCTTTAAGAAAACAAATTGGGTTAAAAGCAATCTGCTGCTTAAAAGCCTGTTTTATTAGAGCTCGCCTGTGCTAATCATCTGCTCTGGAACTCTCGGCCTCACTTGGAAGAGGGATTTGATAGTACACAAGTGCTTGAAAGGAAGACTAATGCGACGGGTTGGCTTGTTACATGTGTGGGACTGTCTTGAGTAGCTTTGAGTTTATAGTTTGCTGTTTGGCTTAATGCTCAAAGCAGTTTCCTTTTAAGTACTAGAATAACTTTGGCTATGAACTCTGACAGTGGTATGGCCTCTGTTACTTACACTAGCATGCAACCGAGCTATTAACTACACAGATGCTAATAGTGAGGTGTTTTGTTTTTTCAAGGGGGATTTTGGAGAGGAAACAGAGTGGAAGACTAAAAATAATTGAAGCTCTGGCTTTCCCTAGCCCTTTTTAAATTATATTAGTCTGTAGAGAGGAAAGCTCTGTCTTTCCAACTTTATTTTGATGTCTTACAGATTGACGTTACTTTATGTGAAAAGGTAAAACCAAAACTTTCTTTTCCACATTACAGATGTAATATGACTTGAAAATAGTAAATGATTTTTTTCATAGTGAAGACTATTTTTGGAATGTATGTGTAACTGTACTGGCAAGATACTGCAGGATGAGAAAATCATGTTAAGACAATCCTGTCTTGTACAAATCAATCTACTCAATACTGTGTGTTTCCTGTGTATAGTGTTCTTTTGGAGAAAAGATGGGTTCTGTCACCCAGCCTGTATTTCACTGTGACTAATGTGTGGTCTTTCAGACACTGATAAATAAGGATTCCTTACTCTCTAGCAATGATAACTCTTTCAGTACAGCCATGGCTTATGTTGTTGGCTGCTCTTTCTGTCTCCCTCTCAGGAAAGGTTGGTTGGTTATATTTTATAAATACCAACCCAGGGTATTATAATGATGATAATGTCCATACACATTAGTTCATATGCTGTCTTTATGCACATACACATGCATATAAAGGAGTCAGGATCTCTAGCCAAGATCTCAATCTTTAAAGCACCCTACATGTGTATAATGAGAAAATGCCACTATTATTTTTCTCTGGGAGTAAATTACAGGCTGACTTGTATATCCACACACCAGTGTCACATTCTTGGCTGAGTTCTCCTTAGTAGTTTGTAGGCATCTGAGTGTACTAACAACTTAAACCAGAGAACTATGTGGTTAAGATGCTGTAACACGGGACCCGGTATCTTCATGATCAAAAGCAGAAGGTTGTGGTATCTTCTTGATCTGAAGATTTAGCCAGTGAGCTGAAAGGTTGGCTTTTAGGTTTGGGAAATCACTTGGCAGACACATTATTTCCTTGGAGGCCTAAACAAGAGCTCGTTCCTGCTCTGGAAAAGCTGGACTGTTATACTAGAAAGAGAAAAAGCAACTGGGACTTGTTTGGTAAAAGTAGAAGGAAATAAAACAAAAAGCCTATTCTGTTGAATGAATTTAATAAAGTTAAAATATCAAAATATTAAGACAGTGAGGCATTCTAGGTTGTTAGCAAAGCTAACAGACGGCTTCCTCCTGGCGGAATACAGTTGCTTTTAATAATTACACAGATGTGTTAGTGTCTAGAACAAGCATTTCTTTCTTGCCCTTTCTGTAGTTTGAGGTATGAACTGTCTTATATGTGCCATAAACTGTCCTGTGGTCAAACATCTGATAGGCACTGGAAGCAATGCAGAGATTGCCCGATGTACATCATCTCTGGGGTAAATGAAAATTTTGTAATGAGCCTAATCCTGTGCTTAATGTGAGGAGAGCAGGGGTTTGGCTATACTATGTGAAATCCCTAGTCTTCCCAGCATACACATGTGTTTCTTGCTTAAGTGAGAAATAATTTAAAAAGTCAAGCTGAACAAATGTGGTATTGTCTTTCTTAGCATCTGAAGAACATGGATGATGAATTGTCCCTTTGCCTCTACAATTGTTTCCTAAGCTGCAAGCTTTGCCCTTTGAGTACCCCGGGAAGGGTTGCAAAAGGCTCCTGACTGTCAAGATGGTGCCTTTGGCAGTCATGTCACACTGGAAGACCACTTAGGATGTCAGTTCTTTTGAGCTAAAATGCTGGGACTTTTGTCATTTTCTTGATGTTTAAGAAGTAAATGTAGTATTTTAATGAGGGTTTGCAGTGACAATTGGTGTTTTGAAGATGCCACTCCCATAATCAGCGTTTCTCTCTTTAATCTGAGGAAGAAGTACTGTTGCAGGAAATTGGAGGTTGTATTTCAAAAGGCTCAAGTGGTAGGACCACCTTCTGGCAGCACACGCTGCCATGATATTGAAAGACTGGAGATGACTGGTTAGGGAAATATTGAACAAAACAGTTTTAAGTCTTAATTTGTAAAGTCTCTCTTCCCTCCTACTTCTCTACCTCCTCCCCTTCAGGAGACATAATGCATATTTCTTAATACAGACACCACTTTTCTTCATTGAGAGTCTTAAGCTCGACTTGAATGTTTAGCCCTGTACTTTTCAAGAGGTCAGCTCTTTGGTGCTGTTCTTTATCCTTGTGCTCCCCGCAATGCGTTATACAGCATATATATCTGAGATGTTATATCTGACTGATGTACCCAGAGATTATTTTTCTGTGATCAAACAAAGCTTGTAAAAGATCCTTCTCATTTTTCTGTTTAAACTATGTGGAACATGCTTGGAGATAAATGTACTGCTGACAGGACAGAGGGGCCTTCAGGGTATATTTTTGTCCCTATTTACCAAATTTTCCAGTTCCTGCATGATCAGTTTGTAACAGAACTGAAAACATCCTTGAGTAATTACCTAGAGGCCTTGATGGTCTGATTCAGCTGGACTTTCAGCTGCCACTGGAGACAAAAAGTACCGATAAGATCTGTTTATCTAACTTTTGATGGGAAGATTTTGTCTAAATGTGATAACCTGAGACTTGCTATGCAGATTAAGGGCTCTTTGTATATAGATGTTTTAGATTACTTGTCTTACTGTGAAGGAATTTCAGGCTGAAGTTAGATTCAGAGCTATGAAAATGATCTAGTTGAGGCCATCTCTGGGTCCTCCAGATGATGTTTTTCTTGGCATGGTGGGATACCATATTCAGCAAGCAGAATTGTGGTGCTATTAAATAAGCAAATACTGCTGTGTAAGAAGCAGGGACAGTCACTTGATTGGCATGTTTTACAAATGGGCTCTTGTTGTCTTGCCTTAAGTCTTTAGTGATACTTGGACTTGCTGTACAGCAATATTTGCCGAATTTTATGTTACAGTTCTTTTAACATCCTGTTGAGCTTACTCTCTGGTATGGGTGAACAGATGATATTGCTGGGATTGTTTGTGTGTAATTGTGCTATCTGAGCTTATTAAAAGCTTTTCTAGGAGGAAATACAGATGTTGCTTGATCAACTTCTACAGACTCTGGTGAGAAGGCAGGTGATGACGTGAATAGCATCGTCTGGCAAAATTGTCCACTCATACCACTCAGTTTAAATAAAGCTTCAGGGGCTTTGAGAAATCTTTTTGGGAATGGCTTTCACTTCAGCAAATCTTCAGTTTTGCTATATGGCACTGCAGAAATGGTTTAGGATAGTCTCTTTCCTTGGTACACGCACGCCTGTTCTCAGCAGACTCTGGGAAGGTTTACCGATTTTGGCACTCCTGTTAAAGGATTCTGGGATCAAATGATTTAGAACGGAGTGCGGGCCAAAGTTTTGCCAAAATCGTGCTTGTTTTATTAGAGAAGGGAGTATGGGACACCTAGTTATGTCTTTCAGTCTTTCTGTGGAGGATCACTTCGAAGTGGTGAAATCAAGTAACTAATTGGCACTTAAAGGTCAAGTTAGTGTTTGACAGGGTGAAGTGCCACTGGAGTGTTCCTGTACTGTGCTGTTATGTATCCCTTCAAATCAGTGTGAGACACAAGCTGAGCGCTGCAGTGATGCTGATCAACAGCTGTTGGTGAGCCTGATTTTGGGAGGGTAGTTTGTTAAAATTTGGTTTTACTAAAAATAGTAAATTGAAGGCAGTCAGCTTACATCTGAGATTCTCACGCTTGTCAGGTGGGTTTGTGTGTACAGGTTGAATTTGAAGTGGTTATTGTACTGTAAAGTACTGAAGGCTTGGAAAGGTTTTAAACTGCTGTACCAAGCAGTACTTTCTAGATTTATGATAAATATAGCAACAAATAGTATATGCAGCTGGCTTTGCTTACAGTTACAGTAATGTGTTAGTTTAATGTCTCACTGCAGGAACTTTTTCTGTGAGGATCGCTTTAGCTCCTTTGAGATGGAGGAAGGGCCACCAAAGTAGTGTGCATGAAATGTAGAAATGCAAGAATGCCAGAACATAAGGCTCATCAAAGCTTAATGAGTGTGTGTGTCTTGGAGGTCACAGATCCACAGCTAAAGAGGCCATTTTGTCTACATGATGCTACTTGCTGTTTCAGTTTTCTTCCCAAGACCTTTTGCCATGTGACCCATGTATTTCTCCATGCTTAGAACAAAACACAAATGTGGTTGCTGCCAGATGAGGCTTCATTTCTTTCTCTTGCTGTCTCAGTGACTTTGAGCCTTTCCAGAGAAATGCAAGGGAGGAAGAGAAAGATAAGATTTGGAGCTGATAATCTTACAGCACTGTCCAGTTCCCTGTGCATCAATTTGTAACAAACTTAGAGAATGGCTGTTATCCTACTAAAGTTCTTGCAACTCCTAAAAATTTTCTTCAGCAGGTGTCTGGTACTGTAACTTTTGTGTGGGGTACAAGATTACATCATACACTGATGTTTTGTGCTGTTGCCTGCAAATTGGTCAAGCTCTTAGAGGAGACAATGGGCTGTAGAGTGTGCTGCTGTTTAAAGAACAACTACAAAACCCACAAAAAACCGACACCTCCCCCATTCCCCCCCCCCCCCCCAAAAAAATACAAAACCCTTCCCCCTGAAAAAAAAACCCTCTATAATGTCTTGTTATATAGGATATGTAGTAACGTGTTGAATGTTTTTATTACAGTATGAGGAATTGTCTCTTGTTTTCACTGAAATTCCAACTTCTCTCTAAGCAGCATGTGAAAATGACTAGATTTGTGCAGTTAAACTACAAAACACTGGGGAAATCACAGCATTTGTTTAATATGAAGGTGGGCATAGGCAGTAGTTTTACCTGGCTTGGCAGTTAAAACGACCACACCAGCCCTTCACTCATTTCCCCCCTGCCCCACAGTAGGATGGGGGTCAGAAAGGAAAAAAGGTCCAAGTTATGATTGAAGCAGAGACAGTTTAATAGGACAGACAAGGAATAAAGCAATAATAATGGTTAAAAAAAAGATCTGCAGCACAACTTCTCACCGCCCAGCACCAATGCTTCCCTAGTTCCTGAGCTGCACTTGCTTCCAGCCAAACCTGTTATATACAGAGCATGATGTCATAGGGTATGGAATATCTCCTTGACAAGTTTGGGTCAGCTGTCCTAGCTGTGTCCCCTCCCAGCTTCTCTCTTCTCTCACCTTCTTATTGGCCAGCCAGTATGAGAAGTTGAAAAGTCCTTGACTGCTTGGCAACAACTAAAACATCAGTGTGGTAACAGTGTTTTTCTCATCCAAACTCCCAAACACAGCACTGCACCAGCTGCTAGGAAGAAAATTAACTCGATCCATGCAGAAACCCAGGGCAGCATTGCAGTGTGCTTTTACCAAGGCTTTAGATAGTGAGAATATACAAACATGCTATTGAAAGGTTGCTTAACTATCCTGAGTGCAGTCCAGAGAAAAGACCACACAAACTTTGCTTCAGGATGTTTTCATTTTCTGTTTGTGAACAAATTGCACCATGCTGTGGAGATGTATCATAGTGGACTATTGCTGTTACTCTGTGTTCTGGGTGGAAGCTATACACATACAGAAGCATAAAATCGGGAAGCTTAAGACAGTAACTAAATACTCTGTTCAAGGCTTAAGGTTAACACCATTAAACCATTAAATGCATTTGTGCAGGTCAGAATTATTGATGTTTTAAAAACCAACTTCCCAAACTGTGTCAAATGGGCAAAACTAGAATTAAAAAAACCCAACCAAACCTGAGTTTCCTTAGCTTCTTTAGTTGGAGCTTTGTGGATGACTTGCAATCTGATCCATGTTCTGCAGCTTTTATATACTTGTATGGTCCTGTATGAATGGATTCTTAACCCCTTGTGAAGCTCTAGTTAAACTGTTAATGTTCATCTGAGTCATCAGCAAGCTTAAAGCACGTGCAGGTGTCCTCTGCTGGCTAGCGAAGTGTCCGTGTTTATTTGAATAGCTCACTGAATCAGAGCTATTAAACTGGCAGACTTTTCTGTTGTTGATGTACCTTCTGACCCTTTCATTAAAGCTGTGTCTGTATCTTTAATATTTGGTGGGAATTTATTGGTTATGCCAGTACAATAAGGTCTGATTGGCAGGTGCCTCTCCAGGTTTACCTGGAGCAGCTGGATGCTCTGTGTGTATAAAGGAAATCTTGAGGGCGGAAAACCCAAGTTCATTATGGGTAAGTGAAATCCATGTAGGATTCTCCCCTGTAATACTCTGGTTTTGCCAGAAGCTGACAATCTTTCCGTTTACTCTTGATGGGTGCTTGATAAAAATGGCAGGGATATTCCACAGGTCTGGGTCGATCCAGATGCTTTCTTACAGCTGCTATTGATTTCTGCTCTGTCATGACTGTTGTAGTAAAGGATTGATTTATTCTTGCTTGATGCGACTCAAAGAAGAAACATATCCCTAGATGTCAAAGACTGAGTAAAAGCTAGGTATCAAAGCAGAGATTTCTACACTAGTTACCAGTAATGAGTTGCTTGTGGAAGGATATAGCTCCCCATGGGTTCCCAAATGTTTGTTCATCTGCTTACTTCAGAAGTCATTATACCCGGTGAGATTCTGAGCCAGCTTCCTTCGCTTAATTGCTCTGGCCTACGGGAGCAGGAGTTTGTTTTCTTATTTCAAACATTGCATTTGTAAGTAGTTGGAAGAAACAGAAATAGTAATTAGTGCTTTTTTGCTGTATGAGCTATTAGATTGTAAGTTAGGCATGTGTATGGAAGAGTATTGAGAGCTTTATGATGTGCTTTTTAAATAAGGTCTTGTTTTTAATCCTCAATTTATAGCGCTTCTTTTTCCTCAGGTATTATTAACCCTGTGACTAATTCTGTGATTATCCTGTATGTAGTAAGTTCAGTGACCAGGACATGGATTGGATGAGGCACATGCATGGCCATGATGATAAGCTATGGAGAAAACTAGTAATCTCATCTGATGAGGACCCTCACCTTTAAGTCTTTCTGTTGACATGTAACTACTTCTTTTGGGCAGCGGATCATGGATATTGAATAACTCTCCTGACAATGCCTCCAGGTTTTTGTCTGCCTCTGGAGGAGGAGGGGATGGGTGGGAAGGAGGGAGATGATAGGCCCTGACCCTTCACCTTCCTTTGGGTCAGGAAGAGGCCACAAAGACGATCAGAGGACTGGAGCACCTCTCCTATGAAAACAGGCTGAAACAGTTGGGCTTGTTCAGCCTGGAGAAGAGAAGGCTCTCGGGACACCTTATTGCAGCCTTCCAGTACCTGAAGGGGCCTACAGGAAAGCTGGAGAGCTTTGCAAGGGTGTGGAGCGACAGGACAAAGAGGGGAGATTTAGATCAGACATTTGGAAGAAATTTTTCCCTGTGAGGGCAGCAAGACCCTGGCACAGGCTGCCCAGAGAAGCTGTGGCTGCCCCCTCCCTGGAAGTGTTCAGGGTCGGGTTGGATGGGGCTTTGGGCAACCTGGTCTAGTGGAGGGTGTCTTTGCCTGTGACTGGTACTGGCTGGGCATTGAGGTTCCTTCCAAGTCAAACCATTCTGTAATTCAATGATAGAAGCAGTCAGCTACATGAAGAGTGAGAGGCAATGGTCAAAGGAGTTGTACTGAGTTTTTCAAGAGCAGAGCTCTCAGAAGACTGTCATGTACTGATCCAACAACCTGCTCTATAGGGAGCAAAGTCAGATGAGAAGAAAAAATAGGATACTGTAATACTAAGAAGCAACAGGAACATGAAGGTGTTACCTCTGAAGTGACAGAAGGTCTAGACCAAGTGATAAGGGCAGAGAATATCTCCATTGGTTTCAGATAGAGAAGATTTTCATTCTGTGGGTGGATTCGGGAGAAGGAAAGGGAGTAATTCTGTAGTTGAGAGCGAGAAAAAGGCTTGAGTAAGTAGTAAAGAAAAAGAAATTATGCTTACTTCCTGATCCCAGGGGCAAGGGTTCTCTGTTACTGATGACATACCCAAACTGTATCTCTTATACTATGCTTGGGATATGTGTGGATGTTGTCGCTACGTAGCTGCTGTGAAGTAGAGAAAAGTGGTTTCTTCCCCAAGGTGCGTCCTGGTTTTCCTTGCACAGGTTTGTAATGGTGTAAGCACTACTACTTTGTACCTGACATTTTAACACAGCGTACATGAAGTATGCCATGCAGTCATAAATCTAATCCCTCACAGCTTTACAGGGAAGCAGGGCGTGATGCAGTCATTCTTGTAATGAAGAAGGTGCAAAATGTAACCTGTGGTTGAGCAGTGCACTCTGTCATACTCAAATTTGCCTCCAGTTTGAGGTTACTTGCTCAGTGAATCAGAGTGAGTTTTTTTTGACTACCACAGCAGTGAGTGCTTTGCAGTGTATTTTTGCTTACCCCAACTTCTCCCCTCTCCTTTTTTTCCCCTCACCTTTGTGTGAAATTGGCCTGATTTTCCTTCCGGATTTTTGGCTCAGGAAAGCCCCATCATTCTGGCTACGTGATTCTCTTCCTCCAGTCAGTAATACTGTCTTGACTTTCAGCATCTCAACTTCTTCACCAACCCATATTCATTTAATTTTCCAGGCTTGTCAGGGTTTCCTCTTTGCCTACATACTGTTCTGCATACTGCTTTAAAGGAGAGGTGGCCACTCTCCCCTTGCTAACTTTTTGATCTATGTCCCACAGTTCTCACTGGTAACTGGATATTGAGGCCTTTCCATAAAAGACCCTACACATGGCCCAGGA
Organism: Laterallus jamaicensis coturniculus; assembly: GCA_022605575.1. NCBI lineage: Eukaryota > Metazoa > Chordata > Aves > Gruiformes > Rallidae > Laterallus > Laterallus jamaicensis. Next base: position 11,948,639 of record JAKCOX010000012.1, read on the forward strand.
GGTCCTCGAGCTGCCAATGGGGGGACCCAGAGGCTCCTCTGGGAGCGCTGGTATATACCTGTAGGCTTGCACTCATTTTCCCAGCTGGTTGCTTTTGGCCACGGACATGGTCTGGTTTGAGCATGGCTTTTTTTGACTTTTACTGGCTTTATTTGTGTAAAACTGATCTAGTCAAGCTTGAAAACTCCATGAAGCAGATGGCTGGAAGTGCTGCTGTGTTTAGCAGTTCCACAGCACGTTTCAGTCCTCAGTTTGCTCACAGGGGCTTGTGTGAGAAACCCGATTGACGGCAGGGAAAAGCCTCTCGCCTCCAACCCTAACACCACACTCCGTCTTGCTGCTTGGTGTGCTGTGGCAGCTGGTTGTCTCAACAGAAGTCAGATCAAGTTAACTCAGTATTACTAATGGAAAATGTAAAAAAAGAAATTAATTAATTTAGGAAGCTTCTGTATTTTTCTGAAACAAGGCAGCTCTTTGAGCTGGAAATAAAGACAAAGAAAAAGATCTTTTACTGTCATATGAACCTGGGCATTGGAAGATGATTGATGCAATCCTGTAGTAGGAGTCTTTGTTTATTAAAAAAATTAACTAAAAGTTGACAGAAACTAATGGTATCTTCAATGGTTTGCTCAACTGTGTGCAAAAACCCCAGTTCCTGTTCTTGGTTGCATGTGGACAGAGAGATAAATCCAGATACTATGTCACTGCTGGCCTTCATTGAGACGATCTGTTCCTCAGGACCAGCAGGTGTGTGGTCCAGAGTAACTAGTTTAGCCACTTCTCTGGCAGGGGGTTGGACTAGATGATCTCCAGAGGTCCTTTCCAACCCCTGCCATTATGATTCAGGGTTTTTTTTCAAATGTCTGTTAAATTGGAGTTGTACATAGGAAATGCAGCACTTAGCAATGGCTTGTGACTTTGCAATCCTCTGGAGGAACATCGATCTGCAACATGAAGAATCAGTTGCAATGGGGCATAAGCAAAACGTTTTAACTTCTGACAGTTTAAAGTGTGTTGGAGCATTTGGTTTCTGGCATGTTTCTCCTTTTCTATGAAGGAAAATAGGTATTTTGCTCAAATGGGCACATGCAGATTACAAATACTGACAAGCAGGAGTATGTGTAACACTTGGTTCAGCACCATTACTCCAGGTAGCACAGTTGTGATAAGCAAGAGCATATTGTCCCTTTTTGCCTGGTGTAAGACTGGAGAAAACACGACACTGGGAATGGGGTGAGGATTTGATATGCCAGAAGGCAGTTGTTTTTGTGTATGCCCCCATACTGCTTTTAGGTGACAAGGGATCACTAACTGCTGGATTAGTTTTCCCCTTTGTTCAAAGAACCAGTGTTTGCTACTGAAACCTTTGGGTTTTGTGTTCTGCTGTCTGATGTCCTGTGAGTCAAGACCTCCTCTGTCAAAAGCGTGTGTGCGTTTGAAGTGATGAGCAACGTTTTGAACCTTTCAGCAGTGGTTAACTGGACTGGAGCTGATGGTTAGACTAACCTGCATGGGAATGGAATGGGCTGCTCTAACCCTGACCTTCACTGCAGTGGGGAGCTTGAATGAAATACTCGGGCTGACAGTGAAACAGAAGCACTGGGTTTGTTTTGTTTAGTTTCCCTAGCAGCAGCTGTCACTGCAAATGTTTTTAGAATGGAAAATACTGTTTGAATGAATAGTAATAAATTGAATGATGTTCAAAGCCACAAAAGGCAGTAGATTATACCTGTGTAGGGTTGAAGGCAATGTGTCACAACTACTGTGGGCATGTGCATCATGTGGGAGGGTGCAGTGCAGATGCCAGAGTCTGCAGTGACACAGGGCGTGTGTTCCCAGGCAAGCGGATGCAGCTTTTGCCCATCTGTGACCAAAATGTTTGTCTGCACAAGGTCCTGCCAAAGGACTAACTGGTGCTGGTTTGGGGGTGTGTATATACTGGGCTCGGTGTGGTCCATAGATGCCTTGCCATAGTCTGGAGGCACTTTTCTGATAGTCAGAGGAAACTTGATCTCTTCCTGTTTATTCTGCAGGCGACAAGAGCCGCCCTGACTCAGCATTGCACCAGTCTGGGGGAGTCACTGGGCAAGGAAAACGATATTGCTCTGATTATCGATGGCCACACCCTGAAGTATGCCCTGTCCTTTGAAGTCAGACAGAGCTTCCTGGACTTGGCACTCTCCTGTAAAGCAGTCATTTGTTGCAGGTAAGAAATTCTGGGACTTCTTCTGGTAATAAAATGGGCACAAAGCCTGTGAAATTTCACCAAGTATGTTAACTTTTCTGATCATGATTGTAGTGCTCACAGGCAATACAGAAATAGGGGAAATAGTATGATATTCAAGAGGAAGCAAGCTGCAGTAGTGAGCCACTTGATAATAAAACTGATTTCTCTTCTGTGGAGCTATTATGAAGCAAGGTTGTGCTGGGAGGATTAAGGGAGGACTATAGAGAGTTATTCACAGAATCACAGAACTGTAGGGGTTGGAAGGGACCTCAAGAGATCATCGGGTCCAACCCCCCTGCCAAAGCAGCTCCCTAGCTCATACCACACAGATAGGCGTCCAGACGAGCCTTGAATATCTCCAGAGAAGGAGACTCCACCACCTCCCTGGGCAGCCTGTCCCAGGGCTCTGTCACCCTCACTGTGAAAAAGTTCCTCCGCATGTTGGTGCGGAACTTCCTGTGCTCCAATTTGCAGCCATTGCCTCTTGTCCTGTCTCCACTGACCACTGAAAAGGGGTTGGCCAATTCCCCCTTCATCTCATACTTAAGGTATTTATAAACATTAATTAGGTCCCCCCTCAGTCTTCTTTTCTCAAGGCTGAACAGCCCCAGCTCACTCAGCCTTTCCTCATAGGGGAGACGTTCCAGACCCCTAATCATCTTTGTAGCTTTTCCCTGGACTCTCTCCAGGAGATCCCTGTCTTTTTTATACCAGGGAGCCCAGAACTGGACACAATACTCCAGGTGAGGCCTGACCAGGGCAGGCTAGAGGGAGAGGATCACCTCCTGAGACCTGCTGGCCGCACTCCTGATGCACCCCAGGATCCCATTGGCTCTCTTGGCCACCAGTGCACACTGCTGGCTCATAGCCAACCTGTCATCAACCTTACCCCTCAGTCTGATAGTGTTCATATGGCTGACAGGCCGACAAAGTTTAGTTCTTTGTCCTACAGGAATGTGTCAGTAGAGCCTGTACACCTTCATGGGGACTGTTCAGTCAGCTTCCTGTTTCCTCCTGGTGGTAGGGGGGAACTGTGTGTGCATGGGTGTGTATTTGCACTTGTTGGTATTTGGGGACAACTGTGACCTAGAAGGGATTTTTGGGTTAGGCGGACAGAAAGTTTTACCTGCACCCTAGAAGTAAAGACCTGCTTTGTGGGGAATGCCTATGTGAAGATCTTGTACTCCTGTGTTAATCTTACATGTACTAGCATAGAAATACTGCCTGTCAAAAGCAATTGTAGCCCATGCACCTGAAATAGATGCACCCATTAGGTTTGTTTCCTCTCTGACTAGTTTTCTATGCAAGTGCTGGGACGCTCAGACTGCAGTACTGGGGCAAGTACTAGTGGTGTTCAGTGCTTTCATTAATGACCTGATGATTGGATGGAGTATGCCCTTGGTAAGTTATGATTAAAGGTGATTGTGCTGCTTTTCTGAGGTGCTGAAGAATTCAGCAGAGAGATACGAAGCTTAAGAAGGGGAAATGCAAAGTCCTTCAACTGGGGAGTGTTAGCCCTGTACACCAGCAAATGCTGGGGGCTGGTGGGCTAGAAAGCTGCTTTGTCCAGAAGGACATTGGGGTCCTAGTGGACAAGCTGACTGTGAGTCATCAATGTAATCTAGCAGCAGAACCAAAAAAGCCAATATCCTTGACACCAGTATGAAGAGCACTGCCAGTAGGTCAAGAGAGATGCTCCATCTCTGTGCTAGTTAAGTCAGATCTGGCATGCAGTGTCCAGTTCTGGGATCCTCAATACAAGATACAAACAGGTTTAATGGAGAGAGTCTGATGTAGGGCCACAAAGGTGAGGGAGCTGGAGCATCTTTCATAGGAGGAAAGGCTGAAAGAGCTGGACCTGTTCAACTCGGAGAAGGGTTAGAAGGGTTCTGTGGATGAAGATAAAGCCTGGCTTTTCTCTGTAGTGCCCAATGACAGGACAGGATGCAGGACACAAATGAAAACACATGAATGTCCAACTTACCACAAAAATCCCCAGTGTCTGCCAACACTGGAATGGGTTTCCCAGAGATGTGCAGTATCTGTTCTTAGAGACATGGAAAACCCAACTGGATGACAGAGCTGGACAGCGCTTGCCCTAACTGACCCTGCTTTAGCCAGGGGTGTTGGTCTAGCTGCCTTACAGTGGTCTCTTCAAACCTTGGTCATTCTGTGATTCTTTGGCTGGAGACTGATGTCTCTGTTTTTCCAGTCAATAATCTTTGTCCTTCTCTCAAATCCTGTTCATGCCATTGCAGCAATGTTCTGTTGAATGCAACAGGCCTATCTGGAGGGCTAGGAAGAAGGTCAGCCTTGGTGCCTTTGTGTAGAGTTGCCTTGGGCTTTGAGTGCCCAGGAAGGGAATTGAGCCTCTGATACAGACTTAATGCTGACAGATTTGTGAGAAAGTTAACAAACACTGAGCAAATGGAAAGCTCCTGCTTCCATGTTCTCTCCCAGTGCTTTGGTAGAGGTCCTTCCGAGGCAGCTTGCTGTTACTCAGATTTGACAAGCTGGGTCAAAGACCCATGTAGCTGAAACAAATAATAAATTGCAATTTCTAATAATAATACTACATTAATATAGGTAATTAACTGAAGGTAATGAATGGTTCTGTTTTGCTAAGAGATGTGTAATGCAAAGCTTTTTCCTCCTGTTACTTTGTGACTGAGCCAACAGAAGTTTTAATTATTAGGGAATTAGCAAATTGAGGAACAATGGGGAAAAAATACTGCAAAGTATAAATCAAAGTGGAAAAGATGATGTAATTTCATAGGCTTAAAAAGAGGAATAAAAAAATAACTGAGTTTTAAATCCCTGGGGAAAAAGAGGAATGCTTTTTATAACCTTTAAGGCTTTGCATGAACCTTCCATTTATTTGCCAGGTGCTTGATACTGAAGAAGGAAAAACCAATTTTCTGTTCTAGGCTGGTTTTAATAGTGCTTTGTATGTCGAATAAGACAGTGCACTTGAACTTCACAGGAGAAAGTTTAAAAATGTAATTGGTATAGTAAGAGGAGATTTCAAATTGTAGTTAGTCTTCAAAATGTTAATGTGGAGGGGGAGCTGGGTTTTGAAACTTAGGGGTATGATGTTTAACCACTCGAGGAGGGAGTTGTGTTTCTGTTCTAAACTTAGCTGAAGTTCATGAGACTTAATATTTCATAAATTTACTGCAAGTTTTTCATCTCCTCTGGAGAGTTGCAGCTGTATTTGCCAATCAAAGATTTTTTTTTCCTATGCTTAAGATACTGTGTACTAATTTGCTGAGCTTTAGGCATAAACTGTAGCTGAACTTGAGTCTCAGGGGTAATCTCTTAAAATGAAACTGTAGTAAACCTGGCCCCATTCTGCATTAGGAGGGAGAGATGGTATCTTCTGATGGGGCTAAGGCTTCCATAGTTACAGGCCACTGGCACAGTGGAGGGAAATACATCTCTTGGGAGACTTGGGAAAGCTTGAAAAATAAAGGAATTTCTTTTTTCTTAAAAAAAAAGAAAAAGCCTGGTTTGTTAAAAGTTTTTCCAGAGACTGACAAATCTTCTTATCTCCCCTCACACTGACTGGGATGTCAGTATGTCAAGAGCAAGCAAAACTGAACTTTTCAGTGGAAGTAAATATTTGGAAGGCAGTTGAACTTATGACTTCATCGATGAGATCTGAGCTGTCAGTTGCCTGTCTCTGCTTTTCAAATGTTCATTTAAAGGACCTGGTTTTATTGAGTTTCTATGAGAGCAGCAAAATGTTAGGGTTTAGGTAGAGAGAAGATTATTTTACTTAATAACAAACTATGGGTTTATCATTCATCTGGTGTTTATACTGAAAGCTGGTCTGTACAGCAGGTTGCTGTGTTTGGCTTTGAATGTAAAAGTAGCAGAGAAATCTGTAACTTGCATGTTATGGCAACATATTTAATTCGCTGCTGAAGAGCCTGCCTTGAATTGAAATATTTGTAATTGCAATATGTGGTGTTTCAGAAAGACTTTAATGACTCCATGTGCTTAGGGAACAACTGTTGTGTTGCTGACTAGATCTTTTCTGCAGGGGACAGTGACTCTGCCTTTGTATGGGATTAATGCCTATTAACAACTTGGATCAGGAAGAAGCAGTTTATTGGCATTTTATAGATTAAATCATTCCAAGCAGTTTGTAAGTACTTCAGCACTTACATCATTGGAACAGCAGTAGGTTCTTCCTTTAATTTCTCTCAGATGTAAGTACAGTGAAGCAAGAATTTCCAGGGAGATGTGTGACATGAGGCTGGGGCCACATCCCTCACCGGGCTACCTCGGGCTGTGCTTTGCTTATATTACTGGCCATTTCTGCAGTCCTGCTTGAGGTGATGGTGCTGGGATGTGGGCTGAGCAGAGCAGTGCTCTTTTCCATGGATCTGCAGACCAAGAATGTTAAGCTGAGCTTTTTTACTTGGATCTTGCAGCCAGTTTCAACTGAGCAAACAGGGAGCTGATGCCCTTACAGAAGGTTTGGAGCTTTGTAGCCAGAGAAACAACCTGTGTCATCCCCCGTCCCGTCCCCCGTCCCCCCCCCCCCCCCAATCTGAATTTGTAGAGCTTCTGGTCTGGATTTCTCTTTCTAAATGGAGAAGATGAGCAGGCACACAGTGTTCTGATTGGAATTGCTCACCTCAGATATCCGCTGCAAATAACGTGGAGTAGAGGCCAAAGTTTTATTTAGTAATTTCACAGCAAGTTGTGGAAAGCTGCTTGTACAGGGAGATTTTATTGCTCTGTCCTGTCCCTCTAAAGACACTGATGCTTTACTGGATCTGATGACCTGCTTTAACAGTAATCAAGTTGTTTTGACCAGCTGCTGCTTTTCCCATGCTTACTGTGTATGAAGCCTTGGAAAGCCGGAATCAGAACTCCATAGCCTTGGTGACTGGGAAGCGGGCATTCTTGACTGCAGTGCTGGGCACACAGGGATCACTTCTGTTGTATGTACCCTTTAAAGCAACATTTCTCACACTTATACAGATTAACTATACATATTCCTGATTTCTGAGAAAAGACAGGATTATGCAAATTATTGCCAAGGAGTCATTTACATGAACTCCTCCCAGATAGACCATGCTCAGTGACACTCAGGGGGTCTTCTGGTGGTTTTCAGGGATTAAGGCTGGATGCCTTCCTCTCAGTGAACTTTATACCTTTTCCTTCAGCGCATGCTCTTTACAGTTTTGTCCATAGTCTTAAAAACACATTCCTACACAAGCTAGTTAGGAACCCCTTTTAGCTGAAAATGAGCTATACTCTCTCTCTTAATTGGTTGTTGATCTCATTTATTACTTCCCTATCTTCATTTTCTTTATCTTCAAGGCTGTTCCACTGTTTTGGTTAAGTTTTGTGGCTACCCTAAGAAAACAGCTCAAACGTCTACAGCCATACTCCACTAAAATCCAAAACACAAACACTTTCTATATTCCTTATATTAAAGTTATATTAATTAATTGTTTCTTAAGCTACATCTATATCAATCTGTCCAGTGTTATGCACCATGTAAGACCATTTCTATGAAAGCACCTCTGCTTTGTGATGTGTTTTCAGGGCAGTGTTCATCTGCAGCTGCTTTTTGTGTTGTGCTGGTGGAAATCAGTATAGGCATGGGGAATCCAGTAAAGCTATAATGACTTCATCAGCCCACAGCCTGATCTGTCAGTAAAATATATCCCAATGTCTGTTTTGAGCAGTTTATTTTTCCTGAGGTTTTATCTTGTTGCTGAGCTTTGGCTTGTGACAAAGTTCAGGCAATGGGAACACCATGAAAAAATTTCTCAGTTGCTGAACAGTCTGTCAGCTTCTCTGCTCTGCTTTTATCTGACATCCTGTCCACAGAGATCTACGGTGTGGTGTAGTGTGAACCAAAATAGAGGACATGGGGCTGCAGCAATTTCTGTGGACTAGCTCCTGTTCCCAATGGGGCACTTCTCAGTTTGTGGCTACACACCTCAGCATGATTTTACTGTTAGGTATGAAGGGCATGCAGTTGCTGCTTGGGATCTGAGCACTGTCTGGAAAGCTTCTGCCCAACCTCACCAGCTACCTTTCTTAGGTGATAGTGGTACAACCTGTTGTCTTCAGTATGTTGAGCAGTAGTGGAGTTGCAGTGATAATGGTGAGGAGAGAAGTGGACAAGGTCAGAAAATGCACGTTCTTTGAACAGGCCCCCAACAACAATGAAAACCCCCGTTTTCCCACTTGTATTGCTACTCAGAAAAGGTATGGATGAGGGTGAGGGACCGAGCCTACAAGCATCTCTCTGAGAACAGACACTAAATGTTATGTAATTAACGTACCCTTTGAATAGAGTGAGTCTGCTCAGGTGATGAAAGGAGAAGGATTTAATGAACTAAAAGCAGAAGGTAGGAGAGGGGAAGGAAAAAAGCTGCCTGTGGAGACTACCTGTTGCTATTTAGTGTCACGTTGTCAGCTAGGTGATGAGAAGAGAGATGAGGAGGCAAGAAAACAGTTGCTCTGTCACTCATATTGTAAGGCTGTAGCTTGGATGCTTCTGGTCAGTCTTCCATCATTATTTGGAGGAGATGTTAGCAGTAGAGCTCCCAATATGAACATCTGGAGTACTTCAATATTTATGCCTCCAAGTCTCACACTGTTGCTGGTGTTAAAAATTGCTCTGTCAAATAGTCTGTGCTGTAGTTCAGAATGTATTTATTAAATCAAAAAAGTGTCGTATTGGTTTTGATTAGGAAAGATCCCCATTCTTGTGCCAAAAAATTGCAGCACAATTCTCATTAAAATTATGCAAACCAATTCTAACATTAATTGGTCCCACAGAACATTATGGATGTGTTCCATCTTCCTGTATGTGAATCTTATGTTTTCTCTCGTCTGTCACTTGCTAAATTATCAATGCCCATTCTTTCATTCTATTTCTGACAACTCATGACAGCAATATTCATCTCAGGACTTTGAAAACTGTGAGGGAAGAGCCATTCCAGCAGCTTTCATGTTTGTAGATAATTGAAGGGGGAGGAAGGTTTGGGGCTGCAGCGTGACATGGTGCTTTCCGCACTCCTGAATAAAGAATACTCACAGATGATTAGAAACGATTGCCTAAACTGTCCAGTGTGGAAAGCAATCTTGGGACTTTTTCTTGGGATTTTTTTTTTTTCTTTCCTTAAGAGCTGACTGCTTGCTTTGGAAGAGTTAACTCTCAAAATGCCAACAGTTCTGTGTTGGAAAGGTGGCAAGGGCAAACTTTAGGGAAAGTCTTTTGAATGAGTTTTTGCTGAACGTTCTGGCTTGTGTTCGTGATCATCAGTGTCCTGCACAGTGACAGCTCCTGAGCCTCACTCTCCTGGCTTAAGTCACCCGAACATCAAGCTGGTGTTTAAAGGTGAAAAATAAAACTGTCCATTCCAGTCACTTGTCTGGTTGACTGAGAACCCAAAAGCAAAGACTTAACTCTCATCCTAAATGCACTAATGCTTCTCCAGAAGGTTGCTCGGTTGATGAGATGCATTAACCAAGGCAAACATCCCAAGCTTGGGGTAGTCATAAGGAAGCACATGCTTGTCAAGTCAGAAACATCTGTGAATCACTATTCTCTTGCCTAGGATTATTTTTGTTTATACTAAAAGTAATACTTAAAGATACTGTTTTGACTGATACTATTTGGTTTTTAAATGACACAGGTGAAAGCAAGTTCCCTTGGGTAACTAGTCAGTTGCCTGACAGTCTAAACTTAAATGATGCCTGCTCTATGGTCTATATGTGATAATATATATATAATGATATCTATAGCTAGGATATGGATACCTATACATTATGAATTTAAATGATTCCTGCTATATGGTCTAACAGAGGTATGTGATATGGAATTACTTTCCTTGCTGTGTATTTGAGATGAAGAAATAAATACCAAGTAATCTCTAAGAACCCCTATTCCAGTTCCCATTGCTATTTTCTGTTTGGCAAAATGCTTGTTTGTCAGAGTTAGCAATGGAAACACTCAAGTGAGTAAATTTGTGTTGTGTTTTTGGAACTTGTATGCTTTGGGTACCTGTTCTAATGTTGGGGGTTTTATATACTGGATTAGCTAATTAAGTGATTTCTCGTGCTCACAACTGTGATTTATGAATGGAAAATTTGTTCCTGAAGTACTTTCCTCCATCCACCTGAACTTCCTGTTACTACCAAATTCACTTACTGGCATGTGTGTGGAACAAGTTGGAGGAAAGGCATGAATGCAGTTAAAGGCAACTGACTTTTAAAACTATTTTTCTTTGGAAGCAGTTTCCTAGGAAAAATACTGCATGTCCTGATTAAAAACTCAAAGTCTGTCTTCCATGTACAGTTTAGATGTTGTTTTTAAAATTCATTTGTGACCTTTTTGCATTATAAGCCTAGTATTTAGGTGACCAGCACGTTAGTATTTCACTTGATGTACTTCATAAAATGGAAGTGAGGCTTGTGTCTTGAGCAATGGTCTGATGGTTCCAAATGGTACTGGTATCAGTTTCTTCCCTGTACTCTGGTACTCCATCCAAATTGCTACCAGACTCTGGGGTCTCTGCGCAGGAGCAGCCAGCAATGCTATGTTTAGCACAGCACTTCCCAAATTGGAAAATAAACATTCCACAGATACTGTGCATGAGAAAACACTGTGCTGCTGGAACGTATGCTATTTTGGAAGAAAGGTAAAACTGTGGTTTGGAATACCTTCTGTTCCATGAGAAATTCATAGTACTGGTATATTTTTCTTTCCACAAGTGTTAGTGTGTTAACCCCTATATTCTGGCCAAATTCCATCTTGAACAATTACTTTCTTCTCACTGAAATTCCCCCTGCCTTCTCAAGGACATTGAGATGCTGGAGCCTGCCCAGGGAAGGGCAGTGAAGCTGGTGAAGGGTCTGGAGCACAAGTCCTATGAGGAGCTGCTGAGGGAACTGGGGCTTTTTGGTCTTAAGAAAAGGAAGCTGAGGGGAGACCTTATCGCTCTCTACAACTACCTGCAGGGAGGGTGTAGAGAGGTGGGTTCTCTCAGGTAACAAGTGATAGGACAAGAGGAAATGGTTTCAAATTGCACCAAGGCAGATTTAGGTCAGTTATCAGGAAGAATTTCTTTACTGAAAGGGCTATCAGGTATTGGAACAGGCTGCCCAGGAAAGTGGTGGAGTCACTGTCCCTGGTGGCATTTAAAAGGCTGTAGATGTTGCACCTGGGGACGTGGTCTAGAGGTGGACTAGGCAGGGTTAGGCTGTAGTTGGACTTGGTGATCTTAAAGGTCTCCAACCTAAGTGATTCTATTGAACATATTATTCTTCGCTTCCTATTCAGAGCTGGTGTGAAGGTCTCCATGTGAATGTTAAAGGTTGCCAGGGTTTAACCCAGAGGTACTACAGCAAGGTCCTGCTTGTGAAACCCAGCTCTAGCTATTGGTGAGCCTTGGGTTTTGCCTTTTGCCTTGGAAAAATTATTTTTGGAAGCATAAATGTTCTCACTGCTGTATTGAAACAAAATGTGTTGTTTTTAGGGGGGAGTTGTTTGGTAGTTGGTAGGGTTTTAAACTTTTTTTTACAGCTGGGAGATGCTATTGACCCTGGGCTCATCCAGGTCCCTCCAGTTTGCCACTGAGGCTGTAAATTAACTTTGTAACATAAGTGTCAGGAAAACATTTGAGCTTTTTAAAGATGGCTTATATCATGTATGTAACATGTGGTTTCTGATGGTGCATGAAAGCATTCACTGGTGCATCCACCTCTGTCTCTGGTCAGAATAGTGTGTTAGCATGATGAAGCATGTAAACTAACTGCAGCTAACTGTCCTGTCTCACCTGAAGCACCCACCCATTCTAGTTCTCCATTTCACCTCAGTAATACAGATATTTTTTTCCTGTTCAGGCATGGTGCATTTAGACTCTTAACAGAGTCCTCTTACGTCTTAAAGCTTCTTGCACCAAATGCCCCTTCCCTGAGTTACTGGAAGAACATGTTGCCTGCTGGGGGGGGACTGAATGTTTCCTCTTAAGGAACTCCCTGATGGTCCATCAGGCTGGATGGAGGGTCTGGTGCCTTTTGCAGTCTTGCAACTGGCTTGTAAAGGTTTCTGACTTCTGGTAGAAAAGATCTACTGCCTTGCTCACCGAGTTTCATTGGCAAGGAAATATTTTCCCTTTGTTTTTCTAATAGTTGGGGGATGTTAAGAGGCAATCGGTAACTCTCCTCATATTGATCACTGCTTATGATTTTGAGCTTCCTTGTCTGAATACTGACTAGTTATAAAAGATCTCAGAACCCTTCCTAGGAGGAAAGGATTTCAGGATACTTGTTGCTTTTACTGAAATACTTATTTTTGTCTTCCAAATTGAATTTTGGAATGTCACTGAGACACGTGAATGTGCAAAAGACAAGAGCCTGTAAAGAATGTGGTGCTGCACTGCATTCAGAACCAAGACACTCAAAACAACTGTGATACCACTCCTTTCATAAGATCAGCCAAGTCTTGTGCTCCATCCCACAGGACCAGCTTAAATATTTTATTTTTCATTGTTAAAAGTACCGGGTATAAAATTACAGAGGCAGGAACAGTCTGTTCTGCAAACTCCTTATGTACTGCAGGGAATCAATTTGATGGGATCTCTGGGCTTCAGTGCCCTGTAGTAATGTGCAGGACACTGAACTGGTAAAATGGTTCTGGTCAGAGTTTTCAAAAGTGCTTGGTGTTGGTGGAAGCTGACTGGTGTGTGACTGAGTTCAGTGGGAGCATAGCTGAGCCCATCCTAGGTACTTGGAAAAATCTGACCTTCCACTGAAGAGTAGGGCTAGGCTTACTTTTACTTCTCTGCTGTTCTGATCTCCAAAGTCAGCTGGGCAAAACTCTGCTTGAGGCAGTACAGTAAACCTGGTTTGATGCAATGGGCTAGAATAGGAAGCAGCTTCTTTGCCTAGAACAGGAAGCAACTTGTGAGTGGTAAGGTGGCCGGGTGCTGGTTCCAGCGAGCTCTGTGTGTTGTGGCACACTAATGTGCCTGAAATGTGGCAAGATGTATAGATAAGCCTTTTCTTTGAGTAAATCCCACCATATTCTGCAAGGCAATCAAGGCTGCCACGTTTGGAAGTGACTTGGTAAAACAGCCATCCCTAGGTGTTGTTGTGATAGCTTTTGGGGGATTTAGACTTCCCATGGCACAGCTGCCCACTAAAAGCAGAATGAATTCTTTGGAGGATCTCCTGTGTATTGCAGCCTCCTGTTTGCCAGCAGTCCTCTGTCAGTGATGCTCACCAGTTGAGGTAGAGCAACACTAAACTCATCCTTCAAAAAAAGTTTGGTTTTTCTCTCTGTGGCAGTAATTCTCCTTAGTACTTCTAAGAGAAGGCAGGTTAACAAATGTGTGAGGAATACCTGGGTTTGCAAAGGTAGACTCACTCCAGTGCTTGAGGATAACCACAGTTTCTACTGTAGTTGAACTACTGTTCAGCTTAAGAGAAGTTGGTGTTCCAAACCATTTTAACCCTGCAGATAGTGTAAACACCTGAATTCACCTTTAGGGTTTTCTTGTACTTTCTCTGGAAAATCATATCTCAATAGATGCATCCTATTCTGGGAAAGCTGCTTTGTGTGGCCATAAGTTTTGTTCTGTTCTTTCAAACTTGCTTCTCCCATAGTGTCTAGAATAAATGATACAGTGAGAGGCATTGAAAATTGTAGTATTTTTTAAATCTTGGTCCTTCATATTTCCCTTCTTGCTGTTCTCTGTGTCATGGAGGAATTTAAAGTCTTAAGTGTGTGCCATCTCACAGGTGTTCTGTTAGCACAGAACTGCCTGTACTGGAACAGTGGAGAGTCACTTCTGCATATGGTATATTCGTTGTCGAAGTCAAGTGTCTCCAAAACTTTGTGGCTCTTAAAAATTTCTACCTCTACATTGCTCATCCTGCAGGTGAGGTACTTATGCATGCCTTGGTGCTGGGCATCATCTGTATGAACAGATCAGCCAGATGCCGAGCTGAGCAATGGCTCTCTTGGAAGTGTGGGCAAGTGATTTTTGTCCAGGAGACCTGAGTGACTTTGAACACTGGCTTAATGGTACGAGTGTGTCCAAGGCTGAGCTGGGATCACACTGAGATCGCTGTCCCAGGATCAGCCCGTGTCTTGGCTCTGAGAGGTATTTGCAGGACCTTTGTGTAGTAGTCTCCTTCTCACTGCTCAATGAGTATCATTAAAACTGGCAGAAGTACCAACCAGTTCATAAAATCATCAGAGTTGGTGTGGACGTGTTTTGTTTCAAGATTTGGCTCTAAGTTTTGTAAATAGAAAGCAGCTGTACTACTGGATTTTCTGCTGTTCTGATCAGGTCTTTGTGACTGTTGAATCCTGGTTGGTACAGCAGGAGCCAGAACATGACTTAAGATAAACTCAGAGTTGGGGACAGCCTCCAAAGCAACGAGCGGCTACTTGATTATTTTGATCAATAGCTACATTACTGCTGCTTAACAAATTCCAATTGCATCTCAAAAGAAGACAATAAAATTTAAAAAAATCAGGCTGTACTTGTAAGCAGTTCCCTTTGAGGTTTTTGGCCCTGTTGCTGTTAACCTCTGGTGCTTTGAGTAGCCATGGGCTGGTGCTGAGTGGTGAACTTTGCTTTGTTTTTGCAATACAACTGGTTTGGGAAGCCTAAGGAAGAAATGTGTGGAGGCTTTCTCCCTCATTGTGTCTCATGTCTGTTTCTTTTGATAACCAGCTTGTGTGGGCTGGAAATCTAAGCTCTTGAGGGATATTTTGTTAGGGAAGGCTTTTAAAGGCAACACAGAACCAAGTTTTATCCTGCCCAAGTGTAAGAATTTAATGAATGTTTTTACTTTAATTGCTGATCTCAGGAGTTCTTAGCACATTCATGGGATTTGTTGGTTTTGCCTGGTTAATTGAACGGGCAAAACAAATGGTGAAGATTTAGGCCAAGGTGGCTATTGTAGTCCACTTCATGCTTATTTACAGCAACAGGGCTCTTCTAGGCGGCTGTCCTGCAGTACCTGGCCAGCTAGAATGCTATTCCAACTGTTCTGGCCATGTCTATCTGTGTCTAATGACTTGGAGTGATAGCTGGTGATTTGCTGTCCTTTAATTGCCTGTTACTGCCACTAATTTCTTTGCATTTTGGTAAGTCAAAGAGATGAAGTGATGTCAAACTACTGAAGAGCTGTTCTGAGACGTGCACGCTGCTTTGGTGAAGGGTTCAGTACCTCACTGCATGGAAACACTTAGGAACTTGGAGGGTTTTCCTTCTCCCCATGACAAGGTGACTGTTATTCACATTTTTAACTGAATTAGAGTTTTTAAAATACCAAGTACCTTCACATTTAGAGGATAAATATTGCATGGCTATTTTTCAAAGAGATGACTGCATGATTCTCTGGAGGAACCTGGCACGTGCTGTACATGTGTGCAAGGTTCGTGCAGGTCATAGGGACAATAAGCTGCAGATTTTTTCCTTCTGTGGCTACTTTTTTGGAATGCTGTGGAGAACCTGGAAGTCAGTATGGACAGGACATAGACATCCTGTTTGGGCTGGCACACCATGGAAAAGCTGGGCATGTCCCAGTGGAGGTTGGTGGATCCAGTGGCTGCTCTCCGGTACACTGCTGTGGCAGTGGGCATGCGTTATGGTGGAGGTCCTGGGCTGTGAGCTCAATCTGATTTCTGCCTTTTTTTCTGCACAGTTTCTAATGTTTATCCAGTTGTTTTGAGGAAGCATATGAATGCTGAGTGTTGTGGATTCTAGTCTGCCCTCATGATACTTACTCCCTTGAAGAGAGGGGACTGCTTAGTTTGTCCCCTGGCTTGGAGGAGAAACTGTCCTTCCAACTGCTGTGTGTGGTCCTCAGGCATCATTGCCTATTGTCACTTACTAGGTCTTTACCTGGGCTTTTAAAGCACTTAACAGGATATCATGATGGGATTGGAGAGTGTAAATGATCTCTGTCAAAGCTGATAGCCTAAAGCTGTTGTTATTCAGTGGGTGTAAACTTGAATATAGGAAGTTCCACCAAAAAATGAAGAGGAACTTTTTTACTGTGCCGATGGCAGAACACTGGAACAGGCTGCCCAGAGAGGTTTTGGAGCTTCCATCTCTGAAGACATTGAAAATCTGCCTGGACACTGTTCTGTTCAGCCTGCTTGAGGTGATGCTCCTCTGGGGGGTTTTTGGACTAGATGATCTTCAGAGGTCCCTCCCAATCCCTGCTGTTCTGTGTGGTTGGGTGGGGGAGGTAAAGGACACTTTTGTGAGCAGCAGCAGTTGTTGGGGGCACCTTAAGTGGAACACAGGAGTTGTAGCACACTCAAAGCAAGCACTGCACCTGATTTTATTTTAAAATAGAGAAGAGCTGCCTAAATGATTAGTAAGTTTTTGTAAACCTGTTCTGTGTAACTGCTGCTGGTACCGTTGAGCTACTTGTTTTGCTCATCTGAAAGACTGATGTTTTACATGATGTGGACAAAATGTGTCCAATGTCAAATCTGTTTTGTTGTTAGTGGGCTCTCTGCTCATCTCAGCTGTCCTCAGTGAAGAGCTGAGGAGCAAAGGAAGCCAAGCACTTGTGTGTTCTCTCCTCTTCAACCACCACCTCCAAAACCTTGGTTTGAAACAAATGTCTACCTCGAGTTGCAAGTAGTAAATGAATTGACATGAAACTGGAAAGTAACCATATGCAAAAGAAATTGAGTCTGATTCACATTATAAAAGTAAGGAAATGTAGAGTTAAAGCTTAAATTCTGCCTACAACACAAGTTCTTGCCATACCTTTTACTAAGAAGCTTTGGAGATCTTTACAACACTCAGGCAGATAGTTGTAATTAAAGGATGTGGTGCTAGTTTTAACTTCTCTGGTTTTAGTTTCATCTCTTGTCTCCTGTTTATGGTATTCTAGAAAACAGCAGTTGCAAAGGTTGGGAAGGGATCATACAGAAATGTCAGAGTCCAGAAAGCAGATGGTAACGGCTTCTTTAGAGCTTTTGTGGTTTATTATACAAATAAGCATTTAGGGACCTTTTAAAAGCATATATCCTGGACCCAATACCATATCCTTAGTCCTGAGAGCTCAATAGTAACATTTTGATACAGTTGGGATCTATTACAGTATATAAAAAAGCCCTGGTGATTTGGGGCTCTGTTTTAATGTGGATTTGTGCCTGTTACCAAAAGTTGGCTCCTGACGTGTGGCTCATGGCTGTGCTGTAAGGAGAAGAAACTTTCTGGGAGCTCTGGCTTTCATGGGTGTCTCTTGGGATGAAGCCATTGCTTGGTCTCTGCAGTCCATTGCTTAAAGGGGAAGTCATGTGAAGTACCCCGTGATACAAGGGCCAGACTTGTTGCTCTTCCAGTGTTTGGCAGTTTAGAGGCATCTGATCCCCTGTGAGGGTCAGATGAAGTTGATGTGTGAAGGTCAGGAAGAGGCTGAGCATTTCCTCTCGGTGCTGGGTATCCCATGGTGTGATGGAGGCAGCTCCGTCGCTTCAGCGTGCGCTCTGGCTGTACAGCTTCTCCGGGGCACTTCACTTAGAGGGAGTTGCAGAGAGCCTGGGGAGCTTTGCTGAAATCCGAAGTTGCTGGGGTCACAGCGGGGAGCTTTGGGAGTGGAGAATGCAAGGGGAGAAAGAGATTCCTTCAGCCTAGCTGGGAGATGTTTTGCTCAGGTCTTAGACTCTTGAGATGGGTTCGGTGAATGTACAGCACCATATTCCTCTTCTGCACCTCATCAAACTTTGCTTTGTGTGTAAGAAACAAGAGCATTTTCACTGTGGGAGTCTGTCCTGGGTTCTCCAAACTTAGCCTGATGCTCTAAAGTGTGTATCCCATTCATGCAAATTCTTGATGATTTTCTCATGCCATTTTTTTCTGTTGGTTGCTCATACTTTGGTTGCATTTGTAACTGTTAAACTCTGCCAGTGTGTATGCTGAGGATTGTGACAGAACCATACAGACCATCACTGGCTGTCCTGTAGGAAGGCTGATACGGGGTACAGCTTCCTTATTACACCAGTGTTATAAGTGTTTTAAAGGTGTAGCAAACTTCATCTTCCACAATCATAGTCTCATTTTCTTATCTGAGTCTCCTCTGCTAAAACTGACAGAATTCCCCTTTTCCCTGTATGTCCTCCTACCTTCTTCACATTGTCTTCAGTTCATTTTTGGATGCTAGTCGCGCATACCAACCTGACAGGCTGATCTGTTGTGTTGTTGCCAATTTGCTGTGTCTAGGGGAAAATGGATTTGTTTTTTCTCTTTACCGGGTGCGTCCTGCAGGAATCAATATTTTACGAGATGGTAAGAGCAGCAGCAGTGGCGGCAGCAGCAATTTAGCTGAAGTTGCAGCCAACAAGCCCGGTGTGCTTGTTCAGTATTCACAGTCCAAGTCCAGAATGGGAGGATTGGAAAGAATTTTGTTTCTGGCCTGAGAACAAGAAAATGATTAAAACACCAGTAAACATGCTTTAAGCTTGCTTTTTGAGAAAAAGGAGGAACTGAGTGCGGAACGGAGCACAGCGCGGTGGTTTATATAGTGATGACTGAAGAGCATAAAAAGACTTTCTTCTATTGTCAGTCCTAATTGGCTGCTGGCACTGATTAGCGAGGGAAAAGTAGTCTAGGAAAGGAAAGACAAATGGGGAATTTTATTGAATGGAAAGCTGCTGAACAAAAGAGGACTTCTGTTCCTGCACATTCTAGTGGTTTTAAAGAAACAAGCTTTTCTGTCTGTCAGTCTCTTAAAATTCTAGCTTCGATAGCATCATACAGAGATCAGGTTTTTTAGTGCACTTGCGTAGTTAAGCTCTTAGATGCTTTGATCCATTTTGATGGCCACTTACGAATCCAGGGTTTGCCTGCAAACTGTTGATAATTCTCACATGCTTTTAAAAAAAAAAAAGAGATGGGGAAAGAGGTATGGGGGAAAAGCAAGTCTTTCAAAGATGAGCTTTTAGTATGGTTTGTCAGGAATTCCTCTACTTTTGTCTTACCTTTCATACAGCAGTGCCAGTGACATGAAAGAATATTCTGCCTCAGTTGCTCTAGCACTGAAGCTGGATCTGGGATCATATCTCCTGGTATGATGGAAACATCCCATTGCAGGGTTGGACGTTGAGTGCTGGGAGCGTGAAGGTTGTATTTATGAATGTAATCATCGAATGGTTTGGGTTGAAAAGGACCTCAAAGATCACCCAGTTACAACCCCTCTGCCATGGGCAGGGACACCCTCCACTGACTAGACCAGTTGGCCCAAAGCCTGTGAATCATTTGTGAAAATCAGCCTGTAATGCTGAAGTTGGCAGGCTGCAGGAGCACTGATACCAAGCAGTGCCTCCTCTGGAAGGAGACTGGCTGCGAATCCATTTCCCTTTCTTGCCTTTCAGTTTCAGAGACTTTTCAAGGAGTAATAGAAGTAACTGGATGGACTTGTGTCTGTGATGCTCACTTTGGAAGTCCAGATGCCTGATTTGTACTCCCAATTTGTCAGAGACTTCAGGCACCTGACCTTCCTGACCACAGGAAGGGTTACATATAGAAATCAGGGTTACCTATGTGGTGATGCCTCTTCCCCCGTAGGCTTTGCATTGTGAGAGGCTCCATTAACATCCTGCTTGTTCGGGGTGGCCTCCGACAACGTAGTGGCTCTGCAGATACGCAGGTGGGAATCTGTCCTTCACAACAATAATGAAAGGACATCTGTAAATAAAGAGTAGCTTTATTTTTAAATGGAGAGGGATTAGGGATTAGCTACTGAATTTACAAAATTAGCAAGTGAGCTTTGAAAGGCTGGTGATGGTAACAGATAGGAAAAAGAAATGCAGCACCAGTATCTTAAAGTACAACAACAAAATGCTGTTTGGCTGTGGAATTAATTAAATATCTAACCAGCTTAGGTGCTGACAGTAGTTTAGCTGCAGCTGCCACCAGCTTCTTCAACAGGATAAACTGCATAGTGTGAAGTCTGGGCTTGTGTAGCCAGAATGTGTGTGTCTGCTCAGCAGAGCGCCTGCTGCGGAGAAATTGGCTTCTCTATCTGTATGTCAGCAGTACAAGTCCTCAGTGTTAGTTCTGGATCTGTTCTTACATAAAAATTTAACACCAACACTGACAGGTACATCTCTAATAGTCTTGTAAATAATTGAGCTGTGACCAGTAAACTGCTGGTATGTGTAAATCAGAAAGCAGAACCTTTCCTTCTAAAAACACCAAGCCACAGTGCTCTGCAGAAAGAGGAATACTTTACCCATTGAATACTTCGGCAAGCTGCTCGGAAGAAATTCCACATAAAACTTTGGAGGCGAGGGGGGTTGACTTTGTATGCCCAAATACTGCATGGACTGCAAACTTGGTGAAGGACCTTAAGATGAAAATAGTAGATGTGGCAGTAATTTGAGCTGCAGGGCTGGGAATAGTGTTTGTAGGCTAAGTATCGGACTCAGTTCGATTGAATGTCTTTATTAATGATTTAAAGGAGGAGGCTGAGCAGCTCATCAGTTAAACTCACAGCTTGCTACTAATTGGGGGTTTTTTGCAAGCTCAGATGGAAAGAAACCACGGTGTACAAAGTATAAAGTGGTTAGATCTTAGGAGACAGTATGAAAACAAGCTGAAAAAGATGTGTGTGTGCTAGTGAAGAGAGCGAACTGGTGTATTTTTATGTGGGAGAGGTTTGTTCAGCGTGTTTTACCTGGCTGTATGTATGCCTCGGCTGTGCTGGTGTAGGGACGTGCTTTGGCAACTGTAATTATTGTTGAATTCTTATTCATACTGAAGACTATGGGTAAGAATTAAAATTGGGTCATAAATACTGTAATAAATCAGAGGCTGTTGTTCCTAAGACCATATTTCTCTGAACAACAGTCTGATTCTGCAAAGATGCTGAGGGGCCATATCCCATGGGTCTTATAACAAATGAGGGCATTTAATACTTTATAAATCAAACTCGGTTTTTAAAGTAAAAAACTACAAAGTAGTTATCACAGTTCCTGTCCTGAGCCAAGCTGCAGTTCAGCCTATTGTTACTTGGTGTTTATGCAAATTGCTCCCTTTCAAAATATTTAATAGTGGCTCAGTGAAACAAGTTTTATCCTATTCTGTCCATAGGGCCCTTGCTGGAGGAGGGAGGGAGAAGCCAATTGTCTGGTCCCCCCAAAATCTGTGTGTACGTGTGGGTGTATGGTGCCTGTGGGGTATTTCAGAGAAGCGAGTGATCTCTGCTGTATTTTTATTTTACAGCATACTTGAGCTGTGCAGGCAAGAAGGTGGTGACATCAAGTCCTTTGCTGTGCTGTGTAGAGTCAAGAGCACTGATAGGCTTTCAACAGATCCCCTATTCAAACCTTCATTAGCTTTCAGGGAACAGAGTGGTTCTGGATCTAATAGTGCTATACTTGTCAGTCTTGCCAAAAACATTTTACTAGATGCTGTTGTAACTGATGCTTGATATTATTGCAACTTGGGGAGCACATTGTTGTATAAATGACATTAATGAAACATGCAGTACTGAGGAAATCCAGTGTTAGCAATTTTTAAATTGGTCATGCTCGTTATAAAGAAGTTCAAGTTCCTTAATGGAAAACCCTGAGCAGTTTTCTCTGAAAAGTCCACTGATACATTTGGCTTGATTTAATGTAGATAATGCAGACAAACATGAAACAAAATACTTAACGTTTGTCATTACTCTTGATAAATGACTTTATATCACTTTTTTCCAAAGCCTTCCTTTATTTCTATGAAATATTCAAGTATTTAGAGGGCTTACCACTATTAAACCTTTCAAATTCATGGTTTATGTCCTAATATCATCAGTTTGCCTTACTGTTGGTTCAGAACATCTTCAGAATATGTCTTAATGTCTTGCATTTGGAAAACTGCCCAGTGACTTTCATAACAGTGCTGTGACACCCTGAGTTTGCCAGTACTGAAGAAGGAAAAAAAAAAAGAAATCCTTTGGCTAACAAAGGATGGAACCTGGGTGGGCTCCGGCAGGAAATTTTGCGTCAGGCAGTTCATAAACTTGTGCCAAGAAGCCAGTCCTTGAAGAGAGACAGCCAGTGCCTGTGATGGGTTTTGTGCTGCTGGCAGTTGTTCCAGGATGACTCTGAATGTCACTGTGAACTCTGGTTACTGGGTGCTTAATCACCCAGATTTTCTGTGCGCCTTGCCACAGAGCGGTGGCTGTGCTGAAGGGAAAAATCTGGTGGCTGGAGTGCCTGCAGGATGCTCATAGGAGGTACAGAGAGCAAAGCAGGAAATCAGTGCAGGAAAAGTGGATTTGGGGGGACTTCAGAGATTAGTGGTGAACAGCTGAAGTGCAGGGTGGGCCACTTGGTTTGTCGGTAAAATAGAATGGGCAAGTCAGGAAGCATACTGGAAATTAAATGAGACTTAACTGATGTCAGAGGTTAAGTCATGAGTTGTGATATCTTAGAAGCAATATTTCATATTGTGTGGGAAGGCAGGGTTCATAGAAGCTAAGAAAGATTGCAGTTGCTGATGGAAGATGATGCGGATTGGAGGGGGGTTCCTGTTTTGTTTCAGACAGGTTTTTGTTTCAGGTGTTATGTCTGGCTCCTACTTGAGAATCCAGAGTAGGATTGAACTGAAGAATCCCATGTTACTGCTTAATAAGCTCTTTGTGATGAACAAACACTTCTTGAATAAGCTTCCCCAGTTCTGTGTGCAGCTTGTATGCTCTTACAGTGGCCAAGGGTTTTAAAAAAAAAAAAAAGGGAATAATCTGATACAGTGACATGGAATATTTCTGGTGCCTGGGATCCACAGGGAAGGTCCAATTTCTACAATCTGGGGCCTATAGTAGGAGTGCTTGGCCATCAGTCATCAGAAGTGTATAGTAGACATGAGATGTATAGTAGTCAGATTTTCTCTGACAACTCACAGGACACATGGAGAACAGATGCCACTATTTTCTTGACTTGTGGAATGAGATTTTTTTTGACCCAATAAAAGTGTTCCTTTTATGTTGGATTAAAAAAACCAAGATGTTTAAATGTGGATTTTTTATTAAAATATTGTTTGTTGTCTTCATGCAAGAATATCCAGGTGATGAGTAGTAACTGAATCAGGTAACTGAATTGGACAGATACTTGGACAAAATTTTGTTTGAAGTAGTTGATCTACCACAACCTTAAACAAGTCTTTCTAGTGGCACTGTATGCTTACTGTTCCTAGAAAGAGGAAAGCTTAGGTGACTTCAACTAGACAGTGATTCTCCTGTGACCTTTGCCTGCCTAGATAAAATGTGCTCACCTCTTATAGTAGTAAAATCAATATAGTAGTAGAAGATGGCACTTTGGTGCATTAAAATTACTGAGCTCCTCAAGTAAGGAAAGTTCTCTGCAGACTGTCACCTCTGCTGTGGCTTTGGCATTTTCTCCTGTATTGTTAATTTCTTCTAGCTCAACAAAAGGCCCCTTTGGGAGGCTTAATGACTTTGTCATCAGTAAGTGGATTATCAATTGGGATTATTCTGATCTGTTGGCTAGGTTTTGCTGGCTACTAAATCAAAAGTTGTAAATTGGGGTCTGTGTTTGTTTTGGAGATGGCTGGGGCTTTGGTGTGTCCATAGATAATTGTAAAAATCAGTACCTTCAGAATGTTACCATAGGAGGTGGTGGGAAAACCACTAATTTATAGTAATGCTTCTCCTAGACTTGCAGTCTGAACTAGGACCCAAATTCATTTAACCCAAGCCCTATCTATGATTAAACTGATTAGCTTTTGATGGGTGTTTGGCAGCAATCCAGTGGTGAAATGTCTGTCTTAAACTTGATTTTCTCTCTAACAAATGGTGTCATTGTCTGGAATTCAGAAGGTTGACTACTCCTGAGAGCCTACTGCTTTGTCTGTGAGCCCATCTTTTTTCTTCTAATCAGCTTTGAGGGTTTTTGCTTTCCTTCTGTGTTTTTCAGTCTTCGATGCTACACAAGTAGCATGAAGAAAAGGAGCCTAACAGAGCTTTTAAATCAAGTTCCTCTGGCTTCCCTCTTCCTGCACCAAAAAGAGCAATAATTAGTGGTGGAGAGGCTGCCCCTGTACACTGAAATAGAAAAACTATGAAAGTTTGTTTAAAAGAGCTAATCCAAAGAATCTTTAAGGTAAAAACTATACTAAATATAGAGTAGTCACTTAAAAAACCAGAAATGAATGGCTTCTGGGTAAGACAGTAAATGTAGGGACGGGGCACAATGTGCTCTGCTACTAGAAGTGCTGCTCACAACTTCCTTTGGGGAAGGGACCTCTCTTGGGCAAGAGGTTGGGTGAAAGTCAAGAGGAGGGTGGACTCTTCCCAGAAGACAAATCATGACAAAGTATCAAAAATGAATTTGTCTTCCAATTTATATGTAACGTTTAAACCCCGATAGGATAAAGTTACACTTGTAGTATTTGTGGCGGTTGAAAGAGAAATCATGAAGTGTAACTTTGAAGGGTTAAGCAGCTTTTGCTTCTTGATTTTACTGCTCGTTGAGATGTGCATAGGTGTCAGACAACATGTTCAAGAAACCTTTTGTTCTGGAGTGTACTGGAGAGCTTTGTGGTACCCCGTGACTAGAAGGCCTGAATGACCCTGCAGTGTAGTTTTTGTCCAACATTTGAAAATCACTGTCATTTGGGAAGATAAAATTGAAGACAATTTAAGGTGTTTCAATATTTGGCAGCTTAGCCAATTCTCAGTGAATTAATTTGTGGAAGTTATTCTGTGGAGGCCTAGGAAGATAAAATTGAAGACAACTTAAGGTGTTTCAATATTTGGCAGCTTAGCCAATTCTCAATGAATTAATTTGTGGAAGTTATTCTGTTGAGGCCCAGGCATAAACCCTCCCTGGAATTCAGCTGCAGTAGCTTCCCAGTCCCCTGAGGATGGCAGCCTCGCTACGTATGCTGAGCTGCCAGGCTCGGTACTTATCTGAAACTGGTTTTACAGGTGAGAATTCATCTCTCTCCTCCCACTGGCCCTGTCCTGGCTCTTATTTCTCTGTTTTCATAGGATTTCTGAGCTAAATCCATCAGTTTTTCCAGACTACTGTGTCTTTTAAAATATGCGTGTACTGGAGAAGAAACAAATGTAAATGGATCCTGGTATCAACCCTGCTGAATAACCACATAGAGCATCAAACTGCTTATCCATATTCTTGTTGCTTAACTAACACTAACAATCTAGCTGTGTTTTTCCAAACATATTTGAACAAGAGCAACCGTTTGACTTCAGAAGTTTCACCAAGCTGTTGCCCAAGAGGTTTAGTATCAGAATGCTGGGATTCACCGAGGTGATTTGAAAGGCTGTAAAGGAATTGTTGCTTTATTAAGGTTTGGCTTTGCCATGTGTAGCTTTAAGTCAGTGTGGAGACAGCCTGCTCTGTGGTATGAAGGCAGCCACGGATGTGTAACATCAGCAGTGGGTTTGCTGTGAGGGTCTGGAGGACACAGAGCAAGGTGATTCCCTAAAGGTAGCTAATAAACAAGTCAGAAGAACAGGTGAGCATTTGGTTGTTCTTGTGCTCCTCTGCCACAAAGCAGAGTGAAATGTCTGCACAGGAAAGGGCTGTTTTGTCCTCTCTTAGAATTTTTCACGTTCTCTTGAGCTTGGGAATCATAAAGCTGTTAGAAATACCTGAGGCTCTGCCCCTTGCTTGCTTCTGCTGGTTGATGTGAGGCTAGTGCTAGGTTTTGGTGCTAATAACTTGGGGAAAAGGCTGCATGAGTGGTGTTCTATCAAGGGATCTGGGCTATTAGAGAGCAGTAAAAGACCTTCCTGTCTTAAACTAAGTCAACAGAAGAAGGAAGGAAAAAGCGGAAATCACCTGGTGTGTGTGTGTGGTGCCTTTGCCCGCCCTTGTTCTTCCCAGTAATTTCCAGTATTTTCCGCATCCTTCTCTTTCTTTTTCCTCCTAGGTGCCAAACTCTGTCTTTTGGGGTTATATGTTTGGCTGTAGATGTGGTTTAAAGGTAAAATAAATAATAAAATAAAATTACTAATAAAATTCTCTTTACAACTTGATTCTGCGAGGTGCTAAATGCCTCCTTTTAGATGCTAAGTGCTTGACACAATGTGGGATTAGGATTTTAGGTGGAGTTTGTGCAGTGATGCTTTCATTAATAACAAGTAATGGTAAAAGGCTCTGTAGAAATTTAGGAAGTGGCAGAAAGATGGCATTTAAAGGATAGGCTACTGAAATTTGGGTGTCATTTCAAAGGTGTTTACGAGTGTGAAAATGAGATTCGACTCTGACTTCATCTGGTATTGTAAAAGGTTATGCACTGTCTAAAGAATTACTTGATTATAAAAAATCATTCAGAAAGTCAGAATAAGGCTAAGTATTAAACTGGCTGTGGGGGACTTGTGTGTGGAAGCACGTCCAGTGGAAGGCTTTGCTCTGATTTTTGGGATGGTTTGCAAATGTGTGCTCAAGTTTAGAATTATGGGGCACACTGGCCTGAAGTGCCACAGCAATGAAATAATGGATATCTGGATAAATGTTTGAGCCATCAAAATATGTTTTACTGAGGAGAATTTAAGGCACAGATTTAAACATAAGCTTATAGCCATGGTCCCTACAATATACAGGACTGGGCTAATCCAGCAGCCTTAGCTGTTCAACAGTAACTGCCTTTAGGTACTGCTAAATGGTTTTTCCTTATTTTTAATGGATTTTTGACATAAGTATTTTTATTTTGTACATCAGTATCTTGTACTTCAAATTAGGACACAACTTTAGCCAAAACTCCCAAACTTTTGTTACCTTTTAATGAAGAAATTATCAGGAAATCCTGATAGGCACAGTTTTTTCAGTGAATTCCTGAGTATCTTCTCCTCAGATTTTTTTTTTTAATAATACAGAAAACTTCAGTAAAACATTTTGTTACTGAAGTGTAATGTAAAGGTGGGTTTCAGCAATATCTGATATCTGTCTCCTAAGTAAAAACTTCACTGTTACGTGACTGCCAAATATCTGTGTTGCTTTTATGGTGAGATCTCTTCAGCATCCTCTTGTAGGCAGTGTTGTATAAAATCCCAGAAGTTCTCTTGTCTGAGTGCTTGCTGTTTAGACGATACTTCTTTGCAAAATAACTTGCATTGTGTTTTCTGGATTTAACTGTGGTGCTGTTCCGTTATGTCTGGGAATTAAAGTAAATCTCATTATTTTTGTCAGTATAAATGGACTTTGAAGACTTAATATTTTGCTCTTCCAACGCACAATGATAGTTTATGTTGTAGGATTGGCTGAGTTCCTGAAACTTTGTCCAAGGGGCTTGAGAGTCATCAAAGAAGAGTTTGATTTGCAGGTTCCAATACTGGAGTCATTTTGTTGCTGTGGCTTTATTCCTAGGAAATTAATTATACTGTTAGGAAAACCTGGGATGTCAAATTCCTGCCTTCCTGCTGTTGTTACTGGAATTGGCTCTGAGTTATGGGAGTATAACAGAAAATATTCCTTGAAGCTACTCGTTGTTCAGTGGAAGCCATCAGGCTGCTCCTTCAAGGATGGTGAAAGACCTTTGCGTATGGTGTAATGAAGAGGCTTGTGGCTGCTCTCGTGCCCGCGAGGAGACGGTCAGCCCCTCGTACGGTCTGCCTGGGTTTTTCTCCGAAGCAGGACGCTGAATCCGGTTTACGTGCAGCAGGGGCAGCTGTGTGCTGCAGAATGAAACGCAGAGCGCTTGCTTGGATTTCCTTGCAGCGGTGAGAAGGAATAACAGGGGTCTTACTTTTGCCTACCTGGAAGCTGCGGTTAGTTCACAGTATGAAAGCTGTGAATGTGAAGCGCAAGCTGCAAGTCCCCAGTCTCCCTTCCTTCTACTGCTGTCAGCCCTCAACAAAACCCAGAACGCCCCCCCTCCCCCCAAATGTTGCAGTCTGAGTTAGTAAAAACCATACTGCATGTGTGCTTGAGAGATGGCCAAGATGGGGTTTAGTTATTACTAGAGAGTTAAGGTAGCTCTGTTATGTTGAGGGAAATAATGCTTAGCAGAAATGTTTTGTTTCCTAATTCATCCAATTTACACGAAGCGATTCAATGTGTGTTTTGCCCTTGCTGTGACACTTGGTTCTCAGACACTGAAGGTCCCCACCAGCGAGGCGGGAGGGCAGCTGCGAGGGGAGGGATGCTCAGCGCCAGTGTCAGAGCCTGAGAAATGTGAGAACTGACATCTGTCCAAGACAGTTCTTCTCAAACACTGTGACACACACAGCAGCTCTCTCTGGGATTTAGCAGGGGGAATGTGTATGGTGCAGTAACAGCTGGCTACAAATATGGATAGCAGGCCCGAAAACACAAACAAAAAAGGCTCCTGCCTAGGTCAGAACAGTGAGGGGAAGAATATATTCCATATAGGATCATAGAATCTCCTGAGCTGGAAGGGACTCATGAAGATCATCAAGTTCAATTTGTTTTGTTTGTTTGGGGTTTGGTTTTTTTTTACTTCATTGGAAACTTATCTTTGGGCTCAGTGTGATCCAGAAGTCTTAACTTTACAACTAAGATCTCCCCATCCCCTTGGGGAAAAATGCCTCACACTGTTTTCTACTTCTGTGTTAGACTAAATGTGTTTATATAAAGCTGTTACTGGGGTGGGGAGGAACCCAAACCCTCACCATTTCCTAAAAGCTAGAACATTCTTAGCATTTGAACTCCTGAAAAGTTTGATTTACATTTTCCTAAATCAGGCTCCTTGATATTAATCAATACTTTCTCAGTTTTAAAACAGGAAATAGCTTCAGTCTGTGTTCAGTCTGCAACGTCTCATGTCATGACCTTTTAGTAGTTTGTTCCTTTCTGCCCTCTCTCCCTGTTTTCCCTTCTCTTCCTTCTCACAGCGGCCTCCCAGCCTGTCTTGAGGCTTTTCCTGAGTGCTTGAAGCTGTGGATGTTTCAGTTCCTGCTTTGGGCACATGTGTCTCACAAGCTTCTAGCACCAACTTTCTCACCTTCTTTGGCCTTGCCCTTTGCTTTCTTTTCCTTTTTTCCAAACACTTGAGCTTCTCGCACCCACTTCAGCCCTGGAGTGTAGGTTTCTAGTCTGAAAATCCTCTGCTCCATCTACGTGATAGTGAACTTCTTGACACCAGCTGTATAAATCATTGCTCTAGCTGGCAGTGGCAGGTAGGTGGGAGCACATGGGAGGCTAATCCCGCTGTCCGGACGGGCGGTATAGGCCTCCAGCAATACGGCAGGTTAGGCTGTGGAAAGCCTGTATGTCTTTGTGGCATTCTGTTCGGTAATTCAATAGTGTTAAATCCGTTCCTGAAGGTGTATAGGGACACTTGGTATCTCTCCATTGGTTTTCAGTTGTTTCCTTTGGAGACTTGACAAACCAAAACTATTGGAGGACTATTAGTCTTAGTTGAGTAGACACGTATTGAAAGAACCCTGTACATAATTTTAACAGACCTTGGCATAATTAACAGGATCTTCTAGGAGGGGGCCCCAGGACTAAACTGGCTGGGATATCGTACTTAACTTTTGCAGACGTTGAAAGCGAAGGCTTCTGGCAGGACAGCTGTCTGACAGGACACTGGTGCGGTGAGGAATGCTGGTGTTAACTTATCCATTCATGCACCAGAATAAACAGATGGCACCGTAAGACTTGTACATATTTTCTCTCCTTTTAGTGCAGATATTAAATGTCTCTATGACCAGAAAAGTTAAAGCACAGAAGAAATGTATGCTGGCTCACTGGCTGCTTTAGTCCTTTTTCCTCACCTACCAGATCTGACTCTTTTTTAATCAAGTCTCATGAGTGCTGTCCTCAAGTTCAGTTTCCTGGTTGAAAATCTGCATACGGTAATGCAATATTCTTCTCCAGGAAATATTTTTATGGCATATGTAAATGAAATAAGACCAGCCCCTGGTGATACTGACAGGATGCTGAGAAGGAAGCTGACTGTGTATTAACGTGCTTGCGGCTTAGGTCATTCTCACCGAACCCTGCAGCTCTGTGAGGTTCAGCTGCTTGGTGGAGATGACTTTGCATTCTTTCAGTGACCCTTTGTAAAATACTGTTTCATTAATGAGACATATTTTTTTACAGACATGTCTCACTGTAGAAGATACCGAATCGGATGTGTAATAGTTCTGTTTATACAGACGTAATTAAAGAAATATGAGTGGGAATACGGCCAAAATCTGGTGTAAACATATTACAGTGGGAGTAATCACTTTCTTTTGTGATCATTCAATTCTCTGCATCAAACTGGTCTCTCCAGATTTTAATCCCTTTGGGACTGGTGTGGTTTCCTTTACTTAAACTCTTCAGAGGAACTTTGATTTCTATCAGTTTCTTTGTTTTCGAAAGCAAAGATTTTAACTGTGAGCAGAGTGAGATTTTGGCAGACACAGCAGACAGGACTGCTGCATGGGTGTGCCAGTCCTGCTTCCAGGTTCACTGTGGCATTAGATATAGTGCCCTTTTACAAAGTCTTCATTTGTTTCAACACTTGAAACTTCACAGTTCTTTCAGGTACAGAAACATTACTTGGGCAAATCCATCCTCAAAGTCTTACTGTGTATTTCCAAAAATACAGTGTTAGTGCATTTCTTGCAAGTTGCCTTATTGCACAGCTGGAGGCTTTCTTGGGGTTGGAGAGCACTAAGAGGAGTATTTATTTTCTGTGCTGAGGAAGCAGTAAGCTTTCCATCCGCTTTCCAAAGTGCGTGTTGAAAATGAAGCTTCACACTAGCTCTTTTGCTTTTTAGCATGCCTGTATGACAGAGGGAAAAATATCCTTCCGTGGATTAACTGGTTGTTTCCACTGAGTAGTCTCTGTTTAGGGGGTATATTGATAGTAAAGCTGGGGAACTTCTGTCTCCTTTCACTAGGAAAGAAGACAAATAGCAGGAGAATAATCTGCCTGCTCCAAACTTCATTGAACTGTGTGTAGATTGAAAAGGAAGAGCCCTTTGACACTTATTCAAATTGAGCAATGAGTGGATGTGATTGGCCAAACCAAGGTACCTGGTCTGAACGGCAGAACCGTTTCAGTTTTGCAGTCATGCCCACATTTTCTCACAAAACAGGTAACACAGTTTATATTGAGATGCTCACAGGCTGTGTGTTCTGAGTATCCTCTGCCACATAAGAAACCTGCTGCTCTCCCATTCTCCTGTTCTCTTCTTCCATCTGATCAGGTGAGCACCTTTATTCGTGTTAGTGCATTTGCTTTTCACCTTCACTGGAAGTAAGAATAGAGGTATTACCTGAGGCAAAATATTGATATTGTGTTTTCATTGATTTTGAGGTTGGCTTTCTATTAAATGGTAGATCTGAAAGAGGTAAAGGGGAAATCATTTGGTGTATTCTTGCGTATACAGTGTGACTGACTGAGCCCTGGGGATGGGGTGAAATCTTGGTGTAATAAAAACTTCCATTTTGTCTCCTGGTGAGAGTTCCTTGGATTTTTCTCTCCCATCATTGGACACGCTGGAGCAGTTGGCCCAGATTATCTCATGCGGTTCAGCAAAGCCAAGTACAGGACCCTACACCTGGGTTGGGACAATCCCCGTTACCTCTACAGGTTAGGAGGTGATGTGCTTGAAAGCAGCCCTGAAGAAAAGGGCTTGGGAGTACTTGTTGATGAGAAGCTGGACATGAGCCACCAGTGTGCATCTGCAGCCCAGAAGGCCAACTGCATCCTGGGCTGCATCAAAAGAAGTGTGGCCAGCAGATCGAGAGAGGGGATTCTGCCCCTCTGCTCTGCTCTGGTGAGACCTCACATGGAATGCTGCATCCAGCTTTGGAGCCCTCAACACAAGAAGCACTTGGACCTGTTGGAGTGTGTCCAGAGGAGGGACACAAAAATGATCAAAGGGCTGCTGGAGCATTTCTCCTATGACGACAGGCTGAGACTTGGGCTTGTGCAGCTTGGAGAAGAGAAGGAGCACAGTTCTTCCCCAGCTTTCCTGTAAGGTGCTTACAGGAAAGCTGGGGAAGAACTGTTCATGAGGGCATGTAGCAACAGACAAGGGGTAATGGCTTTAACCTTGAAAAGTGGATGTTTAGGTTGGATATTAAGAAAAAAATCTTCAACATGAGTGATGGATTACTGGAACATGTTGCCTAGAGAGGTAGTGGAGGCCCTATTCCTGGAGACATTCAAGGTCAGGCTTGCTGGGGCTCTGAGTGACCTGATCTAGTGAATGTCACTTCTTACTGCGGGGTAGTTGGTCTAGATGATCTCTAAAGGCCTCTTCCAACCTCAGACATTCTGTGGGATTCTGGGATTCCTTTGTCTTTCCCATTTGCTTTGCTTTCTGGAAGGATGTTAGCTGAATTAGGTATGTAGGAAAACTTCTGCCAAAGAAAATAAGGAACAAAAATATCAGTAAATGACAAGGTATGTGGATGGCAAATGTATTCATAGTGTTAGCTGTCTGGATGGCTTTAAGAATAGCAGTAGATGTGCTTTCTTATTTTTCCCCTCTCATCCAGGAGGGGATTTGTTAGTACTGATGGTTACAGTTTGTCAAAGTCAGAATACTCTCCCTAAAATGTCGTGACTGTTCTGTGTTGTCTTCATTTTTGTCTGCCTGTGCTGGAGTAAAGGAGAAGCTGTGGTACACATACCATGGAATGAAGTTAGATTCTTTAATTCCCCTTTTTTTGCAGTTAGTCTTCTATTAGAAATCATTAGCTTGGGATATTTTAGTGAAGAGCTACATTATTCTGTCAGAAGTTTGACTCTTGAAGCTTATTGTGACCTTCAGATATGTGATGTTACAAAAGCTGAAGAATTACCAAAGCCTAGAACAGAACAAGAGCAAAAGGGAGCTGCTAACACAGAAGCATAAGAATTGACCTACACTTTTGAAAGTTGTGGAAAAGGCCAAATCTGAGACAATGAGGTGATAGCAGACCAAGCAAATTAGTCCATAATGCTTTGTCTTCTGTGACCTCCCTCCCCTTTCTCGGAAATAGACAATGCAAGTAAACAAGTCAACTTGAATTCTCAATGTTCCTAAGTATGGTGAATTTTCAAGATCTCAGTACACTGAAGCTGTTACACAAATGCCTAAAGCTGTTGATATACACTATTGATTAGAGATAATTTTCTTTTTTGTCTAAAAGGAAAACTTGTAGAAAATGTGTGCTGCTCTCAAGATTTCAGTTCAGAGCAGGAGGAGATCAATTCCCTGGCACAACAGTGCATCATGTTTTCTTGCACAAACTGCTATCCTATTGCTTTTATCTTCCAAGAGGTTTTCAGTAGGGTATGTCCAAATTTAGGGGACAATACCTCGGTATAGCTGTTCTTGGATTAATGCTAAACCTGTAGAGAACCTCAAATTTGCTGTGGGGAGCTCATGATCTTAAGCCTGGTTTAATATATGAATGTCTGTGGTGGAGCAGACCCAGTTACCCATTTCAAGTAGCAACGATTAGTAGCTGCCTTCGGAGTGTGTATATAGTTGGAGAATGTTGAGACCTCTTATGCCAGCAGCTGTATCTGCATCTTATTTTCATAATTCTTTTTTCTTTCAGAAATTAAGGAGGTTTTACCTGAATGTTTTTAATGTCTAACTGAGAAATATTAGCATTTAGTCTGTAATCTCACTTTGCACAGAGAGTGCAATGTACTGTGCTGAGAGCATTTCCTTTTGCGTTCAAATCTGCCTGGCAATCTCACTGGATGCCATCAGGTTCTTGAATGTTAGAAATGATGAATAATCATTCCCTGGCTGCTTTTCTTCCCCTCACCTCATCAAATGAACCTCTGATAGATTTTTTTTTTTTCATTGCCTTTTATAGATAAAGGGTCCTTGTTCAAAAGCACCTCCATATATTTGATCTTTCCTGCCTTCTGGTTTGGGGTTTCTTAGACTTCTCTCTTAAATAGCTAAAAAGAACTAGAAGGTCTGCCTTGTATGAATGTGGGTAGACCATGGATTTATGCACTAATATAGTAAGGGGGTTTGTCACATACGTTTTGTGGATTTATACAATTCTTTCCTTTTGGGACATAGCTGAGCAATTTTCATGCATTGACCTGAGACTCCTAGCTCCAGAAATGCAATTTACTCCACAGTTTTGCTTAACTGATGTGAAGGACTGTAAACACCTGGCTTCTAGCTAGTCATGTCCCAGATAAGGCCTGAAGGACTGCAACAAAGAGCTGGTGGTAGACCTTGACAAGTAGGTATCATGCCTGAATTTCTTGGAGATACACATACCAGCTCTTTAAATGCATAAATATATATGTAAGTTAATTTTCTTTAGGTACTGGAGGTGCCCTGGGAAGCTGGCCTAAGCTTAGTGTCTTTAAGACTGTTGGAGTTTATAGCTTCCTTTTGGGGTTGTTTAGCCTGGAGAAGGCTTTGGCGGAGCCCTTCCAGTTTCCAGGGGAGCCCTTCCAATACCTGAAGGGGCCAATCAGAAGGCTGGGGAGGGACTTTTTAGAAGAGCATGTAGCGATAGGATGAAGAGGAATGGTTTTAAATTGGAAGGGGATAGATTTAGATTGGATATTAGGAAGAAATTCTTCCCTGTGAGGGTAGTGAGGCCCTGGCTCAGGTTGCCCAGGGAAGCTGTGGATGCCTCATCCCTGACAGAGTTCAAGGCCAGGTTAGATGGGTCTTTGGGCAACCTGGGTTAGTGGAGGGTGTCCCTGCCCATGGCAGGGAGTGGGAACTGGATCTTCCAGCCCAAACCATTCTTTGATTCTTTTGGAGATCAGACTTAGGTAAGCAGTACTACCCATCTCCTGCAGGGCAACCTGAAGAGGATATGACAGTGGTCCCAGCTTCTAAATTCTGTTCTTATTATTGCTTCCAGCAGTTATCCAGAGGGCAAAATGCCTCCATCTCCTCTAGCTTTATTCCTGTTGCCTGAAGTAGAGTTAGTAATCTCTCTGTAACTAAAGGAGCAATTCTATTATCCTTATGCATTTTGTGCACCTGGCCTGTAGTTGGTTAAATCTAACCAGACTAGTTTTCTTAGTTGAAATAGCTTCCAATTATAGATTACACAACAGAGAAAAAGAAATGGTGCTGAGTTCTGGGAGGGTAAAACATAACACAGTGCAGCCAGAGCTTGTACTGCTTGCAACACACTTGAAAGTCAGAAATGGTTGGTTCAAATTTATTGTTTGTCTTGCTATTCTTCTGCAAGCACCATTGCAGCTTTGTAGAAGAACAGGCTGTGGGGACTAGCTGAAAGTGGAAAATGGCTTCACTCAGAGAAGTTTGTCACTGGAAGCTCTCCAGTGAAAGGATGTTGAAAGAAAGGTGAGTCAGTGAAATGGAAGACAGAAGAAGGAATTTTAAGTGGCACAAAAGGGAAAGAGGGGAGGTCATGTTTGTTTTTCCTAATTATGATTTCGGGAGAGTAACTGACTGCAAAATTACTTAATTATCTTGTGTTTATTGTAAACTCCTGTGCTTTTTCTGAAGACAGCAGAAGTACTTTTGCTTCATAAATCATGTTAAATCAAAGCGCTTTCATTATATCACAGAGCTCTATAAATGGATGTCACAACTTAAGGAAAACACTTTTATCTGCAAGCACTTAAGAACGCTGCCACTTTCAGAACCGTGTAAGACATTAGTAGCTGGCTCGTTCAGCTCCTTTCAGCTTTCATGCTGACACGTACCATATTGAAGGCATTGGTTGTTTGTATAATACTTGGTTTGATCTTTTTCCCCGGTACTTTCAGTTCTGTTGAATCAATCAAAGGAAGTTATTGCTCTGGGCATTAGCATACATTTAGATGTTTCTGCATTAAGAAGTTTTCACAGAGGAAAAGGCTTTTATGTCAAAAAGGAGAGTAAACAGTACGACAGCAGCTGCTTTGAGCGGTGCTGTTATTTCTGACCCACGTGTATTTGAAAATGAGCCTGTCTGTACTAGCAACCCTTCTAGTTGGGGTTACGTGGTTGTGAAAGGTTCCCTTCTCCCCCTCCTCCTATTAAATTTTATTTCCTTTAGTCTCTCTAGCAACTAAGCAAAGGATACAGATAGAGAGAGGACTCAGTGGCTCTTGTGTTGTCTTGCTTCATTCATTAATTAACATACACACTGAGTTAATTTCTTAATGTACTGCTGCACGATGTCCTCAGAAGAGTAATGCAACGATGGTTGCTGATGCTGTGGAGAATTTCTGCGTGACACACAAATGTGATTTCCCTAGGAAGTTTTTAAGCTGAACTTGTTGGGAGAATCCAAGTCTACAGAGGACTGACTGATCAACTGGACTTTATTTGGGCCTCATCACAATCCACAGAAGGATTAGCTGTAGACTGGGCTCATAGTGATTAAATTCAAGAATCATTTAAGATGCATCTGCGTC
Organism: Laterallus jamaicensis coturniculus; assembly: GCA_022605575.1. NCBI lineage: Eukaryota > Metazoa > Chordata > Aves > Gruiformes > Rallidae > Laterallus > Laterallus jamaicensis. The sequence continues at coordinate 11,985,173 of JAKCOX010000012.1, forward strand.
TTTCTTGATAGTCTTGTTTATGCTGGGTTTATAGATGTCACAGGTATGTAGTCAAACACAGGAAGGGATAGTGAGGCATAAAATCATGGTTTAGGCAGAAAAGGCTGTGAAATCTTAATGTAGGAGTTAGTATTGACCATGATTTGTAATACAACTGAAAAGGGGGTTGTTTTTCTTTACAGCAAAACATAAGTATGTGTCAGAGCATCCAGGAGTATTCCAACTTTAGTGGCACTGCTGAGGTTTCATAGCAACTCTAACACAGAAATGAAGCTAATGGGCAGTTCTCAGGTATACTTAATGTGGATCTATTCTCTTCAATTAGGAGAATTAGGTCTGGTTCTGTTTTCTTTCCCTCACTTGTGCTAGATAAAAGGAACTAGAAATACCTGTTAACTGCAAGGTCCAACTTTCTCTGTAAAAGGAGTTATGGTAAGATGTCATGCAATAATGAGATTAAAATGTTAATTTTGCTAAATTTGGAAATACTAATGTGAAGGGTCCTGCTAAAAAATACAAGTCTTTGAGAGCTCACCCTTTGGGAAGGAATCTTTCCCATGTGGAACTTTCTTGCTGGATCAGAGAGGGTTCTGTTGAGTCTGTGCTGGCTGTCTGGCTTTCTTGAGATCTGTTTATTTCTTTTGATGGATTGGCTTTTATGCCAGGTGTTTTTGTTTTAGGTCTTTTTTTCCTGAAGAGTGGCATTAAAATAATCAAGAAATTTTATAATGTCTGCCCAAAACATTGTCACAGTTGCCAAGTCTAATGTACCCACTATGAAAATATAAAAATCTCAAGTTAAGGAAATGATGCACAACATTATTTATATGACTTCAACACCAGTGGGTTATTCAGGCAAAAGAAAGGAGATGATGTGATGGTGAGAAGAGTCTGAAGTGCTGATGGATGAGTGAAAGGCAAGACTGGAAGGGGAGGACTGTTTACCTGCGGAAGGTGTTCCAATAACATGGGATAATGACTACGCTGCAGGGGAAGGAGATGAGGTCACTTCTCTACTGCTGTGCTTAGTTATACTGTGTCTCACTGGAGATCTTTAGCACACAAGGGAGCATGTGTGCTAAGCATAGCTGTTTGAAATCCAGGCCTCACTGTGTGACAGTCACATGGGGAGCCCTCTTTACCACATCAGTGACAGAATCACAGAATCGTAGGGGTTGGAAGGGACTTGAAGAGATCAAGTCTGACCCCACTTTCCTTTAGTAGGAAAGGGCCTCTGTTGTCACAAAACTGAGACTTCAGATGTAGAACAGTTTTAGATGGAAGGAACCTCTGGAGGCCTTGTCCAACTTCTTCAAGGCAGAGTCATCATCCACAGTACATCTTGTTAGCCATGATATTCTTTGAGCCATGGAAAACACTTACGGGCGGAGATTCCACAACCTCTCTGGAATTCTTTTCCATTCCTTAACAGCTTCATTGAAACATCCATGATATCCGACCTGAACCTCTCAGTTTGCAATCTCCGGCCATTGGCCTTCATTACATTGATGTGACAGGAGAGTTTCAGTAACTCCATGTAAAAGTAGTAGTATGCTGCTGTTAAACTACCCTGCCTTACCTGCACAAGCCCAGGTGACAATCTGTTCTTACAGGTTATGTATTTCAGAGCCATGACTATCTTTGTAATTCTCTGCTGGACTCTTTCCAGTTTATCCCCTTCTCTTTTCAACTTGGGCTCTAAACCTGACCATGTTAACAGATGTTGCCTCGTCTGTCCTGAGGGGACTGATCACAGAATCACTTCACTATCGCTGATCATAACTTCTGACTCTCTCCTGGTTATGCTTGTGCACTAGGTCACTACCCAGGACACAATGTGCCTTGATCACACAACTCGCCTTTGGCTCACATTGAACCTGATGCCCACTGTAACAACTAAGTCCTCTTCAGGAGGGCTGCTGCTCAGTCACTTCCCCTCCTGTATTAGTATGTGGTTTGGCTCGCTCCTTGAATTTCTCAAGGTTCCTTTGAATAAAAGCTCTGTGTTTCCTTCTAATCTGGTCCCCTTAGTTCGGTATCGTCTGCAGGTTTGCTGAGGGTACCCTTTTTGTCAGCATTTGGGTTGCTGATGATGTTGAGCAAGATGGACCCTCGCAGTACTCTGTCCGTTGTCAGTTGGACACATAATGCGCAATCTTTTCTGTGAACTGTGTTTTACACCAAGAATAATCTAAAAGGTATGTCTCATGCTTTAAAGCAGTTGGAATCACTTGAGCTAAAGTCACTCTGCCCTGCTGCAACACGTTGGCTTGGATTTGGGGTGTTATTTCAACTGGATATGGAGAATGTGAAAGACAATAAAATCTGTATACCTAAAATGTAAACAGCAGGACATCTACAGTACTATTATAGCCAAGTGCATTTAGAGAATAAGTAGGTTTTCTGTTCCATGTAAATTGTTTGGGAATTTTTTATGTCCAGAAGATTTAGTAATTTACTTTTTTTGGCATTCAATCTGTTTTTATGGCAGTTTTTTATCCAGAGTGTTAGCTTTGATTTTTTTAAGTGTGAGTGTAAGGTTATTAGTAGTCTGTAATTTTGATGTTGTTTCATTATACTCATGGGAGAGCTGCTCACATAATATCTCTCCATCTTCATGAACTGAGTGTTTTGACCGCTTTGATGTTAGATCAGAGTTGCCAAGTCTTGCTGGAATTTTGCAGTAGTAACCTTTGACTGTGCCTTGGACATCACTGCCAGCAAGCGTCTAGCAAGGCCACCCTGACCCCATTTGGAGTATAGAGAATTCTATGGATGTGTACAAAGCAAAGTGGCTTTTCAAAGCTAGACTAGCTTGTGGAGCTAGTAGGAGCTTGTAGAAGGCACTGTATGTATGCTGAGTCCTTTGAACATTATGGCTTTTCACATTATGGCTTTTCACGTTATCCTATCTACGTTGAGCTTCTGCAGTGTGTCTTAAGAGCTTTCCAGTTGCCAGGTCGTATTTGAAAGTGTGGTTCACATTTTACTTCAGTGGCCTGTTTGACTGTGGGATTTTTCAGTGCATTGTAGTTTGAAAATGAGTTGCTGTTATTTGAGTTTCGCCAGGGTTAAATATACAGACTTCTGATAGGTAGGAAACAGGTTTGCATGAACTTCGGCTTCCAAGTCTTAGCTTGTAACTACAAAATAAAATTTACCCAGAGAACTGAGAGCAGACTATGTGCTGCTACAAAAGGCATTTTATGAAGTCAGGTGGGCATGCCCAGGCTCTAAGCCTTGCTCTAGACCGAAAGCACTGTAAGCTGACTTGCATTTCATGACTGGATTTAAAAAAGAAAGCATCAATCTAGCCATACTGGTATGCTCCAGTATATGTAGAGATATCTACCTAACTCACAAAAGCGCCTTTGCTTTTTTCCTGCTTCTTAGAGAGCTCATGAATTTTTCAGCATTGGGCAAATCATCGTTTTTCCTCACAAGTTTTTTACTTCTAATCTTCCCTGAGTCCCAAAGAGTGTCAGTGGATACAGTTCAGATTCTAGCAATTCTTTTTTTCCCCCCTCAATTTCCATGGTATCTTTCTAAGGAGATATTTCATGTGGTCTGGCTCATTTAGTTCTTCAGGTTGTAGCCTACACTACGGGTTGTTTAAGTTACGTTAGCGATAATAAGGTAGCTCTGATAGTTCAAATTCCATTGTCACTAATGACTTGGACTCGCTCAGATTCATTGTTCGTGTGGCACTGATGGTCTGAAGCAGCCCAGTGCTTCAAGTTACTGTAGCAGTGAGAAGACTCCTCTTATTCTAAGACTAATCTGGTATTAAAGCAGGCGTGAAAGGATTCTGCTTGTGTCTGCCACTGGTAATGGGCTGGTGCTTTATGCTGCCTCTCAGTTGCCCTCCAGTTCATCCCAAAAGACCACAAGTTAATAGAAAAGGAGTTGTTATAACACCTGTTGAAATGTTTCAAACCTGTCTTTCTCTCCAGGAAAGAAGGTCCTTCAGACAATCTGGCCCTCCTGCTGGCCTTCAGAAAGGTTAATGTAAATGCAGCGCTTTTCTCTAGGTTTCTCTGAAACTCCTTATATGTGGTGGGTCAGGTGTCTCTCTTAATTCTTCAGTAAAAGGTGTGGTAAAAGGGAAGATCTGTCCTGGCATCTGTCACTTGGCACCCAGAGCATGTGTCCTGTGAGACAGCTACATACGACACTAAACTGATACTGCAGCGTTGTGTCCTTCTGCTAAGACACAAAGGTTTCACGTTGTGCAGACTTGGCTCCAAGTTCCTGTGTTTTTAGTCTAAATCAGGAAGCAAAATTGTTGACCTAGTTTGAGCTACTAAGCAAAATATTTGTGTGTTGTGGTTTTTTTTTTTACTGCCTATACTCTGTGGAGCTCTGTCCTGTGCAAAGCTCTGTTCTGGTAGCACTGATGCTGTGGTTGGAAATATGGATGAGACTAAAACTAAAAATGATAAATGAAGAAGAAATCAGCTTTGGGGAATTGAGACATGCAGGAAATGAAAGCTGAGATTTCTTTGATGCATTTTTTTCAACCCCCTGAAGATTCCATTCAGTTATAGCAAGGTGGCCAGCTTGGGGCTTTCAGAAGAGATATGAAGTCAGCGCAAGTTTGGGGGGAAAAAAAAAGTGAGGCTTTTCCTTGTGTATCAAGAGCATCAGGCTGTGCATACGCTGTTAAGACGAGCGCTGGGGAGCACAGATGGACGCTGGCCTGTGATTGTCCATCCTGCACTGCTCTATTCAGGTGTTTTGGAGCAGTCTAGGCAAAGTTTCTTCAAAGAGTCAGGTTAAGTGGGTGCTCCCCAACTTTGGTAGGGGTTAGACGGGACCAGGTTGGCCTCCTCTTACCTGACAGTTACCAATGCAATTACAGTAAGTAGTGTGCTCATGCCCTGCATTACAGCTGGTGACGTGTGGCTTTGGTTTCATGTCCTTGCACTCAAAAGATGCTTGAAAATTGGGGGTGCAGGAGGCCACCATGTGTTCTATTCGCTCTGTTCTCTGCTTTTCTATATTGTTGTTAGAGGCAGCTCCTATTAATCACCATTTTTACAAACCATGGGGCATTTCTCTGTCGTAATACGGAAACATTCACCATGATGTGGGTATGCTGGAACGGTGTTCAAGGTGCCCTAAGAGTATGGCCATGGTGGTGGCTGGCCATGGGCCAAGATGCTATTACTGAGCCACCTTGATGTAAATTTGGTCATATTAACTTGTAACATAGGTAGTGGCTGAACACAACAGAAGCATCCCTTAACCTAGTTGCCGTATTTTAATGCTTCAACTTAATGAACTTAACGTGTAACTGATTTTGCTGTAGAATAGTCTCCTTTCTTTTTCCTCCTTTCTTTCCCCACTCTTTTCTTAGTAGTGCTGCTTGTATTGTCTGAGGTTTAGAGGTTGATGTAAAGAATCTTTCTTGCAGCAGCTTGTGTTTGGGAGTAGCGAGCATGTTGTAAATGTTTTTCTGTAAGTTAATACCTTGGCTTTGGACAGAGTGCAGATTTAATGATTGACTAAGACAGAGCTGATCCTAGACAAACTTCCAGTTGTCAGCGTCTTTCCTATCAAAAAGTTACTTGAAACTTTCATCTTGGTGGGAATAACCTGGTGCTTTAGCTTTCCTAGCTGTGGAAAGACTGGGAAAATGAAAACTTTGGTTCTTTTTCCTAAGCGCTGAAGAATGTAGGGACTCATCACAAGGGACTCTCTTCATGAATAACTGGACTTCAGGGAAGGGTGGGGAATAACTTGTTGCTTTGGCATTGCCATATTTAAAAGTATTTTGAGAGCTCACCTTTCTCTCCTGATATAATGTGACCCTGACTCTTATATGCTGATAATTCCGTAAGTCTTGCTTTTTATGACTAGGTGGTACTGTTGTTTTGGGTAATGAGTCCTCACTGTGATGTGCTGGTACACTGCAGCCTTCTGATTGTAATCACTGGGTAAGATACCCTGCTTGGGACTGTGCTTGCTCCAGGAGCATGTTGTTCAGAGATACCAGGCTTTTGAGCAGTAACATGCAGTTGCAAGTTGATCATTAATATATGCCTTCATTTGAAATTCTAGGAGACCTTTCATAGAGAGGGGGAGAAATAAATCCTGTGGGGTTATTGGAACTCAGAATACAGAAATAAAACTGCTGGTGCTTGTAGCACTGCTGAAGTGGCAAACCATCACAAATGTGTTAGCTACATCTCACTTCATCTTCCTCCCACATCAGGGTTTGTGGTTTGTTTCTTAGGTGTGAAGTAGTAGTTTACAGTGGTAATGCTGCCTGAAGCTGCTGGATTTGATACTTCTGAGCTGTGGTTAGTGTGCAGGAGTGATGTGTTTGTCGGGTGACCAGGCTGCCCTTCTCATGTGGCTGATGCTACCGCAGCATTGCTCTTCTGCTCCTAGGGGCTCTTCAGTGCAGGGCAGAGCCTTGCTACGCAGGGTGGTGGGTTTATTAATGGCCACAGACATAATTATTGTTTGATTGCACCATGTGTGGCAAAAGTCTAGTTAAAAACAAGCCATCTCTGCTGTGTGAGACGTGGGCCCTCGCTCTGTGCATGTGCTCAAGATTACCAAGGCACTGACCTGCACATCTTACAGGCTGAGTTTTTTCTGCTCTGTCACTAGAAAAAGGCAGGCTTCTGTGTCGCATGAGAACTGCTCAGGCTGATTAACATGGAAATGAACGTGCCTTAATCAGCTTGGAGTGAGGGAAGCTCCAAATTAATTTGATACATTAGTTTCACTTTAAAAATGCATTATAGCTGTTGCCACTAGCGACCATTACAGTTAAAAATGCAAAATAGTCTTCTGTTCAATGCTGTGTTTATGCCAACTCATCACTTTGCAAATAATTTGTTTTCCAAACTAGATTTTCCCTGTTTAATTCCTTGCCCCGTAAAGCGGGTTGGGGGAAGGGCAATGGAGACAGAGAAGGTATCAAAGAGGAAGAAGATGCTGACTTGAAACTTAACCCTTTGCTCACTGGGGTGCTGTGTTTCATATCCACTGCGTAATACATTGAGTCCAGCTTATCAAGAGACTATTCTATAGCCGTTGTCCTCTGGAGATCAGTTTGGTGGCAGCTGTGAATGGCAAATGAGTTCTTGAAATACAGAACGGAAGGGAGAAGTTCTCTAGTGATAGACTTAAACACGAAAGCATTCTTACAATCAGAAAAAACATGGAAGGTACTAAATTAACTTGGGTTCTTCCTCTTCAGAAGACTCTTAGTGGCTTTGTAACTACCAGGAGAACTTTAAATTAAGAAGGTGTTTCTGTTACATCTAGTGTTGCAGAAGGAACTATTCTGGTAACCATTACATTAAAAAGAGCTGCTGTATTTTCTGAGAGCAGGTATGTAGGGACGTGTACATGTGTTTGGACTTACAGCTATGCTAAGCATCAGAAATACCCTGTTCTGGATAATGCAAAATTTGGGGGTAACAGATGTTATGCAGAAGTCAGGTGTGTGACCTGCATTCCTTTTTCGGAAGGAATAACTGTTTGTATCAGTACAGGCTGGGGGATGACCTGCTGGAGAAGAGCTCTGCAGAGAAGGACCTGGGGGTCCTGGTTGACGATAGGTTGTCTATGAGCCAGCAGTGTGCCCTGGTGGCTAAGAGGGTCAATGGGATCCTGTCGTGCATCTGGAGGAGTGTGGCCAGCAGGTTGAAGGAGGTGATCCTCCCCCTCTACTCTGCCCTGGTCAGGCTCTACCTGGAGTACTGTGTCCAGTTCTGGGCTCCCTGGTATAAAAAAGACAGGGATATCCTGGAGAGAGTCCAGAGAAGGGCTACAAAGATGATTAAGGGCCTGGAACATCTATCCTATGAGGAAAGGCTGGGTCAGCTGGGACTGTTCAGCCTGGAGAAAAGAAGACTAAGGGGGAACCTTATTAATGTCTGTAATTATCTTAAGCATGGGATGCAGGGGGAAATGGCCAGCCCCTTTTCAGTGGTCTGTGGGGACAGGACAAGGGGCAATGGCTGCAAATTGGAGCACAGGAAGTTCCGCACCAACATGCGGAGGAACTTTTATACAGTGAGGGTGCCAGAGCCCTGGGACAGGCTGCCCAGGGGAGCTGTGGAGTCTCCTTCTCTGGAGATATTCAAGACCTGTCTGGATGCCTATCTGTGTAATATGAGATAGGGAGCCTCCTTTGGCAGGGGGTTGGACCCGATGATTTCTTGAGGTCCCTTCCAACCCCTATGATTCTATGTCACTGAGGCTGAAAATCTGAAGGAAGATATATATTATTTTTTTTGTAGTTGTGTCAAGATGAAATGAGACTTCTGATAAGTGAAATGGGATATAAAACTTTTTCAAATTAATAACCAGACTAGAAACCAGTCTAATAAACTTTGGCAAGTTGAAGCAGTTTGGAGACTGGTCTACTGGGGCAGGGGGTAGACTGAAATAAGCATGGAAAAATGAGATTGCAGCTGAAATGACAAAGGGTGGTGAAGCTGTGGTGTCTTTTACAGAAGCCAGTAGAGGTTCTGGCTCTAATAAGAACTTCTAGTTGGCTGTGTTCAGAATGGGACTGGGAAATTACTGTAGAAAAGAATTAGCAAGAGCTGGAAGCACTGTCAAGAAGGGAGAATTTTGAGAAGGGAAGGAGAATGTGGTTTATCAGTTCAGCATCAGGTGCCTGTATTGGGAAGAAGCAGGCATTCCATCTTCCAGCAAGCAAAAGAGGACAAGCTTGTACACCTGATAACTTTGAAGATATTTAGCACTGCTGTAAGGTAGGATGGGATTCATTCTGTGCAATTTTACTTGTCAGTAGTAACCTTTTTCATGTGAGCTAGTAACATTCAGCCCCTTTTACCTTGGTGGGAGAAAAGGACGTGTAAGAGGAAATGAACTATACCCTCAGAGCACATGTCTAAAACAAGCCAGATGAATTGTACTCCAGAAGTGCCTGGTTCTCTCCCCTGACTGTGAAAGGAGCGTGGTGCGATTAGTGCCGATGGAGATGTCTCCGTTTGAGGCACTTGTACTGAGTTGGATGAATTCCGCTGGTGCTTTTTATGAACCTGAAACTATCCATCAGTTCACTCAGTCCTGTCTCCAAAGTTGAGTGCTGCACCAGAGCCAGTCCCTGTAAAATTGTGGCTGTCAGCAGGTGGAGGAGATTCAGAGCACTTGGAGAATGAAAAGCATTCGATGTAACGCACGTTTTTTGAGTCAGTACGATGTATCCCTCTTCTGTGAAGGCTAGTGTCATTATGAGTATGATATCCATGATATCTCAGAGCCTCAGGACTGTAATTCAAGGCTAGCCCATGTTTGGATGAGACAGTTGAAAACTGGATGCTGGCATGTGTTGGGAGAAATCAGTGCATAATTTTAAAATGCTAAATACGATGTCATGGCAACATTCCTTGTTTTCTGAGTGTTACCTTTAGTGTGCTGTGTTAATGTATCTTGCTTTTTCTGCAGACCAAAGCATGCACTTAAATGTCAGTATTATTGATGGCTCTCAGCTCTTTATGGGTTGTCTCCCTTCTCTGTTCTGAAGATGAGGTCACTGAGCATTTTGAAGTACTGGTGTGTTTTATGATAGAACAGGGTAAAATCATGTTCACTGCAGTAAAGATAGGCTCTTAAAGGCCTCTTGTGTTGCATTAACAAGGCATTTCAAGGAAGTAAAATATCAAATTAATGTTTCATGTTAAAGACATTAATGTCTTTGTGTTTAATCCCTGTTACAATGTGGAAGCACAGGGAGGTAATAATTAAAACTGCTTCCTTCCTTGCCTTCCTCTGTTCACAAACCATAGAACACCAGGTTGGAAGCACCCTCAAGGGTCATCTGGACCAACCTTTCTTGGCAAAAGCTCTGTCTAGACAAGATGGCTCAGCACTCCATCCAGCTGAGTCTGAAAAATCCCCAGTGTTGGGGAATCCAATGCTCCCTGGGGACATAATTCCAGTGGCTGATCGGTCTCAGAATGAAAAAGTCCAGTTGGAATCTGCTCAGCAGGAACTTGCACCCATTACCCTTCGTCTTTTCCTTGGAAGACTCTCCTTGTGAAAAGAGCGGTTATCTTCGTTGTAGCCACCCTTTAAGTACTGGAACATGGTGATGAGGTCCTGCCTAAGCCTTCTTAAGGCTGAACAAACCCTGTTCTTTTAGCTTTTCCACACATATCAGGCTTTTCAGTCCTTTGATCATCTTTGTGGCCCTTCTGTGGACCTCTCCAGCCTGTCCACAGGTTGGTTTGTTTTGTGTAGCAAGGACCAAAACTGCATTGTGTTCCAGCTGTGGTCTGACTAGTGCTGGGCACAGTGGGATAGAGTTCTTCATCTCGGCTGGTGATGCCCTGTTTGATGCAACCGGGCATCTGACATACTGCATTTTTAGTTTCTTTCTGTGGTTTATATCTGCATACTTTGAAGCACCTGTAGTTTAATCACTGATGTAATTTAAGTAGTGGTATATGTCGTTGCTCTCAGTTATTCTCATGCATCTGTAACTGTGGAACATACATCTATGCGTAGAGGCAGAAGTAAGAAACTGTTTCTCATGTCCCACTGAAAATATCTTGTGGAGTGTAGCTGAGCTATGTGGCACAGGACTGGTGGTGCTGATTGTGTCCTTCCCATCTCATATGTGCCTGCATCCATCTTGATGTGTTAGGTGGAGCCTGGGAATAAGAGGGATAGCTGCTTTACCAGATAAGAAGTTCAGTAAAGGAATTGATTAATTTACATCAGTTGCAGTACATGAAAAATCAGAGTCAAAGCTCTACTGTATTGTTTTGCTTAGTTAAAAAGGATATTTCAGTGTTTTGCTTCTACTTAACTGTTGAGGGTTTAAAAAATCTGCTACAAAAATAGTTTTTTAAACAAAATGGTTTATGTTAATTTTGTAAAATACCACCACTTCACTGGTTGTTTGGGTTTTTTTGTGAAGTCTTTCACTGTGAGGTGACAGAGTGGATGCAAATTTGTGAACTGCTCTGGTTGTTCCATAAGTATTCCTGATGGGGGAAAAAAAATTGACCTGGAAGATCCTCTGCCAGTGCTTGATTTATCTTCTTTAAGAAGTTAAGGAAGCCTGAGCCAACTGCAGCAAAATGCTGAGTAGAATCATGAAACCACAGAATACCTCAAGTTGGAAGGGACCTGTCAGTACCACCGAGTCCAGCTCCCTGCTCCTCACAGGACTACCTAACACTAAGCTGTATGAGTAGAATTTTACTGAACAGGCATAACTTAAGAGGTAAGAAGTCTGCTCATAGACATGTGTCCAGGCTAAAGAAGCAAATGTAGCCTGAAGGTTTAAAGCCTTTGGGAGCTGATCTGCAGGAGTCATTGGGAAGGCCCTTAACAACATCCTCTGTGGAAACCAGTTGTCTTACTGCTCCCTGCTGTGCCCTGCGATGCGTTTTTTCATGAGCTTTCTCTAAGCACAAGAGGTATTTACTGATAGTAACAGTACAGTACTGCATTATCTGAAAAGGACTTACCCCTGCCTCCTTCCACAGTTTCCTTATGGATTTAAGTGACCTGAAGATAATTAGATCCATCCCTTTCTGGGGGTCCCTGGCTCTGGGCTGTGTTGGTGGCTTTTTTCTCCCAGCTTCTTACCAAGGGATGGTGACTTGCTTCCACCCATCCCATTACAGAGGAAGCAATATGATATCAGGGCATCGGTCATCGCCTTCTGGGTGGAAACTGTTTTCTGTATTCATCTGTTAAAGGTACTGGTAAGACTAAGCAGTTTGAGGCCGAGAACTTCCTTTTTTTCCATATCAGCTTTTATCCTCTCAAGAGCTAAGCTGCTGGAAGGAAGTTCCAGAGGTGGGCAAGTAGCGCATCTGCTGGAGTGCTCGTGCTTGGCCTTGTGCATCTTTCCTGTCACCCATGAACACTTTATATTGTGCAGCCAAATGTTGAATATTAAATACTTCATAAAGGTGCAGTCTGACCCCAGGCTCTCTGCAGCCTGAGCAGGTTAAGTTCAGGTTCTTAGAAAAGCAGCTTGAGAAGGGATCAGAAAACTTGATCCTGTAGATAACTCTGGCATTTCAAACCTTACTTTTTTTTCCAAGATTATGCATGAGGGGGTTATCAGTCTAGACTGAAGTTGATAGTATGTGTTGTCGAAAGTGCTTTTGAACAGAGACAATAAAAGTAACTTAAGTGTAAACAGACGTTTCCAGTGAACAGAGTTGCACTCAGAACCTGTTTAAGAAGCATTGCTGTCTGACCAGTAAATGAATATGTCAGTAAGCAGAAGACTTTGCAACTGATGTTTTGCTTGCTTCTTAATTGTTATCTGGTTGCATATCAAGGCAAAGCTTAACTTCTGATGTCGCTGCACTGAGTGAGCTCTGCAGCAAAAGTCAGGGACGTTCCACCAAATGATAATTAGAGAGTTGCAAGTCACTGCAAATTTTTTCTCCGAAGTAGCTAGTTCTTTCCTTCTGCTTTTTACTTTGAACTTACTCATTTCTCCAGGAATCTGTGTGAACTTGGCTATTTCTCCTCCCCGTCCAAGATGCCACCTGGGGAAAGCTGCAGCTTAGCAGTGTCCTGTGCTATAATCTTCCAGTTATTCATGTAGACAGCCTATCTGATGTGCAGAAATGGGCTGCTGCTCTGATCATCTGGCTAAGGGGATTAATGTCACCTAATGCGGTGTGGTGACACCAAATAGATTACAAGGAGGTTACAGAAGAGGTTTGGAGGCTGAGTGAATTGGGAGAGAAGTAAAACCCCTCAGGAAATTAGTAGCCATCTCAACTTACAACTTCTGTAGTTAATACACCTTGTGCAGCAAAATGTTCTCTGGAGTTTGGGGCTGTATTTGCTGGGGAGGTGTCAATGAGGATGCTAGCTATAGAGATGCTGTTTAGAGTAGATTATAATCAAGTAACACTTTGTGCTGAAAGTTTTATCTTAGATTTGGTCTTCTAAAACCAAGTACAGAAATTCTTGGTGTTTAAAGTATATATCTAGTGTTTCCTGTAGCTTGTTTAGTCTTACTAGGTGCATAAAGATGTTGGTCTTTAACTGGCTGTTATCTAACTGTGGGTATAATTAACTTTATTTGGCCAAGACAGTAAAAGCATTCTCTGTGTACATTGTGTAGCAGTTGATAAATGTGTTTATGTTGAGGCATTCCATTGATTTGACAAATAATGGGTCATTAATGGCAAAGCAGACTTAAAATCTGAGGCTGCTCCTACAGTGCAGGCACAGAAGTGAACACAGGATGTATTAGTTTCCCTGACATCTCTCAGCCAGACTGCAGTGAAACAAGCTCGAGCATTTCTGCCACGTTCTGATCATGTCTGAAATGTTTTCAGACAAGCTGCTAGTTCCAACTACAGTCTCGGAGATGCTGTTCAGTCTGTCTCTCTTCATTCCCCTGTTGTTAAAGCATATTTGAAACCAGGGAACTTAAAGTTATTTCTATTGCCGTGTAACTGGAAACTAAAGGAATAACAAACTGGGCTTCTGAGACATGAGTGTGTCTGAGGAAGATGTCTGCTGAAACGCAGTGTGCAGCTGCAGCAAAATAATTGCACGAGGGGACTGTCAAAAGGACATGGTCCTGTGTGCTGGAGGTGCCCCAGGGGCTGGTAATGGGGGTCTGTGCTTTTGTCCATCCCATCCCTCCAGAGCTGGCTCCCTCTAGAGTTCCCATTTTTTGGCTTGAAATCCTTCTTGATTCCTTCCTCCATGCTTCAGTATTTTATTATGTGGTTGTTGGGAGGTGGGGAAGAGGAGTGTGTGTATGAGAGAAGTGAGCATGTGGTGCAGTTTACATTCAGAGCTGCTTTACAATTACCAACGCTTTTCACGTACCGTAGGTCAGTTAGCGTGCTGGGGTTTTGTGTTGGTAACTTAACTGGGCCCCTACAGTGCCAAGTGTTTTCACTACCAGGTAGTTGAGTACTTAATAAATCTGTCTGATGCAATCAAGTAAACTTTATGGCACAGCCAGCTTTTTCCTGTGTTCAGCTTTCAGGATCAGGGCAGCTGCTAGACTTTCCAGGTGGTTTAGTTCACCTGCGAATGTTGAGTCCAGCAAACTTTGCTTAGGAACTCCTCCTCCCCTGATTTACTCATCAAGTGATTTTAAAGAGGTGATCAGCATTAACCAAAATCAAGGCCATAAAGCGAATACTGGACATGATAATTCTGATTTTTAAAAAAATTTTCTTTGATCAGCAGTAATCCAACTGGGTGTATTAAAAGACTATGTAAGTTGTTCCCGCAGGATGTAGACTCTGGAAAAAAGCCATGTAAAAACCCTCTGTCTCCCCTATTCCCCAAGCTCCCCATTCTCCCCTTTTTAATAGTAAAGCTTTTAGATATCAATTACGTTCTTTTTGTTGAATGTTATGTGGCTGACTTGATGTGGAAAAGTTTTGTCTAAGGCTTTATTTAAAGGAATAGAAAATAATTTGGAACTTTAACTAAAACTGATGGGGAAAGGAATTAGGGTTGTTTGTACAGATGGGGTTAGAATGGAAATATTTAATCTACATGTAGGTATTTCCAGAATACCTCATATGATTTGGTAATCTGATCTACCTTTTCCATGGAAAAAGGGCATTTGGGGTGTCTTACCCAATTTAGTAAACTAGTCTTGAGTATTTTTCCACTTCTCCCTGGTTCAGACTAGTTTAACTCTACTGAATTCCATGAATTTTTATCGAACTGAAACTGTTGTAAAATGAACGAAGTATCAGATTAAAGTAATTGCCAGTAAAACTGATAAGAGTATGCAGGTGTCATGGAAGTCAGCCTTTGGTTTTTTAATTGGAATTGAGTGTTGTCATCACTGAAGTCAAGAGGTGAGATCAGGGAGAAGCTTTACTTTTTCTGATCCTGGGTGTGTAGTCTGAGATTGGAAAGATGGCCTAGCAAGTGGGGATGTGAGCAGGAGGAGGGAGTGAGGTAGGCCTCTCCAGTGCCTCTTGCCAAGCCGTGGAGAAACTTTCTGATAGAGTTACTCTTGAACGTATCAGTGATCTTTCTCTTCCTGGGTGGAGATGCTGTGTTGACGGCAGAGGGGGAGGCCTGTACTGTTCATCTGTGAACTGTCAGAGTTGAAGAGGAAACTCCTGTCTCCAGTGGTCCTGATGTAATGCTAAAGTGTATCAGGTGGGGCTGGGGAAGGAAAACACATCTATTTGGTCTCTTTTGCATAAAATATGAGCAAGTAGATAAATGTGAAACTATTTTTAAAGCTGCTTTCTCCTTCTGAAATAGTTTGGCACAAGTTCTGAAGCTTAGTTGTTGAATAAAGAAACTTCCTAGCAACTGCCCTTTGATTACTTCTAAATGTGGCTGACAGCTGTCCTTTTGGGAAAGGGACACAGCTCAGCATGTGAGAAACTGACACCTTTTTCTCTCCTTTTCAGAGTATCTCCTCTACAGAAGTCTGAAATAGTAGACATGGTCAAGAAACACGTCAATGCCATAACACTTGCCATTGGGGATGGTGCCAATGATGTAGGAATGATCCAGACGGCTCACGTTGGAGTGGGGATCAGTGGCAACGAGGGCATGCAGGCGACCAATTGCTCCGACTATGCTATCGCACAGGTCAGGAATGCGCTGTGCGGCTGCGTAGTGCCTGATGGACTTCCCTAGCCTTTGAGCTAGGGGCGTCTCTGCTCATTTCTTTTCAAGGCAACTGTCTAAACCAGATCTCTTGGGTGTGTTTTTGTATTGTGATTTTGTTTTTATCAGGGGAAAGCTCCACATCTTCTCAAAGTTTTGATTTTCTCCTGACAGCAATGCAGTGACTTGGTTCTTCAGGAATCAGGGAGAAGCACTCTGTGATGCTGATGTTAAATTACTTTAAAAGCATGCGACCTCTATTGGTGCAAGCTTATTTAATGTGTAGGCATTATAACCAGGTGTATAAGAGTTTGGCTGTTTGGGAACTCTTCTTTTGAGGTGTCTTTTTTTTTTTTTTTTTTTTTAAATTCCCCCTGCCCCCCATGATGTATCCAAGAATTGGTCACAGCTCTAGAGAGCTGGCTGGTGTTCTCATTTCAGCTAGTTATTTTGCTTGTTACTTGGCTGAGTGCTCCCAAGTAGTCCCACCAAATTCAGCACTTAATACTTCTGCTGAAGAGGAGAGCAAAAAATGTTGTTTTACAGAAGAAACCAAGGTGTAGAATAAAGACTTTAGAAGAAACAAAAGAAAGGAAGGAGATACAGTTGCTGGATGTCCTCTGAATACTGCTCATGGTTGAGCTGCTCTGTGTGTGTGTTTGGGACAGATGGGAGGGCTAGACAGAACTGACAGGAAGCAGAGGTGATGCGCTGTCTCCTCAAGAATCTGTGAGCATCAGCTAATCTTCCCTTCTGCTAGGATATAGGCTGATTTGCTCTACCAAATGATGTGGAACATGGTCATGTCTTGATAGCTTCTGTAGAAGGTGAGATTTTGAAAAGCTGTGGATGCTGCTGCTGTTTGCACAGAACTGTTTATTGTGCTCACCTTGCTGTGAGCCAGTCTTGTATTGCCACTCCACTCTGTGGTCTGAGGAAGCACCCTGGGTTTTGGGCTTCAATAACTGATAACTTTCACCAAATCTATCTCAGAAAATGAGGGCTGTTTTATCAAGGGTTTATTCTGTCATAAGGAGTAGCATTTTCCAAATATAAAGTGTTATAGGAACTGCTGTAATCATAAAGTCTGCAGTACCTTGTAATGACTTTCTCATTTTGAACTTCTGTAGGCTATATATTGCTTCTGCTGCATAACTTAATTGAGTGTTCTTTACTTAGATTTCATCAGATGATATCTTACTTCCATTTTAATACGGGAGGATAAGCACAGAGCTCTGTCCATAGAGGGCCCTACACACTGAATCCCTGCTGTGTTGCAGTAGCGTTTAATCTGAAGAAGAAATTCTGTTTTTGTGTACTGCTTCAGCAGTAACAAAATCCCTGTCTTTGGATTTAGTCTTAGATGTGAAAGTTGCTCTTGGCTTAAATTCCAGGCATGGGATTACTGACAATAGCAATGAATCTTCTTAGTTCAGTATGAAATAAAAGGTGTTCACAGCAGTATGGAATTTTAACTTTCAAAAACGAGTCTGGTGCAGTGGAACCATCCTCTTTGTGCTGGTGTAGAAGAGCTTTTTGCTGCTCAGAAAACACATAAAGGAATCCCTCTTGTAAAGGAGACTAATGGTGTATGGTAATGTGTGTTTCAAAAAGTGTTCAAAAGAAAACCTGATCTCTGTGGGGTGTATTTCTTTCAGCGCAGACGTGTAACTCCCACTAAAGCATTACTGTATGTGCATGCCTTGAAGGGCAGAGTATGTTCTTATTGAGTAATTTAAGACGACCACTATAATGGAGCATCTCATGTTCAAATGGTATTTCAAATGCAGTGGTGCCAGAAGTAGGCACTTACGGAAGAGAAAGTCTCTGTATAAGCTTGTTCAGGATTCCAGGGAGAATCAAAGCATAAACCAAACAAAAATAAAGAGACAACTTGTGTCTGAGACTACTCCAAATAGCTTCCACAGGTGCGAGGAGCATCTGTTTGAATTATCCTTTTCCCTTGAAATGATATTGCACCAGTGATCCATATTTAGAGAATTCCCAAATCAAATGACCTAACTGTTTAGAGAGACAATAGTAGAATTTAATAACTTTTTTCCTTGGTAAAAAGTTTTATCATCTTAATTCAGAGAGCATCTGGTGTCTAGGGAGAGTTTCCCTTTCTTAACTAGGAAAACTTCTTTCTTAAACAAAGCTGCTTTGGAAACTTTGGCTTGTGTTTTTTGGATGCATTTTCACTGTCTTAATCCCTGCCCCCTGACCCTCCCAACCTGGCATTGCCTCATCCTTTAGTCAAGATATAGGGTATCTTCCTAAAATACAATCTCTGTATAAAAATGTTCTGTAGGATTGATGCAGGGATGACTACAAACTTAGAAAAACTGCTATAAATGTAGTAATATGCAAACAAGGGTGGTGGTGTAGTAGTGCCCTGTCCCTGTGGCATGCCAGCAGCTCTGCATTTGCATCATTTCAATGTCCAGCATCAAACCAAGTTTATTTCTTTGCTATGTCTTAATAGGTCTCTTCAACAGAGTGCAGAGGCTCAGAACTGTGTTTCTTAGGTTACTTAGATCTTCCTCCTTGCTGTGCTGTGCAGTGCAGTGGTTTTCATGAGGATACAGAGGAGAGCAGTTAATGGCAGGAGTTTCTTTGCCTTCACCTCCAGAGAAAACTGTCTGCGATGGTCACTTATTAGATTCAGTCTGAGGAGAGGTGTAAGAGGTGTTTGGGGTGACTTCTCATGGTTTAGTGGCAAACTTCCCATCGCTGTTGACATGTTCCCTCAGTGAATTTTGATGAGGAAAATTGTAGCTGTGGTGCATATTAACTGAGGCATTAGGTGTCTAGTAGGTCAACTACTCCCTTGTGAGTGTCCCGCTTTTGGCTCCACTGACTCCAGTTGGGCAGAGATTGAACTGTGAAGCTTGGTTCACTTTTATTTTCTCTCCTTTCTCGCTGGCATATCCTGACAAATGTGAGTCGCTGATGCATCGGGCAGAGGCGGTTCTTACAGGATTTGTGGTTCAGTGATTTCAGTGCTGGCAGTCATGGGAGCAGAGCTATCTCGTGACAGTCCTAATTCATTAGTATAGCTTTCAGTTTCAAGTAAGTTTTGGTTAAAATAAATGGTCTACAACCTAAATTTAGGAAATCAAGCTTTTCCTATCAAGTTGCTCTGGAAAAGGAAGCAAGACACATAATGGTCCTACCTCAGTGTCCAGGAACTCTTCAGGTACACATGTGCTTAAGAGTAAGTCTAGTCACCGGTTAGAGCTGTATGCAACTGGAAGGAAAAGGAATGCCACAGGCTGTAAGAAACCCCCTGACAAAGCTGAGACTGGAAAATCATTTCCTAGGCTGCATTATAAGACTACGTCAGTAAAAGTCCTTTTTCAAAACTGCTGAATGGAGAAGCTGAATTTGAGGTATCTGTGGTCCAAAATAGCATTAAAAGGTATCTGTTTTTACCACATGCACTTACTCACCCTTTTAGGCGAATGCTCCTTCTTTCCTTACACTGAATAAGTATGTAAGTAAATATATATTTAAGTATATAAGTAAATATTCATTCTCTTTAAATCTAGCTTTCCACTTGCATCCCCTCCTTGTGCAATTTTTTTCAGCTCAAGACAGTTCTAATTACCAGACTGTTTAACACAGATTCTGAACCTTGTAAGCCCACAAACACAGGCATCATCTTCAACCATGAAATGGAGAGTATGTCTTTAGATTCAATCCACAAGTGGCTGTTATCTTAACTTTTCTTGATTTTTGCTATTAGGATAGTCATACTAATTAAAAAAATTCTTGCTGTTTAAAGCTAGAACTTAAAAACATTCAGAGGTTTTCTTGCAAATATTTTAAGCATGGTTTTTTTGCAGGTCTATTCTTCTAAGCTATTTAAATGTGGCATTGGAAAGACAACTTTCATATCTTGAGTTTTGGGGGGTTTTACAAGGGGCAGGCGTTTAACCAGTTTTTTTGGACAGTTCTTCATACAGGCAAAAACTTCTCTTTTCTCTTTCAGTTTTCTTACTTGGAGAAGCTGCTGTTGGTCCATGGAGCTTGGAGTTACAATCGAGTTACCAAGTGCATACTATATTGCTTCTACAAGAATGTGGTGTTGTATATTATTGAGGTAAGAGTAAGTAAATGGGTAGGTCTTACTGGTGCTTGCTCCTCCAGTCACTTCATAAAAAGAAAAACTCCTCCAACTGAATTGAGCAAAAAAGACTGAAATTTTCTTTCAGTGTTGAACAACTTAAAACTGTTTCCTTTCTTAGGTTATATTCACTTGAATATTTTATTATTTGCAAAAGGGAAAATGAAGGTTTCAGTACAGTGAAACATTGGATGCAAGACATCGGGGGTGGACTTCCTGCTGTGCAAATGTTGGGGCTGAAACTTATATAAAGCTTGGGACTAAAAAGATAATATAACAGAATCAGGAAAAACTCTGTAGGCAAATAATAAACTAGGCAAAATTCTAAAATTAATCAGGTTATTTGACTTAATAATATTTAAAATGTAACAGTGTTTTGAAAAATTAATTTCCTGAAGATGTCAGGTAGTGAAACAGGATTTTAAAGAAGGATGAATACACTTATGAACATTAATATGTTGCACTTCAGCCTGCTTAGATAGGAGTGTAGTTCTCATGCTTCGGGATTTAGTCTTGAATTTAAGAAGGATCAAGAAGGGATATTTCCTGTCTGTTGCTGAGTTAAAAGCACATGAGGAACTTGAACTCAGTGGATTGGTTGCTTGAGTATCAAGTGGTCACTTGGTACGGCACTTCCTACGTTCTTCTTGTTTTATTTCTATATGCCTGTGTGTATATATTAGGTTTTCTACTTCTTTTTACAGTTAAGCAGATGTAAGCCAGGTTGACAGACAATAAAAATCAGAACTTTTATAATTAGGCAGCTACTTATACTGATTACAGGGCACTGTTTACTATTGGTTTACTATTTAGTGCATAGTAGCACAGTCAGTGCGTTTACACCTGAGTCTCTTGAGGTCTGACCATCTTTTATGTGTGAGGGTAGGCTCTATATTACAGAAATTCTCCACTAACTTGCTTCACTTTTCCTGTGCTATTTCTTAACTAGCTCTTTGCTGGTAGAATTTCAGAACAGATTGCTTTGTTTACTGCAAGACAATTATCAAAATAACAGCAGTATCTTGCTGTAGTGGGTGACAGCAGAACAGTTGAGTGATACACAGTATGTACACCAGATTTGTGAAATAATACAGGAGTTTTTCTGTGGGGTTTTTTTTCTGTATCTTAAGCATCTAACTCTTGAGCCAGCTTCTCTGCCAAATCTGTATTCATGTTCCTGAGGTGTCACCCATGTGTAGAAGCCACCTTCAGAGCTTCAAGACTAATTTACCACACTTAATTATTTAAGATTTGTTTAATGTTTTACTCTTTGAAATAGTTCTTAATTTGACTTGGGCTGAACCCTTTTAGTAAGGGTTTTTAAGTGTTGTTGGAGATGACAATATTTGTTATTGTGGGAAAAAAAAAAACCTGCCAAAAAAAACCCCCACCAAACCAAATAATTTTATTAATTATTCTAGTAGGTTTCTTACTGAACATGGAAATTGCTGGGCTTTTCCCTGAATTGTTCAGAAAATGTTTAACAGGTTTATGATTTCCTTCTAGGGTTCTTGTCACTATTTGAAAATCAGGTTTGAAAGTCCTACTTCTCACCAGTTGCAGCAGTGTGTGTGTCTGCCAGACTATAGTAAATGAAGGAAGTAAATCAAGCTCTGCATCAAATGTTGTTGTACAGCTAAATTACACTTTCCCATGTGAGCAGCCCTGGGAGGGCTTGAAGATAGGTGAAGGCCTCTAGGACCTCTAGCCTGAGGTAACCGAGGTACCATAGAGAAGACCTAATTAGCCAGAGATGCCACTATATGACATAGGAAATGCAAGCCTGCTCAGAGAACATGAGGTCAGGTGTTTGCTTTGCTATATTAGTCTGTGACTAAGGGTGGGAGTCTGTTCCATCTGACACATGAGCACTGAAAAAATGTGTCATGAGCTTCAGCCCTCTGCCTTGGTCACCCCTCTGTGCTCCTACTGCATAGAAATTCAAGTTTAAGGCGTAGAAGGAGGTCAGGCGGCAGGAGTAGTCTTGTAAACCTGCAGCAAGAGGAAGAGCTCAGTGTGGTTTTAGCTCCCCAGGTGAGTTCGCTTTACTAGTGGCCATAAGGAGCTTCCCCTCCAGAACTGTATAAAACTAGTCCAACTGCCTGGAAACCAGGCACACTGATTTTTGGTGTCCTAGGGGGCATGCAGGGGGGAAGAGAGTCTGTAATTCCCTTAGCTTTACACAAAGAAAGCAGAGTTGTTTTGTATTTCTGCTGTGGGACTTGGGAGTGCTGATCAGTTTGTGGTGGGGAGTGATGCTTGTGAAAGAGAAGCTCCACACAGGAATAAATCCTTCAACTGGAGAGAAGAGTAGTGGGTTGCCCATCACTTCTGTGCCTTTGCTTGTGCATGTGGTATGTTCCTGACTGTTTCCCAGTGCTCCAGACAAGTTTTTTACCTGTGCTTTCTGCTTGGATGTATGGTGCATGGGGAATATTCTTTTAGCATCGTAATGAAACAGGGATTTGAACTACTTTCTAAGTTAATCTTCTGAAGGATTGTACTGAGTAAATATTTATAGAGTTGAATCAGAAAGCACATCGGTCAATATGACTGTCAGTTATACCTTTGTTACTGTGTCTGTTTTATTTCAGTGAAGCTTTAACACCTGAGGAATAACTGTAGTGTAAACCTTATGTAAATGAGTTTTGCAGCAGTGAAGCACTGAGGCTCATCACAACTTCTATTCCCTGGTACTTTCACAGAATCCCAGAATGGCAGGGGTTGGAAGGGACCTCTGGAGATTATCTAGTCCAACCACCTGCTAAAGCAGCATCACCTCGAGCAGGCTGCACAGGATTGTGTCCAGGCAGGTTTTGTATCTCCCCAGAGAAGGGGACTGCACAACCTCTGGGCAGCCTGTCCCAGTGCTCGGTCACCCTCACAGTGAGGAAGTTTTTCCTTGTATTCAGGTGAACCTTCCTGTGTTCTGGTTTGTGCCTGTTGCCCCCTGTCCTGTTGCTGGGCTCCCCTGAGAAGAATCTGGCCCCATCCCCTAGCCACCCACCCTTAGTTACAAGCATTGGTGCAGTTCCCTCTCAGCCTTCCCTTTTCCAGACTAACCAGACCCAGCTCTCTCAGCCTTTCCTCTCACAAGAGACTCTTCAGTCCCAAGTATCAGATCTCTATTTTTCACATATCAGAGAAATAAGAGATGGTGCTCAGACTTACCACACAGAACTTCCAGACACAACTTGCAGTCATACATGAAGGTTAAACATAATTAAACACTGATAAATGCTTGAGGAGAACATATTGCTCTCTCCTTTTCTAGCATCCTAATGTTTGGTATATTAACCTCCCTAATACACTTAAAAGTTAATCTTTGTACCAGTCAGTCTCATACCAGGAGGATCTAAACTGTGGCATCTCTGAAACATTACATCTCATCAACTTTCCTTCAGCTTCTGGGAAAAATGGTAATTAAAACAAAATTTGGGGTTAGGTAGGATATGTACTCAGGTGACTGGGCTTTAATCCTAAAAGATGCTGCTGGGTTAAGGCTGGTGTTTAGATTCTGGTGAAGCTGCTTTGACAATGACTAAACAGTGTGCCTATAGTGGGATCATTTTATGCAGCTAGAGAGCTGACAGAGCAGAAGACCAGTCTTGATTCTAATATTATCCATTTAGTCATATGCTCATCTTGTGCAAAGCACTCACAGATAAAAGCATTTTTAGTTACACTTGCACTAGCTAGGCTGGATCCTTCTCTGATCCATGTCTCATATATATATCTTCATTGGTTATTGATGGAAGTGCAGCAGGGCTCTCATAGGCATGAAGCAGCCAGAACACCTGTCAAACAATCCCAAACGTTCCTGCAGAGGTAGAAAAAGCAAAGACCAGTAGTAAAGCCAATAATAAAGCTTCACATCAGTATCTGTAAGCCTTGAAGTTTGGATCAAGATCCAATTAAACCAAATCCAGGTAGAAAACATGCCATGGGAAGTAAGAGATCATGATCGCTAATTCAGTGTATTGTGTGCCTGCTTGCAAAGCACTTGAGCATTTCATCACTTGTATCATGCTGTGTGAGGCTGAGGAAAGGCAGAAGCAAAGCTTTGTGTGGGTCCTGGGCAAGGTCACAAACAGCATAAAAGAGCTTCACACATTGCACTGGCAAATCTTGTGGTGCAGTCTGTGTCTCTGTGGCACCACAGTACAAGAAGGGCACCAAAATACTGGAGAGTGTCCAGGGGAGGGCACTGAGGATGGTG
Organism: Laterallus jamaicensis coturniculus; assembly: GCA_022605575.1. Taxonomy (NCBI): domain Eukaryota; kingdom Metazoa; phylum Chordata; class Aves; order Gruiformes; family Rallidae; genus Laterallus; species Laterallus jamaicensis. The sequence continues at coordinate 12,009,109 of JAKCOX010000012.1, forward strand.
AAGGGTCTGGAGAGGAAAACTTACAAGGAGATGCTGAAGTCCCTTGGTCTGCTCAGCCTGGAGAGGAGGATGCTGAGGGGACACCTCATCACAGTCTATGACCTCCTGCTGGGGGAGGGAGCAAAGGAGCAGCCACCAATCTCCCCTCTTTGGTGCTAGGGGTAGAACCTAAGGGAGCAGTAAGAAGCTGAGACAGGGACGTTTACATACACTGGATGTTACAATGTAATATAATTATTGGATATTACCATGTAATATACAATATAATATCCAATGTAATGCTCTTTCCTGAGAGGATGGTTGGGCACTGGAACAGGCTCCCCAGGGAAGTGGTCACAGCACTGACCTTTACTGAGGTCAAGAAACATCTCAGTGTTGCCCTCAGTCCCATGCTCTGACTTGGCTGGCCCTGTGTGGAGCCAGGAGTTGGACTCAATGATCCTTATGGGTCCCTTCCAACTCATGATTCTATGATTGTAGTATGGTGATTTCCAGGGAAATAGAGATGAGTGTATTTTCCCTCTCACTTGACTATGCCTTCCTAATATTTTTTTAAGAGATGATTTTTAAGTGATCGAGTTGATAAAGCTCAGTGAAGTTAGAGAAGATTTTGGTTTGGTTTAACAGCTAGAAACTTGGTATTGCTCTCCTTTCTCTGACCTGATCTCTTTCTGTCTGTATTTCTTCGTTGTTGTCCTCCTGCTATCCTCTTATTTTCTCCTCTTGATTTTTAAAAATATAAAACTTGGCAAAATGGAAATCAAAAGCAGAAAGAGAGAAGCATGTCCTGGGAATTCATGTTTTTTCAGTGCGATTCTTAGCCTGATGGTTGAGCCCCTGCATATCACTGCTGCCAAGGTGCTGCAGGGCATAAAGCTGGGGCTCCTTTGCCTTTGGCCTCACCAGCAGCCTGTCAGTCTGCAGAGCTGGCTGATAGATGAATTTCTGCTGCTTCCCCATGCTGGATGGAGGGGCAAAATGTGAATATAAAGCTTCCTCTTTGTCTGTTCCTGCATTGTGTCTGGCTGCAGCAGCACTGTGCAGTAAAGCCGTTGCTGAGCAGCAGCAATCATTCAGCAACATCCTGAAGCAGAAGGTCAGTGACAGGGTTTTGGCATTTGAAGACTTGACAAATACCTGGACGTTGTTACAAAACACCATCTCATTCAATTATTTATTTAGCTGGCTTTAAACTGACTAGTGAAACAAAAGATCTGTTTCATATCTGTTAAGCAGATATATTTCACTGGAGATGATATAAAGGTGTCCCGATGACATCAGAGCTTTGAAATATAGCTGATTTCAAATGTAAATAATACAGGAATGTTGCTTTCATGTCATGCTTGGAGAAGTAGAAACACAGCAAGATCAAAGGGGATATCAGAAATACCAGGTAAGGGTTCAAGGCATTTGGGAATGGTTCTGCAGAAACAGTATCATGGAAGACAGCTTCAGGCCAGCACGGTGTGTGGGGCAACTTGGGCGCAGTATTTCACTGCAGCGCGCTGTTTATGTAAGATGCTCTTAATACAAAGTGGTCTTGTGTTATATATTGCAGGATGGTGGGGAGGAATACATAGTCCCTGTGTTGAAGTGCAGGGCCGTGGCGGAAGGGGATGACGTGCACATACCCTCATGCTGCATTGTTTTCTTTTCCACCTTAACAATCCAGAGATAAATTGCAAGCCCCCACTGGAAAGCTGTTTCTCTGTGGAGACTGAGGGGGAAGTTGTCTACGTGAGCAGAGCTAAGCAAACAAGATAAACACTCTGAAAAGCGAACCACCTGGATCTTAGTTTCTCGTTTAGAGCTGAATTTTCAAGTCCTAAAAGCTCTGAGTAAACACAGTGCCTAGATAAACATGCTTTGAAATAACGGGTGGTTTTGTGAGCCCAGCAAAGTCTGGCAATGAGAGCTGTGAAGTGCTCCACATGCTTTTAGTGGTGGCCACTTCAGCTGAGCTGATAGCACAGACTGTGAAAGCACACATGAAATGTTGCTGTACAAGACCTTTATTTTTTTCCCTATTTTTGTGCTCTCCTGTCAAACACAACAGGTGTTTTTAAAAATGTGGAAAGCAGACATGGCCATTTCAGCCTTCTTACACTCAAATCTGCATGACATTTGGACATCTGAGATGATGCTAAAAAAATACACAGCTCTCATGCTTCTGTGTGCTTATCCCTGATTTATGGATTCTGACTCCTACCTACATCCCTGTGCTTTCTGTTTCCAATTGACCTTGCAACTCTGAGGCTACAGTCAGGCAACAGAAAACATTAAGCATGGGGATTCTTGCAATGAGTGAGGATTGAAGTGCAGTAACTGTTGTCATGGAAGAGCAGTATTTCCACCCAGTATTAAATGAGGAACATAATACAGGCAGTTAGCTGTCTTGCCATGCTTATAGATTCAGGTTATTCAGTTGCCAGTTCAAATACTTGAAATGCTGGTTGGTGTTTAATAGTCATTACTTCTGTGTGCATCTGCCTGGTGTGGTGAGCTTGTAACCACACCGTATTGTGATGAAGCGAAGCAGGAATTTGTGTGTGATTTGCATTCTAGATAATTTGGAAATCTGGCTCTTGAATTCTCAGGAATGTGTGCTTGTCCTGAATTAGTTACTCACTGCAAACAGGTGCAAAAAGGTGGGGTTCAGTGTCTTCAAGATTGGTTTCCCTCAGACACTTAAATTTACACCTGTTAGCAATGTGGTATCAATGTAGATGGCCTTTATGGATGCTGCTGAAGATCTTGACTTGTCTGAAAGTAGCAGTGTAGTTGTTAGTATGAAGAGACAACTGAATCCTGACCAGGAAGTGAAGGAATTTTTGTTGTCATTCATTTGGTTTTGAAGCTTGTAAAAAGAAAAGAATTCAACACCCTCACCTCTGGTAATGTTTGATCCATTCAAGGAGTGCAGAATGCGTATGGAAGGCGTAGTACAGGACTTGCAGGTCTGGAAAGCACAGTAGGGACCAGTGTGAGGAGCAAAGCACATGAGACTCAGTGCTGTTCCTCGATAATTTTTGGAGAAATGGATCTTACCTGTGTGCTTATTTTTCTCTTGTGCTATTTATTAACAGCCTCGTACACAGGTTTAAGATGCAGAACTACCTAGGGCAGTGCAGAACGTTATCCCCTTCCTGTCCACTGAAAAAGCTAATCATAGGCTTTCCAATTCAAGAAAACATTCTTTTTAGTAGCAATAGTTACAGAAACAGATCCTGCAAATAGCTTTCCAGGCTTCTGGAATAGTGTAAAATACAGTTGGCCAACCTAATCCAAAAGAGTCCAGATAGTGCTTTGATTTTTGTTCTTAAAAATATATCTTCATTTTTTCTCGTCTGAGTTACAGTGCCTAGTTTGTATTGCTACCACTGACAAATTCTTATTCTTTGTTTCAAACCCCCTGTTTTCTGAAGTGCAGAATTGTGTCTTACCAACTTCAATTCATGATTCACTTCCTGTTCTTTGGGCTCATAATCGAGTGTAGTAACCCCAAGAGTTTCCAAGAAATCAGTTACTAAGATAAATCCATGCTAATTTTCCTTTTTTTTTTGTGTGCAGTGCACTGAACAGGGAATTGTTAGGGAGAGTCCATCTTCCCTGAAAACCAGGTTGATTCAACTATTAAACAGCTGGTTTTGCATTTTTTTCAACCATTGTCAAAAGTGATGGGATGAGTACCAGCATTGTTCTGGCTTTTTATGAGCTCTGCCAACTCAGCTTGTAATTTTTCAGCATTATAAATATTACAGAGGATAAATTAGGTTGCTTATGTGGTCTCCTCTAGGTGAAACACCAAGTTCAATATGTGATGCAATAGACTACTTCTACTGAGAGATCTACTGTGTCATTTTATGGAGCAGATATGTTCAGAGTGCCTGCATCCATTTTTTTCTGTGTATTTATATATATAAGGGCCGAATGACAGGCACAGTGACTCTCTAAAATCTATGCTGCATTTGGTATGCAGCAAAATCTTAGGTTCATATTTGGAGGGCTTACAACAGAGCAATAATAACACTGCTAAATGTGAACAGTTCGCCCATTTCAATGTATTCATCAAAGACAGAATCAGGACATGTTGGGGTGGTTTTCAGTTCATCACCAATGAAAATACAAGATGATGTTTAGAAGGGTGGTAACCTCTTGTGAGGAAGCACTTAAGAAGCAATCTAAACCTGTAATATGACCATTAACAAAACTCAAACCTAGGTTTCTTGTGTTTTCAGGATCGTGACCCAAAGAAGTTAGGGCAGCAGAGAACAAATTTAACTGAATACAAACTCCATTTTTAAATGCTGCTAGTAAATAGTTTTGCCATGTCATTTGGATGAATGCTAATGATAAAAATACCTCTATCCAGCTTCACTAATTAACCACTAGAGATTGTTTTATTTTGAGATTCATAAAAGGCATCTGTAACCTAGTTTAAGCGCTTGTACAGGATTTGAAATAAAATGTATCATATGTTTGTGAAGGGAAGAATCTAGAATAGAGGTTTGGAGGTTTTGTTTGCCTGAGTTCAGGGTCTTGAATTGAATATTGTTTGGGGTTTTTTTTTTTAGTACAGCAGGGTCAGAGTTAAAGTACATCATGTCTTCTAGCACAGGTGGTGCTTTCAAGTGTGCCTTTACAGCCTCTTCTGCTCTAAAACCACTTAGTGGTTTGACTGCATTTGACCCAAGGGATATCTGCCTGTGAGGAGCTTGAGCTCTGTGGTCAGGGACGGGAGAAAAGGAGTTGTTATCACTCTGTGCCCCTGAGAGGTTCCCATCCTGTGTGGGAATCCTGCATTGCTTCATTGAGATGGCATAAGGATGCTTTGGGCTGTGTGATGGCACACAGCAAGGTGTGTAACCTGCAAAACAGGTCGTGTTTCCCCCGTGTCAAGATGCTGAGCACAATGCAGATAGCTATGACTATTTATAAGCTTTTGGTTATTTATATCCTCTAGAGAGCTTGTCATTGCTTTTTATATCGCCTTGATCTGTTCCACAAAATCATTTAGAACGTATTAAAATGCACTAGAAAGAGCACATCATGGTATCAAGTGATAGTATAGCTTCCAAGTTAGGCAGTCTAAAAGATGTCCAGAATGAGTCTGTTGCAGCTTCCCCCACATCCTGATACTTTATTGCCATTCCATAATGTTTTCTGTTACTTCTCCTCTTCCTTGCCCCTTCGAACCTCATTCTTTTCTTGAACCTTTGCAATTTGAATGTAACTTTTTTTTTGTATTTCTGAACCAGGATTGACAGTTCACTGTAACTGGGGCTGTGTCAGACAATGGAGAAGAGAGTCAGGACTGGCCCTCAAGGTTGAGACCACCATAATCTTAGCCCACATTTGTGGGTGTACTTGCATGTTGAATATATGTGCTTAAGGTAAAATCCCAGATGTATACCCCAAAAACCATAGGACCCAGTTCAGTGGAAAAGCAAGAGCAAAGTGGTTTTGTTCCACGTTTTTGAGTTACTATCTGTTTCTCCCCCATCAAGACAAAAAAGTGGATAACCAGTGATGACTTCATGCTGCCAGATGAGCAAAGGAGGTCAAAACTTGGTCTGCCAGCTTTTCAATGTGACAAAGTTAACTTTGCTTGCTGTCTTCATGTGGATTTCTTCGCATTCATGCAAAAGCAATTAAGGAGTTGGAAAGCAAGGAGATGGAATATATTAGCTGTATCTGAGTGCTGCAGGGATTCAGCAAGAGTACATATATTTTTGTATAAACTATGTGTGCAAGAAAAGAAATCTAATAGCATATATTCTCATCCAAAACAATGCTATCTTTATTAATAAGTGGCTGTGCAGATTGATTTTGTTACTGCAAACTGACTGAAATATGTGGATGGCTTGGTAGCAGCAGCAGGATAAGCCTGCAGCAGCAGGATAAGCCTGCAGCAGCCAGTAACACCTGAACCTCTTGGCTTTATTTGTGATGATGGTTCCTGTCAAGTTCAATTTTGGTGGAAAAGTGAGTCTCCCTTTTGGATTTACTAGCAGTGTCTTGACCTCTTCTCCCTTTTGTTGCCAAGGAGTGACAGGTGTCTGGAGCAGCTAAGTGATGTGACAGTCAGCCTGTGCTTTGTGTCAGCTGGCATTCATTAGCGTTAAAAATGACATGTGGTTTTGTACTACTTGGAAATGTGTTTATGCCTATTAATACATCCTGCTTCGCGGGCAAGATGAGGATGGGTGACTGGGTGGCTTTGCTTTGCTTTTGCCTGCTCTTGTGGTTGAGTATGTAAATGCAGGACATGTAGGCAGTTTGGAGATGTCACTTCCATAGTGCCATCGCAGGTCCCTGTTTGCCTGCTGCAGTCTGCTTCGGCAGTACCACGCTGTGCTGTGGCGGTGGGATGGCAGCCTTCCTCACCAGGAGCTCTGTGCTGCGCTCTCCTTTGCAGTGCCACTTCCCTTAGAGAGTCCATGTCCCTCCAACTGCATCGTGCACGCTGCCATACCCATCCCTGGGCTGTGCTTTCACTGTCGCTAGATCCCACAGCCGTGGCTCTGATCGGCCAGGGACACGCAGTGCTGTTACAAAGGGCATTCTGATCTTCATTCCTCCCTGGGAGCGTGTGCTTCCCTGCTTCTCACCAAGGCACTGGTGTTTGCACAGCTTCAGGATGAGCCCTTTAAGGTTAGAGATCAGCCAGATCACGTTCCTGATGTACGCAGGAGCTCTTGGATGGGAGCTGGGACAGGCTCTTCTGATAGCAGCATACACTTCAGTTCGGTGCACATGTTACTTGAGTAAGCTAATGTGGGGGCTTTTGCTTGTGCAAAAGAAACTGAAGGTAGAGCTTGGTGAAGGCCTTGAATTGATATTCATGATATCCCTAGTAATCTCATGGTGTAGCAGTTTGGGGACAGACTTGTAATCAACCTTTTTTTTTCCTTTTGGGCTCTCAGAGTATCTCTTACTCTCTCAAACATAAAGCTGGTGAAGGAAGTTGAGAAGGGTTGCTTGATCCCAAAGGCACATCTGACCAAAAAGAAAAACCCTTTCCCAGTGCAGGTCACATATTACTCGTGTGCATGAAGAAGCTGTAATATCTCAAAACCTGCAAAAACATCTGAGGCCATAGTTTTAACAGAACCTATGCACAGTTACAGGATTTTTATGGTCTGTGATTTGTGCTGGGGGAGGTTCTTTAAGAATGTGCTTTAGGCCATCTGGGCAGCAAGGAGGAACTGGGTTGTGCTAAAATACAAGATATGCCTGCAATGGAGGAACGATAAAAGGATAGCAGTGAAAGCCCTGGCAGACTTTGCTTCTCTGGAAGGAGTTACTATTTGTCAAGCAGTTCCTAATTCATGCTGAGTTGAAATAAGAAGGTGGGAGCAGTAAATCTAGGGAAAGGAGCAGGAATATGTTACCTAAAGTCAGAATAATGCTTCAAGGGATGAGAGATGTGAGAATTACTGTTCTCTTCAGATTGCCTGGTACTGCTGAAAAAGCATTTTAGGATTCTAGGGAAGACACGTGAGGAAAGCTAGAACATCATAAAATCTGGGTCAGGTTTGGAAATGAATGTGTTTGATATTGGCTTTTGGCTAGATGAAAAGTTAGCTTTGTGGGCCTTCTGTTCTTGGTGAAGAAAGGGGAGTGCACAGGTGGTCTGTGAAGGGTCGCTGTGGGGCTTGTAAAGCCCGCTTTGCAGCAGGAGGTGGTGTTTGGATAGGCACCACGTTCTCCCATTTTAACTTAGCCAGAGGAGGAGGTCTGTTGTCTCTTCAGCAGTGATGTCATGACCTTCTTTGTGTTTTTCAAAAGGATTGCACGCAAAATCATGTAACTTTTACCATATGCTTATTTGACACCTGAATACATTGCTGGTACCTGCATGGTTTCTAATGAATGATACTTGCTTCTGTGGCTGGCTTCTGCTTACCCTCAGAGTAGCTACACTGTGAAAACTACTCACAAGCATGAAGTTGTATCTCCTGGAAGCTTGATGATTCTATTTTTATTTCTCATCTGACTTTGCTCCCTATAGAGCAGGTTGTTGGATCAGTAAATGATGGTCTCCTGAGAGCTCTGCTCTTGAGAAACTCAACACAACTCCTTTGGTCATTGCCTGTCACTCTTCACATAGCTGACTGTGGTGTAATCTGAGCGTTGGTGACTGACTGGGGCTTTTTCGCTTGTGTTGACTGAGTCTTATTTTACTGGTGTGTCAGCAGGGAATCTTGCTCGTGAGAAGCCTCCAATCCCTTTAACCACAAATCTGTTACTCCTTTCTTATGAAGGAGCAAATCTATGGGTTTTTATTGTGGCCTCGAAGCAGCAGTAAATAATACGAAGAAGCTGGGTACAATAAACTCCACTCAGGGTTGTGCTTGGGCACTTGGTTAAACTCCTCATTTGCAGGGAAAGCTGCTGCGTACGCTTCCGTAGTATAAAATCCAGCAATACTCCCACATCTACTGTCACACTAAAAATAATGAAGATCGATGAAACTTTAATTACCACGCTTCTCCATTTGGAGGTATAGCTGGGAGCCACTCTGGTGGGCAGGAAATGTCTGCTCTCCTCTCTTGAACAGAAGTAATTACTGTATAATTCTAATAAATGGGGAGGAACAGACATTCACCTGCCAGGCTTCAGTTATTTTTTTCCCCCCAACTGGCATCAGTCATCATAAACTCCTGCAGTAAGTATGTATCCTGTTCCAAAAAGCAATTTTGGCAGATGACTGCCTGCTTTTAGTGGTATACGAAGAATGATACCCTAAAATAATGGCTCTTGTATTGCATTTAAATAGCTCCTGTTTCCTTTGCAGATAGGAAGTTCTCCTGACGTTGTCTTGTGGACTTTGGTACTGAGAACAATATTTTAAGGTGTAAAAATTAAATCTAGAAAACTATTATCAATGCTATCAACAAGTCAGTGCTGCTGGAGATGGTGTCAGTTTTGAGGCTTGGCCAGTTCCTCCAGTGGGTGCCTGGGTCCTGCAGCAGTGTCATCTCTTGAAAGACGTAGGCTCACTCCAAGCCAGCACTGCTACATGTCTGGCTCCTGTACTGGGAGTGGGAAGAATCCTCGTAAATCATCATCTTGTATCTTCTCCTTGAATCCTCCTTTACTGCTTAGGCAGTAAAATACAGAATCCCTTTTTATTCCATGGCTCTGCCTCACCACTGAGTCTTTCAGCTTTGAAAAATGCTGTAGCAGAAGAACATGTTTTATATTCTGTAGAAATTATGCTTGGTTTAGAGAAGTTTTAGTTGAATTATACTTGATTCATTGGGTTTGTAGCACTAGGCAGAAGATCTTCTAACTGATCAGTTAGATCAGCAGCAAAACATTGAGAAGTAAAAAAGCACCTTTTTACATTCCAGTTCTTGTTTGTTTCCAAAAATCATTAGTTCCTTGGTTTTGCCAAAGTCTTCTAGGAAGTAACATCCCTGAAAAATTATTCAGGGTAATACCAGCCTGGTTTGGGTGTGCTCTGCGGCATCATCTGAGACTAACTGCTGCTAAATCAGAGAAGAATTCCAGGCTCTGAGGCATTTTCTTAGAAATGAGCGTGCTGTTCCGTAGCACTCACAGGTTTTTTCCTTCCAGTCCTCCTAAATCCAACGTGTGTGTGGGGCTGTGCACTGCCTCAAGGTGTCTTGTCTGACCATTCATAAAAATGTTTGCTGCCTGCTGTAAAGCAGAAAGGGAACCTTGATAGCAGTCACCACAGCACTGTGTTGGGGAAGAGAAGGTGGGGGGAAGGCTAAAAACTGTATTAGTCCCAGAATGAAAACAGACTGCCAGGCTTCTCTTTAGTGCTTCAAACAGCTGGGAGTCCCGCACAGTTCCGATGGAGAATTAATAGTTTAATATGTTCTGTTAATAATCAGCTCTTTCCTGACAACCATTCTGAACTGGCTTGGATGTGCATGTCTCTCTGTCTCCCTGACATACCTTTCAAAGAGGAGCTATCTCTGTGTTTGCATTATTCTTCCCTAAACCTGTTTCCCAAACTATTTTGAAATCCCCATTGTATGAACGGCAGGAGGCTGTGCAGTTGTAGTTTGTCAGACTCGGTAATTCCCAGTGTCCCTCAGCTTTAAAAGAAACCAGTTGCTAATGAAAATTTAAAAGAAGATAGTAGAACAAGGGTATTCCAATTAATATTTCCAGTGTTTGAATTCGTGGTGGCTGTTTCCCAGAATCGGAAACAAGAATTTAATTCTTTACTGAGCTTTGTGGTGTCAGTAAAATCTTCTGGAAAACTATAGTTGGCCTTAGGACAGTAAATCTGGCGGAACCCAATCAGTTTCTGTGATGGCATGAGTGTAAAATGTTATCACTTGGTGCTGCTGAAGAGAAAGGGTAAAAAAAATCAGTGTCTTGCTCTGTCCTTTTTCCCTAGATGACAACTTCTGCAGCCATAATTGGTCTGCTTTATACAGTAATATAAAGCTTAATGTAGACTGCTGTTACTTTTAAAAGGTCAACAGTAGCTTGATGATAATGCATTTTGGTTTTTTCTAGGAAATCTGCATGTGGCTCGGGTGACATTGATTTAATGTTGGAAAGCAAAGTTCTGTTGAAAGGCATCTTGTTGGTGTATGTAAGAACCTGTTCTCAGTACTGGTTGTTTCTGTGATCACTCCTAAACCTGGAGCCACTGAAGAAAATCTACACTGTGTGCAGCTTATGCTTAGAAGCCAGAATTTACAGCAAGGTTGTTGACATGATTCTTTTTTGCCCCAGTTTCCACCTCTACCATTCATGGTTCTGACCCCTTCATCTTTGGGTGTGACTGAGTAGACAGAAATCTCCTATGGGTCAGTACAGGGAGGAGTAAAATCTGAAACTGGGCTCGGATCATTTTATTCCCGTGGCCCACTTCTCCAGCCTTTAAAAGAAAAGGGTGTCCTTGCCTTGATTCATATTTAAATAAAATAGCTGAAGCCCCTGAGTTCAGCATCAGTGTAGGTGCCTTTTTGCTGCCCAGGGTAAGTCAAATGGATTGAGCTTCAGAACCGGTGGCAGAAAGTATTCAGCAATGTCACTGGCAAACATGAACAGCCCAGGAGCAAGGCTGGAGCAAGGCCTTTGTCTAGACAAAATGGCATGGACTAAGGTGTAACTTAACTAAATGCAATCCAGTTTCACTAGGTCTTAGTTTTACTTTCTGCTGAGAACATTCCCTTACAGATGTTAAGTATTTTACTTGTGAACATAACTCTGGCTTGAAAAGATACTGCTGAGTGAGCTGACAGCTGCTGTCTCTCCCAGTCTAGAGGTTCAGTGTTGCACTTTTGGCTCCTGTGCAGGTTGGTGCTCTTTGTTGCAGAGTTAGATGCCAGTTTGGGGGCTCAACCCTCTGTATTTTTCTTTCCTTCCTCTCTTCCTTTTCTCTGTTGAGCACATGCTGACAACAGCAGTTGGCTGTGGCTTCAGGTATCAGTCCAGTTCTGGGCATAGCAGGAAAATGTCAGCTTTATAATGACAACACTTCTTACCTTTCTCAAGCCAGAACAGAAAAGGTGGTAATGTGGTTGGAGTGATCTTAGTTCTGTCTCACTTGTCCCAGTTCAAGTCACCCAGCATCCATGCAGGGGTAATAGTATATTTTTGTCAGGTATTACAGGGATTTGATTTGGGTGGATAGTTGCCTCTGGAATACAAGCTAGATGTCAGTCTCCTTTTTTTTTTTACTGGGGTGCAGGTGGCAATGATACACAGCTCTGAGGGGTTGGGATGTTTTGACAGGATTTACCAGAAACTGCTAAGCTGTTTTAACTTCTGATATCACTCTTTTCTCATGTTAATAGCTTAAGAATAAGAGGCATCTGTGACCACCACTAATGTGTGGAAACTACTTTTTGAGCTTAGATCTGGCCCCAAAGCTGTTAACTGGAATCCCAGATTTAGAAGAATATTCCTCCATGTGCCAGTCAGACCACCCTGCGTTCTAGATAAGATAAAAGGCTACAAGAAGCAGCTGCAGGATGCTGCTCACAGTATTGCTCATCCCCTGACAAGGAAAGCAGTGGCCATGTTAGGAAGGAGAGCAAGCTGAATCTGGAAAATGGATCAGGGCAGTTCCCTACTTCTTCCAAATGGCCGTGTGCTGGTCTCACATGTTATGTTGTAGAGCTACCAGCCTGCCTTTTTGATCTATTTTTAAATGTTTTCCAAAAAACACTTTATTTAGCAAAGAATATAAAAACCTACTGTACCCGCTTACTCCATAATGTGTTTCAGTGCAAAGGATTTACCCAGAACTGTTCAAAAGTGACAGCTAGGGAATGCCTGGAGGATGACATTGTCACCAGGGTGACATGGGATGTGCTGTGGGTGTTTTTTTCGTTAGGCTGAGCCTCTCTATAACCTGAGGGTCTTCAGAAATGCAGGAAACTTGAAGAGAAAGTGTCATCCTAGCTATACCTTATGGGAAGGCAGGTTCATTGTCTCATTTGTGATGGTCTTTACTGTGTTCCTCCTGGTCAGGATCAGGAGGATATCTGAACTTCAGAAGGCAGTTTTCCAGGGAGCTGTGGCTTGTGTAATGTGAACACAGGTGGAAGTGTAGTTTATGTATCAGTAGTCTTGGTGTATGCGTGTCCATCCTTCCTGTATGATAGTAAGGCATCCTTGTGCTGCAGTTGATTTTTCTCTGGAATTACTCTTGCTGGTGTACCACAGGTGATCCTTTCTTCTTCCTGTTATGTGCGTTCTGATCAGTGTGAGCTTCCCTGAAGTCAACTGGCTTTTTTTGCCTTCTCTTTCTCTCAGGACTTGTTATAAAGTTGTTAGGGATTTACCTGGTGCCTTGTATAGTTTCTTTCTATAAAATGTGAGCACTAACACTGGAGAAGCATCAGTAGTTCTCTGCTGCAATGTCAGTGCAGAGTTGAAAGGTTAGAGTTAAGTCCCCGGTTCTTTCTCAGGCCTGGCCTTCTTGGAATGAAGGCAGATTTGCTGATTGGGTTGGGGGCTCCTCTTTAAACAGCTGATGGATAAGCCCAGAAGGAAAAAGACTAGAACTCCTGCTTAAAAGAAATGAGAGAAAATAAGAAAATCTGTACTTAATTATTTTTTAAAGGTGAGAATATAGTAAAATTACTCTTACAGCTTAACAGAAATATAAGGAAATTATCTTTTAAATAGGTTATAAATTATAGATATGATATATGGTTCTTACCTTAATGTCAGATTTACAGCATGGCTTTCCACTGGAAATCTGTGGTGCATAATATAATGTATATACTGAAGTTTTTATTTGAACCTGAATAACCTGTATTGTTTGATCGTTTGTGGGTATTAAAATGGTTTACAGTAAATAGTTATCAATCACAATAAGCAACATATGTTGACACTCAATTGTAACTTTGGAGGCTCAGCGCCCACAGCAGTGTTCTGATTTAAGGAACCTGCTGCAGCTAAATTGAGCACATATACACAATTGGCTGAATTTAATTGCCTGGCTGTTTACTGTTTGGTTTTGTGGTAGCACATGAGCTCTGAGCCTCTGAAAAATGAGGTGTCCAAAGTTTTCAGCTGTTTGTCTGTCAGACACGGTGAGGTGACGTGTAGAAGGCCTTTAGAGAAAAGACTGAGAGGAAAAAAGAGTTTTAAATCGCTCCAGGGAGAGCTTCAGAAAAACAAAACCCAAACCAGCGCTCTGCTCTTTTCAAAGGGGAGGATGCAGGCAGAACTGCATGACTCTCATTAAGTTCATCTGAGTCGTGCAGCTCAAGCCCCATGCAATGTTTTGAAAATGTAGGAAATAAAAATGGTCTTTAACTAGACATCTGGGCTTCTATCCAGTTTTCCAGTGAAAACGTCTGATGCATGCTGTTAATAAAGCAGCATCCATGGGCTAAATTATTAACCTATAGAGCTCTCTGCGGAAGGCTTATAAGTCAGTTTTACTTAAAAAAACAGAACAAAGCACAAACAAAGCCAAAAACTTCTGTGCACTCTTCAGCAGCCATTGCTAACCACAAGGCTCTCTTCAAGTGTGTTAACCTTCCTCCCACCCCCAGTTTTTCAGTTGTCTCTTCCCCCCCCCCCCAAAGTTCTCACAAGGTACCCATCTGAAGTCCATGTCCTGCTTCCAATTTTTCGTGGCAGAAAGAAAGCACATTGTCTTTGCTGGTTCATTTTGGTGGGTCTCTGCATTTTGATGCTCAGAAAGTTGATGTTAGTAACTCTTTTGAAAGTTTTAATATTAAAAATTTCTCAGTAGTGAGGAAGATGATCTGATTAACTAGTGCTGTTGATGAAGGTCTTAGAGGTTTGGTTTTGCCTTCAAATACAGACAGCTACGCTGTGTGTAACTAACAGGTTATTTTTAGGATTCTAGAAATGTAACTCAGTCATTACTATACTGTAGTCTTATCTATGTTACTATTGCCTGAGTATTTTCAGTTTAACAAGGGTTCTGTTTGCCTTAATCTCATAGAAGTGTGAGAGCACAGAGGTTTGGCAAACTTCAACAGGGAGGAATTGCTAAGAATGTAATAGATAAAATGTTACTCACCTGTTTTTACATGGCTGCCTTCTGTGGCTTTTGAGGACACTGTGATCTAACAGCTTACCTGTGATACCTGTAATTTTGGCAAGCTGGTGGCAATGCAAGGAGAGCAAGCTACGAGAATACCTCTGTAGTGGCCGTGGGCAAGCAGGAGCACTCTCAGCCATGAGAAATATCCTGTAGTATTCTTTTCTAACATACTTCCATGTAGTTTTGTTGTGTAGTGTTGTGGCTTTTTTAAACTAGCCAAGGTAAAAAGGTACACTTGTGCAGCATTGGATTTGCTTCAAGATACGTGGTTCATCTTTGTAAGACATTGGGAGCTGCTGGTTTTGACCGTGAGTCCAGCACTGTGTTGGGTTGTACCAGAACCTGATGATTTCTGCTTTACTAGTAATTACTTTGAGAGGTTTTAAAATTTCCATATAAGGCAAAGCATGGGCTACATGTTATCTTAGAGGCCTTGACATTGAATGCAATTAAAAACTGTTAACTACCAATTTATTTTTTTTTATTCTTCTATTAAATCTTGAAGAAAATGAACACAGGAGTTCTGTGTATTTTGTTTTAAAGATGATTTAACCTGCAGATTTATCTGTAAGAATGAATCCGAGTTGATTTTACATTTCTGTGGTATGCATACGTATGAAACTGATGTTTTCTGTGCAGGTGCTCTGGGTTTTGTTTTTAATCATAGAAAATTGACAGTTCCCAGTGCTCTAAAGTAGGCCAATAAACGCATCTCTTCAGAGAAGTGCTCTGTTACATAAAAACTTTTCCAATCGTAGCACCCTGGCAACTCCTCCCTTCCTTAAATCTTTGGTTGCATCTCTAATACTGGGCAGAAGAAAAAAGCTTTTATAGAATACAACCTGGTTCCTCACATGCTTTATGTTTCAGTATCTGAGCTTGAAGTCTGGAAACATGTAAAGCAGTTCCAGGGGCAGGCCAGTGATTTCAGCTGAAGGTTGAAATAACTTGTGCTCTGTTTTACCAGCATGAAAAATATTTTGACCCCCAAAGAGGGCATGTTGATTGTAGGGTAATTGAGTTTATTAAAATCCAGCTGCTGTAGCTTTTACTTCAGAAAATATTTCCTAACTTGTCAAATCCTCTTCCCTTCAAGAAGGAAATAGTCAGAAGCCTTCAATTAGGACATGGCAGTATCTGAACAAAAGGAACATCTGTTGAGGCTAGAACCTGGTACTCATAAGACAAGGTAGAGAATAGCTCCCTGGGAAGGGCTGAAGGTGCCAAGGACCAAACATTTGTGTATCAGCCCCTTGGAAGGGTGTCCCAGCATGGTGCAGACCAGAAATTGACTGTTGTCACCCACAGAGTGCTTCAAGGCTGGGGCTCTTCCTTAGTGTGTTGTTTTCTGATTTGAGGCGGGGGTGGGTGGGGATGGGGACAGATGGATGACACGCCTTTGCATGGCAATTTTTGAAGGTTGAGATGACTGCAAGTAACCACTTGCCATCTTAAAAGTACCAGAAAACCTAGTATTAGGGCAGTGAAAATGGCTTGTATAGTGTTTCTGGGGATCAAAAAAGATTAAAAGATGAGTTTGGGGTTAAAAGCATTAATTTAATAACTTACCTGGAAAATGCTAAGGCCACTAAGGGTAGAAGATCCCACATGTAAGTTCTGGGTATGTTTCCCCAGAAGTGGTTGGACGTGGCTGTATGTGGTGGCACATTCGCTGTTGTTAGAATTGAACAAGTGAGACAGATCGCAGTGTGAAGTCGTTTAAAGTTTCTGCTAATATTCGAGTAGTCCCCCCACCTTTCAACCTTCAGGGCTGAAATCCCCAAGGAGCGAAGTGAAGGTTATTCCTGACATCCTCTTTCTCCTCTTATAGTCATCCAAACTATAAACAAATGTTCCCTTGCCTGCCATGTGGGCTTGCCTGTGCAAGGAAGTTACAGTGGTTTAACTGTGATGTGATTGTAAATCCACTTAAATTGGTTCCAAATGGTCTGTGAGCACTCTAAGCCTGATTTAAACTGAAATGATAGTCTGGATCGTTTGTTCCACAGACTTAAAACCTGCATTTTAAATTAATGGAGTTGATTATTGTGCTGCAGTATGGAAGACATAATCTTGAATGAAACATTAAGTCACTGTCTGTTGTGATATCCTATTTGGAGACGAAATGACTCTTTCTGTGAAGGTACTTTTGAGTGACTGGAGGCTGGCAGAGCCCCATGTGATACGGGGCTTGTTTGCTTTGTTTCATTCCAGGTGGGTCTCCAGTCTCTCTTGGGGGAGCAATAGCTGTGCTGTAGGGTTAGTTTTTTTCAGTCTTTCCCAGAGTTGACCAGGCCTGTGGATGTGGACTGGCTGGTGTCCATACTGCCCCATGTCACCACCTGGAGGAACAGCAGGTTAAGCGTACTCTTTGTACTTGGTCTGAGTAGACAAACTAAGTGGGTTTTGTTTTGTTTTAAAAAAAACTTTCATGTGCTGGAAAGAATGAGGTCTGTGTTACAGCATTAGTGAGGTCTCATGTTGTGGATATAGGGCGGGATAAGAGCATATTTGAGGGTACTAAGCCTGCCAAGATAGCTTGAAGGACTGCATGGGGTGAGGGTGCCAGATTTCAGACTTGCTGTGGCCCATATGCAGTGAAAGACATTTCATACCTTAAATGCTTTTGCCAGTGAAGCAATATTTCTGATGCCTAGATTAAAAGACTACTTCTCTTACCTCTTAGCAGCATTGTTTAGATCAAGTATTTTTTCTCCTATTCTAGCCTGAAAACATCTGTAGGTGATCTGGGATGCCATTCTGTTTCACATACATTGGTCATCAGCCCTATTAGGCAAAAAAACCCAACAAACAACTGTTGTTACCCAGATATTCAATATTGCTTGTTTACCTGATGGTCAAGTTGTTGTAATTTGAGGAGAGTCATTCCCTCAACCTTACTTGATTCACTGGTGTCCCATTAATAATGTTCCTTCTCCTTGATAGCTCGGTAGGTCCTAAGCAGTACACCTGTCAAGTACTGCTCTAGCTTTCTGCCTTCTGTAGGGGCTTGTGCTTGAGCTTAGTGTTTTGAAACCTACCCAAAACTCTTTGTCACGGGGGGTTGGGTTGCAGGATGCTTACAGGGGATTCTGAGGAAAGCACCAAGGAATAGAGATCCTGCAAGTGGCTATGTAGGCAAGGCAAGGAGACTTGGAAGGAGATGGGTATTTGCAGTGTGAGTACGTGGCAGTTACGTGGTTCATACTCTTCGCTAGGGCTTGGCATGCACACACTGTTAAAGATGGGAACTAGGTGGGATGAGGCATTGGCCAGAATGGTTGCAACTCTTCTGATACTCGTGCAAAGTCAGTGTCTGCAGTTCTTTCTGGAGTTGAGATGCTGCTTCAGAGCTGAGTGCTTTCTACAGTAAGATCTTATGAGGACTGTTATGTGCTTCTTAGGAGAATAGAAGCAGTAATGGATGACTTGCACAGAAGTCTACCCATACAGCTGATGGCTCTTATTTCCTGGTTTCCTTCCATGCACTGTATGTATTAGGTCTTTTTAAAGTCTTAGTGTATCTCAGCTCGGATGTTAAATTGTTACATCCTGCACCACCTACTTTTTTTTCCAAGATCTGTGCTGTTCTGATGTAGAATGAGGGGACAATGTGCCAGGTGGAAAACGGTAACTATGATTTGGTTTGACAAAATTCCTTATAATATCTGGATCCTGGAGAGGAGAATGTCTTTCTGATCCTCTGCTGTGTTCTGAAGAGTTCACTATGAGGCAATAAATTTACATCTCCTCTGCATTTAATTAATTTGACTTGCAAATGGAAAACATTTATTTATCCCTTTTTGCACTTTTTAGGTGCTTTTCTGCACCTGAAGCACACTTACTTTTGGAGCAGCAGAAGGGACTTGCACAGCAGCTGATCATGCTGCTTTCATAGAATCGTTATGGTTGGAAAAGACCTCAAAGATCATGTAGTCCAACCATCACCCTACTACCTATATTACTCACTAAATTAAAGTCTTAAGTGCCTTGTCTAACCTTCCCTTGAACACTGTCAGGGACGGTGACTCCACCACTTGCCCAGGCAGCCGGCTCCAATGCCTAACCTATCAAGTGAATCGTGTGGTCGAGTGAATTGGGGTGTGGATGCTTTCTGTGTGTTTGCCTGTCTGCTGCTGTTGGCTCTAGAAAAAGTAAGCAAATGCTCATGCCCTTAGCTGTAGGAGTTTGTGGGAATTCTGCTCAGGATATCAGTTCTTTTTGTTTCTGAAATAGCTTTGGAGTCTTGTCCAGACAGTGTTTTCACAGTTTATACATAATTGCCTGATTTTCAGGTAAGTTTGTGGCTAGTTTTTCTTCATAATTTTTTCTTGTATGTTGGGTAGAGGCTGACAAATAATCATCATTCTCAGAGTTGCTACTTAAAGTCTTGCCTAACCTCAAACTTTACCTGTAGATTACCCTGTGATGTTGCCTCAGGGCCATCTCAGACTTCCATTGCGCATAATCCCTCATTTCACTATAGAATCTGGAGGTATATCATTGCCTTGTGTTCAGAGGCAATGTGCTGGTCATTTGTTGTAGATGGCTTTCCCAGCAGGCAGGTGATGGTGTGAGTTAGCTTGCTCTGGTTGAACACTCATCTACAAAGTGCTGTGAAGCGCACAACTCTCCTGTAGCTAACATCATGGTCTGCCATAGTGTCTCTGTTACTTTCCAGCTGTTTTAGGAGAGTCATTCATAAAAAGCAGCTGTCCCCACTGTTTGCTTGGAGTGAGCAAGCGTATGGTACCCTCCCAGAGCCACAGATTAAATCTTGGATCAAATTCAGCAGTTAGAGAAATGCGTTGCTCCTGTCCATGAACCTCCAGGTTTTTCACATCCACGGTGTTTTCCCTGGCTGCTTTGATTTGGCTGTGTATGCAGTGCTGTCAGAAGGTGCAGGGGTGCTTTCAAGGCACACCAAGAATTGCTTTGTGGGTATGGGGGAAAGCAAGCCAATCGCTTTCCAAAAGAAGCTCAAAAACCATTTCTTTGAGAAGTATATCAATAAGTAATTTACCAGTGAAATGGTGGCACGTGCTTACAGTGTGCTGCATATTTTGGCAAAAGATGTTTAGGATTAAAGTCTTTCAGCTTTTGCCAGTTTGTAAAGAAACAAAATTAGACTTAAATTACCAATACTGCGTGTGTTTTCCACAGGAGGAGTGGCAAGGAGAGCAGGGGAAAGACCTTCTTCTGAATAGATCCTGGAGCCTTTAGGGATGGGGTAACATGCTTAAAAACAGCTGCATAAGAAGAAAACAGTAAACCCTCTGTATTTTTAGATTGTCCCACTGATCAAGGGAATGAATGATTGTATCTATAAAAATGGAAGAAATGTAAGATAAGTACTAGGGAGCTTTTTAGATGGCATGGTGTGTCCCAGTAGTTTTGGGCTAGCATGGTGTCTGTGCTGCTGTGCTAATAGGCAGTAATGAGAAGTGAGGGTGGCTCCTGGGATTACTGCTGCAAGGGTTTACTCTGGTCAGGATGACAGAGGAAGACGAGCTGCAGTTTTTGTAGTGGTCTGGCTTTTCTGTTGCTAATTTTGCTATTTTCCTTGGGTTCCAAGCTGTCAGAAAACTTTTAGATAAACTTCCTGGATAAAAGTAGCTTAATGCAAGGGCTTACACAGACTGAATTTTATTTCATAAGGGGAAAGGGGGAGGGAAATGGACTTGCAAGAAAAACCTTGGCAGTTCATGTAGCCATAATAGGGAACCCTAAGGGGACTGCGGTTCCAGACCTAAAATGACCTTGCTGCAGAACTGTTCCTATTACGCTTAATTCAGCAGCCTGCAGAAGGATTCCTTTATGTGGTGACAAGGAAAGCAGAATCTGTGAACCTACATTTGTAAGTGTAACATTAGGGACTTCTGTAAATGAAAGAAAGAAGGGAAAGGATTGAAGTCAAACGTCCTGTAAAATAGGAGCTGAATAGTGACAGTCAGGGTCTCAGTCACCGCCAGCTTTATTCAGTCAGTACTGGGAATGCATTTGGTCCTTGGAAATCTTAAAATAGTTTTGGTTACTGTAAGACATTGCTGAGGCTCATATCCAAAAAATAAGAATGCAGCTCTGAATTTTGGCTACGTTAATGGATGTCGATCTCCTTATCGCTTTGTAACCTAGTGTAACCTTTGTACCATATGTAAACACACATATGGAGGTATAAGTGAATGCATTTCTATGTGGGTTGTGAACTGTCTGCTTCACTTTTATAGATATATATATATATAGGCTAAATGGAAACCACCAACTACACAATGCTATGGGAAGGAGCAAACTAAGAGCAAAAGCAGTACTGCTTTCTTAATTACAGTGTCCTATATAGAATCACTAGATAGGAAAAAACCTTTGAGATCAAGTCCAACCATACCTGTTCTCCACTAAACCATATCCCTGAGCACCTCGTCTACCTGGCTTTTAAATACATCCAGGATTGGTGACCCAACCACCTCCCTGGGCAGCTTGTTCCAATGCCTGGAAATTATATACATGCACACACATATATATTACACACACAGAGTCCTTTTTGTAGTTCACTTCTGTCTTGCTCCATCCTGATAAACCCCTTAAGGGTTAGTGCATCCAGATGCAAAGAAATCTTTACTATGTGTTCCTGTGTCTTTGCGATGCCATCACAGGGTAATACATGAATGAGGTCTGGGTCTGGGATTTTGGTTTTTTCAGCTGACTGGATGTGTAGACAGTATTGTGATTTCAGAGGAACTGAGTGCTTGTTAGTCACTTCAGGGCATGTACATAGATGCATGGGACAGGAAGTGTGTGTTCCGAACGTGATGGGACCCGGTGTATTCCACAGAGATACAGCTCCACATGGGTACAGGATCCCAAATGTGGGTACGTAGATACTGGGTTTTGATGTTTCCACTTTCCCCTTACCAAATGAATGCTTTTTACTTTTTTCTTTTTTCCCTTTTTTTGGCTTTTTTTCTTTGTTTTCTCACTTTCTCTTTTTTACTTTTTTCTTTTGTGTTGTGAGCTAATTTCTGGGGCCAGGTTTGTGTTAGGATATCTGGTCTCTGTATGGTCTTGTTTTGGTATGAGGTGTTGAAATGCTTTGTTGTTAGAGGGCAGTGGTGATGTGCTTTATTCAGGCCGCAGCGAGCCCTAGTGCACATCCCAGGTGTGAAGAGCCTTGGTGGGTTTAGCCTTGCTTATAACTTGTGGTATTCTCAGGCTTTGCTCATGGAGCACTGTGGTTTTTTGGCTTTCCTTCTGCTTAGACATTGGGTGCCAGACTTGCTGGCCCAGTGATCATTTCTGTAGCCATTTGTGGGCTTCCTTCCCTTTTGTTGCCCTTACTTGGGTAATAGCAGTAGCATCCCCTTTTCCACAGTTCCCTAATTTCCTATTTCAAAATACAAGCTTTTCTTGCTTTCTGGCATGGTTTTTGTTACTGGATTCTAAGTGCTTAGCAAAATTTCAGGCAGATAACTACCCAAAGCAGGTGATGTTTCCTCACCTATTAATACAAATAGTTAAACGTGTCTATTTTTTTATCCATTTATTTCAGCATGAGAGAACAAATTAGGAGTAACAGACCCAAAGCACTTATTTTACTTTATCATTGGTTAAAGATACTACTTAGCTTCAGAAAAGCCAGCAGGTCATTTAAAACCATGTAATAGCATGTCCTTATCTTTGTGTGCGAGATGTGGGTCAATTACACAGTTGTGAAAGTTGTATCAAGACCAGTCTGGAGTGATTACATGCTGAGGAGATACCGTAAATTCTTATTAATGCATTCCAAGCTATTAATAGTCATATTGTGCCGCTTAGTTTCCCAGCGGTGTGGTAGTACTCAGGGGTAAAGTTGTTGATTGGGCAAATCTGTGAGGCAAAAAAATCCCAATTTCACATTAGTGACTTGGCTCCAACACTGCAGTCGCTGCTGCTGTGTGCATGGACACATCTTCCACACTATGGGTAAATGTCCTTCATAGCTACTCTCATTTTGTTTAAAAAAAAAAGGTTGTTATGATTGGTGTTTATTTTGTAGAAGGCGGCTGATGGCACTGGGAGTTCATACAGTACAAGCTTGGCAGTGGGGTATCCTGGCATTGTCAGGACAACCGATGGGTAGCTTCGCAGCATCATCAGTCTTGATAGTCTTCTACTGGCTGTGGTTTTGGACCCTCTTGACTATGTGGGTGTGCTGAAAATGTATCCTGATGGGGCGTCACTGAACTGTACTGAGCTGTGTTGTTTCCTGACCTGTTTTTTGAGAAGTTGGCACGTGAGTCTGTCACCTCTAAAGTTATGACATAGATACATGATGAGACAATCCTAGTGTAGCAGTGTTAGCTTTCCTGACACTCCAGAAAACTTAGGGTTGAAAAATAAATTCAGAATAGAGTTGACTCTATGGGTAAAAGGGAATTTCCTGAGGAACTGCGAAGTTTAACCATGTCTTTTGGCAAGTATATCTGCCCTGTAGCGACACAGGCCATTTCTAATCACATTATCGCAGGCTTGCTTCTGCAGCAATTAATGTGCTGGAGAAATATGAAATCCCTGGAACACTTCACTCCAAAACAGCTGGAGAAATATCCTACCCTTTCTCTACTTGGCTTCATAAGATAATGCAGATTACAGCTCTCTTAAATTTGTTCTAATGGGCTGTGTGTTCATTTTACTAGTGACGTAAATGTTAAGTGCTTAACTTGATGTATTGATTGGATGTTGATGTAACTCCAGAAGAACAAAAAAAAACCCACCACCCCCTTGTGGAAAAAAAGGAGTTTGCATGGCATGCTATGTTTTGTTGGGCTGCTGTAAACACATTAATTGGTATATCAGGGCCAAATGCTGCTGGAAGAGGTGATCTTCTCATGGCTTAATGGCTTGGTCTTTTATATACTGCATAGTTATCTGCAGATGAGCTGGGTCTGTTCAGCTTGGAAATAAGAAGACTTAGGGGGGACCTAATTAGTGTTTACAAATATCTTAGACATGGGTGGCAGGGGGAATTGGCCAGCCCCTTTTCAGTGGTCTGTGGGGACAGGACTAGGGGCAATGGCTGTAAGCTGGAGCACAGGAAGTTCCACACCAACATGCGGAAGAACTTCTTCACAGTGAGGGTGACGGAGCCCTGGGACAGGCTGCCCAGGGAGGTGGTGGAGTCTCCTTCTCTGGAGATATTCAAGTCTCGTCTGGACGCCTATCTATGTAATATGAGCTAGGGAGCCTGCTTTGGCAGGGGGGTTGGACCCGAAGATCTCTTGAGGTCCCTTCCAACCCCTAAGATTCTGTGATTCTGTGAGATGTGGTGTCTTCCTACAGTGCTAAAAACTGCTGGAGCAAGAGCCATGATTGTTATCTAATCGTAACCACTGAGAAGAAAAACAGAGGTTGGCTAATTGTTATTTAATTTTAAAGTTTTCAGAATTTTTCTGAGGATTTCAACTGTAGGAATTACTGGTCTGTGTAACTGCATGGTGATGTTCCTCTTGGCCCTCATGCCTCTCCCTTCTGCTTTGTGCTTGCTTCCCTGGTTGACTGTTACACATATGCATTGGAGAAGCGACATCAGCAGTCAGTTGGATAAAGAGGTGGAGTGTGGAAATAGTGTCTGTAAGGAAGAAATCAAATCTTCTGCATGTGCCTCTTCTAAGATGAAGCTGCTAAACCTGTGCTCTTTAGCATGCTGCAGCATAAACTGTGTGTCTGTGGTCAGCTAAAGAAGGAATAACAGCTGTTCAAGCTTATTTAATACATTAGCATTTACAGCCAGGAAATCTCTATTCTGTTGATTGCTTTGATACATATTTATCCAACCAAGCTTTGCAGTAAATGCATAGGGGGGTTTTAATGAGACAAAAGCGGCACAAAACTTTCGAAATAATTATGAACACTGGCAGGGAAGACTTGAGGTGAGCTTTAAGCTTAAATAGCCACTTGTTTGGGGTGCCCAGGCCTAGAGCAAATGCTTTCTGACTTAAAAAATATTGATCTGTTTTCAGCGAAGAGTTAATAAACTGCGTGGGGAATAAAAGGAGCAGGGGAAATATGCCTCGGCAAATCAAGCGAGTCTCAGGCAGCCATGCCTACGCTGTCAAATCTGATTAGGAAGAGTCTTTACCCATATTATAAAATTGGTGCTGCACATTCTCTAATGAAGGGACTATTTTAAGGCTCTGTGCATTTGGGCGGGAGTAAGAGCCTGGCGTTGAGAGAGACATCTGTAATGAGAGATTTTTAATCAGGATACATTATTAATGAACTGCACAGGAGACACACCAACCTGCCTGATCAGGCAAACTGTAAATGAGCCTGTTTGGTAAGAACATGCAAAATCTGTGTGTGCTGAGAGAGGATATTTTGAGAATTTAACTCATTTCTGAATAGTAAAGGCATCCAGTCTGGCTATAATTGGTGCCTGTGGCAATTGTTGATACCTTGACTACATTAGCTTTCTGTGCCCTTTAGCAGAATTGGGAAAACATTTCTAGTACTCGTTAAGCTGTCTATTATCAAGACATCATAAATATACATGTTTAGAATAGATGATTTGCTGTCCCAGTGCCTTAGAGCACTTAAATAAATTAGTTCCTACTATTTCAGGCTTTAATATTGAGGTAATTATGCATGAAGCAATAATGCAATTAAAATTGCCTTCCAACTTGCTCAAGTGGGAATATTTTTTTGAAAATAATGCTTGATCTTTTCTCAAAATATGCTCTAGAGCAGGTGGATGGGCTGTGTGGCTCAAAACAGCAGTGAGGGACTGGTTTACCTCAAGATCCTCAGTTTGCCTGCAGCTCAAGTCAATATTAACCAAGCTTTACCATCTGTTGGCTTTTCTTGACCTCTGGAAGGAGGCAGCAGTCTGATTTATTTTTTCAATTATTTTTTTATTCTCCCCCTCCCTTCCCGATCAGCAAAGTGCCCCCATCACTGCTGGCACCGAGCTCTTCAGCAGTGGGGTTACTTGAAGAATGGAAACACGGGCTGGTTTTCAGTTTGCGGCACGTTCTGCTTTCTTTGGGTCCAATACCTGTGGGTTTCAGATCTTTGCAGTATCTGCCCTGGTAAAGCACAGCAATATCTCAGCCCAGGTTTCAGCCCTGGGTCTGAATTTCTTTACATTTAAATTCGACCTTGTTGTTACTTGGAAGAAAAATAGGTATTTTGTAGCTGAGTTCCAAATAAGCTTTTCCAGTTTTTTGGCAGCCAGGTAATAGTTAAAGTAAAAAGGTTTCCTTTTTTTTTTCCAGCTAGAAAAGCAGTTTAATAACTTTGGGTCCATTTGTTCATAGCAGTATTGGAGTTGAGCCCTGTAAACCCCTGGAGCTTGGCAGGCCAGGCAGACTTGGCAAGTTTTCCTACCAGCTTACCAAGTCTGAGTCAAGCATGGATTGTTGCAACTTCAGATATATTTAGTATGTTTTGTTAGCAGGAGCCCTGATGTAGAGGGGTTGTTTGTTTGCATTTTTTTCTGTGTTGACTTTAAAGAATACCATGTTCTCTCTATAAACAGGTGGCTCTTAACCATGCGTGACAGTGTTTTACTTGTGTTAAATTAAAAATAAATGTATATTTTATGCAAAGTATGTAATTTACTCTTGGTATTAAGATACTGAGGAAATAGACAATGTTTTTCCTGTTGATTGTCATTTGATAGTGTGAATCTCTGGGAAAGACAAGCACAGTTGTCATTTTTTGGTCCATCAGAACTGTAAAACCTTTTGCCCTCTGTTTGGAGCATGTTGGGCACGCAGACTTGCATAAGCATTGGGAATGTTCTCATTCCTAATTTTTTCCAAAAGAAAAATAATCCAAATTTGGTTTATAAAAGATCAGAACATTGAACTTGCTGAATGCTAATTCTTGCCCATCTAAACCATAGCAGCCTTCGAATAATGAGGAAACTTCTGTAGGAAATTCCTTCAGTGCTGAAAGATGCTGTAGAAGACTAAAGGTAGTGACACCCGGGTATCCATTTAACAGGGTGGCATGTGATTGATCTCAAAGCAGCTTTAGGAAGGTCTTGAATGAATTTTGCATCACAACTTTGAGGTGGGGGGGAACTCTGAGTAGATAGAATTGGGTTCTTGGTAGGATATTTTTCACTTACTCTTTGACTGTCTGCTGTGTTGTAATGCATGCTAACAGCTTTGCTTTTCTTGAGTTTTATGAGATTGCTTCTTCACTACTTTACTGCTAGTATTTTTGTTTGGAAATGGGAGTCTGATATGTTAACCTGGTTTGGGGCTTTTGTTCTAGCCACAGGCCAGCTACAGAACGTCTGGCTGCTTTGTTTTACCCTCTTGATAGAAAATGAGAAATGTCCGTTGCTGGAGAACTAGTTGTTGGAGGTTATGGTTTCAGAAAGCAATGGTTTCCTAAGTAACATGAGCCAATGTCATAAAAGGCCTCAACATTTACTACCAAAACTTTGAGGTTTGCTTTGCCCAGTGGGATCTAGAAAACCGAGCAGAGCATAGGTTGAGGTTTCTAGCTCAGCAGACAGGCTTCTGATCTGTGAGCCATTTATGTTTTCATGGCTTGCTGCCCTCATTTATGAATTGCAGTTAATTGCAAGAAGCCTGGAGATGATGAATGCCTAGATCATCATGGCTAAAAATCTGGGAGTGTTCTTGCTTGAAAGCTCTGTTTCTTCCTAAGAGAAGGAACCTTCAAATTTCTTACCTGAGAGCCCCAGATTAAAAGTGGCTTCTTTTTGGGACCTCAGGCTTTCATATTTTCATTTGAGGAGCTGAGGTATCCAACTACTCGAAATACTCCCAAGTGTGAGCGTGAGACTGGGCAGTATGCTACTTTGGACCACTAATTGAGTCCTTGGAGCGAGATTAAGAGTGATCATTCAAGGTATCAGTAAAGTAGAAGTGATAAGAAAAGTTGATGTGGAATGTATCTTCCTTTTGTCCTTTTTCTGGAGAGAGATAGAGATATGAACACTAAAATGCTTATTTAATTTTAACTAATGCGTGATTGACAATATGGAAGAAATAGGAAATTGGAGAAATATTTTGCAGTTTATACTAGGTTGATGAATTTCAACCAAAATGGAACGGAACTGCTGGCCCTAAAGCAAGCTTACAAGGGCATTTCTGAACTATCCTGCAAGCACAGCATCAGGTATAGGAAAGGATAAACTTCAGAACAATGCAGGGTGAAATCCATAGGCTCTCCTGGCTAGAAAGAGCAGCTGAAGGCTTAAAAAATTTTAAGATATAAGTTTCAATAGCTGTCTTACTCTGCAAGGTAAATCTATAAGCAAACAAGTTGAGATTAGTGTCATTTGTGTAGAGTGCTGCACATGGGACATATCCCCATGCAGCGCTACAGGCTTGGAAGAGACTGGCTGGAGACCTGTCAGGCAGAGAAGGACCTGGGACTGTTGGTTGACTGCAGGCTGAATGTGAGTCAGCAGTGTGGCCAGGAAGGCCAATGGCATCCTGGCTTGTATCAGAAATAGTGTGGCCAGTAGGTCCAGGGAAGTGATTGTGCCCCTGTACTCAGCATTGGTGAGGCCGCACCTCTAGTACTGTGTCCAGTTCTGGCCCCCTCATCATAAGAAAGACATTGAGATCCTCGAGTGAGTCCAGAGAAGGGCAACCAGGTTGGGGAAGGGGCTGGAGGGCACATCATATGAGGAATGGCTGAGGGAGCTGGGGATGTTTAGTCTGGAGAAGAGGAGGAGACCTTATCACCACCTACAATTACCTGAAGGGAGGTTGTAGAGAAGTGGGTGATGGTCTCTTCAGCCAGGTGACAGGTGATAGGACAAGGGGAATGGACTCAAGCTGCACCAGGGCAGGTTCAGATTAGATATTAGAAAAAAAAAAATTACTGAAAGAGTTGTCAGGCCTGGAACAGGCTGCCCAGGGAGGGGGTTGAGTCACCTTCCCTGGATGTGTTTAAAAGACGGATAGATGAGGTGCTCAGGGATATGGTTTAGCATAGGATGGGAACGGTTGGACTTGATCTTAAAAGTCTTTTCCAACCTTGTGATTCTGTGATTGCTTCGCACTTGAAGAGTGAGAATGCCTGAGAGTGATGATTAAACAAGAATGGTGATGTAACAGTGTAAGTAGTTTTAGATGGTCAGAGTTCAACTAACCTGGTCTCTGATGTTCTGTGACCAGTGGTAGTTCTCTGGAATACTCATCTGATCTCCCAACTTTCCTTCCATGACTTCTTTCTAATTGCTTTCAGCATCCACGGCATCGCCTGGCAGGCGGTTCCATAGATTGACTGTGTATTGTATGGAAACATTGCATTTCGCTTCTCTTCATGCAGCCTGCTCGTGTGCAGCAGTGCCTGTTTGAACAGCTATTTGTTACATTGACAATGTTGTAAATACTTTCATCTTGCCTTAAGCTGCCTCTGTCCCACGCCGAAGAGTCTTGGTCTGTTTAGATACTGCATCTGTGAAAACAGTTGTAGGTCTTGGTGCCATCCTGTTGCCTTCTCTTTTCCTAATTGCTCTGTGTCTCTTCTGGGTGGGAGTGGAGAAGAGATCAGATGACGTGCTGTTAACTAATTGTGATCTGAGGTACTTTGCACAAGAGAGAATAGATGATGCTGGTAGGAGTGCTGCTCTGTGTGAGTGACAAGGTGGTATCAGGAAAGATGCCTGGCAGTGAAAAGGGAATGGGCACAGGCATCACTTGAACTTGTAAATGCAAAACATAGCATGTGGAAAAGGACTGGGGAGGGAGGTGTTCCCACACATGATGTTGAATTAATTTGGAACAAGTGCCAAGGCACAGTGGGGATTTTAAAAGGGACTGTGGTCACAAATTCACAGAAATCCTTTGTTATCTTTTAAGTCTGGTGATTCACACACAAACTGTTTCAGGAGGCCCTTAAACAGCTGATTACTCTTCCAGTTTGCAGTTTACTTGAGAAAAGATAATTCTTTCCCTTCTTTCTTATATTCTTTCCTAAGCTGCTTTCAATGCCCGCTGACAGGAAAACTTTGTTCCAACCCAGTAAAGCAGTTCTCCCTTCAAAAAGCTGCTTAAACAATTAGGCACTAGGGAGCTAGATCCAAGGAAATGCTGCAAAGTTCACCTACGCACTGCAGCTCACTGCAGCTTCCAGGAAGTGGGCATTACAGAATCCTCTCAGTTGGAAGGCAGCTTGGAGGCCATCTAGTCCATCCTCTTCCTTAAAGTAGGGTGGAACCTGAATTCAAACCAGGTTGCTTAAGGCTTGAATGGGTTTTGTAAACTTGTGAAAGGATGGAGGATTCACGTCCTCTTTGGACAATCTCCTGCAAAGTTTAATTATTAAATTGTTAGCTTATTAAATACATTGCTATGTTTGCATCATGTGACTGGTAAGTTGGTATCGCTGCAGTTCTGGGACTAAAAATAGGACACAAGTCAAGCAGAGCATCCATCAAAACACACTTACCTTGAAAATTCAGGTCTTTGCCAGCCATGATGGAAATAGCACTGGCTTCTGTCTTCAAGCATCTTAATTTGCCAGCATTGAGGATTTGGAAATGGTTTGAGGCTATTTATTTTTTTTAGACTAATGATGCAAATACAGCAAATTGCTCCATCACCTGAGTATTTTATTTTAAATAAGCAGTACTCCTAAAGCTGCTTCCTAAAGCTGTTCAAGATGCAAGACTTTAGAAGAGAATAACTGCCTTGCAGTGCTGTTAATTATTTTTAAGGCATGACAAGCAGCTGTTCCAGGTGGTGGTCTGTGTTCCACATCCTTCCCCTCTGCTGTAAATGGAAACATGTACTGCACAAAAAATCTAAAGCTTTTTCTAACTTGTCTTTGTTTCAGCTTTGGTTTGCTTTCGTTAATGGATTTTCTGGACAGATCTTGTTTGAGCGGTGGTGCATTGGTCTGTATAACGTGGTAAGTGCTGCATGCTTCACCTTGACAGTGCTTGGGACTTGTGTGTTATTTTGTTGTGTCCTGTTTCTCACAGGTAGCTGTCTTGGATGTATGTCAGGAAAAGTTTGTTTTGTAAAAGCCATTTTGAATCCACTGTGAGGTAGATAAAAACACCATCCAAAACTGAATTTTTAATCGCTATTTGGGAAAAAGCCTTGAAAATAAACATCTTTGGCCTAATACACAACGCTCTGCAGCTTCTAGATGGAATTTAATTTCCTCTTTGTAAGCAATTTCCATCTTTTGTACTGAAGATTGCACTGACTGTCCCTGTTCAAAACAGATACAGAGCCACAATCATTGAGGGTTGCTTTTACTGTTGTTTTTTTTTCCCCAGACCCCGTAATGGTTAGCTGCCCAAGGAAGTGTCATGCAGGTGCTTTGTGTTGACTCATGTGTCGTTGTGTACAGAATGGGAAGCAGCATAACTGTGTCATTGGCATTTTTCACTTGAACAAAGATGTGTCAGTCCGGAAGTGGTTTCTCACTTTACTGTGCTCTGCAGAGTTGCCACGCTGTGCCATGTTTTTCAATCACTTTATTCAGTAACAATGATTAAAATCTGGGAGATCTCTGAGGCCAAGCTCCCTAGCGTACCAAGGACCTGTGTTGGTGTTTCCAGCAGTGTTACCTTTGTCATGTTACTGATGAGCAGCCTGGGGTCTGGATTTTTAAGCTGTTAGGATACTTTGTCAGTGTTGAAAAATCCTTTGCTTTTCTCTTTGGAAGGAGGAAATTTCTTTTTTTTTTTTTTTTTCTTTAAGAAGACTCACTCCAAATACATGGTAATACATAAAACCCCAGCAAATTATCACTGAGCAATATTAATGGAAACATTTAACTTCTGTCACATTAATCTTAAAAATGATGGCACAAACTTTCATATTCTGTAAGATTTCATATTCTTCATTGAGGATATTTATTCATGGATTTTCCACTCTTTTGATTCTCTTCACCCTAATTTTCTGACTGTTGCTCAGTCCCTGTCATTCATGTTTAGATATTTGCATCTATTACCTTTAAACCTGATTGAATGGGTCTGCCTACGCTACAAAAAGCCCATGGATAAAACTCATCTTCTAGAGTCAGTGAAGTAGAAATTAACTCTTGCTTTGTAAGGTTGCTGTTTTCTAAAAATTGAACTGGTCGCATGGACTCAGGAACAATCAAGCTCTGTTAGGTTATTGGGGTCTTCTACAATTTGTAGGGGTTAATTTTTTTCAAGTGTTTCTAGCTCCATCATTCTTTTCCTGTGCAGTTTAACCCTTTATGTCATCGGTAGTGTCATAAAAATATTAAGCATAGGAACTCAAGGTAGGATTATAGTTCTTGCTTTTACACTGGTTCACACAGGAAGTTTACCTTCACAGAATCACAGAATTGTAGGGGTTGGAAAGGGACCTGGAGAGATCATCAGGTCCAACCCCCCTGCCAAAGCAGCTCCCTAGCTCATACTGCACAGATAGGTGTCCAGACGAGTCTTGAAAAATGCTGAAAGATTTAATTCAAGTGAGAATGTAAATGCCCCAGTAAACAGAGGAAATGTGGGGAAATACCTTAAAGCTATACAAGAACATGCTAGTTTGGGGAATGTGTTGGACCAGTGATCTTAGTTCTGGTTCCCTACCCCTAGCCTAAACCATCTGATTTATAGCATGATAGAATGTGTAAGTTGGAAGGAACCTTTAAAAGATCATCTAGTCCAACTCCCCTTCAGTAAGCAGGGACATCTTCACTGGATCAGGTGACTCAGAGCCCCAGCAAACCTGACCTTGAATGTCTCCAGGGATGTCTCCAGGGATGGGTCCTCCACTACTTCTTTGGGCAACCTGTTCCAATGATCTACCACTCTCATTTTTTTCCATATATCCAACCTAAATCTCCCCTTTTCTAGTTTAAAACCATTACCCCTTGTCCTATTGCTACATGCCCTCATGAACAGTTCTTCCCCAGCTTTCATGTAGGCACCTTTCAGGTACTGAAAGGCCGCTATAAGGTCCCACCAGTGCCTTCTCTTCCCAAGCTGCACAAGCCCAACTCTCTCAGCCTGTCTTCATAGGAGAGCTGTTCCAGCCCTTTGATCATTTTTGTGGCCCTCCTCTGGACACCCTCCAACAGCTCCATGTCCTTGTGTTGAGGGCTCCAAAGCTGAACACAGTAATCCAGGTGAGGTCTCACCGGAGCAGGGGGGCAGAATCACTTCTCTCAATCTGCTGGTCACACTTCTTTTGACACAGCCCAGGATGTGGTTGCCCCTCTGGGCTGCAGATGCACACTGGTGGCTCATGTCCAGCTTCTCATCCACGAGTACTCCCAGGTCCTTTTTCTCAGGGCTGCTTTCAAGCACATCAACTCCTAACCTGCATGGAGAACGGGGATTGTCCCAACCCAGGTGCAGGGCCCTGTACTTGGATTTGTTGAACCTCATGAGGTTCACCTGGACCCACTTCTCCAGCCTGTCCAGGTCCCTCTGGATGGCGTCCTGTTGCTCAGTCACATCAACCTCACCACGCAGCTTGGTGTCATATCACTTTATGAACTAAAGCAGCATATTCCCAGTTGTATCTAAGGGTGTAGTTACTTATTCTCACTAGTCCCTAGTCCTTCATGCTGCTCTTTGTCTAATCCCTGACTGATGGGTCGTTCCTGGTGGGAAACAGCCCAGCTTCTGCAAGCATGCATCCATGCTGGAAGCAGTTCGTGACTTCAAGCTGCTGCTTAACTTCACAAACACTTCTCAAACTGTTAAAAATACATCTATGTACAGGATTAGAAATTATTTTTCCAATATAAATTGTTAATGTAAAAGGAAGTGAATGAAGTTTAGTAGTCAGACGTGCACAGTGGTATTATTTTCACTCTGACGGCCCTGCAGACTGCAAGAAACATGGATACCCAAGCTGGCTTTAAACGAGCTGCCTCGGATCCTGGAAACACTTTAAGAGCAGCAGTGTGGGATTCGGCAGAGTCTAATTTACTTCTGGCAAAGTGTCCTGCTGTCTCTCCTGGAAAGCTTCCGAGGTCTGGTCATCTAAGCGTCTGCCCGTAGCACAGGCGCATACTGCAGTCAATTTGTTCCTATCAGTTCTTTGCCTGCCTGGAGAATCCCCAAAGTGCCATAATACAGAATAGCCTTTGTTTTTCAGTAGAGTTTTCTTTTTAATGTGATTTCCACATTTGCTTTGTCTGTAAACTTAGTTTTGGTTAAGCACATCACACATTTAATTATGGCTACAATTGGAGCTATGTTTGAACCCATTCCCACAAGGCTTTCTTGAAAAAGGACACGTTGTCTTTCCTTTGCTGTCTGTGTTTTACCCTCACTGGCTTAGCTGGTACATCAGAAACTGCTAATGCTTAGCTTCTTGTGTTTGAGCTAATTGGTTAATAGGGAGAAGTTTCTTTCATGCTGTTTTTCTCATAAGTTGGTGTTTGAGAGTTGTGAATTGCCACAATTCACGTTTGGACATCTGAAAATTATTTCAAATAACATGGTTGTTGGTAATAAGTCTTCACTGAAGTCTGTGGGAATTTTGCTATTGTCTAGATACTGAAATTTTATCTGAGATCCACTTAAAACTAATAGCTGCTTTTAATTAGTATTTGCTTTCCTTGCAGATTTTCACAGCGCTGCCACCCTTTACTCTGGGAATTTTTGAACGTTCGTGTACTCAAGACAGTATGCTCAGATTTCCACAGCTCTACAAAATTACTCAAAATGCAGATGGGTTCAACACAAGGGTAAGGGAAAGTCTCTTTCTTTAAGAATAACCAGGAACTTTCTTATTGTACAGCTCTATCTCATCAGAAGATAACTTATTCCCCGCTGTTACTTCTGCTTTATGATTGCCCCTGCGATTAAGATTGTTCTGCCCTTGTTTTCAAAGGAATTTATTTTTTAAACAGAAGCTGGTTCTTAAATAAGGATTTTCTAGTATGGTTTCAACTGATACTGGTCCTGAATTAGCAGTAACTTTACATTCAAAGACTTAATATCTGAGTGGTTTTTTTGCTATTTTTTCCCCCCACAACTACTGACAATAAATGGTGGTATTGCCACATAGGAACTGGATGACATTGCAGGGATCTTACTTAATAGACAAGTTGTCATCATGCTCTCTTCTAAGGGGCTTTTTCACAGTAAGTGTAGTTTTATTCCTGTAGTTCTGTTAGAAAATTGGAAATTATTTATTTGGATTTCGAGTTCTGAAGAACATAATTTACCCATTTAAATGATGGAAAATGCCAGCATTCGGAATTCTGTCTTTATTCTGTAACAGGCACATCTAAATGTGCTGCTGAACCAAGGGAGCTGTACGATTGCTTTGCTTAGAGGAAATGTAGAGTGCATAAAGCTCTAGTCTGTGCAAAACAGCATTGTCTGTAAGTTGAAAATGGTGGGGCACAAAGTATTTGCTTGTTACAAGTAATAGAATGTTTCACAGTACTAAATCTTTTAAAATCATTCTTTGAGGTAATTAAAGAAGGGTGACTCCATCTGTTGGCTGTATTTTGATAAAGATCTTAAATTGCAGCCGTGCTCGCCTGTTATATTTTTAAGTTGTTAGAATAAAACCATCCAACTGGACCCGTGTTTTCTTACGAGAGAGAAGAAATTGTAGGAGGAAATAGATCCAGCAGAAGTTTAGGTATTTCAATTCAGGACAAACATTGTCTGACTCTAAACTACACAATGAAGTGTTTGTTAGGAGTTGAGAGAGGTCAAGAGTTTTGGACTTTCCTGATGACTTGGTTTGTTTTCCCTCAGGTTTTCTGGGGTCACTGCATCAATGCCCTGATCCATTCCATCATTCTCTTCTGGTTTCCACTGAAAGTGCTGGAGCACGGTAAGGGCTTCATCATTTCTTACGTCAGTAACCGATGTTCAGTCGTACAGAGCCCACTGTGTCTGCAGAACGGGAGGTCGTGACAAATCCCAAGAAAATAACGCTGACAGACAGTTCAATAGGCTATAACTGCTCAACTTGGCTACTTATCTAGTGGCTTCCAGACCTTAGTCTAATTAAACATAATTGTTGCTCATAGAGTGACTTTTAATACGTGAAAGATTAAACTGCTGCTTTGCCAAGAAGTCTTACTCAAATAACAAATAATGTTCTATACAATGATCTATTTCTTTTGGTAGGGGGTTGAGATTTCATAGTGTCCTTAGAGCAGCTGTACTACGACCATTTGCTTTATATCTTGTTGGATCTTTCCCATTCCATAACTCAGAGCTGTGAAATGTGGGATAAAATAGATTTCAGTACTGTTGGAGTCTGGAAAAAATGAAGTGTCTAGAATGGAGGCAGGCCAGATCAAGAGTGAGAGGTATTGGAGAAATTAGACTTTTTGTTGTACAAATTAGGCTTATTAAGTCTTGCTTTCCGTGAAAGGTAATGCGACAACATGGTCTTTCAGGGAACAGTAAATCCCATTATGGCTCCTACCCAGTGTAGTCGTGTGGGCAGGAAAACACATGGGAATCTAGTCTTTTACTGGAATGGGATGAGATCAGCTGAGGAGTTTCGGGGTGGCTGTGGGGTAGTAGTATTTATCGAAACCTGTGAACTTTTCAAAACAGAAACTTTCCTAGAGAGCACTACTTTCAAGAAAACCTTCTAAGCTCCAGGATGGGTCAACTGGGGAGGAGTTGAAAGAACACAGGAAAGGGAGGGGAATACAAATGCTCACATCAGAGGTGTTTGATGGAAAAGATACTTGAGGGAGGCAGGTTCGGGTTTCTCTACCTGGCTGAGTAATGACAGTGTTGTGACAGCTTTATATGCTGTCTGATGGACCATACAAGGAAGGCACTTTCCTTTTCTCCATATGTGGGCCCGGGAGCTTGGTTTGGTGTGAGGGGAGTGGGTTTTTATAGCTCACTGGGTTTTTGTTTGATTTGGGGGGGTTCTGTTCTTCTGTTTCATTTTTTTTATGAGAAATGTTAATCTCAAAGAGCTGCTCTTTAAATCCAACTTCAGAAATTGTAGGCTGATGTCTGTAGTGGTTACAGTTAAAGAAAAGTACAGTTTTTCTTTCAATCTTCCATAAATGTTTTTCTAGCTAATTCCTAAATAGGTAATGTACTTTTAATTTCAACAACTGAAATAGGACTGGAATACTCACCCCCTCAAATGGTAACTTTCTGAGCTCCATCAAATAGGTTCCTTGGTTTGCTTTCCACAGAGGAGTGAATGTTGAATTTTCAAGTTTCTTTGTATTTCCAAATGAAAAAAGAGATTTCAGTGCAGTAGACAAAAATGTGCCGCTCATGCTGGAATGTTTTTTAACCTCTTGAGCTCCTGAGAATGTGAAGTGTAGATTGTCCATGAATGGGCATTTGTATAGCCTTAGAAATGAATGATTGCTGAGCATCCTGCTGTTCTCATTAACAGACATATCATTCCTTTCAGGACCGCTTAGCCTCTGAAAGTGGAAGGTCATGGAAATCACTGGAGGGGGTGGGGGGAAGGCATTAACTTACTGCATTAAAGTTTACCAAAAAATGAGTCTTACACCAAAAATTATTCAATTTCTTAAATATGCGCTGTGATGTGCTGGAGCAGTATACTGGCAGAGCCATTAGGTCAGTTTATTCTAGATCTCTCAAAAGCAATGTGTATTTAGGCATGCCTTTCTCTTAATATTTTGAGATCCTGGCATCAGCAAGGTTCACTGGACAATTCTCTAGTGCTCTACACCTTTTTCTTGGACGCTAGAGGAAAGAGCAAAATTGCTTTTAAAACTTATTGTGTATTTGTGAATGATGTGGTAAGTCCCTGAAGCCAGAGCACTAGGGGAGGAGTGGGACTAATAGATACATCAGTAGCAGGAAACCAAAACAGTTCCTAACCAGGTAGTCCCAGGCCTTAGCCTGTGTTGCACCATTAGTGGTTAGTCTATCTGCTGTGTGCTCTTAGTAGCTGGGATTCAAAAGAGTAAAGAAAGCAGGTACATATAACCAGAAGCTCATGGAAGGTATTCAGAACTTGTCACTTCTTTGGAGACAACTACATGCAGCAATTGTAGAAGAAAACCATTAAAGTAGCTTGGGATACTTGCACCAGCTACATGTAGAGTGGTTTTAATTATCAGCTGTGCAGAGTGTTCACAGAGGTCAGGGCATCAAGGACTCTTCTCTATAGACTTGAAGATGTACTTGAAAAATTTGTGGATCCTTGAGACCTATGTTACAGGAGTGAGCGACCGAAGTAGGTGACCCTGGTTTAAGAATGTTGGGTCTGGTTTTGCAAATAAGCCTAGCGAAATGTTGCCCTCATAGTAGAAGCACTGTGCTAGGCAGTATGTGTTTAGGAACTGGTCCAAGGTTTTATCTTAAGCCTTTTTCATCCCTGCTGTTTGTGTATTTCTCCAGCACTTGTCTTAAAACCTGTGAAAATAGCAATACTTATCATGCTCGAGTAATGCTTGAAAGCTCCTGTGAGTACGAGTTCATTTGGCATTAGCGTGGCTGTCGAACGCGCTTTCACGGGTTCCAGTTCTATTCAACAAGGGGTAAGAAAGACTAAACAGACATTTGAAGCGTTGCCAAGGTTGGCGCTTTCAAATGATAGATTAACATGTACTTACCCTCGTGCACACTTGACTAGAGAAAGGGTGCATGGTGACTGAATGCTGCTCAGTTACCCTATTAACCCCCGGTAAGATGTTTTAGTTGTTACATATGTCCTTTATAAAGGAATCTCTTGTGGTTTTTCGTGGTTCAGCTCTCTTTCACCGCACGTAGCTGGCGGTTTGCAGGGGTTTTTCTCACAGGCCTGGTGAATAACGGGATCTGTTAGAGGCATCTGTAAGTGGTACAGAACTGATAGTGAGAGGAGAAGTGATGTTATGGACAAATTGCTCGTTGGGGTCTGGCAGACACTTCCCCTTTTTGCTAGGACAGTTGCGGCCAACCAGGGCTGTGGATACACACTTTGTCCAAGCATCGTGGCTGAGGCCTGGCTTAGCACTACTCCTACTTTACCCATTAGCTCGCAGTCTCTAGAAGTTCTTTTAGACGCTCTGGAAGGCGAGGTTGGGACCAGTTATTTTCTACTGAAAATCTCCTTGTTTCAGTCTGTTATAAACTAATGTACAAATGTGGCGTTTTCTTCTTTTCCAGATGCAGTATTCACAAATGGCCAGGGAATCGACTATTTATTTGTTGGAAACATAGTTTACACTGTAAGTTTGTGCCTCGTAAACTGGAAGAAGGCAAACAAGTAAAATAAAACCCTACTTAAACTATAGGCATCATTTCCCCCCCTTTATATTTCTGCCCCTTTCCCTCCCAGTCATTCACCGTGTTCTTCCCCCATCCCACACTTCCAAAGCCTTGGGTTGGTGTATCTAAATGGTAGTAACTTTTAGTTGTAAAGGGGAGACTGAGCCCTGAACAACTTTGAATTTGAGAGTGTTAATACTGAAGTTACTTTTTTTTTCTTCTTTGCAGTATGTGGTAGTCACTGTTTGTCTGAAAGCTGGTTTGGAAACAACTGCATGGACTAGGGTAAGTACTCTTTGGTATCTTTTGTTTTATTAGCACACCTTTCTCCCTAATGATCATTAATACAGAGAAATAGTGCTGAAAATCATTTTGAGGCTTCAGTGTTTTAATTGGATCTTTCATGTAAGGATAAACCAGTAAGCTCCCTAGGTACGGTGTGGGAGAGGGGCATGAGCTTGTGAATCACACAGTATAAGTGATGAAAAAGGGGAACATGTCAGAACTGGGAAGAGAACAACAAAAGTGTATTGCCAAGATCTCTAAATATTTAAAATTGAGAAAATTTTGTATGAAAGCAACATACCACTATAATTGCTTAAGGAAATAGATCAAGAATGGCATCTTTGTACTCTGTAACTCTTTTAAAAATTAATGCAAGAAGGAAGGAAAGAAGTCTGCCCACAGATAAACAACTGGGGCTGTGAAAATGTCTTTGAAGCTAGTAAAAAGCAATAGTGACTTCACATTGGCTGAGATGGTTTTTGTTTGGAAACTTACAGTAATAAGGATGTTAGTAAAATGTTTGTGTTGATTCCTAGATTAGAGTCATTTACTTGATGAGTGCTCTGTTACTCTGTCTGAATCTGGCAGGGCAGTGACCTCCAAAGAACTTGAGGGGTAGGAGGGATCTTGTGTCAATGAACCTTCAACACCTTTCTGCCTTTCTTTCCCCAGCCCCTCTGAAAAGCTAATCTTTTTGATTTTGATGGAGTCCCTGTTTCTCCGCACCTATGAGATGATACCTTACAGGGAATCTGGTTTTCATGGCATATTAAGACACTCTGCCCTTAAGACCAAGTTGTTTAGAGGGCTCTTACGTCCTTATTTTACTGGGGTCTTGGAGGAGCTTGGCTTAAATCTTGTAACCTTTTTGCTTTTGTTGTAAAATGCTTTCTTTCATTCCTCACAGAGGAATTGTTAAGATTAATGAGCTGATGTCTGTACTGAATTTTAAAGATGAATTGCCATCTGTATGGGTTGTTTAATTATTAGGGAGATGCTAATATTCTTTACCTCTCTCATCTGAAAATAAAATCTGTTCCTTTTTTTTTTTTGCTGTTGCTTATGCATAAAAGTTCTGCTGTGCACCAGCATTTTAAAATGCAAAACTACTTAAATTAATCCCTCATGCACTGGAAGAGGATATGCATAGGTCTGCATTGGAGGCATGTGAACCCGTTCAGACCCTGTTATGTAGTGAATTGTTTGATGCTTCCTCCTCTCTCCCCTCCCCTGGGTAATTGGTATCTTCTCAGTTGCTTGGGGATAATCTTGATCCCCCTCTTTTCTAATTTTTTTTTCGTTTTTAAATAGCCTAATGTTCTGTAGATTTCAGTATCCTTTAACACTGGCATTATAGGGAGAAATGATTGTTAGGCATAGAAAAGTCACTGTGTTTAGAATTACCTTTTTTCTACATACACTTGTAATTCCTGTCCCATTGCTGGGACAACGCGGATGTTGGGATCTGCTGTTGGGTACAATTATTGTTTCAGCTGTGAGGGAATCAGCACAGAGGACTGCCAGGTTACTTGAAAAGTATTAAATGTACAATGATGAGTTAAGCCTCTTCTCCATCATCAAGTGGATTAGTTACATGCAATTTGTTCTTGAGAGTGAGAGGGACGCTGCCACTTGGGAGAAACATGATGGGTTCAGCTGAAAGCTTTAAATAAATAACGCATATTCAGAGTGGTTGGGAGCCTGGTATATCCAGTGGGTAGTGTGGAAAGAAAGGCTTTGGTCAACGTGGTGACATGATGCATAATGAAATGCTCATGTTGGAGCTGTGTGGAATAGCTTCATGTTACAGGTTGCCTACCTGGAGCACTGCAGTAGGCTTTTTTCCAGAGACTTCCAGCACTTTTCACTGTTTTACTGCACTATATGAACTATTTCAGATAAATAGGATACACAAGATTTGCCATACAGTGTGTCTGATTTTTATGTGAGGGTGTCTTGATTTCCTTGTTCTGACTGTCACTCATTTAACACTTCTGTTGGACTCGCTTCTGCTCTGCATGTGAATTCTCCAGGGGTAGATGTCAGTGGGCAATCAACAGTGCAAGGGTGGTTGGGGTGAGTGTCTTAGGAATGTTTCCAAGTGGGGCAGGGAAGGCTCTTTCTGAAAGCAGAAGCTCCTTTAAGGTAAAGAAGCAATTCAGACAGGTTCAAACCTGAGATGAAGACAAGACTGGGTCAAACATGAGAAGAAAGGTACAACATAAAATGAGCCAAGTCTTTGAGCTGGAGAGGGCAAGATGAAGAGCTGCAAAACTAAACTGTCCTACAAGCAGACTGGGAACGAAAATGAGGGAGACAAAAAAGATGACATAATTTCACTAGAATAAATACGTCTTCTACAAATAGGAGCTTGTCTTAGACTGGTTTCCCTGCCACCCTTTTTTTTTTTTTTACTGTTTTTAACTGTACAGTCTGTAGGAGTTTGCACCTCAGAAGCATCAGACCAAGCTATCCAGAGCCTTCTGTCAGCTCACTTAGAGAAAGTGTCATGTCCTTTTCAGGAAGCAGTGCTGGTGCTGTTCTGCCATTGCATGGGGCTGGCTTTTCTTAAAGACGAATTCTTGCAGCGTCCTTGCAGTGCTGGCTCTTGGGAGAGCTAAGCGCTGCAGCTGCCCTCTGTGACAGGGCTTTATTTCAGTCAGAATCTTGATGTGAATTGTCCCAGGTTTCCTGAAAAGCAAGGAGACTGAAAGGATAAAATTCCCACTGCTCTCCAAGGGTTTAAGAATAAAAATCCTTCTGGTCTCTTTATTCACATTAAAACCAAAGCAAAAAATGGGGACATGTGGGTTTTGTTGTCTTTTTAATTTCTTTTTTTTTTTTTTTTAAATAAAGCCATTGCTGGTCAGATCTCCTCGGTGAAATGGAGTAAAGAGCAAAAGTTTAAAGCAATTCTTCCTGCCCATGGTGTCCCTTAAGTAAGGAGCACATCCCATGTCCTGCTTATTAGCCCAGTGACTTAGGGTTGAACAAAAATCTGTCGGAGAGTGCCTAGAAGAGTGTTCTTTCCATTGCCTGTGACGTTTTGCCCTATGAATGCTTCTACTGTAAGGCAGCCTCCAGTTGCTCCCCAGCTATCTGCCACTCCACACTGGCGCTGCAGACTCCTTGCTTGTTTTCACTGTCAGTGCTGGAGAAAGCCCTCCTTTCCAAGGATGTGCTCAGTGCTTCCCAAGGAGAAGCAATTATCTCCTTCCAGAAGTTTCTATCTCAGCGGGAAGACACAATATGCAGATATGTCTTTGGTTTTCAGACATACTGTTCACAAGGTCAGCTAATACAGGAATCAAATAGACAGTGTAAAGCTGAGTACTAAAGAAACACTCTGTGTCCGCCACAGGAACCAGTGTGTGAATTCATTCCCATGTTCCTAAACCCATGTGTAATTAGTAATTAAGATTTATGCAGGTACTTCTCTGAGTTCAAGCCAAAGTCATCAGCTGCAGGAGTTGTTGGCATCCAGAAAAGCTGGAGCAAATAATGAGCTCAATTGCTTGTTACAACTGAAATTACTGATTCCATCCCCACTACAGTGTAAAAGTAAAACAGCTTAAATCATTCTGAACAGCAAAATAGTTTGGGTGTGTAGGAAAAATTACTTTATTCAGTGCAACTGGAATGAAGTCTCTGCTGGACATGTGCTGGGTCACTTTAATAGTACTTTTATTTATTCTTAGTGAGCCTATAGGCTAGAGAACCAGTAAAGATGTAAACTGCATTGCGTTATCTGTCAGTCACTTACGACACCTTTGAAACAAAAACATTTGT
Source organism: Laterallus jamaicensis coturniculus (assembly GCA_022605575.1). Lineage (NCBI taxonomy): Eukaryota > Metazoa > Chordata > Aves > Gruiformes > Rallidae > Laterallus > Laterallus jamaicensis. The sequence continues at coordinate 12,051,864 of JAKCOX010000012.1, forward strand.
GCATTACAAAGTGCATTACACAGCACTGGATCTCTTCCCATGAAAGATGGGTGAGTGGTGCCTGCAGCTTGTGTCATGTACTCTGCCAAAAGGGGTTTGTCCAGGTGAACTTTAACCTGAGCCTTTGAAAATTTCTACTTTGATGTATGTGTTGAACCTGGCATGTGCACAACAGGAAACAGGAGCTAGATGAGAGAAATCAGAGTTCCAAGGAAAATCTGATGAGTTTTTGGAGCTCCAAGTGAGACAGATTGGCTGAGAAGACTATCTGTCTGCCCTGTCATGAGGCAAAGATTAAAGAGGAGAACTGGCTTACGGTTTTTAAACAACCTGTGCCCCTGGCTTGAAACCAGGTGCCTGAGCAAGACGAACACAGACCTGAAGGGAGCAATAGCCATGGGTTGGGTGGGTGGAGGTGGTGGCCTCTTGCTGACTCTCCTTCTCTCCCCGCTCCTTGACAGTTCAGCCACCTGGCCGTCTGGGGAAGCATGCTGCTCTGGCTGGTGTTCTTCGGTGTCTACTCAGCCATCTGGCCCACGTTCCCCATCGCGCCAGACATGCTGGGGCAGGTCAGTACCAACACTTGGCTGCACGGTGAGCTGCTCGGCGCGGCGCCTCGCTGTCACCCGTGCAGCTGCTTGCTGCCACCTTGGCGCATGCACAATGCTTGGGGAGGAACTGTGCTCTGCTGAGGGCACTCATACTTCATTTTAACCTTCTTTTTAAATCCCTGCGTTCATTTAGCTTAATCTCCTCATTAGAAGAGTTCTTTTTCTCCCCAAAGTGACATCATACGTGATTGCATGTGCTGTGGATACTGTATGACAATTCTCAGTTCACTTGGATAGCAGCGAGACCAGCTCTTCCATTAGTGCTGCTAGTGAGACGCTGTGTGTTTGACAAACTGCCAGGTAGAAATTTAGCTTCTGTGTTTTCAGGCTTTGGGTTTTTATTGTGGGCTCTTTATCTTCTCTATGTTTTGCTCTCATGTTGACCCTTTTTACTTTTACATTCATTTAAAATAAACCAGTGTATACTCAAGAATAGGGTGAGATAGAAGCAGAAGGGAAGCTGATATGTTACTGGTCCCTCTATAATACTAGAGGAATTTTGGATTTGTTCCTTCTCTGTCAGCTGAGTTCCAGGTGGTGAAATTTTCCCTTTGGTGTCATTATTTCAGCCCGTGGTGAGAAGGTTGAGTCACGAGCCTGTCAAAATCACTCAAGAGCCTTGTTCATAGTTAAAATAGGGGGGTTGCCCTGAACAATGAAGGACTTAATGAATGTATGCTAAAAACTTAAGTCTGTAGAGGTGGAACTGCTGTTAAAACGACCAGGAAAAAAAGCTATTTTGTAGTAAGCTTAGAGTTTTCTTTAATGCAAAGATGCTGTTTATGATAAAGGAAGATGAGGAGGAAGCTAATAATTTTAACAGAGAAGCTAAGCTTAGTTAACTCATGTCACCCTCATGTAGTGGAAAATAATCATAAAAAAGGTGAGCATTGCAAGACAATTAGAGATTTTCAAGGCTACTCTCATGCTTATGTGAGAGCAGAAGAGCAGTTGATCATGGGTTTGTTACTGTTCTTGCCTAATACATATTTTATTATCTTGCACAAAAACACCGGGGATAATGGAGGCTATGGTAGACTTTCATGGACAGCAGAGTGACAGCTGACAGCCTGGGATCAGCAAGTCAATGACTGACAGACAAAGCCTCGGTCCTCTGATAGTATTTCCTGATGATCTTTCTGTGCTTCACAGCACATACAGCATTGGCAGCTCTAATTCACATTTTCATGTATCTAGCAGAAATTTGACTTGAGTATCACAGAGAGCTACACACGACGTGTCCTCCCCAGCAGCATTGTAGAGCTGCCATTGGCATGTCAGCCTTCTAAAATGCAGACAATAAGGTGAGCTGTTCCTTCCTACAGGAAGGGTCAGACTATCAGCTTTAGCTTGGTGTTGCACCTTTTTTTTCCCCACAGAATTAATGCCCATCTTTTTTAATAGCAGCTGCAGCAAAATTCATACTATGTTGGTCATCCACACTTGCTCCAGCATAAACCACAGGTCTCAGAACAATAGCTCTGTGGTACGAACGTTCTGGGTTTGCTTGAATATGTTTTTTGGAAAATGTTTGTATTTAAACTTTGATTCTGTGCTCTGTTTTTCTGACACTATGGCTTGAAGTGGTACTAGTACCTCACGGAGATGAAAATAATCTAATGGACTTTTTTTAATGCAGAATACATTTACTTTGAGTGTCTAGTCCAGTACTCGCAGAGCTATGCCCCTGGGTCAGTAATCATCAGTCAAAGACATTTTGGATTGTTCTTCATTTTGGAAAGACACTTTTTGAATACAAGGAATCAGAAATAATCTGTTGTGTGGCTTTCTGTGTGGTGGGGGGTGTGGAGCAATACCAGTCTGTCACTGCTTGCTTGTATTTTTGAGAGAAGGATCAGCTGTAGGAGAGGCTGGCTTTTTTTATTTCCTTCATCCTTTTGTTAAAACCAAGGAAAGCTCCCAAGGTGAAGGGAACTTGCTTACCACTTGCATTAACTTAGTCTCTCGAGTAATCAGTTGCTGTCATAAAACCAGCTCGTGGTGAAATGAGCTGGGACCATGCTGGGCTCTAGTCAGTAAAATGAATTGCCTTGCTGCTTCCCTGACTTAAACCGCTCCTTTACTCTTGCCATTTTTTTCCTGTGTTTGCAAGTAATCAAGGTGTCTTAAAAGCAAAGACAGTGAAAAGCTTGCTTTGTTTTAGTTTTAAATCTTGCTGGTGTGTCTCTGTTGAAATAAATCAAACTCCAGAATATTTTAGATCCTCATACTATGCAAATCCAACAGCACTTGAAGTGAGCTTGTTTTAACTGTAATACTCCCCTAGCATCTGTGCCAGCCAGGACCTTGTGCCATCCATAGAAGGCAAAGGAGGTACAAAACATTTTATGCCATCCATTCATCAAATGTCAGCATGGAGCCTTGCGGACAGTTAAGGGTATGAAAAGATGCTTTGTTTCTGCTGGGATTTATTAAGTCATTTTCACTAAGTATTTATTTCTCTTGCTCATTATATCTTGAGCTTTCTCACAGGGCAAATACTACCTTTTTTTTCCCCCTCCTTGGGGGGTAAAAGGAAGCAACTTAATTATCCTCTGCTGTCAAAGAGTCAACATATTTCTTCAGTTTTCACTACAGTATTCATGATAAAATACGTGTAACATAATAAGACAAAGCTGTGCTAAAAATCTCAATAGTCATTAATAGAAGTTTTCCAATAGCGTGACAGCTGTTTTGGAAGTAAACTCTGTCTGCTTTGGGGCAAACTTTTCAGACAAGCAAAGAGTATTTTCCTTTAATAGTATCAGAAGTGATAAAGTAAGAAAGGAAGCCCTTAGATAGCTGTCCTGGTTTTCCTGAGTATTTTATTTTTTAAGAGAAGTTCATTTTATATTTGCAGAGAACAGTGATGCTGAGAAAAATCAGTGCCTAATTTTTGGCTTACCTTTGGAGCCAGTATATTTGTATGGAAGCTGACTGGTTTTTGCATAAGCACTTCCAGATGACAGCATTTTGTACAGTATGTAAATCCTTTCCCACCTTCCAGTAGCTACAACTTGCCACTGCAGATTGTTGGAAACAAGTAGTTGCCTATGTTTTTTTTTAAAGTCTGCTTTGGCACTTGTTAATTAAGATGGGGTACTCTAAGATGTGCGGCTCTAAGAATTGGAGTGCTTTTTTAATTGTGCTTTTCCTGAACTTTTGGGGCTCATGGCTCGTAACAGGGTGGTGTTTTGACCAGCACATTAGGCAGAGTCCTGTGATTTTGGGCATTCTGTCTGACGTGGGGGACAAGGATTTGGTGCCCTGAAGAGAGCAGTCAGTAACTGCACTCATGCTCATTCCCTGCGTGTGTCATACAGGTGGTGTGAGTACAATGCTGCTCCTATTCTTTTCTTATATGGATTTTAGGATATGGGAATAAAGTTAACACTGTATGGGATGATCAAACTCTTGTGCACAAACCTAGATACCTGTGCCTAAAAGCATGTCTGAATATGTGAGAGGATGTCATATATGAAAGTAATAACGCTTTGGGTCTTGATCTAGACATTATCTAAGATGAAGAACAACAGAGATCTTCCTTCCCCACCCCAAGCTAAAATACTGTGGGTTTAGTGTTTTATGGGAGAGTGGGCGTAGGGGGAAGGGGAGGAGGCATTCCCATCACCTCCCCTCCGAAATGCCTGTTATTTCTTGGAGATGAAAAGAACTACTGTGACTTTCTTTCTTGCAATCAGTTTCCCTTAATATAACTGTTGTGTTTTGTCTCAGCCTCATTAGCTGTTCTTACCATTAGGGAAACGTCTTTAGGAAAATTAGTATCAGTCTTGTTCTTTCAGTTTGGGGGGAAGGTGGGATTAAAGGGGCGGGGAGGGGGGCGTAATTTGGTTCTGAGTGGCCATACATAGTGGTTAAAGCAAAGTACAGGTTAGTCATTTCTAGCTTTTTATGCTTTTGCTTTGTGCTTTATGTGGTCATTTCTCAGAGCTGGGGTTTAAGGATTGTTTTGAACTTGGAACACGTTGTTTTTGTCTCAGAATGGCATTAGAAAGTCTTTTCTCATCTGAAGCCTCCAGCTTGCTTCCTCTTGGCTGGAGGCTGTGAAGTTAGAGCTGCTGCTCTTCCCAGTTACTTTTGGACTGCTGCAGTTGAGGGGAGACTTATCAAAACCATAATCCAAATAGTGAGAACAACAACTATGCTGAAGCAGAGCTGGTGGTACAGCAATGTGAGAGCTGTGCTTGTGCTTCCACAGCTCTAATGGCAGGCTCATTTTTTGTTTTCTAGTGCTGCCCACATTCTTGACAGAAGACTTTTAATTCTTTTTCTAGCAAAAGTGTAAAATTCTTGCTAGGTTACTTGTCTGCTTACATAAAGACTTGAAGGAAGCTGTGCAGCAGCTTCAGCTGGATTAAGGGTGCTTTTTAAAAGATCCCAACAATCAAGATCCCTGATCCCATGTAATGTGACAGCAGTAGGACTTACTCATTATAAGGATTTGTCATGAAAACATCTACTCATCTTCTAGTAAAGATTCCCATTCTTCTCTTAGTATGCCGTGAGCAAGGCAGGTTCGCCTGAGCTATTGTACTACTCGCTCATTGGCTTTGGAGGGTGAGAGGTGATTTTGAGGGTCAGATAGACTCTGGTTGCATGGCCGGTTCAGTAGCCAGCCCATTGGTCTGAAGCTCCCTTAAATCTTGCCAGTTCAGTTATTGCCAAAGCATGTGAGAAACCTGCATGGTTTTGGAAGACTTGGAAACAACACAAAACAAAACCAAAAAATCCTGGAGGCAAGATAATAATTGTTATTGTAACATAATAAAGAGGTTTCCTGTTACTGCTCTTGCAAATCCACACTGAAATGCTGACAGCTTAATATACGTTTTTCCATTTTCCAGAATTTTTTTGCCTTTCTCTCTTCATTTGAACATTATTTTTTTTCCAGAGGTCTCAGTTGTTGTTCTTTCTGGCTTCTCAGGTTTCTGCAGTTTGGTGCTAGTTAGAAAATTGGCAGTTCTGCTTGTGGTTTGTTTGTCTGCAGTCGGTCCCACATTACATTGTGGTGTCAGTGTTTTGGTCGGTGGAAATGCTTCATCCAGCTGTTAGGCAGCAGTCAGGCTTTGCCTGCAGATTCGGGTCCTTAATGCCTGCTGATCATGTTTGTTTTTATTATTATGCACAGCGGTCTCCATGGCATTTGATGTGGTTTTGGAAGTTTTTCTGCAGCGTTGGGCTAGGCTCTGAGCAGACAAATTAGACTAATGAAGCATGCATATATTTTTAAGCATCTGTTGAAGGAGTGGGTTGGTTTTTATGAGACACACATGGCTTTCAGAAATTTATCTCTCACAGATCCCTGGCGTTGTGTCGTTCTGTATGATACACCAAAGAGATGAAAATGGGGAAAAAAAAAAAAAAAAGAGATTAAAATAAAATACTGTAACTCCTGGATGTTTTTCTGGAGGCTAACCCCCTAAATGTGCCACTCTACCTGTTTGGCAACTCTGCAGTGAATTTGTCCTAAAATTTTTTTTAATGATATCCCAAATTTGTGTCCCTTTGGAAGTATTTCATAAAGACTTTAGAGCAGGACTGTGGGTGCAGCTGTGCCCAGTCCTGTTCTGGCATTTGCAAAGCAGAGCTGTGTGAAAGTGGGGTCAAGCCATGAGCATAAAAACTCATTCTGGTGTGGGGACTACCAGTGCAGAGTGAGATGGTCAGCTGGCCTCCAGCCTTCTCTGGACTTCCCATGCCCACCTTGACTTCAAGGCCAGGTTGGATGGGGTTTTAGACAACCTGGTCTAGTGGAGAGAGTCCCTGCTCATGACAGGGGGTTGGAACTGGATGGGCTTTGAGGTCCCTTCCAACTCAAACCAGTCTGTGATTCTCTAACTTCGGTCCATATTCCTGCCCTGCAGGACTGCTGAGGCTTGCAGGCTGGTGTGTTAGATGTGAGGGTGATAGGAAAGTGAGTGGAGATAAATGGTTACCAACAGGTAGCACAAGTGGTGTGTAGGCGTCAGCTGGTTTTCCTTCAGTGTTGGCAGTGTAACCTGGATGCTAGCCATACTGTCTGGTCCACATCTGTTTAGAGATCAGGTAGTCTTAACAAGTTTAAATGCTGCTCAGTAGCTTAAATAAGACTACAGTGCACACACAGAACGCTTACGCTTCTGCGTAATTGGCAGATAATCCGGTTTTATTGGTTTTGCAGTGGGGTATAGTGGTGTCCAGGAACAAGCTCCTTCACTCAGGATAGAATTATCGGTCCATGGTAATTGACTGTGATTCAAAAACTGCATCTCTTCTCAATTTGGAGTACAGGGTTGCTCAATGTCCTTCAAAATTCCCCCAAATCACTTTTTCATATATTTAAAAGTAGCAAAGCCTCGTTGCCTGCTTGTGGAAAGATGTTTGGAAGATATCCTATTCGATGTTTTCTTAATTAGAAACAGATGGCTTTTAACTTTAGAGAAGCAGCTACTGTATTGTACTGGAGTGAGCATGTACTAATAGTCATGTACACAAAAAAGTCCATGTTTTGAGCCACGTTGATGAGCAAGAACAAACTTTCTGTACTGTATCAGAGCATTTCTGACACTGGCTGTGCTCTGCATCAGAACTGTGAAGAGGAAAAACAAACAGCTCTGGGAGCTGTCATGTATTTGTGGGCATCTCAGGACAAAGAAAACCACTTTTTCCTGCTAGACAAGTGGAGTTAGCAAGTTTTTGTCTCTTGTGAAACGCTCAGTCTCTGTGGCATCTTTTGCCGGTCAGCTTTGTAGGCTAGGTGTGCTATGTGGGGATGGGTAGGGTGGGCTGGAGCGCAATATGAGGCCCAGTTTTCACAGTGATGAAGTCTCTGCCATGGCATGAGTTCAGCATTCATCACTCTGGTCTGTGGTTGTCTTATGTGTGAACCAGCCACATTTTCAGGCAGTGTGAAGGATTTGAGCAGTATCCATTTCCTGCGTGGAGTTTATTGCCTTAAATGGTCTGACATGGTAAAGATGGGCAGAAAGAGAGAAGACAGGGAAGTAGAGATATCAGTATGCTGCTGTTCCTATAATCTCTAGGACACACAGAGAAGATGGTGGGGTAATTGTGTATGCAAGATGATTTTTAAATGAGTGTTTTAAATGTGTAGCAATGAAGCTGTGGCTCCTTTAGAAAATAAAGAGTAGCAGCAGATGGGATCAATTCCCAAGGGCAGGAGGTGACTGTGAGTTGGAATTAGTGGTTTTCTAGCTTGCTTTGGTCACACTCACGTTGCTTTGTTTTCTGATGGGCTTTCCTGCATCCAGATAGCGGATACTTGGGGTTTGGTTGGGATGTTGTTTTTCCTTCGTACCTTGGGGACAGGAGGGTCATGTTATGTTTTTATTTGAATTTACTTACTATAAAGGGGTTTTGTTTGGGGGGGACTTGTTTGTTTAGCTGAATTTGTGCTCCATGCCACTGTTTCTTTCCGGTCCTGGTTGGGTTGCATTTTTGTAGGAGACAAGCGTAACTGTTTCATAAGGGAAAATATTTCCAGATCAATTAGAAACATACCTTTATTCCCTTTCCTCCCTGCAGTATACATTTCATGAGATCATTTCTTCCCGATTGTATTATGTCAAAACTTGATCCAAAAAGCCCTGAGGAGTAGAAATGATCTCTCTTACATTGTTCTAAGGTAAACGTGGGCACACAGGCTCCAGGAGTAGCGAGGATGGAAGGAGCGCAGCCCTCCCCTGCTCAGTGCTGTGGCTCAGCTGGAGCAGCCTGTCCCCCCCAGCTTTCCTGTTAACACAGCCAAGGAGGTACCTTGTGCTGCTGCTCTGCCAGAGGATATGGACAGCAAAAGCAATTCTCATCTGTTGGCTTCAGGCTTTGGGAGTGCATCTGGGTGTCTGTGGGAAGTCAGACTGCACCTCTTTGGCTTGTAGAGTGTAATTTCTTATTTGGGGGTGTCTCGCTTGTGGTGATGTTTCTGTACCAGTAATCTTGTCAGTAGGCCCAGGAATGAGACTGTGGGAAGGACTAACAGCATTACAGCAGTTGTGTGGAGCAGGCACACACACTTCAAAAGAGATGTTTTCTTTCGGAATAGTACATGGTTCAATAGAACTGGTAGGAAATACAGACAGATAATACAGGTGTTGTCCATAACATCATGCCTCCTTGCTACTCTGAGGATCTTGAACTCCACCATTTCATAGCCACTTCAGCCAAGGCTGCCCTTGAGCTTCACATTCCCTACCTCCTCCTTGTTGGTGAGAACAAGGTCCAACATGGCACATCTGCTCATTGGCTCGTATATCACTCAGAGAAGGAAGTTATCATCAACACGTTCCAGTAACCTCCTGGATTGCTTGTGCTCTGTTGTGTTGTCCAGCAGATACAGAAGTGGTTGAAGCCTTCCATGAGGACCAGGGATTTTAAGAGTGAGGCTGCTCCTGTCTGTCTATAGATGATGTCATCTGCCTGGCCCCCTTGGTTGGGTAGCCTTAGCAGTCCCACACTAGAATGTCCTTTGTCCCTGTCTTCCCTTTAATCCTGACCCTTAAGCTGTCAGTGAGCTCCTCACCCATCCCCAGGCAGAGCTCATGCGTTCCAGCTGATCACTGACATAGAGGGTGACACCCCCTCCTGTCTGTCCTGCCCGTCCTTCCTGCAGAGCATGTATCCAACACTCCAGTCGCAGGAGCCATCCCACCACATGATGCCAATGAGATCATAGCCCAGCGTGCATGTGCATGTGTCTAACTCCTCCTTTTTGTTTCCCATGCTATTTGAATAGTGTGTAGTTGTGGGGGCTGCAGACTCAGGTTCATAGAATTTGTTATGGTTGAAATGTTCTTAAGGATCTTACTGGTTTTGTTTAGGGGAAGGAAAATCCTCTCCATGAATCAGCCAGACTGGACAGATCATAATGGTCTTGTGGGAACTTCATGAGAGAGCGCTCTTCCCAGAAAGCCAAACTGCTCTGTGCTAAGCAATGTGTTTTCCTGTACATCCAGGGGTTTAAAATGTGGCTGAAATGTTCTTGTCCGTGGTGCTCATGAAGTGCTGATGTAGCAAATGTATTTATCATTCAAGGTTTAGTTCCTTCTCTCCCACGCTCTTCTGGCAGAAGCATGTGGCTTTTGTTCTCAGCCACGTGTAGTGCACACAGTGTGTGAGAGAGCACCCTGTACTGCGTTTGTAACAGAGAAGGGTCTTTGTTAGTCACATGGGGATGAGTATTTGGAGAAACACTTCTGTGCTCTGACATAAGATGTGGGAAACATGGAATCGGTCTGGTTGGTGGCATCACAGGGGCTTCCTGTGTGTGACGTGTCCATACGGTGCCTGCAGGGCTGCTTCTGCTGTGGGTGCCAGATTTCAGAGAGCAGGAATGGACTGGAGACCTCTGTAGAAAGTATTTGCTATATATAACATCTGAACATTTATGACTGCCACATACGTTGTTGCAACAGATGAGAGCAGCTGATGCTCCAGAGCTCTTTCCAAGGTTTGGTCTTTTGTAAGTGATTAAGCTGGAAGCTGGTTGCTGAACTGAGGAGCGTAGCAAATAAATTCAGGTTAACCTTCTGGACACACATTAAGGGACTTTCTGTAAAGTAGCCTGTAAGCAAATCTGTACCAGTTTATCAGCTCAAAGGGGAGATACAGTGTGTCTGCAATTACTTCTTACACCAGAATCACTTTAGATACTGCTTTAGGACAGACTGTGAGAGGGGTTGGAGAGAGAAAGAAATGTCAAGAGGGGCGAAGAGAAACAAGAGCTGTGGAGGACATTGCCTGAGTTAAATTATGCTCATTAATTCAATTTGAGGCAGGAATGTGTGTAAATAAACCCTGGCAGCTGCAGCAGCTCTCGTTTCTGCAGGGCTTTGGCAGGAATGCAGGGGCCAATGGACACGAAATCCTGGTGCTCTTTTGAGAAATTGCAGGCAGACAGCTCTGCAGCCCGGAGAAAGAACAATCCAAGATTTACTGAAAAGACGTAATCGCTTTAAGCAGTCCTGAAGAGTGTGGAGTTTCAGACATGCAGATTTGGTGGTAAAATTAGCTCAGACAAAAACCAAGTCATTGAAAAACCATGGGGCTTACCTAAATTTCCTGGGTTAATGGCATTATTCACGTTCCAAATGTCCGGCCACAAAATGGAGCATGGGAATTGTAGAGTGTCTTCAGAGTAATCCGAGTCTGGGTTTTCACAAGCAGTTGTCTCTAGGTAGTGTCACTGTGTTGTGTGCAGAAAGTCAGATAGTCTGGTCGCATGAAGCAAGCTGCCTTGTGTCCTCAGGAGGTAGTCTTTGGTCCTCTTCCTGATACCGGTTCCCCCCCCCCCCCAAGTGCCTGTAAGAGCTACAGTCCTAGAAGTGACACACACCCTCCTCCCCTTCCCAGATACTTGGAGGACAAATACCCCAGCGGGTATGAGGATGGGAGCGGAGCAGTTGTGCAGTGGTTAACAAGTGGCAGATGGATTCTCGGATCAGTTGGATTTTCCAGTTGTGGTTTTTTAACTAGTAGCGGTTGCTGTATGTCTGAAGCTGATACCAAGCTCAGGTTCAAATCGAGGCTGTATCAAAAATACTAGGCTTTTTAAAAGTGATCAGTCCCTGACCAAAGGACCGCTGCTGGTTTTGCTGGCTTTAATCTAGAATTTTAAATAAGAATGTCACCTAGAGCTACAACGGCCTGAATTTTCAAGACAGCCAGATGAACATTTTAATAACAGGATTTGAGGTAACCATTAATTGATTCTATTTTACCACATGCTTGAAATCTGATAGTTACTTTGTCGGAATGTGAAAAGCATGATTTTTTTTTTCCTGCCTCAAATGAAAACCAAGTTCAGCCTGGATCCCCTCTTCTACATATTTTGGCTTTTATCTCAATTCCATTGTCTTCAAATATTTGCATATCTGAACATTTCTTAAAAGTGTGCTGGCAAGGGAGCCCATATGAAAAAGACATCTAGTAAGGTCAAAACTATAGAGCAGAAGCTGCAAATGGAGGAACTTGACATTAGCAGTAGAAATGATGCTGCGTATTTGGGTGTTCACTGAGTTTTGGAGCAGCTTTTTTGCTTAGCATGTTGGATCAGTTACTGCACACACAGATGCACATGTATTTAACTACTGTAAGTTTGTCATTAGCAATTCTGAATTTTAAATTAAGTTTCTCTACTAGTGCTTTGAAATATGTACATAGTAAGACTTCTCTAACTTTACTGCTGACTTCACCCAAGATACTCATGCCACTGAATTCGGAGCACTGATGGATGCTTTGGAAACATAGGTCATAAGAACAGGGAACTGGGAAAAGGCAGCCCACCAGTCAAACAAGGACAGGCCCGGTTACACGTCACACTTGTGTTGATTTTGTTGGAAGTGGCATAAAAACAACAGCGTGTGGAAGTTTACTGGTCCTTCAGACAGTTTAATTGCAAGGGTGTTGTAAATCTGTCTCTCTTTTTTAATATAGAAAGCATCTGCCAGAGCAGCAGTTGACAGAACTCGGGGCAAGCTGCAGAGACTTCCAGCACGTTACTTTATGCTACCCTTTCTCTTAAGCCGTTGTTTACATGCAGTGTTGATTTTGCCCCACTCAGCCCAGCTCACCCTCGGTGCTTCAAACCTCACCTAAAGTGAGATCTAGCAATAGAAGGCAGTGAGATCTGCTTGCACCAGCTCTCTTCTCAATAGCTGCCTCTGGGTCAGTAGCCTTTGGCTGGCTTTACCCTTCTGGGGAAACCTGAATTTTAATTGTTTGCTGCTGTGAGGAGCAGCACGAAGACCTCAGTCTCAGTACCCTGTGCCTGAAAATACATGTGCTGGTTCCCTGGAAGTCTCTGCCTGCTGCAGACCATTCTGGACGGAATAAAATAGGTCGTGATTTGTGTTCTGCCTCCTGTGGGCTTCCCGGTGATATACCAGGGGGCACCCAGTGTTTAAAACCTGCGCTCAGCACCCCAGGGATGGTGGGGTTGCTTCCCTCCAGCTTCTCTAGCTGTGGCCACCCATATGTATGCAGGCAGCACCCCTGCAGAGGTGCATATGGGTGCAGCCCCATTTCCTCCTTCTCGATGGCTGCTGGCAGCACTTGCTGCTTGTGCACACTCAGAGGCTTGCAGCGCTGCAAACCCTCATTTCTGTAATGTGCCTGCATCTCTCTGCAGATCAGATTTTCTGCTTGTTCCTCATACGTCTTGGGTTGACTTGCTTTGCTCTCTGGCTGCTCAGACAGCTGAGGAGCAGCTTTTGCAGCCTGGAGTTTGACGCTTTCTCCTCTTCAAGCTGGCTCACTGCAGGGGCCAGGAGCTGCTGTCCTGCTTCCCGCTGGTTCCCTGGGCCTCCTGCACCTGCTCAAGGAGCCACCTTGAGCAAGGTCCCATTTGGGGAAGGCTGCCCCCTCATCCCAGACCATGCAGGCCACGTTCCTGTAGGACTTTAAAGGAGCAGAAAGGACATGAGGGAGAAATTTTGTGAACAGTCCAGCAATTGCAGCAGGGGATTGAAGGGCATTTTCCAAAGCGCCCTCAATTAATTAGTGTTGCTGTGTCTGAAGACTTGCTGGAGCCCCAGTACAGCTTTGAGTGCCAACGCTGCGGGGAAGGCCCTGAAGAGTCATTTCAGCGAGTTCTTTGTTTTATATTTGATTCCTTCCATTTTCCTTTTTCTTCCGAACGGACTCAACTAGTACAGGAGTCATGGCCTCACTGAAAGGGAATTTATCACGGTAGAATATATTACTGAGTTAGAGCCCTTTCTCCCCGTTAGCTACTGCTGGCCGTTTGTGTAATCTGTTAAACAGCTCGGAAAGTTTTAAACATCTGTGCCAGAACTCAGCTATGAAGCATAAAAAGCAGCTCGTGCCGTCTTAAGCTGAAAAATCAATTTCAGAGTCGTAACATGTGGCTGCATTTCTGTGCTGTGGTCATCGCAGTGACTTGCAGAGCCCCCCCCCCCCCTTCGCCACCCCTGCCCTCTGCCACTAGGATTTAGCCTGGTCAGCCTCCTCTGGTCTGCTTGGGTATTTTTATTTATTCAGACATTCAAAGAGCTTTCCTTTGCACCTTTTTTTTTCCAGTTCTGGAACTTCTTCTGGCCAGCATTTCAAATCAAGTGATTTTTCACAGCCTTAAACCAGTGATGGGTTTGAAATCTGTCTTAGGGATATAAAGCAAGAAGCTGGAGTTTGTAGCAATGGAGAAGGAAGTGTTTCTTACCTTATGTGTGGGCCAATGTGTGCTTTCTACCACGTAGTGTTATCAGATACTCTGTTTAAAACGCTTGATGGGGTGGTCTTAATCAAATCAATTCCATTAAGGATAGCTTTCATATCTGCTGGGAAAGGTGGATACTTTTGTGGTTGGAGCCTGAGGCTGGAAGGCTGAGAAGATGGGAATGTTAGTATGTTAAAGTAATTATTACTGTGATTTTATAGACTAATATGTTGTGACCTTTCTCTGCCTCTTGCTGGAAAGCTGAGGATTTCCCCCCTCTGGTAATCTAAATCTCCTATTGTCAAATCATTATTGTGAAAAGATCCCAAAGGTCTTTCAGCTTTCCCCTAGAATCTTGCTGTGGGCTTGAGCAGGGTCCCTGTAAGGCTTGGTAGGGTTTTAATGTGCCTCTAATTCCTCTGTCGTGTGTGGGCTTTACAATATGACCGCAACTATAATTGCATCTTTGCTTTCAAACAATAGCTCACAGTACTGTGTAATTTCTTTCATGACTTGGGTACGTATGTCATGTTTGATAGTGTTACTTAGTGCTGTGTGCAAGGTGATATATTCCCTTAAGTCTTTGGGAGGGTGGGATACAGTAACAATTCATACGCACCACATATGCCAAACTGAATACTAGAATATAGGATAATTGTGGAAATGTGGCATTTTTAAGCCAATCTAAATTAGCTTTCTAGCCCACTGCATCATCCCCTGAAATCAAAGAAATGATGCAGTACAGAGCTGCCATCTAAATTATTAAAATGTGTTCCTTGGAGAAGAGATATGTTCCTATATAAGCCTAACTCAATAAAGATTTATTGGATTTTCTGATAGCGGGAACTGAGTAAATAGGAACAGAGAGGGGGAGGAATTACAGGAGGGCTTCATACCAATGATCTGGTGGCTTTAAAAAAAACCCTTGTAATGAATAACTTTTTTATTTAAGAAATAAGTATGCAACATTTTAATTACAGTATTGGAATCCTGTACTTCAGCTGTATTAATTTCCTACAGAGGCACTTCACCAGTGCTCCTTCAAGGTCATTTTTTAACCTGGCTGTGCCATTTCCCATCCTTGAACTGCTTCAACTTCCCTGCCACTTTATGCAAGATCTTTAAGGGAAGGATAAATCAAAATCTGGTGTAACCACTCTATCTTCTTTTCTTGCCTTCAGCAGCATTCAGGATTGTTCACTTGTGGTTCTTCCAGTAGTCTCACCCCCTAAAAAGCCCATACTGTTTGCTGAGGCTCAAACTTTTGCATCTGTTCACCCTTCTACAGTCTATTGGCTTGCTCTGACACCTAGAAAATCATATTTGTTTTCCTACCTGCATCACAAAATACTCTCCCACACCCTTTCTTCCTGTTGCTGCTTTAGTCCCAGTAACGGTGGTAACCTTTTGTGGCGTTTGTCACGTAAAAGGCTATAAGCCTGCATGGCTGAGGGAGGCCCTTGCGTTGGGTCCTGAGGCTCAGATGGGACCCCCTTGCTTTCTGACTTCCTTCTCAGAGAGGAGCCTAGGTGCGGGTAGATCCAGGCTTATTCCCAGACTTGGGCAGTGGTTTATGTCTAAAGAATTATGTATAGCCATATATATGTCTATTGGAGTCAATATTTGTCTTTCAGAGCCCATTAAAAGACTTCCACTGAGATAGTTTTGGAAAGTTAAACCAGAAAGTTTATTAAAGTGACAGATATAAAGAGGTCAGGTTTGCTGTTGACAAATGCATTTACTGCAGCAGCACTAAGATGTCATCATAATGCCAGCAAAACGCTGTTCCGAGCATTGCTCACCAAAACTGAAGTCACAGTGCTCACCAAGAAGGCATCCCTAACTTGGGTGCAGGGAGCAGCCCATCAACTGCTTCTTCAGGGTCTTCAGTTTCTTCATTTTCCAGCAGACATTACTTGTTTGGAGTGTCAGGTACTAGAGTCATGCAGGTTCAGCATGTACTAGTTCATTATCTTAATCAGGGATGTCAACTTGAATATTTATTTCACAGATAGGGTCTCACTCTGGGCACCATGGCCTTCAAGAGTCTGTGTAGAAGCCATTTATTTGGTTTGTTCTGCAGTCTGAAAACCAAAATAGGGCCATTGTGCTGCTTTAAGACTCTCTCAGTTGCTTCCCGTGCCAGCTGTGTGGATGTATGTCAACAAGGTTTCTGTACGAGATAAGTGGACCCCCATGTTTTTCACCTCTTATGTGTAGTTCTCACAGCAGTTTCCACTTCTCTTCAGCCAGGACTGTCTTCTGTCCACTTCCTCTGTCTCATTATCACGGACTCTTGAAAAGCCTCTGGCTTTTTTTATCTCTGTGTTTGGACACTGCTGGTATCATCTTCCTTGCAGAAGCCACCTTTTGTCCCAAAATATCATGTTAGTGTCTTGCCATCTCAGTTCCTGTGGGAAAGAGCAAGTTGTAGTTACCCTTTAGTGATACAAGACACTGCTGAGAGAAAGTGTGGTAGGTCCTGACCAGAGTGTTCCAGCAGAATAGTGACAGAGTAATGGATGGAGCAGAAGTCATGGCAGATACTACTGCAATACAGGGAACTAGTTGTTCTGGTGATCGATGGTCTCTGGTACCCTGCAGAGTCCTGATAACACTTTCCAGTTGCACAGTCAGATTCAGGAAAAGCAGCTCAGTGAATTTTAAAACAATACTTCTCTGTACTTAATTTTATGTAAAATATGTGCTAGACCATTCATGCAAATGCATGGCTGACATGTGCTCTTTAGTGCCCAAAATAGATGTGCAACTGTGATACCTTATCGTTCTCACCTATACATCAGTATCACGACATGTGTGTCAAACTTTGTCGAGGGGAGAAGTACATCAAAAGGGTTAAGAATCCAGAGAAGAGATTAAGGATCAAATGGCTCCACAGAGGAAGAGGGAACTCAAGACTGAATAATGCTGTGAGCTTTCTTGGAACAGAGCATTGCCAGCTGCTGTTATAATCCCATCACTTTCAACAGGCACACAGCGAGCCTGGGACAATCATGTCTCAGAGTTCAGTGTTAAATGAGCTACTTCTGAAGCTGGCATGCAGGGTTATGTCATCCTCTTGATGAAGTGGCCTGTAGTGTACATCCTTACACATCTGTAACCACTTAGGAATGCCCCTAAAATTTTCCAAACTGTTAGAAACCACAGTATGAGCAAGAGTAGAGAAAGGATAGGGGAGGGCAAACACTAGGTTTCATAACGAATATGCTTCCAGTCCAGGAGACAGTAAATAAATTTGGAAGAGAGACTTCTGCTCTGACTAAGCACTCTGGGGTTTTTCTTCAGTGTGGGGAGCTAATATCTTTAATACTGGATCACTGGATCTCCCTTTCCATGGCTTGTACCAAGCAGTCATCTGGATTTACGCCTTTTACAGAACTCAGCACAGTAGCAGTAGATGCAGGGTATGTTTGTACGGTTGTTGGTCTTCTCATGGTCATACCAGGCTAAGCTGAGAGTGAGGTAGTGACAGAAGTAGGTTGGTGTGAACACCTAAGAATCTGCACTTTCTTTTTGCAAATCACTTCTCCCCCACTTGATTTTTTTTTTCTCTACCCCTCATCTTCCCTCTGTCCATCCCAGTGACTATCTGCATCTTTCAGTCCCTGTGTTCCTTTGCTCAGAAGAGAGAAAGAAGCAGGTTGCAGTTCCCATCACACCTGAATTCCAGTAGCTGATTTAAGCACAGGGCAGGGGCCAGCTCATTATTCAAGCTTATAGGTCCCACTTGAATTACATGGGAATCATGGTCCACCTCTTTGTGTAGCAAAGTGTAATGTGGGAAGCACTAGTGCAGTGTAAAGAATTTAAGAACAAGTTTGTACTTTTAGGCAGGCCCAAATACTTTCAGGGAAAGTGTCCCAGTGTGTATTACAGACCAGGCTGTAACCGACTAGATCAGTATCACTTTTGCAAAAAGAGTCAATAACAGATATTTTTTTTTTGATGCTGAATCATTTAATTCCAGTGTGGCACTAAGGGTCAGTGTCAGGAACGGCTGGCAAGTTGAGGGGCCTTCAGTGGAGCTGTGGAAGGGGATCTGGTGCTCACACCATTCTCCTCTCCTGTAAAACCAGAGTCCCTGCCTCCATCTGAGATGATAGCCTCCTCCTGTAGTGTTTCATGCTCTGACAGAGTCCCCTTCCCTTTCCAGTACAGGTACAGAAGCAACTTTCTACTCTGACTGGAGCGGTCCCGGGTCTCCACATGCATGGGCTGCAATCTTCCAGGGTCCCTATTGCCAAAATATCTCTCTTCAATTCACAATCAGTCAAGAGAAGGATGCAGTCTAACAGCCATCTGCCCCGATCCACCCTAAGTAATTTCCCACATGTATTCTTTTTAGTATAGTAGAATGGAAGGGATGAATTTTAAAAGGGGGATCAGGGCAATATTCCCTGAGGAGAAAGAGCTTTAACTTAGATTTGCAAGTGCATCTTAGAGTTAATGGCATTTTTGTATGCCCTCGTGTCTGTTGCTAAAAGCTGTGCTCTTTCTATGCTAATTATCTGCTTCCTTGATTACTCCAAACTCCTCTGTTTTGATATCCCTAATTCCCAAATCATACTTTCAATCTTTCCAAGCTTCAGCAGCTAAAATTATCTTTCCAGTGTGTTAATCAGACCCTGCATGATTTCAAATTCCTCCTCAAGCTCCTTGTGCTGTTTCTGCTGTTGCCATCTCTTGCCAGTTGATTGCGAGCACCGTGAGCCTGACCTTTGCTCAGGAGGCCACATGAGCAGGGGGAAAAATCCCGGCATATTCCTTCTGCTTGCAAGTAAATCTACACCTGATACTACAGCATGGAGGAAATTGCTCTGTTCTTTGGGCAGGGAACCTGTATCTTCACAGTTGTTAGTGGCAGACATTGAATATACATACCTCTCTCAACCTTTGCTGTTATCTGGTGTTACTTTGGGCAGGTAATGCATTTAACACATAAGGCAAATAAGCTTTTAAGGGTGGCTTCAAGCCATCCTAGGAGTAAAGCCTGTTTGTATGAATAAAGATAGAGGAAAAAATTTCCTTTACCATACCACTTAAAGCAGAAACAGCCTGTAGTGTAGTGTAACAGCTTGGCTGACCCACACTGGTGGCATAATGCTTTGTGTTCACAATCTGGGCTGGTGTAGAAGCCCAGTTTCACCTCTGATACCTCACATCAAGTGCTCGTGGTTTCATTTCTCTACCTGGGAATGTTAGTACAGGATATCTTGTTGGTGCCCTTTTCGGGACCAGTGTACATGACATGTCGGATTAAGAACCTAGAACAGTGGAGGGGAAGGTACTTCAAGCTTAGCAGCATCTTGATTTAGCAACATAGATGAAACTTTCCCATCTACTCCCATTTGCTGTGTCAGGCCATTAGCATGCTAGGTCCTGCTTCCAGTTTCTTAAGCTATCTTTAGTGTTGCAGAAGGTTGATGGTTCTTCAAAGCATGGGATATTTGGGGTTAACTTCCTGGCACTTTGGAGTCCTGGCTTTGGTTAAGTCTTCTCCTATGCAGTTCTGCAGTAGGGCACAGCAGGTTGCTCTGTGTGATAAATTTTGTGATAGTTGTTTGTGCTTCTCCAGGAGAGTCCAAAGTGACAACACAGACTTGACTTAAATTGTATTTTGTCTTTGAACTGACTCATGTTTTTGCATCTGATCTTTCAGTATTTGTTACCCATGTATTTCTTAGTGCTCACCACCAAGGTCATAAGTATTTATATTTAGTTTTATAGTTTCTGAAGCTGAATAGTCAGTCCATCCTAGTTCTTCCTAGTCTTTATGGGGCTTAATTTTACACTAAGAATAATTTTGTCAGGGGGAAAATAATACATTGTACACAGCATGTGTCACAGGCTCTACTACTACTGTCCTTCAGGATGGTTGTAATAAACAATTGAACGTTTGGTGGCCCCTGGCTGACTACAGAAATTATGGGGGTTGTGCATGCCTGTCTATATAAAGACTGTTTCCTGCATTATGCTGTGGAAGCTTGTCTGCCAAATGCTGCACTAAACATTTGGAAAGGGAAGCATCAGGGCAGACTTGTGATGGTCCACTCCTGCTGTGTTCAGGGGAAATGAGACTTTTTGAATAGTTCAGAAATATCTAATTACACTGCTGATTTCTTTCTTTAATATCACCCTAGATATTCCAACTTTCCAGCTGAAACACGTTTTAATAAAATACAGCTATGGATGTGGATTTCTGCTTCTGTCTGTGTTCCTAAGCTGTGTTGCAATTTGAGTGTATGCAGGTGTCAGGTAAGCTCTTGCTCAGTCACTATAGTTCTGTCTTGATGACACATGATTCTTCGGTCTTCAAGCGCTTCTCACTTGTTAGGTGGGTTGGTTTTTTTTTTTCCCCTCCTTGGTCTTTTTCCAGATACTTGGTGTAAATTTGCAGAAGGCAGTTGAAAGTCTGGCTGTAGCTGATAAGTTGTTGAATCAGGGACAGTTTTAATTCAGAAGGAAGAACCTATGAGTGTCAGTAATCAGGAATGAGCTCCTGTGAAGTCAAACCAAGATGTGAGATAGAACCTTTTATTTACAGGAATAAAAGGCTAGTGCATGTTCTCAACATGTTGGCAATTCTTAAATGTTTTTAAGGCAAATAATTTGTGTCATAATGACTTTATTTTCAAATGGGTGTTTTTGGAGTAGGAGGAAACTGGTCGCCAACACATGTGCTATTGTACACAGTGTGCATAAGGTGTTTTGAAAGTCATGTCCTGAAGCAATTTATCTATGGAATGGAACTCCTCTTCCTGTTCGTTAAGTGACATTTTCAAACTTTTTTTCTTGACATTACTGTGAAGAGTATTATCCCTCATTTTGAGTGAGTAGATGATGAAGCTGAGAGAATACAGGAATCATTTATCTAAGCCCAAATCATTATTTTGCAAAGAGCAGCAGAAGCTCCTAGCAGCACTGGTTTTATAAAGGTATCAAGTCAGAGAAGGAGAAAATGTCCAGCACAGACCAGCTGTTGGCCAAAAGTAGAAAGGCAGTAGATGGCTCACATATAGAGGTTACTGGAGCAATTACTTTGGTTGAACAGGAGCTTCAGAGGGGGCCAAAAGAGAGGCAGCCATCTACTGCGACATAGCTTCCACTATGGTCAAACCCCTAGTTTGTATCTGGTCACTCTCCTGGTAGGTTATTTGTCCAACACATGAAATCTATCCTGCAGCTTTTTCCTTTTCAGTGTGCCTCAAGAGACAATTGGTACATTTCTATCTGCAACCTTAGTTCAGTTAAATCTGACCTTAAACTACTACTGAGCTGAGATCTTCTGCCAAACTTCTTTTAGTTTAGCCAGTATGCTCCAACATTTAGGAAGTCAGAACAAGGCATGATAACCTAATCCTTACTCTTTACACAGAGGCTAAAAAGGCACTTGTGTTACTTGTTTAGCCAAAATTCTGCTCTTACAGTTTGGACCTATGATTGTAGAGTAGATTGAGTCACTTTGTTATACCAGAGTGGTATGATACATGGTGAAGAGTCTGCCAGAAGAACAGTACTGCATCCCTGAAAATGAAACATCCTTTATCCCCTGCTATGACATGCTGCTGAGCTCAGCATGACTTGTTTTTACTGTTTTCATCATCTTTCTAGACCAGGGTTGGCAAAGGAGATAAATACCTTTCACGGATCCCAGATCCTTGTATTGATACTTCTCATGGGTTTAGAGAATCACAGAACCATAGGGGTTGGAAGGGACCTCAAGAGATCATTGGGCCCAACCCCCCTGCCAAAGCAGCTCCCTAGGACATATCGCTCAGATAGGCGTCCAGACGGGTCTTGAATATCTCCAGAGAAGGAGACTCCACCACCTCCCTGGGCAGCCTGTCCCAGGGCTCTGGCACCCTCACTGTGTAAAAGTTCCTCCGCATGTTGGTGCGGAACTTCCTGTGCTCCAGCTTACAGCCATTGCCCCTTCTCCTGTCCCCACAGACCAAAGAAAAGGGGCTGGCTAATTCCCCCTGCATCCCATGCTTAAGATAATTATAAACACCAGTTAGGTCCCCCCTTGGACTTCTTTTCTCTAGACTGAACAGTCCCATCTTATTCAGCCTCTCCTCATAGGGGAGATGCTCCAGGCCCTTAATCATCTTCGTAGCCCTTCTCTGGACTCTCTCCAGGAGATCCCTGTCCTTTTGACACCAAGGAGCCCAGAACTGGACACAATACTCCAGGTGGGGCCTGACCAGGGCAGAGTAGAGGGGGAGGATCACCTCCTTTGACCTGCTGACCACACTCCTCCTGATACACCCCAGGATCCCATTGGCTCTCTTAGCCACCAGGGCACACTGCTGGCTCATGGCCAACCTGTCATCCACCAGGACCCCCAGGTCCTTCTCCATAGTGCTCTTCTCCAGCAGGTCATCCCCCAGCCTGTACTGATACAGACAGTTGTTCCTCCCCAGACGCAAGACTTTACACTTGCTTTTGTTGAATTTCATCTGGTTTCTTCCTGCCCAGCTCTCCAGCCTGTCCAGGTCTCGCTGGATGGCAGCGCAGTGTTCCTGCGTGTCAGCCACAAAGCATTTGCATTGGATGTATGTGCCTTTAGGGGTTCTTGGCCTCTTGTGTCCTGGTTCTCCAGTCAGTCTGCATATTGTTTACAGTGAAATATGTTGGTGGGAAGTTAGCCCAAGCTAACAGCCCTCCAGGGTGGGGACAGTCACTACGTTAGTGTGAGTTCTCACTATTGCATGGGCTGTGGATCCAGCTGTGAATGTGTGGCAGCCCAGACTCCTGGAAGGTGAAGGAAATCTGTGAGTTGCAGCATGATCAAGAGGGGAAGTTTAAGGTCAGTAGCGTGTGCTGCAGGAGATAAAGCAGGCCATCAAATTTAACAAACCTACACAGATTGCTCAGGCTATTCTTCCTGTAGAGCTTAGACACAGACATTATCCCTAAACAGGGGCTGCTCTTCAGAATTTTCAGTTAAATGGAGTAATTCTACTTGCTCCCCGCCATATATTTCACTTAGTTCAGATGCTCTTCAAGTAGAGTTGTTCATTCCTCTGCGTTGCATGGTAAGAGTGGTGTAACATTTTAGTTCCTGAATCTGCTAATAGTGCACCAAGTCACAGAATCACAGAGTCACAAGGGTGGAAAAGACCTTTAAGATCAAGTCCAACCATTCCTATACTATGCTAAACTATATCCCTAAGTACCTGATCTACCCTTTTTTTAAACACATCCAGGGAAGGTGACTCAACCCCCTTCCTGGGCAACCTATTCCAGGCCCCAATTCGGGGAGGCACTTCTTTCTCTGTAGTTGTAACTACAGCAGTACCGTCCAGAGGAGCATCTAATACGTGGAATCAGATCTCTGGAGCGCAGCTCTAATCACACTAAATAGGGTCTCACTCTGGTAGCAATAGGATCGGTTTTGCTTGAGGAAAATGCCTTCTGCACCACTCATACAGAGCAGTATGTCTTCTTGTTGATTACTGGTACTCTTCTTGATCCTGATAGGATCTTCTTGATCTTATCTTGCCATTCAGTTTTTCAGATAAGATTTTCATTGACAGTTGTTGCACATAGTGATTTAATGGCACCGTTTCTTCAAGAGGCTTTGCTCTAGCTGCAGGTTTTTGGTGGTTTCAAGCTCTATTTAACTATAAGGTAGTTTTAATTTTGAAGATATTTTTTCAGAAAAAGCATCTTGTGCACAAGGTTTTGCACCTTTGTAAAATCTGGGGATATGCTTAACTGTATTTCAGAAGTGGTGACATTCTCTGCTTCAGAAATTAAAACTCTCAGGGCTCTATTTCTGCCTGGTGCTTCTGTAGGCAAGATAGAAGTCATGTGAGGATTCTTGTGGTTTGCTGGGTGGTTTGTTTTTTTTTAAAAAAAGCAAAAACTGTATAAGTACCGAGAACTGAGAATGAAAGGGTTTAACTGGCTTACTGTGAAAGGACACAGAGCTGTTTGCAAAGACAGTAACCCTTTCAGCTCTCTGCTCAATGCTTTATGCAACTTCCCAGGGACTCCACATCATCTAATTGACATCTTGCTTACAAGAGGAGTGGGAGTAGAACAAGATCAGAGGCAGGGTGCAGAAAGCAGGCCATAGCCAAGTATCTCTGCCAATGCAAGCAGCCTTCTACACAGAAAGCTTCCTGAATCTTCCCTGAGGGGTGGGTTTAATTTAAACTACTGTTGTATGGGTTTTTTACCCTGGAAATTAACTGTTAAATTTAATACACTTGGCTTACAGTGAATTTCGGTACAGGGAGTCTTCTTCCAAATAGTTCTCACATTGTGTACTGTTGATTGTGGTTTCTAATGACCCTTCAGTTAATCCCAAAGCCCTTCAATTGATGTCCTCTCTAATTTTATGTCCCACATCAGCATAAGGACTTGGACATCAACAGTAAGAGCTTCTCTTTTCCTTCTGGGCAACTGTATTTAGAGTCAGAGCTGAAGGAAGGCAGCATAGTCCCAATGCCTGATGGACCTGACCCTGCAGGCTGACAAGGATTGAGGAACTCCAGCCCTTTGCAGGGTTGAGCAGCTGCTCAGTGGTGGATGGGTGCTCCAGTCGTCTGGGGGTGGTTCTGCACTACTCTGGCACCTGGATTTGCGTGGTTAAGACATGATGCTGCCTCACCTTAGTTTACTGACGTTGTCTTCTGCTTCAGAGATATATGGGGACAGTGGTGACATCCAGCTAGTTGACAGATTGCCACTGCATATGGTTGCCTGGGCCTTCTGCAGCAGCACTAATTGTATCCATAAGTGCACTTAGACTAAGTGGGAGAAGTTCTCTATTGTAAGAGAACCCATCCAAATTTTTGACAGGTTTTGACATCCAAATCTTGACATCCTGATTTTTGACAGGTGCTGTAGTATTTTTAGGTTGAAAATCTATTTATATTGTGCTTTTCATACAAAACAGGAGAAGTCTCTTTTCTGTTTTACTATATACTTGAAATATCTGTCATTGTTTCTGTCTAGTAACAGCAGGTAAAACCTCAGGAAAACCAGGAAAGAGTTAACAGGTAAAACCTCAGGAAACAACTACTTCAACATTTCCAGAAGTAAAAGAAATAGTTATTGGGATGCCAAAAAAAATAACCTCTTATTCCTGTGAAAAATAAGGGTTTTCTAATAGAAATAATTGAGTCCCATGACAAATCTGAATTATTCAATCAGGTTTGCTTAATTTGATCTGTAAAACCATTTCCCTTCCTACTTGCCAACTGTCACATACAAAAATGTTGATTATTTTAAAGGAAAAATGAGTAAGACCCCAACTCAGGACAAATGGAGCAAAATCAGCCCGGGAACTGTATTTAATGCTGCAATGTTTTGTGCATTTCAAATTCCCTTGAATAGTTTATTTGTATTTTTGCTATTGTTTGTTAGAAGAAAAAATGTTATAAAGAGAAAATCAGGTACCTTGAGAAATAAGCACATGCTCTATGCTCTGATTTCTGACTTTCCAGGTGTATGATGATAATATTCTATTTCTCAATGTTGTGAAGGAAATAATACTGTTAGTAATAATACTAATACAGGTCCAGAGGAGGGCCACAAAGATGATTAGAGGGCTGGAGCATCTCTCCTGTGAAGGCAGACTTGGGAGAGTTGGGCTTGTTCAGCCTGGAGAAGAGAAGGCTCCAGGGCGATCTTATTGCAGCCTTCCAGCACCTGAAGGGCTCTACCTGAAAGCTGGGGAGGGACTTTTTAGAAGAGCATGTAGTGATAGGACAAGGGGGAATGGTTTTAAATTGGAAGGGGGGTTAGATTGGATATTAGGAAGAAATTCTTTACTCTGAGGTTGGTGAGGCAGTGGCACAGGCTGCCCAGAGAAGCTGTGGCTGCCCCCTCCCTGGCAGGGTTCAAGGCCAGGTTGGATGGGGCTTTGGGCAACCAGGCTAAGTGTAGGGTGTCCCTGCCCATGGCAGGGGGTTGGAACTAGGTGATCTTTGAGGTCCCTTCCAACCCAAAACATGCTACGATTCTATGAAAATGGAAACTGTGTGAATTAATTGCACTTTATAAAGCTTACCATATATTAAAGGAACTTACTGGTTAAATCAGAGAGTCATGATCTGAATAGAAAAAAATGGCCTATTGGCTTCTGCAAATGATAATTGCTGTAGCTGGAAATAGGTTGTGTGTTGCATACTCCTGAGGACCGATCCTTTTAATAATACATATATAAATAATTTGAATGAGAATATCAGATGTAAGATCATATTAAATGTTAGCTGATGATGCTGAAGTTAAAGGAAGGGAATAGCAAACACTTCAGAATTTATGCAGCTATTCAGAGGGATTTGGGATCTTTTAAGTGTCTGAGTCATTCAGTGGAAAATGCACTTTAATGCAAACAGATGTAAAACAATGAGTCTGGTGGCAACCACAAAAAAACAGAGTATATATTAAACAAAGCAGTCATGAAGTTCACTGACCAGACACAAAATTGAGGTTTACCATACAACTATGTAGCTGGAAATATAAGCCAAATATAGCTGCCCAGGAGAAAGTAAGAAGGGAACTAATACCAAGAATGAGAAAGAGGAAAACGAAAATCCAGAGAGGAGTGTTGTGATTGTGCAATGCGTTGCTGGATCACAGAAACTCACCATGGGGTTCCATGGGACAGATTTCAGTCAGATAACACTAATGAAACTCTAACTGGAGGCTTTTTGTAGAGCAGTGAGCTCACAGTTTTTGTCTCTGGACTTTGTTTCAGCAGGGATTTCACTGTGGTAGGGCTGAAGGAGCAGCTGACAGTCATCCATTTTTGTTGGTGAGGCAGGTAGAACTCTGGGCAGTTGGGTTTGGGGTTTTTTTGGGTGGTGGTGGTTGGTTGTGTTTGTCTTGGCTTTTTTTCTCTGCCCTGTTTTGAACTTAGCAATTCTTGAACTGTGAAGAAGCCTCCAGGAGACCTCCAATGCGAAGAGGCTGAAGTGTCTGGGTGCCAATCCGTTTCCTCAAAAGAACACGGTAACTGAGCTACACCACATCTAGAACATCTTAGAACACAGTGGAAACAGCAGAAATATCCAAGATGGGCAAAACTCAATAATAGGGACTAAAAGAGTTGATTCGCGCTCAAGCATGTTGTGAGACAAACAGAAAGGTTCCAAGAGCTGCTCTTGTGTGACAATTTTAGCATGGGTTCCAAGCACAACACTTGGCCTTTAAAAAATGGGAAGTTCAGATGGCATCGTGGCCATTGAGGCTGAAGAGCTCCAAGTGTGGTGTCAATATGCAATTGGACAAATCTGTAGAAAGGAACCTAGTCCAGGAGAAGTTTTCATACGGTGAACCCAAGAGGGAAGACTGGTGTTTGGGCATCTAAAATGTGCTTATTGATAGTAAATGTGTATGTAATATACTACTGCAGTGGTCTCTTGACAGTGGGAAGAAGACAGTTGGCTCAGCCATCCTAGAAACAGAGCCATCAGTTTTCAGATGTGCCCAGAGCAAGTGGTATCTGTTTGGATAGTAGATAACCATTCCATACTGTAGGAGTTGAAACGGGGGATTTGATTCATTCTCCCTTCACCCTGTGATGAACTACCTGCCTCAGAACCAAGGCAAATGTAATGGATTGTGAGAATACTTTCCAAGAGCAAGAAGGATTTTTGTGTTGGGATTGTGTCTTTTGCTACAGGTAAATCATCTTGAGGTGGAAGTACAGCCAAGCTCTAAGGAGAACTCAGTATTGTCTATGGCTTGCACATATCTGTGTCTTGATGCATCCAAATTAGAATCACTTTATCTTCAATTCTGTGGCAGCAGATACTTCTCTTAAGTCTGCCTGGCCCTGTTTTACCCTGTATTAGGCCATTAGTTTCATCTTCTTTATTCCTCATTCCCTTAGACAATCTTAATAGTTCTGGGACTCTAGTTTCTTGCCCCACCTAGGTTATTTGTGTGCTTGGGAAAATAGGGTTACCCCCTAGGGACCTGCTAGAGACCATATTGAGATAGGGTATAAACTCCAGGCCAGAGCACAGGTGGAGGGGTGGGATTGTATGCTGCTGAGAATCCTAGCTCACAGGAAGAGCAGTGGAAGGAAATGTGGCCAACCAAAATACCAAAAATAGGTGTGAGAGGTAGGGAGTGGGTTTTCTTCCATGCAGCCAAATGACAAGTTGTGATTCGGGTACAAGAAGCCTCTACAAGCTGCTATTGAGCTTTGGCTGAACTGGGACTGATGGTCTGCTGCAATTATTTTAATGTTTATGTATGCATGCAAGTGTTGAGAGGAAAGTGTTTTCTATCTGGTTACAGACTTCTTCAATCTCTGTAATGTGGAGGTTAGAAGAGGGAATTACATATATCAGAGAAACATTAGCAAGAAGTACTGCCTGCCTTTGGAAAGGGAGGTTGGTTGCAGAGCCTGGCAGGTCGCTGGGTCACCTGGGCAGGCACAGGAGAGAGCAGAGCCTGCGAGTGGGGGGTTGTCCATGCAAAAGTGTAACTTCTGATGACACTGGGCTTTGCCCAGTGCTGTGTATCTGTAAAATTGATAGTGGGTTTTTTCTTTCATTTTTTTAACCAGAAGTAGTTCTTAATATTTTCCCACCAGAACTGGAACTCATGATAGTAGTATGGTGGGTAGACACTACTCTGATTTATGAACGCAATTGCAGGTACAAACTTTGCAGATGCAGAATGCATTTCTGAATAAGAGTCTTTCTTCTCATCATTTCCTCTTTGTATTCCACATTTGTTCTTGATTGTGGATCCAGTGAAATCAGTGGGAAATCTGCCATTGACTGTGATGGGAGCTCAGACCCTTGGGCCTTCATGCTTCTGGTTATTTCCACTCTTTTATTTAGCTAATAAGAATTACACAAATGCCTCTCCTACAAGAATATTCTTTCTGGCAGTAATAAGATATATTTCCCCTGAGAGCTATTTTTGCTATATTGCTATTGCTTTCTGATCCTTAACGGCCAAATCCTGGTTGAGCCCCTCATGAAACTAGACTACAGGCTTATAGGCTATATAGTCAATCAGAGTAAGGGAAGCACAACGTGGCCTGAAGAAAAGACTGTCGTCTAAAAGACTGAAGTAGGGGAGGTGGGGGTGGAAATGTAGATTTCTAAAATGCATGGTTTTAAAATGGGCCTGCAGAAACATTGCAGTAAAGGATGTTTTATAGATGATTTAATCCTGTGCACAATTAATGGCATGAAAAGGAACAGAGGCTGTGCAGATTTCCACCTTACTGACCAAAGTATTCTGGGTCCTTACACTGTGTAACTTTACACCTAGGGATGGAAGCAGAGTAGCAGCAAATGCTGTTCATATCAGGTTGTAGATAAGGGTGTCACTGGAGCCTTTTGCCCCTTTAGGTGTCTTGTAACAGCCTTTCACGACAGCTGTTCCATTTTAAGGATGAGTGCACACAACAAATTCCAGACATCCCATGGCCGGTGCAGTTGCTGAATGGTGAGTTTAGGCTTCATTTGGTACAGGCCTCGAGAGGGCTGAGACGGAGCTGTTGGGGCTTATTGTTCAGCCTATGAGATCTAAATAAAGAAAACATTTCAAATTCCAGTTGACACTGTTGTTTAACCAGAGAGAAATAAACACTGAGCATGTAAGCTTTTAAACTAGTCCTGGCCCTGTAGCGTTTCTGTTTTAATTGTGTCCCTGATTCTGGGAAGATCTTGGTTTAATATCTTCATAACCTCTGACAGTTAAATAAAGGAATTAAAAATCGGATTTACCCAGTGACCAGAAATAAATGAATATTCATTGTTGAGGATAAATTGACCTGTATTCTTTTCTTCCTAAATAGTCTTCAATCTCCCAATTCCATTTGAGAGCTCTAAGCGTAACTAATGCTGCTTTTCTGAAGTATGCTTTTAATAAGTCAACTTTTTCCTGTATTAGTAGTTTATATGTTTATTACTACAAATAACTGGAATTTTGGCTTTTCATCCTTATTTAAGACAACTGGGGGGAAAAAATCCTCTAACTATACAGTTTAGATAAAATAAGTGCTGAGGCTGTCCTTTGATTCTTTGGGGTTTTAAGATTCATCAAAAAATTTGGCTGTTACCTACTAGTGCTTTTTCCTGTAACTTCTTACTCTTTGTTATGCAGCTGTATTCTTTCAGAAACTCTTGTATAGATGATTACCCCACTGTTACAGAGGTTCTTTTATAAATAGGAAATTTTTTGTAACACAAAAGCTTTCTAAATTCTACATAAGAAAACAAAAAGCTGCAGAAGGAATGTCTGGAATGACTGTCACACATACTGGTGGAGAAGCAGAGGTAAACATTACCAGTGTAATTATATATTGCAGCAAAGCAACACGTTCATTTGTAGCACAAAGATTAATTTTTAAAGAAAAAAATGTAGTAGTTGCATGAATTTCCCCTCCTCCCTGCACAGCAGGATTGGTCAGAAAAATGCATCTGTGACTATGTCCGTGATGGTTCATCTATGGATGGATTTCAGTGTTTTCCAGGGAGTTGCACCCCTGATTTAATCTCTCTCCAACCATAAATCTTCACGATGCATGCAGCTACTTTAGAAGTGAGTCCAAAATGTGTTCCTCTCTGACCAAATGGTAGCGTAGCTCTCCCAAGAGAAAGAACACACTGTTTTTTCAGTTTTAAATAGACCTGAAAGTGTAGTTGTAGTTAGTTCCACTATTGAAATACTTTCTCAAGTGTGTTAGGAAATACACTTGATGGTAGGGAATACAGGGGGAGTGTGTAGCCTAGTTATTGAAGCTAGACAGCTATTTCCAAATGTCAGTACCAAAATGTATTTAATGTGGAGTTAGAGTCTCTTTGTACTGGAATCACTCTCTATTATGGTACTAAAGGAAGCTGGACGTGGTTTACCAGCACAAGATGATACTTGTGTGCGTACGTAAGACAGCAAAGGTAGAAAGAAATAGTGTGTGTTAAGGTTAACTGCACATACATATAATGGTGTCAACTATTATATCTGAAGCTCTCCCAGGAGATAATAAGCAAACATGCTGTAGATGAATGGTGTAATTTTTTTCCTCTGCTCCCCTGTGAGGCAGTCTAGGGTTATAAATGTTTAGATGATTTATTTCCTTCTCCCTCTTTATTCTCTCACTGTTCTTTATATTCTCTCATCCTTCTCGTGTTGTCATCGGTTTCCTCACCCCCTTCTTCCCCATATTGAGTTATGAGAAAAAGAACTTGAGTCTAAAGCAATCTTAATTTTGTTCTGAAAACCAATACTTCTTGATTTATTTTCAAGCACCCCAGCCCACAGTCAGTTCATTTTTTGTTTCATGTTTGGGGAGTGTTTTTTCCCCTGCCCATTTAAGCTTTTTGTAGTGCAAAAGTTCTTTTTACTAGTAAGAGCTTTGTTATTGGTATTGGTGTTTGTTTTAGGCAAACCTAAGGCAGGTAAGTAGCATGCTCTGATCATCAGATATCAATGGATGTAGGTAGAATATGCGTTAAAGTTAGCATTGTTCCTCAGCCTAACTTGGCCATACTCCTGTAGAATATGTGCTGGTTTTCCGTCAGCGTTTCTGTAAGAGGTTGTGGACTTGTCCAGTTTTCAAATAAAATACTAGAATACCCTTCCCAAGGTTACAGTCTTTCCCACTGTACTGCAGCAAGTCCTACAGAAACTGTAGGTGGTGTCTGGTCTTTCAGAATATCTACCCTGTCCAGTTCCATACTGTGTGCTGCCTCTTGGAGGCAGGAAAATACGTGTCCCCCCCATGCCATTAGCATTTCTGCACGGTGATAACATTCCCAAGGTGGCATGTTGCTTCCTTCCTCTGTCACCTGTCTTAGAACTGGAGAAGTTTTTGGTGGCCAGTTGCAAGCGGTGTTCCCCAGGGTCAGTCTTGGAGCCAGTTTTGTTTAATATCTTTATCAATGATCTGGATGAGGGGATTGAATGTGCCCTTGGTAAATTTGTAGATGGCACCAAATAGGGTGGAAGTGTCAATCTACTCGAGGGTAGAAAAGCTCTACAGAGGAATCTGAACAGGCCGGATCGATGGGCAGAGGTCAAGTGTATGAAGTTCAGCAAGGCTCAGTGCTGGATCCTGCACTTGGTCACAAATCTACACCCCCAAGCAAACCTACAGGCTTGTGGAAGAGTGGCTGGAAAACTGCCATGTGGAAAAGGACCTGGGGATGCTGGTCAACAGCTGGCTGAATGAGCCAGTAATGTGCCCAGGTGGCCAAGAAGGCCATCAGCATCCTGGCTTATGTCAACACTAGTGCAGCCAGCAGAACTAGGGAAGTGATTGTACCCCTGTACTTGTCACTGGTGAGGCTGCACACCAGGTACCATCTTCAGTTTTGGATTCCTCACTACCAGAAGGACATTGGGCTGCTGGAGCATGTCCAGAGAAGGTCAGTGAAGCTGGCAAAGGGTCTGGATCCCAAGTCTTAGGAGGAGCGTCTGAGGAAACTGGGGTGCTTTAATCTGGAGAAGAGGAGGCTGAGGGGAGACTTTCTTGCTCTGTACGAATACCTGAAAGGAGGTTGTAGTGAGGTTGAGTTGGTCTCTTCTCCCAAGTGACAGGACAAGAAGAAATGGCCTCAAATTGTACCAGAGGAGTTTTAGATTGGATAGTAGGAAGAGTTTCTTCACTGGAAGATTGGTCAGGCATTGGAACAGGATGTCCAGAGAGGTGGTAGAGTCAACCATCCCTGGAGGTGTTAAAAAAATTGTAGATGTGGCACTCCAGGACCTGGTTTAGTTGACAGGGTGGTATTGGACAGATGATTGGACTCAATCTTGGAGGTGTTATCCAGCCTTAAAGATTCTGTGTTTCTATGTGCTAGGCAAGAGATAAATGGAATTATACATTCATCTCATGGTTTCCCAGTCCATAGATCACAAAATGAGAAACCCTCGTCTACCAAATGACCTGCACATAGGTCTTCATGTTGACTTCAGGCTTTTATTACCAAATAAAGTGGACTTACCAAGTGGATCTTACTGGTTTGAGCTTGTGTGAAATTGAAGTCATCATTCCAGTTCAGTGCTCTGCATTATGAAAGATGTGCATGCATCATTTGCATCTGGAGATACAAAGTATGCTGCCACCATAGCTACAGTCTTTAACAGCTTTCAGTAGAACATCGGCTTGTTGATGATCTCAGATCTAGTATTGAGCTTTCTGAGTCTGAGACAGTTTAGTAGGATTGGCTGAGCATGCCTAATGATATTTTTTTTTGCTAGGTGGGAGTTTTTTTGCCTCCATGATGTTTTATTTTTTCATTAGTAGGAGGTTGAAGAGGACTGGTGTTTGGGAGGCCATATTTGAATGCAGTAAAATGTGAAACATCCAGCTAACAGTACAATTCCTTAACCTTTGTGATGGCTTACCAACTGCCAACCCTCTCCCAGACCTTGTACAGAGATAATTTTGGTCAATGCTGAATTAAATCTGAAAAAAAGAAAATCACCCTAAATTGCCCTCTGTGTTCCCCCATTTTCCTCTTCCTTTGCTCTTACAGGGTTACCCCAACCCAGAACAGGACAGCTTTCCAAAAAATGATTTACATTAGGTTATTGTCAAGCCAAAATATGTATTTTCTTTACTCTTTACCCTCAGCCCTACAACCTCTGGAACTTTAGTTTTGGTTTCTGGGCTGAAAGAGGAAGAACTTATTCCTTTTTCATCTTCCCCCACCCCTGGAGCAGCAGGGGTTGCTTTGCTTCCCTATCAGTAGTGACGATTCTAACTTTCAACAGCTTTTGGGGAACACAGGAGTTGGAAATAATAAGGTCCAAAGAGTTACTTGTGTGAGACAGGTTGAACCTGCAGCTGTGTACAGGTGTTTTACTGGGATGCATTCTGGGAAGGAAAGTGCCAGTGGTCCTCCTGCAGAACTTGGTGTGGGATGAGTTTTGGGTTTGTGTACGCTGAATTTACAGGACTGGGGTTCCTACCGTTGTTACAGCTGAAGTCAGTACCCCGTGCTACCTTTGAGAAGGGGATGCTCGTATTTCTCCTGTAAAGGCAGCATTAGAAGGATAGTC
Source organism: Laterallus jamaicensis coturniculus (assembly GCA_022605575.1). Classification (NCBI taxonomy): domain Eukaryota; kingdom Metazoa; phylum Chordata; class Aves; order Gruiformes; family Rallidae; genus Laterallus; species Laterallus jamaicensis. The sequence goes on from JAKCOX010000012.1 coordinate 12,085,683, forward strand.
TGAAGCACCGCTGTCCCCAAATATCATACATTGCTATTAAATGAGCTTATAATAACGGGGAAACCTTGAGGAATCACGACCTTTCGAATCATTTGAACCGTCTGCTTTCTGTCATTTTTTGCCTTTTAGAAAGTGCTAATTCTTGTTAAGTCCGCATGAGAGACTTGTTTAATGAGCAGATTAAATGGGTGATTATATGTCTTTTAAAAAATGGGTTTTGTGGCCGGGCTTCGTGATGCCACTCTCCCATTTGGCACAACAACAGAGAGCATCCTTTTTAATTACCCCTGCGGGGTCACCGGGACCCAAGCTGTTTGCTTTATTAAACCCTGATGGTGCCTTTGGAGCAGCTCCTTCTAAACTCGGCTGTCACAATTGTATCTAAATTAGCATCTGAGTGACCCTCTCTTCAGGCTTTCCAAACCCCAGCTGACAGGGATTGCCAAAAGATGCTAATTGCTTGGGCCGGGCCAGGAACAGGGGCTTGCCACGATAACAAAAGGACTAATGTTTCTTTCAGTATGCCTCCAGATTCACATAAGTACCCCTTTTAATTATCGAGAATTCTTGTAATGCCCAGTCAATGGAATAATTGACCCTCAACAGTGAGAGCTGCTTATGTAATAAATAATGACGTGGGCCTTGTCAGAGTAGCAGGTACCGAGGTGATTTGCTGGACTGAAAAGAGCTTTTCTCAGCAAGGGCTCTGGGATAGACCAAGGCATCCCAGTAGGAGTCCAGCAGAGGGGACTAATTTGAGTTTAACGGAGAGGAAATGCGCTGAAAGCTTTTAGACTTATCCCTGCGATGACAAAGGGAGAAATAAAAAGGATTGGGTTGGTAGTTTGGCAGCTTATATCGGAGGGACTCTCATCGACGAGGCAGACAGTCAAGTGTTGTGCAGCTACTTGAGTCTAACACGGGTTTTAAGACAGGGGTTTCACTGTCTGCTCCTAATTTCTGTCTCCGTGCCTCTGCATTACCTACATCCACTGTGCTTGCATAGGAGTAAAATGTGACGTTATTAAGAAACAAGCAACTGATACATGCAAAATATCTGGTGTTTTTTATGTGAAGAAACAAAGGCAGCGTGCTTCTGCCGCTCTCCTGTTCGTACACTCGCCTTCCATTTCAACTCCTAAATCCCAGGAGATGCTGGAGGGGGTTAGGTCTGTTCTCGGCGACACTGAAGTAAATCCAGGGTTCATTTATTTTGTTGGTGTGCCCAGAATAACTCAGAAATCAAGATCCAGCCTTCTATTCTGTAGTCTCCATGTTCATAAAGAAAATACAGCCTACAGTAGAGCAGTTATCCTGGTGCTCAAAGTAGGCTCTGGGGATAATCTAGCAACTGTTGGCAAATATATGTGGAAAACACATACAGACATGGAAAATCCCTTCCCCTCCCCCTTGCAAACATGGAAAGAGGCTGTGCACACAGAATGCTCCTGGGGGAAATGTTTGTAGTCTCATTTATGACAGGGCTCTTGTCCTTTTAGGTCAGACTATTGCAAGTTTGGCTTGAGATATGTTGGCAGAGCTACGTGGGGAAATCTGTGTAGTGCCTGCCAAAACAAGTTTTGGCCCAAACCATGCTTTTTTGGTGCCTTGCTTTTATGATTAAGGTCACTCCTGCAAAGCATGCATAAAGCAAGAAAATAAATATTGACTTGGCTAGGTGGTGTATGAATGGCATTTTTTGTTGTGTTTGTAAGGTCATCAGAAAGATCTGATGGAATTGCCTCCTTGTGCTGAATTTAGTTATAGTTCATCCACTGTTCTGCCTTTTGAGGCTGAGACTTTGTGACGTATGGCACATCAGTATTCGGGGGGGGGGGGGGGGGGCGGAATATATATTCTAGTTCAAAGATGTTCCCAATGTGATGCTCCCTTTAAGAAGACACTTCTTGCTTTCTATGCTCCTTAACCAACAGCATCGACATCCAGCAGAGGTTTAGCATAACAGAAGGAATATTTCAGTTGAAGGCTGATAAGCTGAGTGTGAATGGAAAATGAATGTTATAGATTAATTGCACATAAGTCATCTTAAGCTCTTTCCATTTAAATGTGCTCTTCTCTGTTCCTTCTAATCTGTCCTTATGTGTCACTCAGACTCAGCGTTTTCAGATTGCCAGAGCAGAAGAGAGGAGCAAGCCTGAGGATAAACTTTGTCCAGTAAACCCAACCATATCCTTCTGAAGAGCTTGTTCTCCCCCAAAGAGGCATTAACATCAAAATGTGCTGGCAGCCCAACAGCAGTGGTATTGGGAGCTAGTTGTGCTTCCCATCGCATCATCACCAGATATATTTTTTGAACGCTGAACCAAACTTAAGCTGTACTTTTAGGATGTATCAAACTCCTGAGGCTGCACACGTTCTCTCAGTAGAGTTTGAGCTGATACAGTACACCTCAGAAATCTTGAGAGCATCCTGGCCTTTTCACCCTTCCTTTTTCTCTTTGAACTTACTGGTACTGCTGAAACTCAGGAGAGCCTTCGTGGTCCTGCCGTTGGGCTTTTTATGGAAAATTCTCTATCCCTACGGAGTGTTGTGTATCTTCAGTGCCAGGGGAAATGGGAGAATCAAAGCAAGGGTACAATATTGCACAGCATGCACCATCTATATGTTACTGAGGTGAGAATGTAGGTCTGACAGGAGAAAGGAGTTCTGAGGGGACGTAGGGAAGGGAGGGAGTGAAATAGTTGTGAAGCCATTTGCCTGAAACTGGTAAGTCTACAATGGGCAACAGCTTCAGATACTGTTAAAATATTTGTTTGAAGATAAGCCCTAATTTTCACCTTTTTCTACCATTATTTGTGTCCTTCTCTCTTCTCTCTCAACCCTTTCTTATTTTCCTCCCCTTGCACTGGGGCTTGAAGCAGTGAGGGAGACTGGGATGCTCCCACTCTCATGTTTCAGTGAAGTGGCTCTCGTGATGAGTTAAGGAGATCAGTATTATAAAGCTTTATCTTCCTATGTGCTCTGCAGGCAGAAGTATCAGCTGATCATTGTCCTTTTATCTGTGACTGTAGGGCTAGTCACTCTAAAGCACCAATACTTGAGTGATAGCTACAGTAGATGATGAGGTAGCAGGGAAGTTATGAATTATTTTACATCTATTTTCATTATAGAAGATGCAGGGGAAATTATTATTCCAAGGGCATTTTTTTATGGAAATCAGTGTGTGACCTTAGCAATTCTTAATGTTTTAGGAGAAAGTTAGATCTCTTGAAAATTCAAGTGCAGTAAATCAGTCAAATTCTGTAGCAGAGATAACGACAAGATAGAACAATAAATCTGTACCCAGTAAATTCCTTGATAAAACAGTTACTGTACGAATGAAACATGGTAAGCACTTTTAAAATCCCTTCCTGTTCTTTTTTAACAAGTGCTCCTGAAAACCTTAAAGGCATGCAAATGAAGCCTGTCTTCAAGGGAGAGCCTAAGAATTAGATATAACTTAATTTTACTTCGGCTCTTGGAAATGAAATTGAGGAGTGAATTTTCCTATTAGGACAGCAATAGCCATGGATAACTCCATCAATTATCTTTTAAATTTTTCCTGATACGGTTTTATGTAAGTGAATATGGAGTTCGGCCCACAGAGATTTCATACGTGAAGAGCAGAAGGGGAAAATGAGGTTAATGTAACTTAAGTCAAAATGACATGGCTTGGGTGAGAAAGCTGTAGGTCTTCAAATTATCAGCATTATTGAAGAAGTTGATGGAAGAAAAAGGCAACCTGGATGAGACAAATTACTTGGGTTTCCTAAAAGCTTTCCAAGATCCCCCTCCTAAAATGCTGTTGAGCAAAATAAATAGCCACATAATCTAGGGCAAGGTGGCAGTGTGGATTAAAAACTGTTCAGGCAGGTGCATACATAGAAGGGATTGAGACAAGGCCAGCAAAGTGACTTAAACACTGCAGTGCTTTAAGGCAAAGATGATGGAGGATATAGCAAGATGGGAGGAAGCTTCTGTCAAGAAGGAAGGGTGATGGAAGGGACACTAGAATAGATGTCTCCAGTTCTTGAGACTAGTGCAGAGGAGGAAGAAAAATTTAGTGAGGGATTCACCTGGGATGAGGGAGAAGGAGATTTCACAGGACTTCTGAGCCTTCTGAGTGACAGGGAAACTGGGGATGAGAGAAAAGAGTGAGCAGCAGTTTGCAAAGGCCGCTCAGTAGGAACCGTCAGATGAGCAGACGGCGCTTTGCTGTTAGAAGCGACAGGCAAGTTCCAGGCTGTTTCAGCTTGAGTATTGAAGTGTAAAATAATAACTGAATCAAGGAGTTGGAAGTTGCTTGGAGGAATAAGATTATTTGACCTAGAAGAAATCTTTTAAGAGCTTGTGGCAAATAAATCACACTTTGTGTAGCCTGAGGAAAACTGACCAGTCTGCCTGTCTTACCCTGAAAAAAAAAATGGAAGTGAAAATGCTAATAAAAGATCCTTTTCCCATTAAGTGATGGAACTGCCCCAAACTGTGTGCTGCATAGAGGTGTTACAAGTAAATAAAGTAAATCAGCCTTCAGTAATAGTGCATCTAGCGCTGATGCTGGGCCATAGCTTTGTGGTTCTCACCGTTTAGCTGCCGAGGATACGTAATTGTTGTTGATACTTCTGGAGGCTGGTTCATTATAATTTAATAGTACAGCAGTGAAATTTCTAGTGAATTGGTCTAAAATTAGTAAAAAGGTCTATTTCCTAACCCTGGCTAAGAAAGCGTGGCCAGTCCAAAAATTCTTGTGAGGATGAGTATTTGTCTGCAAGAAAAGACTTTCAAAAGTGTATTTCATAATCCAGTGAAGGACCTAACCACTTCTTCTGTTGCTTCCTCTGTAAACCAGGCTAGCTAGACTGTTAGCTGTATGGCAATTATGGTAACGCATACTATGGTCAAGTTTACAGAAATCCTGGACCACTGCTGGCCTTCAATTTTACTAGCCTAAGCAAGCAGAGGAATTCTCCAGCCATCATCTTTCATAGTCTTTGACCAGTTTCCAAGCAGCAGCTGCCTCAGTCTTTCCTTTTCCTTCCATACAAGCTGCACAAATACTGCAGTACTTATTTTAGACAATATCCTGAGCAGACTTCAAACTTCAGCGATTTTTGTGGTAGCAGTCTTCAGAAAAGTATGATTGGGATTTTTTTTAAACACAGGGCAAGTAGCACTCTGGTTTAGTCACAGCTTTGCAAAGCGTGGGAAATGTTTCAGTTTTCTGTGAGTAAATTTTCTAGCAAACACATTTTTTGCTTTAGATTTAATACTGTGTAAAGTTGAAAACTTCAGAAAAGTACTTAGAATTGTTTCTTGTTATGGTTGTTTTTACCTAGACATCACCTTGAGGTTCTTTAGGTTTGGGGATTTTTTTCTATATTATGTCTTCACAATGTACATTCAAGTTGTTTGTCATGTAAAAAGGTCTGAAGGTTCCCCCCCTTTCAAATGCTAATGTCATTACTTGGCTACCTTGGTAGGCATGTTGGCTAGTGAAGCCTTTCTGAAAGTAGGAATGGATAAGGTTTCTTAATCATATTGGTTCTCGGGGGTTTTTTATTGGCGTTTATTAACCTATTTTTTTAACGTTGTCTGTCTAAGCCTTTTGGAGAAGGGATGTCTTTGACATTCACCGAGTCTTTAATATCCTGGAGATATCCAATTAATTTCTAAAACTAGGGGAACGTGCATATGGTACACCTAGTATTCCTTGCGTCTTAAAAGGTGAAATTTAAAAAAGCAAGTGCATAGTTGATGGGTTTGAAAATATATTTAAATGCTTTGGAGAAAGGATGTCTGTTCAACATCACTAAACAGAGTATCTCTGAGAAAATCATTTACCAGAAATAAATACGCCGCACATAGTGGTGATGGGGCTCCTAGGATGGCAGGAAGGCATTATTTAATGGGATAAATCAAGAACTTTGAGAGAGAGCATAATGAAATGAGGAGGCCAATCGCTTTGTGAGTCACCTTCTACACTAATACCTGGTCTGATATCGAGAAAGCAGATGAGCATAAGTTGCTTTTGTCACAGGTGGTCCTTTTGAAGAGGAGTGTGCTTCTTGTTACTCTGTTAGATTGTTGGTACTACAGGGGTTTTGAGCATTTTTAAATGAAACAAGTTCTGTGTATAAGAGAAATGCAAACTGAAAGGCAAGTAAACTGCAAAATTTTTTTAAACTTGTTTACTTGCCTGCTGAGCTGTACCATGAAAGGCTTAGTTGCCAAAGCTGGCTTACACCGTTCTGGATTAAGTGATGTAGCCCTGAGCTTTAGAAATATGTGCTATATTTACAGTGTGGAAAATACTTATTTCATAGCTTATTTGGGCAGATGTGAGCAAGTGTGGGAAGTATGTTAATATATGGAAACGCATAACTCTCTAAGTCAAATGTTTCCACAGTTGGTAATATCCCCAGCACAGATAAAGTTTCCACCTAAAGCGCAGCCATGTTCTTCGTGCCCTTCTCAACCCTGCCAAGTGAAGGCACGTCTCCTCAGCGGGCGGGGATTTGGTTTACTCAGAAGTGGTTTGCTCCGGGCTCTTCCATAACAGGCCAAGCGTGCTGAGGGTCGCTGACTGTCCACCTTTAAGCAATAGGGTAGTGTTTAAGCAGGATTTATGGCAAGCCAAGCCGCACAAATTGTTGCTGTATCAGGTCACTAATCCAGTTAGTCCTCTGTCTTCTCTCAAGTTACGTGTACTAGTAGTATTTTTCACAAAAGAGGAATTGCCTCGTCAAGGATTGACTGAAACATGAAAAGCTGCTGATTAACCATATTAATTTGGCTGGCAGTGGGGAGCACCTTATGCCCTGACCCATGAGGATTTGTACCCTAAAACTTGTAATCCCTGACTTGGTCCTTTTTGCCATGTCTTACAGGGTTTGTGTCTGGTTGGTGGGGCATGTATTACTGACCCATACATAGGTCAGCTCGATGACACGGTCTTGGCTCTCTTTGAATCCAGCTGCTGAGCTACAATAAAAGAAAGCTAAAAATATATCAAATATTTTCCTAATACTGCACTGCCATGAAAGCAACTGAGTAGTTGTAGGAAGTCATCACGGAGCTGCAAATGAGAGAAGCTGCACCTTTAAGCAGTCCCTCTAATTACACAGTGCATTCTGGTAGGAAATCTGAGGGTCTACTCTTGCATGATCTCATACTGGAGAGCCAGTAGGGGGAGGAAGGTTCATCCATGGTTCAGTAGGTTGTTGGCTTCAAAGAGCTCTTGTTGCAAGTCATTCTTCAGGCTCTGGGGCAGAGATTTCCACTTTTAAGCCTGATCTGTCCGTGACTTGAAGAGTTCCCTTGTCCTTTCTTTCTTCCTGCCTGTGGTGACTAGCAATGGGAAACGCAAGGTAGGCTGGTGATCTTGCTGGCTTGAGATGAGCTTGTTCCAGTTTGCACACTCTGGAAGTGTTTGCAAAGCACAAGGGCCCTGCTTGTGTTCTTGGACCTTCTCATGATGATGATTTCACATCTAAGCCTGTTACTAGAGCCTCTTTTCCATTTACTTAGTGATACAGTTGACCCAGTGCTAATACCCCCGATGTGCCTATCTTCTGAACATCACCACTTGCATTCTCCTTAACCTTTCTGTGGAAGCGGTGCTCTTGGAGGTTTTCACTCAAGATGACCAGAGAAATAGAGGGAGTATTTTGGAGCTGTACATTTCCACCAAAGGGCATGATTGCTTTTGCTACAGATGTATTCCTTTGCTGTTGTCATCCAGTTCTCTAAGCTCAAAAATATAGAGCAAAAAGGTTTTGAGAACTTTTTCAGTTTATAATACTGTTCCTGGTTCTGGGCAGTCGTATGAAAGAAAAGTTAGTTCAAAGGCTGCAAAGACTCAAATACTTAGGGAAGGCAGGAGGACTAATTTGCCTTATATGTTGTTGCAAGAAAGCAAACATGGGGGGAATACTACTTAAAATGTAGTTCTACTTCAAATATATATACATGAAAATGTATTATTAGCACTCAAGGACAGTGTTGATGCAAAGGGATATAAACAAGCTGTGTATAAACTTCAGCTAAGAGTACTTGTGAAGGGCTGCTTTTTAGGCTGAGGAAATTCCAGGACAGCTTTCCAGTAATAGTAGCAGTCATAGAGCGGTGGGGGAGGATGGGATGGACACAACCACCACCACCAAAAAAATAATTTGCTTTGGAAGGAGGAGATTAATATTTTCATGAGGTGACAAATTGACAGTAATTTGATATTGAAAAAACCCCAAGTGACTGCACTTGAAATGTAGGAGCCACAGGAGTCAGAGCAGCGCACTCTGCAGCTCATAGAAAGCTTTCTAAATGTGTACTTGAAATGTTACTTTCCTGATGTGAGTTTGGTGACTGGAAAGGTAGCTTCCAGTTGGAAATTCCTATTAGTCTGTCATAAATTTTCAGGCATAGATAAACCAATGTGGCATTTTAATATTACAGTATATTTTGGATCAGTTTTTAATGTTTTATCACTTCAGAAGAGCTGCATTATGGTTCTATACTCTTTCTCCTGTGCATTACGTGCCTGAGTAGTGTGATGACAAGAGTGAAGTCACCTGGATTCAGTAGACCCAAGACACATCTCTATAACAAATCCCACATGTGAAGGATGTGTACTTCCCTGGTAATTCCCTTTTAGCATCAACTCAGATACTTGGGGATAGAATAAACAGTGAAATACGTAAGTGTGTCCTCCTAATGTGTTGTTCCATCTCTGCTGCAAAACTCGCAGTCAATAAGATTCCCAGGAGGTGGTTATCAGAGTTGTGCCTGCCAGTTGCCTTCTGGTAGGTATTGTTATCCCATCTTTCCAAAGGAAGCCACCAGGAACCATAATTCTTCTTAAGAGTTTATTTACTCTTATTGCAGAAGCAAATTACTCAATTTTGAGTGATGTCTAGAATGCCTCGTTGGGAACTGTTGGTGTATTGCTCAGAAGAGCAATATTTAGCAATCTTTTCACTTTAACCACTACTGTAGTGTATAGCCAAGAAAAATGTAGGCTTTTTTTATCCTACAAATCTTTTCAAAATAATAAGCGGAAGGCTAATTTCGTATAGCTGACTGAGGTTAGGAACAGTGCATACTTGATTGGTTCAGACCACACAAACTCTAGTCTGTCTTGGAGCTCTTTAATTACGATTCTTTCAGCCTTGTACTTAAAATTATAGTAGAACTGGAAACCTTACAACTAACTTCATGTGTTATGAAAAACATGGATGAATTTTAGTAATACACGTCAGAGAAGGTGCTTAATGTGAGTATCAGATTATGTGAATGTTACTATTTTATTAGTCCTATATTCTGTTACAGTGACACTAGGAGGTTTGGGGAGTGGTTTTGTTTTGGAGGTGTTTTTTAACAAGAATTCATTTAAGGTGAATAATGAAAGGGTAAGTCGGGGACACCTGTGTCTTCCTCGTATTTGTAGTTGAGCTATTGTGGAGTTCAGGCTGCTCATTTTGGGGGGTGAGGGGTGTAGGTGGTGGTTGTCTGCTATGGTTACGCAAATCTTTGTGTTGTTCTTAAACCCCATCTTCAAGAATGGAGTTTTTCAGGAAAGGTCGCTCTGTAAGCATCCAGAAAGCTTTGGTAGATTGCAACCACGAGTTGTCATTACTGGTGTTTGTGTGATGTCCTCGCTGAATGCACATACCGTTGGGTAGAGCAGCTGTGAGTTTAACAGCTGAGCGTAGGGTTAGAAACCGGTACCAGTCTGCAAGTAGACTAGATGTGTTTAATATATTTAGTTCCATGCTACACATGCCTTGCTACCAGTTCGTGTCTGTGTTTATGTAGCTTTTAGCTGCCCATGCCAGAGCCTCGATGGTTTGTTCCATAGGAAGCTTCATTACTTAACCATCCTTCCTCAGTCTGTATGGTTTATTGGTCTGGGGCGGTTTCTTCCCTCAGAGACAAGATCAACCTGGGCAAGACTCTTTAACAATCAGTTTGTTTTTATGCTGCTGAACTGGCCGCACTTCTGATTTTGGGAACTGTTGTGCTTTCCAGATATGTAAGATAGAGTTGCGATAGATTGTGTACCTTGTGTGCTGGGTCTTCTACTATAAAGCTCTACCGAAAACCTGTGTGGTCTTGGGGCTTTTTGTGTTTGCGTTAGTTTAATTGTCTCCCTGACCCCTCTTCCTCTGTTGGCCTTTGGAGCTCTGTGGGCTCTTAGCCTCACTGACATCTCTCCACGGGATCTCTGTACCGGGAACCATCCAGGCTTGCCTGGAACTCCCCCAGCCCTGCTGTCCAGTTACATCCAACAGTTTCCCTGGCTTTTATACCAAACTTCTGTTTTTTCTTTTTTTAAATACCTATAATTCACTTCCTCCTGTTAAGCTGTAGTTGAGTTCATTAGTTTTAGCTCTGTTCATAATATGTCTGTTTCAGCCTCTGACTGCTTTTTCATTTCTTTCAGAAACATGGTATTTAGTTGCCCTCTGAGAGAGGGGAGTGATTTATAAATACCCTTCTAGATCATTTCTTTTATGCAACACTTCCAGTTATTTGATTGCCTGTGTTAATTTCTTTTATTGTTTCCTTCTATTTTTTGCCCTCTGGGTTGCTGAGATTAATTCCTTTTCCATACTGTAATTCTGTGTATCCTAAGCAGTGTTTATAAATTTCCTTCTTCATCATGACAGTCAAAATAGAACATATTTTCTGCCTTAATGGTAGCCAGATTAATACCACATGAAGAAATTTTTAAGTCTCCACTGTATCTGTTAGGTAAAGTCCAAGGGGATGATCCAAGAATGAGAACAGCAAGAGATATCCCAGTTTGAACAGGGTGCAGCCATGTGAATTCCCACTACTCTGGTTTCACTGACTGTCTAAATGGACTCTTGGGAGTGCTCTGCAGGGAGCCCAGACTGCCCAGGTCAGGAACGTGTTGAAATAAGCTGTGGCTCCATTCCAGCCCGTGTACCGGCAATTCTCTTCTGTGAAAACTAGAAGGTAGGAAGTGTCACCTGTGTGCTTGTGCCTTGTCACTGTATGGACTTTGAACATGGCCCAGCTACACCCTTAGACTTAATGGTACCCCTGAATCCGCATCATGCACCAGTTCTCACTTGGGTTTTTGTACAGGTCTGTAACTTTCTATTCGGTCTGATGAACGATACCTGCAAGTTTTTGTGGTGCCTTGAGTCAGAAGAGTATAATGTTCTTAGCCAAAAATAGGGCTCTTCTGTTTGGTATTTGTTTTTCCATTTATGACTTTAAGCATGTTTCCACCACGGGTTTTTATCTTTGAATTGCCATACACGTGTGAAGTTGCTGTTCCCTGAATGCTGTAAGAATTAAGGTGGTCGTGGGGGAATAAGAACATGCATGCCATCAGTTGGAGAGGCACTGTCAGGGGGGAACTTGCTTCTTTCTAGGTGGCTGAACTGTGAATTTGGCAGGAAAGAACCTAGGCGGTCTGGCTTCCTTAGGCAACGGTGTCTTGGGCTTTCTTCAACTCCTAAAGTACATCAGACTTGCTGAACACATCAACACCTAGTTGATCAACTCCTACTACTGGAATGTGATAATTTAGGTCGTGACCAGGCCTTTCCATGCGATGCTAGTAACAGTGTCCTAGACAGCCCTGACCAGGAAGCCTACCAGAGTCAGACTGACATCTGAGCAAGTGCTCGGGTTTGCCCCAAGTAAGGATAGGTTGAGAAAACCTGGGTTCTGTCAGTGGGGCTGAACTCAAGACTGGTATGTTTTCAACAGCAGAAACTTTGAAATGGATTGAGAGCAGTGATGTGTGTGAAAGAGGTTGAAGCAGCTGTCTTGGGACCTTTCATACTTGTTTTAGCCTTGGAGACGTACAGGTTCGCTTCCTTTTTGTTTGCCAGTTCCTTTGAGTGTGCAAGCTCTGCTATGTTAGGCTTTTCTCTGAGGAGCATTATGATTGTAATGGTAGTGACATGATGATACTGTCCTACCTGCTAGTAGGACAGGGAGTCCTCCCATTTGCACTTCACTAGTGAACAGTCAGTCAGAGAGAAAGGCATTGAGTCGTGTTAACAAATTATTTTCCTGGAGTTGATTGATCTCTGCTAATTGTTTCAGTTTCTTTTTTTTTTCTTGTTTTTTTTTCCTTTTTTTCTTTTCTCTTTTTTTTCTTATTTTCAGTGCTTTCTTTTCTGATAACACGTTATTCAGAATGAATTCTCTGTGTGTGTGTGTGTGTGTGTGTATATATATATAGGTACACCTTTTATCTTTATTGTGCTGTCTTGAATTAACTTTGCAAAAAATCACTTCTTTTGTAAGCAGCTGGGTTTTTTTGGTTCTCCAGACTTACAAGTACTGAACGTCCAGAAGTTGAAGTTCCAGACAATTGTGCTTAAGCTCTTGGGTTAGTAAATAAGATGCAGCTTTTTTGCTGCTCAGTAAAATAGGGCCTTTTCAGGCTCATAGGAAACCCCTTGATCCTGTGAGCATGCCCTGGGACTTGATTGCCAAATGGCAAACGTGGTCAGGTTATATTGTTTAGTTTGCCAATGGGTATCTGAGCTTAATTTCCTGTCTTTAAAATTGCATCAAGTGAAACACAGGGTGTCTGGACTGGAAAATGAACAGGAGGTACCTAACTCTTGACAAGGAATGATTGATCTATGGTGCTAGGGTCACTTTCAGAAACTTTATTGGCATGATAGTAGCTGCCTTAGTCTAAGAATGGGAAACTGGATGTGGGAACACCCTGAATCTGTCAAAACAGACATAGCAGCTGGCAGTGTGTAGAAATCCATCACTTGATCTCTTTGCTTTGATGGATGAGTTGGATATTTTAATAAAAGTAGGCTTGAGCTCTTGAACTAAGATGTGTGACCATACCAAAATTAAAAATAAAACAGACTGCCTTTTCCTAATTGCTTTAACAAATGGTTTTGCTAATGAAATGGCAGTGACAATTTTAATCCCTTAAATTTAAGAATTTCTGGCTGTGTGCCCAAGGGGACTATAGTAATAGCAGAAATAGGCATTTCTGTAGCGTGCTTTATCGTGGGATCTGAAATCATTTAGAGGCAAGCGAATGTCTTCATCATCACTGCATCCCAATTTCCATCCTGTGAATAAGGAAACAAGATTATGGATGTAGGGGAATGGGCTGGGTGAAGAGTAGCTACTAGCACAGCTCTTCAGTAATGGTTGTGGAGGAGTTGACGTGCCACAGGTAAGAGTGCATGCTGTGACCTTTTCATGTTAGCAAAAAGCCTGAAGTTTGCACTGAATTTCTTCCCTGGCTGTGTTTTGAAAGGTTTAGAGAACAACCACAAAACGTGTGCTTATCCAAATGGGGGGGTGGGTGTCTGAGATGGGAATTGCAAGCAGAAGCGGGAGTGCTTTGGCTGCTGCTGTTCTGCCAGGGCTGTTACTCTGCTGAGATGCTGGAGTCAGACACTAAGCCTGGATAAAGCGTCAGGGAAGAGGTGCAGTGAGGTTCCCGTGCCAAAAATGAGCATGAAGTAGAAAGGCTACAGACATGTTAGGAAAATCAAAGCAGTGTAAATATACACACACTGCTGTCAGTAACATGGAGGAGGCTTGTTGTTTGGGTTTTTTTAATAAAACAGATTGTTGTGTGAGGAAGCACCACTGTCATGTTAAACCAGGAAAGAATTTGGCTCATATTTAATGTCACATCACTCATTTAGAGCCCTAAAAATAGTGTTTATAATAAAACCTCTGACACAGCCATGGCTAGCATGATTCAGATGGCCCCTTTCCTTTTTTAATTTGTGAACAAAGCTCCTCCTTTGAAGAAAGGTATTTGTTTACAATTGTTTATCAGAGCAGGAAATGGATCAATTAGATGTAACTTTCAAAGTTAATTGACTGCCACTACTAAAACCACCTGACATGGTGCTGGTGCCAGCAATGCCAGATGAGAAATCTCATCGCTGCTGCTGTGGGAACAGCAAGGACATGATGGGAAATGTTATTCTTGGCACTCCAAAGATTAAAATTTTTAAATATTTATAGAGTCTTATCTAAACTACTGATTGGTTATTAGTGCCTTGAATTGAGGCAAGGATGTGTGAATCCCTAGAGCTTTAGGACTGCATCCCATCTGAATTAATCTGAACCATTAACAGGGAATTGGTGCTCTAAATCTTCCTCTGGCTGTATCTTCCTTTCCACACTGCACTGCCTGGATATTTATTTTTCTCTTGGATTGTTTCGTTAATGATCTAGAATGTAATAACAGAACACAGGCTTGCACAAAAAGCTTTAGAATCTTCCCTCTTTGAAATACCTGACTGCAGAGCTGTGTTTATATTTTTTTTGCCTGCTACACAGGCTTATAATCCTTTTTTTTTTGTCTGTGCAAAAGCAGAATGACTTCATTAGCATGGTGTTACCTTGCTGCTACACTGAGTCTAGTGTAGCAGACTTTTCTACTCCAATAGTACTTCCCAGCTGACTCAAGGAGGGGTTTTGAAAGGGGGCAGGGAGAGGTTTAACACAAATATTCTGGTTTATTTTTTTCCTGGCAAATTCCTTGCCCATTTGGACACTTGAGAAGCTGTTGGATGCATTTGTTGGTGTTGCAAACCCACATTTTTCCTGTCAGTTCCAGGTTTTGACAACTGTAATGAAGTCTTCGATAATGCTTCTTCTGCTGCTTGTAGCAAATGAGCTTATGGTGGGGGCCAGGAGCCCTTTCAGAAAGCCCCAAATTCCAAGCTGAGAAAGAAGTAGGAGAGCACAGCATATAAGTAGAGACTCCTATCTTAACCGGTCTTGAGCTTTGTAGGAGGACCCTTTGAGTCTATAAGTGAGGTTGAAAGTATTTGGCATGGATAATGCTTATCAGAAAATTTTAAAAAAGAGGAAAAAAAGTCTTCTCCTCTGATAGGATTTCCTTGTTTCTGTAAAGCCTGTAGGAGAACAGAAAAAGAGAGTGAATGAAGTTGGGGCATACTTAAAAGTCAGAACAGGTAGGAAAACTCTCCGGGTCAGTTATCTTAAAAATAAGTCTCAGTTTGGATAGGCTTGTGAGCCTAAGGCAAGCTTAATTAAAGTTAAAGGAGAGCAAAAATAAACATTTAAAATGTTGTTTTGCTTCTCATAAACCTGAGTAAGCCAAAATCTGGATTACTCAATTATGTATGGTTGTGGGATTTGTTTTGTGAATATTTTCCTGCTCAACCCAGATTCTCATCACCCTCCTCTTGCTCTGGGTGTATGTGGCAGCTGTCTCCAAAGCAGGAGAAGAAAGGAATTCAGGTTTTGATTTGGAAGTTCGGACTGTCCTGTAAAGCATCCCTTTTCATACCAGGCTGGCCCCACGCTTTGCTGGAAAGTGTATTTGTAAGGAGGATGTGATGTAAGGATAATCTTTTGAGTATTTACTCCATACTGTATCTCTGTGCCTTAGAAAAGGGAGTAATTCCTTGGGGGAGGTATAAAGCCTTACTTTGTGAGTGGGGCAGATTCAATAGGAAGATGCAGGCTGGCCACAACCTGTGGTTTTGTGGACTGAAAGCTTGTTGTTTCTGAAGAAGCTGAACCCTAGAGCATGGTGCTCTGGTGTTGGTTTTCCTCTGCTAAAATGTGCTTTAAGGAGAACTTAGTGGATGCCTCTGCTGTTACCTTTCTTCCTTTTGCTTCTTGATTGAAATGCACACTGCTTTATCGTCAGCTTGGGTTAGTTTACTTGTCTGTGAAGCAAAATTAAAAGCTTTGAAGAAATTCTGTGATGGATTTCTTTCTAGATGTGTCACTGAGACTGGCGATTCCCTTGCCTCGCTGTGAGAGGAGCAGATCCCAGCTCATACCTGTATGGGTCCTTTGTTTTCCCTGTCTGAGAGGGAGGGAGAAAGGCGTAGTGTGTAGTTATGCTCCACAGTCCCCATGTTGAGACAGCTGTTACTCACTAGGTCTGTTAGGAGCTGATGCAGAAGGCCTTATGCATGCTTGATGGGTTAGAAGAAACAGCTCAGATGCTTATTATCAATGTCTGTGGAAACCAGCATCTCTGATAATGGCTGGTGACGGTCCCAGAGAATTATAGACTCCATTCATCTTCTCAAGGCAGGTTTTCCAGCAGGCTGGGTTTCTCTGAGTCTCACCACCTGAAGTATGGATGCAAAATTATGAGACCACAAGATTTAATGTGGGGAGCAATGGAGGAGTGGGTCCCAGAGGGCAGAGGAAGCAGGAGGCATCTGAGAGGTGTAAAAGGAAGATGATGGATATAGGGGTCAGTGCAGCGTCAGGGGGATTGGGCCACTCACTTATGTATCCTCTCCGCCTTGCCCCATTGATTTTAATTTCATGATAGAAAAAATTGCTTCTCTGTGGCACCTCCTTTAGCTGCAGCCTCCAGTCAGTGCAGTCTAAATAACACATATTTGGTCCCAACGTAGGTATCTAACCTCCTCTCTTGGCTGCAGCAGTGCCTGGTGGCAGACGATTAGGGAGAGTATAAGAACAGAACAGGATATAATGGCTCTTCTCCAGTGTAGGGTCCCAGCTCTAAGCAGCTCAGGGGTTTCAACGCTCAGAAATAATAACTTTTCTATTTAGCAAACAATATAATTGTAGTTCTAAGTGTAATTTTAAGCTAAGATTTTCAAGTAATGTGATTACTCTGCAGTCCACAGCAACCTGCAGGAATCTTATTCTGTATACATGAAAGTATATGAACTGTTCTGATCCTGCCATTGACTGCCTGATCATGGATCCCCAGTCCCTGTACTGGAAAAAGAAAGGAGCAATTACTCTGTGTATCAACTTTCTGCTGCTCTTGTCTTTAGAGGCCTTTATACAGTCTATCTATCTTCTCCATGTTCCTAAAAAGGAAAGTCATCGCATTTGCCATTACTTATATCAAAGCCATATCGTTCTCTATTTTTGTTGCCATTCCTCTCAACCTTTTCTAATTCTCCTGTGCCCTTTTTAGGATGAAGGGAGTGTGTAGGTGGAGCACAGCAGGGGTTTACAGAAGCAAAATGTTGAAGTTTTTCCTATCCCTTTCCTATGAAGTCCTAACACTCAGTGGGCTTTTTCAGAATGCCAGGTAACAGGATTACATCCTTAGGCCTTCAGCTGACTATTACTACTACCACTTCACGACATCTACCACTTTTCACTTAAAGACTTATTTCATTGCACAAAAAGCCCTTTTGCCATTCTTTCTGGTTACTTTTTATTATTTTATATTCTCTCTGAAGGAGATGGAATCCTCTCAGGTTGTTGCCTTGCTATGGACCCCTTTCTTAGACCATCTATGAGAATCTTGGCACAAACTATAGCACAGACATCTGTAGGACTTCCCTAGAGACCTGTCTCCATTAAGAACACCACCTTGCTGCTGGTGTTGTGTTATCTAACTGGCTGCTCTCCTGTGCAAGGACCTTTCCCGCTTATCCTGTAGTACCTTATTTTCTGAAGCTCTGATAAAGAGCCCGATCAAGCTGGGCCAAGCGGAATTTGTAAGTCTGAACAAACAAGGGTTATCTGGTGAGGAGGTCTGACTCATCCAGGAGATTGTGTGGCCCCGCTGCGTGATGCCCAGAGGCTTTTTCTTCCCTGGTGAAGGCACAGCAATGGGGCCCTGGGTGCCTTGCTGGCACTTTGTGCCCCTGGCCATTCTGCTTCTCAGGGAAATGGCTGGTGGAGGTGGCTTCACCTGCCCTTGGTCCAAAAGCCTTGTGTGATGTTGGAAAAGCTGCCTTAACTCCTATTGATGTTAGCTTTCTATCCCTACAGTGTGAGAAATAAAGCTTCTTGCTTCGCAGGTATGATGCAGTGCTCAAAGTAGTAACCAGTGTAGTTTATGCTGGAGAACCCCAATAGAGAGTGGGAAATGCAAAGTACTGAAAATATTTGATCTAGTTCTACTTGAACACCAGTGTGTCCTGTGCTCCCAAGTTCCTTAAGTGTTCCTGAAAAATACCACAACCATTAGTAAATGGTCTGCAATGTTATCGCTGGCCAGATGTGTACGTGGCAGGGAGGGGAAGGGGGGTCCCCACCATAAACCTAGGTAAACCCCCAGAATCCCAAAAGGGGGAAGTCAATGGTGTAAATTAAAAGATGGCTGGCAAGCTTTTTAAAAATGCCACTTGTCTCAGATACTCAAAGACTTGAAAGGCTTTGGGGTTTGCTTCTGGCATCACTGGTACGACTTTGGAAAATCTCAGTTCTACTATTTTAACGTTAATTCTAAAATTACTGGTTTTCACTTACTGTACCTTGCAAACTTCAAGCAGAATATCTCCATCCAACTTTTTCACTAGCCAGACAGAAACTGTTTTGAAACTGTTCTTGCTGATATGCTGCTGACATGATTTTAAAGAGTAGCTATATAGGCACAGTACTTTCAAACCTACAGACAACATGGCATTGTAGGAATTTTGCACACAGAAGAAAATAAACCAGGTCAAAGTAGGTCAAGCTTCATTCTTCCAGTGTGAGGAGCATCTATTTTAAGTGGAAAATGAGAAATGAAATAGTAACTGTTACCCTGAAATGAGAAATGGTGCTGTTTATGTACTTAATTGGCCAGGGTTTGTAACAGGGCTTTGAATTCTGCTGCTGTCGGGTCTTATACTGCTGCCGTCAATCACAGTTTTTCTCTTTCTTAAAAGACTTGTGGTAATTTATTTTGGATAGTTTCTTAACAGGTGTTTCCTCGACGTTACGAATGCTTTAAATGAGAACCGTGCTCCGTGTCCGGAGTTCTCAGCTGAAATCACACGGCGGCCTGACACGGGCACTGGTGTGTTTACTCATCTGCAGCCACGCTGACAGCAGGCACTGGCGGGTCCCAGCCGCGGCCGGCCCGGACACAGAACAGATGTCGGGGATTAGGGGGAAGGATCCAGGGAGGCTTTCGGCCAGCGTGTTCACGGAAGCAATTCATTGTGGAGATGCAGACAGGGCCTGCTGGACCTATTGCTGAGGAGTCAGCTGAAATGGGTCTCGCCGGGTTTGAGTATCCGAATCAAAACCAAATGTTTCCCTGGTACCTTTTTATTAAAGGGAAAGCGTAAATCAATAGAATAAAATAATAGTGCACCTAATGGTCTGTACTTCTACAGTGCTCTTCCAATAGAGAAGCAGGCAATATGGATCTCTTAAAGCCAGCATCATCTCACATGCCAGAGGTGCAGAGCTGCCTGGTCTACCTCTCTGGAGGAGGGAGGAGGTGGCTGTACTGTCTGCCCCGGGACAGGATGTCCAGGGGAGCCTCTTCACCTTGAACTAGCACTTGCAGTCCTCTTGTTGTGTTGCCAATGTTTTGTGACTTAAGGGAATGTTTCCTGTGGGTCTGTCTCTCTTCAGCTGTTAGGTTTGTCTCTGGCTCTCGTGTTTTTAATGTCATGTGCCTGGGAATGGGCCATCTAAGGGAAATGCAGGTGTGGCACAAGACAAGCAAGGATGAGCCGTGGAGATAATCTGCCATAGCATGAGTGGTGTCCCCTGCAGGTATCAAATACTGTACCATGTACTCCTGAGGCTTGTCAGGCATCTCTGTGAGCTGGGGAGCTAACTTTTGGCTGCAATTCAGTCAGAGCGGGTATCTGTAGCTGTGGTTTGTTGTGTGGAAAAGAGAATTTATGTAAATCTTTACTATAATCTATTGTGCTGCTGTTATGAATGTTTTGGTAAAGGATGGAAGGCAGAAAGAGAGGGGATGCATCTCCAGGTTTTGGCAAGAGGACATGGTGGAATTGATCACAGATGTACCTTGTACACGATAATACAATGCACAGAGATGTGGTTGTACCAGGTGATCATAGGGGCTCAAACAGTAAAATGAATTGGTCTGGGAAGAATAGAGCTTTTATGGGAAAAAGTACCCATTTGTGGTAGGACTCCATACGTTGATCTGGGTTGAACTGCAGTCATGCTGGAATAACCCAAGGTCTTTAAGGCCCAAGAGAGTGACAATATGATGGTAAAGAAAACTTGTAGCTAACTACATTTAGAATATGCTTTAAGAACATAAACAGTGAGTATAGTAGTTGAGTGAAGATAAAATCCTAAATGGATATGTATGAAAGCTACTCTTTCTAGAGAGATCTAACATGGGCAAGTAATGACTGTTACCTGATTCAAGTCAGCCATCATTACAATAGATTGAAGAGAGACACAGATCTGTATGGTTGAGGACGTAGTTTTGCAGAATGCAGAGCCCCCTCTGCGGAAGCAATGTACTTTCTGCTGCTATTGACTTAGGTAAGAGTTCAACCAGCACACAGGTTTATAAGCCTAGACTGCAGTTTGAAAAACTGGAAAAGATCTGCTGCTCTGAGATGTAAGATACAGGGAATCATGTTATCTGTGTAAATTTAATGGCAAACTATAACAAGAACTAGGTTTATAACCAAAATATCAACCCCCACAGTGCTTTCCATTTGTGGGTCCCAGTGCTGGAGCTCCCCACAAGCAGCAAATGTGCAGAGTTGCGGTACCTTCTGACAAGCTGCCCACACCCATGAGTGCCTTTGTGCCCTAGCTAAAGCATTGGGTCAGGGCTTTGGACAGCAGCAGTCAACTTACTTGCCAAATACGAGGGCAAGGCACAGAATCTTATTTGAACTAATATCCATGAGGATTTTGCTACGGGTCATTCCAGGTCTTTCTTTGTGCTGTAGAACTTAGGTTTGATCAGCAGCTTGAAGCAGAAGGCAAAATTGTTGAAATGGTCTGGGTGAGTGAATAGATACTTAATAATACTTGCTGAAATATTTAATAGTGTAGCTTATTTAATATGGTTTATGTTTTTCTAACGCTGCTTCTTGAGATGGTCTGCAAAAGCACAAAAATGCTTGGCAGAAAGATATGCTACGTGGCAACACAGATAGAAGAGGAATAAATGCAGACTTCAAAGTTTATTAGTTTTTAAAGTAAAACAGTCATAGGAGATGGAGGAATGTTACTTGATAATATTTTAAAAGCTACTTTTCAAAATACTACTAACACAGTTCTTTAAAAAATTATTTTCAGATTGCTCCAATGAGGTTGACTGTATTTTCTGTGTTTTCTCTGAGGTTAGGACACATGCCTAAATTCATACTGGTGGAGGTGGAATAAGACCAGCATTCCTGAAAGTGAACTTTCTGCTCTTGGTGGAGCACCTTTTAATCCAGGGATGCTACGTCGCTAACAGTGGGGAGAAAGGTAGTACCTGGAAACAGATGTGTTTTGTGTAAGGAAGCTGGTGGTGTTGCAGCAGCACAGTTGGAAAATTTCAACACACAAAGCCAGGAAATTTGAAGGTTCTGACTCTTTTTGTAGGTGTAACTTGGCAGGTTGTACAAATACCTTATATCTTCACTGGCAAGGAATGGCTTCTGCTAAATGTAATTACTCCCTTGGAGTTTTAAATTCAAAGGTGGGTTCTGAAATGTTTAATTTTTTTTTCCCTCTGCAGCTTTCATGATAAAGGCACAGTTATTAAATAATGGCAGCTACTATACAAGAGTGGTTACTGTTAAAACCTGCACCGAAAAAGCAATGGGCACCAAACAAGAGTGGCTACTTGCTGAAAATTACTTCAAAAGGAGAAACATAATGTAAAGTATAAATTCCCTTTTATATGCAGAGTGGAAGTTTATGGTAAGGTACATGAAACGGTGACCAAGACAAACAGCTGTATTGCCAGGTCTATCAGAGTTACTGTTTCAGATCGATTTCTCTCTCTCTACTCATGCCTGTATTAGCTTAATTTGAGGGGGAAGGGAAGAAAAACTGCAGAGGTTATTAAAAAAAAGTGTCTATAGGAGTGACTTTGCTTTCATTACTGGGAAGCACTTTCATGTAGTTTTTACTTGGTGGGTGAGCCACTGGGCTCAGTGTAGCTACAGCATCGTGGGAAGTCACCACCCATCAGCAGGAAATGACCCGCAGGCCTACTCGACAGCAAGGTAAACGTGAGCCAGCAGTGTGCCCAGGCAGCCAGGAGGACTAACCATATCCTGGGATGCATCAAGCATGGCATGGCCAGCTAGGCCAGAGAGGTGATTGTCCCACTCTATGCTGTGCTGGTGCACCTTGGGTACTATGTGAAGGTTTGGGCACCACAGTACAAGTGGGACTTAAAACTCTTGGAGAGTGTCTAGAGGAGGGCAGTGAGGATGGGAAAGGGTCAGGAGGGGAAGTCTTACGAGGAGAGGCTTATAAGAGGTTTGTACAGCCTGGAGAGAAGGAGGCTGAGGGGACACCTCATCACGGTCTGTGGCTTCCTGACAAGGGAGAGTGAAGGGTCAGGTACTGATCTCTTTGGTGACCAGGGATAGAACCCAAGGGAACAGCATTAAGCTGTGACAGGGGAGGTTTAGGCTGGATATTAGGAAGAGGGTCTTCACTGAGAAGGGTGGTCAGGCACTGGAACGGGCTCCCCAGGGAAGTGGTCACAGCACTGAGCTTGACTCAGTTCCAGAAGTGTCTGGACGATGCCCTCAGACCCATGCTCTGACTTGGCTGGCCCTGTGTGGAGCCAGGAGTTGGACTTGATGATCCATATGGGTCCCTTCCAACTCAGGATATGCTGTGACTCCATGATTATACTCTCCCACATCCTCAAGTGTGAACTCATCTTAAACTGCAATGAAAGAAGAATACATTGTGTTGCACAGCCACTTAATTGGACACATCTCAGAAAACTCAAGCTATCTTATTATTCAGGGAAGGAAAAATAAATCTGGGATGTCATCAACAGATCCTTTTCATTGGGTTGTTGGGGGCTTTTCTAAAGTGTTCCTGGCCCACAAGAACACATGTAAAGGAAGGAATGACTTTTATCCACTAATTTTAATTTGTGCTGGGGAGCTCAGACTAATATGGAATTACCACCTGGTGCAGTTTACCTAAAGATTTACTGATGTTTATTTCATCTACTTTAAGGAAAAAGGTTCCTTGATTAATGAGAACAGTGATGATAAAATTTCAGGAATCCACATATCTGTTTATACTGAGAATAATTTTACTCATAATTTTAAAGCAAAGTCTTCTCCAAATGACTTTGAATGAATAGTCACTTAAATTTCTTGTTAGGCTTAATGTAACCAATAATGAAAAAGAAATAACAGACTGTATGAAATTGCAGGAGTTTACACTGCCACTGAACCATAAAATCAAATTAAAACACCATCTGATTAATTTTCTTAATTCTCTGCTATCAGACTAATAATGGAGAGTAGCATGGGCAGGCTCCTTGTTTAATTGGTAGTGTTGTATATTAATTAAGTAATGAGATATAGCCGCTTTTTCTTAGGCAAGGCTGCATGTGTAGAGTATGTGTTTAGTTAACACAAAACAGAGCTTTCTAGACCACTTGGGACACATTTGGCCAGCAATACATTAATTTACGTATCGAGTATTAATTTTTGTAAATTTCATTAGGAATTAGAATAAAAATAGGTTCCTACCTTGCTGTATTCCTCCATTATGGAAAAATAGTACTTAACAAGAAAATAGAGGATCTGAGGATTTCATTGTGCTCCTGTGGTGTGACAGCTCTAACAAACTTCTCCAAAATCATGACAGTTGTTTTGAAGTTGTTTGGAGTTTTTTCCCCTTAAAGATACTAAGTTTGAAGTTCATTAGGGTTTTTCTCCCCCTTGAAGGTAGGTACTAGCTTTTGGGTTTGGAGTTCTGTATTGTTAATTTGTGGAATTTTCTGATCCTGAAAGAACTTAAAGCAATTTGTCTTTTTTTGAATTGCCATTATATTTTTCTAGGACTTCTTAGTTTGTATTCTCATGCTTGCTTTTAACCATCATAACCAACAACTTTAACAAAAAGCTTCTTGCCTGAGACCTATATCTCAAAATACCTTGGGCTTTACTAGGAATACTGAATATATATGACCGTGTGATACTGGTTCCTGTTGTCCCTCCCTACACTTATATCTGGGTATTACATTAAAATTACCGATAAGCTTGATAACTGTGTCTTGGAATCTAGGCATCAGATAAATTTCATACTCTAGACATCCATATGGTTTTAAGTACAACTGGCAGTGTTAAGGGAAAGGACTGAAATGCCTGAGTTGGGTATCTGATTATTTTTTTCTTTTCTCCTTTTACTGCTCCCAAGGGAATATGGCTGCATAAGGGGAACTGGGATAGGGAGGAAATAGGTTCGAGACTGGACCAATGTGTCGTTGTGCTAAATCCAGCCAGCCAGTGAGGTCAGTGTTTTCATCTGAGTCATTTCAGAATGAAAGCTCTTACATTATGGAAAACATTGCACATCCTTATTTCAGACATGGAAATATCCAGCCAACCAGTGGTAGAACTCTGCTGACTTCATTTGAGGTACTCCTGACTCCCAGTGGTGTGGGCAGGAGGGGAAATCAAATTCTTCTGCCTCATTTGTTAACGCTTTGTCACTAACCCAAAGGAGCTGTTCTCCAGGCATGTTCCCAGCCAAGATGCTTGTTGAAGAGAGAGCTGGTAAAGCTGTTGATGACATCTGTCAACCCTGTATCTAGTATGTCTGTCCAGCCTGGAGCTGGCTACAGTTGCATTGGGGAGGAAATTGTTCCTAAGCACCAGCTCGTGTTGAGGCTAGATTATGTTCCAGTGCATGCAGGGCAAATCCTTCAGACTGCGTTCTTGGATGCTGTTTATATTTCATGCTTGGGCTCCAGTAGGCTCAGTCTCTGTGTAGCACAATTTAATTGAGGGACTTGGGCAATCTGCCCAGCTCTGCAATTGATTTGTGTGACTATGAGCAAGCCCTGTCATCTTTCTGCACTTGGGTTTTAATGTATATGATCTTTAAGGTGGGTCTGGTATTTATAGTGCTTTAAGAATCTTGCATAATTCAGCAATTATAATAGAAATAGTGTATTTTGTATGGTATAACAGCATGGGGTAGAGATGCTGATTATTCCGCAGAAGTTAATAGAAATAGTAGGAGGGTTTGAATCTAACAACTGCTACTTCATCATTTAACGTTGGAGAAAGCTGTTCTTGGACAATGCTTTCAGAATCATTTATGAAAAATTTATTGCTTTATGACACAGCATCTTCCAGTTGCTGCGTGGCATGTGCTTACAGTTGTTAGTATGTGGCAAGTCCTGCCCAGCCATTTGGTTGATAAGGATTTGATATTTTTGCCCTTTCATGATTAAATTCCCAGGTATTTTCAAAACAGAAAATGACCTGGTGCTGGCACTGATACATATTCTCTTAAAAGGACCCCAAACACATAAAGGATGCACAGTGCAGTTCTCTAAAGGAAAAGAGAGCTGGGTGATGGTCTGCAAACTCTATAAATGCATCAGATACTTGCAGGAGAGTTTGTGCATACTGTTCATCATCTGTGATAGGTTTTTCATACATGGAACCTGTTCCTCTTCCTACTGAAGTTAGGCTTCAGGTTGGCTCATGGGAAAAAAACCAACCAAACAAAAACCCAAGCAGCCAAACAAAAGAGACTCCAAAAAACCCACTGTAGCACCAATGTCCAAGATGTAGCATCACTAGGAGTGCAACAATTTCAAAATTGGGGTAGAGTGTGTTTATTGTCTACTGAAAATGTTTCCTAGACTTTGAAGCAGTTCCTGAATCATCCCTGCTCAATCTGCAGAGCAGATGAAAAGCAGTCTTTCCCAGGAATCTAGAAGTTACCAGAGTGAAGTAGGAGCATTGCTATCATGTGTCCCATGCCTGAGCTTCTTACGAAGAAGAATATAATGGTCCGTAGCCCATGACATCCGGTGAGGCACTGGGACTTCAGGACAGATGGAGCGGGATTGTTTGCCCAAGCGATCAGCACCCTGTCATCAGTGGGAAAATGGCAGAGACTGAGACCCAGGGGTAGCACCTCAGAGCCATGGGCTGAGGGAGGCTTTGAAGAAAACCACCCTCACTGACTGAATAGCAGACATACCTTCAAGGTACTTGCCTAACATAGGATAGGAGCACAGTGACTAACCAGAATTCCCGTGCCCCAGCTTGAGCCCTTCTTGAGTGCTCAGCCAAAGCTGCTGGTCTAGAATTGATGGGGAAGTACTGGCAGAGAAGTCTGCCTAGTGCATCTCGGTTGACTACCTTAAGGTGAGGTTAACTGCTGGCTGGTGCTGCTCTGCGTTCTGCTTTGGTGAGTGGGGCAAAGCGGATGGAGCAGTAGGGCCGAGATTCCTAGAGCTGCACATGCAGCTCTAGCCATGTGCTTCTTCTCATCAGCTGGATCCTTTGGTATCATGTATGTTGAGATCAATAGCATCTCAGTGATGGTGGTGAAGGTTTCTTGTGCTGTTATGTGAATCCCTCACAGTCCTGGGGACGTGTTCTCTCTCTGTCCTCCTTGCCCCAGTGCTGCCAAAGATGGTGCCAGGATATCATCCACCTTTGACAAGTGGGGACCAAAGTGGTCTGACTGTGATCACCAGGCTGTGGGTTGGACTTGGATCCCGAGTGTATAAAGCTGGAACTGCATGAACATGAAACCATAATTGAGCAGCTTATTGGCTCCTCACCTGTGCCTTGTGGCACTGTGATCAGGATTCATAGAATCAGTAGGTTGGAAAAGACCTTTGAGATCGAGTCCAACCATTCAGGCACGCTTCCAGTGATAATTTTTGTTGCACTGGAAATATAAAGCCATTTGTTTCTGTCCTGGTCATGTCCTTTTGCTGTCCATTTTTAGTCAGTTAGAATGCATGAGTATATGAGGCAATAAAGTAGTAAAAAGCTTTTATTATTCAAAATACTAATTTAAATTTTGTCTTGTTTTTCTTGAATGAGATGTTGGAGACCCATGTTTGGTTTGTATGAATCATTTACTGGTCCCCAGCTGATGTCTAACTGTGCTGTGACAAGAATATCAAAACAGTCTGGCCTTGTCCTTAGAAGTTGTTGGAAATAGCAGCACCACATTTTGCTGGAACAGCCAAACTCTTCAGTGATGCTTATCTGTGTCCTAAGAACAATAAAATGAAGAAACAAGCTTGAAATGCATTTCATACTGCAATTTAAGATTTGTTTTGAACCAATCCCTGCTCTATTTGATACACCTGTGTAGAGCATTTTAAGAGATAACTGGATAAACTGTTGTAGTCACAGAACAACAGAACATTATGAGTTGGAAGGAACCTTGGAAGATTATCTAGTCCAACCCCCCTGCCAGAGCGGGATCACCTAGACTACATCACACAGGAACGCATCCAGGCAGGTTTTGAATGTCTCCAGAGAAGGAGACTCCACAACCTCTCTGGGCAGCCTGTCCCAGTGCTCTGTCACCCTCACAATGAAAAAGTTCTTCCTTATATTCACATGGAACTTCCTCTGCTCCAGCTTGCACCCATTGCCCCCAGTGTCCTAGATTTAAAACAAGAACAAAACACCAAGCCAACAGCAACAAAAAAAGCCTTCCACCAAACAACTGAAAAGCCTTAACATAGGCTTTCTAAAATAATAGTACCAAGCAGATCATCTTAGTCATCCTGAGTGGTCAGTACCAGGGGTTTTTATTTTTTTGTCACTCTGTTTTAAAGAAGAAAAGTACCCACCCTTCCAAAACGAGTTTGCAACAGATTAGAGATATTGGGGCCTAAATTGTTTGCTCCTCAGGTGTGAAAAGAACTGCAGCTAAGTGATTTTGGGTTTGGTGGGTTTTTTTCCTTTCTCTTCTTGTTCCCAGTCTTTCACTTTAACAAATGTTATCACTCACATGAGCGATTTCACTGTGGCAGCCCGGTCAGCGCTGGGCAGGCAGTCTGCCGAGCTGCAGTGTCTCCAGGGGGAGGACTTGGATTAGTCTCAAGTGGTTTTGGGGTGCTGTGTGATTAATGGCTTCTGGTAGTTGGCTTTGGATGTGCTAGTCACCAATGTTTACATCAGTAGACAGAATAAAAATGACTTGGTTGCGTATCGTGGGGCCTGTGTGATGATAGAGCTGGTCAAATTTTGAATTTGTTTAAAAAGTAAACTATTTCTCCTCCTTCTCTCTGTCATCATTTTAAAAAGGAAAAGAAAAAAAAAAGGCGATTACTGTTTAGTGGCTCTGTTTTTCTTATCTGGGGGAGATAACAGAGTGGTGTTACTCATTGGGACCGAGTATGGAAACACCCTGTTTCAGTGAAGATGTGTTGTGGTGCCGTCTTCACTGCTGTCCTGAATAGCTGAGCAACTGGAGTGGAGCACAGCAGCGGCTGTGAAGCCTGAGGAAGGCTTTGTGCAGACACATAGGTGCTTTGACTATAGCTTCGGCTCTTAACCCAGCCCTCTGTCCCACAAGTTGAAGAATACCATAAAAATGCTGCCTGTAGATTTCCCCAGAACGTGTTGGGTGGTTTCCAGTGAATCTTCAGCAGAGGAGCTGCCATCCCATGAGCAGATGGTGTGACCATGCCAGAGAGGAGGCAGGGTTCAGAGGCAGAGCTGTGCGTGCAAGACGGAGCGGCTCGCTGTTGTGCAGCATAGCAGTCTAACTCCTAGAGGAAAATAGGGATGAACGGGGAAGAAACCTTCCAGATGAGCTCAGGAATGGAGTGAATTCCTGGGGAGAGTTGTGTGGAAAAAGGTTTGCCAGTAGTAAAGTGGGTGTCTGACAGGGTTCAGATGAGATGAATAGTTTCACTGTTATGGTCCAGGTTTTGGACAGAATAATACTCCAGTAAAATGCATAATTGTAGGCAAACTGTATTTGGCTTGAGGGGTTGGGGGTGTTTTTTTGGTGTTGAACTTAACATGAAAGATGTCCAAATTCATAACCATTGATTGAGATGTCAACATTTGTAACAACAATAGCAGTATTTAAACTTACACTGAACGCTCAGATTGTTCTGTGCTTTGAAAGGTTGTTGGGTTGCTTTCAGCTAGAAAAGCAAAAAATGGAACGTAAAATATTTGAAGGAAAAATAGCAGAAAATACATATGGAATATTCTTTAGTAGCACAGGCAGTGGAAGGTTGGTCAGTGGAAACGCTGATATGATTAGACTGCTAGTGCTGGCAGGGTCACAGCCAAAGAAAAGCAAAGCATGAGGATAAATCTCATTATGTTTTGCCACTGTGTTATTACAGTTCAGCTCTTTGGCTAACAATAAAGTTACAATTTCTCTCTTACTCCTGCACATCCTTTTCCTTAAATAAGCATAGATCAGAGCTGCCCATATGCTTCTGACATTCTCATGGAAAAGGAGGCATGAGGGCTCACAAATAACTGAGAGCTGATTCTGGGACTGGAATGTGTTTGCTTACTCTCTGTGTGGGTGGCAAAGTGTCCATAAATGTTTTAGCGCAGTCTAGCTTGCTCTTGGTTTCAGTACAAGATTTACTGCTCATCTGTCAGCCCAGCAACAGTAGGGGATTTAGCATTCGAAAGTGAAAACCACTTTTGGAAGTACTCGCTACTTGGAGTCCAAGGGCACGCTGCTGTTAAGTATGACCAGGTTGTAAGGTGGCCAACTTGAAACAGAGATCGACATGGAGAAGATGCTGGGTGCTGCTGGTGGGCGTCCTGGCAATGCAGCATGCTGTCTTTTCTCAGTTTTAAAGCTTTGCTGTAGCGAGTGGTGGAAGTATGTCAAAGCCAAGTAGATGTTTGATTCCACGTTCTGTAGCTCAACTTTGTGTTTATCTTTAAAATGCCCTGATGCTTGAGCTTTGTGGGCCGCCGCTCCCTTGTGTGTTGCAGTGCTGAGGCGCAGCAGTGCCAGCCAAGCCTGTGTTCTGCTGGGGTGGCAGCTGCTGTAGCCCATGGGCACAGGCCTTCCTGCCCTTGGTTGCATCGCACATGGACATGCGTAGATAAGCTGCATGTGCATTGTGTACGGCCCACAAAATGATGAGAAGTAAAGGTTTTGGGGAAGGGATGTGGCAGCATCTGTAACAGCCAAAAGAGCAGAACGTGGCTAGCCACTGGAACTGCTTTCAGCCCCTGTTTAGTTTTGTGCTGCAGATGAGTTATTGTGGGGAAGAAATCTTTCTTGTTTCAAGTGTACTAAAGAACTTCAGTGATTTTGATGGGAAGTGTGTGTGTGTGTGTGTGTGTGTGCAAGAGGTCATCTCAAGTCTTGGAGGCAGCAAACCCAGGCCTCACTGTTAACTTTTCCATAAAGGGTTCTGATCACCTAAAACAGCATTTTTTGTGAATAGTGCTGTATTTCAGTTTTGTTCCATAATTGTACATGTGTGCTGGGAATTGCAGGGGCTTTACATATCTTCCTTCTCAAATCCTACTCAACTTTTTCTTCAAGCATTACAACAATGAGGAAAATGCAAATACGAACTTTGGGCTCTTTGTTTATTAAAAAAACTATTTGTGGGACAGGAGTGAATCTTTCTCACCCAGGGGTTCAGGCAACAATACTTGGAACAGGAAGTGTGGTGTTTTTTCTCCTGTCAGTTTGCTGCCTAGGGATCTAGAACAGTTGGAAGAGAGCATGCAAAGGGCACACAAGCTAGTGAGAAGTGCTAGCTAAATATACGTGTATCGTCGTTCTCCATGGATGAAAATGTGTGTCTGGATACACAGATGAATATTGGTGAAAGACTTGGTCAAAATGCTTGATTACTTTATTTGTAAATCTTGAAGGAATTTGAGATCATGAGAAATGGCTGCAATGAGAAATGTCATTGCTTGTTGTTAATTACAAGCCTGGTGTGGGAAGTCTCATCAACTCCTAACCACAACCAAATTTTAATATCGTCCAGATCATGGACGCAGTACCTGTTTGACACCATCACTCTACCTTTTTCCTTCTAAACAACCGCTTAACATGCAGTGACGTGAAAATACGTATGCTGTCTTTGTTTTCTTCACAGGCTGGAATGGTGTTAAGATGTGGATACTTCTGGTTTGGCTTGTTTCTCGTGCCCACTGCGTGCCTTCTTAAAGACGTGGCATGGACAGCGTAAGTCCCAAACCAGTTCTCTCAGTGTTACAGGAATTATTCTGCATGCACGTGTTGTCCAGTCCCATATTGTTCTGTATAGACCTATGAAGCCTTTCAGTGAACGCAAATTGTTGGCTGCTTTTTAGGTTCTCCTTCACCAGTGGGTCTTCTGAGGCTTAACTGAGAGGAGAACAGTGTTCTCAACTCTGTGACTGAAGTGAAGTTTCCTTCCCTGCTTAGAGAGGAGCAACGTCTCTTATGAAATACAAGCTGTGTAATCCCTTTGTCTGAAAACTGTGGTTTCAAAGCAATGCAAAGGCAAGCAATTTCAAGAACCTTGATTGAAAGAGAAGCAACTTCCCTTCTCTACCATTGCGATTTGAAATGCAGAAGTATCATTTTCATTCAGAATTTCTGTTGTTTTGTTCAGCTTGTTTTCAAGTGTCTTAAGCACCAAAGCTTTCATCCTTCCCCTTGAAAAGCTGCGTTACAGCCAGGAAGCTTCTCTTACGTTGGTATGTAGTAACCATGTGCAAGGAGGACTTGGGGCATTCCAGCTCTGGGGTGAAAAGGCAGATCCTAGCTAGAGTGAAGAGGGAATATAGGTTAGCTTGTCACTAGTCACAGAGGCTCGAAATCAAAGCGTCAGAACGTGGGTAAGACTTTGCTGTTGGTCAGTCAAGGAACATCCCTAGACTCACAGAACCGTTTAGGTTGGAAAAACCTTTAAGATCATAGAATCAAACTGTTAACCTACCATTACTGAGTCCACCTATCTTCTTTAAAGAGAAATACAGAAAGTTCTGAAAAAAAAGGCAAGTTTCCCTAACACAGGCACATTTCAAACACTGGCAAAAAGGGATAAATTGGTTCTTATGTAGATAGATCTGAAAATATTTCCTTTTTTCTTCCTATGGTGTTGGTAGCACAGTGGAATTAAACTGGTAGTAGGCAAACTTAGCGGTCACTAAGTACTACTTGCATGTTTTCCTCGTTTCTTCCTTAGCTTCATTTTCATGAGTTGCGCTGCTAAAATTAAAGCTAGGTGTCATAATGTAAAATTTCTGTTTGGACCAAACTGTGATTTAATGGTCTAGCACACTTGAGGGGTTTTTTTTGTTACATTCATTAAACTTCCCCAATTGAAAGTGATCTTAAAATTCTAAAGCTGAGGCCAGAATGTTGAAATTTAAATACTGTGTCTCTGACCTGTTTTCTAAAGCTCTGGGTGGAAAAAAAAAATCTTAGAATTCAGTTAGCGTAAAGTTAGTGTAACAAGCCCTGCTCCTGTGTCAGGCTTTATTTACAGTTACCTGCATAGAAGTCAGGAGGGCTATTTCTGTGATTAAAGTTAAATAGGAGCTGAACTGTTTGCAGCATTGGGGATCAATAGGCATCTGTGACAATGCTTTAGTTCTTGAAATGATTTCATTATAGCTGGATGTCCCTAAGTTGTCTTCCCTTCTGATCAGTCTTTGGCAAAAATGACTCAAAAATTATAAAACAGGCCAGACCAAGGCAGGCTCATCCTCAGCTATTCGTCATTTAAAACTGTTACTGACTCAGCCAGCTCTTTAATATTTCTTAGAGAGATCTCGGCAACATAATCCGTTCAGTGGTTCAGACCAAGAATGTCCAGAGATTGTGAAGCTCTCAAGACAAATGTGTGTCATGAATATACTAGATATTTTCCCAACAGACTCTAAACAGGAGGTGCCTATCAACATTAAGCAAAAAATCTGTTCTCTGCGCAGGGTTTCTTTTTCTTTTTTTAACCCATCACTGAAAAATTAACATTTTAACTAGGATAAATGAAATGACACAGCTATCAGCACTGCCATATGGAAGGAGTAAAGGTCTGTTTCCTTTCCAAGAGGCTTGCCATTCAAAACTTGAGCCCAAGGCCTCTGGAAATCAGCCGGCACATTTCTACAGCAGTGGTTATACCACATTGCTGCCTGTAATTCAGCAGAATCTCCTTTTGGCTGTAAAATTCCAGCAGCTCTGACTTCTCATGGTCACGGAATTTATCCCTTTCAGTTTCTTTTGGACATGAAGCATATGTCTGCAGAAAAAGTATCCATGTGACCCAAAAGGTACATGCTTAGTTTCAGTCCAAAATACTGCCAGAAAATCATAGGTATGGTACGTAGTTTTTTGTCTGGTTGAGTTACAAGGGATAGGATAGTGTTTCCAACCCTGTACAAACCTGTGTTTCTAAACTGCTGTGTTGCCATCCACTATCAAAACTTGTAATGCTGGAAGCAAGAGCTAGTTTTACATGTTCCCTTTGTTACACAGGCTACACTTGTCAACGCACCTCTTATCTCCATGTTCTTTGCAGCTCCAGGCTTTTTTATTTGCTTTTTTTTAAAAGTGAATGAAGGAAATGTGGAAAATTCTCTTTAAAAAGAGAGGGAAGCTTATTATTAATATTTGGCTGCAATACCACATTAACTTCGTTCCACTACCCTGAATTCAGTGGCTTGGTTTGGATCTGGGTTTTGCCTTATAAAAGCCCCAGTCGTGCTACCATTGAACTGAACGGAGCTTTATAAGGTGAATGCTTCCTCACAGTTGGCACATGTTGCTGGAGTACATGTCACTGGTGTTAGGAAGTCCCAAAATATCTGAACCACAAAGCAGTATGGGAAGCATAAAAACACAGAGTGCATTCCAGCAAATTTAGGCGAGAAGGCAAGAATTTATTAATAATTGGTGTCTCAGTACTTAGTGTTGCAGTGAAAAGCTTTGAGCCTTGTAGTCATTACCAAAATCTTCATGTATATTTTTTTAACCATGTGGGGAGCAGCATGTTGCACTTGCCAGCTCTGCGGTGCAAATAACAGAGACGGTATGAAGAGCTCTTCCCATCCTTGCACACGTGGGTGGTCCCTGGACCACAAGATTCCTAAAATGGTGTTGAGGATAATGAGCCAGAGTAGAGGTGTCACCATGTTGGAGAAGAGGTTATGAATGTAGCCACGCTTCTCCCTGGCAGATTGTGGCCTCCTAAGCCCCCTAAAGATCCTCGTAGGACAGGGAAGTGAAGCTACGCACCTCCCTGGCTTGGAAGGGCTACCCAAAATAGAACTCTTGGCCTGTTCTTACAGCCTGTGATCTTAATACCCAGTGTGCATGGGAAGGGTGAGTTTGTCACACATCAAATTTCACCTGAGCAGTAACATCACACACAAGTTCTCATGATGTACTGTGGACAGATCGTGCATCTAGGCCAGTGTGTGAAGTACAAGGTAAAAGCTAAGACCTCTACCTGAATTTTGTGTATCAAAAGTTAATAATGTGCTGTTTCGGAAGTCATGATGTGTCTAGTCCTGCTGCTATGGACTATCAGTTGACTTTGATAGCAGCAGCCCAGACTGAAACAATTCTAATACCTATTTTAGTATTTGGTTTTGGAGAAACTCACAGTCCTTTTTATAAATACATAATTACTGACTCTTCCATGGAGGCTCTTGCAGTTACCTGCAGGCTTATTGATGCCTTATGGATACCCATCTATAGCAGAGCCTGTGTATTTCATCATTTCACACTACTTACAAAATTCTACAGTACCCCCAACTCCTGGACAACAGTATTTTTTCCACATTGTGAAATATTGCTGCAATGACTCTTTCTGCTGTGCTGAATTAATCGGGCTTTGTTGCTCAGTTCTGTTAAATATTGAATTCAATATTCACTCTAAGGGAAAAGACAGTCATCTCTCATCTGTTATGACATATGGCAAGGGAAACATTGAACCTTGAGGTGGTTGAATAACTTGTAGGTTTCTGGGTTCTTGTAAGAAAACTGGTTGTGAAGGATTTCAAAAGCTCCAAACATGCTCAGCCAACAAGTTCACAATAGTAGATACGGACTCTTCAGAAGGTAAGCGATAAAAGTCAAAATTTCATTGTAAATTTCATTTACTCAAATTGAAGAGTGTAATAGTGAAGTCAGCTGCAAAGATTATAAGAATTAATAGCTCAAAGCTTTATCTTTTTAATCGCTATAGTTTCCCTTCCTCAAAGAGGAGACCAGACTAATCATTAGCCTAACTAGTTATAGGAACTTGAATCTAATTAATTTCAGTGCAGCTATTGGTTATCTCAGATACCTGATCCATTGTACATTTTAAAAATACCCTCGCTACCAATTTATTCTGTCACAGTATGTTGATATTCCCTTGCAAACCATATACCCTTGGTGGTTTTGTTTTAATAGGGTGCTTGAAGTACATCCTGGTACTCTTTACTTCTGGATTTTGCCATGCTTCATCTTTTGATGTTCCCTCTTTTTTCTTTTATCCCCCTCCTCTCCTTCAATACAAATGTGTTTTGAAACATAGTTTTCATTTTAGCTTCTCATTTTGGGAGCTAATTGAGCAATGCAAAGACCAGAGCACTTGGATACCTACTATTAATATCCAGGCACTGTCATCTAAAAGGGTATCAGCAAAGATTTTGTCGTCTTTGTTTCTTATTCCCCATGGAAGGCGTAATAAGAATCATGCTTTTTAAAAATAAATGTATCTTCATTATATTTTAATTACATGTGCACCAGCTATTAATTTTCTGCTGGAAGGAGTTTGACTTTGGTTTACATCATTGATTTAAGATTATCGTATCTGCATGTAAGGTTTTTATACAACTTGTAAAGACATGTTTGCCATCTCTAGAGCTGGGAATATTATTTTAATGCTATGGAGCAAGTGGCGTCTCGGCCGACCTGGCTCCATCTTGTTTTCAGGCTTATCGTGCAGTCACATGCAAATCAGTGTTACCTCATGGGACGCTTGTCCTCCTTTAAATGACACAGAAGAGGAAGCTGATCAAAAACTGCCCATTGGACAAAGGTTCCTGCCTTTTGTGTTACTGCTTTGAACACATCAAGACAGGGGAGACGAGAGTCTCTCCTTAGATCAATGTAATTTAGGTATAGTAGCACTGGAGCAGTAGGTAAAACTGGGAAACAAAGGGCCAAGTCTTCTCGTGGGGGACGTTGCTCTCCAAATTCTGGTTGCACGTGTGCTCCATGGATTGCTCTTTGAATCCCCAAGCCGAGAAAATAGGACACAGCCAGTCTTGTTACTGTCACTTTGAAAGCTCGGTGGGGAGGGAATTGCCTTTCCAAGTCATGTGAGACTGATAAATGAAAATAAAGGAGCTTGAATGGCAATTATTATCTGAGACTCTCTTCAGGTTTTCAGAGTGGTGCCACGCATAGCTCAAAAGACAGAGAATAGAATCATGTTTTACTGCCATGAATATTCAATGAATCCCAGCTCTTTGTCTGAGTGCCCCAGTCCTGAGCAGTCCCACTGCAGCGGTGTCAGGTCTCCATAGTCCCGTAGCTTTGCTGCTCGGTTAGATTTTGAGTGTCGAAGCAGCCAAGCGCTGCTGAATTTCTAAGTCCTTCTCACTTCTTACATAGCATTTCCCAGGTACTGTGAACCTGAACTGACATGCTTATGCTCTGCCTGATTTCATAAACCCTTCAAGAAAAGGCCTGCACCCCTCAGATGAGAGTAAAATTGGGGGTTTGTAGCAAAACAAATGTTCATGTTGCACTTTTGTTTTGTTTTGCTTTTCCTTGTGGTACAGGGCCAAGCATACCTACCATAAAACCTTGCTGGAGCAAGTCCAGGAGCTGGAGACGAAGACGAGAGAGCTGGGAAAAGCCATGCTTCGTGATAGTAATGGAAAGAGGTGGGACAAGTCAATGCTGATGTTTAAAACAGACCCTTCTTTTCCTCTCTCCTCCCTATTTCCCAGTCACCATTAAAATCTGATTCCAGACAAGAGTTAAGAAGGCTTTGCTCCTGTATTCCTCATTTCTTGTTGTTGGATTTTTATTTTTTTTGTGTGTGTCTGTTGTCCCCACCAAAATCACCCTTTCCCAATTTTCATTTCTCTTGCATTATTATGAGAGGCTGCGTTGGAAACTGCTGCTCAGTCTCCCGCCTAGTAATATCTAGTGTTGTTTATTACCTTACCACTGGGCCAGATGGGTTTTGAAATAACTCAGTTATATGTCATCAACAAAAAAACCAATCCATCTGATAACTATGTCATGGGAGGGAACTGTCTGAGACTCGAGACACAAAGAGTGCAACTAGAAGGGCAACTGGTTAATCCAGTGTACCCTACAACTATGTTCTGTCTCACCTTAAGGGCTGGGGTTGGGGTTTTTATATGCTTTTGCTTTTTTTTTTTTTTTCCACTGAAACTTGCAGCCCCCTGCTTTTGGGGTTTTCAGTTTCTGGTTGTGCCTCTCCCCACTATCCGCACCATATGGACGCGAACATATTGCAGTTATTGAATCTTCCATTGTGAGGGGGAGAGCGTGCGTTGTGTGGGAACTTTTGTCTCCTCTGAAAGAAGCTAAAGAAAATCATAGAGAGGCTTTTGCATCCAACAGTTTCATTTACCACCTCAGAATGTGGTTCTGCATCAGCTGGTCGGAAAAGCTTCCCCAAGTTCAAAAAGGTTTTAGAACTAACTCTTCTGTTCCTTACACAATATGGCACCACATGACTTGCTAAGAAACTACATGATCATTAAACTGGATTTTAGCAAACCTTATAAACTAGCAAACTGAGTGGAATGGGGCTTTTAAAAGATTTTGTTCTTCTGGGGCAGGGTCATCCTTTGAGCCTTTGATGTCTATTCTAAGGTAAACTAATTGCCATATTGTAGCTGCTGCTAAGACAAGCGGATAGTAGTTTTTTCAACTGAACTTGTGAGTTAATAAGCGCTATTTTTAGGGAAAATTATCAGGGAGTGAGTTTACTGAGATTATAGTAAACTGAAAAGCTTTAAAACATGCGTGTGTGAACTTTAATGTGTTTAGAAGATGTCCTCAGTGACCAGAGTTCACTCCTCAGAGGCCAAGGCAAAGTAAACACAGTGCTATTGATTAAGATCACTTCAAAACACTCGGTATGTTCGGTTTTCATTTTGAGTCATTTTTCTGCTGTGACTTTTGGATCCTACAAAGCACAGTTTATAAATTGCAGAAGTCTTGAACTTGCCACCAAATCTTTTTAAAAGAAAGAGCAAACTTTGCAGCACTAGTCAGCAAAGGCAACCTTCTGTGTCACAGTTAAAACCCACAGAGACGCCTGGAATCAGGCATTTAATAGAAAAAGGCCTTGCTTTTCAAGGGCTAAGCGAGTCAGTTGGAGCTGTAGCACTCCGTACCAAAATCAGGTCAGCCTCCCAGGCAAGAAAGGTGTGACTTGGTCTTGTGAGGTGCTGGCCAGTTAGGTGCCAGGCAAGTGGAATGTAAGCCAGCAGAAAACTGGCTGTCTCCAGGCATGGGACTCTGGTATGAGCCCCTCAGCTGTGGAGGTGACTCCTGTGCACGCGTAGGATGTAAAGTTGCGTGGCTGTTGGTTTGTAGCACCTGTGGTTTCCTGCCAGTATTCAGTGCTGGTTGTTGACAGCTGGAGAGAAGAGCGGGTCAGCTTCTTGCCTGGCGAATCCCTGGCTTAGCAGGGCAGGTTGATGTGTGGTAGTGAGAGGCAGCGCTGGGGCTCTCTGCTTGTGCCTCCAGCAACTCGATGCGTTTTCTTCTCTGTTTACACACTGCCCTGACTTTCTGTAAATTTAGTGGCCATGCTGCAATTCCTTCATACACCCCATGTTTCCATAGCCTTTTATTTTACTGCATTCTCACTGCAAACTCTTTCATCTGCATTCGTCCTCCCTACAGCTTCACTTCATTCTCGAAACCCTTGCATGGAGATGATGTAAGGAATCCCTTCTGGCCCTCCTTCCCATCCTCCCTCCCCCTTTCTTTCCTTGCATTTGTTTGTTCTCCTTCCTAATTGCTCCCAGATTTTCTGGGTGGTCCATCTGTGAACTAGATAATGGTAGAGTGCTTCTGCCTGCTAGGAGCTGGTGTGCTGTGCTTGTGATGTGGCCTCCTGAGTGCTCTTCAGAGTTGTTCTGTCTTTTATCTCTTTTGTTTGTCTCCTGGCTCTTTCACACCTGCTAGAAATTGTGTGCTTGTCCAAAGGGAAGGGTGAGGGTGGGAAAGAAGCAGAGGGGAAACTGCAGTTATAGTTCCTCTAGTTTGTGTTCTTTATTTATTTTTAAATTTCCCTGAAGCCAGTGGAAACAAGTGCTGAGATGCATGTGCTGCTCTCCCCTCCTCCCTGCAGCCCTGCTTCTCTTGGGATGTTTCTGATGATGATTAACTGGAGTCTCCTAATTTCTAATGGACAATAGAGAGCTGTGTTAAAACTGCACGGATCTGTCAGTCACCTACAAGCAACAGCGTTAGCTCTTGGCTGGAAGTGTTCCTGAAAAGATGTCCATTAGGTGTTGGTTTGTTCAGGCAGCTGTGAACGATAAGCTGGCTGTCATCAGGGTCTATTTTCCTGGCCCACACAGTGGACACTATTTTTATTCAGTGTGTTTCATAAACAAACAGCCAAAAAAAAAATCACACCCAGTTACAGATTAGAGAAGGATTTAGGAAGCTAATTGCTTTTATCATTGCCTAGA
The DNA here is from genome assembly GCA_022605575.1 of Laterallus jamaicensis coturniculus. Lineage (NCBI taxonomy): Eukaryota > Metazoa > Chordata > Aves > Gruiformes > Rallidae > Laterallus > Laterallus jamaicensis. Next base: position 12,125,024 of record JAKCOX010000012.1, read on the forward strand.
CCTCAGACAGAAAATGAGGTGCAAGATCTGAGTGTTTACTATTAATCTGCTAAATAAAAAGCAGTTCACAAAGCCCATAAAGCAGCGAATGCATCCAGGCTTGTGCAACAAGATGCCAACAGTTTTTCTGTGGCTCAGCTGAATTCTTGTAATGTGTGAGCAGGATTGCACCTCACTGCTCTGGGGCAAGGGGTGCTGGCAGGTCTGCTAATGGCTCTTGGTACCTAAATGCACAGGTCCTGTCTTAGAGGGTCTTCACCCTGCCAACTCTTCTTGCTAGACACATTTTTCTAAGAGAATAAAGTCTTTGCCTAGTGCTCGTAGCTTCCTTCTGAATCTTAGCCCCTTTTGAACAGTTTCTAAAAATGAATTTGCTCGTGTTGGCCTAAAAAAAGCAGGTGCAGATTTTAGCCTTAGTGATGGCAGGGAGCAAAGGGCAACCTGAGTGGGAGATTGATTGGGGAGTGTCTGGTCTGAGCAGGGAGGAGTGTCAGCACTCTGAGCTGGGTCTTAAAACTTGGCAAGCAACATTAGAGTGATGCTTGGAAATTATATTGAGTTTATTGTTTTGAGCTGCAAGGGGTCATGTTCTTATTTCTCCGTGTATCTCACCTGGACAGCTAAAAACTTACTTGTCATGGAAGCTGGGATGATCGAAAACCAGGAGCAGGGGATTTCATCAGGGGAAACGGGTATCTGGGAAACTAGCAATTCCAGAAATAGCTTGAGAAGCAGAAGAGAGGGTGTGCACTAAGGGGCTGGTGACGGATCCCATTCCTTGCTAGCCTGCCGGCTGTGGAAGATGGGTCCCTGGGCCTGCCCTCCCCAGGCTGGCACCCAGCAGTGCTGGGCTGGCCTCCAGCCCAGCCGTGAGGTGAGCAGGCCCTAGTGTGGTAAGGGAGAGGGGCTCCCTGGCACTCTGATGTAACAAAAGGCAGGATTTAACACCAAATTAACGTGAATTTGGGGAGGTGAGAGGGGCAGCTCCTGTGCCAAAGCAAATATGGACATGTGGGGACACCTGCCCAGCAGACCTAATCATGTTAACATGCAAGATTTACACAAAGAAAACAAACAGTTTTTTCTACGGGTTTGCATTCAGAAATGGCAGTAAGTTCAGCTGCAGAGATTTCTGTGTCTTTAAATAAGTTTACAACTAAGTTTTGGCTTATAAAGGGCCAAATCTTCAAGTCCTCATTCACTCGTCACTCCTCCTAACCTCTCATTGAAGTAAGCAGGGGTTCAGGTGGAGTCAAGCCTGATTAGGGATCAAAACAAACTTTACTTTGGAAACTCATGTCACTTTATTGCTCCACTGACCAGCTAATGGAGAGCAAGCAAAGCTCTTGCAGCACCCTCTTTGTAACAGTAGATTCTGTCTTGGAATTGCAAGAGCTTCCTCTGAAAATGGGTCTTTGGTTGCTTTTCTTTTCTGTTTTTACTTGATTGGTGACCAGAATTAGAAGATTATTTGATAACAATGTAGGTTTCAGGATTTATGCCCTGTACAGGGAGCTGAAGTGCCTTGGAGTGCTGCAGAAAAGCATCTGCATCACTGAAGTATTGGGAAGAATTTCTTCACATTATTCAGAAACCTGGGAGGCAGAGTCTCCTCTTTAATGGAGTTGAAGGGAAGTGACTACAGAACTAGCGAGGTATAGCTGTGAGCAACAAGGAAGCACTGGGGTGTGCTTTTGCACAGCATTTTTAAGTATGCCTTTTTTGCTATCATTGCTTTCAAATGCCTGCTGATGATAGCTAGCCTCCTCTTTCTTTCATCTCCATGACATAAAACATACTGGTTTGCAGTGTACCTAAACCAGCAGCTCCCCGGTCTCTCCACTGTCTGCTTTCAACAAGGAGCCATGCTGGTGGAGATTCTCTTTCATTTAAGTGCTTCCCACCGAATCTGACTCTGTTGCTTTAGTGAAACGTGCATGACCAGCTCTCCCTCTGAGAGTGAGATGTCTTATTTGTCTTAGCCTTGGTTTTATTTGGCGGGTGAGGGGGCGGATGCCTCTGTCATTTCGATAGCCATGTGAGCTGATGGGTAATCGGTGAGCTGATGTAGGTTCCTGTGGAGACTTGCCTGCACCACGGGTCCCTGGAGAGGAGCAAGAAGAGAACATGGGAAACCTGACTGATGCTCATGGCTGTGTGCAGAGCTGAGAGCAGCAGAGCCCTCAGCTCACACCAACAGAAGCAGAAATGCTAAAACAGACTTAGCTTTCCTCTGAACAAACCCATGAATGAGCTGAGGACCTGATCTCATGATTCCCAAGGAAGAGGCAGGCTTTTTCATTAAGATCAAGAGGAACGAGGCTTGGGCTCATTGTATTTCAAAGCACTTTGTCTCTTTATTGATGCATTTCAAATTACATCTACTTGAATAGGGAGGCCGTGCCAGTAAGGCCCCTTCACGTCAGCAAGTACAATGAATCTTACTTGAAACAAACTCAGTCTTGTGTTTTCTGCTGTTTAAATAAATGGCCCTGGATGTTCAGAGCCAAATTCTTGTTTGGTGAATGTGGGGGCTTCAGCGTAGTTACTCAGGATACACACGAGACTGCTCTGAATCCGGCCCATCCAGTGCAGCTGAACGTAAAATGAGGTTGAAGAGGGGAGAGGTGTACTTTGGGTTTTGAGGTTTCAGAGCCTTTTTATCAATTTTTCCAGATGTTCTTCGCACCGTTTCTGGGAAGCAAAGGCGGGATCTCTCCACCAGCATACACAACAGTGACTGGCATATTTACGATTTTTCCTTGCAGCTTTTCTAGTAAAAAGATATTAGACTCCTTTTACTAGCAAAAAGCACATAAAATTATATCAGTGGGTTTTTTTAAATTCTTTGATTCCATATGGTAAACACTCACGTATGGTAGATGGAAAGGGCATAATTTTATTTTGCACTTGTCCCTTTTTCCCTACTCTCATCCTGTATCAGTAAGGAATCATTATTTCTTCATTCTAATGAGTGCTGCTAATTTCTGGCATTTCGAACCCCCATGTTTGAGGCACTTGCAATTATTAGGCTTGATTCTACTCAGACTTGAGCAGCGGGGAGGCTGTGGGGCAGAGGTGGGAAGGAGCAGAGGGCAAGAGAGGGTTTCAGAAGCTGGCCAGGACAAAAGGAGAGTTTTATCATGCTCCTGCTGGCACTGGGGACCCAAGTGCCCAGCTGCTAGCACGAACCAGTTAGCGCTGACATGCCCCTTCTCCCGTGCAATTAATTATTTCACATCCTGGTTGTGCTTATCATGTAACCTTGAGGGAGATCCAGTGCACAAATAAGGTTAAAACCTGGTGACCTGAAGAAGGATTTAGAGCTGTGATCAAATCTGCCAGCGAAGTCGAAGTTGACGGAGGTACAGTAACGGCACAAAGACCAAAATTAAGCTGTAAATTGAAAGATTAGAAAAAAGGAGAACACAACAAGACGAGAGTTAGAACTGATTAAGGGGCCAGTCTCTCTGATGCCTAATCCTGGGTTACTGGTTGGGCACTGGGGATCTCCATGGGGGGAGAGACGAAGAAATCTTCCCTCCAGGCTGCACAGCAGGAGACCTGCTCCCTAACAGCTATTCCAGCCTAATGGCTTCAGCAGTCCAGCTCAGCTCCTCCGCTGGCTGCCCAGTCCCGGGAGGGACGCAGGGCAGCCTGTGATTCCTGTCAAAGAATGAAGCGCCGTGGTAAGTGTAGTGAGGATGCGAAAACAGAAGCCCTGCTATATATTAAATATTTAGTGCACAATTAGAAAATACTTAGAAGATTAAGACAAAGCAGTTTATTTTCTTGCAGATCAACCTTTGCTCTAAATTGTAATCTGACATTTTGAAAGTTGATGATGTTGTTACTGCCCTGAACTGGTTTTTGGCTGCTTTTTTCTTCTAAAGACAAGGAATAAAAATCCTGGTACAAGAAGTTTAGAGCTTTAGAATGAAGAAGTCATTTTAACTTTAGACAAAGTATCTAAGGGGACTTTTTAAATTTTAAATCAGAAAGCTTGGATTTAAAAAGCAAAAGCAAAACAAAAAAACCCCAAACACCCCACAACAAAGCACCACCTTTACATAGAGACCAAGCATGGAAATCTTCAGCCTCCAAGGTGACGGCATCTGAAAAAAATTAGTTGAGTGGGAAAGGAATGCTGTAATGGCAACTGTATTGGCACTTTATCTGTGGAGGGTAGGACCAAGCACCCACTAGAGTAAGTGCAAAGTGAAACACTTGAGGACAAGAAGTAAAGGGGGCTGATACCACAAGGAGGATAGCTGGAAAACACAAGCCACACTTACTCTTCTGCTTCTCAGACATTTAAATTGAGTCAGTTCCCACATTTTGGAAGTGCTGAAGGCAAAACTGGGCAGCTTCAACTTTGTGTTAAGTTACTTTGGCTTTGGGACAGCTAACAGCAATGCCTCCCCCACCCCATAATGAAATGCATAAACAGATGCTTTATGTTTGCAGTGCTTAGAAATGGAAGGCTCTCTAAGCAGGGAGAAACCTCATTTATTATCTTAGGTTTGTTGCTTTTCAGAGAGGCATGTGATGTTCAGCGTCTGCTTTCTTGGGGTGGAAAGGTGCTTGGTAACATTCTCTTGTGTTCAGACTAGTCTTGGAAAGAAGCTTAGGAGTAACAGCTTCAAAAAGGAGGGCTAGAATGGATTGCCCAAACGATTTTTTAGGAGTGAAAGGAGGGATCCATTTTGCTTTTCTGCCTTAATACATCGCTAATGACAAAAGAAAATGTAAATCATTCTTGCTTGTCACCAGAAGGAAAAGCTTTGTCCTGCTTCGTCCTGCTTCTAGCCATATAACTTTAAGGACCAACTTGAGGAGGATTTTGTGGGCTCATAGGGGAGAGTTTGGTCCCAGAACTCTATAAACAGACCATGTGCTGCACATCAGACCCAGAGCTCACAACACACCTCAGCCTCCATCCTCTGTTGCAGGCTGGCTGTGCCACAGGCACGCAGTGATGTTGTAACACTGGTGTCTATTGGGGCTGCAGGTCTGGCTGGAGGGCTTCCCAGACCATTCTTTACCAGCTGTGGGCATGTTGGCTCGTCTTTGCCCCATCTCCTTAGTTGGATCGGTGTATGGGTCCATGTGATAAATGACCTGAGGGAAGTGGTGTGGGGGTGCTGTCAGGTTCTCTGACAGGCTGATAAAGGCAGGAACCGCTTTAGCCATCAGTCTCTGCAGAGAACACTTGTGGAGCTGCCGCTGAAGTCGTGTGACACTGAACCTTTTGCATTCAGATGCGGTAAACAACTTGCAGCATCTGTTAGCTGAGCTCGGTACTACACATTGCAGACTGGAGAGCTCGCTGCTGCATGGCTGCTTTAAGTATGCTCCAAGTTGGTCTGGCAGGGCCACACATCCAGATACATTCGATGCTTAACAGGCAAATATTTGACTGGACAATGTCAAATGCAACTCATAAAGAGGGCAAGTTCTTTGAATAGTTGCTTCCTATCTAGGAAAAGGGAGTTTCTCGAGACTCTGTGGCTGTGGGACATTCTTGGGAAGGGGCTGCATGGGAGCAACTGCATTAACAGGCCTGCAGAAGTTGTGTCATGGTGTGGTATAAGGCATCCAGCTTCCCTGGAAAGTTGGCTGTTGATGAATCCTCAGCAAGGACTTGGGACTCCCTAAAGAATAGTTGTCTTGGTGCAGGAGTCATAGGTAACTCCTTGCACTTCTCAGCCTGCAAGTGGCATAGGGCATGCTTCTGTCTTAATTTCCCCGTGGCTTATGCCTGATGACACATTGGTTGTCTAGCCATGGTCTGAGCTTTTGTTGATGGCTTGCTGAGTATTACAGAAAAATGCGAAAGAAGCATGGATTTGGATGTCTCCTCATTTCAGCTGGATCCTGAGTGACTAAGGAGCGAGCAGTACGTGTAGACGCTGACTCTGCAAAGAAAATGCTGATTTCTGTTTTACTGTTCATGTGCTTCAGACGCTTCCTTGTGAAATGCTCCAGAGATTTCCTTTGATTACATTGCAGCTTCATTATCAGCAATGCCTGTTTGCCTTTAAAATTAAAAGACCTCCTACACTGATTGACCTCATAGTAAAACATTCCTGTAATCCAGTGCTAGATAACCAAAAATAACATCTCCCCTTTGTGGATCGAAAAAACCAGCAGAAGCCTGGAGTCGCTACTTTTGCTGTTCTGTAGGAGGTTGATTCCTCTCTGCGATGCCTCCAAAGCCCAGAGGACAGAGGTACATTGCTCCCACAGCCCAGTCAGGCCTTTCTTCCGCAGCCCTGGGTTGTTCTGGGTATTTGAGGAGAATTTTGCTGACTATGCAGCATTTTAGGTGATTTCCACACTTGAATTTTGAGTTCCTGGTCTGTAAGAATGTTTTTACGTTCTCCTTATGCTGAGCCTGTGCTAGTTCTCAGCTCCTTGCCTGCTGCGTAGCTCCAACAGCTCCCTTCAGTAAATTCAAGTAACGCACCTGAGTCTAAACTAAAAGAGAACAAGTTAAACCAGGGCTGCAGCTGAGCCAGGGAGCACATGCAGCCAGCAGGGAGTGTCTGAGGAAGAAAAATAGGTTTCCCTGGCCAGTTACAAAGGTGTGGTTGCAGACTCTGCCTGGACTGTGGTACGTGCTCTTTGTCCAGCAGGACCACAGCCTTTAAACAGCATTGCGCAGCTTGACACGTGAGAGCCTGTGTTTGAACCCTGAGGAATACTTGGTGTGGCCTAGCAGCTGGAGAGAGATCTGTGGGTCCCCTCTGCTAGGTCATGCCCGCCTGTGACAATGAGGAGGATGCTGTTGCGTGGTGTTTTTGCTAGTGGGAGAGGAATGCAGGGCAGCCAGGGCTTCTTGGGCAGCAACGTGTTTATTGGTGACAGTGGAAGGAAAGAGGCTGAATGAGGAGGGTTCGTCAGCTGCTCTGTTTGAAACTGCGTATGGGGAGGGAGGCTGTGGAGTTACAGGCAGAATTTCAGTGTAGGATTTGGAGTGTTATCTGTTTTGAACCAAGCTGTACGAAGATTTACCTGTTGCTAAATGCTGGGGCAGCACTGTGGCATAGAAGAACCAGTGACGCTGCGCCCACAAGCTGAAGGACAAGGGGGGTTGTGGCTATTAGATGACAGGAAAAACAGCTGCATGTTTTCTTGTCCTCTGGGCTTACCTACTGACGTTCATATCCTGCTTACCCCTACATGGGTGCCTTGCACTGACAAGCAAGGTTCTTTGTGGATTTTTAAGGCACAGGGATAGCAGCTGGGAGATGTGTTTCTGCATTTTATTTGTGGCATCATTAGTAGCCTTGCAGTGCTCCACTAGTAGCTACCTTCTTCCTTCTAGGAAGTGAAAAAGCAGAAGCAAACCCAAATATTTTATATGTGTGTGCCTGACTGAGATCTGACTAATCCAGAAGGCCAGTGAGTTAAAACCATTGGCAACGAAGTGCCTGTGCCTGATTGGTGTGCCTGTGCTCGCTGTCTCCTCTAGTGAATCACAACAAAACGCAAACTGATTTCTCAAGAGTTCAGCTCCTGTAGGAGAAGGGGGGCCCTGAATTATTTTATCTTTAGCTGAGCTATGCATGTGTTTTCTCAGAGAAGATCCAATTTTAAGACACACCTGCATTCACTTTAACTCCCCCCTCCTTTGTGAGCCCTGCTTTTGCCACCAGCCAATTAGTGGACTCAGGAGGACATTCTGGGTCAAGCTATACCAAGTACCGCAAATCCTCATTAACGCTAATTAGTGCTCAGTAGGTTAATTGGTGGTGAAGCTCATCTTTTTTTAATTACTTGAGCAAATGAGCCAGTGGGACCTTGTGGTCAGCTTTGAATTATTCTGTTTGTTTTGATGCACCTCATTTGAATGTGTAAAGCCAGATGTTTGTTGCCTAGATTTAAGGGCTGCTTGTGTTTGTGAGGGATGAGAAGAAGGGGACACAGAAAAATAAAATGAAGGTCTCTGTAAACACCTTAAAGCAATTCAGATGAGAAAATGGAAGAGTCATTTTATTCCTGAAATGGAAAATGTTACGAGATAACATGTTGCCTTTATTCATGTTACATTGTTAGCGCAGACTTCCGAGGAGACAGGAATATCTCAAACCTCTTAGCAAGCCATTGCAAGGCTATTCCTGGCAGAAGGTTTTCTTTATTATTGATAGTGACTGAATCTGGTTTCAGATGACTTGAGTAATGACTTTTTTTTAATCCTGTTTTTTTCCTTGTATCCCTCCAAATTGGGACGTTTTTTATAGTTTTTGTTTAAAGCTCGTGTTTGTTTTGTTTAGTTCAAAGCATTTTGTCTGTGTCCTTTGTGTTTCATATAATTGCACAGCGATGGTGTCTCTCCCTTCGCCCTTCTGGGGTCACTAACTGACCAACTTAAGCATATTTCACTGTCACTTTCCAGGTCACTGACTCCCATAAGGATGTCTGGGTTTGTGATTTCTTCCATTCTGACACCATTTTTGAGGTCCTGAGTATGAACACAGCTATTTCTAATATTCAGAGTGTGATCTCATGACCTCTTATCCTTTTGCCTCAGTGCATTTTAAGATGCCATCCTTAGACCCAGTGGGAGGTTTTAGGAGCTGGCTCCCAGTTACAGAAAAGCAGAATTAACACTTAAAATCATGGCTAATACTTGGGATTGATTTACAAGGAGTATTTCTCTGAGCAAGGTCCAGCCTGGTGCCTGTGAGTCTGACATCATCATTAGTTTTGCATCAAGTGTGAGGGAGGCTGAGGAGTCTTCACTTTGTTATCTGTTAGTAGCAGACAAAAACCTTTTCTGAAAGCAGGGACTGGGTATCAGTGCAAACACTTTAGTCTGGCTGAGAAACCTAATTAACTCCTGTTTCTTCCCTTTCAGGGATTGTGTTGGGAGATCTAAAGGCTGTTAATAAATCAAATGTTCATCTATTTCAGAAGAGCTGTGTCACATTTACCTCTGTGTATCAGAGCTGATTTTATAGTACTCGACTGGTCTTGACTTACAGTCTATTTAATCATCCCTTGTACTTAAACCACAAATGCTGTAATTCTTCCATGAGGTTTTTTTCTCTGCATAGGTAAGATCAATATTACTTCCCAAATGGGAGAATCATATGTGAATCAATTTTGAAATTGTTGATTAGAATTAGCAATAGCACAGGTAGTCTAGCCTTGGCCTCCTTAGAGCTGCAGCACATCACTCATGTTCAGAAGTCCCTCCACAACACACTTTCCTCCACGGATTGCATGCAGAAGCCTGAGGAGCTAACCACTGCTGGGCTGTACCATGTACCAGCCTGCACTTCATCTGCTGCTCTGGGGTAAGCAGCCAGATGAAGAATTTGTTCCTCATGCTGCTGTGGTTAGTTCCATTCTCAGTGTAAGAACTTTGTGTCCGATATTGCTTATTTGTCCTTTTAGAACAAATACTTTTGATAGATCTGAGACTGCTTTTTTAAAGCCATCTATCCAAACCCACTCTCCAGTTCTCCTCCTGAGATAGGAAAGACCCTGCTTGTGTGTTCTCCTTTACCTGCTGGAGCTGAACAAGTGTTCTTCTTCCATAATTCATAGGCCAGCAGTAGATTTGCTGTCCCACTGCCCCTACCAGTCAGTGGCCTTAGGAGTTGCCCAGCAGTGCTCTGCGGTCAGGAGGCTGCACAGCACAGCGTCGCTAGCTTGTGCGATTGCTCACTGACTCTGTCTGCTTCCGAAGCCTGTTACAGGTCAGGGAATTCTCATGTCTTGCTTTGTGCCTGCTGTCCCCCGTGATCCTCAGTGGGACGTGCTTCCTGCTACGCCGCCTGCTTTGAGCAGTTGGAGGTTTCTCTGTGCACAGACTTGAATTTCTTACAGCCAGGTGCTCTTTGGGTTTTTTAACCAGTTGCATCTTCCAAGATTTTAGAAGCTTCTGTGCCATGACCCTGGAAGTGGGAAAGCTTTCCTAGTGGAAACTCAGAATCACAAGGTTGGAAAAGACCTTTAAGAACATTGAGTTCAGCCATTCCCATCCTATGCTAAACCATATCCCTAAGTACCCCATCTACCCTTTTTTTAAACACATCCAGGGAAGGTGACTCAACCACCTCCCTGTGCAGCCTGTTCCAGGCTTTGACAACTCTTTCAGTAAAAATGTCATTCTTATGGTGAGGAGCCCAGAACTGGACACAGTACTTGAGGTGCAGCCTCACCAGTGCCGAGTACAGGGCCACGCTATTTTTGATACAAGCCAGGATGTCATTGGTCTTCCTGGCCATGATCCTTTCTTCTTTGAATGCATGCAAATCTCAGGATCCAAGAGCTGTTAAAGGTTTTTTTGACATGCTCAGTTGGTATTTGATGTTTTGCTTCTAAACTTGTTAGCTAACTTCAGTTTTCTACTGAGGGGTACTACTGACTGTGGACAGGGAAAGCAATAGGTAGTCAAATCTGGTTTGGGTGGGATTCTGTGGTGCCAAGGGGAGGAGGGGAAGAGACCAAGTGTCTGATAACACTGACAGCTCCTAAAGATTTTTAAGGAGGGGCCCACAGGCTGTAAAAGTTTCTAGTTCAGGTGCCTGAACTTAGAGACCACAGAAAAAAGAGTCGGATTCCTCCCTTTCTTTCGTGGACATTGCATTATGCACGGAACAGAGGACTGAGCCTGGGTACTACCCTAATGGACTATTAAGTGGAATATAAGCCTGCAAGGGTGGATTATGTATTATGGGCATCTTAGAGATTCTTTGGTTACTTTCTTGTTTGAAGTTAGCAAGCTGCTTCAATGGAAGGGAGTTGTTTGTTTAAAGCTGTTGTAAGCTTGTTGACAGCAGCAGCTGGGCTTGCTGGGATTTCCATTCCTTATACCAAATGCATGTGAGTGTGTAATCCAATCCACGAAAGATATCAACGTCAGCATTCAGACGTGTAGCCTTGTTTGCAGCATAGCTGGTGGAATTACTGCTTGTGAGGAAATACCTGAAAGAGCAAGCAGGTTGGGTAAGTGGGAACGTGGTGTAGATGTGGCACAAATGGGATAAAGGCACTGCTAGGAGCTGTGGTGACAGGCACATCGCTTCTGTGCGCTGGCTCCATCCCAGTGTTAGGAATGAGGGTGAGATGGGGGGAAAAAAAGCAACCCAATTGCACAGGAACTTTTAATTAAAATGGACTGTAATAGGGTTTTTTTTATTTTCAAAATAATCTCATATATAACAGTTATTTGAGGCTCCAGTGCAATGAGATTTGGGCACCTGCAGTGCTTTAAAGCTCCACCAAACTTGGTGGGACTTGTATTATATGTGATTCAGTGCTTTGAGAAGTTTGTGTATTCTAGGCATAAAATTCTCAGTTAAGTTGTGTTTAATAAAAGTCAGAGTGGAGAGTGTTTCAAATGATTTGCATACATCTATTAAACCTATTGTAAGCATACTGTATTTTTCAGCTTCAGATTTTATCTTCCCTTCTGTAAACTCAGTAATAATTTTTTAGGCCTTTGACAGGAGCTGTGGTTTTAACCAAATACCAGTTAGAAAGTTTTCTCTCCGGTCCAGGAGATGAAAATGAGCCTGTTCTTCGGAAGACAGAACTACCTATTGGTCCCACCTTTGGTTGCTTCAGGCTAATTTGCAGGTGTGATAGAAGCCACACGCTAAGCCATAATGCTTTGCTGCTCCTCTCTAAGGCATGTTGTGGGTGCCATGATCTGTGTACATACTAATGAGACATCTCCTTTTTAATGTTCCGTATCACTTCTGCTATGGTTTGTGATAATTTGTAGGTACCAGACATTCAGAAATCACAATGATGTTAATATTAAGAGTGAGTTAACTAAATGTAAACTTAAAGAAAGTGGCCTTAGAAAGGAGGAGTTTCCATTATTAGAATTCTCTTGGTAATGTGCAGTTTAAAGAAAATCTTTTTCATGCTACAACCATCTTAAATACTGACAAAGTCAAAGCTGCCAAGTACTTGAAATACAGTTGACTTTTGCCTTGAAATGATGTGGTTACTCACCGGTATGTATTTTTTTTCTCTCCCTCAGTGTGAACGAACGTGATCATTTGCTAAAAAGGCTCGGCAGGAAAACTCCTCCGAGCCTTTTCCGTGCTCATTCCGTCCAGCAAAGTGTGTCACGTAAGTAGCGGATCGTGTATGCATGTGTGTTGCACAGCAGTCAGTCCCAGATGAGTGAAGCGAAGGGTGATTATTTTTTAATTAAATAGTGGGTAGAGATAATCTAGCGCAGAGGCTGAGCTGCCAAGCAAGACACAGACATTGGGAAGTGGAATTAGTGTATTTGGCCCTAGGCGAGCGGAGCTCAAACGTGGATGTTTCCCTAGGAGCCAATCAATGGGCCCAAGTGACAAAATCCCAATGCACGGGTTCTCTGAATGTAAAATCCTGATTGATGGTCTCAAAATCAAAAACTCTGCAGGATAAAGTAAACGTTGTGATAGCTAGCTTAAATAGAATTGGTTTCTTTACGGAAAGTCGTATTAGCTGTGGTTAGCTGAGAAAAGGGCCATGTTTCAGGGATGCTGCTTAGGGTATCTGTGCGCTTCTGAGCAGGAAAGCTGCAGCGTGCACAGCTGCCTCTCTCCTCTCCCTCTTTGTCCTTCGCTGGGAGAAGAGAAGCCACGTCACACCTCACTGTTGCTGCTGTTTGGAATAGATTGCATTTCTCGTTGGTGTAGAGGTCATCTATTTATTCATCTTCCTGGAGGAACATGCGACAGGTCTTAATCTGCTGGACCTGACAGGTTTTTGTCAATCCACGTATTAAAATAAACTTAACAGCTCAGTAGGCCAGATAGACTGAAGGACCATGCTGCCTTGTAGGGCCTGGGGAGTCCAGTCACCCCCTTCTAGTGGTAAAATGCAGTCTCTTGTGATTAAACTGGCAGTCAAAATATGCTCATCTTACTAAAGAAAATAGCCCCCCAGCGTGCACTACTGCTGCTCACAGGGCAAGGGGCAGGCGCTTAGGATTTGGGTTTCATATTGCTGGTGCAGCGAGAAGTGACACCTCTGACTGTTTAAAAATCCCAGGGAAGACAAATCTTGTTGCTGGTTGTGTCACCTTCTGTAGCAGAACTGTTGTGGTTCAGGCCGTGGAGGCAGGGCTCGGATTTGAGAACCCGAATGCCTGAGGTATTCCTATTTTCTATTGGAATTTGGTTAGAAGGAGTGGGAAAATGACAGATCTGCGTGTCTGGCTGTTGCAAGGCCATCGCTGTCAAGGGATGAAGGGTCTTTAGTGATCCATCTCATTGCTTCTGGGAAAAAAGTCTGGTGCACAGAGCAGGCCTATGGACCCATGTGCTCCTACAAGGATTTAATCCTTTGTGTCAAGGAGCCAGGGATGCTGACGGCAGCACGGCTTTGGACATGGAGACAGGTTCTTTGAGGAGATTTCCAAAGGTGATGATTGGCAGAGGAAATCCATAAAACACATAAATAAATCACTGTTGGAGTAGTCTGCTGTAGATTTACCACAGTGCAGAACAGAGATAGACCAGTGGTGGCTGGTCAGATTTGATATATGCTTTTAGTCTGGTAGAACACATCATCCGGTTGTTAGTGGGTGAATAGCTTTTGGGGAAGAAAAATGAGATATCAAAGTAAACCCTAATTTGGATAACCGGCTTCCTTGTAAACTCAAAGGATTATGTGCTAAATGAGTCAGACTGGGTTACAATCAGCCGTCCGTTTTCCACATGAATGTAAAATTTGATTGTGAAGCTGTTAGGATTGAAAGATGATTTTTAAGGAGTATCCGTGACTCTTAAAAACTTCTGTCATCTCTTGTCAAATGTTGTTTTCCAGTGTTGCATGGCTGCTGTGTGTACAAGGCCATGTGAAATCCTGGGAACATATGTGCTGTTTTCACAGCCCTGAATTGTACGACTGTTTACTAAATGCTAGAAATCTTCAAAGCAAAGAGATGATGAATAGGGTAGTTGCCTTGACATGCTGGGCCAATATCTTAAATCACACAACAAGCGCTCTGTTTGAAGTCTTGAACTGTTCATATGTTTCCACCAAGCTCCAAGTTCCCAGCCTGCGAAGGCCACTTCTTCCAAAAACTGCTTGTGTGACATTGACTTCAACTCAGAGCCTGACACTTGCTTATAAAGCAGGAAAACGGTTTGTTTAGTTAGAGCTGACAAGCGCTTAAGCAAATCAGTTGCCTTGGTCCCAACAAGAAGGGAAAATGGGATTAGATTTCTTAGCACAGAATGGAAAGATGCAGTAGACTGATTTGAGAGTTGCTTTATTTTTGGCAAGAACTGTTTCCAAAATTTGCCTAAATTTGTTTCTAATCACATGGAAAGGAGGAAAATCTCATGTGGAGAGTTTCAGGGTTTGTACTAACAGTCCATGGTGAGAGGAAAAAGATGACTGAGATAAGTCTGCAGAGCCTTATGCCAAAAGGAAGCAGCTCACTCTGTGTTTCCTTAGCTCTCTGCTTTTGGTGAGGGGCTTGCTCACCAGCATAAGACCTTCAGGAGGGCTGCATGGCTGCGCTGCTCCCATCCAGGATCAGGCTTTGGCAAATCCAGCCCCAGAAACGTGGGGCAGAGCCACACAGCTAGTGCCATTTCAGTGCCATACAGGATTGGCTGCGCTTAAGCGCCTCCTCCCAGTAAAGGAACTGGTTCAGAGTGGCTGTCTTAGAGAGTAGTCCCTGTCCACTGGAAGGGGTGCCCTTAAAGTGTATAAGACCTTCATGGCTGTTTCTCTTGCTCTGGCTTTGGTTTTGCATTCCTGAACTATGTAGGGCTGTCAGAAGCATGAAAGAAATCTGTCTACTAACTTTACTGTCAAAGACCACGTGGTTCCTTCCTACCGGTATAACTGCTGGGAAGCTTTGTGAAAACTTAAATAAATATGGTGAAGCTCCTGTTGGATGGCATTGTCACAGGACTGTAGTGCAAGGGTTTTAGAATCATAGGATGGCTAAGGCTTGAAGGGACCTTAAAGATCATCAAGTTCCAACCCCCATGCCATGGGCAGGGACACCCTCCATTAGCCCAAGCTGCTCGAGGCCCCATCCAACCTGTCCTTACATCCTTGTCAAGGCCATGCACTAACATAGAACCATCTCAATGGAATCTTACAGGCAGCAGCGGTGGTGCAGTCCTCCGGGCTTGGTGTAGCTCCTGATGAAGGTGCCTGGTGAGATCAGAGATTGCCTGTTGCCATTTGCTTTCTAAAGCTTCTTAAGAGTGAGCAGAAAACGCCACCAAGTTCCTCTCAGACATGTCTTTGGAGCCTTTCCTTCAGTGTGCCGTGGGGCTTATGCTCTAGGGAAGGAGCAGTAATGACTCCCAAAAGCTCTCCCCCTCAGAGGGTTTGCTGGCAATGAAGTTTTCTCTGGGTGAGCTTTTCTCCAAGTCTCCATCCAAGTTTCATGTCTTCTTGATGTGACTTTGTAAAAGTAGCATCTCCTTTGGACAAACTCTGTAGATACAGAAGGTCAAGAACCATCTCTTGTTTCTTCCTTGTATCACCTGTACCTTCAGAGCCTCACCAGCAAGATGGAAAGGCTGCAGGTGCCCTCAGACCTGTCCATCTTTAGAGAAAATGCCATACCATCCCTTTAGTGTAGTTCCTCTCCTGTAATTCAGATTACCCCCTGCCAGTGTTCAGTTGTCATTCGTCTCGGCATACTCTTAAAAACAGCTGAATCCCGCTCTGGCTGAGCACTGCTCTGCCTGAGCTCTCCCTCTCCCTGAAATGCCGAGAGCTGTGCCTGAGCGGGGATTACTGTGCCTGGCCCAGATTTCCTATGCTAGCAAAGAAAATCCTTCTTCCTTTGACAGAATATGGTGATTGCACAGAGTAAATCTGAACGCAGAGCGTATGGTTTGCAACTTATTAATCAGTGGAGAAAAAGCACCTGTCATCTGAGGTTCATTTCACAGTATGGGGCCTGGCAAATAATAAATAATAATAATGTGTTCATGCTGAGGGCTCTAATCCCACCATTTATTTTCCACTAGCAGACACCTTCTTCCTCTCACTTTTCTGCTGGTGCATTTCAATTTGAAAAACAACAGGGTAACTACTTGAGATGCTTTTTAAAATCCATTTCCTGGAGTCTTGTGTTTGTAAGAGATACATTCTGTGGGTTGGGGTTTTTTCCCAAGCTATATATTTGTTGACTGTCAAGTGGATTTGCAATGTTTTAAAATCAATTTGAGAATAAGAAAAGGGACTAATTGCTCTAGAAAATGTGATGTGGCATCTGGCTGATTTTTAAATGTAAATACCAGTAGGTTAGTATCTGGGACAAGAGAGAAGGGACTGTTGGTCAGGAATTCCTCTTGGATCCTTTAGAAAACACAGGCATAGTTTATCAGTGGAGGAATGAATGATTTCTGTAAGCATTAGTTGAGATGTTCACGATGTAAGGCAACTCCCACTTTCCCAGGATAAGTGGGAGAGGGTTGCTGGAGAATCAAAGCTGAGTTGGCATTTACTGCTGAATTGGTAAATGTGAACTGCAACATCATAGCAAATCTCCTTAAAAACTCTGCAGAGCTAGATGTTTGGCCTGAGAGAATTTGGCTGGCCAAATGATACCCTAATGTTGATTTTTATTATGTCAGAGGAGTTTTTGATATCTAAATAGTAACATTTCATAGAAGAGACTTCTTTTTTTCAAAAAAAACCAACAAAAACCCCAAGCCTCTCTCCACCCTCCAAACTCTAAAACTTAATTTTAGTGGATTTGAATCAGGGCATTTTTCTCTGAAGCACAACAGATACCAAACCATAATACCACTGTGTGTGTGAAGCAGTGGAAGGCTGCAGAAGACAAGGTTTCTGACAGGCTGCAGGTGAGAGCTGCCCCCCTCCTGGTTCGGCTCAACAAACTCAGGGACAGGCAGTTAGGTGTATCAGAGGAGAGCACAAGGAGTAAGAGGCAGCTAAAATTAAACTCTGAAGGGACTAAACTGTGTGCAGACCTTCCATGAGCAGAATTTCTAGAAGAAAGAGTGCACCTCTTCTGTTCTTGGTCTTGGGAGCTGTTGTGTGTGAGAGGGATGTTGAGCTTGCACAGCGTTACTGTCTGTTCAGGACACACAGATGGAGGCTGTGTCTCTAATTCAGCATTGCACAGACCAGAATAGTCGTTGCAGTGAACAGAAGAAGACTGTGTTAAATTAGCAACCTACCTAATGGGAGATTCTGATCTACTAATAGAATATCAAAGCTTCAAAAAACCTCAACAGGATGCTTTTAAAATTCAGTAGTTGCCTGATAGTATCTGGTACGAGTGAAACCTTAGATTTGATGAGAATGTGAATCTCCTCCTGACAAATGAGCCCCAGTGACAGATATTCAGAAGTGTTCCTATCCTCCATTAATAAAAAGTCCCTGAGTACAAAGGTCCTTCCTTCTGCGGCAGCCAGGAGTGGATTGCGCCCAGAGAGCCCCAAAGAAACGTGCTCCTTCCTTGGGCTGCTCCAGGACAGCCAAACAATGAGGGCCTTGTTCCCAGGGCAGGCTCATAGGTGTGGTTTTAAAACCAGCGTTGGGGGAAAAGTTCAAACTTCCGAAAAGTTCCCTGGTAACAGGGGGATGGAAACTCTCATTGTTTTTGGATGAGGCCTGGAAATAGTGGAAATGTAGAGCTGTTTGGAGAGTGAGGGGGGGACTAAAGCGAGGCGCAGTCAGCTGCCTGGACAGCTTGAAGCGCGACTTTAATTGTAATGTGAATTAAAAAAATGTAACAAACTCATCTTCCCGTAGAGAGATCAACAGAAGAGTTTCACATGAGCTGCCAAATGTTGAGCTTCAATTAAGTAGGGCAGTGTGCAGGTGTGGGGGTCACAGCCTTTCCCGTGAATTCCCTTCCCCTCACTGCTGGTATTTCAGGATGGATCAAGAGCAGGAGGATGTAAGGATACCACCAGTATCATCTTAGCCTGATTTTTTTTTTGTCCTGTTGAAGTGTTTTCTGCTGGTGTAAGAGTAGCAACCATAGTTCTTTGACTGCATTTTGCGTTGGCTTTTCAGAATGCTGAGCTGCCTGGCTGTTTGTAGCCCTGTGCTAGCACTGGAAGTAAGCAGGTCATGGGAAGATACCTGGGGTTGATGGGCTCCACATGCTCGTGCAGAAGTATCAGCAGCTGAAGAATCTGCTGCACTGAATGATCTTAGTAAGCAAATAGAGCAAAGCCATCTTGATGCAGACAGGTTATGGGACATAGACTTGGGCCTTCTAGGGCTCTAGCTTCTGCTCTTTGACTAACTAGACTTTCCACTGAGAATTTAACCAAAAAAGCTGATGGTATGCTGGCCCTTAGTGTGGAACAAACCCACTGGAGGTATTTGTTTAGTGTGAACTTGCCCTGTTTCTAAATGAAGGCCTGTTTTAGAAATCATGTTTCCTTTGCAGTTGTCCAGCATACACATCTTTTTTCTGAAAGAGAGTTTACATTTTGTGTGTATGTTTTGTGCCTCAGCTAGAGGCAGGAAAACCCAACCTGTACCTCTAGCTGTATGTGTATTGGCATGGAATTGCTAAGGGAGAATGAAATGGGGTGGTACGATGATCAGTCATGTAATCAAATCAAAGTTCATCCAGTCCTGCAATCACTCCAAAAGTGAGATGTGACTGAAGTTAGTTCTGGATGATATATTTCTGTTTGAATCCCCTCTGCTGACTGGCAAAATTTTCCTGCTGTGCTTGTGGGTGTTAAGAGCATGCTCCCCTGCTATGGGAACATGAGTTTTGCCTTTAGAGTTTGGATCTGCAGCAAAGTTCCTGTGGCTTCAGAGGTGATGTTTACCTGCATTCCGTGGGAGAGGAGACAATCCTCCCCATTAACCAAACAACAGTCATCCCTGCTGTTGTGGGACTCTCCTCCCAGCAGCTTACATATGTGTAGGACTCGGTGATACCCTCCCTGAGTGCAGGCATCAGCCAGAGGAAAAGATCCAGGAGTACTTAAAGCGGCTGTGGCTGGCTCATGGTTGACAAGGTGAAGCTTTAACAAGCCTCGCTCACACTACAGCCCATTTCTGGCCACCCAGGCTTCTGGCTGCCAGCATCGGTCATCTGCTTGAAAGCAGCCAGGCTCACAGAGAGGGAGTTTGGTCTGCAACACTAAGCACTTGCACCCCTCCTGCCTTACAAGGGTGCTCAGCCCTGTGGGACGCTCTGTCACAGGGTCCCTCTGTGTCATGCTTGGTATCTGATCTATGGTGAGCCTGTTAAGGGAGGACTCCTGAAAAACATTTGCAAGGACTCTGGGTAGCCTGGGACATCTGTCCTTATCTGATACTATGTCTTTCAGCCTGGGGTGGATCTGGGGCAGGGTTTAGAACTCAGAAACTTCTGCTTTCAGAGCTGTTTGGAAGATCACAGAATCACAGAGTTGTAGGGGTTGGAAGGGACCTCGAGAGATCATTGGGTCCAAACCCCCTCCCAAAGCAGCTCCCTAGCCCATACTGCACAGATAGGCGTCCAGACGGGTCTTGAATATCTCCAGAGAAGGAGACTCCACACCCCCCAGGGCAGCCTGTCCCAGGGCTCTGTCACCCTCACTGGGTAAAAGTTCTTGCGCATGTTGGTGCGGAACTTCCTGTGCTCCAGCTTGAGGCCATTGCCCCTAGTCCTGTCCCCGCAGACCACTGAAAAGAGGCTGCCCATTTCCCCCTGTGTCCCACACTTGAGATATTTATAAACATTAATAAGATCCCCTCTTAGCCTTCTTTTCTCAAGGCTGAACAGCCCCAGTTCTTTCAGCCTATTCAGAGATAGAGAGTTAGCCATGGCTCTGACTGGTCCTGGGTTCTCCAGGCTGAGTTCACATCTCCTGACTCCTGCCTGCTTTCCTACTGTGGTTCTGGATAGCCTGTGACTTTCCCCATTTCTCCATTTTTGTAACTGTGCTAACCCGCCCCGCTTTGCCTTTCTGGTTACCCATTTTCACCTGAAAATCCCGTAGTGTCTACTGCCCTGTGCTGTAGTTTCTGTTCAGAACTTTCTGTAGAGTTCTATATATCTGCTTTAAATACTGTTTGGTGTCTCCCCTTGTAAGCCCATGGGCTGTTTTGACACTCACCAGTCAGGTGGTGTTCTGCAGATGATGTCAGAAATGTCATTTCCTTTGTCCATGATACTGTAAGAGAGATCAGACGTGGTTATTCTTCATCTGAGTAATTTCTAGGGTGGACCAAGGGCTGGTGCTAAGTAACAGATTTAACTTGTGCAAAATAGAGACCTCCAGAAGATGTTGGGTTGGGGTTTTTTTCCCTCTTTCCAAGATCTGGGTGACAGCCCAAGAGAATAGAGAGTTTCTCAGTGTGGTTTGTCAGATGCCACCTGGAAACTTGCACCAAAAAAATCCTGGATGGAGTTAAGAGGAAGATGTGACTCAGATCCAGTTGCAGTCTAGACATTTCCATGTTCCTCCAGGGAAACTGCTGATACCAAGCCGACTGCAGAGGAGTCAAGCCAAAATGTAAATCTCTACCTGTCTGTTAAGTCTTTAAAGATGCTCTGCCCCTATGGGAGTAAACGTGGCATCCAAATCCATCTGAGGTTTTAGTCAGGCTACCTCAGAGGGCAGCGTTGGCTGTGTACACTGACCTGGCCTGAGGAAGGGATTAGTAAGACAGAGCGGGCAGCAGATGACCTTTCTGGGCCACGTGGGTGATGTAGTGCACAACTGTGGCATGACCACAGCGTAGAAATGAAGATTGTTGCAGTCTCAATCATGAGACTTCAGCGATGCCTAAACTTTAGTGATGCCTGAAACTGCTCCTGAGCACGGGCTGTGCCCTTGAGCTGAACTCTGGTGATTTATATTCTTCCTTTCCTTTTCAGATGGCTATGCATTTTCTCAAGAAGAACACGGTGTTGTTTCCCAATCTCAAGTCGTTCGATCCTACGATACAACCAAACGGAGAGCAGAAATAGAATAAATGGTTCTGTACGTGATGGGTGGTGGGAACAATGGGGTTTGGATCAGTGCATCCACTGTTAACACATTTTTTGACTAGGGTTGGCAGCAGCAGCCAGAACACCAGAGAACTCATTTCTGTGGCCTTAGCCAACAAGTTTCTGTGTTCTCCCCACGAACCTTGAGCGCATCTTGTGGGGGGAAATCATTGTTTGAACTCAGTTGCAAAGCTCTGCCTAAAGTTCTGTTTATGTTGTTATGAAGCATTTGACTGTGCTATGTGAGGTGTGAAATTAAAAACACTGTTTTACCACTAGTTAAAACGTCAGCATGAGGTTGTTCTGGGAGAAAAGTAGAAAAATTTACGTTCCACAAGAAATCAGCCTTTGCTTAATTGGGACGGGGTGCTGAGATTTCCTGTTGTTACACACAGACCAAGCGCACACGGCTGCATGCAGACCTTACTCCCTCTAATAGTCACTCTTACCTAACATGGCTGGAAGTCTTAACAGACAATTTGGCATAAAATTTTTGATTGCAACACAGTCTGTAGCTAAAAAAACCGCTTATTTGCCGCCTTATGAGAGAATAACATGAGATAGCAATGAATTGTAGAATATCTCTTTCCCTCTTACAGGATTTATTAGGGCTCTATCTTAGCTTTGTAAAACCCAATTAACAGCTTCCTTGCAAAGCTCAGATGTGGAAGTCGGGGCGCTTGGCAGGGCAGCTGCCTTGAGCGCGTGGCATTGTGCGCAAAGAGGAACTCAAGTAGGTGCCTCCTGGTAACTCTGCCGATTGTATTTGGACACGCGAGTCAAATGGGATTTCCCTCCATGATTCCTGTCCCGCTTTAACAGTAGGACAAATCAGTGAGAACTTCCAAGGCACGAACTGATTAGATGCTGAGAAGGATGATCTACATCTGTACAGGAGGGTGGACTTGTACCCCTAAAGAAGAGTTCCCCCAACCACGTAGGATAGGCTTGTGGAGGAAAGTTAGGAAGGGTTTACACACGTGCGTACACACACAGAGCTGGGTATTGTGAAGAGAAGATCTGCTGTTTGTCAGACTAGAAAACTGCCAAACCTTGTCCCTCTTCTAGATCTGATCCCTCAACCGGCTTTCCAGCGCATGAGCCCTGGAAGGAATGCTGGCTCCACGGCCTCACTGTGCCAGGGGGACAGGCGTGCTGCTGCATAGATTGGAATTTTGAAAAAGTGCAAAAACTGGGGCATAAGTTAAAGCTGAAAGAGCTCTTAGAAAGCTTGTGCTGTCCTCCAGACAAGTTGTATTAATTTGAGTCGCCAAGCCATGTTTCTGAATAGCATAAAGTAAATAGTGCTGTGTTTTAGCCCGGTTTTGTGGTCAGTGTATGTGCTGCATCTGTACGTTTGAAAAGTTGGCGCTGGTTTTCACCCTATCGACTGTCATCCAAAACTCTTTTTATTGATTTAAATGTATCCGAAAGCAATTTGAATATGAATATTTATGTTTAGCAAGGAAAAGGGAAACGCCAGCCTGGCCCACTGGCTTAGGCTTCCTTGAGGGTTGTGAGTAAATGCCAGCGCTCAAGTGTCATAGTTCAGTTCCCAGTGCTGCCTCAGAGCCTCGCAGTCCCCTTCCACACTGAAAAGCAACTTTGCTTCTGCAGCACCAGGCGGGATTGCTCTTGGATTAAGCTGATGCCACAGA
Organism: Laterallus jamaicensis coturniculus; assembly: GCA_022605575.1. Taxonomy (NCBI): domain Eukaryota; kingdom Metazoa; phylum Chordata; class Aves; order Gruiformes; family Rallidae; genus Laterallus; species Laterallus jamaicensis. The sequence goes on from JAKCOX010000012.1 coordinate 12,147,608, forward strand.
GGGAAAAGTCATCACCACCTTTCTGCAGTGCTAATGAGACAATTATGCAATAAGGGAAATGTGCAAATAATTTTGCCATAGGCATGAATGTCAAGGGGCCAAGTGTGGGTGTAGGCATTTTCTGGGAGGTGAATTTTGTTTAAAGGCACAAATCTGTGTAAAGAGAATAAAGAAGGGGAGGCTAAACCTGATCCCAGGCACTTTTAAATCTTAGTGCTGATCTAATCTGTTAAACACTCTTTTATTTAGAAACAAAATCTATTTAGGAACTATGTGGTGTAAGCCTGTCCTCAAAACTGCTAACTGTTCCTTCCTTTTGTAAGGACACAAGGAAAATTAACTTCCCACCGAGACAAAGCCAGATCAGCTTAGTCTTTGTACTCTAAGCCACACACTAAACATTGGTATGTAAACAATTTGGAGGCTTTTCAGGAGGACACCGGAAAAAACCTTGTAAAAACCTCTGAATAATGAAGAAGAGCAAGTGTGTGTGTTGAGCAAAGAATGGAAAGGATCCTGGAGCCTTTTCTGTTCTTAACTTACTGCAACGAAGTTTTCGGGAACACAATGAGCGATGCTGGGGAGGAGTGGCTGTCATCTACTGTGATTTATTTTATTAGTGCAGACTATGGGCTGTATCATTCTGACCTCTCTGTAAATTGAGGTCAGTGTGTGTCACAAACACAAACCCTCCCTAGGGTCACTAGTGGCTTAGGTTGAGGTGCGTGTGTTGGATGTCAGCTCAATGGGAATTACACATGGGGTTTGTCACAGGGTTATACAGTATGTGACACTGGGGCTAGCGGGTCAAACTTTATCATCACTGTAAGGCCTTAATCTCTAGCTGAGTTAATCCTGTAGAGCCCACCCAGGTCAAGACCTGGCATTCTTCTTGTTCTTTGGAGTCACTATAGGAATTAATGCATTGTAATATGCTGTAGCCTGTCGGAGTTGCTTGTCTTGGTGAACAATGGTGAGGTGTATTCTGGTGGTCTGTTAGCCAAAGGAGAAGAGCAGCTGCTCTGCACTGACAGAATTCAGTGTTCATTAGCGCAGAGTGTGTAGCAGTAGCAGTGGCCTTTGAAGGCGCAACGTGGAGGTGTTACCAGGCAGACAGGGTATCAGAGCGGAAGGAATGGGACCTTTCTGCTTGAGCGTCCAGACTTAACTTACCAGGGCTGATTGGAGAAGGGCTTCCCAGGCAGCACTCCATGCTGACCAGAGTGGTGTGGGGGGGGAAGTGAACGTTCAGAAGGAACTGGTGACTGTCCTGCATTACACCTTTTGTAGCACTGTGATCACTGCTCACGTAGAAGCTGCTGTTCCTTTAACGATTGCCTGGTAGCAAATTAAAGCTGGTGAGCCAGAGCCTGAGCTGAGCACTGCTGAGAAGCCTGTTGACATTCTCTTTTCCTTGACAGGGCTTGAGGTCTTGCTGTAGGGAGCTAGTCTGGGAAGGCAGTAATAACTTGTCAAGGAGAAACAGCAAGTAACCAATAAAAGTGTTGGAGTCGACCTAAGCTGCTAATGTATCTCATACGTGTGTGTCGTTAACGTCAGCTATATGGGCTGTAAATTAAGATAACAGTTGAGCCTCACTAATCAGCACTTCACTAGACCGCCTGCCTCTCGGTGCGTGAGGCGCGGTCTCTTCTCCGGCCTGGGCCCGCAGCAGCTGACAGTCGGTGCTGCGGGGAAGGCTCCCGTTACTGGGGTTACGTCGTTTTTACAGGGTGTTTGCTCATAAATAAAGAAGAGAAAGTTCCAATAGACCAGAATAAGTGAGACACATGGACTATAGTGTGGTCAGCGGCTGCACCAGGGGGAATTTACCCCTTTGTGGACAACCCCAAGAGCTTGAGAGGTGTTTCCACTGTCCCTGTCCTGCAGGGACACCTCTGTATTGCCCTTTAGGGCTAACTCACTGTTTCATGTCGCCTCAGGTCATCAGTGCAGATCAGTGATGCCCTATTTACAGTCTCTAGTTTTATAAGAAAGGACTTCATCTCAAAGTACTCTGAGGACTGTACTTCTGCTGTTATGCCTTACAGCTCAAGTTTGGAGCAGAGCAGCGCTTGAGTGGGCGTTCACCCCCAAGAAGTGCTTTGGATTTGTCAGATTTCCCCCTGGTTTTAAGGCACTAAGGATATTTTATCTTAGTTGTGGATCATCACACAATATCAATGCCTTAAACTTCAGTCAGCTTGCAGAGATGGTTCTTCATGTGGTCTTGAGTCTTAAGGATAAAAAGTGATGCTATGAAATATACCGAATGAGTTGGAGGAGAATTTGGCCATGCCTGTGCCAGACCTGATGCATCTGGGTAGCAGTTTGCTTCTGAAACGTGGCACTGACCATGCACATTCCTCCCTCTCCAGACAGCTTGGCTCTTTCAGTCTTATCAGGAAGGATTCTTGACCACACCTTTTCCAGAGTGAGTTTATGCTGCAGCTCCACATCTCCTTGAGAGTGCTGAGCACCAAGCACATCCAGACCTTCCTCCCTACCCTGTGCTAGCAACTCCCCTGGGCAAGGCCACTCAGGTCTCCTGCAAGCAGCTGTTAAAGGCACAAAGTACCAACAACGGGGAGAGTTTAGAATTGAAGCCTTGTTCCTAGCCATAACTCTGATTTGTTGCTGCAGACAGTGTAAAGAGGTGTACAAGAGAGGAAGACTTGGCAGGTCTGTTGACTGGACTTGTACACAGCCCATTCCCATCCCATCGGTCAGGCCTTGTGTGAGCAGCTTCATTGCTTGGCGAGTGAGTGCACAGGCATTGTCTCTTCTCTTCAGTGTGTTGCTTATTTGCAGCCATGTCACAGATCACTCTGAAGGGCAGCTGTCTGGCGAAGCTGAGAGAGGCAGCCCAGAGGAGCTGCCCATTCCGTAACATGGTGGCATGGTTGGCTTTGTATCAGGGGCCAGTGGTGCTCACCCAGGGACAGGGGCATGGGCAAAACAAGCTGCTCCAGGACCACAGCTCCTGCTTCTCTGAAATGACTTGTTAGTGCTGATGAGGTTGGGCCTTTGATAGGACCTGAGCTTTCAGATGGATGTTTCTAAAGCTTGTTCTTCCTGATGGATTGATTGGATGATGATTCCTGGTGGAAGAGTGTGGACCATGCTTTTATCCATTTTCTGGACCATACATGAAATGCTCAGTGCATTGTTTGGTGAAACCATCTGTGTTGATTGTTTTCATAGGGCTTTCTCTTCCTGTGAGGCACTGGAGTGAGTCTCCTTGGTTTGATGACTGAGTTAACATGACCCTGTTGCCATTTGATTTTCACAAGTCTTAGGATGTTGCTTATCCCAGAACTGAATAGTTTCAAGAGGGAGAGAGAGCTCAGATCCTCTTACCTGAAAGCTTGGTTACCCTCCAGACACCCAAGAAAGCCTCCACTGCCCTTCAGTGCTTATGACCAGATCTGTGTGTCTGGAGGAGACAGACCACAGAACAGGTCCATACAATGATGACCACAGAAGAAACCTGTGTGGGTACAGAGAATAACTCTGTCCTTACCTTTTCATTCCTAGCAGTGAAACTAGGGGAGGCTTGGAGCCTTGTTTGCAAATGAAAACCAGAAAGTGCCCTGGGCTGGGAAGTCACGCATGTGAATCCCAAAGGTGATTGCTTCTCTGTGAGCTTCAGCCTGGCCGGCTTTATCTGGCTGGGAATGCATTCTTGGAGGGGTGGAGAGACAGGGAAATGGAATAGCTTGGCTAAGACCTCTGCTGCTGTTAGAGGGAGGGGAGTGATGCCTCGGTCTTGCCTGAAGAGCTGTGATAAAGCTGGTTCCTTTCTGCGGCTGTGGGAAGGGAGGAAGAGTGCTGTCTTGTGAGCTTGAGCACTTCATTACCTCCTGAAGCTGAGCTTGCTATGAGTCCTGGGTTTGGAGAAGGGGAACGTGTCCCAGCCAGAAGCCTCCCAGCTTGGTGTCCCTCAGCTCTAGCAGGTTTTATGGATTATGACAGATGGCTAATTTGTTTACTGGCTGCTGTTTGCCTCATGGACTCACGGGAATTGAGTGCTGGAATGGTTTCAGTCCTGACAGGGAATGTCTTTCACAGAGAGTTAAGGAGACTTCTCCTTGGGTATTGTGTTTGGGCAGGTTCATGTTCCCCAGGCTAGTGGAAGGGGCTTGTTAATCTGGGCCCTGGGTCTTCTTCTGATAGAGTCAAAAGCTGAGGGCTTGTTTAATTTGGATTTGTGGCTTGCTCATTTATGGTGTGGACAGAAGGTAAAATAGCGGAGTGCTCGTGTTTGTCCAGAGCCTTCCTTTATGTATGATGGTGAGACAAGTTCTCCTGAAGTTGCCATGAGGTGATTGTTCTCCCTCAGCATCTCTGCAGCTACTAAAGGGAATCAGAAGTGGCTAAATGACAAACTCTGTGTGGGCAAGCCCAGCTCTGGGCAGTCATGGAGACATCTAGTGATGAAGAAAAGACTCGTATATTGCCAAACTGTCACGGTGTGTAGCTGGGAGGTCAGCACCCTTGTAATTGCGGAGTGCTGAAGCCAAGGGGAAAAGCCAATATTAACAGAAAGACGTGATTGTTTAGATCCTGGCCACCTCATTGGGTGGCTTCCTTATGAAGATGTTCCAGATGTTGTCCTGGCATAAATTAATCAATTTCCAAGCATCTGCAGGGTTTCTTAAAAAACACAGGATTTAACAGAGCATACACCCTCCTTTGCCCTTCTGCTAGTGTTTTACTCGGGCAGGGAAGTGCAGACACTTGCTGCTCTTACCCTCAAGAGCTCTCAGACTGTAAAGTTGCTTGAAGATATTTGTCAACTTTTTTTTTTTAAAAAAAAAAGGGTTCCAGGTACTATAAAGCAGCAAGGGAGCCAAACCCTCTGGGACCGTGTGTGTGCACGTGTGTGTTCAAGAGTCACCCGGCTTTAAAACCTCCCCCTGTCCCTCCTCCTGTCCCCACGGTGCAGCCCATTGCGCTGGGAGGTCAGACATTCGGCGGCTTGAGTGACAGGGTCTCTAACGGCACCTTTTTCATCAGCGAGCCCAGTCGCGTGCCCGCTTGCCTGTCATATCTCTACTCGAATTGCTTAAATATTGTTTCAGATGGGGAGGTTTTAATCTGGATATGCAGAGAGGAGGAATGCTGTGGGGGGATGTTTAATTGGCTCCCAGCAGAGCAGCAGTGGTGTGTGGGTTTTTTCCTCCAAAAGCGTTACCATTTTCACGTCCTATTAATGTCCTCTGGTAGTTTAAATACAGCATCACGTTACGGTGGAGTTTGTTTCCCTCCCAGACTGAATACAAATGAAGGTCATTTACTTGTATTTTTAGAAGGTTCAGAAAACTTAGAAAATTTGTAGCTTTGAACAGCGTTGTTGACTGTCGTATGTCTGCACAGAAATATTTCCAATAAACCTTTTATTAAAGTGATCCAGCAGACCCAGCCTTGTTTGTTTTATCCCTCCTGCAAGTCCTGCAGCAGGAGTTCAGTGTTAAACACATTTGAGATTTAGCCTACAAAGCTGGTGAGCAGATTGGTTTTATTTTGTCGTGACTCTTTGGGTGCGTTTGAAGGCCCCGCTTTGGTTCGTGCCAAGGTCAGGGCTCGGGTGCTTTTACTGGGTCTCAAATCAGGCCTCGAACACAGGGCTGTACGGCAAAATAAGGACAGCACTGGTGAGCTTGCAGCAGGTACCTGGCATTTAAATAGTGTATCCAGGGGAAAATCCATCTTTTATATAAAGGAGATGGACGGGTATTCGCCTACAAACCACAGAATCACATCGGGGATGGAAGGGACCTCAAAAGATCACCTTGTCCAATGCCCCTCTGCCAGCACAGGAGCACCTAGAGTGATACATTTGATCTCACCAAGGCTTCACCAAAATAAACCTTGGAAATCTTCTGTCCCAGTGAAGGCAAGTAGATGCAGCAGGGGGAAATTGAGCCCTAAAAAAAATCTCCTTTACTCTCCTCTGACAGCTAAATTTGTGAGAGGCTTTTGCTATCTCAGGACCTGCATGCTCTTGTGTGCACGGGGGGAGAGCAGTCTGGTGATGCATTGAGATGTGATGTTAGGCTGAGAGACACGTCACATTCTTTCTGTGTAACAAATGTGTTCTCATAGTGGGCCATGAACCACCTTGTCCCTCGTGCTGGCTCAGGGGGTGCACCGAAGAGCCTCAGGACCTCAGCTGGGCAAGCCTGGGCTGTATTCCCTCAGGGCAACGGTAGCATCCTTCCCAAGCAAAACCATCGTGCGTGCCCTGAATCTGGTCACAGCCCAAGCCAAATTTGTAGAAAAGGTTGGCCTAATGCCATTTCTGGTGACCATGGGGAGCAGGCGTAAGATCCCTATAGAAAGTAAAAGTGTCTGAGCTTCAACAAAGAGATCTTTTTGTCCAAATATTGTTAGAAACTGGAATTAAACAGAGTTTTATCAGGGACAAAAATACGTATTTATATATAGTCTGGCTAAAATTTTTCCTCCTTGGTGTGCTGTAACTTGATGAATGTGGGGTTTTTTCCTTATAGATTGCCGACAGAAGTGATGTGTTGTTGTATAAAAGTCTCCCTATGCTCTTAAAAATGGTTCTGAGGTTTTTTCAATTAGGAAACAAAAAGGTGTTAGCCAAATTCCCCCTCTTCCCTTTACGAGTCGTTGCTTGAGCACATTTCAAAACACTTTTATCCCAGAAGCCAAACTCAGTACCTGCTTTTCCTTTGCAGAGAAGCAAAAAGCCATCAACAAACTCCTCGTGTATCCCTGTTGTACTGAGGTAAACACCGTCTCCTTCCCCGGGCCTCTGTAGCTGCAGCCCAGCCTGCAGCGCGTAGCAGCAGGAACTTTGCTCTGTGTGAAGGTTTCTCACACATCTGGGCAATCAATTATGCCAGAGTAAAACTGATGGTAAAACTGGAATAAGCTTTATTTGGTTGGCAGCAGGAGAACTTGATGCGCAGCCGACTGCTCCCTGCGCTGTCGCCTCTGGTACAGCGTGCTGGACGGGAAATGATTCTCGGAATTGTTAAACATAATGGATTGCTTCTTAACCCCCTTATTAGTTATATTAGTTGACTAATCACCTCCGAGACTTTCCCTGTAACAGTTTGACAGGCAGGGCTGTGAGAGCACCTAGTGCTCGCGTCCCAGAGCCAAATATTTGCCGGAGCAGCTGTTAAGTCCGTTGCTGGCAGTCTCTGGTGCCTCATACCAGACCAAAGGAGAATCAAAGACCCTAAACCCATAGATTAATGCTCAAGTCTGAAATGGGAGCATTAAAAAAGTGTAACTGAGAAAGGTCCTTTTGAGGAATGTTAAGGAAGAAGATTTCAGAAACATGATCCCGTTCTGTGAGCGCTGCTGCCGCAGTGCCCAGCCACCTCGCGCCAGCCCTCCCTCCGGCACAGCCCTGTGCCTTTTTGAGCTTTCCCAGTGTTTGGGGCATGGCAAGTCCTTGGAAACTGGGAAGGAGCAGCAGGTTTTCTCCTGGGGCTATGGAGGGAAGAGGATTGGAAACATCCCTGAGAGGCACTGAGGCTTCCTGGCCATCCATGCTCAGCACAGATGAGCTCTTGGGCACACAACGAATGGGCTCCGTCCAAGGTGAGGAAAGGTTTCTTGGCCTTGACAGCTATGGTGGAGCTGGTGGTTCTTGCTGATAACCAGTACAGGCAGAAGGACCACCTCCCGGTTCCTCAGGAAAGAGCTGGAAGAAAGGGACTGCTGGTTGGGTTTTTGTGGTGCACTTGATTTGTAACTGCACCCCCTCATCCTCTCTCTGTGTTGCTGGTTGCTGCCTCCAAGCACACTAATACAGGATTTTGTCTGGGAAAAAATGTAACAGGGCCCTGGTGTCAGTTCGTGTGGATGTGCCTGGCACCAGCGCTTCAGCTGCATACCTGTACCGTGTGTGCTAATTAAATCCTGTGTAATGACAATGTATCTGCCCATAGGTACTGAAGGTGGCCTTTCAGTTTCTAAACTGAGGGCCTGCTTCTGACTGCACGGGAAGTCTCCAGCAGTTGCTTTTAGTTTGCACCGATGGAAACAGAATCACTTTTTCCCCCTGTAACAAGACGTTCACAATCGTGCACAGGCTGTCTGGTGTGTGAAGTCAATAGGATTCTTTCTCTCAAAAGCAAACACTGAGGGAATGAGCAGCTGCGTAAGCCAATATTTACCATTCAGGTAATGAATCATAGCCGGGACTGCACAACACATCGGCATCCCCGTCCCGGAGGAGTGACATCCTGTAACGGCTTGCCCTGCTGCAAGCGTCCACAGCACCGTCGGGCTCCAGGAAGTTTGCGGCCCAGCTAAGCTGGGCCCTCTGCCCAGCAGCTTCAAACACTCTGCCAGCCGGTCCCCAGTGGCTTTCGAAGTACTTTCCAAACCTGATTGAAGGCAGTTGCTCAGTAACTTGGAAAGGAGATAGATCAGTCTTTTTAGTTCATTGCCACGCTGTTACTGCTGCCTGACACCATGCCCGCTTGCCTGGGCTTCACAGGATCGATAGGACCCAAAGGGCTGCCTTCCTGCTCTTGTGGAGTTAATCGGTGAAGACAAATCAGTGCGGGTGGTGCCCTGAGCTGCTTCAGCACTAAACACAAGGAAGGCTTGATGGAAATGATGTTTGAATTAAACATTTTTCAGCTTGATGTCTGCCTTGCTTTTGCAGGAGGTTTTTGGAAAGACACAGCAGCAGAGAAGGGATCGCTTCCCTGGAAGGGAAGGGTTCTCCTGTTCAGGAGAAAGGATGCTATTTCTACTCTATTCAATATCTGAGGTCTACTTTTGCTGTTACAAGCCCACTAAGTGGGTGAAAAAAGCCTGCAATGGCAGGTGTGATTTTTGGTTTTGTTATCAAAGTTTAAGGTACTTTTCTTTCAGCTTTCCTGGTGTGTTGCTGCAGTGCAAACGAGACAGGAATAACACCTCTCCTTAGCAAGCTGCATGCACCCACCTGGCCTTGCCCAGTGCAGAAGGTGACCGAGTTGTCACCTGTGTGGTTTCATCTCATAACCAGCAAAATTGATAAATATTAATAACAATGTAAATTAACCTTTTTTTTTCTGGTTTTGGTTTGTTGGGGTTTTTTACCAAGCCCAGCAGCCAGGACAATGCTGGAGGCACTTGCAGTCTGGGAGCCGTGATTCACGTTGCGCTCCACAGAGGTTTCTCTCCCCACTTCTAATGACCATTTTGGAGCATGCAGGTACTCTGACACACCTAGCAACTTTTCAGCTGTGCCTAGTGAAGGGTTTGCCACCTTGCTCTCAGTATTTGGAAAACCAGGAAGGCATTTGTTATATGGGCACATTTATTGAAGCTGTGTCTCTATTCATTAACCAGCCCCCCCAGCTCAGCAACATGATGCCCAGTTCACCAGGGCTTGTGGGGGCAGGGTGGACAGGAGATGGAGAAGACATGATGCCCAGAGAAAACATGGTGAACACGCCAGCATGCAGGGGCTGGAGAAGGTGAGAGGTGCAGGGTCATGGGCTTGGGAGGAAAAGTTCCAGTGACAGCATGCTGAGCCTTTCCAGATATGAAACCAAATTAAGCCACTTGCCTCCAGGGCTTATTGCAGATGGGCCAGCGCTGCCAGCATTCGGCTGGTGCAGAGCAGGCATGTGTCATGTGCTTACCCGAGCGCTTCCCACAGCGCTTCCCACACTGGTCACTTCATCCCATGTGGGCCAGTGTGATGAGCATCTCCCAGTGCTGAGGTGCAGGAGGCTGTTCAAGCACCAGTGACCGGTGGTGTCTGGCCATTTGTGTTGTGCTGAAATTTGGGGACAGTTCTGCTGCAGGACAAGGGATGCTGAGCCCCCTGGCAGGGCAGGGTTCCACTTGACTGGTCCATCATTACAGGTCAGGAAGGGGAGAAAGGATGGCACAAGATTAAGTGACTTGTTCAGTCTGTTTGCAAGTGATCCTGGGCAGGAAAATGTTGCAAATCCCACTACGGACAGAGAAATAATACAAAGGGACCTACAGAGAAGCAAGAAATACGAGCAGGAAACAATAAAATGAGATTCAGCTTGAACAAATACAGGGAAATACATGTGGGGAATAGTATGAACAACTTCAGTGGGAGAGAAAGAATGGGAAAGCAGAAAATCTGGAAGGGAAAGAAGAGCTTTGGCATGACCAAAACTGAATGGCAAATTAGGTATCTTGAAAAGGAGGTGTTGAGGTTAATGTGCTGAGCTGGGACCCAAACCCCAGCCCACTCTCCTGTGGGCATTAGGGACCACATTTAAGCATCGGTCTCTAATTGCACCACCATTTTCCTCTAATAAACGTAATGATGTCTGGTAACAGCTGTACAGGGGCACACAAACCTCCTGCTAATGGGGAGCAAGGGGCTTTGGTCTCTGATCGTGCCCAGCTAATAGGCAAGACGATTCAAAGCAATTCTCCACATTCATGTTCTGAGGGGGTCGTGTTGCTAGCAATGGTTTCTTGCTGTTCCTCTGTGTGGCTTTGTGGTTGGGGCACTGTGGGTCAGCTGGCACCCCCATCTTGCTCTATCTGAGCACAGTAAAGTTGCCCACACTTCTCCAGGCAAGGCCACCATAGAGTCATAGACTGGTTTGGGATGGAAGGCACCTCAAAGATCATCTAGTTCCAACCCCTGCCATAGGCAGGGACACCCTCCACTGGACCAGGTTGCCCAAAGCCCCATCCAACCTGGCCTTGAACACTGCCAGGGGAGGGGCAGCCACAGCTTCTCTGGGCAGCCTGTGCCAGAACCTCACCTCCCTCAGAGTAAAGACTTTCTTCTTAACGTCTAACCTAAAGCTACTCTCTTTCAGCTCAGAGCCATTGCCCCTTGTCTATCACTACACTCCCTGGTGAACAGTCCCTCTCCCACTTTCCTGTAGGCCCCTTTAAGTATTGGTAGGTTGCAAGTAGGCCACCCCAGAGTCGTCTCTTCTCCAGACTCAAGAAGCCCAACTCTCTCAGCCTGACTTCATAGGAGAGGTGCTCCAGCCCCCCCATCATCTTTGTGGCCTCCTCTGGCCTCTCTCCAACAGCTCCATGTCTTTCCTGTAGTGGGGACCTGAGTTGGACACAGCACTCCAGGTGAGGTCTCATGAGAGTGGTGCAGAGGGGCAGAATCACCTCCCTGGACCTGCTGGCCACACTGTTCTTGATGCAGCCCTGTTCACAGTTAGCCTTTCCAAGCTGCTAGCACACTGACGGCTCGTGTTGAGCTTGTCATTGATCAGCAGTGTGTTGGTGTGTGCTGGGGCAAGCCAGCAGCAGCCCAGCCTGTACGTGTTATGCAGTGTCTCCCTGCCATCATTGGTGCTCACCATGCACCCAGAGCTAACCACTGCAGAAGCCAGCCCTGAGGAAGGACTCCATGTGCTTCAAACTGGGAGTGGGCAAGTACTTTTAAGGGGTGTAAACATTAGGGAAAAGAAAGAGTAATTGTTTAGGACAGACTGGGAAGACGGGACTGAGTAACAGGATGAACTTGAGCAAGCAAAAAGGCATTGGGCCTTGCAGGGCAGGTTTCCTGAGCCATGAGTCATCCTGCACTGTGCTGCAGGCCCGGCTGCCGAGATCCCCACATGGAACACAGCCAGGGCCACAGGGTGGCTGAAGTGACCACAGGAGTGGTTCCATCACTTCTTATAACTATATAAGTCTTTTAACAAAAAAAAAAAAAGTAGTCATGGGGCATGCAGCAGGTTTAGGAGGGTGGCTGTGATGAGTTTGGTTTTTTTTAATATGGTTTTTTTTAATAATCCTCAGGCTTCAGGTTCTTGCATTAGAAGGAAAAGGGAAAAGACTGTCTCTCCTATGGAACTGCTTCAGGTGCAGTGGTAGGCTGGGAGCACCGGTGCCCATCCCTGGGCTATCAGCTCACAGCACTGCACAGCAGCCCTGCACTTGGGTTTTCCAGTTATCGTGTTACACATGGGACTATTCATTTTTGTGCTGCAAGCAGCCAGACCCTGGGGCTCAGCTAGCACTATAGCTCAGTAGCCTATAAAAGTAAATTAATGCATCTTTCCTAACCACCACTTAGTTTATCAGCACTGGTTTCCACGCTCTTTCCCCATGCCATCCATAGTCACCAAGGGCAGCAGAAAAAAAACTCCGCACCTCCTGACCAAGGAACAAACATCTGCCCTGGGGAGGGGAAAAAAACAACAAACTCCTGAGTTTGTAACACAAATTACTGGTCTCTCCTGTGGTGACATGCTCATCACATCATGCTTCAAACAATGGCTGACCCCCTCCTCTCCTGACAGCTTTCTGCTTCCAGCCCTGCTCCATGGGCACATGTGATGTCCAGACTGCCTCAGGCTACATGCTGGTGGGTTTTTGGTGGGTTTTTTTTCCCTTCCCCAGACTGGTCATTCCAACATAACTTGGGCTGTAACTGCACTGACCCAATGAGGCCCAGTTTGTGATCCGTGCCCTTCCTGCCACTGGCAGCTGCTGGCCTGCATGGCCTTGCAAGGCAGTGCTGCTGGTGGCATCACCATGAGGGAACAACCCTTGGGAAAGCAAAGTGGCCTCTTCCCAGACAGTGCTATGCCCCAACACAGTGAGGCAGTTGGGTTTTCCCTCATGAGGAGCGAGTGTGCTCAGGTGGGAAGGGTACCAGCACAGAGGGCAGTGGGAACAGCATAGCCACTTAGTTATGCCATCAAAACAGATAGCTGGTAACTGCAAACCCAGCAAACCCAAACCCTCTGACAGTGCCACTTGCTGTGGAGTACATGGTGTTATTTGGAATGGGGGAGCCAATGGGGCCATGGGCTCTGCCCATCCTGTTCCCATACCTGCTCCCCCCCAACCATCCCTGCAGCCACTGTGGCACAAGGGTCTTCACCCCACACTATCTGCTCCCCTGTCCCCCAAACAACCCCCTCAGACACAGTGCTGGGTGTTTTTTACTGTTACTCTTTAAAAGCACAGCCAGTCCCCCTCTCTGTGCACTCTGGCAGGGGCCAAAGGACTGGGCTGGCCAGTTGCGTGTGGGTAGACAAAGCCTTGACTTTAAGGAAAACACCCATACTCTAACAGAGCAAACACCACCAAAGTCACACCATAAAGTATTTATTAAGAAACAACAGGGGCTTTTTTTCTTCATCTGTAAGAAACACTTTAAAGCAAGTGCCCTTTCAGAGATTTAAAAGCTGTATCAAATAGCAACATTGGTTTTACATTTTTGTACATGACAAAAAAAATCAAAACAAAACCCAAAAAACCCCCCCCAAAAGTCCAAACCCCACCACATCTCACAAACTTCCTTTTATTACAACTCAGATTTTTCTGCCTTCAGTTGTAAATTAATTTCTACAGACTTAAATTTAACTTATTCTTTTTTTTTTTTAAACAAGTAAACAATATACAAAGAGTCACCTGATTTCATCGGTCAGAGGAGGTGTCCTTGCCAGGGCACGTGCAAGGTAGCACACGCTGGCAGGAAGCAAGAGCTGGCTGGATCGGGAAGGATACCGAAGGTATGGACAGGCTCATCTTCTGGCCACGCAGCGACAGGCAGGGTCTGACCTGGGGCTGGGCACCTCCCAGCTCCTGCCGAAGCCTCCAGCAGCTGGAGGGATCCTGCCCCTGTCCTGAGCAAACCCAGCTTTGTGAGGTCAGAGTGACCAAGCTGCTTCGCTTGCCTCAAACAAAATTTGGGAAGGTAGGAACTTAATTTCTTCACCTCCAAAAGCCTGGGATCACCCAACTCTGGTGGCACTCACCGCCTTTAAGGTGTTCCCCCCCTGCCCTGAGCTGTGCAGGCAGGGCAGAGCAGCCACCCACCTCTCCAGCAGCCAGTCACTGCTGTACCTAAGCCGCCCAGCCTGGCTGGAAGAGAAGCCAGGTCTCGCAAGCCAACCTTTCTCCCCAGGTCCTGCCCACTGAGCAGACAAGCCGATGGCAGCCAGGAGCAGCAGCGCTGGGATAAATTGCCCATTCATTTTCACAAGGCAGTGGTCAGTCCCCTCCTGCCCACTGCAGGCTGCTTGTGTGTGGCATGTTTATGAGCCAGCCATGGCATTTGGCAACGCCTCCACACGTATGGGGAATTTAAAAACAGACATACAAAAAATAGTAGTGTCACAGTTATTGCTACATACTGATACAGTATCAGACACTGCAAAACCTTTTATGGGCTCTGGTCTGGTTACAGTAATCACCCGGTTTTGGCACTCGCCCTCAGTCCCCCCCAAGGACTGAGCAGATAGAAATGCAGAAACTACCTTGTGGGGTTTTTTTCCTGAGGAGGCAAAACCGGCCTCAAACAGTTTGGTTTGTTACTGCTGGGGTGGTACATCACCACTGGCATGGCCCACTACGCTGGCACCTCTTCCACATGGAGTATTTTTCCCCACACAAAGCAAAGCAAGAGGGAGCCAGCAGCTCCAGTACGAAGTGTTGGGTGTCCCCCATTACGTCACACCTCCTCCTGACCCCCATAGCATCACAGCCAGCCACAAGCACCTTCATCCTTTAGTTGGACCTTTTACCTTGTTTTTAAACGCAGCGGTGCCTTCCTACTCCTCTGTTCCATGGGAAACTACAAAAAGGGGATGTGCTTCAAACCTCCACCAGCCCCTCCATGCCCAGGCTGGGGTGGCTTTGCTTTCCTCACCCCCAAGGAGCAGGGCAGGGGACCCAGAGCAGGCTGTTGGAGCCAGTGGTGGGGGAGAGGCATGAAACTCATTTTCCTATGGCCAGACTCAAGCGCAAGCAGGGTTTGGGTCTGACAACTCAGTGCGCCTTCCCACGGGTTTACTGTTTCACAGGAAGCGAGGTTACATCAGGCATCAGTACATCTGGAGTGACAGTACAGCCTTCTTCTGCAAAGGTGGCTTCAGCTTAGATGCTGCTAGTTGTACCAAGAGCTTGGCTGGAAGAGCAAGCACTTCCTACCCTGTTTTGAGTAAAAAGTTCAAAAAGTCCATGCAAGCCACTACTGGGTCCTGATCTTGAGGCAAAACCAAATCAAGAAGGGTTTCAAGTGCATTGGAAGGAAGAGCTGAATCAATCACACCCTTCCAATTCCTACATAAATACCAGGGACAAAGAAAATGGGTCTTTGCAAGACTAAGCCTTTCATGGCATTTCACCCCGAACCCGGGGTGCGTAAGAAATCACAGGGGCTGGTACCAGTACCCAGCACCCAGGGATTGCACTGGTCGGCTCTCAGTTGTGATTGTCTGTAAAGCAATGGGAAACGTCACTGAAGAGCTGGGAGAGGAGAGAAGAGGTGTCTTAACTACCGCCATCTCGTACGTTGTAACAAAACTCTTCCTGCCAATTAATTAGGCAAATACTTGTGACCATGTCATACCTGAAGGGCACTTAATGGCTCCGGCATTTATCTGGCGAGTGCAGTGATCTGAAATGCATATGCATTTCCCGTGTAATCCTTCGCTGCTGTAAATCTTGCGCTGGAATGAGAGCGTGTCTGGCAACGCTAATTCGGAGAGATCATCCTACACTTTCTGGCAGCGGACCCCGATGAAAATAAATGGTTTATAAACACTGTCTGACATGCGTGAGCCTTTCAAAATTATTTACAAGCGATGTTCTGGGAGCTTCATTCTGAGCAAGTATTTCTCCTCTGTTCAGTTTAGATGAGAGTAAAAATCCGTTGGGTGGGGAGAGGGAGGAAGGCGTCAGTGCTACACAGTCACAGCCGGGTATATCTTCTGTTCACTGCTGGTGTGCGGGTAGGGAGACTGGATCTGCCTGTAGCCGCTCTGCAAACCATCAAGGAAGGGGGGCACTGGGGTCAGCGGCATCGAGTCGTGCTGCACAGCGTAGCCCACATACTGGGGGTGCAGGTACTGCCCCTGGTGCGGCACGATCTGGGTCGCCTGCTGGCAGTTCAGCACTGAGAAGTTCGTTGGCATGTTGACATAGACATTATTCATGGTCCCTTCTGGCAAACAGCAGTTCGTCTGGGACCTGGTCGGGGGGGCTCTGGCCCCCGAGTTGGCGCTGGAGCTGGAGCTGGCAGCTGTGCTCGACTGGCGGGAGGAGGAGCCCCGGGAGGTGCTGGCACTTGGGATCATGGGGATTGTCTCCATCAGGCGGGTGCCCCCAGGGGCACGGCTCTGCTGGGGCTCCTGCTTGGGTCGCAGGCATCTGCAGCAGCAAGCCGCCACCAGCGACCCCAAGATGATGAAGGCGACAAATACAGATCCAACGATAAGGAACGGCACATAGATGGGCACTGCAACAGCAAGGAACACACCGTCACTGGGGTACAAGGACAAGCCTCAGCAGCTCTGGCAGAAGGTCCCCACCTCAACCCTGCCAAGCCCACCTCCTCCCCCCACCCCAGCACAGGTCAGTACAGGTTGAACACTAAAAGCTGTGTGTGCAGCCAAGCATTTTACACAGGAAGATGAAAAGGGCTGCTAAACCGATGGCTGGAGTTTCCACAAGCATCTTTAAAGTTATTAGCAGGGAGGAAAGCCCACAGCTCATGCCTTGAGGGAGGACAGCTCGCTCCCGCTCCTATTGATGGTGTTAGACCACCATCAACCACCGCTGCAGATTTTGTCTCCAAGATGCCCTGCTGGAAACATCAGGCAAGGGACCACCGGCTTTGAACAGTGCAGCAGGGAGATACTTCAGGGGCAGGATCCTGCACAGGGCTTGGGGTAGTCAAACCCCGGTGCTACAGCACATCCCTCTCCATCACCAGCCCTCTCCAGCTGACCAGACAGCAGGCACAGGGGCTCTGTCACCCCACAGCCCTGGGGATGATGCAACTCTGTGCTTCATCCCCAGGTTTAGGAAGAGACCACAGGGTGGGCAGCAGGGCGACAGCACCACACTCTGAACTGCACTACCATCACAGGGGCAGGGGCAGTCCTTGCAAGTCTTAAAGAAGAGATGCAAGGGTGGGAGCAGAAAGTATGAGTGATAATTCAGTGGTGAGGTCAGGACCATGACAAGGTGGATGGCGAACACCATCCTTTGAATGACCTGGGCTCCTGTTGCTCTTTGCATGAGAAAACACCGTTTTCACTGCCTCGTTAATAAATCTGTGGGGAGATATGAGGGGAAGGTGCTTTTTCCCCCCCCCCTTTCAGCACTCGCAAACGCTCTGGACACCCCGGCAGCCCTGAGACTCAGGAAGGGCTGCAGGCCCCTGCTTGCCCCACGCTATTGCAGCCACTGCTAGCCATGTCCCCGGCACAGCAGCTGCCCCTCCTGCAAGTCAGCCAGTGACTGCTGAGCAGTGAACACTGAGAAAATACATTGTTGGGGAAAACACCTTGTTCTCGGCAGCGCAAGGGAGGAGTTGTCTGTCTGCTCGTGGCAGAACACCTCCTTGCACAGCCAATGACATGGAGCGAGTTATAGCGGAAAGGCCACGTTTGTCCCGTTTCTTCCATATTTTTTAGGGCATTTTAAACAAAAGGCTGGTAAAATCCTGTCTCTAGTCCCGCTCTTGGTGCTGCTCCCCAGCAGGTGCACGCACTTGCTACGGAGCATAACACACAGGTTTTCCGAGAGTAATCTGTCCAATTCTAACATCACTTCGGGCTACTTTCAGTGCTCTCAGCACCGGGGGTGGCAGCCGGGGTGCTGGGAAGCCACCGGGGCTTTTTTTGTTTTTAAAGCAGCAGCAAACTCAAGTTTATCCTTGAAACTCAGTCCTGTAAAAAGCAGCGGTGAGTAAAGAAGGGGTTCACCCGAGCTGGAACGGCATCCACCGGTAAGAGTGAGGCCGGCCAGAAGCGAATCCGCACTGGCACGTTACTGTTTCGCTCAGGCGGGTTTGGGAGCTTTTTCTCCTCCCCACTGTCGCTGGGGAGCACAGGCCGAGCCGAGGAGCGGTGCCGGAGCCGCACGGGACGGGATGTGCCGCCTACTTCTACAGAAGACAGGACCGGGCTTTCAAGGAACAGGGAGGGAAGACGAAGCACCCGAGCGTGGGCACTGCGCCCTGTTAAGGGCTGCCGCCGGCTCGCCTGGCCCCACCTCCGGCCGTTCTGCTCCGCGGCTCGCCGGCGGAGGGGCCTGGCGACAAGGGGAAGGGAAGAGCGGGAGAGGAGTCTACCGCTCCTCCGGAGCTACCGAAGCCCGGGGGACCCCGGGGCCGCCTCACCTGCCGCGCCGTCGGGGCCGTCCTTGCCGGGGCGGCCCGTCTCGCCGCCGCCCTGCCGACGGTCGTTGTCGCAGGCGCCCTGGTCCAGGCGCGCCTCGGCGCTGGAGCAGCAGTACCGGAGGGCGCAGCTGCCGCAGCAGATGGTGGCGTCGCCGCCGTCGAAGCGCTCGGGGCACTGGAAGCCGTCCCGCCAGCCGCCCTGCCCGTCCAGCCAGCCGTGGCAGTACTCCCCGCTGGCCGCGGCCCCCGCCGGCAGCAGCCAGCCCAGCGCCGCCAGCAGCAGCCAGTACCGCCCGCCCCGCATGGCGCCGCCGAGGGGGCGGCGGGCGGGCGGCTGGTCGGTCAGAGCCCCCCCGCGCCGGGGCAGCGCCGCCCGGCCCCCCGGGACATGCAGCCGCCGCCAAGCGGGGAGTCTCGCCGCGGGTCCTGCCGCTGCCGCCGCATGCCCGGGGCCGGCCCGCGGGGTGCGGAGCCGCCGCCGTTAAGAACCCACCGGGCGGAGCGGGGAGGGGGGGAAAGCGGGCGGCGCCGCTACTCGCTGCTCCCTCCCCACAGCCGCGCCGCGACGGCCCGGCCCGCGCCCTGCGCCGCGCCCATGAGCGAAGGTAGGCGGGAGCGGCTGCAATCCTCCGCCCGCCCAAGGGGCACCGAGCTGTCGCCGTGCGCCCCGTCCCGCGCCTCTACCGGCACAGCCACTGGGACGGGGAGCCCGCCGCGCCCCGCGCTTATAGGCAGCGGCGGCTGCTCGGTGCGCATGCGCACGCCCCGCCCCGCCCGACGGGGCGGCCCCGCGCCCCCTGCCCGGGGGAGTGAGGGGACTCCGCATCGCGGCCCGGGGTCGCGCTGCCGCCCCCAGCCCTGAGCCTCGCAGTGTCGCCGCAGGCCGGCGTCCTCCCCGCCGCGCCCTACGGCCGAAACCAGCCCACCCTCCCCTCAGCCTACACCCCCGAAAAAAAACCCCAGCGACCCGGCCGCTGGAGGGGCGGCAGCGGGGCCCCGCAGCGCCCCGCGGCGCGGGCTCACGGTGACACGGGGATGCGCTTTCAAACGTGCTGCCAAGGCGTCAAGAAAGTGCCTTTTGCGTAGAGATCGACCCCAGTTGCCATGGCCCGGACCCGGCTTTCGCTCCCCGGGGACCCCCTCACGTCAGACGTACCGCTCGGTCTCGGAGCGGGAGATGCCGCTGCCGAGCCACTTCCCCGCCAGGACGGCACGGCAAAGTTACCTTCATTTCCCCACGCTTCTCCAGGCAAATCACCGCCTGTCACCAGGCACACCCCCGCCCGGCCCCCTCTATTCTCGTCTCCCCCTTTTGTTCTCTTTTCAGCCGCCCGGGACAGCTGCGCCTTTCACAGAGGTATTAGTCCGGACCAGCAGATTCTGGTCAAATTACAGCCAGGTAATTGCGTTTTGCCCCCTCGGCCTCTGCGCTGCTCCCAGTGAGTTACTTCCCAGTCACGTCCCGCGCCCTGCTCAGCCCCAGCCATAGCCGCGCCAGGGCCGAGGGGTTCCTCCAGGGAGGATTAGTCACCCAGAGCAGCCAACCTTTGGCAAACAGTTATTGAGGTGTAAAGGGGGAGAGCAGCA
Source organism: Laterallus jamaicensis coturniculus (assembly GCA_022605575.1). Classification (NCBI taxonomy): domain Eukaryota; kingdom Metazoa; phylum Chordata; class Aves; order Gruiformes; family Rallidae; genus Laterallus; species Laterallus jamaicensis. The sequence continues at coordinate 12,167,292 of JAKCOX010000012.1, forward strand.
GGACAAGTTCTGTGTCACCCTTGCGGACCCAGCTGGACGAATGAGAAGAAAGGTGGGGGGATTTGAACATTGGAGGTTGACGTGCTCCATCGGTTGGTCCATCAGCAGTTACCCAGAGCTGGCAGCTCTAGCCGGTTTGGTGTGGGGTGAGTGGCACACCAGGGGCAGCTGTGACTGATGGCAGATTTCATACAAAGGCACCCTATCACTTAGAGCTCCCACTGCCCAGGTCAGCCCGGAGGCACGGCAAGGGAAGTGGGGCATCAGGGGAGGAGTTAAACCCATGAGCTCCTCTCAGTGACCTGGCACCCCCACTCCCTGACAGACAGTATGGCAGCTCTTACATGGGTCTTTAAACCTGGGTTGGACTAACGTTTTCATAGTAAGAAAAGCAGCTTCATTTTACTTTTATGTGCGGCAAGAAAAATGCTTTCCCAGCCCTGTCCTTGGAGTCAATGGTTCCACAGATACGCTCTGAGGTGGATCTCTTTCAGCAGCAACAGCAGACTAGCAGGAGGCAGATGCAACAGAGCACACAAGCGCTTCCAGCTAGGAGCCCCGATGACAATAGAGTAGCAGATCCCTTGCAGAGATCACCTCTAACAGGTATTTCACCGGTTCCAGCTCAGAATTAGTCCCAAGCTGCCTGAGTACAACCAACGCACTTACTTAATCAGGCTTTTGTAAAACCTAAAATACTTGGCACTTTGCTAAGTGCATTAGAATTATTTGGCAGTAGACTAATTAGTCTTTACAAGCAGATCAGATAATATCTCTATGATAGAAAGTTTAAAGCACACAACTCCCCCTAAATGTGCAAACCCAGGTAAGTATAGCAACAGTCTTTTCTATTCTGCAACTTTTTCACTCACTTTCCTCTGTCTAGCAATCTCGTAACATCAGCTCAATCCATTTCCAGGCAAATAAACCCACCCCTAAAGCCCCAGATCCTGGGGGACACCAACCTCACTGGGTCCCATTAAAGGGAGCAGCTTGCAGCTCTTAGATAGGATTGAAACATCTTACTCATGTTAGAGTGGGCAAAGATTTTTAAAAGCCTAGAGACAGTCACTAATGAACACGTCGTCTATAAATCTCTATTATCTGCTTCAACTTCACTTTTATTATTTTTTCTAAATGTCTCTCATTTTTTACTACTAGGTAGCTGTGCTACCAGGTGTAGTTTTCTGAGGCCTTTGGCACAGTGGAAATGGCCTTTGCCCTTCACAGACCCACAGAATCACAGAACGTTGGGAGTTGGAAGGAACCTTGGAAGATCACCCAGTCCAACCCCCCTGCCAGAGCAGGATCACCCGGACTAAATCACACAGGAACGCATCCAGGTGGGTTTAAAATGTCTCCAGAGAAGGAGACTCCACAACCTCTCTGGGCAGCCTGTCCCTCATAGGGAAAAAGTTCCTCCTTATATTTACATGGAACTTCCTCTGCTCCAGCTTGCACCCACTGTCCTATTGCTGGCCATCCCTGAGAAGAGCCTGGCTCCATCCTCCTGACTCTCACCCTTTACATATTTATAAACATTAATAAGGTCACCCCTCAGTCTCCTCCAAGCTAATGAGGCCCAGGTCCCTCAGCCTGTCCTCATAAGGAAGGTGTTCTACTCCCTTAATAATCTTTGTGGCCCTGCGCTGGCCTCTTTCAAGGAGTTCCCTGTCCTTGAACTGAGGGGCCCAGAACTGGACACAATATTCCAGGTGCAGTCTCAAGCCAAATGCACTATCGCAGGAGAGCAAACACAGCATTGTCACCCCATCCCTTGAAGAAAACACGTGCTGTTCTGATTCCTGAAACGTCTTCTTGCAGCAGGGAAAACAAGAGTTAAGATTACTTCAGTTAGTTGTCTGAAACAGATAAAGTACATTTTTCCATATAATTTTAACACCCTGAGGGGCAAACGGCATGCAGAGCAGTGTAGGGGGTAAGTACATTCATAGCCTGACACAGCTTTTATAGGACGCAGCGTCCAGCCACGCACTGGCCGTGCGAGAGTGACCCCCGCACACCTGTGTCTGGGCACAGAGCCCACCGTGCCAGACTGGGATGCTGATCCTTGCAGGCAACGCTGTTGCAGGATAATGGCCACCATGACTGTGCAACTGGTATCTCCTTGCCTTGTAAATTAATTCAGTCACTGCGTTGACAGATATCCTCCTTATTACAGCAAATGTATGTTTGCTGCTTCACTACTACAGTCCCTCTGCAGAAGGGGATTTTCCCAAAGTATTTAAGTGCCTTCAGAGCACGGTGCTCTGCTTTCCTTAGGCTTGCAGACCTCCTTCGCTTCAACTCCTGGTGAACACAACTGCTTCTACTTCCAAAAAAAAAAAAAGATAGAAATAGGACAGACATGGGAAGAGGGACATTCCAAAAGCATGTCTTTTGGCCTTAACAGCTCCTAGTTCAATGGAGGGAAACCAAGGACCTTGAGTCTGAGCTGCTGAACTGGTCTCAGTGAGGTACTGCAAATATTTGTCTGAGCTGGCTGAGCCAGCACGTGTTGGACAGGAAGGAAAGAAGGGACAAATTAGGGGAAGCTGTAACAACAGCCAGTACGAAACAGTCCCTCACCCTTGGGTGTCCCTCTCACAAAATCTCCAAGCTGAAGCAGGAGCACCAACCTGTCGCCTTACTCTGTACCTCTGTTTTCATTGGAACCTCTTTAGAGCTACGGAAAGGAAAAGCCCGTGGTGGGACTCTCTGAGCTGCCGTGGGCTTCTGTGGGTGTGCAAGTGGTTCTTGCTGTTCGGGATGTTTTGCTTTCCCTATCATATTTCCAACCCATGTTCTGCAAATTGCTGCTGTCCCATGTGGTAAGAGAGACACTAAACTGGCAGCAACTCCTACCCCTTTTCCTTTCAGCCCATTGGAGATAAGCTTTAGCCAGTGGGTGTTCTTCTCTTCCCCTCTGGGATATTCAGTTTCATTCTCGGCAGTGCAGTCAACAGCGAGTAGATTTTATCCACTCAAGTACAAGTGATGTTACCTGCTTTTCTTTGCCCAGCCTCACACACTTAACAGTGATGTACCTTTCTCCTTATATTTAGCAGGTGTATCTGCCATTACATCATTGCCTGCAAACAATGTCGTGCCCTCATCAAAAAACAGGATTCAGGAATTCCTTTGGCTCTGCAGTTGTGTCCACAGCATCACAAATCAGGATTGCAAGTTAAAACTCATCACCTGAAGCCTCCTCCCGGAGAAGAGCCAAAATTCATCGCTATGGTACTATTGCTTAGGTCATTCAGCATGTAAAGGCCACGCCCTGCTTACTGCAAGCACCGGATTTTATTGTGGTCTGTACACTTACATATTGCAGCTTAACACTGCATCTGTGGAGAGTCCTTCTCCTGGCACTACAGACCAACAGAACCCGTTCCCGCCTGAAAGCCCAGCTGGCTATGCAGAGCTTGGGTTATCGAAAAACCAGGTTTGGACCCTGGGCTTTTAATTTTTGTTCGGTTTTAAACTTCTAAGCAAATCACCTCCGAGGCAGAAATCCCTGCGCCTAGTACATCCATCCCGAGGAAGTTTCTGCTCAGGTAAAGCCCCATTTCCACTGGTAAAGCGATGCCTTGCTGCCCCCGTGTGCAATTAGTGGGAAGGGTAGCGTTATTAAAACTTCACTGCTGCAGATCTGTACAGAGACCTGCCGCTGTCAGGAGTGCAGTAACTCACAGGTTACACCGTTTCATAGCTGAGGATAGTTACCAGTACATATATGAGCTTAACTTTGCAAGGGGTTCCCGCTCTCCCTGCCCTGGTTATGAGCTATCTTTACATGAGTGTAGCTATACCTGTGGTAAGTATTACTTAAACACCATCACTAGATTTAACGGCCCATACCGCTACGCCGATTATGGCATTACTTGCATAAGCTGGGCTGGTTTTTATTTCTGCTTAGGGAACATATTTAATATCTACATTTTAAAATACACGTGTATTCATAACAGAAAGGCTTTCTTTTATTGGCTCTCATTTCCTGGAAAATAATTAGAACAAGATGACCCAAGGAACAAGCTGACAGAAAGAGGCAAAGGACTGTAAATATAACTTTGAATTAAATGATATGAAGTTCATACACCCCTCGAGGGCTGGGCATCTGCGGCGGCAGGACCAGCAACAAGCACATCAGTACACAAAGGCTCAACCTCTATCAGTGGTCGCTGTCTCTGCACATGCAGCAGTGACAGCCCTGGCACCACGTTATCACAGCCAGTACAGACACCTCCGGTATTGCACAGCTGGCTCCAAAATGCAGCACTGCCTCGGTAACGGGGTTCAGGGGTGCCAGGGGACTGGGTAATGGTATCTAAGTGCTGGGGGACATCTTCCTCCAAATCACGGGGGTAACACTGCAGCAAGTTAAGCTGAAGGCTGTTTCTCAGAAAACACCCCCGGTTTCAGTGCTGAGCCCCGCCGGACCAGGGCTCCAGGGAGTTTGTTAGCATTGTCAACTACTCGGCTGTGGTCAATACAAACGTCAGTGCATCGATTGTTGGAGCTCAGGCATACCGCGGACACAACAGAGTGCTGTTATGGTATAGTAGACACAAAAGCTGTTGTGCACATCTTCAGATTGAAAGGAGCATTGTTTCCTAATCAAATCATTATTTCTGCTGTAACCAATCACTCAAGCCACTAGTAAAAAGGAAGGAATTTTAGCTTTTCCTCCCCCTCTTCAGACAAGAAGAGAAGAATAATTATTTATTGTGGACTAAATCCATCTTCCCAGTGCCTGCCCTCCCAGTGAGACTGGCCAGTCTGACAAGGCATCATTATTATAAAGCTATTTCAATTGAAAAAAGAAAAATCCCCAAGTAAAGGAACTTTCCACATTCACACTCCAGTTTGTGCTGCACAGAGCAGAAAGCATGAGCATTTTATCAAATACAGGCCAAGAAACAGAATCTTGCTGTCTCTTACTTCCTAATGCCAGAGTGCAAGGCAGGGATTTAGGCACAGTACAGGAAAAGCAGTGTCACTACACAGCTTTTGCCCAAGATGTGCTGTGCAGTGAGGTTAATGAACTGCATGCTGGGGTCCCTGCTATAAAACAGACAGGGATCTCCTAGAGAGAGTCCAGTGGAGGGCTATGAAGATGATTAAAGGCCTATAGCATCTCTCCTACGAGGAAAGGCTGAATGAACTGGGGCTGTTCAACCTTGAGAAAAGAAGACCAAGAGGGGATCTGATTAATGTTTACAAATACCTCAAGTGTGGGACACAGGGGGAAATGGCCAGCTTCTTTTCAGTGGTCTGTGGGGACAGGAGAAGGGGCAATGGCTGTAAACTGGAGCACAGGAAGTTCCGCACCAATATGTGGAAGAACTTTTTCACAGTGAGGGTGACAGAGCACTGGAATAGGCTGCCCAGGGGGGTTGTGGAGTTTCCTTCTCTGGAGATACTGAAGACCCATCTGAATGCCTACCTGTGCGATCTGTCCTAGGGGACCTGCTTTGGCAGGGGGGTTGGACTCGATGGTCTCTTAAGGCTCCTTCCAACCCCAACGATTCTGTGATTCTGCAGACAAGGAGATGCTTCTCCTCTCTGTCTGGTTCAATGGAACTTACAGGACAACTGAATTTTGACTTTTCGATTTTACATAGGGATTATTAGTGCCAATGAGCAAGTAGCAACAATTTGATGCAGAAAATTAGCGATGTTTATGAGAATATTTTCTAGAACAGGACATTTTTGTATATTGCTTGAACAAGAAGTAAAAAAGACTGTATCTGCTTTCATCATTGCTACTCAACTTGACACCAACAACCCAGCTCAAACACAACTTACCTTGCAGACAGTATAACTCAGCTATGAGGCCTTGGAATTCCCCACCCACCTCCACCCTCAGGACTAACTTTAAAGGATACATCCACTACTCTGCACCTGCGCCTCGTTTTTAATATCACTATTCAGGTCCCTGCTGGAATGCTATCACCAGCCATCTGCCCGAGCCCACCATCTTTGCCCCAGGATTTCTCAGCAGCTTTGCAGCCTGGCAAATCCCATTACCATCATAGCGAGGGGATCACCATGGCAGAACAGTGAGTCACAGCTGTCAGGGCTTCCACAGTGCTAGAGATAAAGCAATGGGAGAGGTGATGAGGAACGTCAATGCCCAAGTGGAGACCAGGGACAAGCGGTGTTCCTTAGGGGTTGATACTGGGCCCAGTGCTGTTTAACATCTTTGTCAGTGATGCAGACCAAGTGGGACTGAGTGCACCTTCAGCAAGTTTGCCAACGACACCAAGCTGTGTGGTGTGGTTGACATGCTGGAGGGAAGGGATGCCATCCAGAGGGACATGGGAAGGCTGGAGAGGTGGGCCAGTATGAACAGAATGATTCACCAAGGCCAATGCAAGGCCCTGTACATAGGTTAGGGAAATCTCAAGCATAACTACAGGCTGGGTGAAGAATGGATTGTGAGTAGCCCTGAGGAGGACTTGAGGGCATCGGTGGATGAAAAATTCAATACAGTCCAGCAACAAGCACTTGCAGCCTAGAAAACCAACCATGTCCTGGGCTGTATCAAATCCACCATGACCAGAAGGTCCAGGGAGGTGCTTCTGCCTCTCTGATCTGATCAGACCCCATCTGGAGTCCTGTGCCCAGCTCTGGGGTCCCCAGTACAAGACAGTCATGGACCTGTTGAACTGGGTCCAGAGGACTCCCATGAAGATGATCAGAGGGCTGCAGAACCTCTCCTATAAACACAGGCTGGGAGATTTGGGCTTGTTCAGTCTGGAGAAGAGAAGGCTCTGAGGAGACCTTATTGCAGCCTTCCAGTACCTGAACGGGCCTGCAGGAGAGCTGGAGAGGGGCTGTTTGTCAGGGAATGTATTGATAGGATGAGAAGGAATGGCTTTAAAGTGAAGGGGGGGAGATTTAGGTTAGATATAATGAAGGAAGTCTTCCCTGTGAGGGTGGCGAGTCCGTGGCACAGGCTGCCCAGAGAAGCTGTGGCTGTCCCCTCCCTGGCAGTGTTCAAGGCCAGATTGGATGGGGCTTTGGGCAACCTGGTCTAGTGGAGGGTGTCCCTGCCCATGGCAGGGTCTTGGAACTGAATGGTCTCTGAGGTCCCTTCCAACTCTAACCATTCTCGGATCGTTACTAATAATGTATAAATTCAAGCTGATGGGCATTTCCATTAGACCTACTCCTTCAGCATAGTGATTTTTGCTCTGCACAGAGCAATCTGGATGAGCTGACACAGCCTGCCTGTGATTCCAGCCACTTCTGTGCATCTCCAACACACAAAAATGTTCCTACTGGGACAATCCTATCAGCATGGACAGATTACCACGCCCAAAGCCAACATAAACAGTATTAAAATCCTTTCCTGTTTCCTCTCCAGAGCTCAGCATCAACTTTACTTTGCTACAGGGGGATCAAGCAGGAGCTTTACCCTTGAGGTCTACACTGAGTAAGCTTAGTTAGTGGGCAAAGTAGGTCTCACCCCCTCCCAGGGGTAACACTTGGGTTTGGCTGCTGGCGATAAGCAAACAGCTCACATTCGCTGCAGGGAGCTCCTTCAGACAGGCACCAGTTTCCCCAGTCAGCAGCCAAATTGAAAGGCAAAGGGAAAATAAGGCTGTTCCTAGTTGAAGCTGGTAATACATGCATTGTTAAGACTCCTTTCCATGGCATGAAAGCCAGTGCTTTTTGCCATCACTTCCATCGGTTCAGCCTGATACTAAATCCAAACCACCACCGCTGCCCTCAGCTTTGCTGTGAAGCATAAAGGAGGCAACAGGCTGGAGAGCTGTGCCAAGCACAGCTGCACGAAGCAAAGACAACATGCTGGTGAGGTACAGGTATGCTCACCATCACTCCTCTACCCATCTGCAGAGATGTGTCCCCATGCTGCTGAGGACTGAAGCAGTGCTGGCCTGACTACTCGCTGCCATTTTGGCCTGTCCACTTTGAAAGACAAACTTCTTTTTTAGTAAGAACTCCCATTCTCCACCTTATCCTGGACAGAACAGCAAGTTTATGCCCCAAAGTTCAATTCCTTCATGTGTGTTGATAAAGAAATAACAGTGGCCCAGACAGCACAGAAATGCTAGCGCAGTTGACAGGATTAAAGGAGTTTGGTGTAGAGATTTACTAGATGAGCTTTAGCTACCCAACTGTACGTAGTCTGTGTGTGTTTTTCCCCCCAAGGTCTTACCAACTGAAGGGTTACTCAAGCTGCCTGTCACAATTTCCCCCCCCCCAAGAATTTACCCACTTTCATGGGTGTGCTAAAATTTAGAAAAATAAAACAGCTCTCTAAATAAAACTGTACATCTTACGTTCCTTTTTTTTTTCTTCATTTCCTGTTTTACATATGCTGTTTACCTTTGGCAATAACAGTTTCTTCTGTTAATGCAATATCATACTCCAAAAAGGTTAGAATATTCAGTAACTTTTTTTTTCCTCCCCCTTCCCTACTATTCTGGGTCTGTTTATGCAATTTATTAAGATTGCTTGTACTAAATCATTTATACTGCATGGCATTCTTCACATATGAATACACATATGAATAGAAAGAGAAGTTACTGAAAGCATATATGCAATATATCCCTAAACAAAAAACTTCCTGAAAATGGTAAATTCATTAAGATGAAATGAATACTTTAGTGTCAGTCCTGAACAGTTCCCAAAGGCCTTGATGCGAGGTGTGAAGTACCCTGCTCAACAGCACTTTTAAGTTCATGTACAGAAATAGCTGCCTTTTATATTCATCTTCTGTTCTGTAGCATTTGCTTTCAGTGAAAAACAGCTGAGGTGAAAAAAGGCCTACTTTACAGTGGAGATCTATATTGTACACCACTAGAAGTTTTTGCCCTTGCTTGTATGTTATATAGAGTAATGCATATATGCAAATGAGACCTATCTGACATGATTCTTCAGCATTATGTGACATAATGTAAGGTGAATCTGCCACCAAAGGCCTCAGTGAGAAACAATCAAGTGGGAAAAAAGAAACAAAGGCAAAAAACAATAATTACAAAAATCACTTTTATTTTTAGATTCTAATTGTTAAAATTCTGGAGGTATTTAATGAACCAAGAAGACAGGAGGACTTTGAGCTTTAATAAAAGCAGCAGCTTTCAGTATAGTAGTTTCATTATTACAGCAAATATATTTGAGAATTCTATAATACATACCAGAATGTCATCCAGAGCTTCTTGCAGGTAAAACCTCTCAGGCTTCGCTGCAGTATTATGAAGGTAGACGTTTCTCAAGGAGTGAAACAGCATGGTGTTAATATTTACACTGGATAGAGATCTGTGCCCAGTCACTAACTTCTCACACATATGAAACTGGCAGGCAATAAAATTTCTTTGAAAAATTATGTCAGTCATGGTTGAAAGGACACATAATTTATAAACAATAATCCCACGTAAATCAACAGTCTTGTTTATTTGTATGCATGACAGAATTTGTTTAATATATTTGGGCATTTGGTTTTCATTTCTACACTTGTATGAAAATGGCAGCACTTATTTTTAATCTTCAGTAGCTCAGCCATGTTTCATTTCCATTTGCTGGAGATATAGGAAAAAACAAACAAATAAGCTGATTAAGCCCCAGTATTTATAAGCATTATGACTAAGGGAAGCTTTTAATTTCAAAAGGAACAGACATTCTTCCTCCTGAAAATACTACTAAAAGAAATATAAGATTCAGTCAAAACACTTAGTAGTTAATCCACAACTGTAAATGAAAATTCATTTCGCGGAAATATAACTTTCTTTCTTGCACAATTTTTATAATTTTAGAATTGGCATTATGCCATTGGTATAATGTCATTATTTGGCTGAGTTTTTAATACACTATGGACATGCATGTTTATTGATACTGTTGAAATTACAGAACCTGTACAATACAGGGAGAATTACCAAATCACTAAATCTAATCTCTTATTGTCCAAAGAAAAGTTAGTATGTGTTTGTGCTACTAACAACCACATTTACAATAAAACATCTTGATTCTGACTAAACCAATAACATTTTTATGATGAAGGTATCAATAAGGTAGACACAGAAAATACTGAGTATCAAGAAAAAAATCAACCTTGCATGATGGCATCAACCTCTTTACACAGACTTCTTAACTTTGACCGAGCATCTGAAATTCTGTCTTCATAGGCAAATACAATTATCTCAAATATATTTGTTTAAATTTTAAGGTAATTGTAAATTTTGAGTCTCCTTTATGTACATTAAAAATGTGTTAAAGCTCATAGGTCGACCATAAATTTAAAGTCTCTTTCCATGCCTTTTAAAACACAGTGATGAAATCATCTGAATGAAAAATGCCTCGTCAATTTAAATTCATTTCATAGGACCTACTGGTAGGATATGACTGGAGAAAACTGCTAAATGATAATCTTTGAATTTTGCATGTCTGTGTGAACCTCTTAGACTGATAAACTTTCAGATCATACTATACAGAATGATTTAAAACTAAATATAAAGGGAAATGGGCTATACCATCACACTCATTCAAAATGCCAATTACTTTTGATTAGGCAAGCATTCATGTTTCCCATAGATAAATTATTTGTCCAGTGATCCCTCACATATAGGCCTTTGAATCCCTCCAGCCAAGCAAGTTATTGAACTGTTAACAGAAGAAATGAGTGCCTGCTTACTCAACAAAATCCATCCAGCTACCAGGGAACTTATTGCCTCCTGACAGAATACAGTATTCAATAGAATCCAGCCAGCAAACAGGGAAGACGAGTGGCTTTATTAATTAGATGAAGACATGATGATGATGTACTAATAGGACTGACCCACAATCATATACCCAACAATGGGGTATATAAACAAAATCTTAAGCAGATGAAAAATACCTACACGCATATATATATATTATAATAATTTATATTATTATATGTTTTATTCTGGAAGATCTGAAATGATTTTCAAAGTGGCAGAAGTTCAAATGGAAAGAGTAGGAGACAGGTGCCCAGGAAGGGTGATATGTGACATAGCAAAGATGTGAATAAAAGGACCATCAAGAATGGGAGGACCAGCAATATAGGGATTTCAGTTATCAAAGAAATAGGAGCACCAGAGTCTCTGGGGGGGAAAAAAATTTAGCCAAAGTAGCCACACTCAAAGGATCTCAAGGGATGCAGTCCACATAACCATGCTAGAACTCTGCTGGTTGGCATGATGCCTCCTCTCAGTAAGGAGGTTGCTTGTATAGTACTGATTTTTTACACGTTAACTAAGTCCATGCAACAGAAGACTTCATCCAAAAATCCTGTATGTGATAAAGAGCCTAAAAATGTACCCATAATGTTGTTGTCATCAAGACTGAGTACTTCATGCCAAAGGTGACGACTTGGGGAAAAGAATTAGCTACTGAGCTTGAAATCAGCTGCGGTATTTGACAACATGACTGACCATCTCCCTTCCTGGAGGACTTCTCCCAGCAGACCTAATTATCGTACTACTACAAGTATCTGTACTACTACAGGATCTTTGGGGAAACTGTTAGTTCTATATGCTTCTGGTTTTTCTTCAATTTTCTTTTGATTTGATTTTTCTTTGTTGTAGTCTAACGATCACAATTCATTCAGCAGTTAATCTGAATGGGTGCTGAGATTGCAGACATCTCTAGTAAGCAAATGGACTTCCTTTGATCAATAGACTTTGTCCCTTATTTTTCAAGTCATCTTCCTTAGGGGCCAGAGGAATTGCTTTTTTCCCCAATGTCTTTTAATATTAGTTGTGTTTAAGAGCTCACAATTTCACAGAAATTTGTCAATATGAAAACACTGGGATTGACTTGTTCTTCCAAATATTTTTCCATTTGAAAATCTAGTATTTTTGCATATCAATATATATGTTGCATCTGTTTTTCAAAAAGTGTCGAACACCGTAAACTGCCTTTGAAATCGAGGGAAACTGGGATTCTTAAAGCTTCCAAAAATCATACATTTCATCACAGAATAACAGTTTCTACTGAAGCAAAATAAATAACATTCTTCAAGCTGTAATTTCCTAACAAAGTGGATTGTGTCTTTCAAAAATTGCCTTTTCAGGAAAGGAAGTTTAAAGAATTAGGTATTTGGCTTTACATATAAAGTCTATTTCCTTTTTGCCCAAAACAATACTTTAGGTATAATGCAACTAGAATTCTGGTAGTATATACTCTTATTTTGCATTTAGCTTGCAGAAAGATTGCTTATTACATAAAGTCAATAGATAACTATTAGCATCCTGATGGGAATGGCAGTAATATCTTTTCTGCAGATGAATAGGCATCAAACAATGCTTTTCACCAATAAACATGAATCAGAAATTTTTCACAGATACAAAACCAATAATATTTTTTTGGTATAGATATGTCTGACAATGGTCTCAGTCAAGCATTCAAACTTTAGTGTGCCAGCTATAGTTATAGCACTTTTATGTACAAAATAAATAAAGGCTAATAATAAAAATATTTGAAGAAAAGTCCCATATTAAGTTGTCAGAATGCCTTTAAAAGTTGTTTCTACACCAAACAGTGTTTCAGAGATTACTTCTGTTAAGGAATGAGTTATTGAATTGTTTCCTTCATTTAGTGTTCCTCAAAACATTATCAAGGCAAACAGAAATATTGCCTTTAAATTAAAGATGTTTAAACTGGATTTTTAAAGTGAAGATTCTTTCCAAGCATACACACATAACACCCCTGTAGATCTGTTGGGGTACCCTGGCAGTCCAGCAACTGCCCCCTCCAGCATGCAAGAGGCTGCCTATAGATCCTCTGCAGTATCTGTCAGACCCATGCAGATGTATTCATAAGTTCAATAGCAGAAGTTATTCATGTTTAAGTAGCTATATCATTCCTAAATATCTGACTTCCAAGGCACCATACAAAGACAAGAAAGTTGTTCCCTTTCCATTTCCAAAAGTTGCTTACACCTTATTATATTTTAAATTAAGTGTTATAGCAACATTTGGATGAGAAACTGATGGTATATGGATGTGAATCACAAAATGATCACAGAATCACAGAATCACAGAATCGTAGGGGTTGGAAGGGACCTCGAGAGGTCATCAGGTCCAACCCCCCTGCCAAAGCAGCTCCCTAGCTCATATTACATAGATAGGTGTCCAGACGGGTCTTGAATATCTCCAGAGAAGGAGACTCCACCGTCTCCCTGGGCAGCCTATTCCAGTACTCTGTCACCCTTACTGTGAAAAATACATGCATCAAATGAAAAAATAAAGTAATTTTATTTTGAGATTGAAAATTACTGCTAACAGTCCTCCTTCTGCAGAACATAGGTCCTCTTTATGGATTAATTAGCTGGCAACACATTATCTGACCCTTTTACAGTTTAGGCATCACAGCAGAACTGGTTTTTCTCTAATATGATCACACAATTATTTAAAGTGGTACTCCTTCCTATTAAAATAATCGAATCTTTTTGTTGATCAAACTCTTAGCACTGAATCAACATCTTGGATCAGACTTTATTACTCAGCAACTCATGTTCTTGTAGTTCAGGCCAGTCAATTCAACTAAAATGCTCCCATGTTTGATTAGAAGTCCTCTGCAGACATTGACTGTGCTTACTGGCTGGAGCTGTCATGACCACATTATCAATTACCTTATGGATTTCTTTTGTTTGTTTTCCTGTTCCATTTACTGATGTGCTATGCATTTTAACTGTTATTTTAAGACATGTACACACACATTTAAAAGGGGGAATCTTCTGTTCTCCACTGGGCGCACCTCGCCATAGACAGAATCTATGGAGAGAGTTATGGGAAAATCCATCTGGGGGCCATCCAGTGCTGCAAGGAAGTGGGGTGTCCAGCATCTGTAGGTATGTAAAATTTATTTGCTATCTATATTCTTCTTTTTGTTCTGTTGCATAAAAAAAATTTATTTTATTGTGCTGCTTGCTGTCAGGCCTTTTCTTACTAAGATCCTAAAAGAAACCCATACCATCTCTCTCTTCTCTCACATCAGAGAACATATTTGTGTTTACTTACCAAAATGGAAAACATTAGGAAACTGATCTTATCACCTACCAAGGCATCTCTGTTTAATATTTAATTTTCTGTTATGTGTGTGCATGTATAGAGGAGAGAGCTGGACAACATCCATAATAATGTCATTGAATGCCTTCTTAAGAATAAAAAGCAAGACAGCTTTGTAATAAACAACATCTTACATTCTTATAGATCAGAAAACTGACCAGCCAGTTTTGAACTTTAATAGGATACTTTTCTGATAGACTACAAGACAGATAACTGCATATGCATCCAATGAGTGGATTATGACTCTTCAGAAGTTAAAGTTCATCTCTGCAATTAAATCAACTCTGGTAAAAAGAGCAGCTTTGCAGAAAGGTCATACATGAGTGCTGAGAGGCTGCAATCCGAAGCATCTAAAATAAACAGCAGATGAACTGCCTAAGAGCTTGTAAATCTAGTCCTTCCTGTATATCTGCTCACAAAGCCACAATGCCATGTCAGGGGGGTTTCTAAATAAATTTGAAATAAACAATCGCTGATTTGCATTGAGGATGTTTAGTGGAAATCTTGTTTGTCAGTGACAGATGTTCTATGATATTTTTGGTTCTACTTTTTAAAAAAATCTGTTTCCAAGTGTTAATGAAGCTGGAAATGGATCTCAATGAAGTCAGGAGAACAAAACGACAGGCTTTATGGAAGGCAGTACCTTAAGTGAGAAAAAAATAAGTCAAGATTCTAGTTTAAATAAACATGTCAGGTAAAAATGAGGACACAAGTGGGGTATTTATAAACCTGTTATATCAAAGCAAGTTGCCCTAAAATATTTTTCTATGATAACTATCCAAAATCAAAACCTTTTTAAATGGAATTAGTTTTCATTGAACAATATAAATTTTCATTACCAAATGAAGGACTTTCATCACACTTTCTGAGAAAAAACAGAAGAATGTGTTTTTCCACTTACAGAAAAAAGGAATCCTTCAAAAGATTTATGTGGTCAAGAAAATCAGTAACAACTTGTAAAAGAATTAATAGGGAATAATAGGAAAAGAGCATGCAAAAATGCTAGAGAACATATAGACGAATTTTCATCCAGTGTTTTGCAGGAAATAAACCATTATGAATGAACATATCTTGTATAAATAATGCTAAAGTAAATTTTTGCACTAAGATTATAATGAGCAGATATGTTAAACTTGGGAGAAAAAAGAAAGAAAAAAAAAGGAATCCAACATCCCATAAAAAGAGGATCTAAAACTCCATGCTTATTTGAGAACAATTCTTCACAGAGTGACAGTTAAAAGAGAAACAATGGGACCTGTGGTAAATATTTCTGGGTATTTTTGTGCCCTTTTTATGGCACATAAAACTTTTATGAAAAGTTGAACTTGTTGATCATGTAGAGCAGTATGAATTTTCAACACTGAGACCAACAGAGGGAATATATTCTGTGATACAGGGGAGTCTACCATCTCTGCTAGAATACATTAGTGGACTGGCAGCGTTTCAATGTGTGTCAGCCAGCTCAGCATGTCAGATTTCAGACCATTTTTTAATTATAGTTTATTTTGTCCTTAAAGAATTTTTGTAATGAAACATGCTCAATTACACTACAGATATTTTATAGAGGTTATTTTGCCCTTGAAGTACCTGTTCTTCTTATATTTTCTGCAGTTTGTATTTAAAAATATACTAAGGTTTATAATTACTATCAGATTTTGTTAGTATTGACTAATAACGCTCAATCTTCTCTCAGCTGATAAGTTATATGGTTCAAGAGCAGACAGGTGACCAGTCCAGCTGTGATCAAATTCTGCTTTAAAATAATTTAAGAAAAAATATTTCACAGTGATAAAAATAAGGGGATAAATAGACAAAGATGATAAATATGTATTCTTCCCCATCCCCTCCAGTGTAATTAGAATCTGATCATAGAATCATAGAACATTCTGAGTTGGAAGGGACCCATAGGGGATCATCAAGACCAACTCCTGGCTCCACACAGGGCCAGAGAAGTCAGAGCATGAGACTGAGGGCATCATCCAAATGCTTCTTGAACTCAGTCAGGCTTGGTGCTGTGACCCGTTTCCTGGGGAGCCTGTGCCAGTGCCTGACCACCCTCTCAGTAAAGAACTTCTTCCTAATATCCAACCTAAGCTTCCCCTGTCACAGCTTCAAGCTGTTGCCTTGGCTTGTCAATGGGTCTCATTAAATATAACTGTGGACTATGAATGTGTTGTAGAACGTATCCCATTTTCATGTCTGTCTTTTTAAAAAATTTCTTATTAAGGAATAACTAACCCAAGATATCTCCTTAATCGTTTGTTATTTTCCTATTGTTGGAACATCTGAATGATTATTATTAATCATAACAAATAAACAAATGTGTGGCAGCACTTGGGGAAATGAATGTGAAAATAAATCTCTCTTTCCTTTTCCATGCTTGCTTGAATTAGTATATTCAGTATTTATTTTCTCTAATTTAAAAAAAAAACCCAAAACCAAACCACAACAACAAAAAATGACCCCACAACAAAATAACCCCACATGTATAGGTTTGAGGGAGATAAACGCAGTCCAATTTTCAATAGAAAATCTATGAAAATCTATGAAACCAAAAAAGTCACTGTCCAATGAATATGACTTTCAAATGTATTTTTTACAACTTTGGAAGATTTCCAGCATGAGATATTTTCATTTAAAACGTAAGCTTTAAATAAACTACTATCTTAATCATGGAATTATAGAATGGTTAGGGCTGAAAGGAACCTCAAAGATCATCAAGTTCCAACCATGTACTTTGAAATTAAAACCAGTTTATTTCCAGATGATTCCTAACTGTATCAACCTGTCATTTATCTTTACAACCATTGCAACAGAACCAAGTGAGGTTCTGTTCCTGTGAAATGAGCAAACTACTGTATATATATGGTGTTCAACCTGCCCATCATGGAACAGCAAATCCTTCCATGACACAAAAATGAGAATGTAGGATAGGTTAAGTAGAGATGTATAGAGAGAAGGTAAGATTTTGACACTGTAATTACATGCGTATATTCTATATATTTCTAGTATATTAGACATCCTCTTATAAATTTCTCCTGAAAAGCAACAGAATACCATTCATTCAGAGGATCTATTCTCTGGTTTTGTTACTTTCAAATCAAAATTATCAAACTAATTTGCAATGTGTCAGTGTAGAATCAAATCAAGGCAAAGTAGATTTCTTATTTTTGTCCTTCACAGATCCATTACTTTTATATCACTAATGATTCAGAAAGAAAAAAAAGAAAAAAGCCCCAACAAAACCAAAATAAAATTACACTCAGCAGGTATTTCACTTTTGATACATTACCTGAAAGATATTTGAAAAACATAATTTTAATTGCTGTTAATGAAATATTTTCTTTTATAAAATTAAAAAAAAACCCTTTTATTATTTTGAAATGAGACGAAATAGAAAAAAGAAATTAATAATTCTGAGTGCTTGGGAAATCAGATTTACTATTATTACTTTTTGACGGTAAAAGCAGTTTCATTACAAAGTGTCACAGTTTTGCGTGGTTGGGTGCTGGGAAAGAACAGGGGTGCTGAAAATGGCTTGTAAACAATGAATTGTAAACAATTCAAGGCCAGAGTCAATGTTGACCAGGTCCAAGCCAATGAGAGACAGTCATAGTGCCTCTGAGAATCACATATAGGAGAAACACGTGGAAGCAGCTGCATTTTGCCACCGGAGAAGGGAGTGAGAAGATGCAATGAGCTGTGCAGACACCGAGGCTGGGGAAGGTGGGCGAGGAGGCGCCCCAGATGCCAGAGACAAAGACACCCCTGCAGCCTGTGGAGAATCCCCATGGAAGGGGCCAAGATCCCACCTGCAACCATGGAGGGGCTCCACACTGGATGGAGCAGGTGGAGACATAGAGAAGATGCTGTGACCCTACGCTGGGATAAGGCCGAGTTTTGCACCGGATCAGGTTTGCTGGGGGGTGGTGGTGACCCCATGGACGACTGGGACTGAGAGACATTGTGATTTACTGCTGCTCGCCATAGCAGTGACCCATGGATGGGGGTGGGGAGCAGGACTTGTAACTCCGTGGAGAACCAGGCTGGAGCAGCCTGGGACTCCTAAGCCTCTCAATATATGTTTTCTCCCTTGTCCAGCTGAAAAGAAGAGTGACAGAGTGGCTTTGGTGGTCATCTGGCCTCCAGCCAGGGTCAAATCACCACAAGTTAAATTAACAGGAAAACGAATTTTTGGAAATAAAAAAACTTGGGGTTTTGGGGATTTTTTTTTTAATGTAGTTTACACAGAGACAAGCCCTGGTTTGTTTTGTTGGGTTTGGGTTTTTTTGGGGTTTTGGGGGTTTTTTTTGCTTTTAATTACTGCTTTTATTTATGAAATGAGCTGCTTCTACATCTGTCTTGGGGATTTCTTAAACCCACAAATTATTATGAGTCAGAATTCTAATATGATATTAACACAAGAAACATCAAGTAACAAAATCCCAGAGGGAACTAAATCTTATGTCTTGTGACTAAAAGAGTAGCGAAGAAATAGTCATGTACAGTATTTGTCATATGATGTACAAGAGATAAAATTCATTTTTGTGCATTGTGCCTGCAAGACTTTATCATTCCTTGGTCTTAACATGGGATACAAATACAAATATGTTTTTGCACTTAGCACAAGAAACCTATTCCACAAAGTGGACATTTGACCTGTACTACCCTCTCTACTGTACTTTATAAGCTGCTACCGAGACTTTTAGGTTTAAGAAGAGATTCTGACATCCAAGCAGTGTTATCCCAGGAAGGAGTTTGAGGTCAGTCAAGGGTTTCAGTCAGTAGGGATGGGATTCAGCCGTTCAGATACAAGAGTATCATCTGCAATGGCACAGGATGGGCAGACATGACAGGAGACCTGAACACTCCATTTGTGATGCTCTGGATGCCACTGCTTCTGCAGAATTTGGGTCTCTCACAGGCTCTATGCCATGTCTCTTAGCCCTACAGAGAGATCTCATATGTCTAAAGTATCCCATGTGGGATGAAGCACATCATGTGTGGGCAGCTGAATTAAGTATATGGACTCTAGAGCTACTCAGGTTATCGGAAACACCTCTATAGCATCAGTGAAGCAGATTTTGATACAATAGTGCTGGTTGAATTTCTATTGGTAATTGCAAGAGCTTAGGGACCTAACTCACACATACGTTGGTGACATAACTAAAGTATCCAGATCTGTAACAGTGGCCAAAAAGGAACCAGACAATAACAAAGATTTTCAGTGTGGGGTAATTTAAATAAATCTATATGATAATTTATTTTTCTTTAATTTGTAATGAAGAAACATCATATCTGTGTCTGAGCTAGAATAGGTATTTCACATAGATTAAACTCAAGATGTAGCAGACTCAGACTTCAAAGGTCTTCTAGAAAAGCTTGTCAGCCTAAAAATTTTATCACGAATATTTGAAAACCTGGAAAACCTTTTTCCTAAAAGCATGGTACTAGTTTTAAGTAGTGTTTCTGTCTTCCTGTAATGTCCTGCAATGCCCATGTTGATGATTCTTGCTGTAGTTATTGTTAGCCAGAAGATGCTTGCTAAAAAAATAAAATAAAACATTGTAATATGGTTAATGAGGTATTTCATTGTATGTATCCATGGCATCATGAGATTAGAACATAAGATCTGCTTCCCTGGATCAGCAATATGGTCCAGTTTAGTTTTAGATTGTAGAAGTATTTATTTGCTTTAAAGGATGTAGAAGTTATGCAATAACTGTACTCACCTTGTCTCCACTGTGACCTTGAACAGGCAGATTAGTCAAAGCTTGGAGACGTGAGGTTTTGTAGCACTTAACTATGTTATTTGTTTTAGGTCATTATTGGAGCTTTATATTGCCTTTATATAATACCTTTAAAATTTCATTAAATTCTCAGTCATGTCAAATTCCTGTGGGACTAAATGTAACTATACCCTTATATGAACGAAGCACAAATTTATTTCCAGTAATTTTGAATTTTCTATCTTGAAGCATTTCTAACCATTGTGTAATTTTTTTTAAAAAATTGTTCATATATATATATATTTCCTATTGTGTATTTTTACTATGCATATTTACAACATAACCTCCATGATATATCTAGCTTCTATACATCCCTTTGAATGGAAACAATTTCACAAACTTTTTTTCAGTCTTTCTACAGATGAAATATCAATAACTAGAAAGAGCTGGAAAATGAGAGAAGAATGTGGGCAACAAAGTAGCAACAAGCCAATGGCAATCTATTACTCAAGGAAATCAGAGGTCAATAAAACTGACAGCTTTTGCTCCAACAAAACATATTCTAGTTTTGTGTATGAGAAATACTTGTGGTAAAAAAAGGCTTCGTTTCATTTTCCTGAATATTTTGGACTCATGGGTAAAGTGATTTCTTGTCTGATCAACTCACTGGATACACAGTACTGCAGAAAGAAGTAGGAGGCAGAAACGGTCCCCTCACATCCCATGGTCTCACCTTCCTGCCCAACGTAGCAGTGGCCAGAATATTAGTGCTTGTAGTGAGAGCCAAGCAAATAGTCCTTCATCAACAATGCCTGAAATTACCACAAGGTAAATGGAAATGACAGAGAAAAATGTTTTCCAACCTCCCATTCTTCCATAGCCCGTGATAGGACAAGACATAAAAGGAGAAAGCTTCTCTGTTCTTCAGTTCCCACTAACCTCCACTCACTCTTTTTCTCCTATTCCCACTAGAAAGCTTTGATACTCCTAGTGACACATTGTGCCTTGTACACCTACCAGGTGGCTCCAGTGCCCATATCTCTGTCCTCCTCCATATGCTGGAAAATGTAATCCAGATAAAAGCACTTCTTGGTCATACAAATCTGTAATATGTTTAGTAGCGCATTTGGTTTATACTTCAGTAAAAGTTATATGCTGTCATATATATTTGTTCATTTTGCTGTATTTCATTCTTCTCCTGTTACAAAAAGATGTAATATCTTAACTGTTAAAGTAATTACTGCCTGATGGCAGAACAACAAAGGTTTACTAATTGTCCAACATAAACAAAGAAACCAACCAACAAGAGTATTGAAGTCCCAGCCCCCTTCCATCATGTGATATCTTCAGCCTACCACTGTAATATTTATCACTAGTATAGAGAGCCTCAAATTGGTTAACCAGCTAATGAATTCATGCAAGGAAGCAGACAAAATGCAATTCTGCATGTCAATACTGAATGACATAAGCACAATCCCAACCAATGGAAATCACCTTTAGTACTGATTCAATGAAATGTAATTATGCTGAATAGGTTGATATAGGTGTAGCTTAAGAGACAATATAATTTTAAAATAAGGATTTTCATGGGTTGAAGAATAGACTAGTTTAAGAGAAAGCTGTAACTGTAACTGTGTAAGCTGCTTGTGAGAGCAGCTGCAAAACTTAGCCATAACAATGCAACAGTCACAGCCTTGAAGATAAAGAAGTAAGAATCTGTGTGTTTTTAGGAATAGATTAGTTTTGAATTTTAGCAGAATTTGGCTGTGTTCACATAAGCTGTTTCATGAAAGTGGCTATAAAACTTAGCCATAATAGTGCAACAGCCTTGAAACTAGAGGAAGTATGAGATAGAGGAGTCATAAATAGTGAGACTCACAACCAATTAAAAGACAGAGTATATCTTGTTTTCAGTGAAAAGCTAACTAGTCGGCGCAAGTGTTTGGAACCCAGATAAGCATGGAGAAGAAACGTAAAGAGCATGTGCTGAGAAAAGGATTTTGTTCATAAGAATTTGCAGCTTGTTGAGAATCATTACAAAACCCTAACAAAAATTTTTACATTGTCTTTGTGAAGTGAATTAGATTACACCTTGATATTTCTACTTCCTCCCACTCCTGAACACTTTCTCAGAGTTGTTAAACATGAATTCATAGCAAAGAGCACAATAATACAGATAAGGGATCACACAGCCCTGATTGTATCAGATTAAATTCACTTACACATAAAAATGGATTGGTCATCTCATATAGGAAGCTTTGAATGTCTCATATAAAGTGTTCTAAGACAAACACAAATTCTTGATGGGATAAAAACAAACAAAAAATCTGACCAACTGGGTAACTTTTTTTCTGTTCTCATGACCTTAAAATATAAGGTATAGAGAGGCTTATCCTTTTTGGAATGGCTGATCATCCATTTGTTTGGGTTTTTTTCCTGCAAGGGACTGACAAGAGAAAATACCGTGTTTGTTTCACTGCGGGAGGAAGTCTATTTTTACCCACAGATTCATCTAAGGAGACAGACTTTATATTAAGCCTTCAAATTTGGGTTAATATTGGGGCATCAACAGGGCACAGTATTTGAGTTGGATTTCTATGTTAGTAGGAATTCCTTCCTCTTAAATTGAATTGAAGACCAACCTGAGTATAAATCTTGACACAGAAGGCCAGAGAATTTGTTTTAGACAAGCGTGGGATTTATATGTCTTCTTGTTCTATTATATAACTTATGCTGTCTCTCTAAAAGATACTGTGTGATTCATAAATTTCCTTCAGGGAATCTTTGCCCTCATCTTCTTCAAAGATATATCTACCTGTGCAGAAAAGTAAGTCCCTGTGGTGAAATGAAATGTTGAATTTTATTCTTTGGCATAAAATTATAAAAATTACCAGTTCTAATTACCCACTCACCTTCAGAGAAGATGTTTTCCTTTACTGGCAAGTATACTAATCCATTTCTCTCAAAACAAGTGCACAAAACTGGTTTTTTTTTCTGAGATTATTTAAAAGGCACAATATAAACAACAAACAAACAAACAAAAAAACCCAAAGCTGTATTTCCTAGTATTTAACTCTGGATAATGTAGAATTCATTTTGGTCTGATTTTGACTGGTGACACATTCACATTATCTCTCCCTCCCCACCCCACCCCCATTCCATGAAAGAACTTATTTTTCATTTCTTTCTGTAGCAAATAAATTGGAAATTTCTGGTAAAAATAATTGTGCTCAGGGAATAATAATTAAAGAGCTATCCATGCTGGCAATCAGTGCATAAGGTGGTTTTCATGGAGAGTTTTCTTTTGACGGAATGGCTTTAATTAGTTCTCTTCCATATATGTAAGAATTGTTTATGAAGATGCTTAAAGAAAATAGACACTTATGTTTCTCTTGTGAGCAGATATTCTAAATATTTTCCTTTTAGTTCATTGAAAAAAAAACAAACTTGTGGTGAATCCACAACTTCTAAAGTGGTTTCAAAAATAAATATCACAGTGAGTGGAATACGAGAGGAACTGTGTAGTCAAGTAGCATTTACTGGTTTGCTTCTATCCTTCTTCCTCTTCACGAGGAAGCTCTGACTGCAAGAAACACAAGAACATCAGTCTGTAGCTTTGTGTTCCTGCCCATCTCCTTTATTTGGAGCACAACAGGACAGAGAGTTTGTTTAACAGCATGCAATATGCTTCCAACAGGATAAATGAAAGGCATTGCAAAGCAAAGGTAAGGTATAAACGACAAACCCATTTCTTTTAAAAGAATAGCACATGACTTTAGAACAGATTTGGTTAGTGACCATTTTGGTCTGACCCTGGGAAAAGGTGAGTCAGCTTGGAGCTGGAAACTAAGCAAATCATGCTAAGAATTTATATTTCAGACAGACAAATGCCTCCCAAAATGCTTCTAGAAGCAGTCCTACAGTAAAAGGCCTGAACTTTAGCATGTGGTTTTCACTTGGAATGAGTTGTCTGGCCTGTCCAGATGCCTAGTCTGATAAAGAAAACCAGATGCTTAGCTAGAAGGAGAAAGGTGTTCTCACCATGCAGTCAGTTCTTGAGAACTATCACAAAATATCATAAAGAGAAATTATATCAACCATCAGGGTTTTTCTGTGTAGCTGTGTCTGCTAACAAGAATTCAGGCAAGATATATATTTATCCTAATTACTCATATATGTTCAAATTATATTTTTTTCCTACAGAATGTCAGACCAATTTTTTTTTCTTTTCAACCATTCAGTGCTATATATTTTATATGAATCACATCTGAAATAAAATAAAACTTTATGATGTTTAGCATCATATAAGGAGATTTGACACAAGTGATCCTGCAGTTCTATTAGCCTTTAATGTTGTTATCACATTTACTCTTCATCCTTCCTATTCCAAATCAAATAATCTAAGCCTTTCCATCATTTCACTGAATAAAGTCTTTTACCCCATACTCCTCACCTGTGAAAATTTGATTTATTATCTAAAATTTTTATAATTCTCAAATACCACTTTAAAACATTGGATGCAGCATACCAACATACTAATGAAACAGTAACATTTTCCATATTACAGTATGACATTTGTCTCTTTCTTAACAGGGTCAGCATCCTGTTCATGCTTTCATTCAGTTTTGTTAGCTGAATAGGGTTTTTCAATGGGCTATTGTGGTACCTCCATTTTCTCTAGGAAGGATACAAACCCATCATTATGTCTGAATCATTTAACTTGTTAGTGCCAATGTGCATAGACTGCTGACACATGTTATTTAAAGTGACCTTGTTCAGTGTGGACAAATGAGTTTATTTGCAAAGCAAATTAACTCTTTGCATGTTTTTCAACAGTGGTTGTGTGCACCAAAAATACATTCATGCCTAGCTGTTCTAACACTTCAATTAGAATTGAAGAAGTTTTATATAGTGGATATTTGGATTCTCTTTCAGGTAGAATCCTAGTCTAGAAATGCAATTGTAATTCTGCCATAAGTCAATTTTCTCAACATGCAAAAAACAAAATTGAGGCTAATGATTGCCAAGCAAATAAAATTTATGTATAAGAACACACATCTTTTTAATACTGTTGTAAATATAAATATACAATGGCTATACATAATTCTACATAATATTTGTTAACCAGTTAATGCCTGTATACACAAAAGCAAGCTAGAGACAGCCCATTGCTTAATGTACTAAAGAGGTGTAGGTCTCTCTTGAACATTCTCTGTGACCATTAATGAAATGTAAAGTATTCTGTAATCTCTCTAGATTAAAAAACCCCAAACTTATCTATAAAATAATTATCATTAAATAATTTCTACAAAAAACCAAACCAAAACGCAAAAAACACATAAAATTATTGATTGCAGAACTCATGGGAGAATTACCTGTGTTGCCCATAATTCTCAGTTGTTGAAAATTTAAGCAAAATATTTCTACTGTTTAGCTTTAATCATCAGCCAGGATGTAAGATAGGACACTTTTCTAATTGTTCTTCTTGGAAGACTAAATCAATGGAAACCTAACTTGGTAAAGTGATCACAAGGACAACTTCAATGTAGTTTTTTCTTTACTGCAGTATGGATTAAACTATAACCAGTGACCCTTAAAATAAAAGGAAACATCTATATTCAGTTTAAGGTCTCTGCCTTGCTTGGACCACATATTTAGATTTAAATACTATAATATCAAAATGCACTAAAATAAATGTTGTCATGCATTCACTTTTTGTTATCAATCCATATTACACTACATAACTAAACAGTAAAATATTTTCTGGGGGTCCTGGAAGATGACAGGTTGGCCATGAACCAGCAGTGTGCCCTGGTGGCTAAGAGAGCCAATGGGATCCTGGGGTGCATCCGGAGGAGTGTGTCCAGCAGGTCAAAGGAGGTGATCCTCCCCCTCTACTCTGCCCTGGTCAGGCCCCACCTGGAGTATTCTGTCCAGTTCTGGGCTCCTTGGTTTAAAAAGGACAGGGATCTCCTGGAGAGAGTCCAGAGAAGGGCTATGAAGATGATTAGGGGCCTGGAGCATCTCCCCTATGAGGAAAGGCTGAGTAAGTTGGGAGCCTTCTGCCTTGAGAAGACTAAGGGGGGACCTAATTAAAGTCTATAATTATCTGAAGCAGGGGATGCAGGGGGAATCAGCCAGCCCCTTTTCAGCGGTCTGTGGGGCCAGGACAAGGGGCAATGGCTGCAAGTTAGAACACAGGAAGTTCTGCACCAACATGCGGAGGAACTTTTTCACAGTGAGGGTGACAGAGCCCTGGGACAGGCTGCCCAGGGAGGTGGTGGAGTCTCCTTCCCTGGAGATATTCAAGACCAGCTGGGCAGGGAGAAACCAGATGAAATTCAACAAAAGCCAGTGCCAAGTCTTGCACCTGGGGAGGAATAACCGACTGTATCAGTACAGGCTGGGGGATGACCTGCTGGAGAAGAGCTCTGTGGAGGAGGACCTGGGGGTCCTGGTTGATGACAGGTTGGCTATGAGCCAGCAGTGTGCCCTGGTGGCTAAGAGAGCCAATGGGATCCTGGGGTGCATCAGGAGGAGTGTGGTCAGCAGGTCTAAGGAGGTGATCTTCCCCCTCTACTTTGCCCTGGTCAGGCCCCACCTGGAGTATTGTGTCCAGTTCTGGGCTCCCTGGTATAAAAAAGACAGGGATCTCCTGGAGAGAGTCCAGAGAAGGGCTAAGAAGACGATTAAGGGCCTGGAGCATCTCCCCTACGAGGATAGGCTGAGTAAGCTGGGACTATTCAACCTTGAGAGAAGAAGATCAAGAGGGGATCTTATTATTGCATATAAATATCTCAAGTGACACAAGGGGAATTGGCCTGCCCCTTTTCAGTGGTCAGTGGAGACAGGACTAGAGGCAATGGCTGTAAGCTGGAGCACAGGAAGTTCTGCACCAACATGTGGAGGAACTTTTTCACAGTGAGGGTGACAGAGCCCTGGGACAGGCTGCCCAGGGAGGTGGTGGAGTCTCCTTCTCTGGAGATATTCAAGACTCGTCTGGACGCCTGTCTGTGCAGTATGTCCTAGGGAGCTGCTTTGGCAGGGGGGTTGGACCCAATGATCTCTCGAGGTCCCACACTCTCTCTCTCATCTCTGTCTCTCTATATGGGTTGCAAGTGCTGGCAGAGGCTTGCTCCAATACAGGTCACAGCATCTCCTGTATGTCTCCACCTGCTTCAGCGTGGAGCCTCTCCATGGGTTGCAGGTGGGGTCTTGGCCATTTCCAGTTGCCTCTGGTCCCATCACGGGACACCACTTAAATCTGTTTCTGATCTTTGCACCCTCCTTCCAGGTATTCCTATTCATTGATATCACAGAATCACAAGGTTAGAAAAGACCTTTAAGATCATCAAATCCAACCGTTCCCATCCTATGCTAAACCATATCCCTAAGTACATCATCTACCCGTCTTTTAAACACATCCAGGGAAGGTGACTCAACCCCCTCCCTGGGCAGCCTGTTCCAGGCCTGACAACTCCTTCAGTAAAAATTTTTTTTCTAATATCCAATCTGAACCTGCCCTGGTGCAGCTTGAGTCCATTCCCCTTGTCCTATCACCTGGCTGAAGAGACCATCGCCCACCTCTCTACAACCTCCCTTCAGGTAATTGTAGGCGGTGGTAAGGTCTCCCCTCAGCTGCCTCCTCTCCAAGCTAAATATCCCCAGCTCCCTCAGCCACTCCTCATAGGAATGGGGGTTGGACCCGATGATCTCTTGAGGTCCCTTCCAACCCCTATAATTCTGTGATTAGCCCTCCAGCCCCTTCACCAGCCTGGTTGCCCTTCTCTGGACTCGTTCAAGGACCTCAATGTCCTTTTTATGGTGAGGAGCCCAGAACTGGACACAGTACTCAAGGTGTCGCCTCACCAATGCAGAGTACCGGGGCACAATCACCTCCCTAGACCTACTGGCCACACTGTTTTTCTTAGAAGCCAGGATGCCATTGGCTTTCCTGGCCACCTGGGCACACTGCTGACTCATACTCAGCCTGCAGTCAACCAACACCCCCTGGTCCTTCTCTGCCTGACAACTCTCCAGCCAGTCTCCCCCAAG
Source organism: Laterallus jamaicensis coturniculus (assembly GCA_022605575.1). Lineage (NCBI taxonomy): Eukaryota > Metazoa > Chordata > Aves > Gruiformes > Rallidae > Laterallus > Laterallus jamaicensis. The sequence continues at coordinate 12,195,139 of JAKCOX010000012.1, forward strand.
CCTGTAGCGCTGCATGGGGTTGTTCTGTCCCATGTGCAGTGCTCTACACTTGGCCTTGTTAAACCTCATCCCGTTGGTCACAGCCCATCGGTCCAGTCTGTTTAGATCCCTCTGAAGAGCCTCCCTACCCTCAGGGAGATCAACACTTCCTCCCAACTTAGTGTCATCCACAAACTTACTGAGGGAACATTGAATCCCTTCATTGAGGTCATTGATGATAAAGATGTTGAACAAAACTAGACCCAGGGCTGAGCCCTGGGGGATGACACTCATGACTGGCCTCCAGATGGATTTTGTTCCATTTACCACCGCCCTTTGGGCCCGGCCATCCAGCCAGTTTTTAACCCAGCAGAGGGTCCACCTGTCAAAGCCAGTGGCAGCCAGTTTCTCAATCAGAATTCTGTGAGAAACGATGTCAAAGGCTTTACTGAAGTCCAGGTAGACCACATCCACAGCCTTCCCCTCGTCCATTAAGCAGGTCACCTTGTCATAGAAGGTGATGAGGTTAGTTTGACAGGATCTACCTTTTGTAAACCCATGTTGACTAGGCCTCATCCCCTGGCCATCATCCATGTGATGGAAGTACACTGGCTGATATAGAAACCTTATCTGCAATCTGTCAATCTGGTGCGATGTTATTCCATCCCTTAAACTAACAGGGCTATTCCATCCCTTAAACTAACATGTCACTACCAACAGCTTCATCAGACATCTTCCTCCTGTTTCACATATACACATGCAAATACTTATGAGAAAAATAGCTATACATACTTTATATTAATGTAAGCTATATCTAAAAATAACCCTGATCCTTTATAGGTTTTTTGTTATAAACCTGCTATTCAGAGCTGAAATAGGACTATTCCTTTTCTGCACGTAAATATAAACCAAGTTTAAAGTCAGACTGCTATTTTTCAGAATTCCAAGTTTCACAGAAGTTTGGTTTTGAATATTTACCAAGTCTGTGTTTCTTTCCCTTTTTGCTACACTATAGTGTCTGATCAAAGCCTCACCATGCTAGCTTGCTTTTGTGACCGGGATCATTGCCTCCGAAGCACATCCTGTTACCGTAATGTCCCACATTAAGTACACAGAGCCAGCAAGGGATTCTTGCCTGGGAGGTATACACCAGCATCAAATCAGTATTTAATTTTAGAAGCAGCTACAATGCATTCTTTAAAGCTGTTGTCCTGCTGCTGCCCACACACATGCTACAAAGTGGTACCTGCATCGAAGAGGAAACATAAAAAGAAGGAAACGCATCAGTTTGAGATACACAAATCTTTCAGCTGCTTGGGTATTGATGTGTTTAGGACAAGAGTACATATTCCATGCTATCCTTGCAAGCATTCAGCAGAATTAACTCGATACCGTGGTGGGACAGTTCTGTACCCAAGGACAAGTAAAATCAGCCCAGCTTTTCTATAAATTTGCAGAAGTTTCTAAGCTTAATTATAACCTGTGCAAAGCAAGCAGCAACTGCCTTACTTATAAAAAGGTGAGAAAACAAAAAGGAAACCATCCTTTGGAAACATTATACAGTTAACACATAGCATACTCACCTTGTCACATGGTGCTTCAGCTGCAGTGATGAGCTATAAAGATTAAATTCCTGAGGCTGAATAAAAAAAAAATTAGGTAATAAAACTCTTTAAGAGGAGTGAAATGGGTTAGAAGGCCATTCAAATATTGAGAACTTTAGCAAAATCCTACCACCTTAAAAAAAGTAAAGTTTGGCAGCTATACCTGCAAGGGTTTTGTAATACCAGTAATTGGAAGCCCACTGCAACGTGGTGAAACCAGCAGTGTCCAACAGAGCTACTTGAATTCTGATGGGAATCCATTAATTTGGGGTTTTTATTCCTTTGGCTATGGAGTGAATTTCTAATACGAAGAGAGAAGCACATCCTACACATGTGACTTCACCGTTCCTCTGATACACTTTTTTTTTTTAAAAAAAAACAGACTTGGACAAAAAAATCCAGGCTCAATTTTGTTTCATGGTGTTTAAGTACAGGTCAGTCTCTTAACCTCCCACACCTTGAATGCATTTCTATTTTGCACTCCAATTCTAGTATGTGTTTTGAAATTGAAAAAATAAATTGAAACAGTGTATATAATTGTGATCCCCCAAAATCATTGCTAAATTTAATCACCTAAGTGATATTCTGGGACTGTAACTCTTTCAAATCCCATTTTGAGTTTAGTTTGTACTTCAGCATGCGATCATTCTATAACATAATCACTTTTTCACTTAGGCAAAATTAAGGACAGAACTGTGGCCTTAAAGTGAAAGGAAACAGAGCTCAGGTGCCCAGGAGGCTCTGACCGCTTCCGAATCTACAAAAGCGTACCTAGAGCTGCGCTGCAGTATGGCACCATCCAGGCTTGTATCGCTGCAAAGACCCTGACAAACCCACAGTACGACACCCCTTCATCCCCCTCCCCTTTTGATCCAGAGATCAAGACCCTAAGCTTCAGCAAGAACACTCTGGCACTACATACATCCTAGGAAAAACAATCCTGCATATTAGCTGATGGCTTTTTTTTTCCTCCTGTAACACAGGAGAACAGCAGGAAATGATCTTTCAAATAGGCAAGTATGTATTCCAAGGATCACAGCATTATTGTTTTATTGTTTGCACAATGGTAAGTTGCACATATGGACAAACAGTACACATTTAGAATTAGTTTCACAAATTAATACATTACAGGAGAGTCCAGTGGTTTAACATACTAACTATTTTAAAAAGCATTAACAAAGGAATACAAACATTACTGTTTTGACTGCAGCCCAATAAAAGTTTTAAGACAAAGGTTGAAATAAAAATAAACTAAGCTTTATTTTTCAGGCTTTATTTTTTTGAGACATAAAAAACCCACATTGTATCCCTTCCTAAGAGACTGCTCACAAAATGCAATAACATACAAGTACAAAAGTGAAGAATTCTGTGCTCGGTTTCCCTTAATTGTATCAGATCAAGTGACAAACTGAACACTTGTGGAAGAGCAATCACTGCTGAATGCAGACATCATTTCCAAAACATAAGAAACAGCAATAACACTTGAATGATAGAAAGAAAAATGAACTGGTACTAGAAAAATCTTATGCACTGCAACTGTTTTAGGAAAAAAAGGTGCTTTTGTCAAAATGATTGCGAATATTTGTTTGATGCGTGTTATATACAAAACATCTACAGAAAAAGCAACTCTGTTCCAAAGTTCCATGTTCACAATTCAACCTGCATCTTTACTAGCAGAGACCTAATTGATTCATCATTCCCCCTTTAGATGTTTTCTAAGGGTATATTTCTATTACACACCAGATTGGAGCTGCAGCACACATTCCAATGTTGTATCATGCAAGATTCATAAACAACTGATGCAACAGCTTTAACCTTCAAATTATATAATTTTCCTCCTACATCTTTTAGCAGCAACTTATTGTACTATACCTCCCATTGAAAGCAGGTAGGCAACCACTTTTAAGTCAATGCTAGCCATGCCATGGGAACGTAGTGAATCAATTCCCTTTTGTAACAGTTAACTTGGGTTTTTGTGAGAGTAGCATATCCCATCTCCTCCAATTGCAGGGAAAAGCTCCTCCAGCCCAACAACACTTTGCTTGCACTGAGATCTTGTGGCGTCCGGAGCTTTCAGCTGAAATCCTGCAAGGCCCTACTGTTCAGCTTGGGAGAGAAAACCAAACAAAACCCAACAGTTTGGGACCATTACCTATGAAATGTCAGTGTCAATATCTCAGACTCTTTAGAGCTGACTGCTAACAAAAAGGTTAATAAAAAAAAATCCTGCTACTAACCACTAGTTACCGAACTTTATGAAATAGAAAACACTGTATTTCAGCTGGTCTTGAACAACAAAACACAAGCAGCAGTGATGACCTAGCCTGGGACCCACAGTTTTAAACTCCCAGGGGAACCACAGGGCAACACGGAGCAACAGCACACACAAAGGAAGAGAGACCTGTCTATGGGGCAAGGTTTGCACATCTGTATTTTATACATACATACACACACACAGATGTGTGCACTGTACTGTATATATTTACATCCATATACACAAAACCACCCTGAAGTAGATTTAAAGGCCATATCCAGGAACAGAAGATATGAACTCTAGTATTTGTACTAGAATATATTTTATCTGTACAAAAAACAAATATGCATATATTCATATGGTATAAAGCTTATTAACAAAAAATATTCTGCTACTAACATTAGGTTAAATAGATGGTTTTACAAGATTCTTTAATAATAATGCAGTATAGAACATTTCTAAAACTAGGGCCAAAAATAAAAATACATAAACGAGTTTCTATTCACAAGAAAATAGCTGTTCAATAGGAATTCATTTTTTTATTTCAGACTAGGGGAAAGTAGCAAAATTTTTATAAATCTCCTGGGATGCAATTTAATTAATGCATCAATCTAGAAAAATAGACTTTTCAGATGAATAAAGTTGATTCGCTTCCCCGTCCCTAAAAAGGGGTGCCTATCTTTTCCCTCGCTTGTTTCCAGCTGGAGGTTTCTTCAGCTGAAGAAGCTGCCCTCCTGTCCCAAAGCCTGCAGATGCAGGATTAGACACCCCGAACGTCAGGCCAGCCGATGCTGTGATGCCAGGATTGCTGAAGTTAAACCCAGATGTAGTCGAGCTGCCAAAGCCTTATGAGGGAGGGAGAAATATTTTAAAACATAAGTTATATCAGGATTGCAAGTTTGTCCTCCTTGGAGTTACGAACACCAGCCACTTTATCACTGATACTTGTAATACTTTACGCTAACGCGGATCTGCAACAGTATGGCACGTTGCTACCACACCTGGGCTTGCTAGGACAACTTGGATGGTACAGCATAACAGAATCTACCTCAGTGACAGTGAACCATTCTACCCTAATTCACAAGCCTGTTATATACCATTATCCATACAACAGTAGCACCTACAAGCCCCACTGAAATTGTATGACAGAAGTAGTCCTCCCATTCCCCTCTGAATACAGAATGCATACATAGAGAGGTGGAGGAAGGCAGGAGACAGGCAGACCACAGGGTGTTCACATCTCTCACAGCAGGTAGATGGCAAAGCTTCCAGCCTGCCGCCCTGTGGCCAGGCTACCTTCACCTGTCTTCATAACGTACAGGGTACAGACCAAGCCTTAAGTAAGAGGTGGAAAAGGCCCCAAATCCTTGTCAAACTCTTGGTATTTAAACCCCCCTTTATGACTTACAGCAAAAAAGCAGCACTGAAAACACAGTTTTTCCCAAACTGAATGACTAGGTGAGTGGATTGGGCTATTTTAACATCCCCACCCTCTTCTATAAAGGTCAGTACATCAAATGTTTGGTTCAGCTCTAAAACAAGTTCAGCTGAAGAAAATCTCCCTACAGATTTCAGCAACACCAACTCATTTTACTTTCTTTTGTGAATTTGTATCAGTTATGCACAACCAACTTCAATAACAACTGAAACTATTAGAGAATGCTACAAGTTTCTCAAGTGCTAGTTAATAAGAAGCAGAACTTCCTAACTCTGCCCTTTGTGCTCTCAAGAAACTGAGTAAAGTAACCAATCATACAATATATCAAGTGTGACATGAGCAAGTTAAGATTTTAACAAATAGTTTCATACAAGTTGCACAATAGAAACCTGTAAACAATTAAAATATTAGGGAAAAATGGGACTGGTTCACAAGCAAAAAAGGGAATATTCTCACATGCATGATTTAACATAGTTTTGTTAGTTCTCAAGTAGGCTACTGAAGTAATCCTCTGGTCACATGATGTATCTTTAACTCAGTGCCTAAAGCTCTTTAAAGCACAGAAATAAAAACCCAACTGGTTGTCCCATTAGAATCCCAAAGTAGCTCTCACAAGCCTGGTATCTTCTGTCCTCTCACTGTTACTGACACTTTGGATCAATAACTACTTCAAACATAACATGAAACTCTTCCTCCTGGAATGTTGGGACCTGCATTATATCTAAAATATATCTACAATGTCTTATCAAGAAAATCCCCAATTACCTATGTTCCAGTAGTTGCAATCCTTCATGCAATGTGCAGTTGCCTGGGCACAACTCATGGGCAATGTAATGAGTGTGAAGATCTAGAGAGTGGCTCATTTGGGTCTTGTCTAAGTTTTGTGGACAGATTTCTCTCTCATCCTAGGATGTAAGGGGTGGGTAGACACAATTACTCCTCCACCTCCTCGCTAGCTCTGAATCACCAATAAGATTTTTTGAAGAATAAACTTGTTCTTCATCAGGGAGTCTCACAAATGAAAAAAAATTTTCAACGACTAAAACTGTTCTTGGACAGTTACCCTTTTGCTTCAAGTATGTAGTTGAGATAACAGGTAGGCACTGCCTCCTATAGAAAACATCATGCATGTCAGTGTGTGCTCTACAGTGTCAGGAGTTCAGTAGGCAAGTGTAAAGCATTCATTAGTTACCTCCACCCAGCTCCTTCTAGACACAGGGGTTATTCTGAAGCGTGCAGGGACGGCACACTGACCTTTATTTACCTAACTTTAATTCTAAGAGAGAAACACATAAACTGGGCAACAGAAGACTGAACATGCTTGTTTACTTAGATACAGCCTGGAAAGTAATGGTAGTTACGTTAGATGTGCCTTTTAGGGCAGGCACAAAAGCGTAGAAAAGCAGAAGGGAAATTAATCTAAATAGCTTTGACTCATCATGGCAGCATAACAAGGCCATGGTATGAAGTTCTTCCCTTAAAAGTAAACCATGCTCCAAAACAGAATACTCAAGTGACTGTGACCAAGGTATACAGCCTTATTCCTGGTGCCAGGAAAGAGAACCTGTCACTGAACAGCTTCTAAAGGTAAGAGTCACAAAGTCTCAAACCATAGCTACAATGTGACGGATGATTGGTATAAACATTATTTTTGGAAAGTAAACGACAACCTGTCCTTCAAAGACATAGACTAAGTGTGTCCCTGGAGGACCTTAGAGTACACTTCCATTCACTGGGCTTTTGCAACTATGCTTCAGTCAGCCCCTCAGATAGGTAAGCCAATTGTGAGACACAGCACCCATAACAGTATTTTATTTTAACACTACAGTCAAACAGTAATTCAACAGATCTCAAAAGCAGTCTGTTTCCTCCCCCAATCCACAATAGGTGCCCTAAATCAAAGGGGCTTCTGGCACACCTTTGACTGATCCATCTAAAAGCTGCTCCATGTTACACACTGATTACATTCAGGTCCATTTTTCAGCAGTATCAGTAGGTCCACCCAGGATCCCACTTGACAGCCTCTTATAGCATGTACTGGGGCTGCTATTCTTCAATAAAAGGGGTCTCCAACACAAATTCTCAGCTCATAAAAGTGTATGTAGCATCTCAGCTTTTGCAAAAACAGTGTGTGTACACACACCCTCCTTTAACTTGGTACCTATAAATTCAATGGTGAACCTTAATGCTTTTTACAACATCCCACTCACATCAACCTCCTCAGTTGCCATCAAATGAGGAATTAATTGGGACTTAGATTTGGAGTCAGCTTTCCACAGTGTCTGAGACACTTGTTCCATCTCACAATTCCGCGCACTAAAGGAACTGCAAGACCACTGCAGTTGCTCTGCTCTTCTGCTGACCCACTGGACACAACAACTGCTCCTGGATTAATCCCAATTTACTGCTGGAAGATGTTCAAGTACTTTCATAAACTGAGAAGAGCAGGAATACTACTGGAAACATTTTCAAATATTTTAAAGCAATTAAATGGACACATAACTTACAATTTGGGCCATTTCCTAAGCACCCTAGGGGGACAAGGTGATGGGACACTTACTAGCCATTAGTTTGGGAAACTATTTAAGTGCCCACATCTGAAGTAGCAAGGACAGTATATGTCACTCAATTTTCCCATATTTTTCAAAAGAAAAAGATTCAGAAACAAGATTCAGCTATCATACAGCAATATAAACCAGAATATCATTCAGGATCCTGTAAGTGTTATCTAAGAAAGAGGACACAAAAATTTAAAGAGAAATTATATAACCCAACTACCTCAGGTATCATTCACATCCATTTATGCATGCTCAAAAGTTAAAGTTCATATGCAACCCAGAAGCTATATGGTATAGGGTTTTAGATATAAAAGGTAAAATTAATGTACTTCTGGGGTACCCATTTTTTGTGGGGGGGTTCTACTCTATAACCTCAGCCTAGATCAGGATTTCGTGACTACTTTGTAAGCACAAAGTGTCAGGAATCACATTTAATCTTTTATATTTCTGGTTTGTGCCTCCTGTAGCTGAGACTCTTGAAATGACCAAAAACAATTTCTGTTTTATTAAGTCAGACTCCCTCAACCCCTGAAGAGAGACTGTGGGGACTGCCACCACAACAAAGCCTCATTTGAGGAATACTATGAAATGACATCTAAATTGTCTCTGCACGCAACCAACAGGCAAGCTATTTACTTTGGTACCTCATTAGTGGTGGACAACTGATCCATACAACTTGTTTTCTAATTACGTTTTTAAATACACTAAATCATGTATTTTATGCTGCAATACTATTTATATAACTGTTGATAAATAGGTAATTTAACATAGGCTTAGGAAAAATAAACTACAACATAAAAAGATGTCACTTGATTCTGATATTAAAAACTAAGCAATAAGAAGGTTGATGCTTAGACACTGCATATTGCAAAGCCAGAGATGTTCTATCAAGAATTTACTAGGGTGTTAGACATCCGTAAATGTTCCACAGGCAGTTTAGTAAGCTATTTCCACCTTATAATATAAGGCTTAAGGTACTTTCCAGGCCTAATTGATGGCATAACCCATCACTAACCGAGGAAAGAACAAAAATAAGATAAAAAACATGGCAACTAACAAGATGCTGGTCCAAGCTAGAGTACTGGGAACTCGCTATGCTTGTATTAATAACAGTTTAAAAAAATTCTTTTAAAAAAGAGAAATATACTACCAAAAGCTAATCCCAGAAGACTTCATTCTGTTATTAAAGACTGCAGGACAGACTACAGTCAATTATCTGCCTCAAAACCAAACTCCTATCTAAAAAGTAAATAGAAAAACTAGCTATAGAAGTGACTAAGATCTCAGACATCTGAGTTAAGGACCAATTGCATCCATGCACGTACCTGATCTCCCACTTCTACTTAGACAGACATCATCAAATAGAAAACATGAATGCTCACTCAATAGTGTCTACCTAGGAGACCACCTTTAACAGAACCTAGAAACTTGTCTGAAAATGTTTATTTAGCAAGTAAATAGTTACTTTAAAGATTATATACACATGCAACTTGTTTCAGCATCTTTCTCAGAGTGCAACAGTTTGGCTATAACACTTTCACTTTAAGGTAAATATGAATTCAAGAGAAACAAACCAACCTGCGCTTAGACTTCCTGATGGTTTACTTGTAGTTCCAAACCCAAATGATGATGCTCCTGTGGCACTACTTCCAAAGGCAGAGCTACTTCCAAATCCTAGTAGAATAATAGTAAAGACATACAACAAAAAAATTACAGACACAGCAATTAAAAACACATAGGTTTGGGGCAAGCATTCTAAACCCAAACATAATTCTAAGCATTATTTGGTAAACAAATACCCCTGAGACTATTGCCTAAGTACTTTATTCTCAACACAGGACTGTGTTAAGAAAACAGCGCAAACAGGAAAGCATTGGAGAAAAGTATTTCCATGAAGATACAAAAACTGAGTGAGGAAAAAAAGCTAGACAGACAGGTGAAGTAAACTATCAGAGTTTACAAAATTGCTATTGAATTGCTGTTAAATTGGCAACCCCCCCCCCAGTAACCAGACAGGCCAAACACAGGTTATTTAGACCCAAGTAGTATGACTTGTATTTCAGAAAGCCACAATTCAAAAAGAAAAATTGTCTATGCTTAAAATAAACATTTTCTTCAATTGGCCTATTTTAGAGCTGTCAGCCTCCCAAGTTATCAGAGATCAGCTTTATATGGGAAGCCACAAAATCAGTTAAATACAGAATAGATACACAATTTCACAATATTTAATGGGAAAAATGATCACATAAAGGGTAGTTTTAAACACATAGCTGTAATACAATGCAATTCTATTAATTGTGTGATTGACATTTAAAATATCATAATTTCAAATTGCGCTGCTAATCTGAGATCAAAGGAAAAGTAAATTGATATTTGCAGTTTGCAATAGAGCCCAGACAAAAGGAACACCATAAGAAACATACTCTCTCATTTTGACTCCCTCATGAGGTTTTAAAAAAAAAAAAAAAAAAAAAAAAAAAAGAGAGAGAGAAAAAACAGTATTTGTATTTGAGGAAATTATGCCCCCATCTTAAATTCCAAGTGTCAGGGAAAATACTTGTATTTTACTTCAAACTGAGCATCATTCGTTTAGAGAAAAAACTTTTAGATTTTAAAACTGGTGATGGGTGAACACACTATCTGAAGCATTGCTCTTTGATTTGAAAATTGCAGAAGACTAAAGAAGAGTTCTAAGGTTATGTAACAGCAGTCATCTTTTGAACACAAGGCTGTTTATTTAACGAACACACTTTTGCCCTATGTGGTTTGAGATAAATTACCAATGGTCAGGCAAGGTGTCTGCAAATATTTAATGAAGCATAGCATCAATAGGCTACACATCTCATACTTATATGCAAAAGCCTCCATGTTTATCACTGACAAAACTCACAGAATAGTTAGCATGGAAAGAGCTACATTTCCTCAATTAAAATGACGCTTCATGTGTATATGTTAAAAATTGTTCTGTTCATGAAAAACCAAATAGCCAAAAGACCCCCTGAATATTTGTTCTGCTAGTTTGTTTCCAGGAGCACACCTGCAGGATATTTTGCAGGTATTACTTTATTCTTCTACCCCTGCTTCTATCAGCTAAGCCTCTTGATTTGTCAAAAGACAAAAAAATTGCAAATTTATACAGGACAGATGAAACATAAGCAAATGCCTTCCTAAGCAGAGGACTAGCAAAAAAAAGAATACAAGTTAGGCCTCAATGACAAAGCTAGAAGCAGCTCTCCAAACACGTAAATTAAAGAACACTTTATTTTACATTTGCATGATTTGTGAACATGCATAAACAATCTTTAGTCTACAACCTCATTGATTTGAAAAGGAAGAATTTTATGGGGTTTTTTTCTTTGTTTCAGTTTAAGGCATTTAAAACTTGTGGAAGCCACCCGATCATTGAGAAGTACTTTCCTTTTAGCCCATTACTCTTGGTTATTTTCCCCATTTAGGTGTACAGACTTTCTTTTCTCTGAAAAAGCTTAGGACATTCATAGGTTTAAAGATAAAGTAAAGATGATCCCTTAAGGTAAAACTGATGTAGCATTCAAGTATACCTTTCAAATACTGAGTGCTGCCTGATTATTTTAAATACACTACAACGCTGACTCACATGTTTGACTCATAAAGAGGCAAAACGTAGAGATGACTGAGGCTGCAGAGGATGTAACAAGAAAACCTACAACAGAGATTTCTGCTTAGTAGATGTAACAATTTTCTTTGCAGATGTTTGAAGGACACTAGTGTCTTTTGACTTGCACTGTAGGACTCCCTAGCCTATACAAATGGAAAAATTACACATAGATTAGATTCTACTAATGACTTACATTCTACTTGTTCTGCTACTGAGAATTCATTGTATTTAAATGAAAAGGTCTACATAAATTTTGTAATTTTATTACCACCTATTCTTTCAGTCATGTGTCCTCTCAGACTATATTCCCCACCACTAGGCACTGCTAACATTTTGCTATGTATTTTTCCTCTAACTTTCAAATGTTGTTTTTTTCATCTTCAGGATGGGTGTTTTAGCATTTATTCATATCTTAGTGCAAGCAGAAACGGGTCCCCATAGATAACAGTTAAAAACTTGGATTAGCTACAGCATGATCCAGCATATCAGGTACCTATCTTTCATATATTGTCCTGGTTCTGACAGCACAGGACAAGGTGAGCTAAGCAGCCAGCACAGGTGAGCAAAATTAAGTGAAGTTGCAGTTATAAAAGGATGTACTAGTTTTAAGAACAGAACTTCCATGTGATTACTTCACCCTGGGTTTTCACTACAATTGCTTATGAGCCTTAGCAATGCCTTCTGCAAGGCATGAAGAAGCTTAGAAAGCGCAGGCTGCCAAACTGCAAGATATTTCCCTGGAACAGATTATCCTCTTAGTGGAGCTAAAGGTTTGCAAGAGATTCAGATGTGCGGTATAATAATTCAATGAAAGGTTAGAAAAGTTAAAGGGTACCTCCAAGGCTCGAAGAACCTAAGCCACTTGATTGCAAGCCAGTGCCAATACCTGAGCCGAATGGCGTTCCAAAACTAACTCCCAGAGATGGCTGTGGCCCTGGTATAAAAAAAATGAGAACAAACTTGCCTTACTCTTTCGTAATAAAGAGGTCCTTTATTTATTTATCCAAATATTTGATAATGTGAACATCATTGCTTTCAATAAATCCCACTAAGATCCCAATCTTTACCTCAAACTGCCTGCCTCTACGTTCACCTTGTAAAAGTCTAAGAAAACACTGTAATAAGGTGACGCTACTCAAGGCTGGTAACACGGTATCGTCGCTTATCTTTTTAAAAGTTAACCAGTCTCACCTTAAGCTTTAAAACATTAATCAAAGCTTTAAGAGAACTCATAGGTAACAACATTTTGCCACCTGTATTAATGGAATCAGAAGGGAAAACTTCCAAATTAAGAACCTAAGAACTGACACTAGTGTAACTAAAACTATATTGCCAAAATTTACTAAAATAGGAACCTTCAAAACTACTCAAGTATTCATCCAAATTTAAACAGAACACTAAGATAAAAAACAAGACAATGACTTTATTTTATTAAATTTATTGTTCATTTTTAAGCAAGTCAATTACACAGTAACATGACAATTCAATTCTTTTCCACACAAGTAATAACTGAGTTCTTTTAAGCTCTGCTACATAACACCATTCAGTAAGGTAAACTAGTCAAAACCACCTGTTTAAATAAGCATTTACAAAAGGCACAGTTCTGTGCACCTTAATGAATTAGATACATTCAAAATTTCAGTTTATCCCATAATTAAAAAAGGGTGACAGCACTTTCCCTGCATATTCACACTATGATGCAGCACTGTCAAACAACATTTGCAGTCTGACAAGATGAAGTTTCCAGCCTCGGTTCCCTTTTTTTTTTTAGGCTTGGGGAATAAAGAATCAACTTGCTAGCCCGTTACTAACACATTTTAAAATAATTAATTTTGATAAATAAAATATTTTGACAGTTTTCACAGTACAATCTTATATTCCTGTCTTTCAAACAGTTTTCAATGCACTAGTTAAAAAGTTTAACCATTGAAGATAAAATACAGTGCCAAACTCTTAATCCACAGACACAACTTTCCTCAACACAGCCTTCTCCATCTCTAAACATGCTTTACATACTGTATCTGTGAAAGTGATGATTTATTCAAATATTACTATAGATCTCAGGTGATTTCAGTCTTTTTCCTCAACCGCTATCACATTTGGGCTTACTTTTCACTCAAGACTTCTTCCTTTCTACTAAAAAGCTTCCTGTTACTAACGTTTATCTACAGTTTTTAAATGCAAATATTTCAAGCTTTTAAAATCATTTCCGTATTTGAATATTTAAACTGAAAGTAATTTTTAATCAGGTGAAAGGCACTGTACATTGAAAAGTAACATTTTTGCTAGGAACACAAAATTTTTAAGTGATCCAAGCTGAATGACATCTGTATACTCAAAGTAGTGTTATACTAAATTTTCAGGGCATCTGAAGTTCTTAGTTTGCAGTCTCTGCTTAGCAAGGAATAACTGGGAAACCCAAGCTATTTTTTTCAACTAAAAAAGTATATCAGATGTTGTTATTACAAATTTTCACATAAATTCCAAACTAAACTTGTTAACATCCAGTTTAAATACTGATACATCTACCTAGCAGCTCTTTAAAAATAAGAGGAAAGTTGTTACCAATAAAAAGAAACAAAAAACACTACACAAATCAGTCACCTAATAAACTAAAAGGATAACCCAAAAACACATGTCCAGTTCTCTCAAGTGCACAGGTTTCTATCTCAGTAGGAGGCACTGGTAGCAGAAGACCTTAAACCAAAACACTACAGTCCTCCAAGCCAAGCTTTTCACCAAATGCAACATGCTGCTTAGAGCCAGTAAAAAACATTATTCTAAATGCCTCAGATTATACAAAACAGGTTTGTATGCCTTAGGCTAACAAGCATTTGAGCAACAGCATATGATACTTGTTGATTCTGTACCATAATGTTCTGAAGGCATCACCACCATTTATAGTTCTTGTAAGTAAACATGATTTTTAATAGCAAAAACTAGTAAAGATTCTTCAAAGCCAAAAGTACTAGCAAAAAATTGGCACTTCTGGCTATTACAGTTATGAGACAAATTATTTATAGTAAGTATTTTAACACTTAATGTATCTGCCCTGTAGAGCACTGCAGTTTAATAAATAGGACTCACTACAAAGAGTGCAGTCTGGTCAGCCAGACTTCCTCAAGTGACAGTCTGTGACTTTTTAAATCACAGCTGCTCCTAACAGTGAACAAATTTAGTGTCACAACTTCGACCTGATTCTGACAAAGTAATACAGTGACTAATTTTGACCAAGGTTAGTATCAAATTAGACAATAAATATTTTAAGTGCTCTAAAGATTCCAGTATCCTTTCCCAATAGCACTTCAGTCTCATACTGAGTCAAGTCAAAACATAACAGAGGATGCTAATAACTTGATAATGCTTTGACTAACTGCGCTTCACTAGTTAAGGAGAGAGTAACTAAGGTATTGGGGAGGTACTTTTTTTTTATAGGAGGAAAGGTGAGCTTGAAGAAAAGCACTTAAGACAATTTAGTCTGACAAAAAACCCCAACCCATCCGTCTCAGCCTTGTGTATTTACAGCTTAGTTCACTAGGCTTTAATATCCCTTAAAGTCTTTTACTTTAGTCCCATCAATAGGCAGACTAGCCACCATCATTTTAACTTCCATGATGTTTGGGACTGCTCCGGGAAGGTACAGGCGAGGCAGTAGCTAGAACTCCGGCTGCTACTGCATGAAAGCCCAACCAGCCTCACTGCTACCAATACAGCTGTGCTCAGAGCCAAAGTGCTTAACTAGGGAGAAAGGTTCTGTGCAGGCAAGACTTCAGCATAATTTTAGTAACTCTAGCTTCAAAAAAACTGCACAAAAATTGTGCTCCAGCATGCACACCACAGTCCTGGTCTCCTGATCATCCATCCCAGGACACTAGTGGAATGCGTCTTTGCTCCCTTTCTTCTATATGGCCAGGATTCACTGGCTTGTTTTATTTCAACAGAAGCCAGACACATCTTGGCATACAGAGCAAACAAAAATAGGGTGCATCTCTACACAGGGGAACTAGGGAAGCATTCTCTGATCCCACAGCTTAGATGTAGATATTAAACCATTGACTTTTGAACAGTAATTTAAAATAAATTATCTTTCTCAGAGAAAAAACAGTAACTAACTAAATTAATCTTATGAAACAGACAACCATGTAAACATCAAAATTTTTTTTCTTAAAAAAAAATGACACTAACCATTCTGATCCCTCAATACTAATGTACCGTATATTAGGTTTTAGTCAAAAACTTGAAGCCTGGATTAATTTTCTTGTTTTATTCTTATCTTCAAGGACAGCAACAGCAGGTCAGGTATTACACAGACACTCCCTCCCCCCTTTATATACATCTAATTTCACAGTCTTTTTTCTCATGTTCTCCAACCATCCCTCATCTATCCCACTCTTCAGGATCTAGATCTTACAAATAAACATGTATGATTTTAACTCCTATCAGATATGTTATTAATTTCATAAACTAACACAAAGGTAAAACATGCAAACATTTGCAGTTTTACTGCAGGAAACTGCCATCTGAAAGACAAGTAAAAGGAAATAAAGAGGAGACAGACTTTAAACACAAAGATTCTGAGTAATAGATTCTTCTCCTTTTCCACTAAAGTAAGACAAAAAGTGGCAGCCTTACTCTGAAACTAAGAAGTTTCAGGTAGGACATTGGGGAAAGTCAAGCACAGAAATCAGTAACTTAGGAAAGCCATGAAATATTCTTTTATAGCAAGCTTTTAAGACTAAGAACTCCTTGAACAGTTCAGGCCTGACTAACCCTGCTTTTGAGCTAGAGGAACAGAAAAGATAACTAAATGTTCCATCTAACTTTTTTTCCCAAGTTTTAAGTATTTTTCAAGTGCCACTCAAAACATTGATGTCCCTCTAATTCTCCAAGTCCTCAAGGGAGTTGCACAGAGGATAGCAATACTCCAACCAAGTAGTAATTAAGGTATAGTCCATTTTTGTCGGCATCCCTGACATAAATGAATGGCTTTGTTCTATCTGCATCACACTTGCAGTTGGCACATTTTTGGCTTTTGTAATGCTCCGCCAAAACAACCAATCACACCCCCTACCCAACCTACACACACTCCCATTTACTCCTTCTGCTACAAAATACCTCAGAGTATAAAGTCACCTTACCTCGGGTGCGTTGGTACTCCTAAAAGGATATTCATTTAGTCATGCCACAGGTGGCACCGATTAACTAAGGTTAATAACAGTTGTATTGAATTTGGGCTAGGAAGAAGTCCAGATCTCTCACCCCAGTTCATGAAAATGCACATATAACTTTAAATGTGACATCCCAAGTAGATTATTTTCACCACAACTAGTCCAGAAGTGACTGTGGAGAGTATTTAAAAAAAACAAACACAGGACAAGGAGAAAGATGGAGAAGCAGCTACTTTGGCAACACTAGGCTGCACAAGCCACACTTTCATCTGCTTTAAAAACCCTAAAATGTGACATTATGTTATCTCATGTTTTCAGACTCTCTTGCAGATGCTGCTTCCACAGAATTTCCATGGATTAACATAGTGGCAATAGGATGACTGTGGTCTATGATGGAAATTCAGAAGGGAACTATTTTGTAAAGATTTAGTTTTTTGTTGTTTTCAAAATATTTTGGCATATTTCTCTTTTAAACTCATCTCCTTGTTGTTTATAAGGACCAGAGCTGGAAGCAAATGATGTTTTTCTTTTATGGAGAAGGCAAAGACAGCTTAGTAACTTATCAAACTGAGGGTGGTTGCTGTATAGGTCTTTAATTAAAACCACTCAAAGCATGACTGCTGGTGTAAGACAAGAGGAGGAAAAGATGCAAATATGACTTTTAGTACACCTATGATAAACAACAATTTAGAAAATAAATGGTAGAATCGTTAACTATGCTTTTCATAATTTGCTGATATATCCATGTTCAAATAAAATTGAATTTATCTTATTTCTGTTAAGCAATTAATATTTTATTTCTCTACATTCAGGAATCCTCCTCTGAGAAGCACTGGTTAATATAAGAATTCAGCTAAGGTGCCTTATATTATTTCCTTTGCCATATGTATCCATTTCTCACCAGCAGTGGATCATGCATTTTCTCTGTTTTGATCTTCCTCTTACACATGTGCACACACAGAACCACTGATCCATTCTACTTGCTCTAATATTTATTTGTTAACAGCAGAATGGTCAGGAAAAACTGCTCCAACACCACTGTAACAAAGGAGTCCGCTATAAGCCAGGCATCAGTCTTCCTATTCTACAGATGTTTGCTCCATTATCCTTCCTGTTCTACAGCATTTTTCAATTTACAGTTCCAAAGTGCTACATAAATTGCATTATTAATTGTACATAAGAAAAAGGTAATATGCATTTAGATATTCTCTCCTCACTGACCTGAAATCATTTACTATAACCATACAATTCTGGAAAGAGGCTATACTATGTGTATTCAGAGATGTTATTGAAGAGTGAAGACTCACATTCCAAGGGGTAAGTTAGAACAATACAGTAAATACCACCAATACAAGTAAATTCACAAGATTGAGTATCTGTTGTATAATTATTGCTAAGTCTACCCTGCATTATTCTATTGGCTATGCATCAGTTACTACTTTGATCATCACAATGTTTAGATTTTTAGTCTAACACAAAGGAAGACTTCATAGAAAAATTTACAGAATTTCACTGTTGTCGTTAACACTAATAATCTATAACTTGAATGCACTCAGACCTGTAGCAGGCTGCTGCTGCTGAGTAAGTGTTGCAGCCATTGCAGCGGCTGCTGCATTTGGTATGCTGCTGAAAGGGGTCGGTCCAGTGGTAACGTGTGGCGCACTCTGCCACTTCTTAGCTTCTGTTCGTCTTGCCTCAAACACATCCATGGCATCTCCCAGAAAGGTTTTCCTGTAGCCAAGGTATTGGTCTTTGAGCATCTGAAGGGGGTGGGGGGAAGCCATTTTAGTTCAGCATATTGGACATAACACCTTAACTTAATAAGGAAAGAGACACTGAGTTATAAATAAAACTTCCTTTAAAAAAGGAAAAACACCCCAAACAATCCAAACAAACAAGAAACTCACAAAACCATCCACAACAAGAAATGAAGCCTCCCTCCCAACCTGAAAGGATATCAGGCTATGAGTGAAAGAGAACTGTTTTGCATAAGGTACAGCCAGAAAAGGTTCCTCACTTAAATTCTGCAAAGCGGTCAAGTCTAGCAGACTGACACATTGAAAGGTATCAAACTCTTTGTGCGGCTGTACTAGCTGACCCAAGATGCAAAACACAATTTGTAAGATAGTGACACACTCTCCTTTAGTTTCACTCTGTTTGCATGGAGTCTGCTTTTGCTCCCCCATCACCTCCACCAGGATTTCTTTCCTTCCTTTCACCCTTGCATTTCTGTCATAGCACAAGCTAAAGAAGATCCCGAAATGTAGAATTCACTCATTTCTGATGTGTTTCATCAGAACTTAATGTAGGGCAAATGCAACTGAACATTCTGGTTTAGACTAACAAATTGTCCAAATCTGTTGTCTTCTGTGCCCCCTCCTCCCCTTACCTATGCCCTTTTCCTGCTCAAAGCCCTACTTTCTGGGTCAACATCTGGCTTGGCCTGTTCATCATGAGCCATTTCTATCTGTCAGACGAGGGAACTATGGAGATCTTGGGTAACATAAAAGGAATAAATGGCACCAGCTAAAGAATCAGTAGAATTACTTCCACCTTCTAACAGAGAATCTTTAGCCATGATAGACTTAGTAAAGCCAAAGAACAGTAGGTTCAATTGAATTTTATGGAAGACATACTATTTTCTGTGTTCCTGTCTAAGCATATGCTTATCCCTGAGAAGAGGTTACAGTCCAAAAATTCTGACTCAGGATTGACAGCTCTAACCCTAAATATGTCAGCAACAGCAGGAAACAGAGAACAACCTTGTTATCACATGAGGATTTCCATCTTTGAAGGGAAGAGACATTTGTAGAACTCCTGATGATGTTTAATATAATGCCAGAGTAACTGACAGAAATGCCATCAGATATTGCAGAGCAGTTCTTAAGGCTAATCTATGCAGAACAATGTAATTACATCCTCTGAATTGTCCCTAAGCACATTTCACTCTTTTATGACCTTGGGTACAGAACATATTTATATCATATATGAACATACTGATATTTAACAGCCAGCCCTGTGCAACAATGTTTAAGATTTTTCTAGAACTTTGGATATTCGAATGAAAGGGTATGTGGCAAATCAGAAAGCCTACTTCAGACAAAGGAATGAGTTGTGGTAACAGCTCTGCCTTCATAAAACATCACAACCATCAAATAAGACAGACAGCAGTTTCAAAACTGTTCTCCTCTGCTAGCATCTCCCAGCTGATAAACTAAAACAGATGGTCAAAATGACAGATCCACTTTAGTACATTCATTTTTCTGATTTTTGAAACTTTAGTAATAAATTGCCTTGCAAAACATCAGCCTTCACATCCACCCACTAGATTAAATCTTAAAAAAAAAGAAATCCCCAAAAGAAAGAAAAATTCCCACACCAACTAACTTCAGGCTGTAGAACACTACTTAAGCTGAAGTAAAGTCTTTCCTGTTCAGTCATGCTGACAGGGTACTGAAGATGCTGCTTCTTATACTGGCATGTTAATCCAGCTCTTCAACATGAGCAGCAACAAAAATGTATCATTGCCAAGACCGATGTGTGAGTTGGGGCTACACTTGGCTCTTAGAAGCAAGCAGCCTAGAACACATTTAGGATCCTTTTTCTGTAATCCTGCCAAAATTGCTACAGAATATACGTGGTACTGAGAGAGCTAACTCTAAGAGCAGCACAAATATCTGATGGCAGGAGGCTGTAAACCAGTGAATATCCAGGCTGACAGAAGCAATGCGAGGAATCTAGTTCATACAAGGTCCTCAGTATTCCTAAACTTGATTCAGGGAAAGTGTTTCAGATGTTTAGAAAACTAGCAATACTATGCAGAAGCAACAAGCAAAATTTACCAGAGCCATTCCCATTAAGGAAGTCACTTAGCAGAAACAACCCCAAGCAGTACTCTCTTCTCCAAGGGTTTTGGGTTTGGGTTTTTTGGGGGTGGGGGCTGGAGGTGTGTGTTGGAGGGGGTGGGTTTTGGTGACCAAGAAGGGTTCTGATTATAAAGAAAAATTATGTATTATAGAACTTTGACATTTTGTCAGTATGTTCAAAACTGAATGGGAAATTCAAGCCAGAGTCCACGATGGAAAAAACAAGCCTAACTAGGACCTTTGATACATTAGTATTTTCAGAGTAATCTTTTTTCTATACATATGACTATCCATTAAAAGAAGGTTGAAAAACATTAAGTACACCAGAATGCAACTTTACAACACAGAGAAGAATTTCGGTGAAAAAAATCTTACATATGAATACCTACTTTTTTCTGTCAACCATTTAACATTTAACTATTTAAGTAAGAGCAGATTTTGAACATCTTTGCTTGAGATCAACAGTTCATTGGGCAAAAAGCAAACCATAGAAGCATGAACTCAAAGACAAACATTTCAAAACTTGACCAACAATTGGAAAGGAGTTAAATGAAAATATTTTGTAACTTTAATTACCATGGTCTGTTATCATCATAACCATAAGTAAATACTTCAAATTAGACCCAAACTGAACAGAAGTTACTTTTTAATCAAAACAGTACCAAGACAGTTTGAAAATTTAAAAAATAATTTAACAGGAAAAAAAGAATACCTGAAGACATAAGATATTTTCAGAAGGTAGCTATCTCTAGTTCATTCACTAAACACACAGGAACACATCAAAACAACATACCTTTACATTTTCGTGTATTGATTGAAGTTGTGCAGCTAAAGCTACAAATGTTTGATAGATTTTCTGCATAGCCATAGACAAATCTGTAAGTGGCATATAAAGTACTGGTAAGTAACAATCTTACTACCAGGAGAAAACATTTAGTCTTTATAGTCCAAAAGGAAGCCTACCCAAAATCCATACAACACAAAACCAACTGCATAGGAACAAGTTAAATTCTGTATTTCTCATGGACATTGAGAGCAACTGGGTGACACAAACCATCCAAGGGCTTCAAACTTTATTTTGAGAAGTATTAATTTCTCAGATTTATTTTTATCTACACAGTAATTAGTTTCCTATGATCCTGTAATTTAGCAAAGCTTAAACATTAACTTTTTCTCACTTACATAGGAAACATTTTCTCTTTAGTTATTACATAACTACACTTAACTCAGGTTTTCTTGCATTTGTATGTACTTTTCACCTTGACTTAAAGCACAGATACATGTTCAGTCAATTTTGCTGAAAAGAGAGGAGCAGCATGGAAGCTAATTTGAAGGACATTATCAACAAGCATCAGAAGAACTCTTACTCTAGTGCTACCCACAAGTATATCAAACAGAGAAACGCAACGGGAAGCTTCTTGCCTACATGACCTCTTAGATTTAGAATATCTTACTTCCCACACCAATATACAAGTGTCTTCAGTGCACTAATCCTAATGCAAAAAACTTCAGGATTAAAGGAGAATCCCAAAACTTTTAGCAAAGCAGGGTATCTGCTGACACAAAAACATCTGAAAGAAACACTGTAACAATGTACCAAAATGAAGATAGATAAGTGCTGAAATATCCTTTCACTGTGAAAAGTTCATCTTCTGCATTTCTTGCAAACAATAGTTATCAACTTCTTGAAGATGTGTAGGCCTAGCAATGATTCCTGAACGAAAAAGTTCTGCTTCTCCATATGCAAATCTCTGTTATAGTTTGCATTTATTTCTAAAAAAAAAAACCCACCACAACAAAACCAAAAAACCTGGGGAATGTATCTCATGTCAAGCTGCAGCATACTGAAGGCAGTGGAGGATGATTTGCCATAAATTTCCATAGAATCTGGAAGCATCTTATCCAGACTGAATATTAAGACACTTCAAAGTTGATGACATCCTGACTCAGTTTTCCACGTGGTAAAATAAATTCTTCCTGTATGGTAAAGGCTACATAAGCAATACAGCATTGCCTACATCGATACTACATTTGCTGACCATCCGAGCATGCTGGCACAACAGATTGAACTTTGCCCACAAAAGCAGGGTTTATAGTAGAAACTGCTGAAATATCTGAGGAAAATCTATGAAGGGATCATAACCCTAACCTTGTCTTGAACAGACAAGACAACCAAGTGGAAAGACATAGGATCCTCAAGATTTGGCAGATCTTCCATTCTGGAAGCTAGGTCTGGACAGTTCTCTTTTTTAAGCATATGGAATGCAGAGTCTAGGTACCATCCTGTGATGGCACTTGAAATCCCTTACTGCAGGACCTGTACCTAAACCAGCCCAAAAAGTAAAAGTGCTGATGAGCACAGGACTGGTAAGCAACCAGGAGACGACTATCCAGCGGTCAGTATTCTGTGACCAGATAGAATCTTTTAAGATTGAATGATGTGGCAGCAAACAAGACAATCACAGGCACCAACTTGACAGCCCAAGGCAAGTCAGAAGGTGCCAGCCATCAGCACTCTAACAGCAAGATGCTAAAGGGAGGGAGATGAGTGCGGTAGAGGACACATTTTGTCAGGATCATCCATCCAGCTCAGAGATTTATAGAAGATAGATTACAGAAGACATTTCTCAGAAAAACCATCTTTGTGCCTCCATTTTTGACAAGAAGAGAGTCTTCTGAAAGGAACCTTACATCCCAAACAACTGCCTAATTTCTCAGATTTTACAGCAGGAAAAAACCCCTCTTCTACAATGGTGAACACATTTCAGGATTTTTTACAGATAAGTACCTCTGTCGTATAAAGACCTCATAAAATAACAGATGGACAGAAAAGTCCTATTAGTGGAAGTGGATAAAGGAAGGAAGGCAGAAACCAAAGTGAAAGAAAAATTTTTTTCACTGTCATCTGAACAATAGACAGAGACAAAGGCAAAAGAAATAAAAATGGTCTGGAAGCAGAATAGCATCAATCAATCAAGCAATATTGAGCTCAGTCAATTAAAAACTGAAGAGTGGGGAGCTTTCTCTGACACTAGGAATTGTAAAGTAGCAAAATGCAGATGGATAGAGCTATCAGAAAAGGCAGCACAAAAAGTGAAGTCCAAGTGTTTGCAAAATAATGTCTCAGATGTGCCTTGGCCTCACTAAGAGCCCCAAGCTTCCTGTGCAAACACCCATGCTAAATCTAGAGCAGACTCATGTTCTTTTACAAGAACAGTGTCCAAGTCAGACAGAACAAGAGTGTAAAACTTAGAATGCTTCTCTCCTGCCCCAGACATTGCAACTTTTACACTGTAAAGTATCAAAATGTCTACACAAAATAAGCCAGGCTGACAAACTGCACCTCAGGAACTGCATTCATCTTAAAAAGCTAAAGAACATTTATGAATTTATCCTTTAACTCCAAGTCTTAACACAGATTCTGCAGTTGTTCAATCTGAACACACAGCTGTATATTAAATAAGGCCGATTAAGTTTTTCTTGAGGGTGTAAGATTTGTTCATTTTTATGTATGAAATATTTACCTTGTGGAGTTATGTGCAAGTTATTTGCTTGAGTAGCTAGATGATTTTCCAGTTCTTCTATTTGTTGCCTGTATTGCTGCAGCTGCACTTCAAACTGCTCAACTAAGATTCTGAAGTAGCTAGATGAGTAAAACAATGAAATGGTACAATTAAATTCCATTATTTTGCTATTTTTTAAAATTATGCCAATTTTCATTTAATCAATCACAACAGTTATGTTTTGTGACATTCCTGACATCCCTCTAATAGTGGAAAGACAGTTATCTTCATCTCATAGATGTTTAAACACTGATTCTCTGAAGTACACACGTTACAAGAAGCACACACACACACAAATCTATTATCAAGTTCAGAGAATCTTAGAATGGTTTGTGAGGAACCTTTAACATCATCTAAGTCCAAGCCCTGCTACAACGAGCAAGGGCTTCAACTAGATCACGCCACTCAGAGCCTCATCCAACCCAGTCTTTGACATTTCCAGGGATGGAGCATTCAAAAAACTGAGCAACTCGTTACTCACATCTAGTCTAATCTACGTTCTTTCAGTTTAAAACCATTACCTCTTACCCTATCACTACCAGTCCCACTAAACAGCTTATCCCCATCTTTCTTATAAGCCCCTTTTAAGTATCAAAATGCTGCATGAAGGTCTCCCCAGTGTCTTCCCTTCTCCAAGTTATATTGACTGGTTTTTTATAAATAACAGTAACTCACTCTGCTGGGGCTGTATTTTCATGCTGGAGACCAGGAGGAGTTTTCTGAGTTCGCAATGCTATTTCTGCATTCTTTAGCTCCTAAATAAGTAAGGAGAATTAATAAAAGATAAAGTTCTGTACGAAGTGTTAAAATACAAGAATAGTCACAACTCTACTGCTCATTCACATAAAATGTTTCTTCATATACTTAATACTATGATTGAAAAAATTCTGGTCAGATTCTAAGAACAGACTGTCAGAAAACTGGAGGACTGAAACCCACGTTTAAGGAAGGTACAAACAGTACCATACTGAAAGCGCACTGAACTCTCAGAGCTGAGAAAGTATCGTCCTAAACTGTCAGAGACAAGACCTAACTTCTGCTGTACTTCAGAAATCCTGTTACAATTAAGGACCAGGGGAAAAAGACCAACAGTCAAGTGCAAGGAATTAACACACCTAAGAGAATAAATAAAACAAGGAGTGTTGTTTCACCTTAAAAAACCCAAAAAGAAAGGATTAACTAGTTTTAAAAAAAAGAAGCAGGCATGCAATTCTCTGTCACCTTTGCTATGGAGGAGCGCCTTCCTCAATAAAAGCCACTTTATTGCTGTTGTGCTTATCTGAAGATACTGACATCACAGGTTTCAGTCTCTCCCAGAAGCGTCAAAAAAATTACTTTTCCCTTTGTTTCCAACTTTATAGTTTGGACACATGTGTTAAATGACTGATTAAAAAGGCTAGTTATCCTACATGAAATAATCAACATATAAACTCTACATAATGAAATTGATATTCAATTATACCTGTGCAGTTTCCACTTTCAACTTGTCAATATTTAGAGTGTTTCTCTGTAATCCACTGGCAACTACAGACAGAAGTTGTTTCAAGGCTTTAATGTCTTCTTGTACTTTAAGCATTGCTTTAGAGGACATTCTAGTAATTTCTTCCTGAACTTGTTTTTGTTCTTTCACAAATTTCCTGGGGAAGGGAAAAAGGGGTGGGGAGAAAAGAAACATGAAGCATTGAACCTGAAGTACTCAAGTGCTTAACTTTTGGTCATATTATTTAAATAGCTATTAATTTTTTCCAGAAATCAAGTACTGAAGACTAAAACTGCTGTATAGCATGGTATTATTATTTAAATAGCTATTAATTTTTTCCAGAAATCAAGTACTGAAGACTAAAATTGCTGTATAGCATGGTATTATCTTCACTCCTAGCACACTAACGCTTAAAAAGAGACCACAAAACACACACACAACAGAAAACCCTTAAACTTCCAACGGTGTTTAAAGATGTTACGCTGAACTCTGACAATCTGAGAAAAAAAATATTTTAAATTATATATAATATCTATGTAAAAGCAATCACTACCTTGACCTCACAAATATAGGCATGTACAGCCTTTCTGACTGGTCTACAACCTGCCTCCTTCCTGCCTGAGGGAAAACTCTGGCAGTTCCCTTCCACACGAGATCCACAACGCACATGCAACAACATGGACATAAGGGCCAGCATTTACTATGCATATCCAACAGGCTTAATACTCCAGGGAGAGATAGATCAGATTCTAAGATCACAGTCCTTGGACATGCCCATTTGTTAAGTACATGGAAGAATGAGGCTGAAAAACAGCCTAAGGCTCCAGCTTCACTTTTTAGACTACAACTATATGCCTCCCCTGTTCCCCAGGTGGACCTGCCAAAAGGCACCGAGCTATTAAGTTATTCTGCACACAGACCACAGTAGGGTGTTTTTGCACACAGAGCATCAACAGCACACAGTAGAATAGCTAAAATACTATCAGAAGTAAAAAAACCTACTTACTGTAGATTTTCTACATCTTGACAGATTACTGGAGGTAGATTTTCATCCTTTAGTGCTTTGCTATCTCTGTAAGAGACAATGCACGTTTAGATGGTGTTTTAATACAGCCAAACATTTTTGCATGTCTGCCAATTATCATTAAAACATTTAAGTGATTGATTAAACCGTTCTGCACCCATTGCACGTATGCCACAACTAGGAATGATTGGGAGATTGCACAGATACTGTGCCAAGGTGCAAGCTTGTGGTGTAAACACTGTACACATTTGCAGAAACCATTTTTCAGACCACATGATCAGTCTACAACAGATGTCAGCTACATTGTGTGTATTGTATTTGATGGGAAAATTGCATTGTTTAAAATTAAGAACCCAGAATTGTTAATATTGCAAAAGTTGGTTATTTAAATTTATGCCTTTTTCAAGATCAAAGCTGTAGAAAAAAAGTGTATATAGTACAGCTGTTTTCTAATGAAATGTAGAATGCAAAGAAAACCTGAACACTTACTCTGGCCTTGTTCCTGTTTTGTCACCTAGAAAATAAAAACTCTATGTCAGAAAGTTTTGAAGACCAAAACAAAACAACCTTATTGAGATTTTAGGGAAGAACCAATGACTACAATCTGCTTACCATAGCAGTCTGCTAGGAAGAATACTCACTCAAAGTTCAAGAAGCAAGCTTCATCTTCAGATGGACGCAATTAACATCCCCTACTCCCTCTCACTGCCACCGAGGCAGAAAGCAGCTACATAGCTAGTGCCACAAACATTTTAGGTTTCACAAGTCAGCTCTCCTGCCAGGAGGACGTTTGGGGTTTTTTTTTTAAGAAGCAACATCTACTTAAATTATCTGTAGACTTTACCACACAGTGCCAGGGCATTTAGAGAACCTGGAGTATCAAACCATTTCCTATGCCTTTTGCTAAGAGGGGAAATACACACTACTGGAGAAAAAGGCATAAGCCCCAGAATTTAGAGCTCCTTTCTCTGCTGATAATGTAAAAATTGGGCAGAAAACTATGTATGCTTTACTTTCTCTAGCCACGTTTTTTCCTTGTACATGATGACAGCCCCTCTCTCTCCTGAGATTCCTTGGGTATTTTTAGTTTGGTAGCCACATCTCCTTCCTGTAGGGATCTGCTGCTTATCTTGACAGTAATAGTTCATGCCCCAGTTTCTCTGTGCCAATACATGGGAAATTCAGCTATTCATCAAGTTTCCACCTTAAGAGACAGGCAAAACAACACTAGGTAATATGAGACTGAGGTAGATTTTGAATCTAATTCTCTGGTTTTCATTTTAAGATACTTCATATTATGCAAGTGTGCCATCCTAAAAATTAAAGGAAATCCCACAAGAACCTCAGAATTGGAGCTGTTACATCACTCCCAGTTTCTGTAAAAATCTCAAAAAATAAATCAACATGGCACTCTAATTTGGACAGTCAGTAATGCTATCTCTCCTACAAGTATGGAAAAACTACACTTCTGTAAGTAACTCTAAAGATGGTTTCATGGAGTTCCTGAATTTCCTCCTCTTCTAACTACCTACTTCAACATTTGGCTCCTGAATGTAATAAAGAGATTAAATTAACAGTATTGATTCCCCATAGAAAGTACATTTTAGAATTGGCTTTAGTTAAGCCTCCTTAAGTATAAAAGCAAGACAAATTGAAGTGTCCATATGTTAATGCTCAATATTTCCATAAGTACTTTAAGTTACTACAGAGTTAAAAGTTTTTATAACCAGTTGTAATAACCTGTTAGAATGCATCAGCTAGAACTACAGCACCAGGAATAGAGCTTTGAAGAGTAACAGCTAAAAATAGGACATTTTACCCTGCAGGCTTTTGAAAAAGAAACAAAGTTTATGATCTGTTAGAGATGGAGAAAGCTGGTTTCAAAGGACTACTTTCTGTATGGCATTACTTCTCCACAGCTCTGTTCCCCCCTCTAGTGCCTGACACATGGCTGCAGAAATCTGCAGCGTTTTTTCAGTGAGCTGCCCCCCACCCCAAGTACTCATTCATTCATTCACTCACTCCAAGGGCTAACAGGTTTAGAACCTGGTTCTCAAGTATGATAATGGCTTACACTTATTTTAAATAAATTTACGTAATATTTGCAACCAAAACCTTGTTTTTCTGTACAAGAAGAACAGCTAAGAATGAAGCTAACTCCTCCCCATTACAAAGTATTTCAGTTACATTTGTCAGTTTTAACTCCACTCTCTGAACATAATTAAATTGTATCTGTGGTATAGTGCTCTGATAGAGCTTTACTAACTTTTTTAATTGAGAAAGTTAAACCATACTTACTTTTTTTGTCTGAAGAACTACTAAAATCAATGCCACCAAGACCTTCATTGGCAGTAGTTGAAGGAGCTGCAGTTGTCCCCAGAGTCAAACTCAAAGCATTCTGCCCAAGTCCTACAAGAACACAAACAGAACTTCTGCACTTTAAAATATTGATAATTAAAACTTACTGTGTGCAGTTTGACTGGAAAAAAAATACAAAATAAACAGAAAGCATGGCACAAACATTCATTCAACTGTACACAAGTATTGCATATTATTTCTTCACATTGCTAGGTAGCTCATCAGACAGCTAACTTGTCATCAGCATTTTAATTATACATCTGTTTCACTGAGAGGTTAAAAGCAGTGTTACCAACAGAGCTGAAAAAAAAAGAGAAGCTGTGAAATGACAATACTAAGATTTTATTCAGACCAAAAGCTACCAAGATAAGGAATTTCTAACTTCCTCAAAGTTAACGGAGATACCTGTGTATCACTGCCCTCTCCAATTCATTATCAACTTTGAGTAAGTTATGGCAATGAATGACAAAGATACCCAAGTGTTTTCATTTTAAAAGCAGCATGATATGTAAGTGAATTTAAGAATGATAAATAATTTTTATTTCACATTTCATTTTCATTGTCCACAGATAGCAACACTATTCTTAACTGTTCCATTGTTAATAATTACACTTTCACAGCATTAAGATTTTATGTAAACTAAATATTATTAATTTACAGTCACACATTAAATGTCAACATTTTGAGAGAGAAGGAGAAAAAAAAAAATCAAAACTTTCACCTGTTGCTGCTGTGCTTGTATTCTGAAAAAGAGAACCTCCTAATCCTGCTAAAGCACCTCCTAAGGAAAGGCCTGTGGAGGCAGTTGTAGTCGGAGCAGTTGTACCACCCAAATTTAATGTAAAGCCAGTAGTTCCTGCAGAGAAAGCAAACCAGCACACACTGAATTCAAATAGATCCTTAGACAGTCTGAAACAACTGAAGGGTCTGCACAGCACCTGTATCATAACTGGATAATTAACTCAACCATTTTTATTTCTTACAGATTTTCTACACAAAGTCAAAGGTTTTCAAGTTACAGGATTTTGTTCTACAAAGCCATGATCCTGATTAGTTCATGTTTACCTACAACTATGTAACATTTGAGTCCTCCAGAACATTAGAGAATCTAGAACCTAGCACAGAAATTTTTATGGTATAACGAATCTAACAAGTGCGATTGACTTGTTATATTAAAATGCCGAGATCTTAATACTTTAAGTGAAACAAAATATTTTACACAAGACTTGATGCAAGAACATATCATTGGTAGTTTGAGCCACTTTCTGGAATTAAGTATCCCAGCTATTGGTAGGATGGGGAAGAATTAAGACCGTATGCATAACGGGACAGAGCACAGAGGGCACAGATAGCTGTGCTCAAATGCAGAAAAATTAACTCCACTTTTCATTACTGTCACACACAATGCAGTTTATCCGAGTCAAATATGATGGCAGGTGTGTGCCAGTATGAGAATTACACTGGGAAAATCTTGTTTCCACTACCAGTTAAACATTTCAGGCCATCTACAAATAGTAGAAATTTTCCAGACTTTTCATCTGTGCAAGCAGGAAGCTTTCAGCCTTCCGTGCTAAAAAGATCACTCACTTCACATGACAAATCAGCTCTTGCTACATTCCCAATGACTTAAGACTATACATTATATCAAGTGGCACACTTTCCTCTATATTAGACATAAATCTATCTGCATTAGGATCACCCAAATTTAGAATTACTGAAGCCCAATGAACCTTCTTACGAAAGTACTGCAAGATTATGTAAATACTAGAAAAAGAGAATATAACTATTTTACTGTACATCTTTATTGTAAAAATACAGTGAACAAAACCCCCCAAGAACCTAAGCGTTCTCCTACCTGCTGCAGGAGTTGATGTAAGAGCAGATGATAATGACAGGCCACCCGCTGAGGTAGAAGTAACAGGTAAAGCAAATGGCGTTGCTGAACCTGCGGGTTTGTTGAAGCCTAAACTAAAGCCCGTGGTAGCTGCTGATGTGGTGGCAGGAGTGCCTAGGAGAAACCCCAAAACAATTATTGCTCTTAGAATATTCTGTTTGAGAATTAAAGCTCAATTCACCTTCTCTTCTGAACTATTCCCATTTAACCATCACGAGCACCACGACACAGAAGATCGCTTCCATCAAAGAAAATACCCCCACAGCACCTTCAGGATAAACAGCTAAGGCTCAGATCTTGTGATCCAATGGGCTTTACTCATGGACTGGCAATTACACCCAGTAGTAATATAAAGGAACAGTAAGAGCTTCCACCAAGAACATCTAATAGAAGCAGCAAAGTACTGGTAGATGGAGCTATAAGCAATACTGCCCAAAATACAGGCTAAAATTTCTCATTTGGACATGTATGCCAAAATGAACCCATATCTCCTATTTGTTTTTCAAGAAAAATATATTGAAGTCTTATTCCCCCAAACTTTGCTTTTGATCATTTTTAAAGTGAAGCAAATAAAGCTTCCACATACTGCTGTTTTCATGGTAAGAATACATTTTACATACTAGAATCCATACTCCAAAGTGAAGAAGGGCTGTGCATATGCATACAAAATTATAGTATCAAGCATAAGAAAAACATATTTGGTATTCTCAATAACTGTGATGTCTGTTTTCAATGACAATTTAATTCGGCTATTGAATGTAAGTTACATTCATCTGCATATTACAGACTGCCATGTATGATTATGCATCCACACAGTCTGTTCTGTGTTAGCTGCTGTTCCTCCCTTCTACTGCTCATTTCATTTGCTTCTCTATCCACCAGCACATTCTCCAATTCATTCACAGCATGGCTTCCTGAGCTCCTGAACTGCAGTTTGTATTGTAGCACCACCCTCACATCCAGTATTTGTGATACTCCGTTTCTCCTTAGGCCCCAGATGCTGGTGTTCAAAAAGAAAACACAATTCTCAACTAGCCACTTATTTCTGCATTTCTAATAGCAGATGAAAAATAGTCACTAAAGATACATCAGAGAAACAAAAGTAAAGCATTTCCAAGGTCTCTTCCCCATTCAACCCTCTCTGTTCTTCTAAAAGTGGTAGTTACTTAACAGACTTCCTCCACTAGGTTCAGAATTCTTTGACAAGGTTTTCTGTCTCCCCTCTGCTGAAGGATGAAACTCATTAAGGGTTTCATCTAACTTTCACTATAACCACTTCTACTGTTGTAGAGGAATGAAATAACCTTTTACCAATGAGTAACAGTGCCCAGAACTGCAGGGCTCCACTCTAGTTTAGTCTTAACATTTGGGTTGCAAAGCAGACTACAATTGGTAATGAGGAAAAAGCTCACATAGGATTACTAACTTTCTATATTACAAGATCTATCTGTACTTTTTTGCCTGTATAACATTCACATTAGGTCCTTACCTAGTGTCAGTCCTGTAGCAATAGTTGTGGCTGTTCCAGCTTTAAAGTGAAAAACAAACAGTAAGAGTAATTGAAGCCCAAAGAGCAGTTATGAGAGTAAAAAACCATGAAACATTGGAATAATGCAACATTATCAGTCACTATGTAGAATATTACATTATAAAAGATTTTTTAATGTAGTATGTTGAAAGCAAAATGTTGGCATAGAAAACAGTATTTGTAAGTGCCAGCAGCACAAGTCAAAGCATAACTGACTTCAAAGAGTGTAATTTCTCTTCACAAGAGTCTAACAGCGAAGCTGATGTTACCACAGCAGCGTAGCAAGTGGTTTGAAATCTTGAATAAGTGAAAGTAAACAAAAATAAGGAAACTAGTAATTCTATCAAGTACTTTTTTCAGCCATAAGGCAGTATATAACAATATTCTGTAAATCTGCTGTTTTACATGCTAATGAAAATGATTAGAGTTCAAAGTCTTTGTAAAATCCTACAGTTTGGTTTAGGGGTTTTGCCCCATTGGTAATTTAGAGATTTTTTGGAACACAGTGCTATCCTGTTTTGTATTAAAAAACCCCACATCTGATAAGAAAAAGCCAGAAAGAAAATTACCCCAATGTAGCCA
Organism: Laterallus jamaicensis coturniculus; assembly: GCA_022605575.1. Taxonomy (NCBI): domain Eukaryota; kingdom Metazoa; phylum Chordata; class Aves; order Gruiformes; family Rallidae; genus Laterallus; species Laterallus jamaicensis. Next base: position 12,228,072 of record JAKCOX010000012.1, read on the forward strand.
AACACAGCAATACAGGCTTTCAGTCCACTGTTAAATTTTTTTCTAGATCAGTTCTTAGAACTCCCTCATCTACCCATACAAGTGTGCAACAAAAAGGGCCATTTTGTCTAGCAATATTGGAACCAAAATACAATCCATGAAGCTGTATCTGTCTGATGGCTGAAAAACAGTATCTCCAGTCAGAAAGTTTCATTATTTTACACTCAAATATTCCTATAAGAATCTGAATATTCATAGGCTGAATTAGAGATCTAGGAAAATATTAATAAATTTCCTCACGCATATTGCTAATGTTAAAAAAACCCAAGCAACAAGATTAGAAGTGTTTACTAGTACAGTGTTACAAACACTAACAATCTCACAGTACTTTAAAATACTTTTTAGATCAAAATATATCTCAAATCTTATTTTGGGCATCCTGGATGAAGAGTTAGATGTCTAGACAACATTAGGATTCCAATTATGGAACAATTTACACATAGGCTCAAGCAGTTTTCTGTTAGCTGCTTTTGTACCTGCAGCATTAGCACTGCCTAATTCTCAACGAATGACCTTTTAAACTGTTCAATAAATCCTTTCTACAAAGCTACGCAAGTAACATTCTGAGCTACAGAAACACCCCAGAAACACATTTTTACATAATGATATATTTTTCCACTGTTGATTCAAATTTCTGCAGTACAAGAATTTCTTCTACCTGTACTGTTGCCTCCTAGCGTAAAGCCAGTTGTTGATTTTGATCCAAAAAGTCCACTCCCAAAACCCACTGAAGGAGCTGATGTAGTTGCTGTAGCAGCAGAAGAGCCCAGAGTTCCAAAATTAAGTCCTGTTGAACTATTACAAAATAAGACTATTAGCAATAATTATTTTTTCAAAATAATGAAATCCAACACCTCCCTTATGTCAGTTTCTTTCCCACGCCATTGTTCATTTTCTCAAACACCACACAACACAGCTTGACAAGACAGTCCAAGCTCACCGACACCAAAGAGAAAGAAGCCTGTCTCCCTCTTTTCTTCTACGGCTTCGTAACTCCCACTGCTTCCGTGACAGTCAGGGAACTCCAGTATTTGTTCAACTCTTTGCTAGACCAGTGGGAAATATGAATTTTCCTCCATTAGATCATCTCTTTAGTTCTGCCTAGTTACTGTCCCTGAACTACTGAAACAGGAAAACAAATGTGAGAGCACAAAGATGACAACAAACCTGCAAGAACATCTTTTCAAAGCAGGTTGCAAGCCCAGTTAAGATACCTTTGACCAGAAACCTCAACCAGTGTTACTTTTTGTCATTCTAAAATGCTGAGCAGAGACACACAGCCATTCACACCAGCAGCATGACTTTACCCTATAGTACCATCAAACCACGCTGATATTCTAAATAAAATGCTATCCTTCCCCATAAGTGCAAACCATACAGGACCCATGCCTACCATACTTTCTCTTCTGACTGTGTATTTGTCAGGGTTACAGAAATAAGCTTCCAGAGCTATTTTCACAGATGAAGAGGAAGAAAGTGGAATGACGTAATCTAATCAGTCATCACCAGAAAAATTACATATTTTAGAAGTTTCATGGCAAGAAGCTTTACATTTATCAGAGAACACATTAAGTTATTGTACAAAACACAAGGAAATACAATAATCAAAGATTAACTTTAACCAGTTAAGTTAGAGGCACTGGAAGCCAGATGAGTCTATAATTTTTAAAATTTTGTTCTTAAATTGATGGAAGAGCAAGTGAAAAATTTCTTTGTAGCAACTTCCTCCTCTCATTTGTCAGCCTTTTAACAAACTAACTGCATTTCCTCTAGCTTAAATGACATGTTGCAGAAGTACAGCAGTAACACTGAAATGAAATGGCATTTAGGCTTCAGGGTAACAACTGTGAAGAAATACTTTGTCTCAAGTGTTCAGTAGCTTCTTATTATTCCCTCATTTCCTTTCCCCTTTTTGTATGAAGGCAGCTCCTAAGCATAATAAATTAAAACATAGAAGTAAATCCTTGACAATAAAAAGCCTATAATTAGCTTTTAATATATTGTTTTCAAAATATCTACAAAACTGATTGTGGCAAGCCCAGAAAAAGTTGGTTGCAAGTTCAAAATCTAGGGGCGAGTAATTCTTAAAGAGGTAATTGAGGAAACACCATGGCCAAGAAGTTTAGGACACCGACCCACAGTCTGACTTCACAGGAGGCAAAGCATTTTACCCTCAGTTTCAACATACTACACCACAGCACCATGACCTAATCGTTTGTAAACTTAAATATACATCATCATACTTCTCTCACTAGTCAAGAGTTTCTATTTTTTATCTTTTCCTAGTACAAAGGAGATTCTCCTGCTAAAGTTATTCTCGTTTCAGCATTCCAGTAGAAGAAACCCAAGGTCCAAATGATGCAATTCAGCACTGTAGGACCAAAAACCCAAATAAAATGAAATGGCTTGGTTTTCTATCTTTAAAAAAAATAACAACCCAAGCATGCGGAAATCAAGCAATGGCAGCTTCTCACCAGCAGGTGAAAGCATGTGCCAGAAGGACTATCTACTTGCCACAGATAAAGAGCAGCTCAGGTCACAGAAGTCAGGTTTTAACCCTAGTTTTAGAACTCGAACAATGCAATGCACGCAGCTAAAGAATATTACAGGGTGCACTGCTTGACAAAAAGACCTTAAGTACTTGAACAGCTATTGGTGCACTGCAGGAATCAGGCTAGCATATTACATAAGCTTTGGGCCACCAGTATACAATTTGTGACACTTATCAATAATACTTACTCTTGAACTACACAAACCCCCTTTTCTACCAACATCTGGCAGTACTATGTCAGACCCAGCTCAGACCAGCAGCTTCTTCCTACAGCCTCAACCACGTTCTCAAGCAAGACACCCCTATGGGATGATCCCCATTCTTTTGGCAATCATCCAGTAGTAAAAAGGCCTCTCCCTCTGTGACACCCCTTGACCAATAGCCCCACAGACTTCTCTTCCTTGTAAGAATAAAAACATGACTAAAACTGCATAGTACTATGCTGCTATTAAGTAGCACCTATTAAACCTCTACTGATTACTTTTCAGAGATTAAAAAGACAGCCAGAACAACACAAAACACAACTACAATTTGCTCAGTTACAGGAAACCTGCATTAAACAGACATGAAGCAAAAGAAACTTTATCAATCCTTTTTCCAGCCTAGTCGTTCTGTGATAAGACCTTTAAGATCATCAAATCCAACCGTACCTGTCCCTTACTAAACCAGATCTCTAAGTACCTCATCTACCTGTCTTAAGACACATCCAGGGATGGTGACTCAACGACCTCCCTGGACAGCCTGTTCCACATCCCAACAACTCTTTCAGTGAATAATTTTTTCCTAACATCTAATTTGAACCTGCCCTATAAGCAACTTCCTATAAGCTTCAATAAACTACCCACAAGCACAATATGAGAATGTCATCAATCTGTCATGACCACAAAATAAAAAGAGTATTAGAAGAGATGCAGACAACTTGTGCAGCTTCCAAAGAGCAAGACTGCCATTAAATTCAGAGATACTATTTCAGATCCAGATGTTCTGCTCCCTTCCCATTACACTGCTAATTCCTGACAATTCTGGCAGATTAATATATTCAAATACATGCGCTTCAGGTAAAGTTCCCTTGAGTAGCTCACCCTCACCCATTCAGTTCATATTATGGTGATTAATTTTGTCTAATCAGGTTTGGGAAAAACCAATCTAATACAAAGCTCCACTATAACAACCTTATTTTCAACGAGGGTATCAAAGTAAGCAGGACAGTAATCTCTGCTAGTATTACTGCATACAAAGAAAGGAAGAAAAAAAACCCATAAAAAAACCCAAGCAACAAGTGACTTATTATTCTGAAGCACTTCAGTACTAACATCGCCTTTAGTACAGAACATGCTGTATATCACACGTACACCAGAGTCCTCTTTTTACTCCAAAACACTATAGACACTAAATGCCAGGCTATCTGTGTCAGAAAACAGAAAAAAAAAAACCCAAACAAAAAAATCCACATTTGAATAAGAGACATTTGACATCGATGGGCTCCATGCCACGCACACAAGCTCAGGCCTCGTTATGCACGATTCACGTTCCATATTCAGAGACAATTGTGACACCCTGCTCCAACAAAGTCAGAAACGAAGCAAAACTAGAAAGGCACCGCTCTATGTCACTAGCCGCCGAAAGGACCCATCCCTACGTCTAGATTGGCGAAGGCGGGCCTGAAGCAGGCGAGGCAGGAAGGGCACCGCACCCCCTTGCGCGCCGGGGCACGCACGGCGCAGTCGGTTCATCCGAGCACCAAGGGCGCTTTCAGCCAGGGGTGCGGGAGCTTCGGCCCCTTCGGGAGCAGCAGAAGAGCCGCCGAGACAGGCGGCCCGGGGCCCGCGCTTCCTCCCCGCGCCCAGCCCTCACTCACGCACGCGTCCGGGCCTGTTCAGCCGCAGCTGCCCAGGCCAGGCCCGCGGAGTGGCAGCCTCGGCGACAAGCTGGGCCATGGGAGTCTGGGGGCCGGAGCCTGAGAGTAGACCCGAGCCGAGCGGGGGTAGGGGGCCCCGCGTTACCTCGCCGTGGCGGCTCCGAAGGAAAAGCCCCCGCCTCCCGAACCGGCGGCGGCGGCGGCGGCGGAGCCCAGGGTCCCCGCGCCGAAGGAGAATCCCGCAGACATGGCGGCAGCGGCGGAAACGGCCGGAGAGCAGGGCTGAGAGACGGCAGCGAGCCTCGGTGGCGGAGGCCGAAGGGGACAGTGGCAGCAGCGGCCTGCTCAGCGCTGGCGCAGGCCTCCTCACCGCCTCATGGCGCCCGGCACCAACTTCGAACCGAGCCGCGGCGGCAGCGAGCGCGCGGGCACCAACCACGCTCTCTACGCGCGCCCGCCGCAGTGCACCACGGGACCGCGCCGCCCGCCGGCCCTTAAAGGGACAGTAACTCGCGCGGCAGCTGCGGCCTCTCGGCGGGTATGGCCGCTTTTGACCCAGGCCGTTGGCGTGAACTGGGCGGGATGCGCCGCTCTGGAGGGCCCCGCGGCTCTTGGCGGGCGGGCAGGAGAGGCTGTGACACCTCCGGGGTTACCAGCTCGAAAGCCAACTCAAATTCCCTGAAAATCCCTAAACCTGCGTCATTTCAGGCTGGACCTGGGCCTGCAGCCGGCACAACAGCACACGGCTCGCCTCTGCCTCTCCCAGGACCCGCCATTTCTTAACACTCGTACAGACTACAGCGCCTGAGCGTCCCCAGCTCAATTACCAATTGCTGCACAAATGACTGCTCCCATTTTCCCTACCAGGCTGTACACCACACACATGTGCCACGGGGCACTGCAGCAAGCTGCGTACCCGTTCCCATCCCTGCCTCACCCGGTCGCTGGGCACCAAGGGTCTCTCACATAAAGCTGGGGAACTGTGAGAAGCTGCTGCTCAAACACGGGGATGTTTCTCAGGGAATCCTACACACCGCATTTGCTCAGGAAAAGGCTAGACTTCTTGAAACGTACCTGATAGTGTAGGTGGGTCATAGTGCTACAAAAGGCTTTATGTAATTACTTCAGGTGTCTCAATCCATCCCAAACAATGCAAAAACCTTGATGTTCTGCTGCTCTATGCTGTGGCTGCTATGGGTGGCCAGCAGGTATTCTTTACTGGAAAACATCTTTAAGATTATTTGTGGGTGCCTGGATCACTGCCCTTTATGCAAGGCAGAACTTCAGGCGGATACTAGAACGTAATTTGTGATGCTTGTCCACGTTTACTTACAAGGCCTATCTCTGAACATCTTAAAAAAAATTAAATCCCCAAAACTGTGAAACGTTAAACGGCACATCTAGTGATTTCCACAGAGTCACTTGTCAACAAATTCTTTTGATCTGACAGGCCACAAAGTGACAAGACACATTAGCATAACAGGAAAAGAGGACCCATCGAGGGAAGAGCGATGCCTTTGTAGTATGATTTTAATAACTTGTGACAGTCTATGAATGTCACCACTCAAAAACTTTAAGTTCAAGATCATGAAGTCTAACTGTTAGGAAAAGCGGTTAATTTTGTATAAAAACTGTCCTAGTGAATCATTTCTAATCAAGATAATCAAAAAACACAAGACATACAGTTCATTCAGCAACCTTTAAGCAAACTTTCATAATGTCTCAGCTACTGTAGAGCATACACAAGGTTTTTGTGCACTCACAACTGCACAACTGTCACATAGCTGAGTCACTGCACTGTGCAGGGGTCAGGACCATGTCCAGTGCTGTTTAACATCTTCATTAATGACCTGGATGATGAAGCGGAATGTACCCTTGCTACATTTGCTGAAGACACCGATCTTGTCAGAGTGACTGACTGACCAGGGTGTCATGGGGCTGTCCAGAGGGACTTCATCTGGCTGGAGACAGGGGCTGATAGGGACTTCATGAAGTTCAATAAGTGCAAAGTCCTACACCTGGGGAAGGACCCTAAGAACCAGTATACGCTTGGGAGCATCCAGCCAGAAAGCAGTTTTGCAGAAAAGGACTCAGGGAGAAGGCCCAGGGGGATCTTATCAGTGTATTTAAGTATGTGGAAGGAGGGTCTGTTAGAAATGGCAATGGTCCTAAAGAAAGGACTCACCGTAGACACATTAGTGAAGCAGTAATTTATTATATGTTCTTGCAAGAGTGGGTGACCTAACAAAGTAGACACACTTTTGGTCAGAGTTTGTAGCATTTTTATGCTGTATCCCCATCCAAAATCATCAGGTTACCTCACTCACCTCTACATATTCATCACCTGTCCCGCTTCATATTAAAATGAGTTCCAAGAGGTGATTTCCATAAACTCCTCCCAGCTGCGTCTGGGGGGGGGGGGGGGGAGGAAAGAGGTGTCTCAGCGATGAAGGCTCCAAGTCTTCATCAGGTTAAACTTTTCACCTCCTTCCTCTGGCACATGCGGAGTTGTGACTGTTCCAGGTGGCACAAATATAATTGGGATATTTCCTTTTTATCAGTCCTGAGCCCGCTTTAAATTATCTCAAGAACACTAATCACTCAAGACTAACTAGGAGTCGCATTGTTTATGTAAGGTCATCTCTGACCTAACCACTATGGCACTTCAAACCATCCTGTTAGCAAGCCTCCCCTCCCCTTTTTTATTAGCAAGCGCCCATTAACCTAAGCATCTTGTTAGAAAGCCCCATCTCAAGCCCCCCTTTTCTATAAAATTAGTAAATTCTTTTACTACATCTTAATCCTAATATAATGATTCACTAACTTTTCAAAATATTTGTCTGACTCTAGCTTTCACCTTAATTGGTGTTTCTTCCAAGTGGTGTAGGTGTCAGTGGTAATTCTTTTAACACAATTAACAGCAGAACTTCCTTATCTCCCTAAATTCCTCTATAGAGGATTTACGATGAGGCAGCCTGAGTCGTTCACCTCTCCAGTCAGTAAAAAAAATACAATAAACCTTTTCAATTTGCAAAAGCAACATTTCCCAGCGTTTTCCACAGGTGCAAAGACGGAGCCCAAGTCTTCCTGGTGGTGTCCAGTGACAGGTCAAGGGACAACAGGCACAAAGTGAATGAAACACAGGGAGTTCTGTTGGAACATCAGGAAAACACTTTTTTACTGTAACTGTGACTGAGCGCTTCGGTCGCCTGGAAGTGCAGCAGAACTTCCATCCTTGGTGATAATCAGCAGCCACCTGGACACTGCAATGGGCAGCTGGCTCTGTGGAGACCCTGCTTAAGTAGGGAGGTCGGGCTAGATACCTCCTGTGGTACCTTCCTACCTCAGCCCCTCTGTGCCTCTGCATGCTGTAACAAAAAGACCATCTTCCAGGAACCCCCTCCTTCACGGACCCTATAAAAGCCTGAACTCTCCATGGCAGCTGCAGAGGCCTGGTTAACTAGGGAGCGGCTCCCTTTCCCCACATCGACTGTAACCCCACCGCAGGCCCCGGGATCGTTGTCTCCTCAGGGCCAGCTGCCAGCTCTGGTTACACGGCCAGCACAGCGACCGCAGCCCCTGCTCTCGCCTCTCACAGAAAATCCCTTGGCCACTGCGGGGCACTGCGAGACCCCCTGTCGCTCCGCCCCGCCGCACCGCCCCCCGGCTCCTCACACCGCCCCTCAACCATTCCCGCCGCCGCCTCGGCACCGCCTCACTACGCCCCTGCGCACCCGACCGCATGCGATGACGCGCAATACCCGCTGCTCGCCGCGAGGGGGCGCTGCAGGGGCCTAGCGCCTGCTTGGCCCTGCCCCAGCGGCGGCTCCGCCCCGCCCCGGAAGCGTTTCTTAGTGACGGCCGCTCCGGCCCGGCAGTACGGTGGCGGGCGGCAGCTGAGCGGGCTCGGTGATGGAGCACATCCGCACTACCAAGGTACCCTCGTCTCGGCCTCTCTCTGTTGCGTGGGGTGGCGCGTCGCGAGAGGCGGGGGAAGAGCCGGGGCGGGGGGGCGGCGGCGGTGTTGCCGGTGCTGTACCGGTATCTGAGGGCCGGGACGAGCCTGTCAGTGGTGAGCCAGGGCGCTGTTGTTTTTCTCCTCCTTCCATTTTGTAGCCGGTGCCTTCCCGCTGGGGCCCCGGGGCGGTACGTGCCGCTTGGGGTGGTCTCGGGCCGCGGTGGGAGCACCTGGCTCGGGTGCTTCTCCCCGGCCTCGGCCGCCGCGGAGTGGTGGGCGCTGCCGTTCTCGGGGGCTTCCCGGCTGGCTCCCGCCGAGCCGAGGGCCTGGTTGGGGTAGAGGCGCTGGTGGAGGCTGGTGCGTGCGGTCCCGGTGAGGCCCGGCTGGAGCGAACCGTCCCGTCCCGAAGGGAAAGGCGCTGAAAGCTCCCGGGTGCAGCGGGGCGGGAGCAGAAGCAGCCGGTGGGGAGGGGGCGGTGGCTGGGTTTGGCACTCGGGGTGCGGCTCCGTGCCGCTCTCCAGCTTAGGAGGCAAACCGGCTGCGAAAACGCCGCTTTCCTTGAGTCTGTTCTTCTAAATAGTTCAGTGTGCGTCGCTGGGGATAGAAGCTGTCGGGTGCGTGCAGTGTGTCAGGCTGTTCAGCCAACGGGGCTGCAGCTGGCACTATGGGCTTTTCTGACTGTTTTCCGGGTTTAGTTTGTCTTTCCTCTGTAATGAAAAGCTAAAAAACAAAGTCTGCCGTTGGCGAATAAACTCACTTGAAAATTTTGCACGGCTTTTATAGAATTCTATTTCTAATGGTATTTTTTTTTCCCCACTTTGCCTGTCAGCCCTGCCTGTAAGGGCTGCTGAAGAGACTTCCCTGCCTGCCTCTGCATCCTGGAAACTGTCAAGTGATTAGCTTGCTAACCTAGCAGTCTGACTTTAAACTTGAGTTATACTTAGGTGGAGAAAAGGAATGGTCCTATTTCAGCTCTGAATAGCAGGTTTATAACAAAAAACTTATAATGGATCAGGGTTATTTTTAGATATAGCTTACATAAATTTAATATAAAGTATGTATAGCTATTTTTCTCATAAGTATTTGCATGTGTATATGTGAAACAGGAGGAAGACGTCTGATGAAGCTGCTGGCAGTGACATGTTAGTTTCAGGGATGGAATAACATTGCACCAGGTTGACAGATTGCAGATAAGGCTTCTATATCAGCCAGTGTACTTCTAAATCTGGAAGTCCTTATTTGGGAATTTAGCATTGTATTACAGTCCATAGCTGACTACAAAATCAAAACTAGGCTAAACCAAAAGTCTTTTGATGGTCTAGTAGCTGTTGAAATTGCAGACCTGAAATCGGGACCAGACAGGCTACATATAGGTTACTGACTTAGCATCTGCAGGTGATTGTGTTTCTGCATTATTTTTGGGGGGAGGAGGGGTATCTGCTGGGGAACAAATACTTCATGTAGACATATAACTGAAGAGAAACAAGCTCTGAACATAACTTGAAGTACTACGTACTACTTGATGTACTACTTGAAGCAATTGTTTTATAACTTGTACAAAAAGAAACTCATCTATTCTTAAAAATATGCTTTTTCTAGCCATGAGATTGCCATGGTTTTTGTGGTGCTTGCTTAGTTTTTTCTAAGATGTTGACTTATTGACTATCTGGGTGGATTAAAATGTGTATATGTTAGACAGTAATAATTTTGAATACTGCAGTTATAGGAAGCAAGAAGAATAAAGTACAGCCGCTATCATGAGCCTTAGGTTCAGTGCATGTGTAGATTCAAGTTGGACCTCATTCTAGTTGTTCTCAGATATCTACTTTATCTAATCTGGCAGCGCTTTAGGGTTTATTTTATTTGTTTTGTTAAATAGAGAAATAAGCTTGAAATAACAGCATAATCTTGCACAAATTAACTGCTGTGCGGGGAAGTTGTCATCCCAAGAAGAAGTGATGAAATGGGCTTGATTCCTCCTCAAACTTGCTTGCTGGCAATGGTAGAATTGTCTTACAACTGTCAGCACAGTTTCCTGAAATAATTTCACAAAGAGCTGAAGCTTAAACTGTCCCAGCAGATAAATGTTGAATAAAACAGCTAGGTCAACTTACTCACTTCTGTCTGAGAGTACATACTTAAATAACAACAAATGATGAAAAACAGTTCACAGTATGTTTTAAGTGGTGGTGATGGGGAAATTACAAACAAGAATATTGTGATATTTTTATTTTTTTTTTTGCGATGAAACTTTAGAACTAAAGTCTTCTTAAATATTTGAAAGCAAAATGTTGAAAAGACTGAATTTTTTTCAGTCAAACCTATTTTAGGGAAAATACTGAGGGGTGTTTTACTGGAGATAAAGAGTTTAGGTTTGCTTGTCTGCTAAATCCTAGGTGTAAATTTACAAGCCTGAGACTTGAGTGGGGAAGGGAAAAACTCCTTTTAATTGTGGAGAATATCATACAAAGCTGTATTTTTGTATTACTTTTGCCTTGGTTTAATTGTTTTGATTTAGTCACCTTTTTAAGGCAAGATTTCAGAGGTATTGTTTCAGCCTTCTCTTCTGTTTCAACTTTTCTTCTAAAAAGCATTTATTTGCTTTTTTGCTTTTAATCTGTAACTCTTAGTCTCAATAAACCGGTGACTGTTTCATTGTTAATACTGTTACACTGTTAATATTTTGAGGTAGCTGTTCAAGTTCTTACTGATGTAAATCTCCTTAATCTGTCGGTTCTGGCTACTATCAGAACATAACTTCTGACTACTGCAGTAATCTTTGAGTTTCAGCATATCTGTAAACAATAGCAGTCTTCAATTGCTTTTAATATCATGAACCAATTCTCTGCGAAACTGTCAAATGACTTGTTTTTTTCATAACTAAAGGGTTTGTCAAACTTCACAGTTAAAAAGAAAAAAAGGAGGGTCTATCTAGGTGACTACCTATTAAATCTGGCTTGGATCAAGTTTAAATAAGAAGAGATTCACTCTCCCTGGGTGACACTTCAGTGGCCTTTAAGAAAAGTACATGTGGAACTTAACTTTCAGAGTTCTTGAAGATGGAAGAGGAGGCTGAAGCACTAATGCCTGTTCTTATCTAACGTAGAAATACAGCTTTGAGAATAGTGGTCTTGTTATGTGGAGGAGAATGGAACTTGTCATGCCAGGATTTTGTGGGTTGCGTTACTGGGACAGAAACTGGAGCAGTTTCTGGGCACTTCTCAGTTTGCTGGAGAGGTGCCGTGTCAGACACCAAGAGCATCTGTGGCTGCGGAGCTGCCCGGCGTGGATCCTGTGTTTTGGCTGTGCTGTATTGATTTGTGCTGCTTGGAGCACTGAAGCCTTGCTGGTTACAGCATAGCATACAGATGCATGTAGTTTACAATGTTTCTTGCTTTCTAAACCAAAATCTAGACTATCACAGTACTGCTTGCTTTTAGTACTGCCACTCCTTTCTGTACCCATTAAATGGCTTTTCTACCTTTCAAACACAGAACTAGGCCTGGCTGGTTTGTAAGAAATACCTGAATGGAAAAGACAATTATTTAGTTTTCATATATGCTTTTAGTAGAAAATTAAGTTTGCACATATGAACTAAAACCAGCTTAACATCAGCACAGTAGATGAGACTTTTTCCTAGTCACCTCATATGGTTGCTGGTCTTGCTGGTATAGAAGCTTTTGGAGTTCAGCCAGGCATTTGATGGTGGTAGCAGCAAACATCAAGTGTAAGAGCTTAACTTGGCACTAATGAGGCAGCGCTGCCAAGAAACAGAGGAATGACTGCAGATAAGCCACTCGTCACACTCCTTTCCTGTTGTTGCACACAAAGAGTTATGTAATGTTTGATTCTAATAAAGCAAACTGTGGAGCCTGTGAAGTTATGAGCAGCAGATAAAATACATGGTATCTAGAAATTGCTTTCTTTGAAGTGTTTTTCTATAAGTTTGAGATAAGCGTTAACATTATCCAGAAGGAAAAATCTGCCCTAGCTATTTCAAGCTTGAGGCTTGCTGTTTCTAACGCTAGCACGGCCCTTCAATTTTTGGGAGACTGTTAAATTATTAGTATAATGCTTCTATTTCCTCAGCATTTATTCTGATGGTGAGGTTGTGATGATCTAGATTTTTCAAGTTGAGGATGATGTAAAAGACAGATAGCTAAAAGCAATGTCAGGAGTACATAATCTTTATGGCTTTGAGTCTGCAGATGGCCAATGAAGCATGTTGCTGAGATCAGCTGTTAATGCAGAGCTGGCATCTCAACAACAGGAAATTGTTAGTGTGTGTGTTTGCATTACTTTGGAGAAGCAGTCTAAAAGCTTAGTAATTCATTGCCCTTAACTATGCTTTTAAAACTTGATACCTTTGTCTCTCTTACTAGTAAATAACCATAATCGTTATGTAAATATTCAGATGAGTCTAGCCTTGTGCCTTCATTATACACTTCCTCATTGAAACAGGATATTTTAAGTCATCTTCTCAAAGCTTATGTGACTATTGGGGTGTTCTGGGCAGTTTGGCCTGAATGGCTTGATGTACTGTCAGTGGCTGAAAGTACAAAGCTTTTGCAAAGTTAGGATTCTGTGTTCTGAAAAAAGCCAGAACAAGCAACAAACCCACCCAAAATTTTTGTTTCCCCTCCCCTCTTCTCTTACAGGTAGAACAAGTGAAATTACTAGATAGGTTCAGCGCGAGCAATAAGTCACTGACAGGAACTTTATACCTTACAGCAACTCATCTGTTATTCATAGATTCAAGCCAGAGAGAAACATGGGTAAGGATAATGAATGCTTGTGGCTCAAAAGCAGAGGTTCTTCAGATCTGTTTGTTCTTGCTGATGTAACGTTGGATTTGTTTACTGAAGTGTTCACCTAAGTTATAAGCTATTCCTCACTCTCCTTGTTCATGGTGTCACGAGTTAATGATTTGCACGCTGTGCTGTTGCAGTTGCAAGCAGGTAATGTTGAAAATGTTCTCATCAAGCTACTGTAATTTCTTCTATTGCTTTTACTTGTATTCCTCAGTGAATGTGTGGTGGCTTTCTGTAAACAGTTGAATTGCTTAAACTAGCTAGCAGTCTCCCACTGCTGCCTCTGAATTGCAGTGCATCAGGCTCAAAATTTCTGCATGAGTTTACCTTGTATTTAGATCCTGCCTAAGTCACTGCTTAATGTGTCTTATAACTGCTCTTGTAAATACTGTGCTGTTCTCGTTTTTATCCATGTGCTTATGCTGTGAATTCTTGTATGCCACAGATATTACATCATCACATTGCTGCAGTGGAAAAACTTCCCCTGACTACTTCTGGCTGCCCCCTTGTCATCCAGTGCAAAAACTTCAGAATAGTTCACTTCGTTGTTCCCAGAGAGAGAGATTGTCACGACATTTATAACTCTTTGCTTCAACTGTCAAGAACAGGTAATACTTCCAACTGTAAAAGACTTGGCAGCATATGCTTGGATAGCAGGTTGGTAGTGGGAGAACTCCATGGCTTTTACATAATACCCATTTTTAAAAATATGTCTTGTGAAATTGGCTGCCAACTGTGTCTGGGGCTGCTTCAAAAGGAGTGTGGCCAGCAGGTCAAGGGAGGTGATTCTTCGCCCCCATACTTTGCTCTTGTGGCATCCCAGCTGGAGTACTGTGTCCATTTCTGGAGTCCCCAACATAAGAAGGACGTGGAACTGTTGGAATGGGTACAGAGGTTCATCCCTGTAATCTTTGTAATTAGAGGGCTGAAGCACCTCTCCTATGAAGACAGTTTGAGAGAATTGGGGTTGTTCAGCGTGGAGAAGAGAAGGCTCCGGGGAGATCTTATAGTGGCCTTCTAGTATTTAAAAGGGCCTACAGGAAAGCTGAGGAATTATTTTTTAGAAGGGCATGTAGTGATAGGATGAGGGGAAATGGTTTTAAATTGGCAGAGGGTAGATTTAGATTGGATATTAGGAAAAAATTCCTCACTATGTGGGTTATGAGGCAGCGGAACAGGTTTCCCAGGGAACTGGTGGCTGCCCCCTCCCTGGTGGTGTTCAAAGTCAGGTTGGATGAGGCTTTGGGCAAACTGGTCTAGTGGAGGATGTCCCTGCCCACGGCAGGGGAGTTGGAACTTGATTCTCTTTAAGGTCCCTTACAATCCAAACCAGTCTGTGATTCTCTGTGTAGAAGAATTTGAATGATTTAACTGCATAAAACTTTAGAAGGTGTGTTGTCTGGCTCTTGGAGGTCACTGATGTTCACTATCAGAATGCAACATTCCTGAATAATCTTTTGCATTTCTATTTTTACCCCTGAAATTGTGACTATAAGCGTATAGCAGTCTCTCTTAATTGGTGTGTTCCATATACAAAATGCTACTAAACAAACACTAACTTGTTACTAATTTCATGCAGTTTCAAGAATAAAGCTGAAGTTTTGATGCTAAAACAGTACTGCAAACTCAGCTTTACAAGAGACTCTTGTCACTTGATGCAGTGTTTTGCACTTTCTGCTTTGTGTTTAGAACAATATAAAGTGTCATCTGTGATACATGAGTAGTGTGTTAAGAAAAGGTCAGTTCTTGTCTCTTGAAGTCTTCTAATAATTCTGCCTCTTGTTTAATCTCATCAGTCCTCATTTTGTGACCTCTGCTTTGCCCTTACGGCTTTAGAATTGTTCATACAGAAATAGGTCAAACACTCAAAGCTCTTGTAACATACCTTTATCTAATATCTATAATTGTTTTACTTATTCTGCAACTATCATACATTTTACTATTTCAAGAGTGCCAACTGTCTGTTTAGTCTTGCTTCTGAGAATTTTAAAGGCTGAAACGCTCTTGGCAATTTTGGTAACTTCAAGATTTGAGAAAAGTATCACAGTTGACCACTTGGACATTTTGAGGGACAGCTCATTGCATACTCTTATTCTTTACCCTTTTAGCAAAATATGAAGAACTGTATGCCTTCTCCTACAATCCAAAGCAAAATGAATCTGAGCAAGTCAAAGGTTGGCAGCTTATTGATCTAGCAGAAGAATATAAGAGAATGGGAGTGCCAAATGCGAACTGGCAGCTGTCTGATGCAAACCGTGATTATAAGGTAAGGGTTGTAATGGAAACATGTTTTGCTCTGCATCTTTCCACTTTTCTATAGGGCTGGAGTCAGAATAAACAGTCCAATACTGTGGAATCACTTGGCTCTTGGCATAAGTAAAACTTGCTGGTCAAGAGTTAAGTTCTTAATCTGCTGTGTACAATCCCATACTTTTCTAACTGAAGTTTTCTTCCGAGGCCTCATTGAGAGAATACATATGCCTGGATGCACTGCTCTCTGGGATTTTCTGGAGTATACCTACCTGTTTGGAGCCCAGCCTCAGCAATTCTAGTGCACTGGAACTTTACCAGCTCTTTTACTGCTTTTACACTTACAGCGCTTGCTGTGGAAGACCATAGCAGCTGATTCCTAGATTAGATTTCATCTTACTATTTAGTCTGCAAATATAAAAAATGAGGGAAATAATGTCAATATCTTATTTCAAATGCATTCTTAGCATTTTGACTGGAGAATCATTGAGATGAATGCTAGTATAGCAGGGCTTTCCAACAGTGTTTGGTTGTTGATACCAACTTATACTACTTTATGCATGGTTTGTCTCCTCTTCTGAGCTATTTATATATGTATGTAATAGTATTTATTTTTTGTTTCTTATTTCACCTAACATCTCTGAATTTGGATATAATAACTAGTAGTCTTTGTACATAATTATGTACCTATGTCTTTCAGATTTGTGAGACTTATCCAAGAGAACTTTATGTTCCCAGAACTGCAAGCAAGCCCATAATTGTTGGTAGCTCCAAGTTCAGAAGCAAGGGAAGATTCCCAGTGTTGTCATATTATCATAAAAATAAAGAGGTATAGTGTGTCTTCCTCTTAATTTTCACTTGCATTTCTCAGTACTTGGCAGTAGTTCAGGGCAGGTAAAGTACTGATTTGTGTGAGAGTGGTGTAACTCATAAAAACAGCTGACACTAGTGGTGTCTAACAGGATGCTGAATTAAGCTAAGCCAGTTTACTTAAGGATCTCTAAAAGCTCTAAGAGATTCAACTGATTAAAAGAAACAAACCTGAAGATAACCTTTATAAAGTGATCTATCTTCCTTGATATATCAAGAATAAAATCTGTTAGGTCAAAATGGGGTTTCAGAAAACCCAAACTACTAAAAGAATATAACTGGTTCTCTAAGGAGGAATTTGTGAGGTGGAAAGAACTAGAGGATAAAACATAAGATTTCAGGTGTGTTAGTAGCAGTACGAAGCAGCACCTGGGGGAGAAGGGCAATGACCCTGCTGAACTGAAGAACTTAAGAAGGATGAGAGTGAAGCTACTAGATGTATCTGAACATAATTACTGTTTGGAAGATGCAAGTAATAACTTCTGAAAATTACATCAGATGATAACACATTGTACTTGGAATAATAAAATCATACTTGCAGTAGTAAAACCAACTATAATGAATTTCATGTTTTCCTAAGGTGTTTTTTCAGCCCATATGTCTCTGGATTTTTTTTATACTTGAGAAAAGTCCATTATGTATGTAGCCCATGTAGATAAGCCTGAAAAAAATATTTTGATAAACATTAAATTGCAGGTACTGTAAGGTTTGCAAGTGATGTGCTTAAAGTTGGAATGAGAACTCTAGTGCTGTTGCCTGCTGAATGAAACCATTCCAAAGAGATGCTGAAAGAAATTATACAAAGCATGTCAACTACAGGTATTTACCTAATACTGACTTGTTCTTTGTTTCTGATGGTAGGCTGCAATTTGCAGATGCAGTCAACCTCTCTCAGGTTTCAGTGCCAGGTGCCTGGAAGACGAACACATGTTGCAAGCCATCAGTAAGGCAAATCCTTCAAATCGCTACATGTATGTCATGGACACCAGACCAAAGGTACGTACTTCAGATTCTGCAGACTAACCTCTCTATTCATGTACATTGGAGCACAGGGATAGTGTAATTTTGAATGACTTGGAGTTAAATATGACTATATTGGGCAAAAATGTTCTTTACAGCTAAAGTTAGGCCTTTTTATTTGTGCTTTTAATTACTTGCTTTCTTGAAGTTGAACCCCTCTCAGGACTCAGTTAAAATTCACTGACTGTGCTAGTGAACTTTTGGGGAGGTGCATTTTAAAATATACTCAAAACATAGCTAAGAAGTATTGGAGTGAGATCCAAGTGATTGTAAATATTTGAAATTAAGTTAATTAAATGGTGATCTATGTTGAGGTTTCTTTTAGAATGGGAGGGAGGGCTGTTCCGTGTCAATGTATGGTGAAAACTGCTATTGCTGCCTTAACCAGTAAGAAGTAGGGAAGATTCTGTTGGAGCCTTCTCAGGTCATACTTCATTGCTATCTTAATTAAATTGAGTTTTATGTTGAGGTTTTGACCTGTGTTGTTGGAATGTGTGTGGCAACTTTCACTCTTTAGACCATCTGCATTTCAAGTGAAATTAATACCAATTTAATCTCTGGACACAGGAGCTGGAACACTTGGAACTGGATGATCTTTAAGGTCCCTTCCAACCCATTCTATAAAAACAAGGATGTAAAGCAAAAATCCTACTCTGTAGGATCTGCACTTATTTTGAGCAGGGTTCAGCAGTAGGTCGGTCTGATAGACTGAAACTGAGCCAACTGTGGGTTTTTTTTTATAGCTGCAGCAATTCAGCAGCTCTTTACTGCCAGAATTGATGCTTTTAGGATGCCTGGAAAGCACATGTATATTAAAAACCCTGTAAATGTATACACTTAAGTCTGGGTCTTACTCTTTCCTTTTCAGGTTAATTGCTTTGTAGTGTCTTTGCTCAGAAATGTTTGGAACATAAATAAAGGTTTGTTGGTGGGAATATGGAGGAGATAATAGGAAATTAAATGGATTATTCAGATATGCTAGTTCTAAATGTAGACTGCCAGAGGTTCTTTATGCACTGTGCCTCTGACACTTGAATATTTTTAAAATGACTTGCCACAAATTCCTAACTTACTAGAACTGGGTTATGATACGTGCTCTTGTGTGTGGTTTTTTCCCCAGTGTATTCCACTGAAACTGCATTGCTTTCATTTGTTAATTTGAGATTAAGTCCTGATTTTCAGTATTCTTTTTCTTTTAAGCTTAATGCAATGGCAAACAGAGCTGCTGGGAAGGGCTATGAAAATGAAGACAACTACTCTAACATTAGGTTCCAGTTTGTTGGCATAGAAAATATTCATGTAATGAGATCCAGCTTACAAAAACTCCTGGAAGGTATGTTCTAACAGCACTGTAATATTGTATGTGAAAACAGAATAAATACTTTTTGTTGAAGTCTGTAATAGTAGCTTGCACAAACTGATTTGCTATTTCTGTATTTTTTGAGCTCTGTTTCGTACCATTTTGCTGTGCTCCGTGGTAACGATTCTGTGATCTTAAAGTTTTACCTTTCACACCCAATGAATGGAATTATATTGAAGAAAATTTACTGAGTGGCACAAGTCTTGGGCTAACTTGATTCGCATGTCAGTGGCGTGTGGAAGAGACTTCTGTACTTGAAGTACACATGGATGCACACAAGTGTAATAAATGCACAAAACAGTATGTCTGTACATATGCTTTCCATACGTAATGGAGTACTGATTTTTCAAGGAGCACTTAGTTATGTGTAACTTGCAGTAAGCATATGACTTATGCAACACTTGAGCTCTTTGGCCTGGTGAGCCACTTCTGTGCTTGTAGGTACATCTTGGAGTGTTTGTAGAGAGGTGGGCAGGAGTAAAAGCAAACCACTTCACCGTACCACCACCTGATGCCTGTTGATAAAAATAGAGGCAGCAGTCTATTAAACATTTCTGTTGATATTTTATTTGGGTAAATAGCTGGAAAAAAAACCACTTAGCAAAGTATCAATACTGAGAGTGGAGTGGCAGAAGTCAGGCTTCCACATGTGACAAACAATACACACCGAAGTGCTTGCCTTTTAGAATTATGCAGGTATTTCCAGGATAAGCCTTGTGCTTCTGTGAAGCCTTTTTGATGAGACATTCTGGCTACACTGGCCAAGAAGTCTTACAGGCTAGTGGTGTAATCTTACTTCACTCTAATTAAGCATGCATCTGCCACTAACCTTTTCTTGAGGCACTCTGCATGGACTACTAAGCTTTGATATGTATCTTTGCCATTATTGAAGGGAAAGATGAACAGCTTGAACCTGAACTTCTGGTCTTAATCTCAGTTTTTCTTTGTAATATCTTTAGTTCCAGAAAAGTAGCTAATAAATCTTGGTTTCTTTTTTTAGAGGCCTGGTCCCATGTAATAATGTATGATGCAGAACTGTGTGCATCGCACTGTTAAACTTCAGGCTTTATATTCTTTGCATTTGACCTTGGCATCCCACCAACAATACTTACCAAATAACTTTCATGAAGGATGGAATATGTCTTAGTTTTTCTTGTGTGGAGGAATGGTTTACTTAAGCTTGATTTTAAAAAAATAAAAATCACGTGTAATATGTGTAGTTACTCCTGATCAGGTTTTGTCAGTAAATGAAGACAGTTCTACCTCTGTTCAGTCTGTATAATTCACTAGAGTCTTGCTGAATGCTAGCCTAGAAGTAGGTATTGGTTTTTTCCTAATTAACTGTCACAAATTCTTTCACTCACTAGAATTGCTGCCAGGCAGGCTTTACAGTGAGAATTCATAAGTTTGCTAGGTCACTTGAGTTTTGAACACTGTAATCCTTGGCTCTTCAGACTTTATTGAAATAGAATGGACTTAAAGATGAGATTCTTGTAGTTTTCATACTGTAAAAAGTTCTACCTAGCATATCAGTAAGATGATTGGAAATACCTTGGATTGTTTCATCTAGTCAACTGCTGTTGCAAGCAGTTGTACTGCGCGTACATTGACCTCCGCTTCTAATATAGAAGTAGGGGAGACAAAGCATTTCTTGTTGGTGGTTGTTTGTAGCTGGCAGTTGCTTGTACTTGGTTCCTAGCCTGAAGAGCTTTCATCAACCTGCAGTGTGGACCTAATCTATTGAATCTTACTGATTATCAAGGGTTCCTTTTGGTAGGTATTTCTTTTTAGCAGGCCTGGAATCCAGCAAGATGAAGTAGCTGATCCTGGAGAGCGGGTCAGTCATCAACAGCGTGAAGTTTAACAAGGGCAAGTGCCAGATTCTGTACCTGGGAAGGGGCAGCCCTGGCTACACATGGAGACTGGGGGATCAGATGCTGGAGGCCAATCATGCTGAGAGGGATCTGGGGTCTGGGTCAACAGCAAGGTAAACACAAGCCAGCAGTGTGTCCAGGCAGCCAGGAGGGCCAACTGTATCTTGGGGTGCATCAAGCATAGCATTGCCAGCAGGTCCAGAGAGGTATTTGTCCCCTTCCACACTGTGCTGGTGCAGCCTCACCTCGAGGGCTGTGTGCAGGTTTGGGCACCACAGTACAAGAGGGACATAAAAATATTGGAGAGTGTCCAGAGGAGGGCAGTGAGCATGGGGAAGGCTCTGGAGGGGAAGTCTTACAAGGAGAGGCTGCACGCAGTCTTACAAGCAGCACGTTTTATTGAGGTAGCTTGTTCGTTAGAAACAACACCAGTCACAATAGAAATTTGGGAAGGTAGGGATACATTACCGCCCAAAATAGAATTAGCCCCTTCTAAGATCCTATCAAAAAGATTACCATAATCTGGAGATTATTACAGCCTGGAGAAGAGGAGGCTGAGGGGAGACCTCATCATGGTCTATGGCTTCCTGATGAGAGAGTGAAGGGTCAGGCACTGATCTCTTCTATTCAGTGACCAGTGATAGAACCTGTGGGAATGGTATGAAGCTGTGATGGGGATTTTTGGATTTGATATTAGGAAGAGGCTTTTTACTGAGAGGGTGGTCAGGCACTGGATCAGGCTCCCCAGGGAAGTGGTCACAGCACCAAGCTTGACCGAGTTCAGGAAGCATCTGGACGATGCCCTCAATCCCATGCTCTGACTTGGCTGGCCCTGTGTGGAGCCAGGAGTTGGACTCATAGATCCTTATGAGCCCCTTCCAACTCAGGACATGCAATGGTTTCCAGTATGCTTTCAAGTGCTGCACCTAGTGTGAGGGTGGTCTTACTGTTCCTGATTCCAACTTAGGGTACTGGGGGAGGGTTGGTCATGGAAGAGAAAGGAATTACTTTTTTTTTTTTCCAAAAACCATGAAATGCATATCTTTGGGGGTAGGAATGACCCCTGAAATTTAGGGAAGCGTGCAATAATACTTCAGACCCCTATAGAAACATGCTGTCAGTGGGGTGGTTGGGAAGAAAATGCTATAAAAAATGGTTCATATCTTAAAATGAGTAAAATGCCATTTGACTTCTGTGTACCAGCTTCTCCTGGATGTGCTGAACTGAATGTTCTCAAATCAGAAATGTGATACTGATGACCCTATTCTTTCAAGAGCCATTGTAACTGTGACTGTCCTCAGTTTTATTTATAACAAACAACTGTTGTTCATTCTTCAGCACATATCCTGCTCCTAAGCTCTGTGTCTATCTGCCTGATTTCATTCAGAATCTAACAATTCCAGTTGAAGCAGAGTATAAGACACAATCCTTACTAGTATCCTTATACAATGGGACTATGCCATGGACTGTGCTAGGGGAGGTTTAATCTATTCTTCATATCAGATTCATCTGTTATATATATCTTGTATGCATTAACACAAAACTCTTCTAAAATAGTTCTCTTCAGTCTGGACATGATAGTATTGCACGTAAGAAAAGACTGGAGAGAGTAAGCAAAAAGACTGTGTGTGTTAAGAATCAGCATTTCCACAGGAAATATTTGAGGAAAAAGCTCATCAGTAGTACCTGTGGTTTGCTGCATACATTTTAATGACAGAATTGTGCTAGCCAAGTTAAGGCTTTTTGTGGAGTATGTGTATAGGCAGTGGGGTTAACTGGTTTTCTTTAAATCACAGAATCTTAGGGGTTGGAAGGGACCTCAAGAGATCATCGGGTCCAACCCCCCTGCCAAAGCAGCTCCCTAGCTCATATTACATAGATAGGCGTCCAGACGAGACTTGAATATCTCCAGAGAAGGAGACTCCACCACCTCCCTGGGCAGCCTATTCCACTGCTCTGTCACCCTCACTGTGAAGAAGTTCTTCCGCATGTTGGTGCGGAACTTCCTGTGCTCCAGCTTACAGCCATTGCCCCTAGTCCTGTCTCCACTGACCACTGAGAAGGGGCTGGCCAATTCCCCCTGCAACCCATGTCTAAGATATTTGTAAACACTAATTATGTCCCCCCTAAGTCTTCTTTTTTCCAAGCTGAACAGACCCAGATCACTCAGCCTTTCCTCATAGGGGAGATGTTCCAGACCCCTAATCAACTTTGTCGCCCTTCTCTGGACTCTCTCCAGAAGGTCCCTGTCTTTTCTATACCAGGGAGCCCAGAACTGGA
This sequence comes from Laterallus jamaicensis coturniculus, assembly GCA_022605575.1. NCBI lineage: Eukaryota > Metazoa > Chordata > Aves > Gruiformes > Rallidae > Laterallus > Laterallus jamaicensis. Next base: position 12,250,943 of record JAKCOX010000012.1, read on the forward strand.
CACAGTATTCCAAGTGGGGCCTGACCAACGCAGAGTAGAGGGGGAGGATCACTTCCTTCGACCTGCTGGACACTCTTGTCAACCCACTGTGCCTCAGCCTGCAGATCCTAGTCACCTCTTGCACTGCTGCCTGGGGCACCGCTAGTATTGTGGATAAGGCCAATCAAGGAGTGGAGCACTGTGGCTTTGGGGCTTGAATGCTCAGTGCATATGATGGGATCCATAGAGTCGAAACTGTCTCAATAGTATTTTGTGACTTAGGTAAACATCAATCTTAATAGTACCATAAAATCATCTTTGGCCCTTAAGAGGGCCTTAGGGACCATAAAAGACTGGAAATAAATTTTTTTCAGCATGTAAGTGTGTAAACACTGTCAATGGTATTTTTTTATTTCATCACAAAGTAGTATAAAAATGTCCATCCTAATTCACAGAAATGGAAAGTAATTTTTTGGGCTCAGTATGTGTGTTCTTATCTCTGTCTTACAGAAATATATAGATCTAGCTAGAAGGGGGTAATACCAGGGGTGAAATATTTCTAATTTCCAAGATGAAAATTCTGATGAAAATCAAATTTTGACAGCAGGCTGAAAGCCTCTTTATTTTCTAGCTGAAAGCTTGTGCTTCAAACCACAAACCTCAGTCTATAGGGGTGAGCAGTCATGAATAGTGCTTCTAGACATTGCCTTGTCTGTCCAAACCTTTCCCTGCAGATGTCTGACTTTCCAGGCATTTGAATATTTATTTTCTTTCCTTTACCTGTTGTGCACTGCTGTGGTTGAACAGGTGTATGGAACCACTGGTCTGAAGAGTATGAGCTAGCTGAAAAGATCAGGTAGCTCTTGGCTGACTCTTTCCATGGAGCTAGACTTTTCAGAAGCAGCACTCTTGTCTAACAATGTGATCTCTTTCAAAGAGCAGGGGACACTAGCTCTTGCTGCTTTTACTCAATGTTTATGGACTAACCTTTAAAATTAAGTCTTGCATCCAGAGGTTTCTTGATGTTTTGTTATCTTGTGCTATGGCTTGCTAGGTTTGTAGCTAAAGGAGATGTATGGGCTTTAGAAAAGGTGCTGTGATACTTTGTTTGGAAGCCTGCCTTTGTTAGAGCATTCAGCAGCAACTTGTACTGCGACTTCCTGAGCAGTGGGGAGTATACTGAAACTTGGATGGCTGAAAGCTGAGACATGTAGTGCAGATATAGGAGCGCTCCATGAGGTAGGGGTTTAATACCTTCTATATTCTAAGGGAAGATGCCTCTGTTACATCAGGGGATTTGACTGAACATGGAACTGCCTCACTGAATGACTTAGTGAATATTGTTCTTCACTCTTCCCTACTGACTTGCATCCTCCCATGGTGCTAGAGATTATTTTGCAGCTGCTGTATGAATCTCTATGGATAGCTCTCAGCTACAGAGCCTTTTTATCTTCATCTAGGGCCTACTAGCTTGGATTGTTTTGGTTGAAAAAGGCCTTTAAGAGCTTCAACTCCAACTGTTAAACTTGTTAGGAAATAGGCTTCTGCTGTGGCAGGGACAGGTATTTGTGTAGATGGCAGCCTCAGGTCACACACCCTTAGAATTAAACATAGTTGAAGCTATATTAGCCAGTGAATGTTTCTTTACTTGTTGCCAGAGGTTTGTAATGTTTGGACAATAATGTAACCTGTGAGTTGCTACTCAGATCATAAGAACCAGCTTATCTGTCTCATCTGTGAATTTTGTCTGTGTGTGGGACACTTGGCATACCTCTGAGCATCTTGGGCTGTGCTGTAAGGCATCTTTCCTTTACCTGAGGGGTGCTCCGCCCTCTCAATTGGCATTATTGTTATAGAATCAAAGCATACTAAGGTAGAATGGTAGACATCAGTCAATTGCAGGGTTTCAAGTCTGGAGGTAGACAAAGTCTTGGTATTTTTCAGTTCGTCACCATGTTCTTGTACTGCATGGACTGAGTCTCCTAAGCAGATTGGAGAAGATAAAAACTCTGCCAGTCTGACTACTCTAAACTGTGCACTTTGTCTGAATGCAGCTACTTCCTAATGGAAGTTGTAACTTTTAATTATTTCTGGTGATCTGTGGGCATTTGCTTGGTAGGGCTCCATATTGGGGAATAACCAGTGTATTTGCTTTGAATGTTATTTTATCAAAAATGTACCAAAATCTTACTCTGGTCATTCATGGTTACTGTAGTTCTACAGAGTTGAATTTTAGATGGAGAATGCTTTTGGTAGTACCTTTCTCTTAACTGTTAACCTAAGTGAGTGGTGGTTTCCTGAAAGATTTCTCATCAACCTACTACATAGGGTATCTGAAACAATAGGCAATTGGTCTTTTGTCATTGCAGGGTACAGGTAGCTGCAGCTGTTTAAGGCTTTCTAACTCTTGGTTTGTTTGGGTTTTTTTTCAGTCAGTGGCACAAAGGGTTTGTCTGTCAATGACTTTTTGTCTGGTCTGGAGAATTCTGGTTGGCTGCGCCACATCAAAGCTGTGTTGGATGCTGCTGTCTTCCTAGTCAAGGTAACTTGAATGCTGCTTCTTTATATGATGGGAAGTTGACTTGCTACCTGGTAAAACTATTTTAGTGCTTATGTAGTGTGTAAAATTCTGTAGCTGACTTTTTTGGAGGTGATGTATTGGTGTATACTAAAGCATCTGATTGACTGTTGTAAGTAGTGAATGTTTCTTTGGAGATGTTGAGTAACCCAGCTAATGTTTGAGGACTTCTTTTGAATGCTATTTGGCCACCCTGTTGGGAGATGAAGGGTTTCTTATGCCCCCTGATATTTTTAAGTATTTATGAAAGGCGTAACCAGTTTGGAGGTGGATGGAGCCAGCTTAACTTTACTTATTATACACTGAAAAACAGAAGCCCCAGGGTACTAACTGCAGAGAAGCCAAATTAGTTATGCTGACTCGATATGGCAAGGAAATGGGACTCCCTGAAGAATCTGGAGGAACAATAGGCTTTGCCAATCATGAAGCCAAGGGCTTCACCTGAAGGGAGATGGGTGAAAGAAAGAAACCCTGGATGTTTGTTTTTCACTAGGTGAAATAACAAGGAGTGATTTTATTGTGGATGATTCTCCTAAAGATGACCCTCAAACATCTAGGCTAACAGGATTTGAATTCTTAACTGAAGCTACTAAGTGTTTCCTAGTCATAAACTCTTGTGTAGTATAATTGTGTATAAGTGTATTAATGATAACCACCTGCTTGGGGTTTTTTAACCTGTTTAGACTGTAATGTGTAATCAACTTTCTTAGTGTGAATTGCAAGGGGGTTTTATAAGTTTAGTTGAAAGGGTACAGAGTGAACTGAGAACCACTATAGAAGTTCTTGTTGTCTTGTATGAAGATGGTAGTGGAATTTCTTCATAAAGAATTCTCCATACTTCCCTAAAGAATTCTTAATTTTGTGATTGTATCAAATCCTTTACTTAGAAATACTCTTCTGTCTTTGGTAAATGAAATAATCTATTTTGTGAGTTTGGGATAAATGTAGCTTTTATACATGCTTACTAGACTTTTACTTCTGTCTAGAGTAGAATGCTCACTAAGAAACTGTCTTGCAGGCAATAGCAGTTGAGAGCGCGAGTGTATTAGTGCACTGCTCAGATGGCTGGGATAGGACTTCTCAAGTTTGTTCTCTTGGAGCTCTCTTGCTAGATTCCTATTACAGAACAATCAAAGGATTCATGGTAAGTAAGCTGTTGTGGGGAGTTGTTCCGTGGTAAATAAGGAATGTGAAGTGAGTGTGAAAAGAAGCAGTGGAAGCGTTTTGTATTTGCAACTACGAAAAAGTATCAATAAGATGTGCAGTATACAGGTCAGTCTTTTTTTAGAGTACTCTGCTACTGGGAAGAACCATTGATTTTAATATAAAAAACTGAAATATAAATAGTGGGTTGATTTAAGTGCCTTGCAGAAATGTTGCAACGATTGCCTTTTGCATCCACAAAAGTCCCTTTGCTATGACATAAGGATTCCAAAGCACTTATGTGGGAGAGTTGTGCTACATTATCAGCTCTGTGCTTTTATCACTTGTCCCAAAGTCAGCATTATTAAAATCTAAAAATTACAACTCCCCTAGTGACAGGAACTTGAAGATACTAAGGCAGTATAAATTTCTTAGTCTTTTTATAGGAAGAGGAATTTCCATATGATTATTCTAAACTTGAGTTGGAATCATGTTCTGTGGTGGTTATACAAGGCATTATGGGAACTCCTAAAGATAGTACATGAAACTGATTCCATATATTGGTTAGAACTGTCACAAATAGTACAACCACAAAGGTAAGGTTGAGGAGGAGTTAGAAGAGGAACTGTTTCTTGTAGATGAGAATGTTTCCCTAAAGATCACGCATGATTTCAGCTCTTTGGCTTTTAATCCTTGCTGTCTATTAGATTTCTGCAATGGGCAGGCAGTCCTGTGTTCCTTTTGGTTCTTGATACTGTGAGTACAGTGAAAGAGCAAGCTAGTGTTGGTATTAACGAGCTATAGAATGTTGCAAAGATTTTATTGTGTGACTTTATGTAATCTAGCAGGAATGCAATACTAGAATTTTTCCTATATTATGCTTTTTTTGCAAATTGGTTGATAAACTACTGGGAAGCTGTGCAATATCAGTGTGCTTAAAGCAAGCACAGCAACCTGACTGTCAACTTGCTAAACTTTTTTGATTAGTTTCAGAAATGTGCTTTGAGAACCTTGTAAAAGACTTCCAAGAAAATAAAGGACCTACAAAGTGACAAATAGTTGCTCCTACTGCAGTGTGACTAAAACTTTAAATTGTAGTGTGTTGGTTTACCTGTAGGCATTAATTCTATAGAAGTTTGAGTAACACTTTGTTACATTGGATTTTTTTGTGGGTTTTTTCCCCTCTAGGTCTTGATAGAGAAAGACTGGATCTCTTTTGGGCACAAATTCTCCGACAGGTAGTTATCTCTTCCAGTACAGTAAAATGCATGCAGTGATCTGAACTAAGTATTTTTAAAACCAAATGACAACTTGTGGATGTTAAACTACTGCAGTGTTGCTAGAAATCTTGCAGTGAGTGAGTAAGCTACTTTCAGTAGACAGTGCACTCCATGTATTGCTATTTAGTCAGATATCTATCAGACAATTGATTGATATTATAGACATAAATTTCTAGTGCTCCTGGTGCTTTGCTCTCAGATTTTGATGACTCTTGTTAGGCTGCGACATATGCATAGGTGATGCAAACCAATCTAGAGCTATATCCCACATATTTAGCCAATAAAACCTACTTCATTTTGCTATCTTTAAAAATTGTCATTAAACATAAGTGTAAGTTCATCGTACCTGCCTTTAGAAGCCCTGTATATTACAATTTCTGTCTTTCCCTTGATCAGCCTATCATAGGCTATGACAATACCCTTACTTCTATTTACTGCTTATTAATTTGCTTTTAGCTGATTTACTTCAAATGTTGACTATGGAAGTAATAGATACAAAGGAGCTTAACTGTCTTAGGTTGCTTTTCTGTACTGAACACAGATGCATGATTAGTTACAAGTCAGAAAAAGAGGTTAAATATAAACTTATTTTTATTCAAAAATCGCCCCAGTTCTCAAAGCTAGGTGCTTAATCTCCAAAGCCACTGTCAAGTTACTGTAGTGTCATTAAAAAACAAGTGCAACTAAGACTTTTTTAGGTACCTATCTTAAACTGATTTCAATCTATTTATGGAATCTTTTTCAGGTGTTGTCAGTTGGATGGTGATCCAAAAGAAATCTCGCCAGTGTTCACCCAATTTTTAGAAAGTGTGTGGAATCTGACTGAGCAGTTTCCACAAGCCTTTGAGTACAATGAGGCTTTCCTCCTTCAGATCCATGAACATGTCCATTCATGCCAGTTTGGTAACTTCCTTGGAAACTGCCAGAAAGAGCGAGAAGAACTCAAGTAAGCAGATATTGTAACATGTCTCTTCTTTTATTCTGACTAAGAATTCCTGTGAGTTGTCTTTGGTTTAGCCTCAGAATAAAAATATAGAGGCAGGATTAGTAGTACTGAAAATGATGCTGAGCTGCATCAGGGATCAAGGATGCTGCATCAGGATCCAGCTGGGACAGGGAGATGATTGTCCCTCTCTACTCTGCCCTAGTGAGGCCCCATCTGGAGTCCTGTGTCCAGATCTGGGGCCCCCAATACAAGAAAGATGTGGAACTGTTGGAGAGGGTTGAGAGGAGGGCCACGAAGATGATTAGGGGGTTGGAGCACCTACCCTATGAAGAGAGGTTGAGGAAGCTGGGCTTGTTCAGCCTGGAGAAGAGAAGGCTGCGGGGGGACCTCATTGCAGCCTTCCAGTACATGAAGGGAGCATACAAACAGGAGGGGTTTCAACTTTTTAAAAGGGCAGATAATGGCAGGACAAGGGGGAATGGATTAAAACTAAAGGAAGGAAGGTTTAGATTACATATTGGGGTGCAGTTTTTTACAGAAAGAGTGGTGAGGTGCTGGAGCAGGCTGCCCAGAGAAGTAGTGGATGCCCCGTCCCTGGAAGTGTTCAAGGCCAGGTTGGATGGGGCCCTGGGCAACCTTGTGTAGATCCAGGCCTGAGGTTGGTGTCCCTGCCTGAGGCAGGGAGGTTGGAGCTCTATGGTCCTTGGGGTCCCTTCCAATCCATGCCATTCTATGATCAACATTGATTCTCCTGGCTTTGCACACTGAAGGCAGACTTGCTAATTCTGGGAGAAAATCCCATGCTCATTTTTCATAGGGAGCAAGAGGCCTTAACTTTCCCAATTTATTTTTTTTTTTTAATTTTCTTAAAATTAGGTAAGTTTATGTGTGGAAGTGTCACTTCATTCCCTCCCCCAATCTGTTTTTAGGTAACATAAAAATACTTGCCTGTTAAAGGCTAATCACTGCTAGTTAAAGGTATTATAGAATGCCTCATAATGCTTTCATTTGGAAAACTGTAAAGTTTTCACCAGTTCATCTCTGTCCCAAACTGTATTACAAAAGCATTTATTGCAACTAGGCAAGACTTGCACAGCATCAACAGTAGTACTTCTAAACCTGACGGTCTGTGTAACAGCAGCGTATGACAGGAAGAAGCTGATTTTACTAACAGCTTATCATTCAAGACTTATAAACAATTCTGGTGCCTTTTTAAAAATAAAATAGGGTTGGTTTTTTTTATTATTATGCTGAGTTGAACAGCTTCTGTTGTAGTCAATGTCTTGACCTTGATCTCTTGCTTTCAGGTTGAAAGAGAAGACTTACTCCTTGTGGCCATTCCTTCTGGATGAAAGAAAGAAATACCAGAATCCTCTGTATAATCCAGACTTTTCTCCAGAATTAACTCTTTTGGAGCCTAATACAGTTTCATTCAATTTTAAGTAAGTTCAAATAATATACAGTATCTCTTCAATGTTGTCTCTGTCCTGTGTAGTTAAAACTCTGTGTTCCATGCAGGTTTTGGAGGAATATGTACCATCAGTTTGACCGAAGTATGCATCCCAGGCAATCTGTGTTCAGTCTTATAATGAACATGAGCGAACAAAATAAACAACTGGAGGAAGACATTAAAGAACTGGAAGCTGTAAGTATTGCAGACCAACTGTATGTACTTGTGGCTTGCTCTTCAAATTCACAGTACTTGTCTGTAGTAACGCTGCTAGTGCTCTCGTGAATGTCACTGCTGCGGTGGCCTACCACTTCATCAGTGTAATGTTGACTTTGACTTTCCCTGCTGAATGCCAGGTTACCTTCCAATGTTTTGTTCTTAAGCACTGTTTATTTTGCTTTACTGATGACCTGTATTATGCAAAAGTGCTCCTACTGTCAAAACATTACCTAGGATGGCTTAATGTACGTTTAAGTTTATGTGAAAACTACCTTAGATAGCAAGGTAACTGTCATAGCTACAGCTGTGTTCCTGAACCAAGGAGAATGAAAATGCTTTGCTTTTGTAATAGCTACTAAAATTGAAGCAGTAAGCATTGTCCTTCTTTTAACTAGTCTGTGGAGACAGGGCAAGGGGCAATGGCTGTAAGCTGGAGCACAGGAAGTTCTGCACCAACATGCGGAGGAACTTTTTCACAGTGAGGGTGACAGAGCCCTGGGACAGGCTGCCCAGGGAGGTGGTGGAGTCTCCTTCCCTTGAGAGACTCAAGACTTGTCTAGACGCCGACCTGTGCAATATGAGCCAGCGAGCCTGCTGTGGCAGGGGGGTTGGACTTGATCTCTTGAGGTCCCTTCCAACCCCTACAATTCTGTGATATGCAGGTGCATGCTGTGTGAAGTCACCAGAATGATGGGGCATATACTCTGTAATTCTTTTTTGAGGACAGGGCTAAATCCAGAGATTGGATTTCTATAAATGACTTCAGATGTTACAGTTAACAGCCAGGAAAGACTGAACAGTGTATCTTGCTTAAGTATGACTCAATCAAAGGCTTTTAATTGATACTTCATTATAGTCAGTTAAGGTGCTGAAACTTCAGAACAATACCTTCTAAGAGATTAAAGTAAAACTGGTAATTAGAATTTTTTTTATTTGGCTAGAAATAGTAATGCAACTCCTGTACATTATGTTGGGGAGGGAGCAGGGAAGTACAGCTCCTCTAAGAGAAAAAATTTTATTAAACTGATCCAACTGTAATGTAATGAATGCAGGTCACTTAAACTGTTCCAAATCTTAATTGTGTATTTAAAAAAAACTTTATACAGTTGAAGCAATAAGATGAAGACTCAAGATGATGTAAGCTGAATATTAAGCAGGATACAAAGTGAAGTGTCAGTTTTTCTGGAACCTTCTTCCAAGGTGTTAACGACCTGAGGGCACATTTTTCACTGGAGCAGAGATGCAGGTTGAAATCTTGATGCAGTTTTTGCTACTGCTGTTTCTATCTTCAAAAAGTTGGTGTTGAAACACAGAAGTTTTCTGGGCTCAGTCTTATCTCTCATAGAGCAAACATACATCAACAAAAGAATCAATTAACTAGTTCAAGATCCCTGTTACTGGGTGAGATTATTTTAATTAAAAAAAGACTCCTAATCCAAATCTTTCCTCTTCTCTTGCTCAGGGTTTGCAGGATAGATCTCTTCCAGTCCTGGTTTCCTGTTGACATCTATTAGTGTATTTTTGCATTTGAACAAACTATATTGGCATTCTTCGTATCTAAAGGAAAGGTCTTTTAGGAGGCTTTTAGGAAGGACATAAGGGCTTAGGTATGAAATTACTCTTTGTCTTTGAGACTCATGATCAACTGCAAGCTCCTTGTTGGGAATAGTTCTGAAGTCTGTCTTCCGCTACCTGCACTCTAGAAAGTGTTCCCGTCTTGTTAGCAACCAAACAAGGGGCAAGACTGAAAGAACCCCTCCTCCTCTGGGGCAGTGGCAGGCAACCTTACTGCCTTCTGCTCAGCTGGAAATCTTCAGCGTGCAGTGCTTGTAGCATCTGCTGTAAACAGGGGTGGGGAGGAAGTGGGAATGTCTTATCCAGCGGCCTGGCATTTAATAATACTGTTGCATCCCTAACCTAGGGTATGTAATAGGGGCTTCTGCGGCCACTGAGGTGGCCAGATGAAGAAGTGGATTCACTTCCTTTCAGAGTAAAGCAGTAATGCTCACAGTTAGCGACTATTCTCTGTATTTCAGAAAATAAAGCGGCGAAACGGGCACTCGGATGCCGTCCTCCTGAAGGAGCATCAGCAGCTGCCTGCTCATCCTGCGCCCGTGGCACTGAAGACCCCTCCGTGCTTCAAAGAGCAGCCGCTGATCCCTGTGAACGATGCTGTAAGAACTATAGAGGGCAGCAACACAGCAGACAATCGTTACACTGAATTGGTGGCGGAGTTCTCCAAAGCTGAGCCTGCCGTCGTCAGCTTGGAGTACGGAGTGGCCAGGATGACCTGCTAATTAAAACCCGGGACCGTGCTCCCCTTCTGGACTGATCGAATTAAGAGATGGATTATTTCGAGGATGAATCTGTGCTGCATGACCAAAACATGATTTGTATATTGGCGAGTTTTGTTAATGTAGTCTTAGAACAGCATGCTAGTTGTCAAGTGTTTGCTGTTCTTTTAAGGAAAAAAAGCATAGCTGTGTTTTAAAAGAGATTAGGGGCATTTGGTAAGTAGTGACTAAAATTAAGGAGTGGTATGTCTTTGGACTTAAGTCAGTTTGCACTGAATTGATTAAAACAGTAATATCACTTTATTTAGTGTAAGAAAACACAGGTGGGCTTTCACAGGCTGATTTTATTTGGGCAAGAAAACTTGAACATCCTGTTCTAGGAATTGAAGTTACATGTATATATGACACATGATATGACTATGTATAACCTTGTTTAACGTCACCCACTACTAACTTTCAGCGTATTAAGTGCCATGCAAAAGTACAATGTATTTCAAATTATAAATAGTTGGCCTTAAACCTGTCAGATGAATGATATTGTCCTTTTTTATTGGAGTCTACCTGACTCTGTTTACACTGTATTTGCTCAGATTTTTATTTCCTTAAAACAGGACTGAATATAAAGAATGAAGCACGCCTAAGTTGGCACAGCCTTTTGGCAAATAGCTATATGAATGTTAATTTGTCACTGAAGACTGTTCCTTCCAGTTCTTCTATTGTTTAAAATATAATAGATTGGCCTGACTTTCTTCTCTGGCAGCTCAGTAGACTGAGCATTGTTGAAGCTACAGGTTGTGTCTGACCTTACATGTTTGAATTTGTGGTAAGGTATGTAAGTGTAAAATGTAAAACATGTCATATAAGAAAACAAAACTTAGCCAGTAACTGAATTGTCAGGTTCATACAGATTGTTTACTATGTCCTGTGCAGTTCTTGAAATTCCAAGAATGGAAGCAGAAGTTTTGGAAGTGTAGTTTAGTGATGTTGTCCCCAAGTACAAAAGTCATTCAGGGGTCTGAAGCCAATGAGAAACAGAGTGCCTCCAAAATCTTTCATTAGAAGAAAGCTTAATTTTTAGTGAAATCCCTGTCTCGTCTTGTAAAAACTTGTCCAAACTGTGCACATTTTAAGTAACTTCAGTCTAATCTGGAGACTTTTATGTAGTTGGAGAGAGGGCAAAAACTTCTAACAGGATACAGTCAGGATCATGGGAGATAAGAAAAAAGGGGTAAGCTTGGTTATATATCAGTACCCTTCTAGTAAGGGAGAAGAGTTTCACCGAAGTTTGTCTCATGATGGATTTCCTGAGGATATAAGAGGAGGGAAGAAAAATACCAGTGCCCAGCTTTTAAATGGAGGTATAAATGATAACTTTGGGTATTGAGATATGTAAGTATGATGTTAGATTAATGCTGCTGACCTTCTATCCCTGAGTTTAGATCACTTTTGCCTACAAGAAAAAACATCTTTTATTCCTCATATTAATCCTTGAAGTCTGCTTTGTTAAAATCAGTGGTGTGCCCCACACAGCTTGACACAATTGGCAGCATTTCCCTCTGCACCATATTGGATCCAGGACTCTGCTAACAAGGCCAGCACAGGTCATGATCAAGTTGCACTTGTGAAGCTGTCGGAGAGCAATGAACTGAGACTCCTGTGTCTGAGTATCAATTAACCTGTTTCCCCATTTTTTTTCCTAATGCCTGTAAGTGTAAATAAAGGTTCGTAAGTATTTTTATTCCCACAGATATGAACACAGTGTCATCTTTAAACATCCAGTCATTTAAACACACTTTGCAATCTTCCACTACAGGTCTGGATAGTTTCACGCTTGCACAGTGGTGCCTTACGGGGTTGCAGTGAGAGAGGGGTTTGTGCCTTGTTGTTTGTCTGGCCTTCTGGATCAACTTGTTCTGTGGTTTTCCTTTGGAGAATCATCTTGTACATTAAGCTTGTGCTGTATCACAGCTGTGACACATTGATCACTGACAATATAAGAAAGTGTTACTGATTTGTACTTGTTTTAATATTTAGCTGCTCTGGTGTGCCATATACACCCTTCATATTTATTGTTTAGAGTTTATAGACTTAAAATATTATATTAAGCTTTTTGACAAATACTGTTGTATGTTGTTTTTTACTTTCAGCAGCCATCTGATTATTCCTACATACAAGGCTGTTTCCCCTTCAGTACTGTTAAAGTGAGTTTATTTCAGTCTTCAAGCCCTTTATATTGGCAGAGTTCACTTCTTAGCAAAAGAAATCAGGATGCTGTCTTACTTTACATCAAGGTAGGCATGTTTGGTTTAGGTCAGCTTTAAAATCCCGTATCTGCTCCAGTGCAGAACCTGTTTTCTTCATGAAAGAACACAATACTTCCTGATCTGAAGTAAGTATTTTACTCCAGATAATGTTAATAGAGTTTTTAATAAGGCTGCTTTATAGAGCAGCCTTCTTAAAGTCCAGATAGTTATGCCAACTCAGCCCCCAGGGTCACTAGTGAGAAAAGTTCCTGCAGGGAGGCAGCTGTCTCTTCTCATTTGCTGTTTAGGCTTAAGCCAAAACTACCTAAAGCACATGGGACGTGTGGTGAAGTAAATAGATGTTAGCAAAGTGAGCTCCAACAGAAAGCTTGGCAGGATGACCAGGACTCAGCACAGTGGGGCTGCTCTGTGTCCTTCAAGAAGGAGTTCTAAAAAAATAACAAAGCAAACTGACTAAAAACCTGTAGCAGAAGCCTGGGAGCAGGAAGAATTATTTGAGTGGATGAGCTGCTCTTCATGAACATGCTGCTTCAAGAGCAGTTTCAGTACTGAAAAGTGCCTGGTACAGCTCAAAATTTAAGCACAGAACTTTCAAGTTGTGGCATTAATGTGTGGTCTGTGCACTTGCAGTTGCTTGGGAATATCATGTCCCAGGTAGAAAGCTGCTGCAGTTTCTATGCCATTGGTTGCAAATCTTTGGCTTTTGATGTTCTGCTGTGCTGGATGTTTTTTCTAATCTAAACGCTATAAAAGAAATAATTCCTTTTCATTAACCAAACTGATAGTCTCACCTGAGTAGCTAAACCAGATTTCACTTTGTACTCCAAGCCATTTAAAATCATTTCACAAGAACTGAGTTTGGCTTATTTTGGGGGGCTTGCTATTGTTGTAATATAGTCTTCAATACAAGTTTAAATACCCAACTGCTCTGTTTTGTAGGATGGCTGCCAGATCAACAGACTAAAATTAATTAAGCAATGCTGAACTGAGCCTGTGCATTTTCCACACATGTCCAATTATTAGTGACCTAAATCTAGGGCAAAAGCCTGAAGTCTGGAGAGCCCATTTAGAGAACAGGAGCAGTAGTCCTTCCATAAAACCACACATCCCTGTGTGTAACAAATGCTCTAATGTAATGCTCTGTTAGAGGGAAAGCTAGTGCAAATCAAACTATGGCAGTTTGTGTCTCTTCCTCAGGGTAAGCACAGTGGAGAGAGCCTTGCTGGGAAAGGTGACATTGTTCCTCTGTAGCCACTGCTTTCCTAAGGCCTCTTGATAAAGGAACAGCTTAGCAAACCTCCAGGAACTTGCTGCTGCCATTCTGTTAAACTAAACACATCACTGGATGCACAGTCAGGCTGAAGCAGGGCTGGGGTAGCTTGGCTTAACTACTATCCTCTTAAGGAAGTGACATAACAAAGAAATTATGTTAATAGCACAGGGCATACGCTATCAACATCTGTTCTTGAGAGTCCTGATCTGCTCTTGAGCAAGTGTGGCTCAAGTGTGAGGGGCTTGTGTAAGCATGATGACTGCTTTCTATTTAGTTTAAAGATAATCTGATTTCAAATTAGATCATCCTTCCACAGTGGTAATTTACAGATCTTTAGGTCAGCACCTAAAGGTTGCTCTTAAAACTCTTACTGAGATGCTAATTGTTCCCAATGTGTAGCTGATCATAGCCTAAGTATATACTGGTGTTGACATCTATATTAACCTTTAGGATTAGATCTGTAGACTCAAGTCTGCTTTGACTTGCTTTCACCGTTTATGCCACACTCTCTTCCAAGTGTTGCTTATTGTAGTGCTTGATATGTCAGATGTAACTGGCTTGATGCTTTGGATGTTTCAAAAACCTGGAAGTAGTGCGACCCTCCATTACTTGGAAAGCCCAGATCAGCCTTAGTGAGCAATATGGGTGAGCTCATGTTTCATCTATCTAGCTTGACCTGCCTACATGTTAAATAGCATCAAGATCATCACAGCGTCATAATTCAGTGGTGTAACTTCTGTATGTGCAGTAGGCTCAAGGAAAAGGATGTAGTCGGGTCCTTGTCACAGTGTGTAGCAAGGAACAGGACCCTGCTGGGACATGACTCATAACGAGGAGAAGCAGTAGAGCAGTTTTGAAGTTCAGCAGCAGTGCAATGGCTTGAGGTGGAAGGTCAGAGGCATGCTGCTTCTCAGATCAGTTTCCAGGTCCCAGAGTACTCAATGACCAGGTCTGTTAAGCACTTGTAGCTGAGCAGTCTCCACTGGCATCGAGCAACAGAAGAGGAAGTTGGTTCTGTGATTCTTAAGCTATTAATATTTATAAAAAGTAATAAATGTCCTGGTGGTGACTCTGAAATGAGGGTGCAATATTTTGTTCTTGTTCATAGTTTAAGTTCATTGTGTACTGTTTATAATTAACTGGGATTGCAGTTTTTGACCCATTCTAGAAAGGTGTTCCCCCTCTTAATGACAAGGTTAGCATGCCCATGTCTCATGCTTTGTATCTCTGCTGAACACTCTTCTTGCAGGTCAGCAGTTGTGGTGAAGTCCTGTGCTGACCCACAAAGGCATTCCTCATTACCTAGTGTTACAGATTGGTTTCTTTGCTCTGTCTTACTGTTGCTCTTCAATCTTACAGTTTATCTCTATGGCTGTCTGTTGGCAAAGTCCCTTGGCAAACACCTTTCTGTCAAAGAAAACGGGTTTGTTTGTCTTTCTGTCTCAGGGATTTTTACCCCTGAACTAGTGAACTTGAAAATATTGCTTATTCTCCCTTTCAGGGCTTCTGAGTGCCTGTTGACTTCCAGAGTCAGTTTACTTACATGTTTTAACTTCAGACCTGTCAAATTAAAAAAAAAAAACAAAACACAAACCACATTGGATGTGGCAAAGGGAAAGAAAGCTGTTTTCATTGTATTGTATCTAGAAAGACTGGCTGTTTCCCTAGCATTTATTGCCCTGTGTAATGCTTGCTGTAAAAGTCACTTTTCTGTGTGCTGGGATCATGCTTGATATATATTCCCGAAGAAACTAGCAAATGGAATTTTGTAATAAGTATTTTATTTGTATGTGTTTTGAAAATCCATGAAGCTTCAAATAAAATTATCTTAATATTCCAACTCTAACTGGGCATTAAGTAATCCATTTATAATGGTGTATGAACATTAAACATACTGAATAAAACTTATTTTACAGGTGACTCACATCTGATATGGGCTCTAGAGTACAGAAATTACTTGGCCTATTTATTAGTTTCTTGAATGATTATATAATGTGAGAGACTGGCTCAGCTTTGCTATTGACTGGGCTGCTGGCTTGTTAACTTCAGCACAGTACACTGTTTGGAATTAAGTGTTGGAGAAGAGCTCTGGGTTTACTTAGCATTGCTGTTGCTCCATACTTGGTAATCCAGATTGGTCTTTCCAATATCTCAAATCTAGCTACGAAATCAGAATAATTTTCTGAAAATACCAGTTCCTCTGACTTTTCCATTAACAATGATATTCTTATGAGGGTGTTTAGCTTGGAGAAGAGAAGGCTGAGGAGAGACCTTATCCCTCTAAAACTCCCTGAAAGGAGGCTGGGGTGAGGGGTGGTCTCTTCTCCCAAGTAACAAGCAATAGAATGAGTGGAAATGGTCTCAAGTTGGGCCAGGGGAGGTTTAGATTAAATATTAAGAAAAAAATTCTTCACTGAAAGAGTGGCCAGGCAGTGGAACAGTCTGTCCAGGGAGGTGGTGGAGTCACTGCTCCTGGAGGTGCCCAAAAAATGTGTCAACTTGGCACTTCAGGACATGGCTTAGTTGATAGGTAGTATTGAACAGATGGTTGGATGTGATGATCTGAGATGTCTTCTCCAACCTTAAAGATTCTACAGCCATTTAGTAAAGATAGCTGTTGGTTTTTGTTGTGGTAATAAAGCTCTTCCTAACTAGTACTTGCTACACAATATTCAAGCTTCTTCCAGTAATGTTTTGCTCATGTTTGCTCTGCTCACATCCAGCTCCATCTTGATCAGCACTGAGAGTGCAGCTTCTGTTTATACCACAGATGGAAACTAATGCCCTGGAGTACTGGGCTACACAATGTGTAGTCAGTGTTGTGATTTTTACTACAGAATGTGAGCCTCTGTTAGAGGCTTTTATTCAGGTGGCTTCCTTTCAGGTAGGCAGGCTGTGTGCTGGAACTATGCTGTGGGAGGATCTGGCTAGCACCATCAGGGGAAAATGTCCCAACTCTTAAGTCATAGCAGTATATTTTAACCATGTGCCACAACATCAGTTGTCAGTTGTGCTCTGCATCCAGTGATGGTAGCGGCAACGTGTTCATCCACGTGTGCTTCTATGTGGGAGCTACGAGATGTAGTAGGAGTACAGAGTTTCATGTGTATGTAAGTGGAGGGAAAGACTAAATTTAACTTCAGCTCTTGCTGTGGCCCAGAGGATGGTCAATATATGTCATTGACTGAGGCTAGGGAGTGTTCATTGCTTTGCTTATGTCTAACTTCAGCCTGCCTCAGTCCAGGTGTTACTTGGGGTGTGCATGTGAATTAGCTGGGGCTACTGCACAGGGTAGTTACAGAGAAAGCGAGTGGGACATATGCAAAAGCAAAAGTGGAGATGGATATGGTGTTCTTGATCTTTGTGGTGATGGCCACACTGAGCTGTGGGAGGAAGGGCCAATATTGCGGTGACATGACAGCTTCAATGCTGGCTGAGCTATTTCCAGAATTTGAGGCAAGATTGAGCGATCCTAAAACCTTTGCTGTCTGCTTTGTGTTTGTTTTTTCACCCCCTGCAGCTGCCCTGGGTGAAGCACTAAACATGGTTGTGTTCTTGCAAGAATGTGGCTCGGCAGAGGACAGGGCTGTTCTTTGACTGTTCAGGAGCATGGATGTTGTTCAGACACACTCCTCAGCTGTGGTGCTAGCTGCTCTGTCTGAGTCCCTCCGTGGAAGCACGGGACTGCTGCAGCTTACTGCACTGAGACTCATGTGAAAGCGCTTTAGTGGGGGAAATGCTCAGTGATTGAGTCCTCCTTTGAGTTCTAATCCCACTCCAAGCTTCTAGTAAACTTGTTTTCAGTAGGATGCTGGTGGGAGAAATGACTCAATAAACCAGATGCTTACTCTTTTGCTTAGTTGCTGGACTTTGTATGTGTGGTCTAGGCTATCTGATGACACGCAAGTGTTCCAAGAGTTTACAATATATTTGAGAGATTAAAGTGTGACTACCATGGTGAAATAATAGCTTTGATTATTTTTTTTCTTGGATGTGATAAGGACAGTACATGAGCAGGAAAAATGTTCCAATTGCTATTATGTAATTTATTTGAATGGCTCTTAAATGCTGGTTGTGAGTACAAGAAATGTCAAAGGAGTGTAGGTGATCCTGCTCTGGCACAGGGCTTGGACTGGATGATCTTTCAAGGTCCCTTCTAACTGTGGTTCTGTGTGGTTAGTAGTGTCTCAAAGTGTAAGCACTCAGTGCCTGCTGCTTTATCAAAACAAAGCTTTGTAAATATTAATCTAGTGGCTTATTTTAACAATTTATGGTGAGTTCACTCTGAATGCATCTTTGGGGCAAGAAAGCACACGTGGAACACAACTGGATATAACCGTCACTACACATTTTGTGAAATACAGTGCAGGGGAGAGCACTGAGGTTTTGGTAGCTGTTAAAGGATGAACTGTGCTCTAATTCCTTTGCTGCTGCTTATATCCCATAGCAGACAGGTCCATCCACAGTGCCAAAGGACAGCCTGGGAGCAGAGAGATATCTGGTATCTGGCTGTTTGCTGATAGGAACCGAGAAAAGGAAAGGAGAGCTGCTTCTCAAGCAGACATCTCACAAGAGATGGCAGACCAAGAGCGGGTCACGAGGTTGTAAGAAAATGAATTTCTACTGAGACTGTTGCAGGAGAAAGGCTGGTCAGCTGGAGTTCAGCTGTGGGGAAAGGCTTAGGGTTAGCAAGAAGAACTACTTCAACTTTGTTGTATTTGAGGTATAGTAACGTATGGAGGAATTGAGCTATTTATATTACCCCTATAACTGTTTTATATAGCCCTAAAAATTCAAATTCCTGGGTCTCAACTTGGTTTGTTCTATTTCAGGGTGAAAATCTATATCTAAAATTCTGGTTTGCTATCCTAAAGTTGTGCCAAAAGCTTCCTGAAGGAGCACACCTTGGCAGAAGTGTGCTCTGCAGATTTGCATTGAGTCCTGTATGCTCTGTTGTGGTTAGCACGCTGGTGGCTATTCAGTTTCTAGTCACTTCTACAATTTTCTTGCTTTTTCTCCTTATCTGCCTATTTTCAGTCAGACTTCAAGGTAACAGGCTGAGAAGAGCCGCTTGTATGTAGCTGCAGAGTTCAGCCAAGGGACAGTGGTTTACTACTGAGCTGCTCGTCTTGGTAGCAGCTACCCAAGGCCAGCAAGGTAGGAGAGCATCGCTTGGGATTTCTAGTACACCGTGCTTGGCCTGAGCCACAGAAAAGTGCCATAATTTGGAAGCTGGTATTATGGCAAGTCTACAGAATGACCTGACCCCCTCCTGAAAGGGACCATTAGGTAAGTGCTGGAAGAGCAGCACTTCTGAGCAGCAGTTGAGGGTGTGAAGAGCATGGTGCTCTGTCATTGTGAGGATTAGGGAGACCTGCTCTGATTTACTGCAATTAAAAGGCATTCTGAAATTGTGCTGCTCGTACTCAGTCTGTCGCTTTGTAGTGTAGCCTGTAGTGTTGGTTAAACAGGCAGTGTGTGTATTGAGGCTGCACTCTGTCCCTGGGGAGGTTTTTAGAAATTCGTAATCACGGCCTAGAAAGAGCTAAGGCATCTTGGGCCTTACAAGGTCAAGGGAACTCGCTTTTCTAGCAGCATTTGGGCCATTAAACAGAAGTAAAGCTACACCGCTGAGTGACTCTCTACCAGCTCCAGAGAGACTTCTGGGCTCATTATTAAATCATGTTCTCCTTTTCCCTAACTTTGCATGTTAGTTCCAGTTTCCAAATTAAAGAGAAGCTCTTCTCCCAGCTCTCTGGTAGAGGTTGGGCTAAACAGAGTTTTCTGCATTGGATAAAAATTATTCTGTATTTGGCTCCGAATTATGGTATGTTTTATAGGAGGGAGGAAAAAAATTCTAATATATTTCTGTGTCTGAATATTTTTTTATTAAATGTTGTGATTTAAAACTAATGTAATGTCACTTGGTGTAAAACATTTTTTTAATCCTTAAAGTTTTAAGAAAGAATAAAACCCCAAGCCAATAAAGATATCTTTTGGCTTAATTCTGAAAATAATACTGTGTGTTTTGTATAATTTAAAATACTTTATAGTGGCGTCACACTCCCTGAAGTGGGTAAGTAATACTTCTTAGAAGACAATGTAATCATGAACACTGGGACCTTGCCATTTGCCACTTTGTTAGGTAGGGGATGGTTACCTTCATTCAAAGGCTGTTTCAAAATGATCCAAGTTTTTTTGAAGCTGTTCCTACCTTGATGCTCTGCAGCAGCAGTGACTCATTTTGGGATGAAGTTGCATATTCAAAATACCTTGCTTTTCCCAATTATTTACTTGGTTGTGAAATATTTTTATTCCTGCCGATCAAACAATGGAATCTAGGACAGTGACATGTGCTCTGCAATTCTGCCTGTTTTGGAGTGTGAGTCTTCAAGTGCACCGAAGTTTAAGAGAGGGAGCCATCAAGCCTTTAGAGTCTGGTTCGTATTAACAAACCAAACAAAGCCTCATTTCACTTTTAAACCCTCAGTGAGGGTGATGGGCTCAGCACAGAAGTGCAGTTAATGACGTACTCACACAGCTGCTTACTCTTCTTCAGGGACCATGGCCTTTTGGATGTAAAGCTGAGCAGAGCTGGGATGGGTGAGGGATAAGATGGCTTAGATAGAAAGCCTCTCTTGAAGCAAAGTGCACCTCGTTGTTAATACTTTGGAACTGGTCTTCATGGCAACTTGAAAATTGCAATATTAGCTACTGTTTAGCTGAGTTTGAGAGGCAGCTCTCAACACTGTGTTTAGTTCCTTCTTTTTATTGCCATTCAAATGACAGTGTAATTGGCGGCACGCACCCGCTGCTGTCCTTGTTTGAGCTTTTATGTGCTGTCTAGACTGAGTCAAAGCTACAGAAAGAGCCTGAGGCCACTTACGTAATGCAGTCATGCCTCTGCTACATTATCATTTTCAGCTGTAATGCTTAAAGTACCAATAAATCAAATTATTGTCAAATTATTGTTGTTCAACAGAAAGGAAAGAAGAAATAGCAAGTGCCCTCTTACCTTCTTTCTGGTACTTTTTGTGGACTTTAATACACAGTTGGTGTGCTTTATAAAACTTAATTTACTTGGATAAGTTGATTTCTGAAAAACAGATTTTCTGGAAAAGATTCTAATTAAAACTGAAAGCCACAAATATGGTCGGGAACACCATCTATATAACTTCTTAGGAGAGATGCTCACTAATCATTATTTCTTTTTATCAAGTCTTGTAGGACTACAGATAGGAGCGAAAACTTGATGAATAATGTTGAGGCTACTGAAGAGTTCATCAATCCTGAAATTCTTAATAATTTCCAGAATAATAGATTTGTACTGGTTAGAAGAGATGTTAGAACAGAAATGAATTTCATGTGAGAACTTGAGCCAGGCAAGCAATACCAGGTTAGCTGTGCAAAGTATTTTGAAGTTGCTTTGAGAAATCCTAGCACTAATTTAATGTACAGAGGCAACGTAGAAAGATGTGGCAAAGCTCTAAATCATAGAAAAGCATTGGAAAGGGATGAAATTACTCTGCCCACCTGAGCTGGTATCCACGTAAGTTACAAAAACTCTTGACTACTCTTTCCAGCAAACCTGATGGAGGAATCACAAGCTACTCGTACCCAGGTCCCAGCAGCACCTGGTGGGTCCCATCTCCAGCTTTGTGTCCACTTCTGTGCAGACATCCACCTCTGAGCTGGTGCCCCTTGGCTCCTTGCACAGACAAAGAGCTGCTTCTGGTGCACAGCTGCCCGTGGGTGAAGGTGCTCATCTGAAATAGGTCATAAAATCCAACGGTGAATATGCCTCTTTCTGTCACTTGGCTGTGCAGGGATCCTTGAGTGACCCACACGGTCACGTGTGAAATCAGGCACCAAGAGTCATGTCTCCACTGCTTTTACAGGTTCAAAGTCTAGAATCTGGAGCAGCTAAAAAACGTACCTGGGAAAGTAAAGGCTGATGAAGGAGCAAGGTGCCTTGATGTTCAACGTTGCAGCAGTTGTTGGAGTTCTTCATGGCAGTGACCTTCAGAGCAGCACTGGGGAGCATTGCAAGGTACCTGGGCTCCTTGTGCTGCTCACGGAGTGTTGGGGAACTCACGGGATACTACTAATAGACACCAGACCGATGCCTCACCATACTGGTAGCAGAGCTTGTGGGCTACAGTCCAGAGATAGGTTTGCCTAGCTGGCAAGGAAAACTAGAACAGGATTAAAAAAATTGGCGTGCTGAGTGAGGTGCCGCTTAAAGACTGACAGTAAGATATGCTGGTGCTTGGTGAAGGAGGCAAGGAGGTCAGGTGCAAAATCGTACCTCTTCTCTGCTGTCTTTGTTCTATTAATGTACTGGTTAAGAGTAACATGGGGAAGGGGAGGCCTGGGTTCATTTTCCTCATGGACCTGTGTGGTTTCAGGTAGTCACCTCTTTGGCAGATCTGTCCTGGCACTTCTGGCTGCATGCTGAGCTGAGCACGGTTGCAACATAGCAGAAAGCATGAGAGAGCAGCTCCAGCATCTTCAGACCCTTTTTGGACACCTCTGATGACTAAAGTATGCTATGGAGCACCATGGTAGTTTCAGTCTCCCCAGGGAAGCAAAGCTGGCCTCCAGATCATAAAATCAAAGAATGGCTTGGAAGGGACCTTAAAGACCATGCAGATCCACCTCCCCCTGCCATGAGCAGGGACACCCTCACTAGACTGGGCTGCTCAAGGCCTCATCCAACCTGTCCTTGCACATCCCCAGGGAGGGGGCTGCGACCACCTCCTCAGGCAACATGTTCCAGTGCTTCACCATCAAGATACATAAAGAAAAGGAAATGGGATAAAAGGGACCACAACCCTGAGGGCATTTGGGCTAAGATCACTCTAAAACCCTGGTCTTCAGAGCACCTGGTGAAGAGCTCTGAGACTCCTTGGTTTTCAGGGGATGCAGTGAGACCCGCTGAGATAAAGGGAAGGCTTTGAACCATAGCCCCTACCCATGGTAGGGAGATTTGAACCCAGTGAGCCAGAGGAGACTATTTGAAATACTGAAGCTGGCTCTGAGAACGGGAGTGATTCTGAAGTGGTCTGCGCCGTATGTCACCAGGAAAACCAGGCTAGAACTAAAAACCAGGTTTCTGCAGAGCTTTACAATTCTAAAAAAAGTACTTTGTGATTGCTTTGTGATCAATTAACATGTGATATTGCAGACTGGTTTGTGTTGGAAGGGACCTCAAAGACCATCTAGTTCCCGCCCACCCTGTCATGGGCAGGGACACCCTCCATTAGACCAGGCTGCCCAAAGCCCCATCCAACCTGGCCTTGAACACTGCCAGGAAGGGGGCAGCCACAGCTTCTCTGGGCAGCATATGCCAGGGCCTTACTGCCCTCACAGGGAAGAATTTCTTTCTTATATCTAATTTAAATCTTCCCTCTTTCAGCTTAAGGCCATCCCCCCTTGTCCTGTTACTACACTCTCTGACAACAGCCCCTCTCCAGCTTTCCTTTAGGTACTGCAATAACGTCTCCCCAGAGTCTTCTCCAGGATGAACAAGCCCAACTCTCTCAGCCTGTCTTCATAAGAGAGGTGCTCCAGCCCTCTGATCATTTTTGTGGGCCTCCTCAGGACCTGCTTCAACAGGTCCATGTCTGCTTATCCTGTGGACCCCAGAGATGGGCACAGTACTGCAGGTAGGGTTTCACTGGAGCAGAGCAGAGGGGCAGAAGAACCTCCCTTGACCTGCTGGTCACGCTAGTTTTTGGTACAGCCCAGGGTACAGTTGACTTTCTGGGCTGTAAGCACACATTGCTGGGTCATGTTGAGCTTTTTATCAACCACAGAATATTACTCCCTCATACACCTATGTTTCCCAAATGTCTCGGTGACACTAATGTTGGATCCTCAGTATTTCCAAAGCACGTTCCAGATGTGCCACAATACTGTAGTCATACCAAGGTCTGAGGGCAAGAACCGATGCCAACAGTTGAATGCATTGAACTGGGAAGTGGAGGAGTAGGTTCTGTAGTATTGACTTCACTGAGGTGTTCCTCACTAGTGACAAAGCCCTATCTGTTGTGCTGAGGTGAGGCTTTATTCCCTTGGCCATTTAGGAAACCTTCATTTCCCTTCAGAGTTTGAAACAGATATAAACTGTCATCTGTGGATAGCCAGCGATTGCTGGCGGTGTGCTGAGGATATAAATTTGCTACCTGTTAGTTTGGGTCTCTGGGAAGGAGATTCACTTCAAGGTAAGTGTGGAATAACAGAGCAATTGGCAATATTTTCTTTTTATGTGGCAAGTCTAACAAAATAGATGACATGAATTATGATGCTTGTTTTCCCTAAAGCATCTTAAGGTGCTCATAAATACTCCTATATGCCAGATTCTTTAGGCAAAGCAAGCAAAGAGAATCTTATTGTACCCCAGCTCTCTGGGAAAACTGCTAAATTACTAACAGATACTTGATTCAGAGAAATATATTTGGTTTCTCTGAGAGATATTGTAATAATTTTCAGGCTGTGATAAGCTGAGGAGTTTTTGTCTTTTTTTTTTTTTAATTATCTCTTAAGATCATATGAGATTAGGAAGATGCTTTCATAGTTAAATGTGGAACTTTGGGATATGCAAGCTGGATGGCAGTGTTTGCTGCAGGCTCTTTCTGACCTCAGATAAGTCTCTTCATCTCTGTGTTACTCCTGTTTGCCTGTGGAAAACTGAGATAATATCCTCTTTTCATCAAGTTCTCCCTTTGGTTTACTGAGATTGCAATCTATTCAGGTCAAAGATGTAGCCTTGTATGGACCAATTTTCCTGAGGGCCCTGAGGCTTGATCTGTAGATAACTCTATTTTCTAATATCTACAATTAATCCATGAAGAACTACTAAAATAACAATTAATAAACATTCCTCCCAAATGGCTTAAAATTTCTATCAAATTGCAGAATGGCAATTTGTCTAGATGATTAGAACAACAGCATATAGCTGGCAGATGAAGGTCCCCAGTGTTGGCGCCATCTGAATATTTTATGCTAAAGTGCTCTTTTTAATCTGAGATGGCTGGTGTTTGTTGTGTCTTCACATCGTGTCTTTAAAAGCTCATAAAGGAGAAAAACATCAGTTCCACAGAAGCTAGACCATGGCATCCCCCCCGTATTACCAGTTCTAGCAGATCTATCTGGTAAAAAAAGAATATTGAAGATAAATACCAGTGAAAATCAAGGTATTAAATCCTTCTCTTTCCTTGCTTGTTGAGGCAAAGCTGAAGACGAATAAGAACAATTTCATGAAAAAAGAAATAAAATCTGAAGTAGAGGGAAAGTCAATATTCAGTTTTAAGGCATTAGCTTTCCTTTGTAAATATAAGCAGCAAAACCTTGGAGAAACTGGGAAGTACAAAATTAAGGAGTTGTTACTGAAGGTGAGAATAATAATTAAAAATAAAGCTGTTCAGAAGCAAATATGATCAAGGAGTCAGTTATCTCTGCCTTTGGGGAAGCAGGTACCAGGTTCTTGAGTTCTGATTACACTGCTAATGGGAGCTGCCAGCCCCTCCTGGTGGGTTCAATGTCCTCAGGCCCAGCCGTCTGCCACAGCACCAAGCTCAGCTTGCCAGACACACCTGTTAGCATGACTTCAGTCACTTCTCCCCCATGGCACAGGACGAGTCCAGAGGAAGCCACGAAGATGATTAGAGGGCTGGAGCAACTCTCCTGGAAAGACAAGCTGAGAGAGTTGGGCTTGTTCAGCCTGGAGAAGAGAAGGCTCCAGGGACACCTTAGAGCAGCCTTCCAGTACCTAAAGGAGCTACAGGAGAGCTGGAGAAGGGCTGTTTGCAAGGACATGGAATGATAGGACAAGGGGTGATAGCTTTAAATTGAAACAGGGGAGAGTTAGATCTGCTGTTAGGAAAGAAATTCTTCCCTGTGAGGGTGGTGAGGCACTGGCATAGGCTGCCCAGAGAAGCTGTGGCTGCCCCCTCCCTGGCAGTGTTCAAGGCCAGGTTGGATGGGGCTTTGGGCAACCTGGGCTAGTGGAGGCTGTCCCTGCCCCATGGCAGGGGGTTGGAACTAGATGGTCTTTGAGGTCCCTTCCAACCCAAACCATGTGGTGATACAATGAAATAAGTCTGTATCAACAGGGGGAGGGTTTAGACAGAAACCTGAACAAGGATGCAGGCTGGGACTACAGAACTGACTGTTCCTCAGGAGCCCTTCCTCAAATCATGGAAAAATGGGGATTTAGAAAACAGCAGTGAAATAATGACTGACTGATAAAATAGTCTCTGTCCTCACTCCCTTTGGGTTGGTGTCTGTTTCCAAGGCATTACACATTTTAATAATTTCTAATCTTAAAATCTTTACTTTTTCACAAATGGAAATGAGCATGGTGGTCTTGCAGCTTCTGACCAAGCTCTGGTTTGTCTGGTTTTTGCAGCCAAAGCTCTGGTTCCTCTTAGGCATGCTTGCACAGGAGAGGTCCCAATAGTGAAATGCTGGTTGGGATGTTTTTCTGAACCTTTTAACCAGTGCTACTGCCTCCTTGCTTGTCTAAGGGCAAGTTGGTGTGGACATAGTCACAAGTGAGAAGTCCAAGGGAAAGAGTATGTCAAAGTTTCAAATTATACGCTTCACTGAAAGATATAATTCCTATTTATGAGAATTTTGCAAAAGTTCTCATTGCACTGCATAATTTGTGCATCTGATCTCCTGTAGTTCTGCAGGGAATGTTTTTGTTCTTTTCCCTTGTTTTTTAAATAAGGTTTTTCTGTTCACTCCTTTTCCTAGCATTTGTCAATTGTTTATAACTGGAGTTCTATCGTGTAACGTTCCCTGTTTCTTGCTGGATGAGACATGCCTAAACAGGGAGCACAAACAATTATCTCTGTGTGAAGATTTAATGGCGAAACATCCCAGTCCTCTGCATGTGCCTAATCCCTATGGATTTATAGCAGTGGTCCTACAGATGACCTCCTGCTGCTCTCTATGCTAGTTTAGTCATCTTAAATGCTGTTGGTTACCCACAGCTCTCACTGACTTGAAGAGGCTTTGTAGGTGTGCAGTGCTTTAGAAATTGAGCCCTCTTAGGGAAAGGAGGATTTGAGTCGCACTCTTCAACCAATGTGACAGCCCATCTTTTTGTACTCCATCTCCTGTTTTTTCAAGAGTCAGAAGTCTTACATCTTTGCTTTAATAGCCTCTAATTAATGCCTATTTTCTGTTTTACCAAGCATACCTGATATCTCTTCTTCATGTAGTACCTAAACATGATCTCTGCTTTTCATGTGAGCAACTGAGTTTCTCATTCATATCACATATAAACCCACGCAGGTTGGATCTCTAGTGTTTTCATCAGCAGCTTACATGATGCTGTGCCCTCCCCTAATATCCTTAATCTCTGCTTCTGGCAAATAAAATAGTGACCTACTTTATTTTTCTGCCTTCAGAAAAAAAACAGAGTGCATGTGGTGGAGCAGCAGCTGCTGTTTGCTGACAGTGAATAAAGAGCCCTAGTGCCTCTGGTTCAGAGATTTGCTAAGCCCATCCCTGCTTTTACATCCCCCTGTGTGTGTGTGTATGTGTGTGGGCGCTTGCTGCAGCCCCATCTCTGCTGATGATGCTTGGGTGCCCTCACCCGGGTCTGGACAAGAGGGAGGAGAAGGGATTGCCTGCAGATGAGGATGGGTTAGTTACAGGGGAAGGGGGCTTGGAGCTGTGGTCCCCTCTGTTAGCATCCCTGATGCAGCGCTGACTCCTGTCAGCAGAGCTGAAATCCATACCCACAGCTCTCGGAGGTGTGCTGTATATCAGGCTCCTCCTCTTTGACTTCCACAAGAGCTACTAGTTATGTGGAAAATGTGTGGGGACTATGGCATTGCATTCACTTCACAACACGAGGGGAAAGAGAGGGGTGTCTTTCCCGTGGTTCCCTTCCCCTCCCTTTCTGCAGGATGACCGTGTCAGTGCTGACTCATCAACCTGCTTGCTTCATGGGCATCTCCAGGATCTCCAGTGCTTCACAGGACTGCGCTACAGGGATGAGAGCTGGGCACCGAAATAGAAAATCAATAGCATGCAAGCAGCCTCCTCCCACACGTGCTTCTCAAAATCTCCCCCACAACCTTTTGCATCAACACCAACCAGATTCCACCTATAAATCTGCTGTACTTAATCCCCCTGAGCACTTCTCCAGCACTCGCCTCTCTTCCCCAACCTAAGCTCCCTTTCTGACAGATGCACACACACAAACAACTTTCCTCCCCATCCCCCACCCCCCTCTCAGTCCTCCATTGTTCCAAACCAACATATGACAGCTCTGGCAAGGCTGTATGTGTCCTCTTTGCACTCTGAACGGTTCAAAATGGGAGGATGGAACCTTGCCCCTGCCTGGCTTTCGCAGAGCTCCTTGCAAGAGGCAGCCAGACAGCCTGTGGTCTCAAACTTGGGGCTTTTCACAGCCACCTCCAGCTTCCCTGCAAAGCCATGGCATGTATCGGCACAATCGCTCAGTAGCAGCTGGATGTTTTACCCTTGGCTGGTTTCAATGCTGTCTTCGAGTTACTGTCTCAGAGCTGCTTGATGCAACATCAAAGCAGCAGCCCAGACAAAGCGCATTCAGGCTGGGAGCTGGGGTGGAAAGAGGAGAAATTTGCAGCAGAGCGATCATGCGGGGTGTTCCCAATCTCACTCCAGTGGGAGCGAAGGACACACAGGAGACCTGCTGGTGGACAAAATGTTGCAGGTGTGAGCCTGGCCAGAGAGAAAATCCAGCCCATCTCACGGTGCCATTAGCTGCTTTTTTATTGCAATTGCCAAACTTTTTGTAAGTCCTGACTGGAAGGGTTGTAAGGACTATTTGGAGTAGGGCACAAAGAGTTAACAGAGTATCTGCGATCAGTGGGTTGGCTCTTTCATGTTGTAAAAAGAGATGAGTAAGCTGAGAAGCCTAACAAGAACTAATCTCCATTTCAGATCTTGTTTAAGAGATTAATTATGGAATATTGTAGACCTAATTAAACACATAATCAAGGGCAAATAGGCACAGCTTTACACCAGAAATATAAAAGTTGTTGTGCTGGAACAGACTGTATTTCTGTACTTGGAAAGCAAGAAACAGCCGCAGCCTTTTACAGCTTTCACAGAGATGAAGCCAGTAACACCAAGAAAAATGTCTCAATACACCAACCTGCAAACTTGATAGTAAAGAAAAACTAACGACCTTCTACAGCCACAGTCATGGTGAGTTCTGTGTGTACCAGGAGGCCTCTCACTAACTATTGTTCCACTTGCACAACACCATCAATTTAAGGAATCTAAATCACCATAAAAACCTTAATTCACCTTATCCGATGGATAACTGGAGAAACAGAAACCTGAATACCGAAATGATGTGCTGGTATTGTCCCACAAAATTGGTGAGAGAAGTAGGATAGGTTGAGAGTCTTGGCATTCAGCTGTTCTGTCAAGTTTTAAGGATTTAAGGAAGTTACTTTGTAAACATACAGAAATCCACCCTGGGGGAAGTGAAATCACAAATTTAACTAATTGAGACAAATAATTCCAGGCTGCTCTTGTCAGCTGGCAGCTCTTGGGTTTGAGGTTGTGGTTTTCACTGAGCTCTTATGAGTTCCTTGTTGACTCTCCATGTCTTCATCACTTAAAAAAGCTGGCAATAACTTTTTTTCATTTTTAAAAGAAATTGTCTGTCACAGGCACAGTTTGGCCATCTGAATTCTGCAGTTACTCAACTCATAGGTGGCTATCGAAGCAATCATATCCTAAAGCAAGGGACATACACGTGTGGGGGTGTGCATTCCACATTAGATATTTCATTTCAATGTTTCTGATGCCCTTTTCAGCTCCAGAGAGAGAAATGGTGTGGCTCCCTTTGCAGTATGGGCATGGTGGTGATGACTGCCATCAGCATGTGTGCTGGAGAAGATGATGGCTTTGGTTACAGTTGTCCCTGCTCCTCTCCTGTGAGTTCTTCTCCCCTGCCCTCTGCTTGTTCATCCTGCTCTTTCTCCTGTTCGTTTTTTAGAACTGGTCCATTCTGGGCACTGCATTTTATCCTTTGCTCCTGGAGGAGGTCTTCAAAAAGCCTTGTCCTTTCCTGTTTTTTCTTTTCTGCCTTAAAGAAATAAAGGTGTGCACTACTTTTGAGGACAACGATATGAAGGATTAAAATAATTCTGAACAGAATGTCTTTTATCCAGATGTGTGGGAAGGCAAGTAGTGAACAAATCACCTGTGTTACACTCAACCTTTGAAGAGTAAAAAGGATAACTCTATTTTACAGGGGATATTTTTCCCTGCAGGAATTTTTGAAGGACACAGCCAAGGAATGGCCGCAAGTAAGGAAGTTATCAGAAAGAGAAATCAGATGAAAGGGTTTTACTTGGGACTTCTTGTGAAGCTCAGCTACTTCCCACACTGCCAGGTTTCTGTCCTGATGGCGTTGTCTTTTAACAGCAAGAGGAAACCAGGAGATCAGTAATTGGTGACTTGAACTGGGTCCCACCTGTAATGATGCCGTTGTGGTCAGGTATGGCAACAAAGACACCAGCAAGAAGTTGGCTCGTGGCAGGAAAACTCAGCTGCCCTTTGAATGCTAGAGAAAATTCAGTCTTCATTCATGCAAAGGTCGGTAATTTTTTCGAGGTTAATTCAATTGTAAAGCAACAATTCTGGCCAGATTGTTTGACCCTGAAGTTCAGAGATATTTCATTTCCCTGCTCTTCAGCCACGCATGGAAAGCAGTGTGGAGTGAGGGTCTCAGTCACTTTTCAAAGGACAAAGTATCCAAGGGGTTCTTTCCTCCCACTCCACCCACGGCAGCAAGGTGCCTCCTCTCTCTGAAAAGCAGCAGAGGGTGGGCAGTGTTTGCAGCCAGGAGGTGCCTGCGTGAGGTTCTGCAAGGGTTCACACCTTCCCACCAGGTCACTGCTGTGTTAGTGAGACTCCAGAGCAGCTGAGATTGGGGATGACTTTCTGTTGCAGCACCCATGGCTGTTCCTTGTCCTCAAAACATTCCTTTGGACTGCTGGCTGCTCTGTCAGCACAGCCTGTGCTCCAGACGTGTTTCCAGCTCTGCTCTGCAGTGCATTGCTTTCCAGTACAACTGATATGCTGACACCATCATGAAACTGCAGGCGCTGGGGCTTGGGCAGGGTCTGCACCTATGATCTGTCCTTCTGGGTATTGCCTGTGTGTGCATTGACCTCTGTGTCAGCTTGTGCTACAGCAGCCCGCAGTACTCCCAGCTAGCTGTAGGCTATGATAAACAAGACAAGGGGTTAATTCTGCATACTGTCTTTTCTGTATAGCATGGCCTTACCATTTTTCTGTTCTCATTCTTTGCTCCTTTAAAAGAAAATGAACAAATAAATAAATAAATAAATCTCAGTTTCTTAGCCTACTTTCTCTGCTTTCTCATCTCAGCTTGGTGCAGAGCCACCAGAGCACATGGAGGATCATGAGTGACACTGACTGAGCTCTGTCCCCCCAGGACCTTCTTCATTACCTCCAGTTTCTTTTCCAGTTTATCCTCAGTGGACTACAAAGCCAACACCACTCTGGTCCCACTTTCCATGTCTCAAATGATCAGGTACCTTCCTAATTAAGCAGAGTTTGTGCATTTTTTTTTATTTTGATAGCAAAGTCTTGCAGAATCAGCCACAAACGTTCCTTTGCAGTGATGCCAGTAAGATTGGCCTAAACCAGTGCCCTTAAGGTACGTGTAGGTACTTTGAGGTGACTAGTGACCATTTTGCTACTGGAACAGGGCTGATGGCTGATGTGATTATCTATCATGCTAAAATCTATGGCTTTGTTCAGCTCTCAAGGAGAATGTGGAAAAGAAATTGAAAATATATCATGTTAAGTATGAGAGTTGTCTCCAAGAGTTGCTTCTCCCCAGAGCAGAACTGACCAAGTCTTGTATTATTTGCTGCAACTAAAATTAGTGGCTAAGATTTGCAAAAGTGAAAATGTTGATGGCAAGGTCAGTCCTGCAGAGCCTTTGGGAGTGTGGGGCTGTATCCAGCACACACCAGCTCCCTGTGCTTGGCAAGATGTCAGGAGAGTTTATTGTTTCTGTCCCAGGGTTCAGTAAAGTTATTTGTATTCTTATGGTGCCATAGAGATGGGATGCCATCCAGAGGGACCTGGACAGGCTGGAGAAGTGGGCCCAGGTAAACATCATGAGGTTTAACAAAGCCAAGTGCAGGGTCCTGCACCTGGATGGGGACAATCCCCATTATCCATGCAGGTTAGGAGTTGATGTGCTGGAAAGCAGCCCATTTTTCATCTTTTTTACCAACAGAACGTAGCAGCTTGGGACAAAGACTCAAAGCTGCTAAGCATGAGGTGTATCACATATGGCCCAGGAGACTTCAAGAAGCATTATGTGTAACTTCAGCCCAACATGCCTTACTAGGAAAGATGCACATGGCATCTCCCTCCATGCTGTCCACAGCTCTCCTTTTCCCTTGGTTGCTTCCCCTGGAGGTGCTTATCTCCCCTCGGAGAAGGCTGGGATTAGAGGCATTTGCTTCTTCTGTGGTCCTTGTGAGGCCTGCTAGAAAGGAACATCCTCTTCTGGCTCTGTCTGGCACCTACAACGCTGTATTTCCCCAACTCTGTGCAAGAGGACTCTCCTCGGTGTTCCTCAGGGATCTCCAGCCATGGATGATGGCAGCAGCAAGGAACAAGGATTTTGGGAACCATCTCCTGAGTCAACACAGTGCATCCAGCTGCCCTCTCCAGCATCCCCACACCAAAAGTTGTAGCCTCGCTGCTCTGCTTGGTCTTTGGCTTAGGATTGGCAGGGCCTGGCTGAGCTCTGAGTTAAGTCAGCTGGCATTTTTATATTACAACTTTGACTTTTCATGCTCTCATTTAGCTGTTTATTAAGATGCTTAAATGTAAATGTTAAGCTATAGTTGCACATTGTCTACATCTGTACTTCTCACTTAAATATGTGTTGATATAAACTACTGGCAAGTGCAGTTTTCTTCATCTCTGATAGCACCGTCTTACACAACCAGGTCCCCGGGGCACTGCTTGAGCCGGGTGTTCCAGATGTGGTATAAAAATAACTACATTTTAAAGCCCTGCCTTTGTAATTTAGCTCGCTAGCGTGATTGTCCAGCTATGGCTTATAGCACAAAACCCTCAGTAAAGAGAAATGCTAGACAGAGATCTGGAGTGTCACACTCTAGTCTTCCTTCCTTCGGACAAGGAAGTGACAAGCATGTCACCGGTGTGAAATGAAGGCGGATGGAAGTGTTTGATTATTGCTTCTTGCTGCTTTGAGAGTATCCTGTGTCTTTCTTGTTCTCATTAATTCGTAAGTATAAAAAAACCCATGGCAAACACCTTATTACAAGATAATAATTTACCATCTGATGCTAGGAGTCTTAAAATTTTCAGAAAACTCCCAAGAATATTATACTTTCTGAACTGATAGTGGCTTAATGCATTTCCTTGCATTAAATTACTTTTCACTTCTGATGTCAAGAGGAACTTCTCTGGAAATGTTTTTCACTGGCTAGAATGCAACACTTTATTATTATTGAACATCCATACTGTTCAGGGTATACAAAAAATAAAAGCCTCTTACAAAATATATCAATATATCAATACTCTAAATGATTAATAGGAAAGCATCACTCAGTTAAATTGCTTCACCATATTTGCAGTGCAAGAGGCAAGTCAGATGCCTTTCCCTTCTATTTGTGCAGTGGAGTTTTTCAGTCAGGTTGGTTTTCTTTAGGATACACAAAACTATGTATTTTCACTGGAGAAAACCAGGAGCGAATGTGAATCTTGCACTCGGGGCAGAGATCTGTGAGGCTGAACATCCCCAGTCCCTGTGGGACTCCATTCCTGGAGGAACTGGGCTCTCCAAGGACACTGAATTGAGCCCTTTCCAAGAGCTGCATTTGGGTCAGCATTTTCAGGTTTTCACATGAACCTAACAATTAGCCTGCATGAGATAACATCCTACCTCTGCAGTTAAAATCCTTCAAGAAAACTGAAGCGACCCAGATTTACACCAATTCAGAGCAGCTTTAATTAAAACTCAATTAACCTGATTCAGATTTCAACATCCAGGAGGTAAATACAGGATCCAGAGTTAATTACCATAGCACAGCCTAATGTCCTCTTCCTTGCACACGGGTGGTGGGCTCGTGTTGGGGGCTGACGGGGAGGGCTGTGGGATGTAGAATTCTGCTGGACCACATGAGCTCTCGGCTCCCTTCTCCCCTCACCTGCCACCCCCAAGGCCTCCCCGCACTCTCCCCGCACCTTCCTGAGGCCCGGCAGCCCCAGGCAAGCAGCTGCAGAGCGTAGGGAAGGCAGGCGGGGAGCCCAGTGCCACCTCAGCAGGGCCACTGGAGACGAAGCCGCTTGTATGGTCACAGGGGTAGTGGAGGCTGGTGGTGCCCGGCACTGCCTGCAGCCATATGGCTGCTCCAGCGGCTCCCTGGCACAGCCCCCAGCAAATCCTCTTAGTTCAGCTTCACCCTCTTTCTTGCCTCTTTGATGTCAGTTTTGTCTTGGTCCCTGCTCCAGCCTCAATTCCCACAGCAAGCTTTTGCGGTCAGACGGTGGTTGTGCCCCCTGAGTGCTCACAGCCTGACCACGACTCAAGGACAGGACACTGAAGTTACATCTGCTCCCGGCACAGGGTCCTGCCTGGCAGTGAGACAACAGGCATAAAATGCCCTGTGTTTGTGCCGTTACATCCTTTCTGATCCCAAACCCAAGTGGCTGCCTCCAAACTACCTTGCCCACTGCTCTGATGTCTGCCAGAGCTACCTAACTGAGATGGACTAGCACATTTTGTAATAATGAGGGGCACTGCCCCGTGGCAAGGACCAGGAATGAAAAACTTAAACCTGCTGCTAACATGGATTCTCCTCTTAAAAATCTCCATAAGGTATCTGTTTGTCTCTATGTGTCACAGGCAGACAATAAGCTCAAACCTACTTTCCTACGGCTGTTTGGAGTATTTTTGTTAAAATACAGCTCAAGAAAATGAAAAGTGGCGGATAAAATATTCTTACATAGAGTGGAAATGGGTGCAGAGCCCTGTGTACCAGCAAGGGTGCGTTCACACTGACAACAGGCTGTTGCAATTTATTCTGTTCTTCAAAATCTAGGTAAGAGAACACAAGTCCCTGCTGATGCCGTTTCAGTTCGGAAGCAGCACAATAAAAAAAACATCTGCTGAAGTTAATGACTGCATTTGCATAGATTGCATGTGACAATCCAGCACGCAACAGGGTGTCCTGCCGTGTAGACAACAAGCCACGAGGGTGATGCACTCCTCTGGCATTTATTGCCCGAAGTCAGCTACACTTCCACAATCACCGTGTCAGCTCGTTTCCGGGAGGGCTAACAGCGCCCGAGAAGATTACTGAGTCCCTCTTGTTTATCAAGTTGAAAGGTGTAGGGCTCTCTCCTGCCGAGTGTGAGGGAGAGGTGGAGGAGGAAAAGCAGCTTTTGTGGTGGCACCTGGCAAAACCCCTCGGCTCTGGAGCAGGGTTGGGGGGAGGGAGTCAGATCCTGCTGGGCTGAGGCTGAGTGAAGCTGAGCCCCAACACCTGGCAGCATGGATGAGGGACTTGGCTGCGGGGGGTACAGTTTGGCTGTGTGCAGCCCTGCTATCTGCCGGGCTGAGGGAGGGCTGGTGCCTGTCATGGGGCACCATGGCTGGATGCCATGTTGAGTTGGAGGGGAAAAAATGGTTCCTTTGTGTTTTCAGCACAGTGGTTGAGTTTTATGGTATCGCTTTGTTATTCTTGCTGTGTTGGCTATGGACAAATAGAAGATGACGATTTATATCCTAAGGCAAACTGGCTCTGATATGGTGCTGCTCCTTTTTGTTTTGCTTAATTGGGCTAACAGAAAACGACAACAGCTGCAATGGTGGGAATGAAAAATACCTTTGCTTGTCCTAGTTTTGACAGCAATCAGCCTGACAAGGGATTTTCAATTGATCTGAGATAAGTGTCAGTGCAGGATGCACATTGATCCCCTTTACTATTTCATAGACACAATTGCACTTAAATAAACTAATACAGAGTTACTTAGAGAGAAAGAAAATGCTTAGGCATGATTAGACTTCACACTTAGACTGGAGTGTGAAAAGGAGAAGAATCTCTCTGAAAAAGATGCTTTTGGACTTGTGTGTGTTTAGATATGTATGTATGTGTGCGCATGTGTCATGAAATGAGCAAGTAAAAAGAGACACTGGCCATAGCCATGTGTTTTTGAGAAAAAAATCAGGTCATTTTCCCCAGCTTATGTCTTCCAAGACTGCAGGTCTGACAGTCACAGGATGCTTCCTTCTGGCCTGGTAATCCACGAGTTCAGGCAAAGCTCTATTACCACCTGTCAGCCTATTTTTGCAAAGCTCCATGGAAAAACTCCACAAAAAGCACTGGACAATCTCAACTGTCCCATTTGATACATATGACATCTTTCGGGTTGACACATGGTTTTCCCAGTGGGTTTTGCTGAAAGCAGGGGACAACATACCCTGGCCAGGAGTCAAGAGCAATGGGCTTTCCCCAACCAGCCAGTGGCACCTGTGCTGCTGATCTCCAGTTTGCTCACCCCTGGCCCTGATCCAGCACCATGGACCTTGGTGGGAGTTTTACAGTTGTCCTTGGTAGATATCAAGTTCAGTTACCATGTGTGGAAACACTGGGTCCCAAGGGGCTGGGGGATGCTTGCGCTGCAACCTGGGTACCCTACCAGTCAACTCAAAGGGCCTAATCCTGCACTTCTTACATGGTCCTGTGCAAACCATGCTTCTCTGGAAACCTGTTTTGTCCAAGCAAGAAGAGCAGGAGTGGAAGCTCCAGTGATTATTCCCCTTGGTACAAATCTATTCTTAAACTGAACTGTACTCTTTAGATATTTTAGTAAAACTGTCACAAATCAACACCCACTGCTTCGTTTTTCTTAGTGATGAGGAAAAAAAAAAAGGGAAAAAGAGAAAACTGAAAAGCTGCTGTCCTTTAGCTGACATTCAGTTGGAATTGATCGAGAGATCTGCAGTTGGAGCAACAGCTCTTGTCAAAAATAGCCCTTTGGAAAAAACCCAGCCAACCTCTGGTGTCATTTGCATCACATGTACCACACAATGCTCTTCCATGAGAGCAGGGCATCAGAGACCAGTATTAAAAAGAGATCAGTGAAAGTACCGTGTGGGAAATGAATCGTGGGCTCCTCTACAAGCTACCAGCGCCCCCGTGACTGCCTCCAGCTAACGAGTTCATCGATGTGTATCAAGGCATCATTTTTAGAAAGAACAAGCAGGGTCAGGTTCCTTTAGAAACTCTCACAGCTCTGAGGGACTGCTGCAACCAAAATCTGGGCTGCACCAAGCCTTTCCCATGGTGTAATGTTGACCAGAGCCCCAGCCCTGCAAACTCCCGACCATCTAAGTAGCTCCCCTGGTGCAAGAAATAGGCATCACTGTGCACACACCCCTTGAGCAACGCACGTGCTTGCACTAAGGATGATGGGAATCGATTTATTTCTGTGTAATGATGTGTTCCCCAAGTGGAAAAACTGAAAGCTGAAAACTGTTGGCTGATATTTTTGGGGGAAGGGAGGAAATAACTTTAAATCCACAAATGCTGGAGAGCGGCTGATTTGAACAAACTTTGGTGTTTTGCTTTGAACATTTAACTTGGTCTCAAGGCTCTTAGGGTAAGCTTCGCCTCATCCACCCATAAGCTGACAGGCCAAATAAACTCCTCCCTAAAAATACCTGTTTCATACCATATTAGAAAAGGGGCTTTAAACTAACTAGCCAAGATGCAGCTGTTTACCCTGCAGCTGGTTGAAGCACGGGGAGATGAAACCTATCCTTTGGTTTGAAACAAATGGAAACCAGAGGTTCCTACAGGTTTGCAAGGCATGGCCTAGTTTTGTATAGCATCTTACGTTCAACACTTTTGGGAAGCTGCTGAGACATACCCTGTTTCAAATACAAAATATATAGTGTCTGTCTGCTTAAGGGCAGCTTACACAGTAACAGTTGCAGTTTTGGAGCGCCTGAAAACAAATCCTGCTACTGAATTCTGTCATTAGTTTGGGGAACTTGTCATAATAAAAGGCACAATTATTTCTCTCCTCTCCCACAATGTTCCAAGGGCTAGATTTAGCCCCAAAGCTCTTCAGTAATTCTCTCACAGCCTGTCCTTGGGTTTCTTGTCCCTCTTTTGAATTTGGTCTCTGGGTCCTTTCACCTGAGCCCAAACACTTCCACATGCTGTCATGGTGGCGGCACCCAACTGCTTGACTGATGTTCTGCCTGGGGGCTGGTTGCTTCAGACACAGTGAAATGAGGGGAAAGAAGGAAAGTGAGACAGAGTACTTCTGAAATAAAATTAATAATGTATTTTTATTTATCAGTAATTGTAATTAAAGGACTTCTTATTTTTCTTAATCTGCAGATGAATCTAGCAATAGACTAGCCGGTAAATTGGAAAAGTACTTGAAAAGAGAAGAGAAGAGAGAAAGAAAAGTACAAGTAATTTGATCACATCTATCTAGGTAACCTATTTAGGGAGGCTGAATCCTTAATTAAGATTGATTTTGACTTTTACATCCAATAACACTAATTAGAAATACTTCTACTGAAGTCAACAGCAAGGTCTGAGATTGTACAAGGGTGAGGAAAAACCTCAGGCTTTGCTGATAGGATGAAAGTTTTTTTAATGCTTACCTCTCACTAAAAATGTCTTTGTTCTCCAAAAATCATTCTCAACTGTTTGAAAAACACATTCTGACCCAGTATTCTCCACTGTGCCCCTAATCTGCTTATGCTCTTGTTTGGACTTTTAATTAAAGGTAGTGGGGAAGACCTATCCCTCCTGCGGTACTATTGTCTGTCAGGCCTGCTGGGTCTGCACAGCCAGGATTTTATTTTGATTTGGTTTTAAAGCAGAAAAACTTAACTAGCACAATCAGATTTTTTTTAAAGTGTTTTTATTATGCCTGAAATATTGCAAACATCAAAAGAAGAAAGTGAATGGCTGCATATCCATGTACAAACCCCATATTTAGGGGATTTTTTTAACATTTCTCTTTTTCAGTTCAATGTATGAAAGTAAATAAACTCTCCACATTTCTAGGAATTACGGCACAAGTACATCTGGGATTGGGATGAGTTAATTCTTATAGGTTCTGGCTATATTGTTGCAGCAGGATTAATCTAGATGCTTTGGCTTTGTTTTTATTTTGAATGCAGAGGGCGAGGCACTAACAAAATATTAATTAGAAGGAAATCTGTCCCTTGGGGGGCTACGTGCACCGCCCACATTTTTAATTCCTGCTTAGTTTAAGACAAATGACAGATACTTACCCCCTTTCAGTTTCTCTGTTGCTTCCTTATTTCTCTGTAATCCTTTTGTTTTGCACCGGATAACACAGAGATCATCTGCAGACAATCGATTTTGTCAGTCTGTTGGCTGAACTGGAAAACATTCAATAATTTTCTTTGGGGTCAACCTTATGTTTTGCTTCATTTGGGGGGGTGTGTGTGTGGGGTTACTGTTATTTTCCTATTTTGCTCTTTAAAACAGCAAAGTAAGTTGTTTATATGGAAAAGTTGTCTGAACAACAAAAGCCCCCACAAAACTTTCAAATGAAGCACTGTGACTGTACCTTTTCTCAGCTCAGATTGCTTACTTGATTTCAGAAACCCCACAGTTAGTTTAATCAACCTGAGCATCCTTTTCTTGATGAACATTTATTTTTTTCCTCTATCAAACTGCACCCAGATGGGATGCTGGGGCTGAGTGAGAGTAATAAAAGAAAACCTCAGACTGGCAACAGGATTCTTTTCACATGCAAAGGTGGCATTGGCCTTTGCTGCAAGGATTTTATGGGTGAGAACCAGAAGTGTTCCTCCTCGTGAAGTCCTCACTGGCAGGTCTCTGATCTAACAGTCTTCTAGGCTCATGAAAGGGGACTTCTTCACCATTGGCTGGATTGGACTGGTGTTTAAATATGTGAAAAGTCAGTGACTGGTTGTTTGTTCTGTTTTTTTTCCCCTCCACATTTATGCTGCAGAAGGATGCAATCATTTACCTGTTCAAGAACCTGCACCTCCACTCTTGTTTGGAGTGATTTCTTGGAGATTTAGAGGATGTTCTGTTTACTTAAATTGCACAGTTCTGCAGCAGGCCCTTCCAAGTTCTGTAAGTTTATGTGGTTCAGACAATACTTTCTGAAAATAGAGTCCAGGTCTCTATTTTGAGAAACAGGCCTTGTTCTGCTCATTGTACACTTCTCAACACTGCAGCTCTCCAACCAAAACCACCCAGAATTAATGACAGTTTATTGTCTCCCAGGAGACTGGAGACACACTTTACTGGGACACGTGCATCTCCCAGTCACGACGACCTTTGCTATCTGCCCATCACACTGACACCAGGTTTCACCTGCAAGCTTTCCTTGTGTTCATCGGGCAGCTTCTGGTGAGCATGAAGCCTGCATGGAGATGACAGTCTGATGGAGTGTGAGAAACTCACTTTAATCCCTCATCTTATACTTGCCACTTTTTATTCTTCCTTCCATATAGTGCACTTTTATTAGATTCCTTTGAGAAGCTTTTCCCTGAGACATCCCCAAGTTGGAGCTGCCCAAGGGTGAGGGTCAGCCCAGGCTCTGGACCTGGTGAACTGCACATTTATGCTCTTCACGCCTGGGGAGAATTTGGTTTGCAGAAAAGGATGTCGAGAATGGTCTGACCTGGGAAAACAGAGGGAGGAGTAACAAAGCAAATGGCTCCAAGGAGGTCAGAGCTGCCACAGCATAGGCTGGAGAAGGAGGAAGGAAATAGGAAGCATTAGAGGACATGGTCTCTTTGTTGAGAGGCAAATGAAAATAAGTGGCAAATGTCTGAAATCCAGGTGTTCTTCCCCCTCACCTGTATGCACAGATGCTCCCTATTAGTATGTGTAGCAGCAAGAAGGCTCACACAGGAAACAGGAAGAATTCTTTAACCCCCAATTTCTTTTTCTGATTTTCTTTTGCTGTTTTTAGCTGTTCTCTTTTTCAAGTCCCAGTGGTTCCCTAAGCAGATCTTAAGGTATCAACAGAGATCTGACATTACTTATGTCTTCCTTAACGAGCCCATTGATTTTGCAATCCAACAAACCACATCTCTTCCCTCTCCTGCTACTGTAAGGCTGAAGAATTAATCTGTGCAGCGGCACACCCAACCACCTGAGAAGGAACTGTGGTCTCTGAAGTAACTTTGCAGGTAGTGGGTCTGTTTTCCCTCTGGGTCTCCCTGTACTGATCCTTAAATTCTAGACCTTGGCATGGTAATTATGGCTTTTTAAAAGCTTGCTGACTTTCTCCCATCACCAGCTGGGGTCTAGATGCAGACACCGTGCCGGCCAAAGTGTTGCAATTCACTTTCTGCAATTTAGATTCACTGCTTATCATTAGGAAGACCTACTAGTTTTAAATTGATGCAGCATCTTCAAGCCCCATGAATTATATATTCGGTACAGTGTATGTGATGATAGAAACACAGCTATAGAGAATGCTAACAGAAAATGGGGAAACTCTGCTGTAAACCTGAGCGTATCCTGTGCACTACGTTTAGAGGCTGCTCCTGACTCTCCAGAGTCACTGAAGCTACATAGAAATGAAGCCTAAAGCACAAAATTCCTGCAGAGATTTTTCAGATACCGCTGTCCTGTCACCCTGTGCTCAGTGCTCCCATTCAGCACGTGAGGCATCCTTGAAACACAAAACAACTCCAGGGTTTCTGTCAAAGTGAGGGACGAGAGGGTTCGCTAGCTGTCACTTCCATCACTAACTCATACTTGGCGAATCCTAGGATTGTTATTCAGTACTCGCCCTGTGCCATGTACTGTGGTCTCTGGGGGAGCTGACAGCGTCTGCCTCATGTGTCACTGGGGAAAAGCAGGGTGAGGCTCTGCCGGCTGGTTTGTAATTATTGCTGCCGCTGCTGCTGCTTCACCGGATGCTCCAGCTGCGGGGATGCCCTGTGGCTCCAGCCCTCTGTAGGGAGTGAGGCAGGGGCAGCACTGTGGCGCCTGTGGGTCACTGGAGAAGGCATCAGTGGCTGAAATGAAGCAAAGCAGTGGCTTCCTGAGGATCACAGGTCAGTGTTGCAGCCAAGGCTGGGAGCTGGACCAGCAGTCCGTGACAGTAACCTTCGGCAACAGCCCAAAAGAGCTGTCCAGGGAACAAGAAAACTCAACTCAAAGTCTTCAATAATACATGTTTTTTAAATTGCCTTTTCTGAATAATTTTGTTACATAGTGTTCCTTGTCTGGTTTTCATTCGTAGTCATTCTAAAGATGAAAAAATGACCTTCAAAAACTTTTCTTCCAGAGACACTTTTCAATATCCCCTTCAGCTGGAACGAACCCTCTGGAGTGGCTGCTCATCTGCATGGGATCTTTCCCACCGTGTCAGATGCCCCTCAGGCTAAGGCAGGTCAGGGGGGATGTGGTAGAAACAGCTCTCTCACCACATCTGCTCCGCTGCCCCTTGCCCACAGCTTGTCAGCAGCTCCCAGCTGACTGTGGAGTCTCTCTGGGCTGTTGAATTAGAGCTTCTCATTTGTTTTCACTTTGCAAGGTGTCTGTCAGCCTTTCTTCTCTCTTGCCAGGAAGGCAGAGTTATGACATTTTTCACTCTCATAAGCTGACTTCCACTTCAGACCTACAGAGGTGAAGGGAAGGTGTGACGTAATTCAGGGAACTGAGTTTTAAACTTCTGAGAAGAACAGACAGTAGTGGGTATTGTTTTGCACAAGCTGTGGAAGAAAGTGTCTCTGGCTCCATTTCATCCAGCTCCTCACCATCCTTTTCCAGAAAATGTCTTTGCTCATCTTGGCAGGTCATTCACACAACTGATCCTGTATCCCTTGACAATGTTGGAAAAATGACACCGTGCC
Source organism: Laterallus jamaicensis coturniculus (assembly GCA_022605575.1). Lineage (NCBI taxonomy): Eukaryota > Metazoa > Chordata > Aves > Gruiformes > Rallidae > Laterallus > Laterallus jamaicensis. The sequence continues at coordinate 12,293,317 of JAKCOX010000012.1, forward strand.
ACTTGCTTCCAGGGGAAATCCCATCTGAAAGCAGGGAGAAACAAAAGACCAAGAGAACATGAGGATATGGGCATAACAGATATGGCAGAGCACATTTTCTCCCAGCCTCCTCGATCATACAGCACTCTGGTGTCCAAGCATCCCTAGGTGTAAGAGCTATTTTGCATGAATATAACCACCTCTCAGCATTGCTCTTCTTTAGTTAGAGGCTGGTGAACGTTTTGGCTAAAGCTTTCCCCATGGAGCTCTGAAAGGGTAGGTTGACCAAAGCATGTCATGAGTTCACGATGAATCTATGGATATCTTGAGGTTAAAACAAAACAAAACAAACAGAACAAAATCAAATAAAATAAGGGAATGTTTCATTTGTCACTTCCAAAATTCAGTGCTTTAATATTTCATTTTAGAATGACTATCCATTTCTGGTGGTACTTCAAAGTTATTTAAATAATATTTTTAAAATGTGCAAAAAGCTTTGAAACCAAATGTGTAGGAAAAAATTCAGTTTGTCAAAACATTTCTAAAATAGTAATTTCAGGTTGATCTCAAGTCACTTTCCTCCATTAACACTTGGACTTCAAGTTGACTGTAAAACAAGCTGAAAGTCTACCCTTTCCATCATGGCTGTAGATATTCACACAGAAATAAAGCAGGCACAATGACTTGTCTGTTCCATACAGCTGCAAAGCATTAAGTCATCTGTCCCCTGCCTTTTGTATCTCTGTGTTGCCTGCCTTTGGCTTGGGAGAAGAATTGGTGAAACGTAGCAAAGCACCAGTATGAAAGTGCAAAAATCGGTACGTTCAGCCATGTGGCCAAGTCCTGCTTACAGCTATTTTCACCCCACTTTTTCCCAAGATACATGACCAGGTTTTGTTCTTTCAAACCTCCAAAGGACACCTGGCTCTGTGTATCTGCATTTGCACAAGAGCATTCGATATTTTGTCTTTTTTTTATCAGCTTTCCTTCATCTAAGGAGCAGAAATATTGCCAGGTGATTGGGACTTCCCCCTGTGGTACAAAAGATGGAGGCACAGTCAAGGTGAGCAACTTACACAAGTGGGTTGAGGTTCTGCTCTGACCTCCTGTCTCCTTGGCTTCTGGGTGCTGGCTGTATTTGTCAAGCACATGTGCTCTGTAACATGCAACTCAATCCTCCAGCCAAAACCTTGGCTTCTGCCTTGTCTGTCCTTTCCTCTGTCTCTTGCAGAAGGCAGGAGAGACCTGTAAGTTGAATGATGTACTCATATTGCTCTTATTGAACGCTTGTAATTGTGAATGCAAATGGCACTTTTTATACATGAACAGAAAATGGACTAAATTCACTGGATAAATTATTCACAACAGATAATTCAACCTGCTCTCATGGGAGAGTGCAATGAATGTCTGATGATACGAAGAAAAAAAAATCCCACAACTAATTCTTCCAACCAGTGAAGTCGATGGCAAAACCTTTTACTGACTTCAAAGGGAGCAGAACCTTGCCCCAAGCCAGAGGGCCCACATATGACTCCTCTTTAGTGGTTCTTACTTGCATTCAGAGCTAAAACCCAGACAAGGGTTTCTGTTTGGAGGAGCCCAGACTAATGCTGCATAGCAGAGTCAGGCTGCCGGGGTTCATGCGTTATTACAGCTCTGGTTGAAAGCAGGTCTGCAGCTGAACTAAATCAGCCTTGAGAGAGAGAGCAGAGGTAGAGGTGTTGCTCAGTGAGTCTGGATCTCAGGGCACGTTAATTTGGCCAGGTTCGTCTGGTTTGGAGAAAAGAAGGCTGAAGGGTGACCTCATGGCTCTCTACAGCTTCCTGAGGAGGGAAGTGGAGAGGGAGGTACTGAGCTCTTTTCCCTGGGATCCAGTGACAGGATGCAGGGTAATGGTGCAAAGCTGCATCAGGAAGCATTCAGACTGGACATTAGGAAGCATTTCTTTACTGAGAGGGTGGTCTAAACATGGAACAGGCTTCTCATAGAGGCGGTTGATACCCTGAGCCCATCAGTGTTTAAGAGGCATTTTGGACAGTGCCCTTAACAACATGATTTAACTTTCAGGCAGCCCTGGTGTGGTCAGATGGTCATCATAGGTCCCTTCCAACTGAACTGCTCCCATGCTATGCCATGCCATGCCATTCCATTCAGTTCAGTTCCTCTTCCATTCCATTCCAACTTACTTTGCATTTGGGATAGATTTGCAGCCAGTGAGGGGGTTTGTTGCAGGGTACCACTGGCCACCCCAACATGGCTGTGCTGCTGCCCATCATCCCCCGTGGCAGCACATCATGGGCATGCTTTGGGTGTGTGATTGCGTGCAATGGATGAGGGGCCTGGGGAAAGGCCTGTGTGGGGGCTGCTGCCACGCTCCCACTCCCTAGCAAGGGAGGCGAGCAGAATGAGGACCGGGCACTGACCCAGCTCATACCACTGACCCCTCTGGTCACTGGCGGTGGGGACAAGTGGCCTCCGGCACTGGGGAGAAACAGGTACATGGGGACGGCATGAGTCGTCCTGGGGAGGCGAGAGAGGGGGAAGCGAGGAAGGCTGGTGTCCTTTGCCTGCGCCCCAGGGGTACGGACCTCAGCATTCAGCCTGGGTGCCCCATGTTTCCACCCGCCCGTCCCTGCAGACTGTCGTGTGTGTGTCCCGCTCCGTCCCCGCTTTCTCTCGGTGCTGCCGCGTTTCGCATCGCAGGTTTCAGCAGGTCCGTGGGGTAAAGCGCTGCGTGCTCGTGCCGGGAGCACACCGGCGCGATGCCAGGCGCACCTGTCAATAAAAGCTGAGCTCTGCCCGCCCGAGTTCCCGTGTGCGGAGCCGCGACACCCTGCCGGGGCACCCGAGCACCCGCCGTTGGGTGGCAGAGGGGAAGGGGTGGTGTAACGCGGCGACCGGGTCCGGGCTCGCAGGGCGGGCTCACTCGGTGCCACCGCCGCCGGCCCCCCGCGGGGCTGCTCGGCGGGGCCTCGGGACGGCGCGGCCCTCGCCCCCACGCGGGGCGCCTCCCCCGGCGGGCGGCAGCGCGCTCCGACACGGCCCTGCCCACGCGTGGGGCGCGGGGGAGCGGCCGCCGGAGGAGAGGGGTTAAGTTATATAAGGCCCTTTGGGGAGGGGTGGAGGCAGGGGCGCTGCCGGCGGAGCTGCGGCGGCTCAGGTTGGTTCGGAGTGGGCGACGGCGGCCTGGCGCAGGCCTGCGGCGGAGGAAAAGCGGCTTATCCCCCTCCGGGTTGCCATGGAGACGGGCGGGCGGCGGCGGCGGCGGGGCTGTCAGTGAGGGATCGCACCGGGCACCGGGGCGGCGGCGGAGGGGAGGCCGCGGCGGCGGCAGCAGCGGCAGCGGCGGCGGCAGACATGGACTCGCACTGCGACTGTGCCGAGCCTCCGGCCGCCGAGCAGCCGTCGGGGAAGATTAACAAAACCGCCTTCAAACTGTTCAAGAGGAGGAAGTCCGGGGGCACCATGCCGAGCATCTTCGGGGTGAGGAGCAAAGGCGGGGAGGGGAAGGGCGCCAGCAAAGCGGGAATGGTGCGGAGCCGAACGCACGACGGCTTGGCCGACGCCGTGCTGGAGAGCAGCAAGAAGGAGGAACCGGGCGGCGGCGGCGGCGACCCGCAGAGCAAGGAGGCGCAGGGCCGGCCGGCCGGCAGCCTCGGCGTCTCCGCCGGCGGCTCGGTGGCCAAGTCGCACAGCTTCTTCTCCCTGCTGCGGAAGAACGGCAGGCCGGAGAACGGCAAGGCAGAGAGCGCGGATCAGCGGGCTGGCGGCAGACAAAAGAAGGGGCTGAAGGGGATCTTCAGCAGCATGCGGTGGCATAGAAAGGAGAAAAACGGCAAGGAGGAGAGGGGGGAGACCTCGGAGATCCAGTCCGGGCTCATCATGCCGGGGTCTCTGACTGCCAGCCTGGAGTGCATCAAAGAGGAGACGCCGAAACCTTTGTGTGAAACTCCGAACGGCGCCGGAGACACCGGGCTGGAAGCGCCGCGGGAGAAGCGCAGCGGCGAGGCGCACGGCTCGGCCCCGGAGCCCGAGGCGGGAGGTGGGGAGCCGAGGGACAGCAGCCCCCCGCCCCGGGAGGACCCCACCGCGGCGGGGGGGCGACCCGAGGAGCTCAGCCGCGAGCGACCGGAGCCGGGCGCCGGAGAGGTTGGAACTGCGAAGGATGCGGCCATAACAGGTGACATTCCAATAACGACTATCCCCCCTGTTGAACCTCACTGTGATAGCGGTCAAGAGACGGCAGCCGCCCCTGACCCTTCCTCTGTTGATCCACCCTCAGAGCAATCGATTGATCGTATTTGTTTGATGTTTGCTGACGTGACTTCACTGAAAAGCTTTGACTCTCTTACAGGCTGCGGAGATATTATTGCGGACCATGAGGAGGATGTGGGCAGCGGGAGTGGCGGCTGTGAGAAGAGCACCCCCGGGGCCAGCAAGCTGGGTGCCTCCAAGAAGCACCCCACCATGGTGGCCTACCAGGGAGGAGGGGAGGAGATGGCCAGCCCGGACCAGGTGGATGACACCTATCTGCAGGAGTTCTGGGACATGCTGTCGCAGACGGAGGAGACCCAGACAGAAGGAGGAGGAGGGACAAAGAAGCCCGAGGGGTTGAAGGAGAACCGAGGTTCTGAGGGGGCTCAGAACAAGGCTGTGGTGAAACGTGGTGGCCTCCACCAGATCCCCATTCACCTCAACCACAAAGAGGAGCAGAAGGGCAGGGAGAAGGAGCAGCACGAAGGAGTCCCAAATAGCGATGAGGGCTACTGGGATTCCACCACCCCTGGTCCTGAGGAAGACGGTTCCACGAGCATCCAGAAGGAGACCATTCCCAGGGACAGCTACAGTGGGGACGCTCTCTATGACCTCTATGCCGAGCCGGATGAGAACCCACCAGCAGGGCCTGTGCAGGAAGAGGTCACCTGTGTGCCACGCTCCAAGCCCGTGTCTCCAATAACAACCACATGCTCGCTGAAAACACCCTCAAGCACAATGAAGGACTCCAAGATACCCATCAGCATTAAACACCTTTCTTCATCACATTCTGCCAGCCACAGTGTGGATGCCAGTAACAGCCATCATGTTGCGCACCATCACCTGGCCAAAAGTGAGATGCACAGAACAAAAATCCCTGTCTCTAAAGTCCTGGTACGCCGTGTCAGTAACAGGGGCTTAGCGGGGACAACAGTGAAAGCTGCTGCCTACCAGGACAGTGCCAAAAAGTAGTTGAGTGAGAGGTAGAGACAAAGACCAATGGCAAGGTCAGTATGTGAAAGTCTGCATAGGGGAACACAGATGATGAATTAGTCTTGCATCACCTGAAGAAAGGCACCCAAAAGGCTTTCTTCACTGTACTCCGTGGGCCTGCACTTCCAAATCCCTTCTTACTGGACTGTATGGTGAATATAAAAAGTCGACTTCTTTTTGAGCACTTTTTTTACATTTGTATCTCTTTTCTGCAGCACTAAACACTGGGGAGGTTCATTTTTACATGCCTTTTTGGAAGCAGGACTTGGATTATGAACCTAAACGAGCATCCTTCCTCATGCAAAGCAGTGCCATGAGTTCTTCAAGGGAATGGAGTTGCAAAAGGAGCGACACATGAGGTTCTCCAATGCACTTATCTTTTAATCATTTCTGGGGGAGGAGTGGAAGGTGGGCGCCTGGCTCTGAAAATGGTGTTTGCTCTACAAGATGTTGGAAAAAATGCCAAGCAAAAAATCCCCACCAACCTAACAGGTATTTAGCTGCTGGAGGGACCAGAGCACTGCTCGGCAGCAGACTTGATTGACTTGTGTGCAGTAGCTAACTAAGGAGTTAGGTAGACTTGTCTAACAGGAAAATGTATTTTTATTTGTCTGCCTGTCTGGCTTTGATCCGGTCTGATGTAAATGGGTAACGGAGACACCTGATGTAGGTCCAGGTGTTAGCATCAATACTTCTCCCATAATGCATACAATCAGGTTCAGGGAAACATTTTACTAAATGCCAATATATACACACAGAGTTCACATTTATACAATAACTTGCTTGCCATGTGTAAATATATACAGATTTTAGCAAATTTACTCAATGCTACAGATTTTTTATAAAAAAAAAAAAGAAAAAAAATCACAGGTCTGTATTATCTAGAGTTTAAGCAAGAGTTAGTTTTTATAGGTAGATAATTTTAGAGTTCTAAAATGATAGAATTTTGTGTAAGTATCCTAAAATTAGAGCAGAACTCTGTTTTGTATGAGCTCATGCATCCCCAGATAAGTAAGTCTGAAGTGCTGATTCTACTCCAGTGGCACATTCTGCATGTCAGAGCTGAGGTTCTGACAGCACTGCCGTCACAGACCTCTATTTTCAGGGGTTTAGACAAAGTTGCTCTGGGCTTAAACCTTACAGAGAAGGAACCCAGGAAAGAAACATGTTTTTTAATTATTATTTTTAAAAATATATAAAATTAGTTTTTGACTATTTAAAGAAAGCTTGGGTTCTTGTTGCTTTTTATTTTCATTCTTAATAATGTCAGAGTAATTTTAGTTTAAGAGAGAGAAAGAAATATGGTTAGGTAGTGGTACATAAAATGGTCTGATGAGCTTGGATCTTATGGGAAATATATTAATGGCCAGGACATTTTTGAGTAGTGGCTACTGTACATGGGTATTGACGACATTTCAAAGAAATTTAGTAGGGTTTTAATGTGCCTGATGACATATTTTTATGATACACTGAAAAAGCTCCAAAAAATCACTGAGGTCTAAAGGTAAATGTTATGTATTTACAAAATATTTTGGTATAAGTATTTAATCATCAGACCACAGTTAATATAAAATATATGCTCCAGTGTATCTGAAAAATAATATACATTTTGAAAATATACATGTCTATATTAAGTAGAGAATCCTAAATTCACATCACTGAAGATAGTGGGTCTGATCTTACATAGCAGTTGGTTTTATTGTCTATTAAATTGAAAGAAAAAAAAGGAAAATAAATATACAGAATATACATTTGAAGGATATTAAGGTTATAGATAAACCATAAAAAGCCAGGAGACAGAATAATAAGACTTGTATATATGTATTATATGTGTGGTTCACTGGGGAAATGACCTTATAGTCACAAGGGTAAAAATTGGCATCTGGGTCTGAAATTACTGCAGGATCTAATACCGAACTGCAGCGCCCCAGCGACCAGGGAGAAAGCGTTAGTTTTCCTGACCAGCCCCTGTTCCCGTGGTTTGAATAAGAACCTTAATGTACTTCAAAGAAGATTATTTTATATGTTTTCTTTCTAACGTATATATGTGTGCAGTTTTCTACATGCCTACTCACACAGACGTGTTGTACATATGCATGTGTAGTCAGAACGTACCTCCTCCTCGGGTCCGTGCGCCGAGCGAAGGCGCGCACCCGGGCACACTCGCGCACACGTGAGCACAACCGTGTGCGCGCCCTCCCACGCACGGGCTGAGGGGGATGTGCTGTAGATCTGTCTCCAGACATGCTGGTGGTGATATCCTTTGCCTGAGAAAGGGATTTGCATTTGGCCTGACTCTGCTTGTGCATTTTGGAAAGTTAAAGCTGAGATCCCCTCAAAAGGATGAATGGAAGGACGTGGAACATTATCCTGATCTGTGGCCCTAAACCCAGCGTTCCTTTTTCTGCTCTTTTGGTTTCGTTTGACCATAAGGGACACATCTTTCCTTGCATGAGCACTCTGCAGAAAAGTCATTAATTCCCCATTTTGTTGTAAGAACAAGCTGTGCAGAGAGATTCCATAGGGTACTGGAAGTTGAGAGGGAGGGAGGATGTGGTGAGCTTGGGGCAGCACCATAAAAACTGGAAACACTGAGTGCAGGCAGGAGGCATCAGCTGCCATCTCTACAGGACTCAGGCATGGCGAATTATTCATCATGTGCATTTTGTTTGCATTGTGGCATGTCTGTATCGAGAATCCGATAGACTGACACTAGACTAGCTCCCTCTCACGTAGTGACTAACACAAATCATCATTAAAATGCTTTGGCTTCCCTTCGTTTTTCTCTCTCTCCTTTGTTTTCTGCCCGGTTTTATCCCTGCATGCTGGCAGGCGCTCCCTCCTCAGTGCTCACCCCTGGTGCGGAGCGGGGAGCCCTGGGTGGGCTGGGAGGGTGGTGAGGCCAGGTGCTGCCCAGCCGCTCTCTCCAGCTTTCTGTCGCATACCCAGCGTAAGTACATTTTGCAAATCTCTCGGCGGTTCGTTTGGCTGCTTGCTATGTACATATTTTAAGGACAATCATATCCTTAAAAGGAAAATGGGAAAGTAGGTTGTAGCAGGGCGTCAGTATTTTGAATCATTACGACATACTGACGTTGATTCAGGGTAAGAGTTGTGTGAGAATAAAAGTACAATGTAACGCTCAAATTAACTTTGTATTTATAGAGCTCACTTTTGTCTTTAAGCCATCTATTTTTTTTATATCAAAAGGTAAGAGAAAAATTAATATTTACGGGGGCTTTCAATTTTCATAGAAATATATTTGTATAACTCCATGCAACGCCTAAAACAATCACCAGAAGGAGTTTCAGAGGCTTTTTTAGGCCTGTATTTAATTCCTGAAAGATCCCTGTAAAAGGCTAACCACAAACAGTTAATAGCTTGATGGATTTGAAGGTAATAGTCCTGAGACATTCTGTGGTGGTTCACATTCTTCTTTATGTTACCCTGTCCAAGCATACATTTTCCTTGGCTTTGGTAGGTATCGAGGTAGAGATGGTGTTCTGAGTCCCAAAGGTAACATTCCCAATGCTGTCATTGTTTCGGTTTTCTTAAAGGATAATTTTATTTGCTCTTTTGCGGTCTGAATGACGCTTTGTAGTTATGGCTTGTGTATCATTCATAAAGGATTTTATAGGTCAGGACTTGGCATTTAGTTATACGTACTCTTCGCACTTTCAGGTCACTGCTGGTAAATTTTGTATGGTCTTAGGCTATCTCTATATATATTGCGTAGTGTTTTATAGCTATCTACAGTGATTTCAGTGGTATACATTCCTGTCCTATGTATCAGCACAGAAAATTCCTTTTCAGTAGCATGAAGTGTTGTTTTTTTTTGGACTCGTGTTGTCCTGATAGGAGTTAAGTTTTCTGTACTGTACATGTGGCCTGCAACAGACATGAAGCACCGTATTTTCCCTGTAACACGTTTGCATTTTGCTCTTGCCAGTAATAGGACTCAAAACACACATAGTAGATTTCAGAAGAAATTCCATGACTAGAATAAGAAAAATCTATGTTCAGTCTTGTTCCATCAATCACCAGCATTTTCTTTATCCACTGTGAATATCCTCACCGCCATTCAGGGCAGTAGAGGGCTGAATTTTGAAAATTACATAGATGTACACTAGGAAAATTAATTCACTGATGATTTTTTAATGAATCTCACTAAATTATTTATCTAAGCTAAGTGAATATTGCACCAAAGTCTTCAAAACGTCTGATACAGATGGCATTTTCGGGAAGATGCTATAAGCAGGGATGAGCCAAATTAACAGGCTTTGCTTAGCAAAGCAAAACCTTGTTTCTTAATTTTGTGGTACTGACTGAGCTTTCGGCTCAAAGGGAGCCATTGATTCTGCTGCATGGCCATGCTCAGAGGTTTGGGTTTTTTTTCCCCCTGCTCTAATGGACTACTTTCAGAAAAGGCTTTTCAGCAAGATAATGGTATGAGAGAGACAGTTCACAGTAACAATAGCCACTTACAAGGCAGATGGTTATCTAACAGCCACAATAGGGGACACTAAGCAAGGTGGCCTAAAAATGTATTTTCATAGTTACTGCTAGGAAAGGCTGAGGATTCCCTCTTGGAAAAACAAACTGACGCTGACTCAGAGATGCTGCAGAAATGAGTCTTGGCAGAGTTTACGCATGACAGCTTCTGCAGGGTTTGTTGGTTGGTGGATATTTTCTTATTATATTGGCTGATTTTGCTTTTTTCTTTTTTTCCCTTTGCTTTGCTTATGTTTTCATTATGATGACATAAACCCACATGTCCGAGCAGAATTGCACAGCAGCAGACTTTTTTTGAGATTCAATGCTTGAGAATACCCTGTCAGTCTTCTTCAGTGGCCTAGGACTGGTTTCCACTGAACATCCCTCCCTTCCACTGAGGGGTGGGAGGGATGGGATGTTGGGATTCCTTGTCAAGAGTCCACGTGCTGTTTACTATGAGCAGGAGTTACCAGTCTGTCTTGCTGTTTGTGTTTAGGGGACAGTTTAATTTGACTCACAGGGATTTTTTTAGTTCATCATTAGCTCACACCTTGCCTTCCTCATGAGCATCTCAGCTAGGAATGGTCAGCATTGCCTCAGTGTATCCTAAGCCCATTCAATGTACAGAGAAATAGAACTTGTCATATGCAAAAGAATAAGCGCTATAACCACTTGAGCCATGTCCTGGGGGTCTTTATTGCTGCAGAAGCAGGTAGGCAGAGCTTTTCTTGCCTTAGCAAGCTTCTCTATCCAAAACAGTGAGTGCTATTTCCTGGGACCCCCCTCTTTTTTTCGCTATGTCTCTCATTCCCTCTCAGCCATACTGTAGTTGCTTGGGAAACCGAGATATTTTGATTTAGCCTTCCAGCACTACAATGAGGAGTTGCTGCCAGTGTGTTCTTCAGGAGGTCTTTGCTCCTACTTCTTGGTCTTGAGAAAATTAATTTGCCTTCAGAACAAGTGGCAAAAGCATTTAAAATGGTGATCTCTGCTGTGTGATCTCATACACGTAGGTGAGGATGCTGGGTGAGACTTTGCATGGAGTGGAATATATCCCTCTACTTTCCTGTTGACAATTCAGCAAAGCTAGCAAGGAAGCATGTCACCCTTGTAGGAAAGCCCAGAAGCTGTTTGTTATGGGGACCATGCCCAGATCATCTTTGGTAAGAGATGCCTTTCTTTTTCCTTTTCTTTTTCCATACATATTTGAATAAATATAACCAAAGTTGGAGTGGAGAGAGGAAAAGGCTAGGTATTTCACAGGGCAAGGAGTTTAAACTGCTAGCCTGAAAGGCTTCTTGTAGCAGTGGCTACAAGATTGCTTTGCCTACTTTAACATCACATGCAAGCATTGCTCTGCAATAGAAACTAATCCAGCTAAGACCACAAAGTTAGAAAACTGGCATTTGCCAACATGACAATCTCTTTCCAAGGTCCGGTTCTGCTGTGGCAAAGCTTCCGCTGGCACCAGTAGCAACTGACAAAGGTCCTTAATCTTTTAATCTTTAGGAGGTAGGAAGTGTTTCTTAAATAAGTCTTCCCTTTTTTAAAAGATGAACATTATTCAGGTGACTGTGCAGTCTTTTATGTTGTTGTAGTAGTATTTTCACTGATCTGAATGCAAAACACGTCTTTCCATTGTTTTTCCATTTTAACAAGCGGCCACTCCCGCGCACAACTCCAGTGCTCAGCAGGTTTAAATTACAGCTAACACAATCACTGCCTTCCTTAATTTAACTTGTGGTGGTAAAAACAGAACCAGATCCTTTCCAGAGTGCTAAAACCCCTGCTTATTGTGTTGGGTTTTGTTTTTTTGATATGGTAACTAATGGTGCCTCCCATTAATTATCACACAGCCATGCTTTAAATCTGTTTTTAGGGAGGACGGTACAGAGGGACCAAATAGGAAGATCTTCAACAGATTTTTGTTATTTTGGATGATGTCACATCAAAACAGTTTCACTGTTTCAGTATCAGGTTGTTTCCACAGGCTTTTTATGCAGATGCATTAGATGCTTTGAACATAATGCGCTCGTAAAAGAAAATTGGCTACATCTGCTTTGAATTAATCCTGACCTTAAAATGTAAAAGCTGCACATGTGGTGATGTTCCTTGGTTAAGGGCAGCAAAGGGGAAGGTCTGCTCCAAGTCACCTGTGCCCCGAGGGCTTGGGGAACAAGGCACTGTCACTGGGAGATTCTGCTGTCTGACCCTGCTGTGTGGTTTGGGCAGAGGGATATGGGGTGTCATCACATGAAGGTGTCTGCCAGATTGGACAGCAGCAGGAAAAGTCAGAGTGGTGGGACTGTGCTGGGGTGGGAGGGTTGGTAAGGTGATTGGGAGATGGGATGAGAGCAAGGGCTGGACCTCTGGTCCCTGTGAAAAAGGAGAATTAAACATATAGCTATAAATTCTGGCTTGATTTTTACTTTGTGCTGATGCCTGGATCTCTGTGTTATACTGTGTTAGGAGCCAGATCGTGCAAGTCTGGGTGTGCTGACGCCAGGGCTCCTGCCAGCAGACTGCGGTGTGATGGCTCTTATTGACACCTGAGCAGTGCCCATTTCTGAAAGGCACTTTTAGCATAGGTACGTCACAAATCCCCCATAGCTCAGCACCGACCAGTGTCATCTCGCTGCTCTTCATTTTGCCAGTGAGATGTGAGGACCCAAGCCCTTGGCAGGGTGGTGAGCGAGGATGCACCCTTGCAGCCCAAGGCCAGCTAGGGAGGGAGTGTAGGATGCTGTGTAGCCGCAGCACTGCCAAGTCCTAGGTAGAGTGGAAGTAATTTTCAGCAGCATGTGGACTGATGAAAGCAATGCTATCCTGCTTTTCAGAAGAGGGACAAAGATTAAAGCTGTTTCCTTTGTGTAAAACTGAAGTAAATCCTCTGCCATGGGACAGATTGCAGCAGTTGGACAATATCTTGGTCCACCAGTAGTATTCCCTCTGAAATCAGTGGATCTATTAGCGGTGTGGGTTGTTATTAAGACTGAGGGAAGATCCCATAATCTGGCCCCACCTTGCTATGTTTGTCAGCAGAGTCTGTCTCAGAAAAGCTCTAGGGTTGAGGCTTGTGGCCCTGTTGAAATGGGTGCTAAGGTATGCATGTGGTAGGTGGAAAATAGTGATTTGGTAAGTCCAGAAAACACAGCCTGGCTTCAGTCTTTTATCACAGTCCAACTCTGCTTAAATATCACATTGTGCCTGAGGAAAGCGTAGCAGGGGCTGTTTCACACCGCATCTGACCAGCCAATGCTCTTGGGGTTTCCCACATGCTGAAAGGGACAGATGTGTCTTGTTAGAAGTCGTTTAACCTGTTTCTCTAAGATGTGTTAGAGCTGACAGATCACTGTTAATGAATGACAATTTTCTGTCCTATTTTTCGTGCCAGCCACCTCCAGTAAGGCAGCACATGCCCTGTTCAAGATAGTGAGCGAGTAAAGGCAGAACTCCCTGCTCTCCTTATCTCAAAGGGTTGCTAATAATCTGGCCAGTCTGTGTGCACCAACTTTTTCTGAGGGGAAGCTCCCAGCAGTCGGGGAGGGGGGGTGTTTTTATTACAGACTGTTAAGACACACTCTGCTCTTTTCTGCCTCTACAAACTTCGATGAGTATGTGTCTCCTTGGATCACTGTATTCTTAACGTATTTACAACCTAACCAATAGCAATAGATGTCTTTCTTCCCTGGCAGTTCACAAGGATATACTAATCAGTGTTTATTATATTTTTAATTCTGTAAATATTTATTTTGGTACTCTGTGTATTTATTGGCACTGATTCTGGTGTTTGCTTATGTGTCATTGTAAATGTCGATGGTTTCAATAGTCTTGCTTCTAATGAATGTAAGGAACTCAGACTAACTGCACTTTTCTTCCATTCAGAAATCTTACAGTGAAAAATATTCCCACTGTCATATTATGTGTTATAATGAATACAGTTAATAAACTCAGTTGTCACTTTTCATTGATTCATGTGAAGGTTGCTTTTCCATGTTCAAGCTAGATGTAGAGCCAGTCTGTTCAGTGCACTGGAAAATACTAGGCTTTTGAAAGCAAGGCGTTCAGGAATTATGTCCCCAAAACAGCACGAAAGAGAATACTTGGGAATGTGTGCACTTTCATTTTTATGTAGAAATGCCTTTAGCAGTTTTGCTCATAACATCACAGATTAACTAGACTAAATTCATTACTTCGGGGAGGGCTTTCATAAATGAGAGAGTTTTGGTCTTCCGTTTCATGAGCATGTTTGGTTGGGTTTTTTCTTTTTAAGCAGCTTAGACAATGGAAAGGGACTGAAGTTCATTCTGTTTCTCAAATCAGCTTTGCTCTACCTGGTTCTCCTGGTCAGGAAGCCAGCAGGGAAGCTGGTTGTCTTGGCATAAGGTGACTTTGGATTTGCAGTATGGGTGTGACAGCTAGAAATTGCAGTCTGTTGTAAGCTACATTTCCCACCTTTAAAACTGGGACTTGACTGCTGTGACTATGAAGAGACAGTTATTAGAACCTGTTTTGCATTTAGCATGCATAAAGCATTGGCATCAATCTGGTTTTAATCCTTAGGTTAATTTACTTCACTTAGTTAAGCAGCACTGCTTAACTTAAGGGTTCTCCCATGTTACTACTTGTCCAAGGAAGATGCTGAACCAGCCAGAATAAGAACTGGAATAAAATCTGCTCAAAAGTTTTCAAGGAACAGTGAAGCAAAAGGTATGAAAGACTCAGTGTGCGAGTAAGGAGCAGGACATGGTAACACAGTATAAATCCATCTTATGCTCACAGAAGCTTAACTCCTCTTTCCAATAGCTGACCTGAGGCTGAAGAAATGTTTTCTCAGTGATTTAATGCACAAGCAGTTTTACATTTGGGCCTTCTCAGCCTGTATGTCCCCTGTTGCCTGTTCATGGCCTTTATCCCATGCATCAGAAAGCAGAAGAGATGTGGTTAAATCATTCCTGGCTGCAGAAGATAGCCTAGTGCTTGGCTTGCTGAGATTTTTGGGGCAAAGGAATTGTGATGAAGTGCAGGGCAGAAGTACAGCAACCCCATGAATCTCAGTAACTGTAGATCTGTGTGATGCTGCTGTTAACACCTTCTGCAAAACCAGGCTACAGTAGTCTGGCAGATCTACTGTTACAGAAAACATTGAAGTCTCCCAAAACCAGGAGACTTGGCCCAAATATTCTTTTTGAAATGAAGATGAAGAGACTGAGCTTGCTTCTAATATGGAGCTCAAAGTCCCTTCCCAATTAAAATGAAGATAGTCATTCCCATCGGTGTGTTTCTATGATTTTCCTGGCCACCTTACTGGAAAAGTGTTTGCAATGGGAGTGGTGACCTGGAAATCTCCCGGTGACCCATTCATTGAAGATGAATGCTCTATCCAATTTGCAAAGCTATCAAGCAAGAAAGAGAATATTCTTGACTCCTAATAACTGGTAAGGAATAATAACTCCTAATAGCTGGCAAGACTAATGGACCAGTTAACTGACTGTATGTGAGTACCAGTCTCATTTTAAATCCTTTCGTGTGAATCATGGTATTTTTCCCTTTCAAAGTGACTGTACAGGAGTTATTTGCTAGGAGCTCACATTGAGCAGACGCCTGCTCCTACCTACCACGTTGCACATCTGCTTCCAATTAAAACCATTTCACAGAGCCCTGGGGGGATGGGGAGGGGGCTCAAAGGTTCTGTGGAGGGTTGTTTCAGCAGCCGTGGTTGCCAGCCGCTGTGGCAGCTGAGGACTAAGGACCTGCTTCATCTCTAATGACACGTCAGTCCTTTTGCTCTGCAAAGACCCTTAGCACTTGACTCAGAACCCAGTTAGGCCCTGGGAACAGGAGATCTGTTCTGACTAATGAAGGAGACTTGTCCTTGACCAATATGTGTATTTTTTCCAGCTTAAGAAAAAGGACTGGGTTTTTTTTTTTTAAGATATACATGGAGTCTATGCTACTTTTCTAAATAGCATGAGAGAAATGCAAAGAGTCTGTCCAACTCCCCACAGCTACTCCAAAGACTAACAAGCAACCCAGGCGATGCTGCATCCCTATGCAAAGCCGCTTCACAAAGTGGGGCACTGCCACATGAACCCCAGGCGAGGCACCCTAGAGCCAACGGTCGCCACCAGAGGGGAAGGAGGCCTTGTGCCTTTCGACAAAGCTCTGGTCTGGACCAGGGAGGTCCAAGTCCCTCTTCCACTGCGTCCTTTCCAGGCAGTTGTAACCTGATTTACAGAAGGCTGCAGGTACCACAGCGGCACATAACTGTGGTTTCTCAAAACTTGAGGTTTTACAATAAAAGTTCACTGTCATTTAAGCACCTGCACCGGACAGGCTCAGAATAGTTGTGTGGCTGGGTCTGCGCTCCTGTGTGTCACGGTGGGAGTCATGGACAAACTCTTCCTCCAGCCACATCAGCCTTCTCTGTTGGTGTCACTTGAAATTAATAGGTCCCTTGGGCAGAGGAGAGACCTGAGCAAAGATCCTCTGGGTGAAGGTCACAACTGAGCAGAGGCTGACTGGGTAGAAGTGTGGCAGCTTCACGGCAGTGGTGGGAGAGATTGAGGCAGCTAAATGCAGGGCAGCCAGAAGCCCTGTAGGCAGCATTGTCTTCTCCTGCTTCACAGGGAGATGGCTGCCTCCAGGGCACCTGTGTGGCTCAAGGTGCTTCAAGAACATACTCAGCTGTAGGCTACTGCAACATGGGAACAAATGGTGCTGAGCTCCTTGCAAGGAGCTGGGAACAGGCAGAGGGACATGCAGAATGCAAAGTATTTGAAGGACTGAAATTATGCTAAATCTGTATGTCATGTAAAGCAAATCTGTTCCATTCCTGGACACCTCACCATTTGTTCACCTGCAAAGATGAAAACACAATCTAATTTAGCAACAAAATAGATTTGAATAAATAAAGGCAAATGTACCTTAGTAAATACGGGCAGTGAAAAACCTGCTCTTGGTTCTGGCTGTGAAGATACCAGCCACAGTGTAAAGCGGACATGGGAAAAAGAAAATCTGTTCTACTAAAATGATGGGGAGGATCAAAGAAATTATAGTAACAAACATCAAATGGATTGTTCTCAGTATTTCTTAAGGAAAACCAGAGACAGATAAGAATTCAACTAGTCTTGGTCTATCTTTGCAATAGAGATATATTACACCCACATCTATCTTTCTCTGAGTTTCCACCCTTCACATTCTTCACTAATAGATTTTGTTTACTGATGGGTAACAAGCAGTACAAACATGCAGTGAAAAAAAAATCATCCCTGCTAGTCTTTTGCTTATAGATGTCTTATTTTTCTCTGGGTTAACAAATGAAGCTTCTGATCCTTCCAGTTAGACCATATCCAGTCATTATCATGCCACATTTAGGGTCTGATTACGCAGCCGCTGTGTCTGAACAGCTTCATTCAAATTAGTAAGAAATGCTCATACGCAGCAACTGCATAAATGGTGCTTGCATCCTTCACAGAGCTGCCTATTGCTGTTTTCTCAGGGGCTTAGAATGTTTACGTCTGTCATCAGTATGTGATGCTGAATTTGCCTGGACTTTTTTTTTCCCCCTAGGGTCTGATAGAAACCCCCTTAAATCCACAAGTTTTATGAAAAAAACAGTGGGACCAGATCACAGGGTTAAGTTAACTTGTCTACGCCGGATCTTAATTCTCTCCCAAAATGTAACACGTATCAAGACCGATTTAAAACAAGTGACTGTGTTGGGAAACAAAACAGACATCAGAGTGCAAGCACAAGAGGCAAATGTCAGTCCCTGGCTCTGAAGCGACTGGGACTTTCAATCTGAGCTATGAAACCTTACATTTCTGCCTCGATGAAGGCAAACACACAGCACTATTTATAGCACAGCCTTTTACTACCCTTCTGTTAGAATAGGCTTCATCCGAGGATTTACATGACTAACCAAAAGCAAAAGCCTTTTGTACTTCCTTTCCATAAGAAGGCCAATGTGAAGCTGGTGTTCACTGGGCTGAATTACGGAAAATATCGGTTACTAGAAAACCTGTTACTAATTCAAAGGCATCTGTTACCATGGCATAGGTCTCCTCTTCCCTCTCCATGCCCCAGATTTAGAACCAATGGTGGGAGCTTAGTGAAAGCTCAAAAAGAACGCTTCTTACCTCTGAGAAATAAAATGCATAGTCAAGGAAGTCCACATGTTTTCATGGCAACTAAGGAGTAAAGGGTTAAGACCTAGGACATGGCTCTGAACCAACCAACGGCACAAAAGACTTCTATTAGCAAATCAAGAGCCCAATGTGCTCTCATTTCCCCCCTTGTATCTTCAATTAAACCCTTTGGGCCACAAAGTTACTGTTCCTGCCAAGGACAACAATCAGCATGAGGTGATTATTTTAGATTCTGCTACATACCCTGAAGTCTCGTGAAAGATGACCCTCCCCCCTTTACCCTTTCCAGGGCAGGGCAGGCCCACCAGCTAGTCCCCATCCTTTCATGTTGCTGTGCCAGCTGCAAGCACCCTGGCCTTCCCCAGAGATGCTGCTTTCTCACAGATGCGTGCCTCTTCCTGCCTTCCAGATGGCAGTGGGCTCCTTAACAAGCTCCCCAGTTTTTCTTTCCCCCTTGGGATTTCGTTTCAACATTACCTTGTCATGTCTGTTTTTCTCTAGTCAGATGATGTGCAGGAGCACCAAACACAATGCTTCTGCAAGAGGTTACCAACCTGCAGCTCCCGTGGCTGTTTTGGACCTCCCCACCCCAGCAGTGCCCCCGTGCAGCGAGGGTCACTAACGCTGTAGCGTGCCAGTGACAGCCCCTGCCCCAGCAGCTGAGCAGAGGTAAGGACCACTTTGCTGAGGTTCACAGGCTGCTTGTTTCCTTGTCTTGTTCTGCATCGCTGAACTTACTCTTTCCTCCCTAGAGTTTTTCCACAGGGATTCTTGAGGCTTCCTGGTGCTGTTACGGGGCTGTTTAACACAGCTCAGGAAGGAGGAGACCGTCAGGAGAACAGGGCAGGGAATTGGAGTCAGCTTGTGATATCCTTTCACATGTGTCCTCCGTGACCTTCAGTGCAAAACTCCACCTCTTTGCTTTTTCCACCTCTAAAATGGAGCTCATGATGCTCCTACTGGAAAGGTTTCATATTAAAATCCTTCCTGTTTTACCCTGCTGTCTGTGAAGCGATTCGAGATGTGCATAGGGGCATGGTGCATCAGCAGCCCTGATTTGTGAGGGGCAGATGTGGCCACAAGCTGAATGAGAAGGGAGAGGAAACCCCTTTCCCCCTTTCCCGTTTTTGTCATACAGGATGGCAGTGGTAAACAGTCAGGGTGAGGATTTGGCTGAAGAGGGGCCATGGAGCTGCCTTCCCCTCTCCCTGGCTGTGGTGCTGATGCCCCCAGGGCAAATGCAGAATTAAAGAGCTGGAGAGGAAGGGTGTCAGCAGCATCATGGAGCAGTGTGGGAGGGGTGTTACAATCCTTCCTCAGTTGAAGCCTCACAGGGGGTACCCTTCCTTCACCAGGGGCAGGAGAGGAGAGATGTTGGGGCTGAGACATCTTGAGCCTCTTGATATATCTGTCTTTAGACCTGGCTACAGATACTCTTGCCACCAGATGACCTTTCTGCAAGTGCTGCCTCCACAGCTTTGACTTGCTGATGGCCACAGAGTCTCCACTTTCATTAAACTAATTAAAGAACTGCCAGACTAGGGAGTAATACCAGTCATGCAGGGATGTTCTGCTGTTTCACTCACTTCCAGTTTTCCACTGAGGACGGCATCAGGAGTAATTCATTGCTCTCACCACGCAGCCAGAAGGCAGCCGTCCTTGGGATTTGATGAGCCAGGTGTTGAGCCTTGCAGAGGGATGTGATATGGTGCAATGACTCTGGAAAAGGGCAGTGTAGGACCTGATATATTGGTTGAACTGGTGACCCACCCAATCAAGCAGTCCATTGCAGTCCACAGGTACCAGCAGGAGAGATATTTTATAAAGACACGCGAAGATGCCACTGTGGATAGTTATGTGGTATTGGTTTGGCAGAAGAGGAACCTTTGTAAATTCAGGTCGTGATTTGTCTCTGTTTCGACAAAGATTGTTTGTACCACTTATTACCACAGAGGAAATGACTCTCACTTGCATAAATATTCACTTTTAGTGAACCTTTCAAGGTTCTTTGCTTCAGTAATATCCTGTGGAGATGAGTTCCTGTGGTGGTTTGACCCTGACTGGGTCATATATATTCATTACGGTTCACTAAAAGAAAGAAAAAAACCCCTTGTGAGATGTAAGGGACATGCTGAGGGAAGTTTAGGTGCTAGGTAATCAATTTTTAATTGGGCAGACTCAAAAAGAAAGAAAGGTAAGAGAACATCCTGGTGTGGTATATTACAGTGCCATGAGGTCGTTCGAAACAGCCTTGTAACTCGTGCATGACTCATGGATTTACAAAGGAAAAAGTCTTTTGGTATTTTTTAGGGATATTGTTCTGACAACAAAAGGGGTCTCTAGGCCTTCAGTCCACAGGCCAGGACTGGGGATGATGCTGATGCGACACGGCTTCCCTCCTGCACAGGGCAGAGGTGGTTGTGCTGTGCTGCCCTGGCTTACACCTTTCCTTTCAGCTGAGCAGGGAGTAGGAGCACTGTGTTCTGCAGTGGAGGTGCTGGGAAACCTAATTCAGAAAGCTTTTGTTTCCATATCACATGGTGCTTTGTGCTCTGTTAGCTTTTAACCAGCTCCTGTCTGAATTTATTCTCCTGTGTTTCAAGGGTCAGCATTGGAGAGCTGGGTTCTGCCATGGCTGGGACATCAAGCAGCTGCCTCTGGCAGCATCTCAGCAGGAGAAAGTTGTTACTGTACATTTCTCGTGGATCACCCTGTGCCACGGTGTGCTTATTAGATGTGATACCCCATGGGAGACTTGTTAGTTCATGTAACAAGGTTTTTCTGGGGATTTTAGTTCAATGAAGTCCCACAACAGTGCCCTGAGGGGTCCCTAGCCTATATCAGCCCAAATGTGGCTCCCACTTCAGCGAAACCCCTGCTTTTGGGTGTCCCTTAAAGAGGCACAAAATCACAGAGGGGTTGGGCTTGGAAGGGGCTGGTAACCCCTTCCAGTTGGAATGGAAGGTCTGGAAGCCAACTGCTCCAACTCCTGCTCAAGCAAGTCCACCTAGAGCTGGTTGCTCAGGACCATGCTCAGATGAGTTTTGATTATCTCGAAGGATGGAGACTCCACAGCCTCTCTACTCATCCTATGCCAGTGCTTGGTCACCCTCACAGTAAAATAATGTTTCCTGATGTTCAGAGAGAACCTCCTATGTTTCAGTTTATGCTCATTTGCCTCCAGACCTGTCACAGGCTCCACCAGGAAGACTCTGTCCTCCTTGCACCCTCCCTCCAGATATTTATATACATTGATAAGATCCTCCTGAGCTGTCTCTTCTCCAGCCTGAACAAGAGAGAGATTTTTCTAGAGGAAGTGTCACAGGTCACAACATGTCCAGAACTATGTAGGAGAAACATGCTATGGTTGGGGATTGTGTCTGCTCAATCCCACACCATGCTTTCTCCACAGCCGGCATGTGAGGGTGTCTGCCTGGAGCCCAGTGAACCTGGAGAGCTTTTAGGATCATGTGCTTTCCCAGGAAGGAGAGAAGGGACATGCAAGTTCTCGTGCTCTGCTGGGAAGTGACAGGGGTGGGGGTAGGGTGGGTGGAAAGATTTCTTCCTAAGCAGCAGCACCAGCTTGTTCTGCCACAAACTAGTGCATAATGGCCTGACCAAGCTCCATGTACCTCCTCACA
Source organism: Laterallus jamaicensis coturniculus (assembly GCA_022605575.1). Classification (NCBI taxonomy): domain Eukaryota; kingdom Metazoa; phylum Chordata; class Aves; order Gruiformes; family Rallidae; genus Laterallus; species Laterallus jamaicensis. Next base: position 12,314,828 of record JAKCOX010000012.1, read on the forward strand.
ACCGGTAGGGTGAAGCTACTGCTGCAGGCAGTGCATGTGCATGCTGCTGCTTTTCCCCAAGCCCCAGCTCACCCTTCTTTTTCCTGATAGATCCTCCCACGAAGAGGCCATTTCCTTTATGAAAGGTGAAGCACCAGTGCATCAAGCTCTCGAGCATGAAGAGCATATGATTTATTTAAGATATCTTTGTCCTTTGCTGAGGACACCCAGCTGGATGAGAGCATCCCCTGGCTGGTGCTGTGCTGCAGCCGCTGCTCCCATGGCTTCACAGCAGCAGTAAGCCAGGCAGAAGGCATGGCTATTGGGGGAAACTGGGTCTGCCCTGAGGAAATGTATTCAAGTGGAAAAGGCACTTGCAGGACCAAAGGACACCTGTGTTTTAGTCCTTCTCTCACGCACCCACTGCCTGCCTGTGCGTGAGCCAGCCCGTCTTCCTCGCTGGGCGCTTGC